>OZ024718.1:24637145-25975492 GCA_964016875.1 Fallopia convolvulus
GTAGCCCCTTGCAACTGATCCAACAAATCATCAATACGTGGCAGCGGATACTTGTTCTTAATGGTAACTCGATTCAACTCTCGATAATCGATACACAGACGGAGAGAACCATCCTTCTTCTTCACAAACAGGACTGGAGCTCCCCATGGCGAAGCACTCGGTCGTACGCACCCCTCCTCCAATAACTCCTCCAATTGAGCCTTCAGTTCCTGCATTTCCATCGGGTCCATGCGATATGGGGCTCTCGAAATCGGTCTCGTCCCAGGCTCCAATTCAATACCAAAGTCTACCTCTCTCTGAGGAGGCAATCCGGGAAGCTCCTCGGGAAAGACGTCCTCAAACTCGCACACTACTGGTATATCCTGAATGTGCGGTCTCTCCTTGTCCCCCTGTAGGACATAACACCAATATCCTACACATCCATCACTGAGCAACTTGGCGGCCTTTACCATACTAATCACCGATCCGGGCCCTTCCTGCTCTAACTCCTGACACACATGTCTGGTCCCATCATCTGTTGTCACTGTAACTGTACCTCTGTGTGCATCCAAAACTGCTCGGTAGCGTTTCATCTAGTCCATCCCCAGAATCACGTCATCATCTGGCGACAACTACATTACTATGAAATCCGCATACCAATCCCTATTCCCTATTCTAATAGGGCACTGTAAAATCTCCTTATTCCCTCTCACTTTACTACCGTCAGGCAGCCCCACAACAAAAGACACCCCTTCAGTGCAAGTCAGTCTTAGTCTAGCCACGCAAGCAGAAGACATAAAAGAATGGGTAGCACCCGTATCAAACAGTATATGAACAGGTCTAGACTGAATCGAAATCGTACCTGTAGCAGTCGACGCGTGTAAGGCGTCAGCCCTCCTCATCTCAAACATACGAGGCTGATTGGCCCCAATAGTACTAACTCCTGCGTCGCGTCCTCTGCCCTGGCTCGGTGTCTGCTGAAACTGCTGAGGCTGACGACGAGGCATCTGGTTCACCGTTCCCGGTGAAGATCCCTGTGAAGGTGCTCCAACAGTACAATACTGTTGTAAATGGCCAAGCTTCCCTCAACTGAAGCAACTCCTGACTGGCTTCGGACACTGACTCCTAAAATGAGCAGTGCTTCCACAGTTGAAGCACTCTCTCAGCCCTCCAGTAGACTGACTCTGACGACGTTGGTCCTGACGACCCTGTGACTGAAACCTTGATCGTTGCGGCTGAGAAGACCCGGGACGACTATCTCTCCTAAGTTCCGCCGGGGTAGACAACTTCTGCCTCTTGCTCCCAGTGGTGTGCACCTCTAGCTGACTCTGTCGGGTCGTGGCCATAGCATAAGCCAAAGCAGACTGCTGAACATCTGTCAATGTCGCGAGTTGGAGACCAGACACATAAGCACGTAAATGCGGCTGTAACCTTTTTAGAAAGGTCGCACTCTTCAACTCCTCAGTAGGGGCAGCATTTGGCACCGCTTCCAACTCTTGTTGAAACTTCAGAATAGTCTCAGATACTGTGATATTTTCGAGTCCAACATCCCGAAAAGCAGCCTCCCGAGCCGCCCTCACCACCGGAGGACAGTACTGATCTCGACTCCGCCTCTCAAACTCCTCGAAAGTCACCTCATTCCGGTGGTCCCTACACAACTCCCACCAGTCAAAAGCACTCTCTTGTAGTAGACTCTGTACTAAGGACATCTTCCGCTCCTCCGGTGCCTTAATGGAGTCCAACGCAGATTTCACCCTCCTCAACCACTGCTCTACGTCAGAACCCTGAGCTCCAACAAAGTTCGGCACTCCAGTCTTCCTAAACTCCGCGAGCCACTTGTCAGGCTGAGGCTCGTGATATTGTCTCCTCGGTTCGACCACATGATCAGCTACCACTAGTCCTCGCGAATCTGGCATTGCTTCTAGCTGGGCAGCCAAAACAGAGTCTGGTCGTGGTGCCCTCCTCTCAGCCCCTTGTTGCCCCGCAACTGTGTTCAAATTAGGTGCAGCTCCCGCACTAAAGCTGTCAAAAGCTGACCCGACCCGAAAAACCGACCCGAACCGCCCGAAAAATTTAGGGTCAAGACCCGAAAATTTAAACCCGAAACCCAAAATAAACCGAACACGATAGACCCGAAACCCGTTGGGTTCAAACCCGAAAAAACCGTTGGGTTGACCCAATTTGTTATATTTTAAGAATATATAATATATTTTGAAAATTATAATATATTTTATTATTAAAATATATAAAAATAATAGATTATTATTAAATATCATTTTTTAAATAAAAATATTTTAATAATTGTAAAAAAATCAATTTTCTTGACTTGTTAGGTCGACCCGACCCGCCCGACAACCCGCAATGACCCGACCCGATTTGACCGGTGACCCGTTACGACCCGAACCCGAAATAACCGGACCCGAACCCGACCTGACCAACCCGTTTGACACCTCTACCCCGCACCCATCAAAGTCTGCAATAACAGCTGGATTGCAGCGTTCACCTCTAGGGCCAATCCTGCTGGTGGCACTCCTCCTCCCACTTGAGCCCCGTTTGCTGGGGGAACCCCTCCAGCGACCGATGCACTGTCCTCTTGATGAACAGCAGCAGCCACATCCTGACTCTCAACGACCTCCTCCTGGTGGGTATTATGTTGTACCTCTGGCTCAACAGCTACAGGGGCCTCTCCTCTACCCCTGCCACGACCTCTACCTCGGCCTCTACCGGGGCCTCTTCCGCGGCCTCTTCCATTGGCTTCAGCAGCTCTTGCTTTGGTTGGTGGGGCCATCTATAACAGAAAGTCCCACAGTCAAACTTAAACATCCTATTTATTAATGTAATTCTTACGATTCTACGTGAGGTCCTTCGGCTGATGGGGCGGAGTCGCGACGTGTCACCTACCCCCTATATGCAACATGTCTACCCCAGTGAAAACATTTTGAAAAACACCGGCCGAATTTGGTTTTAAGTTGGACCTCGGGTACACTCGTTGGTCAGTTCCTTGTGCCCTGTTGTCAACCTGGCTCTGATACCAATTTGTAACACCCCGACTTCCGACCCCTAACGAACAAGGGAGGAAGAAGATTCATGAACGAGAAGGAACGCTTACCGATTGACGTTGTCGAGGAACACCGCCCACCACTAGACTAGAGGAGACGAATGAATTTGGCCTGAAAATACCCGGTGTCAATGGTGGTGGCACACGAGTAGGATGAAGAAGATGGGAGTGCGGCGGTGAAATTGGGTTGGCGAGGAAAGAATGAATACTAGGGTCTTACGGATTAGGTTAAGGCTAATTAAAGATAGACTAGGATAAAGTTGATTATACGGATAAAATTTGCTAAATATGTTTATTATCTTTA
Organism: Fallopia convolvulus; assembly: GCA_964016875.1. Taxonomy (NCBI): domain Eukaryota; kingdom Viridiplantae; phylum Streptophyta; class Magnoliopsida; order Caryophyllales; family Polygonaceae; genus Fallopia; species Fallopia convolvulus. Next base: position 24,640,487 of record OZ024718.1, read on the forward strand.
TGTCAAAGGACCTAGATGCCTGATATTAGGATAAAGTTAATTATAAGGATAAAATCTTTGGATAAAAATCCATGTAAAAAAATAGCGGGTAGTTTTAGCATAGGGTTTTAGTTTAATAACAAATTACTTGATTAATCCGTCAACGTTCCCTTGTTACTCAACAAATTTATTAATTAATCCGTCACACGAAATTACTTATAAAATTAGGACTCGATTGATTGTCGACTTAAGAAACTTGGATATTACAGTCGAAAAGGTGGATACCTAAGCGACGGGTTGTGATGTTAAAATCCCGATGCTTTATTTTATTTACAATAAAAATTTATAAAAGTCATATTTTCGACATGTAAGAATGGTATTTATTTCACTCATTTCAATTATCGTTCTGTATTTTTTGATTTATTTTATTGTATATCATGAAGAGAACATATGACATAAAATAAATGCACGTAGTAGAGATGCAATATTGATAGGATTATTAGTAGCACGTGTGGGTCAAGTATTCAAATATGAAAGAGGATAAAATATGCAGGATCCTAACGGGTATTCTTACATGCCAGTGATGAATTATGGTTGCGTAAAGTTGGAAGATTAGATAAAGCCATGGAATTGCTTGCGAAAACCATTAATGCAGATGCAAGCATATATTCATAATCCGTTACCCTTAGTTATTTTTAAAAACAAGGGGTTTTGGTAATTTTAACAGTTTTAACGACCTAGGAAACGAAAAACGGTCGTGAGTACGTGGTCTTGGCGCGTATAGACGTCGTCTTCTTTGTCAACTACAACATGATAACTCCTCAATCTTTGAATGGCTTGAAATTAATAACCGATAGTTTTTAAAGAACGAAGATTATATTTAGACATTACCAAAAGAAACACTAAACCAATTAATGGAAAAGATTAGTCAATAACGAAAGTAGATTGTGTCACTGAAAGGTTATTAGAAATTGGAAGTTTGTGACTGTCTGAAGTCAAAGTGGTGGCACCCCAAGCAATCACTTGCAAGGTTGAAATCCTAAGCTCTTTGTTTGATTTATAATAAAGAGTTGTAAATAGCCACATTTTGGGTGTGTAAGAAAGGTTCATTCTAAATATAATTTTATTTTGTTTTTGAATAATATTCTATTTTAATTAAGAGAGCATGTGATATAATATAAATGCACGTAGTGGAGATGCATTGTTGAAAGGATAATTAGTAGCACAAGTTAATGAAATATACCAGTATAATTAAAAATTAATGAAAGTACATTTTATCGTTTAAAATGTACTAACATTTGACAGTTTTAAGAAACCCAAAGTCGAAAAGGTGGAAACCTAAGCGATGGGTTGCGATGTTAAAATCCCGATGCTTTATTTTATTTACAATAAAAATTATAAAATTCATATTTTGGACATGTAAGAATGGTATTTATTTCACTCATTTCAATTATCGTTTTGTATTTTTTGATTTATTTTATTGTATATCATGAAGAGAACATATGACATAAAATAAATGCACGTAGTAGAGATGCAATATTGATAGGATAATTAGTAGCACGTGTGAGTTAAGTATTCAAATATGAAAGAGGATAAAATATGCAGGATCCTAACGGGTATTCTTACATGGCAGTGATGAGTTATGGTTGCGTAAAGTTGGAAGATTAGATAAAGCCATGGAATTGCTTGCGAAAACCATTAATGCAGATGCAAGCATATATTCATAATCCGTTACCCTTAGTTATTTTTAAAAACAAGGGGTTTTGGTAATTTTAACAGTTTTAACGACCTAGGAAACGAAAAAAGGTCGTGAGTACGTGGTCTTGGCGCCTATAGACGTCGTCTTCTTTGTCAACTACAACATGATAACTCCTCAATCTTTGAGTGGCTTGAAGTTAATAACCGATAGTTTTTAAAGAACGAAGATTATATTTAGACATTACCAAAAGAAACACTAAACAAATTAATGGAAAAGATTAGTCAATAACGAAAGTAGATTGTGTCAGTGAAAGATTATTAGAAATTGGAAGTTTGTGACTGTCTGAAGTCAAAGTGGTGGCACCCCAAGCAATCACTTGCAAGGTTGAAATCCTAAACTCTTTGTTTGATTTATAATAAAGAGTTGTAAATAGCCACATTTTGGGTGTGTAAGAAAGGTTCATTCTAATTATAATTTTATTTTGTTTTTGAATAATATTCTATTTTAATTAAGAGAGCATGTGATATAATATAAATGCACGTAGTGGAGATGCATTGTTGAAAGGATAATTAGTAGCACAAGTTAATGAAATATACCAGTATATTTAAAAATTAATGAAATTAGATTTTATCGTTTAAAATGTACTAACATTTGACAGTTTTATAAAACCCAAAGTCGAAAAGATGGAAACCTAAGCGATGGGTTGCGATGTTAAAATCCCGATGCTTTATTTTATTTACAATAAAAAATTATAAAAGTAATATTTTGGACATGTAAGAATGGTATTTATTTCACTCATTTCAATTATCGTTTTGTATTTTTTGATTTATTTTATTGTATATCATGAAGAGAACAAATGACATAAAATAAATGCACGTAGTAGAGATGCAATATTGATAGGATAATTAGTAGCACGTGTGAGTCAAGTATTCAAATATGAAAGATGTAATACTCGATTCCGTGGTAGTCAGATTTTTCTTTCTTTTTCTTTCTTGTCTTTCAAGTAACCTCGTTTTCTTTTAATAAATAAATGATAATAAAACTAACTAGACTTTAACTAGTTAGGTTTTATTCTACCCAAATCATGTTTTTATAGATATGTTAGTTCCATATATCGAAGCCCATATTTTAATCATCTTCAAAATTGGATTCATGGGGTACGGAGTTGAACTGAAAAAAACTCTATCTTAAATCACATCTAAACCACATCTAAACAAGAAAACTTATCCTAAACCAATTAGGACAAATCCGAATCTGGACTACTTAATGACCCTCCTTCACCAGCGTTATTCTTCTCATTCGATCACCATTGTCACCGTCATTCAACGCTCCTTCTTTGCTCGTTCCAATCGGCGAAAGGACTGCTCCAATCGCCAGCGACCGCTAACGACGATCGAACTTGGAGAGGACGCCACCAGGGAGGTCGCAAAAGTCGTCGGAGTTCATCGTCGCCGCCGATTGCCGTTGGAACACACCACCGGTAAGCCTCTATTCCTTGTTTTCTTTTCGTTTTAGTTAGAGCGTCGTGGGGGGGGGGGGGTAGAGTCCGGGGTAAGGGATTAGTTGACTCCACAACTTCGGTTCGAGGCTGGCCGTTGTCGACAAGGCCGATCAGGGAAGCCGCGGTGGTCGTCCACGGTGGGGATCGAGATCGTCGTTGTTCCTTGTACGAGGGGGTGGAAGCCGAATCGAGAGACGGAGCGGGGAGATTAGTAGGGGCGAAAGCCCTGCTCGAAGAGTCGTCGGCGGAATGGGTTAGTGTGGCCGAGAAGTGGGTGCGGAAGCGCCGGCGGCCGTGAACAGGGGTGGCAGAAGGGTCGTCTCTGCCCTCCTTCGACCCGTGCCGGACGGGGAGGTAAAACGCGGCCAGGCGAGACTACGAACTCGTCGGAGGGGGCGATCCAGTCGAGCGAGGGGCTCGCGAGTTCTGGCATGAGGAAGAAGAGGAGGCGAGCTATGGTGTCGTTCGACCGAGGAAGAAGAAGGTAGGGGAGGGGCCCGCCTTGAAAAGTCAATGTGTATTTTGAATTGTGGGGAGTGAAGGGCTGCACAGTTCGGAGTAGTCTGCAAGCAAAAGTTGGGCTGGGCCGTTTGGTTAAGTAGTGGGCTGGGTGATTTGGCTTTGATTAATTAATGGGTTAAGTGATTTGGTTATAAATCGGGTTCTGTAGCGAGATTGGTTAATAGCTAGTAGTGATAGATAAGGAATATAGCAAATGGTACTAGAGTAGGAATTATTATAAGTTATTACTACGTTGATTAGTAGAATAGATTAGTGAACATATATATATAGAAAAGTGCTAGTATAAGGTAGCGGGGTTGGAGATTATTAGAGCTTAAAACTTTAGTTGGATCATGTGTTAAGTCAGATTTATAGTATAAGGGATGAGCGTTTATATATTTATATATATATATAGATTGTTAGAGTAAGTGTGGGTGAACCTAATCCAATTGGTTATGTTAATATTTCTTCTAGGGAATCATCTTTGCCACAAACTTAATTTCCGTCTTCTTCGAGGATCCTTCGTTTCGAGGTAAGTCGTTTTTCGACTTGCTCGGTTCTCTTCTATCCTGTTAGACTGCGTGCCGTTATTGTAGGGCGGGTTTTGGGAACTAGTCTCGAATACCTTTTTAAATTGTTTTGAACTTCTTGAATGGTTGTGTGCGTAAAATGGTTTTGAATGTATTTTTATTGGAAGATATTTTTGGAACGTTTTCTCTGTGTTGGTACCGTTTCCGACACGGCCCATCGTAGCTGGCGTGGAGGAAGAGTTGGCTACTTTGACCCGTGTGACAGGGAAACCGTGCCCCTTCAAAACTAAAAGTATTATCTGTGTGTTTTTGGCAAGTGCTCCAGTGGAGGCTTAGCCCATGGTTAAAAGGGAGATTGTGAAGTGGAGTGGGAGGGCCTGCCTCTGCACTCGGCGCGGTGATGAGCGCCTTGGTAGTCGGATTGTGGAAAAGGAGGAATTGTTGTGTTATGAGATTGTGATTGTGAATGCATATGTGGTTCTGTGTGACTGATTATAACTAATTTAGGTATTGGCCTTTAGAGATATGATTGCGATTGAGGATTTGTATGCTGACTTTAGAAATGTTTTCGAAACGTTCTACAATTTCCGTATTCTATCTAGCTTGGTAGATTAGACGCTGACCCTTCGGGGAATATTTTTCAGTTCCAGGTATGAATCAGGGAGCCGTGCAGGAACCGAGGCCAGATGGCGGGCCGGAGCGGTAAAGAGCGCGTGTCATAGTGGGATGGGATTATTTTTACGATAGTTTAGTTGTGTTATTTTTAGGATGTTATTTTTATTAATATGTTAGAGTTGGTATTATGACTTGTCTTCTGATTTCATCGAATGAATTTATTGTTGGTAATGATTCGTCAGATTCAGGATATTTATATTCAGGTTTTCGGGAATTCATGCATAACTAAGTTTTCTATATTTTTATTAAAAGAACGGTTGGATGTTTTATTTTGTTTTCTCGTCGTGCCCGCGTTGCAAGATCCTAAAGTGTAGTTGTCAACCTATTTAATAGTACCTAGTAAGGTCTATTTCTTAGTAGCGCCCCGTCGGAAGTCAGGGTGTTACAAATTGGTATCAGAGCCAGGTTGACAACAGGGCACATGGAACTGACCAACGAGTGTACCCGAGGTCCAACTTAAAACCAAAACCGGCCGGTGTTTTCAAAATGTTTTTAACTGGGGTAGGCATGTTGCATATAGTGGGTAGGTGACACGTCGCGACTCCGCCCCATCAGCCGAAGGACCTCACGTAGAATAGAAAGAATTACGTTAATAAGTAGAAGGTTTAAGTTTTGACTGTGGGACTTTTGTTATAGATGGCCCCACCAACCAGAGCAAGAGCTGCTGAAGCCAATGGAAGAGGCCGAGGGAGAGGCCGCGGTAGAGGCCGAGGCCAGGGCCGTGGCAGGGGTAGGGGAGAGGCCCCTATAGATGTTGAGCCAGAGGTACAGCAGGATATCAATCAGGAGGAGGTGGTTGAGAGTCAGGATGTGGCTGCTGTTGTTCATCGAGAGGATAGCGCATCTGTCGCTGGAGGTATTCTCCCAGCAAACGGGGCTCAGGTAGGAGGAGGAGTGCCACCAACAGGATTGGCCCCAGAGGTGAACGCTGCAATCCAGCTGTTATTGCAGACTTTGATGGGTGCAGGAGCTGCACCGAATCTGAACGCAGTTGCGGGGCAACAAGGAGCTGAGAGGAGGGCACCAGGACCAGATTCTATTTTGGTTGCTCAGTTAGGAGCAATGCCAGATTCAAGAGGACCAGTGGTAGCTGATCATGTGGTCGAACCGAGGAGACAGTATCGCGAGCCTCCGCCTGACAAATGGCTCGCGGAGTTTAGGAAGACTGGAGTGCCGAACTTTGCTGGAGCTCAAGATTCTGACGTAGAGCAGTGGTTGAGGAGGGTGAAATCCGCGTTGGACTCCATTAAGGCACCGGAGGAGCGGAAGATGTCCTTAGTACAGAGTCTGCTACAGGAGAGTGCTTTTGACTGGTGGGAATTGTGTAGGGACCACCGGAATGAGGTGACTTTCGAGGAGTTTGAGAGGCGGATTCGAGATCAGTACTGTCCTCCGGTGGTGAAGGCGGCTCGGGAGGCTGCTTTTCGGGATGCTGGACCCGAAAATATCACAGTATCTGAGACTATTCTGAAGTTTCAGCAAGAGTTGGCAGCGGTGCCAAATGCTGCCCCTACTGAAGAGTTGAAGATTGCGACCTTCCTGAAAAGGTTGCAGCAGCATTTACGTGCCTATGTGTCTAGTCTCCGACTCGCGACGTTTGGAGAGGTTCAACAGTCTGCTTTGGCGTGTGCTATGGCCACTCTGAGGCCGGAACAGGTGGATGCTCAGGTAGGAGGGGGTAAGAGACGGAAAATGGCAACTGCAGCGACTTCTAAGGGTGACGATCAGTCTAGACAGTACCCGCAGAGTAGACTAGAGTTCCAGCCAGCGGGACGCCAAGAACGATCACAGCAGAGTCGGGCTGCCGGGAATCAAAGACAATGCTACAACTGTGGAAGCGCTGAGCACTTGAGGAACCAGTGTCCTAGTCCAGTGAAGGATTGTTTTACATGTGGGAAGCCCGGACATCTTCAAAGGTTCTGTACGGTTGGCGCGCCTTCGCAGGGATCGGTACCGGGGACGGGAAATCGGGGAGTCCATCATCGGCCACCAGCACGGCAGACACCAGATCAGAATGTTGGTCGGAGCGTAGGAGCTAGTAACACGGGAGCAGTTCCTCCTCGAGTGTTTGAAATGAAGGGAAGTGGAGAACAAAATTAGTCTAGTCCATAGTATATTAGTTCTTTTATAGGATGCGAAGACCTTTACATATTTTCTAAGTTTGTCTGGCTGTTTTGAATCGGGATTTTGTTGCCTTGGTTATGACTGTTTGTTTTAATGATTGTTGCTCGGATAATTGTTTTGTTGGATGTTGTTCATGAAAACGAGATGGTTTTTGTTTGTTTATTATGGGCTTACTTTTATACCCTAGTTTCGTAAGATGTTTTAGAACAGCGGTTCGGGGACGAACCGTTTTCTTAGAGGGAGGTATTTGTAGAGCTTGACAATAGGTCTAGTAATCTCTTAATTATTCCTCAGTTACTTCAGTTTCGTTCATTCCTAAGTTTCGGGACGAAACTTTCTTAAGGGGGGTAGTATGTAATACTCGATTCCGTGGTAGTCGGATTTTTCTTTCTTTTTCTTTCTTGTCTTTCAAGTAACCTCGTTTTCTTTTAATAAATAAATGATAATAAAACTAACTAGACTTTAACTAGTTAGGTTTTATTCTACCCAAATCATGTTTTTATAGATATGTTAGTTCCATATATCGAAGCCCATATTTTAATCATCTTCAAAATTGGATTCATGGGGTACGGAGTTGAACTGAAAAAAACTCTATCTTAAATCACATCTAAACCACATCTAAACAAGAAAACTTATCCTAAACCAATTAGGACAAATCCGAATCTGGACTACTTAATGACCCTCCTTCACCAGCGTTATTCTTCTCATTCGATCACCATTGTCACCGTCATTCAACGCTCCTTCTTTGCTCGTTCCGATCGGCGAAAGGACTGCTCCAATCGCCAGCGACCGCCAACGACGATCGAACTTGGAGAGGACGCCACCAGGGAGGTCGCAAAAGTCGTCGGAGTTCATCGTCGCCGCCGATTGCCGTTGGAACACACCACCGGTAAGCCTCTATTCCTTGTTTTCTTTTCGTTTCAGTTAGAGCGTCGTGGGGGGGGGGGGGGTAGAGTCCGGGGTAAGGGATTAGTTGACTCCACAACTTCGGTTCGAGGCTGGCCGTTGTCGACAAGGCCGATCAGGGAAGCCGCGGTGGTCGTCCACGGTGGGGATCGAGATCGTCGTTGTTCCTTGTACGAGGGGGTGGAAGCCGAATCGAGAGACGGAGCGGGGAGATTAGTAGGGGCGAAAGCCCTGCTCGAAGAGTCGTCGGCGGAATGGGTTAGTGTGGCCGAGAAGTGGGTGCGGAAGCGCCGGCGGCCGTGAACAGGGGTGGCAGAAGGGTCGTCTCTGCCCTCCTTCGACCCGTGCCGGACGGGGAGGTAAAACGCGGCCAGGCGAGACTACGAACTCGTCGGAGGGGGCGAACCAGTCGAGCGAGGGGCTCGCGAGTTCTGGCATGAGGAAGAAGAGGAGGCGAGCTATGGTGTCGTTCGACCGAGGAAGAAGAAGGTAGGGGAGGGGCCCGCCTTGAAAAGTCAATGTGTATTTTGAATTGTGGGGAGTGAAGGGCTGCACAGTTCGGAGTAGTCTGCAAGCAAAAGTTGGGCTGGGCCGTTTGGTTAAGTAGTGGGCTGGGTGATTTGGCTTTGATTAATTAATGGGTTAAGTGATTTGGTTATAAATCGGGTTCTGTAGCGAGATTGGTTAATAGCTAGTAGTGATAGATAAGGAATATAGCAAATGGTACTAGAGTAGGAATTATTATAAGTTATTACTACGTTGATTAGTAGAATAGATTAGTGAACATATATATATAGAAAAGTGCTAGTATAAGGTAGCGGGGTTGGAGATTATTAGAGCTTAAAACTTTAGTTGGATCATGTGTTAAGTCAGATTTATAGTATAAGGGATGAGCGTTTATATATTTATATATATATATAGATTGTTAGAGTAAGTGTGGGTGAACCTAATCCAATTGGTTATGTTAATATTTCTTCTAGGGAATCATCTTTGCCACAAACTTAATTTCCGTCTTCTTCGAGGATCCTTCGTTTCGAGGTAAGTCGTTTTTCGACTTGCTCGGTTCTCTTCTATCCTGTTAGACTGCGTGCCGTTATTGTAGGGCGGGTTTTGGGAACTAGTCTCGAATACCTTTTTAAATTGTTTTGAACTTCTTGAATGGTTGTGTGCGTAAAATGGTTTTGAATGTATTTTTATTGGAAGATATTTTTGGAACGTTTTCTCTGTGTTGGTACCGTTTCCGACACGGCCCATCGTAGCTGGCGTGGAGGAAGAGTTGGCTACTTTGACCCGTGTGACAGGGAAACCGTGCCCCTTCAAAACTAAAAGTATTATCTGTGTGTTTTTGGCAAGTGCTCCAGTGGAGGCTTAGCCCATGGTTAAAAGGGAGATTGTGAAGTGGAGTGGGAGGGCCTGCCTCTGCACTCGGCGCGGTGATGAGCGCCTTGGTAGTCGGATTGTGGAAAAGGAGGAATTGTTGTGTTATGAGATTGTGATTGTGAATGCATATGTGGTTCTGTGTGACTGATTATAACTAATTTAGGTATTGGCCTTTAGAGATATGATTGCGATTGAGGATTTGTATGCTGACTTTAGAAATGTTTTCGAAACGTTCTACAATTTCCGTATTCTATCTAGCTTGGTAGATTAGACGCTGACCCTTCGGGGAATATTTTTCAGTTCCAGGTATGAATCAGGGAGCCGTGCAGGAACCGAGGCCAGATGGCGGGCCGGAGCGGTAAAGAGCGCGTGTCATAGTGGGATGGGATTATTTTTACGATAGTTTAGTTGTGTTATTTTTAGGATGTTATTTTTATTAATATGTTAGAGTTGGTATTATGACTTGTCTTCTGATTTAATCGAATGAATTTATTGTTGGTAATGATTCGTCAGATTCAGGATATTTATATTCAGGTTTTCGGGAATTCATGCATAACTAAGTTTTCTATATTTTTATTAAAAGAAAGGTTGGATGTTTTATTTTGTTTTCTCGTCGTGCCCGCGTTGCAAGATCCTAAAGTGTAGTTGTCAACCTATTTAATAGTACCTAGTAAGGTCTATTTCTTAGTAGCGCCCCGTCGGAAGTCGGGGTGTTACAAAAGAGGATAAAATATGCAGGATCCTAACGGGTATTCTTACATGGCAGTGATGAGTTATGGTTGCGTAAAGTTGGAAGATTAGATAAAGCCATGGAATTGCTTGCGAAAACCATTAATGCAGATGCAAGCATATATTCATAATCCGTTACCCTTAGTTATTTTTAAAAACAAGGGGTTTTGGTTATTTTTAACAGTTTTAACGACCTAGGAAACGAAAAACGGTCGTGAGTACGTGGTCTTGGCGCCTATAGACGTCGTCTTCTTTGTCAACTACAATATGATAACTCAATCTTTGAATGACTTGAAATTAATAACCGATAGTTTTTAAAGAACGAAGATTATATTTAGACATTACCAAAAGAAACACTAAACTAATTAATGGAAAAGATTAGTCAATAATGAAAGTAGATTGTGTCACTGAAAGGTTATTAGAAATTGGAAGTTTGTGACTGTCTGAAGTCAACGTGGTGGCACCCCAAGCAATCACTTGCAAGGTTGAAATCTTAAACTCTTTGTTTGATTTATAATAAAGAGTTGTAAATAGCCACATTTTGGGTGTGTAAGAAAGGTTCATTCTATTATAATTTTATTTTGTTTTTGAATAATATTCTATTTTAATTAAGAGATAATGTGATATAATATAAATGCACGTAGTGGAGATGCATTGTTGAAAGGATAATTAGTAGCACAAGTTAATGAAATATACCATTATAATTAAAAATTAATGAAAGTAGATTTTATCGTTTAAAATGTACTAACATTTGACAGTTTTAAAAAACCCAAAGTCGAAAAGGTGGAAACCTAAGCGATGGGTTGCGATGTTAAAATCCCGATGCTTTTTTTTATTTACAATAAAAAATTATAAAAGCCATATTTTGAACATGTAATAATGGTATTTATTTCACTCATTTCAATTATCGTTTTGTTTTTTTTCATTTATTTTATTGTATATCATGAAGAGAACATATAACATAAAATAAATGCACGTAGTAGAGATGCAATATTGATAGGATAATTAGTAGCACGTGTGGGTCAAGTATTCAAATATGAAAGAGGATAAAATATGTAGGATCCTAACGGGTATTCTTACATGGCAGTGATGAGTTATGGTTGCGTAAGGTTGGAAGATTAGATAAAGCCATGGAATTGCTTGCGAAAACCATTAATGCAGATGCAAGCATATATACATATTCCGTTACCCTTAGTTATTTTTAAAAACAAGGGGTTTTGGTAATTTTAACAGTTTTAACGACCTAGGAAACGAAAAACGGTCGTGAGTACGTGGTCTTGGCGCCTATAGACGTCGTCTTCTTTGTCAACTACAACATGATAACTCCTCAATCTTTGAGTGGCTTGAAGTTAATAACCGATAGTTTTTAAAGAACGAAGATTATATTTAGACATTACCAAAAGAAACACTAAACCAATTAATGGAAAAGATTAGTCAATAACGAAAGTAGATTGTGTCACTGAAAGGTTATTAGAAATTGGAAGTTTGTGACTGTCTGAAGTCAAAGTGGTGGCACCCCAAGCAATCACTTGCAAGGTTGAAATCCTAAACTCTTTGTTTGATTTATAATAAAGAGTTGTAAATAGCCACATTTTGGGTGTGTAAGAAAGGTTCATTCTAATTATAATTTTATTTTGTTTTTGAATAATATTATATTTTAATTAAGAGAGCATGTGATATAATATAAATGCACGTAGTGGAGATGCATTGTTGAAAAGATAATTAGTAGCACAAGTTACTGAAATATACCAGAATATTTAAAAATTAATGAAAGTACATTTTATCGTTTAAAATGTACTAACATTTGACAGTTTTAAAAAACCCAAAGTCGAAAAGGTGGAAACCTAAGCGATGGGTTGCGATGTTAAAATCCCGATACTTTATTTCATTTATAATAAAAATTTATAAAAGTAATATTTTGGACATGTAAGAATGGTATTTATTTCACTCATTTCAATTATCGTTTTGTATTTTTTGATTTATTTTATTGTATATCATGAAGAGAACATATGACATAAAATAAATGCACGTAGTAGAGATGCAATATATTGATAGGATAATTAGTAGCATGTGTGGGTCAAGTATTCAAATATGAAAGAGGATAAATGCACGTAGTAGAGATGCAATATTGATAGGATAATTAGTAGCACGTGTGGGTCAAGTATTCAAATATGAAAGAGGATAAAATATGTAGGATCCTAACGGGTATTCTTACATGGCAGTGATGAGTTATGGTTGCGTAAGGTTGGAAGATTAGATAAAGCCATGGAATTGCTTGCGAAAACCATTAATGCAGATGCAAGCATATATACATATTCCGTTACCCTTAGTTATTTTTAAAAACAAGGTTTTTTGGTAATTTTAACAGTTTTAACGACCTAGGAAACGAAAAACGGTCGTGAGTACGTGGTCTTGGCGCCTATCGACGTTGTCACTTTGTCAGCTACAACATGATAACTCCTCAATCTTTGAATGGCTTGAAATTAATAACCGATAGTTTTTAAACAGCGAAGTTTAAATTTACACATTACCAAAAGAAACACTAAACAAATTAATGAAAAAGATTAGTCAATAATGAAACTAGATTTTGTCACTAAAAGGTTATTAGAAATTTCAAGTTTGTGACACTTGCATGCAAGGATGAAATCCTAAACTTTTTTTTTGATTTATAATAAATAGTTGTAAATAGTCACATTTTGGGTGTGTAAGAAAGGTTCATTCTAATTGTAGTTTCAAATTTTATTTTGATTTTGAATAATTTATTTTATTTTAATTAAGAGAGCATGTGATATAATATAAATGCACGTAGTAGAGATGCAATGTTGATAGGATAATTAGTAGCACAAGTTAATGAAATAGACCAATATAATTAAAATTTAATGAAAGTGGATTGTGTAACACCCCGTCTTTCCACGGGACACTACTTAGTAGTAGACCTTACCAGGTACTACTTAAATGGGTTGACAACAACACTTTAGGATCTTGTAACGCAAGCACAATGAAAAACATTATGAAAACATCCAACCTTTCATTTAATAAAACTTAGAAAACATAGTTGTGCATGCATTCCCGAAAACATAAATATTCAAACCGACAAAATCTTATCATTAACGAATTAACCTAGTAACAATAATAAACACCAGATGATAATAAATCCAACATAATGATAAATTCAACTCTCTAATATAACAAAAGAACCCAAAGTGAACCCGACCCTACTATGACACGTGCTCTTCACCGCTCCGCCATCTGACCTCGACTCATGCACGGTTCCCTGGTTCATACCTGAACTGAAAAATATTCCCCGAAGGGTCAGCTACTAATCTATCAAGTTAGAAAGAATACGGACATTTCAAGACGTTTTGAAAGCACTTCTAAAGTCAGCATCCAAGTCCACAACCGCACTCATAACTCTAAAGGCCAATACCTAAATAAGTTTTGGTTAGTCACACATAGCCACATACACACTCATAAATACAATCTTACAACCATGCAATTCCTCCATCTCGCAATCCAACTTCCAAGGCGCTCAACCCCGCGCCGAGTGCAGAGCCAGGCCCTCTCACTCTACTTCACAATCTCCCTTCTAACCCCGGCTAAGCCTCCACTGGAGCACTTGCCAAAACACATAGATAATATTTTTTTTTATTTTGAAGGGGCACGGTTTCCCTGTCACACGGGCCATGCATAGACAACTCTTCCTCAAAGCCAGCTACGATGGGATCGTGCCGGAAACGGTACCAACACAGAGCAAACGTTTCAAAAATCTCTTTTCGATAAAATGCGTTCAAGACCATTTAACACACACAACACACCAATAAGTTCAAAAACACAATTTAAAAAAATACACGGGACTAGTTCCCAAAACCTGTCCTACAATAACGGTATACAATCTAACATGATAGAGAAGAACCGAACAAGTCGAAAACGGCTTACCTCAACCGAAGGATCCACTGCTGGAAAACGCGTCTGTAGCCAGAAAATATTTAGCCACGAATATTGTCGAGGTTAATTTGGGTGGAAATGGCCACAAGTTTAACCACAAATATTTACGTTTGTGGTTATATTGCCATGAAAAATACAGTTGCGGCTATTTTTGAGGCCGAATCGCCGCGAAAAGAGCGCGCGGCTAAATTTGGTTGTAGATTTCTGGCCATATTGTCATGAAAATATGCCCGTGGCTAAAGTTTAGGCCAAATTGACGCGAATGTCTCGTGTGGCTAGATTCATTTCTAGTGTAGTAGCTAATTAGCCACGAAAAAGGATTCGAGTGTATATTCATGGCAAAATCTGGAGCTAAGCACCCACATAATATTTATGGCTAGTTTTGTGGTTATTTGTGTGGGTAATTTGAATCATTGACTCATAAATATTCCTTCATTTCGTTAGAATTTTTAGAAATAACCACAAAACTAGCCACGAGTTCTTATTTCCGTGTCTAACTTAGTTTGTTTGGAAAAATCTGCGATAATAGTCACGAGATTAGCCGTGAGTTCTTTATTTCGTGAGAAATCTGCATAAATAACCACGAGACTAGTCACGAGTTCTTCATTTCGTGTCTAACTTTGTTTGTTTGGAAAATTTTGCAAACACAATCACGAGATTAGCCACGAGTTCTTCATTTCGTGAGAAATCTGCAGAAATAACCACAAGACTAGTCACGAGTTCTTCATTTCGTGTCTAACTTTGTTTGTTTGGAAAAATTTGCAGAAACAGTCACGAGATTAGCCACGAGTTCTTCATTTCGTGGTAAATCTTCAGAAGTAACCACAACATTTCAACGAAGGAAGAAGAGAAGAGTTTGGATTGGGCTGCTCCTCCATATGGGCCGAGTAGGGTGATCAATAAACGGGCCCATTTCTTTTGACTCCCAAGCCCATCACATTTTCTATTACCTCACAAGCCCATTCCTAATTAATTTTTATTATTTTTAAAATTATTTCCACTATAAATAACAATTATTTTAAAATTTTAATAAAATATTACCCATAGGCCTTTATAAAACAATATTTATTAAAATAAAATATCAATCATGCTCACCTAGGAAATTAATAATTTTTAATAAATTATAAATGACTTCCTAGAATAATAATATTTATGAGAATAATATTATTATGCATGTTTAAGACTAAATTATTCGAGAATAATAATTTAAAATAATTTCCTTTAGAAATCGTTCATTCTTATAAGAAATCGTGATATTCCTTTAAAATCGTTCATTCTTATAAGAAATCGTTATATTCATTTAGAATCGTTCATTCTTATGAGAAATCGTTATATTCATTTAGAATCGTTCATTCTTATGAGAAATCGTTATATTCCTTTAGAATCGTTCATTCTTATGAGAAATCATTATATTCCTTTAGCATCATTCATTCTTATAAGAAATCGTTATATTCATTTAGAATCATTCATTCTTATGAGAAATCGTTATATTCCTTTAGCATCGTTCATTCTTATAAGAATTCGTTATATTCATTTAGAATCATTCATTTTTCTGAGAAATCATTATATTCATTTAGAATCGTTCATTCTTATGAGAAATCGTTATATTCATTTAGATTCGTTCATTCTTATGAGAAATCGTTATATTCATTTAGAATCGTTCATTCTTATGAGAAATCGTTATAGTCCTTTAGATTCGTTCATTCTTATGAGAAATCGTATTATTCATTTAGAATCGTTCATTCTTATAAGATATTGTTATATTCCTTTAGAATCGTTCATTCTTATAAGATATTGTTATATTCCTTTAGAATCGTTTATTCTTATAAGAATTCGTTATATTCATTTAGAATCGTTCATTCTTATGAGAATTCGTTATATTCATTTAGAATCATTCATTTTTATGAGAAATCATTATATTCATTTAGAATCGTTCATTCTTATGAGAAATCGTTATATTCATTTAGATTCGTTCATTCTTATGAGAAATCGTTATATTCATTTAGAATCGTTCATTCTTATGAGAAATCGTTATAGTCCTTTAGATTCGTTCATTCTTATGAGAAATCGTTATATTCATTTAGAATCGTTCATTCTTATAAGATATTGTTATATTCCTTTAGAATCGTTTATTCTTATAACAAATCATTATATTCAATTAGAACCGTTCATTTTTGTAACAAATCGTTATAGTCCTTTAGAGTCGTTCATTCTTATAAGAAATGGTTATATTCCTTTAGAATCGTTCATTCTTATAAGAAAATGTTATATTTCTTTAGAATCGATCATTCATATAAGAAAGCATTACGTTTATTTAGAATCGATCATTCTTATAAGAAAGCGTTATATTTCTTATGGTTTAGGGTTTAGGGTTTAGGGTTTAGGGTTTAGGATCGATCATTCTTATAAGAAATCACTATATTCCTATAGAGTCGTTCATTCTTATAAGAAATCATTATATTCCTTTAGAATTGTTCATTCTTATAAGAAATCGTTATATTCCTTTAGAAGTTTTCATTGTTATAAGAAATCGTTATACTCCTTTAGAGTCGTTCATTCTTATAACAAATCGTTATATTCCCTTAGAACCGTTCATTCTTACAAGAAGTCGTTATATTCCTTTAGAACCGTTCATTCTTATAAGAAATCATTACATTCCTTTAGAATCATTCATTATTATAAGAAAACGTTATATTCCTTCATATGCTTCATGTTGATAAGTATTCGTCAAGGGTTCGGGAGCTCCGCCCCCGACAACACCATGGGTCCTAGGGTGGAGCCCCCTAGTAGGGGTTCGGGGGACAACGCCCCCCGGCGGTGGTCTTTTTATAGTCCTATTTTTTATAATCATATTTTGAGTTTATCGTGATCTGTTTTAAAATACGTGATCTTTTTATAATCATATTTTTCACTAATTAACATCTTTCATTCAAATATATAATTGTTAGTACTTATAAAGTACTTATACACATCATGTACATGTTTTTTAAGCAGTTTTTATTTTATTTTTATTTAAAATATGTTAACTTATTTATATATAGAAAAGGTGCATTACATCAATTTTACAATATTTCGTTCAAAATATGTGAAAATATATTGGCGGGCTAAATTGGAGGGAAAATGAAATTTTGGGCTGAATAAAAATTGAGCCCAAAAGCTAAACTCAAACCCTAGTTGCTATTCTCACAATATCATTAGTGCGCCGCTCATTCACTGATAAACGACTCTATGAAGGAACCCGAGAGAGAGAAGATGGACTCGGAAGAAAGATTTCGGATTCTTCACCGCCAGCATATCTTCTCCGCCTCGTCAAAGTCTACAAAATTCGTCTCCAAATTGATCGGTTTGAGCTTGTCCTTCTCAATATGCCATGTCGGAGAAGAGGGAAGAGAGAGAACGGCTTCGTCTCCAAATTGATCGAGAGAGAGAATCGGGATTGAAGGACGGACTCGGGGAGAAAGAATTCGGATTATTCACCGCAGGTATATCTTCTCTTTTTTCATTGAGAGCGCCGCTCCTCATTCCTCTCCTTCTCACTTCTTAGTTCCAGATCTCCTCTTTGATCTCTCATCCTCTCCTCTTCAGATCTCTCAGAGCTGTCGCCGGACCGGTCTCTAATCTCCACCGAACGAGCCACCGTCCGCTGGTAACCACACTCTCCTTCTCAGATCTCTCTTCCATTCTATAATTTTTTTGTTCTTTTTCGCTAATCTCGGATCTCTCTTCCTCTCTCTCATAGGTGTTGCTCGGTTTGGCCGTGTCCATTCTCCAGTCTCCACCAAACGAGCTACCGTCGGTGACCACTCTCTCCTCTATTCCTCTGGTGCATTGTTTTTTAAAGATCTGTATTCTTATGTGATCTTACGCATGAATAAAAATAGGGTTCTGATGTTCGTTAGTTTTCAATCTGATCTTAAGATAATTAGATATGTATTCTTATCTTCTCAAATCTCTAATTCTCTATACATGAAAAAACTAATGAAAAAATCACTTCTTAATCTGATAGTCATATAGTCTGTACACAATTTATTAGATTATATTCGTAAGATAATAGATCTGCTGCCATATTGGTATTTTAATAGATTGAATTGAGCACACCTATATTAATTTTGCTAACTAAATGATTGAGCACACTTACGAATTGAATTGAGCACACCTATATTAAATTATTAATATTTGCTAACTAGTGTGTAGATGAATGAAGCTGAAACAGTGTGTTACTTGCTTATACTATTTGTCGTTGATTTTAGATTTTTTTTGAATAATTTGCTAACTAGTGTGTTACTATAATACTCTTCTAGGCACTAAATTACATTCTGTTTTTTATTGTAAGGAACTGCAAGTGTTGATGAAGAGGATTGGAGATGACAAGATGAATGATGATGGTTTTACCATGAAGTTTAGAAGGACTTTGCTGAATTTTCATGATATTTTGACTTTAAAATTTGTAGCCATTTGTGCTCTATGTTGGTTTTAATTTTTAAGTTGTTCACTTGTTTGTGATTTGGAATTTTGGCAGATTTGTGACTATTGTTGTTGGAATTTGGGCAGATCTAGTTGTAATTTTGGGCATCCACGTGCCGATCTAGCCCGTGGACGGCCCGGTCCGTGTATGTGGGCGGGTATGGACAAAAAAAATAGGCCAAGCCCAACCCATTGATGTGGACAAAAAAAAATTTGGCCCGGCCCGAACCCGCCCATGTAAAGGTCTAGTTTGATGATTTTGAATATCTACTTTTTGTAAATATGCAATGTTATGGTATAATATTTTTTTTATTTTTTTTAAATGCGTAATTATTTAACCACAAAATTTGAAATAAAATAAATTCATGGCGAATTTCAAGGCTAATAGCCACGAAATAGGGGCAATTATGAGTTCAAATTCGACTCAAATTTAGATACGAAATGCATTTGTGGCTAAAATTTGATGGTGATGCACTCAAAACCAACCACGAAATTCAATTCTGGCTAATATGGTTGAACGTGACTTTCGTGGCCAATAGCCACACATTTAGCAATGAACTAATTCGCGGCTATTATTTGCAGCTAAATAGCCACAAAATTAGAATTCTGTGGTTCTTTTCCAGAGTGATATTTAGCCTCGCGTGTTTTAGCCCCAGGGCACCTTTCGTAGGGCAATCCGTTGGGGATGTCATGGCTAACGTGATTTCGTGGTTATTTTTGTGGCGGAAGTCGTGTCTATTTTCCTGGATACAGACGCGTTTTCCAGCAGTGATCTTTTGATGTAGACGAATATTTAGAGCTAGCTTGAGCAAAAACGATTTCCTAAAAGAATGTTACGAGAAGACTAAGTTAAAAATGACCCAAACCTCACTTAAAGATACTTATAAACAAACACTAATCCATCTCAAAACCAATATATATATTTTCCCGTTAACTACAACTCTTCTTGTAAAAACTCCTAATAAATGACGACCTACGAACATGGGTTTAAACTAATCCTTCATCAAACTTCATCCATTAATTGCACCTATACTAGTTAAATATAGCAACATGTACGTGATTCTAACTAATCTATTAGCTATCAACCCATTACTAATTAAATTACAACAACACATTACTTGCTTGAACAGATCATCTTCTAGCTCACACAACTCTTTAACCCATCCATTCTTCATTTACATTAACTACACCCATTACCTAATAACAAAATCTACCAAATACCCATCTACAGAATATAATTACTCCTATCTAAAAACAATTCCCGAAGGCTTAAAACGAGTCAAGTCGGCTAAAGCGATTACACCAGAACCGACCTCGATGCCCGACTCAACTAGCTAGCCTAACCACCACAATGCTACACCCACTCAGCCCCACTCAAACTCGACCGTGACCCGACGCTGATAGTCACCCGAAAATAAAACAAGAAACCGCAGGAAGAGTAAGCTAGGGATCTCACGGAAATGTCGGCGGCATCTAGCCACACAAGCAGCTCTGACGATGACAACCGGCGACCATGTCTCGGTAAAGGAGGCAGCGACGTCTACCGTTATTTGCAAGTCGGTGTTGGCCACCTGACACTTGGTTTCTAGTGCGCTCGGTGGTGCTTGCGTTGGAATATTGGGAAGAACGCGACTTCGGACGAAAGCACCGGGAGGGAACGACGATGTTTGCCGGAAGAAGGTATTGGCTGGAAAGGAGCGATGATGCGAAGAATGTTAAAGGAAGCCTCGATGGCTTGGTTAAGAGCGGCCGATTAGTTTAGGGTTACGAGATGTGGTTTAGGTATAAAATGGGAGTTAGATATGATCAGATAGCTACAATGAATCTCTTTTTTTTTATTAAGTAAACTAATATATAAACACATCTAGTTAGATTATCGGGGGAGGAAAAGGAATATATATTTACACATATTTTATATCCGTGTCTGTATATGTATATATAGCTAGCTTAGGGATAAAATCTAACTAAGTACTCTTCTAATCCGGGTTTACTTGCAGGACAAGTCAAAACATTACTTACAAGACAAGAAAATTGTTTTCTGACATTAAAAGGGAAACAAAAACCCGGCTATTACAGATTGTGTCATTTAAAATGTAGTAAAATTTGACATTTTTAAACAACCCAATGTCGGAAAGGTGGAAACCTAAGTGATGGGTTGCGATGTTGAAATCCCGATGCTTTATTTGATTTATAATAAAAAAAATTATTAAAGTCATATTTTGGACATGTAAAAATGGAATTTATTTTACTCATTTCAATTATTGTTTTGTATTTTTTGATTTATTTTACTGTATATCATGAAGAGAATGAATGACATAAAATAAAAGCACATAGTAGAGATGCAATATTGATAAGATAATTAGTAGCAGGTGTGGGTCAAGTATTCAAATATGAAAGAGGATAAAATATGCAGGATCCTAACGGGTATTCTTACATGGAAGTGATGAATTATGGTTGCATAAAGTTGGAAGATTAGATAGACCCATGGAATTGCTTGCGAAAACCATTAATGCAGATGCAAGAGTATATTCATAATCCGTTACGCTTAATTATTTTTAAAAAGAAGGGTTTTTGTAATTTTAACAGTTTTAATGACCTAGGAAACAAAAAACGGTCGTGAGTACGTGGTCTTGGCGCCTATAGATGTCATCTTCTTTGTCAACAACTTGATAACTCCTCAATCTTTGAATGGCTTGAAATTAATAACTGATTGTTTTTAAAGAATGAAGATTAAATTTACACATTACCAAAAGAAACACTAAACAAATTAATGGAAAAGATTAGTCAATAATGAAAGTAGATTGTTTCACTAAAAGGTTATTAGAAATTTGAAGTTTCTGATAGTCTGAAGTCAAAGTGGTGGCACCATAAGCAATCAGTTGCAAGGTTGAAATCCTAAACTCTTTGTTTAATTTATAATAAAGAGTTGTAAATAGTCACATTTTGGGTGTGTAAGAAAGGTTAATTCTAATTATAGTTTCAAATTTTATTTTGTTTTTCAATAATTTATTTTATTTTAATTAAGAGAGCATGTGGTAAAATATAAATGCACGTAGTAGAGATGCAATGTTGAAAGGATAATTAGTAGCACAAGTTAATGAAATAGACCAATATAATTAAAATTTAATGAAATGGATTGTGTCATTTAAATGTACTAAAATTTGGCATTTTTAAACAACCCAAAGTCGGAAAGGTTGAAACCTAAGCGATGGGTTGCGATGTTGAAATCCCTATACTTTATTTGATTTTCAATAAAAAATTATAAAAGTCATAATTTGGACGTGTAAAAATGGAATTTATTTTACTCATTTCAATTATCGTTTTGTATTTTTTTATTTATTTTATTGTATATCATGAAGAGAACGCGTGACATAAAATAAATGCACGTAGTAGAGATGCAATATTGATAGGATAATTAGTAGCACATGTGGGTCAAGAATTCAAATATGAAAGAGGATGAAATATTCTTGATTCTAACGGGTATTCTTACATGGCAGTGATGAATTATGGTTGCGTAAAGTTGGAAGATTAGATAAAGCCATGGAGTTGCTTGCGGAAGTCATATTAATGAAGATGCAAGCCATTAATCATAATCCGTTACCCCTAATTATTTTTAAAACCAAAGGTTTTTGGTAATTTTAACCGTTTTAACGATCTAGGAAACGAAAAACGGTCGTGAGTATGTGGTCTTGGCGCCTATAGATGTCGTCTTCTTTGTCAACTACAACATAATAACTCCTCAATTTTTGAATGGCTTGAAATTAATAACTGATAATTTTTAAAGAACGAAGATTAAATTTAGACATTACCAAAAGAAACACTAAACAAATTAATGGAAAAGATTAGTCAATAATGAAAGTAGATTGTGTCACTAAAAGGTTATTAGAAATTTGAAGTTTGTGACAGTCTGAACTCAGAGTGGTGGCACCCCAAGCAATCACTTGCATGCAAGGTTGAAATCCTAAACTTTTTTTTTTGATTTATAATAAAGAGTTGTCAATAGTCACATTTTGGGTGTGTAAGAAATGTTCATTCTAATTATAGTTTCAAATTTTATTTTGTTTTTGAATAATTTATTTTATTTTATTTAAGAGAGCATGTGATATAATATAAATGCACGTAGTGGAGATGCAATGTTGATAGGATAATTAGTAGCACAACTTAATGAAATAGACCAATATAATTAAATTTTAATGAAAGTGGATCGTGTCATTTAAAATGTACTAAAATGTGACATTTTTAAACAACCTAAAGTCGGAAAGGTGGAAACCTAAGCGATGGGTTGCGATGTTGAAATCCTGATGCTTTATTTGATTTACAATAAAAAATTTATAAGTCATATTTTGAACGTGTAAAAATGGAATTTATTTTACTCGTTTCAATTATCGTTCTGTATTTTTTTTATTTTTTTTATTGTATATCATGAAGAGAACATATGACATAAAATAAATGCACGTAGTAGAGATGCAACATTGATATGATAATTAGTAGCACGTGTGGGTCAAGTATTCAAATATGAAAGAGGATAAAATATGCAGGATCCTAACAGGTATTCTTACATGGCAGTGATGAATTATGGTTGCGTAAAGTTGGAAGATTAGACAAAGTCATGGAGTTGCTTGCAGAAGCCTTATTAATGAAGATGCAAGCATATATTCATAATCTGTTACCCTTAATTATTTTTAAAAACAAGGGTTTTTGGTAATTTTAACAGTTTTAACGACCTAGGAAATGAAAAACGGTCGTGAGTACGTGGTCTTGGCGCCTATCGATGTCGTCTTCTTTGTCAGCTACAACAAGATAACTCCTCAATCTTTGAGTGGCTTGAAATTAATAACCGATAGTTTTTAAAGAACGAAGATTAAATTTACACATTACCAATAGAAACACTAAACAAAATAATGATAAAGATTAGTCAATAATGAAACTAGATTGTGTCACTAAAAGGTTATTAGAAATTTGAAGTTTGTGACACTTGCATGCAAGGATGAAATCCTAAACTTTTTGTTTGATTTATAATAAATAGTTGTAAATAGTCACATTTTGGGTGTGTAAGAAAGGTTCATTCTAATTGAAGTTTCAAATTTTATTTTGTTTTTGAATAATTTATTTTATTTTAATTAAGAGAGCATGTGATATAATATAAATGAACGTAGTAGAGATGCAATGTAGATAGGATAATTAGTAGCACAAGTTAATGAAATAGACCAATATAATTAAAATTTAATGAAAGTGGATTGTGTCATTTAAAATGTACTAAAATTTGACATTTTTAAACAAACCAAAGTCGGAAAGATGGAAACCTAAGCGATGGGTTGCGATGTTGAAATCCCGATGCTTTATTTGATTTACAATAAAAAATTTATAAGTCATATTTTGGACGTGTAAGAATGGAATTTATTTCACTCATTTCAATTATCGTTTTGTATTTTTTGCTTTATTTTATTGTGTATCATGAAGAGAGAACGTGTGACATAAAATAAATGCATGTAGTAGAGATGCAATATTGATAGGATAATTAGTTGCACGTATGGGTCAAGTATTGAAATATAAAAGAGGATAAAATACGCAGGATCATAACAGGTATTCTTACATGGAAGTGATGAATTATGATTGTGTAAAGCTGGAAAGTTAGATAAAGCCATGTAGTTGCTTGCGGAAGCCATTAACAAAGATGCAAGCAAGTATTCATAATTTGTTACCCTTAATTAATTTTAAAACAAAGAGTTTTTGTAATTTTAACAGTTTTAACGACCTACGAAACGAAAAACGGTCGTGAGTACATGGTCTTGGCGCCTATCGATGTCGTCTTTTTTGTCAACTACAACATGATAACTCCTCAATCTTTGTTGAAATTAATAACCGATTGTTTTTAAAGAACGGAGATTAAATTTACACATTACCCAAAGAATTACTAAACAAATTAATGGAAAGGATTAGTCAATAATGAAAGTACATTGTTAATTTAACTTATTAAAATTTAAATTAACTAAACAAGTAGTGAAGAGACATGATAGTATATCTTAATAAAATAAGTCATTGCATGGGTCAAGTGTTCCTAACTTAAGTGATAAATACAAATGATAAGAGAATGTCTCTTATTTGCCATAATTAATTTTGAAAGTTAAGTTATGTGCAAGTTTAGGCCATTAGAAATTACCATAATTCATTCGATTATAATACACAAAATATAATCGAGTTTCATAAAATTGCGTGTAGAAAAAGGCAAAGAAAGCATGAAGACACACTCACACACATTAATCACGAGCAGTAGTGTTTGTTGGGTGTGAGCAAGTTTTCATTTAGTAACGTCCGCCCAAACCCCATTAATCAAGAAATCCTCCTCCATTTATTAATCTCCCCTCCTGACTCCTGCACTACCCCCAGCTTGAACTTGATACAGACCCCACTCACAACTCATTTAATTCCAATCTCTCTCAATCACATCACAATATCACATCACATCATGCCATCACATCAATCAAGCATCGATATGGCTCATGCGTCCGCTGAGGCTGCTGCTCCCATCAACCGCTACCGCTACCTGTTGAGGCCCGCCTCGGCTGGCGCCGGGGACGTCGAACGGCGTCGTTACCTGACCCTTCTCTGCGCCAACTACGCATGCCTGGCCGTTGGGTCGGTGGGGTCCAGCCTCCTGGCCAAGTTCTACTTCATCCACGGTGGGTCCAGCCGCTGGGTCTCCACGTGGGTCCAGTGCGCCGGAT
Source organism: Fallopia convolvulus (assembly GCA_964016875.1). NCBI lineage: Eukaryota > Viridiplantae > Streptophyta > Magnoliopsida > Caryophyllales > Polygonaceae > Fallopia > Fallopia convolvulus. The sequence continues at coordinate 24,665,645 of OZ024718.1, forward strand.
TCCCCTCTCTCCTGGTCCCCATTTACGCCCCCTACCTCCTGCAGGGCTCCTCCGCCCGGAGGAGGAGGAGGCCCTTCTCCGAGTGGACCCCGCAGCTGGCGGCCGCCTCCGCCGCGGTGGGCCTCCTCCTGGGCCTCAACAACCTCCTCTTCTCATGGGGAACCTCGTACCTCCCCGTCTCCACGTCATCGCTCCTCCTCTCCACCCAGCTCGCATTCACGCTCCTCCTCTCCGCCCTCATCGTCAGGCAGCGCGTCACCTTCGCCAACCTCAACTGCGTCGTGCTCCTCACGCTCAGCTCTCTTCTGCTCGCCTTCTCCTCCGCCCATGACCGCCCCCACGGCCTCACGCGCCGCCACTACTTCATCGGCTTCTTCTCTACCATTTCCGCAGGTCAATTAACTAATTTGTGTTTATTAATTAATTTTCTTCTGATTCATTAGTTGGTCCATGCGTTGAATCGTATCCTCCTCCACTCATATTGCTCGATTAACACAATATGTTATTAGACTTGAAAGTTGGAACTCATCTTCTACTTCTACCCACGTACGTACAACTCATCAATATTGATCTTATCACTTCTAACTGATCCATGAACTTCATTAAGAAGAGTTCCTTTTTTTAGAGATATCATGCATGCATGCATCACATGATTTCCGAGTTTTACTTCCTTACTTAAGTTACTTTTTCTGCTTCTCGACCGAATCTGCCAGCCTTTTCTGTTCATTTATAGGCCGGGCCAATTTCAACCACCCTTATTTCCAATATTAATATATATTTTTTAAACCTTAAACAGTTAAAAAAATATATTGTTATTAATTTTTTGTATTTCAACCACTATTTTTTAATTTTTTTTTATATAAATTTTTTCTTATAAATAATTTATCCACTTTTTTAAATTAATATAATTTTCTATCCTTAATATGACAAATATAATTGTTCAATATATAATTGTAATAATATTTATCATTTTTTAAATTAATATAACTTTTCTATTAATAATTATGAAAAAAAAAATTCAATATAATTATAAAAAAATTATCACAGATCGCTCTATCTACAAATTATTTTGTAATTTCTTAATTCTATATAGGTTGTCTAATTAAAATTAAATTTACAAAGTCTTAATTATTTTGCATATTTACAATAATATCGATATATATATAGTTTTCATGTAAATAAGAAAAATACTACATTGGTCGTTAATATATCGTTAATTTAAATTTCGTTATTTAACTATGCACGACCATCACCATATTTTTTGGGTGAAAATTTATTTGACATTGCAAATAACGAATAACGTTTTCATGTGTTACCTTCCTTTTAGGTGGGATGCTTCTATCCTATGTCCTAAGAGCATAGGATAAGTGTTTTGTTTTGGAATGATTTTGTTGTTTTTAATTATTTAAAGATTTTTTTCTTAAGGGTTTAGATATTTCTTGTTAGGATTTTAGTTTCCAAAATCAAGGCATAGTATAAAAAGACCGTTTAATATTTTATATTCAAACAAGTATAAAAGCAAAAAGGAGTATTGTTGTTTGAAAAAAAAATCTAAAAATCGATGCTTGAGTGATTTAAATGAGCCTTATTTGGATAAATGATAGGACTTACATGAAAACCAAACATGCAAAATAGTATCAGGCTATTTTGAGATGTGCACTTTTTATAACGTAAATCAAACATGAAAACCAAACAACTATTTTAACATGAAAATCAAAGACACAAAGAGAAAGTACAACTAACGAAAATAAGAAACTATAGCAAACGGGTAGTGGAAAAAGTGAGGGATTAAAGAGCATTCAAATCAAAAAAAACTACAAATAAATAGAGGAACTTTGGTAATTAACTTCAGACTGTCACAAACTACAATTATTTAAGCTAGACTATCAAAAATAAATTTTGTCAATTACCAAAGACTACAATTATCTTGTGACAGTTTGTGATAGTCTATTGACATTTAAGAAAGACTACAAATAAATTAAATTTCAATAAAAAAAAAGTATTATATGTCCTAGGCGATCGATTCAGATCATTTTTCTTATGAAAAAATAGAGGAACTTTGGTAATTAATCTGGAGACCATGATTTTGTCATATTGTCATTTGACCAAAAGATGTACTCAATATAGAAATGCAACGTAGTACTTTTTTTTTTGGTTGAAAGCAACGTACGTACTCTATCTATCATTGTCTAGCTTTATGGGTTCTTATATATATATATCCTAGCTCATATGTATGTCTGTCATATGTACCTATCTATTTTATTTCCATTACGGTACGTTGACAATAGTATCAGGCTATTAGCTAATAACTAAGTCGGTTCGGCTAATGTGTGTCCACGAGTTTGTGAATTGTGATGCAGGCCTACTCTTCGCACTGTACTTGCCGATGATGGAGAAGATATACAGGAAAGTGCATTCATACGGGATGGTGATGGAGATGCAGTTCATGATGGAGGCGGCGGCGACAGCGCTGGCCACCGTGGGCATGGCGGCAAGCGGCGGTTTCGGGGAGATGAGGAGGGAGGCGGAGACGGTGTTCGACCTGGGAGGGCCCACGGGGTACGCGCTGACGGTGGCGGCCAACGTGGTGGCGTGGCAATTCTGCTTCATGGGCACGGCAGGGATGGTGTTCCTCACCACCTCCCTCACCGGAGGCATCTCCATGACGGCGTTGCTCACCTTCAACGTCATCGCCGGAGTTGTCGTCTACGGGGATAACTTCGGTGGGCCCAAGATTCTCTCCACCGTCCTCGCCGCCTGGGCCTTCTCTTCCTACGTCTATGGCATGTATTCGAAGATGATGAAGCAACAGAAGGAGGTCGAAATGTCGCCTCAGGATATGGAGATGACCACCACCCAAACGGCTGTTGTGTGAACCGGCTCATCTATCCTTTTATGATTATAAATATTGTCCCTCATGAATTTATACTATTGTTTGGTGAAAAACTGTTTGGGTTGGTGTGTTGTTATTGTTATGTTTTAAGCTTGCTGTTATTTTAGACTAAGTATTGTTGTTATGTTCATGAAGTCAAGACTCTAGTACACGTAGTGTCAAGAGGTTGATATTCAGAATATTTCTTTGAATTTCTGTAATTAATTCTTTAGCTTAGTCATAATGCATAATATAAGTGCAAGTAGTGCACTAGAGAGTAGGTAGTTGTTTTCTGATTTTGTGCATTCAGTTTCCTGAATTGTAGCTCCTTTTGTTGCTATGATATAAATGAGAAAAAAGGTGATGGTAGCCAGTTAGAGCTCCACGCCAATCAAACCAAAAACTTATTCTATGTTCTTGTTCAAATTTAACTGTCAAACTCTCAAAATCAAAGTAAGGTAAGAATTGTGACATTTGGTATCAGAGCTTGGTGAGGAATCTATTGAGAGAAGAATGTCTCACCTTGAGATGGAAACCGCGAGACAAAGAGAGAAACGAGAGCAAAGAGAACAAAGAGAACAAAGAGAGCGAGAACAAAGAGAAAGAGAGCAAAGAGAAAATGTTACACCAGCAGTCACAGGAACTCTTGATGGAGATGGGATTCGTATCAATGACAAATAAGGATTTGTTTCTCTCAAATATCCTATGCTGACTAAGAGCAACTATACAGCATGGGCCATCAAGATGGAGGTTTACATGATGGCTTAGGGTGTATGAGATGTTGTAGAAGTTGATGGACCAATTGACAATAAGGAGTGATAAGATGGCACTGGCAACCATCTATCAAGGCATTGGTAAAGATGTCCTCCTCCAACTAGGCGCCAAGAAGACAATAAAAGAGGCCTGGAGCATGTTGAAAAACATGAACCTTGGAGCTGATAAAGTAAAAGAGGTAAGAACACAAACCTTGTGGCGTGAGTTTGATACACTTAAGATGAGTGAGTCAGAAACTGTTGATGACTACTCTGGAAAGCTTACTATTGTCGTGAACAAGTTGAGAGGCCTTGGAAACAAAGTGGAAGAAGAACAAGTGGTTAAGAAACTGCTGAGATCCACTTCCTCAAAATTCCTTCAAATTGCTTCAACAATTGAGGAGTTTGGAGATTTGAAGAATAAGACATCAGCTGAGGTGATTGGATCACTCAAGGCCATGAAGAAAGGTTGGTTGGATATGGAACCAAATCAGAAGAAACTGGCTTGCTCACACGTGCTGAATGTAAGGCTAGTGAAGATACTAAGTCTTCTAAGAAGCCAAGAGATCATGCCAACAACAGAGGTGGCAGAGGTCGTGGACGTGGAAGAAGCAGAGGCATGGGCAATGCTGATTCAAACCATGGCAATGAAGAAAAATCTCAATAATCAAAGAGGAAGTTCGACAAGAGCAAAATTAAGTGTTACATATGTGGACAAATGGGGCACTTTGCCTTTGAATGTCCCTCAAAAGGAAAAGAAGAAGAAGCACATCTAACCAGGGAGGATGAGCCAACTCTATTGGTTATGGAGACTTGGGAAGTGATTAATTCACAAGTGTTGGAACCTGCTGTTGCAATGATGACTGAGGAGAAACAGATTGCTCAAGAAGGGAGTGTGTGGTACCTTGACACAGGTGCTAGAAATCACATGTTTGGGGATTAGAAGTGCTTCATTGAGATTGATAACACCATCACATGAAAGGTGAAATTTGGTGATCGATCTGTTGTTGACATCTGTGGGCAGGGATCAGTGTTGTTCAAGTGCAAAAGTGGAGAGCATTTGATCCTGTCAGGCGTGTACTACATTCCAAAGCTCAAGAGCAACATTGTGAGCCTTGGACAACTTGATGAAGGTGGAAACAAAGCTGTCATAGAAGGAGATTTCCTGAAGTTATATGACAAACAACAACAGTTGATTGTTAAGGTCAAGAGGCAGTCAAATAGGTTATATGTGGCAAAATTTAACTTGGCTAATCAAGTGTGTCTAATGACCAAAATGGAAGATGAAGCATGGTTATGGCATGCGGGATTTGGTCATTTGAACTTCAGCTCTCTAAGCAACATGGCAAAGAAAGGCATGGTTGAAGGCTTACCAAAGATTGATCAAGTGAATCAACTATGTGATGGGTGTGTCGTGGTCAAACAACACAGAACATCCTTCCCTCACAAAGCAACTTGTGGAGGTAATAAATACTTTATGTTATTGGTTGATGATTTCTCACGACTTATGTGGGTATATATGTTGAAAAGCAAAGATGAAGCATTTGTTATGTTCAAAAAATTCAAGAAAAGTGTGGAGGCTGAGATTGAGCTGAAAGTGAGGGATTTAGAACAAATAGAGGGGAGAGTTCACATCTGTTGAATTCAATAACTTTTGTGAAGAAGAAGGGTTGAAATGGTTTCTCAGTGCAACATATTCACCCTAACAAAATGGTGTGGTTGAGAGACGAAACCAAACTGTGATAGAAATGGTCAGAAGCATGATCAAGAGCAAGAGCTTACCTGCAAAGTATTGGGGAGAGGCTGTAAAAACTGTTGTGTACATCCTGAACAGATCACCTACAACTAGTGCGGAAGGAATGACTCCTTATCAAGCTTGGCATGGAAGAATTCCAAAAGTCTATCATATGCGTGTGTTTGGATGTCTAGCACACATCAAAGATGTGTCACCACACCTGCCTAAACTTGCAGACAGAAGCACCAAAGTGATCCTACTTGGCTATGAAGAAGGGTCCAAAGCATATATACTATTGGATCCAAAGAAAAATAAAATTGTGATCAGTAGAGATGTAGTGTTTGAGGAAGGGAAGAGTTGGTGCTGGCAAGAGGATGCTTAGGGAATGGAACAAGATTTAGAAGGTAGCTTTACTGTGTGCTACAGGGAAACTAGGCAGGCGACAGAAAATTCAGAAAATCTGGATAATCATTCAGGATCTATTGCACAGTCTGGAAGAGGTTCAGAAACTGAGTTCATTTCATCCTCATCAACCAGCTCTCACAATTCAGATTCGTCCAGCTCAAGCTTAGGAGCTAATCAGAGGTATAGATCACTTCAAGACATCTATGATGCCACAAGAGAAATTGATGCTGAAGTTGGTCTTTGCTTCTTGTCAATAGAAGAGCCCAGCACATATGAAGAAGCCTCAAAAGATAAGAGTTGGAGACAGGAAATGGAACAGGAAATCACTTCAATAAGGAGAAATGGCACGTGGGAGCTTGTGAACTTGCCAAAAGATCACAAAGCAATTGGATTAAAGTGGATTTTTAAGCTGAAGAAGAATCCAGAAGGTGAAATTGTCAAGCATAAAGCAAGACTCGTGGCAAAAGGCTATGTACAAAAACATGGGATAGATTATAATGAGGTATTTGCACCAGTAGCAAGGTTGGAGACAATCAGATTGTTGCTTGCTTATGCAGCTGAAAGGGAATGGGAAGTGCATCACATGGATGTCAAAACGGCATTTCGAAATGGAGAGCTTGAAGAAGAGGTGTATCTTGTTGAGCCTGAAGGATTTATAGACAAGAAAAATCCATACAAAGCGCTAAGGCTCCATAAAGCATATGGGTTAAAATAAGCACCTAGAGCATGGAACTTCAAGCTAGATAAGTCCCTATACTCACTTGGCTTCACAAGGTGTCCACAAGAACTAGCTTTGTACAAGAGAGTTCAGGGTGATGAGGTTATGATTGTTGGAGTGTATGTAGACGACCTCATTCTAACAGGTTCAAGCAAAGACATCATCAAAAGCTTCAAAACTAAAATGCAAGAGAAGTTTGAGATGAGTGATCTTAAACTTCTAAGCTACTATCTTGGGATAGAAGTGAAGCAAGATGCTAGTACAATTTCCTTATGCCAGTCTGGATATGCCAGGAAAATCCTAGAGAAGCTAGGAATGGGAGACTGTAATCCTTGTCAACTCCCAATGGAACCTAGAACTAAGATGAGTAAGTTGGGAAATGGTGAACCACAAGTAGATGAAACCTTATAGAGGAGTGCTATAGGCAGTTTGAGATATCTGGTGACCTCAAGACCAGACCTTGCTTACTCTGTTGGAGTTATGAGCAAATATATGGAGGCTCCAACAACAACACACCTGACTGAAGTGACAAAGATTTTAAGGTATGTTAAGGGAACCTTAAATCTAGGTTGTGTGTACAAGAAAGGGCAATTAAGAGAGTAATTGATTGGCTATTGTGGAAGTGACTTGGCGGGTGACATAGACAACAGAAAAAGCACCACAAGAGTCATGTCTTTCCTAGGAGAAAGCCCTGTAACTTAGACGTCTCAAAAACAAAAGGTAGTTGCACTGTCAAGCTGTGAAGCTGAATACATTGCAGCTACAGCAGGGGCGTGTCAAGGAGTCTGGCTAGGAAGAGTCTTGAGTCAGCTGAAGGGAGATAAATGTAATATCCGCTAAATTCTAAATAAAATAAAACGGATATTTATTCCAATAATTATTTTTTTCTCTTTTCTCTAAAATAGAGAATTTAATATCTTTATAATTTCATATTATATTATGACAAGTTATAAAGGTTTACTACAATGACAATTAAGAATTTACTTAAATATATTAAGCAAGTCAGGTATTCATTTAAATACTTTTCTCTTAAAAAGAGAGTTTAAATTTCAAGATGCCTTGGTGGTGAAATGGTAGACACGCGAGACTCAAAATCTCGTGCTAAATAGCGTGGAGGTTCGAGTCCTCTTCAAGGCATAGAGAATGCTCATTGAATGAGCAATTCAATAAGAGATCTTGGAATTGGAAAGACCAAAGAGTTGGCGGAAAAGGGGTCATACGAGCTCCGGGCGGTTCATTCATTTGCCCGTAGACTAGAGCTTTTTATTATTCTCAAAGGAGAAGATTCTTCTTTTTACCAAACATATGCAGATCCAATCATATTTTTATAATTTTCTTAATAAATTATAAAAAAGTTTACAAAGGATTAACAAAATGAAAAAAAATAAAATTTAATTAGTTGAGATTAAATAAAAATTCCAAAATTTAATTTAATTAAATTTATAATACAAATAAAAATAAGGGGAAAAGGCCAAAATAAAAATACAAGAGGTGGGACTCGAACTCGAGACCTCTTGCATATTCTCATAAACACACACCTCCTCTTCCGCTATGCCATTGTAACTTAACTACTCATAAACCTACTCTTTTAATTATAAACACTACCAATTCTTCTTCTTCCTCAAAGAGTCCGATATATGCCTGACTGATTTGACGACAAACCAATACATGTCCAATTTGACTTCCAACCTCCATTGTAGCTTGTAAGACCACCCAAAGACTTGCATCATCTTGCTTCATTCTAAACTAGCACACTCTCCACCAATAGACATCAACATTCTTCCTCTTCAATGGCCAAATTTCATTGTCATGGATCAAGAGAAGCTTCAAATTTCCCTATAAAAGGGGGTAGAATCAAGAGGAAAAACTCACACAATAATCTCCTCTCCTCTTCTAGCAATTTTGTTTTCAATCAAACACAAAAAAAATCAAGCCTAGAAGTCCAAATTAATTTGTTCCCCAAATCTGAATTTGTTTGGTTAAAATTCCCCAAAGCCCTAATTCCACCACTTTGGACCACCGGGCCACCGCAGCTCCCCTGCCGGACCACCGGGCGACCCATGCGCAGCCAGCACCTCCCCGGAGCCGCGCCTCCACCACCGCTGGTGCCCTTGCAGTCGTCCGTCCTGATGTCTCTCCTGGTTCTGTTCTACGTACAAAGCAGGAAGAAGATAGAAGAGCAAAGTGGGCCTAATCCTATTTTTTTTTGGGTAATTTCTAATTAATATTGGGCTAGAATTTTAAGCCCAAAACACTTATTAAAAATCAGTTTATACATATTAATTTTCGAAATATTAAAAATCAAATTTATAAAATACAAATACTAGTACATAGATCTTAATAAAAAAATATACATGCTTGTAAGATTCAAGAGAAAATAAATTTTATAAATTATAAAATAAATCCTAATAAATTGTAAGGATTATAATAGTGTTTTTAGGCATGTAAATGATGAATTTAAAAATATATTACTTGGTTGTATTTTATTTTTAATGATTAAGGAAATAGAGTAAGATAATGAGATTTAATATATCTAGGCTCTATTAAAAAGGAAAATAGACTTGCATATTTTTTAATCTTATTATAAACTTGGAAATAATATGGATAAGATATTCTTATCATAAGATAATTTTATATGATTAAGTTAAAGGCTAAAAAGATAAATGAAATAAGTTGTATGTGTCTTTATAAAGAAATATAATATCATAGACATGGAAAATTGTTAGATAAAATCATGGGATTATAATATGAGTTGATATACATGAAAGTTATAATAGAAATAATATGTTTACCTTATTAGGAGATTATTATAATGAATAAAAGAATTAGAGCAAAGAGGATGGAAATTATTATCTTAAGACTATTTATATAGAAAAAGGCTTGCATGTCCTTTAAAAACCATATCATAAATTTAAATATATTTTTGGATAAGATATTTTGGTCATGAGATATTTTTTATGGTTAAAAATGAAGAGTAAAAAGATATAATAAAGATATACTAAAAATATTGCATAAAAGAGATATATTAAATAAATACGCTATAAAGAGGAACCTCCCTTGAACTTATAAGGAAAGTAGATTAATATTATTAATTTGGATTTAAATAATCTAGATAATATCTATTGGTAGACTTTATTTAATTTAACATCTTGGATGTCTTTAAAAAGAATTGATGATAAGAGAAAAAAAATATTATAATAATATAATATGCACTAGTCATAAAGAATATATAAGGAGATGGATAAATAAATATTATGACAAGGATATTTTGGACTTTTCACATCATACGAATAGTTTTTATAATCAATATGATTTATAAATATGAAAAGTATATTTTTATGGACTTTATATAATTATCACCTTGCTTGAAATAAATAAAAGAATTATTTAATAATGATTGCGTGCCCATTAAAGAATAAAAAGGTTATAAATATTTTAAATGGGAACTTAACCTTAGATAAAGGAATATTTAAATATTTTAAATAATGTCATAACTTGAACATCAAAGATTATAGTAAATAAATTAAAATGAAGAGTTTTATAAAGGATAAAAGGATATTACAAATATTAAATAATAATAGGAAATATTATTATTTTATTCATCTCCACCTAAATTATTATTATAATAATTTAGTATTATTTCTCTTATAAAAGGAATATAAGAGACTTTTAAAACTTTAAAAGAATTAAAGAAATTCTTATTAAAGTTCGTTCGTACCTCTCGTGTCGAAAGGACAAATTTCCCGTCTCGATAAAAGACGACATTTCTCGTTCATCCGTTCATATACAATCGCTAAACTAAGGCAAGTGGTTTGTAGCCTTAATAAACTCGTTTCGTGAAATTTCTCGATGTTGGGAACAACTTGTTTGCTAATAATAAAACGAACCTAGGAATATCGATTGCTAGAATTAATGACCCCATTGTTATCGTTATTCCGTTATTTAAATATTCGATAGGACTATTATGCTAGTCTTGTTTGTGACCTTGATTGTTTACGATCTCTTTTCGAGATCGGTTTGGATGGAATAGTAAGTGGTGCGGGCCTAACCCGACACCTATATATAACCCACTAAAGTCGTATTGCCGCCATGCATAAATTACGACTTGTCGATCATGATCCATGTCCGCTCCTACGCCTCGGAGGGACGTAGGCACTCTAGCTAAGTTCCGGAACTTTTTGTTCCTGTCAATGGTTCGGGCCGGTACATAAGCCCCCCCACCCCCACGCTCTTAAAATATGTCAACCTAAGTGAGAGTTTTCATCACTATACAAGATAAGTGCCCAATGCACAATTAAAAGACACGAAAACCGGACCGATCTCAAATGATCGATCCGGCTCTCGGTTCGCAAGGGCGCGAGAGGTTTTCAAAACTTGTATGAATTAATAATGTTCCCAACATACTTCCTACTCTAAAAAGAAGTCTACAATCTCGTAGTTCTTCTCTCGATTAACGAGTTATCTCCTCTCGAGATACACTCCTCTCCGTCCCGTTAAGCCCCACATAAAGACCTATACCTTAAAACATATCCCGATAATATATCTCGAATATTATAAATTACCGAAATACCCGTGAGAAGTTCCATTCTCACTTGCTTAGTCTCCTTAGACTAATTCCCCTACTTTCGCATTTTTGCGTGGTATTTCTCGTCCTTCGCGACAAATGCCAGACTGTAGGATTGTACACCGAAATGATGAAGACGAAGTCCAGAAGGTTCGAGAAGAGTTAGGCGAGAATCGAAGGTCAAGGAAGGACGACGTTGAAGGAAGGAAGGAATTCTCATAAAAGCGAGGCATTTCGGAGATAGTGCGTCAGCTCTTCCTATTTTTCTTTTAACCAAGCAAATCATCATCACATGAGTTGTCTTGGGGAAAACATGCTTGTATTTTTAATTACGTCTTTTAAACTCTTTCTAAATGGCCTTTACTTTCCGCTGCTACATTTGTAAAACGACTCTCAATGTAATGAACGAAAGTTCTTATCAATAAATAAAATTCTGATTTTAGTCAATTTCATCTTAAAGAACCAAGACTCTTTCGAGAGCATCCTTTTTATTGTAAGAATTATATTAATTTCCGCATCTTATAAGTTCAATATCATTCTAAAAGCCTTGGGTGACTTTGGACGGTAAAGTCTGAGTCCACTGACGGTAATACCCAATGTTGTAAAATAGGGGTGTTACAATAAACAAGTGAAGGCAATGCTAAAGATTGATAACAAGTCTGCAATAGCATTGGCCAAGAACCCAGTGTACCATGATAGAAGCAAGCATATTGACACCAGGCATCACTTCATTAGAGATTGTGTTAAAAAAGGGGACATAAATGTAGAGCATGTCAAGACTGAAATTCAGCTGGCTGATTTGCTAACAAAACCTCTAGGACGGAGGAGGTTCATGGAATTGAGAGAAAAGATTGGCATGAGAAGTGTCAAACAAGATTGATCAACACAAGCTTAAAGGGAGTGAATGTTATGTTTTAAGCTTGCTGTTATTTTAGACTAAGTATTATTGTTATGTTCATGAAGTCAAGACTCTAGTACACGTAGTGTCAAGAGGTTGATATTCAGAACATTTCTTTGAATTTCTGTAATTAATTCTTTATCTTAGTCAATAGTCATAATGCATAATGTAAATGCAAGTAGTGCACTAGAGAGTAGGTAGTTGTTTTCTGATTTCGTGCATTCAGTTTCCTAAATTGTAGCTCCTTTTGTTGCTATGATATAAATGAGAAAAAGGGTGATGGTAGCCAGTTAGAGCTCCACGCCAATCAAACCAAAAACTTCTTCTCTGTTCTTGTTCAAATTTAACTATCAAACTCTCAAAATCAAAGTAAAAATTGTGACAGTTATATGTATATGCACCTTTGTTTATGGTATATTAATTAAGTGCTTAGGAATTTTCATTCATCATCAAATCAAATCAAAGTAGTTATACATATAATACTACTCACTAGGCACTACTAAATCATCAATCAACAAGGAATTATATGCATATATGGGAAATTAGGGTGTCTAATTAAAATTAAATTTACAAAGTCTTAATTATTTTGCATAATTACTATAATATCGATATATATATATAGTTATAGTTTTCAAGTAAATAAGAAAAATAATATGTTGGTCGTTAATATATCGTTAATTTATATTTCGTTATTTAACTATGCGCGACCATCTACACTAATTTTTAGGTGAAAATTTATTTGACGTTTCACACAACTAAAAACGTTAATTTTTATCGGTTACCTTTTAGGTGGGATGCTTTGGTGATTTAATATTTTATATTCAAACAAGTACAAAAGCAAAAGAGTATTGTTATTTGAAAAAAAATATCCAAGAAGCGAATGCTTGAGTGATTTAAATGGGCCTTTTTGGATATAGATGATAGAATTTCACCCATTTGGTAATTGATATGTGCACTTTGTAATTGATCTCATTCGTTAGGATGCCCTAGGGCGGAAAATATTTAGATGATGTTGGCCCCCTAATTTTTTCCGTATAAAAAAAAAATGAGATGTGTACTTTTTATATTGTAAATCAAACATGTAAACCAAACAACTCTTTTAAACGCCTCAGAAACTCATGAATGTAAGGCCATATAGCATTCTTTTTAAGAAAAAAATAAAATGCTATTTAAATATTTTAAAGCTCAAGTATCCCCATTTTTTTTACCGATAAACATGTTTTAACATTCCTTGAGACATTATATATATATATATCATTCAACCATAAGCTTTTTTTTTCAACTCCAACTATTGAGATACTTTGTATATAACTAAAATATAAATATAAAAGAAATTCAGGTTTTTGCCAGACCCAAGAAAGTGTTGAATGTTCATACTATAATATCGATATATATATATATGAGGTTTTTAAGTAAATAAGAAAAATACTATGTTGGTCTTCATATATTATAAATTTAATATCGATGTATATATAAAAAAAAGGGAACAAATAGTTTCCTTTTGCTCTCTAGGGATTTTCTTTGGCATATGACCAGTTTTGTCGTCTGTTTGGTAATTATCTTCTCGATTACTGTCGTTGTATGGTGGTTTCCGGCCTATCTAGGACGGTAACATCACTCTCTTCTTCAAACATGGTCTCATTATTCTTTCCTTTTCTCTGTTACTATGGATCCATCTACAACTTTCTCGACTACTAAGAATTAGGCGATTTTTGTCAATCTTGGTGATGATGCACTTGCGTGTTCTTGGTTTGATCTTTGTCTTACCGAGAAATCTATTACATCTAAGCAACTGAATGTCAATGCTTTACGAAATATTTTTCAGGCTATTTGGCGCCCTAAGTTTGGTTTTGTTGTTCGTGATGTTGGGTATGACCTCTTTGTTTTTCAATTCTTCAATCTAGATGATCAACAATGGGTTCTCGATGGCCTACCATTGATTTTGGTAATCACCTCTTTATGGTCAAAAAATTAAACGATCTTGCAAAGCCTTTTGAACTCAATTTCTCTTTTTTGGATACAAATTCATGATTTCGCCTTTGAATTATGAAGTTTGGCTACAACTAAGGGAATTGAGGATCATCTTGGTGGTTTCCTTCAATTTTATGATCGATTCAGATTTTCTGAATCTAGATTCGATTTTAAGAATTCTTGTAAATATTGATATTTCAATGCCTTCATCGCGAGGTACGTACAAAGCTTGTTGTCGATGATTCTAATATTTGCTTTGTCGTTAAATATGAAAGACTTCCCACACTTTGTTTTGCTTGTGGTAAAATTGGCCATATCATACGCAATTGTGAGATTGATGTTATTGCGACACTCAAAAATTGATGTCTTCCTTTTGGTTCCTGGCTCTATGCAAAGTCTTTAATGCATCGACCACGAATTCCAATTGTTGATAAGGATCAAGAGTAGGATTGTCTTGAGCAATTTATGCCACTCTCTATGACCTCCACTCTCAAGCAAACAACATCTACTTTGCCTCAATGACTGATTGTTGTTGGTAGTCATATTACTCTAAACTCATGATTCAACAGTCCTGGACGAGATCTCACATATCGTTGCTCATGATGATTCACCTATGCTAGTATGTCCACAAAATCCTTCTTGTCATCGTCATAAGAGGTATGTAGTTTCCTTTGTGAACATGACTACTTAGAATCAGACATCTCCTTCAAATGTTGCCAAATTGAATGATTTGTTGAAGGGTGAGCATAAAGTTCTTTCTGATTTTGATCTAATATTGCAAAGTCTCATACCCAAAAATGAAAGATTATAACTATGGAGGCTAGTTCAACTTCTAGTCTTCAAGTAGAGAGTGTGGAAAAGTCCCACAGTCGTGAATGACAATGAAACTCTTTAGTTGGAACTGCCAGGGTTTAGGCACCGCAGGACAGTTGGAACTCTCTAGAGTTGGGTTTGGAGAGATTGCCCTTCCATCATCTTCTTTATGGAAACTTTGATCTCCAAAAGAGATCGACAAATGGTAATGAACCATTTTGGTTTTACATCGGGACTTTGTTTGGATAATATTGGTTTCTCAAGAGGATTATGTTTATGGTGGCGTGATGTTGATGCTTCCATTCTTTCTTTCTAAACACATCACATTAAGGCCTTGGTAAAAGATTTAGTCAAGGGGGATTCGATTTTTATTAGTATATATGGATATTCTGAACATGAAAACAAGAAACGCATGTGTGATCTTATGTGTCAATTGACAATTGATTGTACTTTACCGGTTATGTTAATTAGCGATTTTAATTTGATTGCAAGTCCTGCAAAAAAAATGGTGGTGCAGAAGTTAATCATGACATCTAATTTGCAACCTTTCAAGGATATGATTGTGTAACACCCCTATTTTGCAACGATGGATATTACCGCCAGTGACCTCGGATTTTACCATCCAAAGTCACCGAAGGCTTTATAAGGTATTAAAGTTAATAAAAATGCGGAAATCCAACGATATTATATATATATATAACGAGTGCTCAAGCATGAGACTTTTAAATGTTCTCATTACATCCTTAACTTGGTTCAAAATAATAAAGATGATAGTGCTCAAAATAACGATGTGTGAACAGTAAGGGTGAGCAGCGAGGTAAAAGCAATAAGAACGGGGTTTGAAAGCATTTCCCGGAGTTCTTCCCACACCCATCCAAAAAAGCGAGGGGCACAAGCGGTCTAATCCAAAGTCAGAGAAAAGTTAAAGGCCAAACATCGCGCACTCCCCACATGAGCGAGGTCAAACGTCGCAACCTCTCGGATAAAGATGTCGGTCAAACAAAACACCTCTAGAAGCAAGGGAAGAGAACTGCGCATACTCAAAAGCCGACACCACACCCCTCCTAGCCAATCAAAGACCACCATATTCTCGACCAATGGTCAGCCGCCTCTCTCTCGACCAATCAGATGGTTGTATCTGGAATGTCCCACATCGGATGTTGGTAGAAACCTTGCTTCTCAAATGTCTATAAATAGGGCTGAACCCCGAAGGTTGCAAGGGTCGAAAAACATCTCTAACTCAAGAACTATCTTGCTTGTTGAAGATCGACGTGTTGAAGTAATCGTGAAGACCACGCACAATCGAGAGAAGATCAATAAAAAGACTTCAAGTCGCCCAAAGAGATCTCAAGTCTCAAATATATCCAAATTAACAGCTTTGTAAGGTATAATCTTGGTGTAATCAATAGGCCTCTAGCCTCGCTAAAAAGATAGCAATCCTCCACTTGTAATAGAAAAAGATCTCGCTAGCAGTTTTTAAGCTATAATCTCATTGTAACAAAGAGGTCTCGATCTTCATTAGGAAGAGACCTCGAATCTCGTAAAGGAGATCTCAAGCAGAATCTCATTGTTGTAATCTCGTTTGGCAATCGTTAATAAAAGCAAGGATTTGTTTCGTCGAATAAATAATCTCGTTACTTGTTTCTAGCGTCGGTTTATTTTGGGTTTCATCAAAAACATGAAAGAGTTTAAGTAGTAGAATAAGCGAAACATTGTTTGCACAAAGCGTAATGTAACCCAAAATAAACAAGAAAACATCCTTGAGAGAATCTGACCTTCCTTCCTTCAGCTTGATGGATCTTCGTCTTTAAACCTTCGATGGCGGTTTCAAAGAGTCTGGCGTTTGTCGCAAAGGGCGAGAAATACCAGGCAAAAATGCAGAAATAGGGGAATTAGTCTAAGGAGACTAAGCAAGTGAGAATGGAAATTCTGAAGGGTAGTTTGGTAACTTACCATTTCATTTAAAGAGATAAGCGAGATGTGTTTGAGAAATAAAGACTTCATGTAGAGCTTAAGGACGAAAATGAGAATATTGAAGTGAAACCGAAAAGAAAGAACTACGGGATTGTAGAACTTCTTAGAATAGAATAATGTTGGGAACGTTTTAATTACACACAAGTTTCTAGAAAACCTCTCGCGCTCTTATCGGATCGAGAGTCGTGTCGGTCTTCTAAAACCGGCCCGGTTTTGATGTCTTTTAATGTTCACTAGCACTTATCTTTATTACGTATCAAAACTTTGCATAGCATTAATGACTTTTAAAGGTGTGGAGGCTATGAAGAGTCGAGTCCACTTAAAGGAACAAAGTTCCGACACTTAGCTAGGATATAGCATAAGTTCATTAATGGGTTGAACAAGGCAAACCTTTAGCTTTATTATAAATTTTGAATGTCTGCGTAGCATAGACGTTAGTAAAAGACTTTAGTCGTCTTTTCCATATGGCATTGGTTAAGACTTTAGACAAAACCTTTTTATTTCGACATTGCTTTAAGACTTCAGCAAACATTTATTTTCCGAATAACATTGCTTTAGACATCAGATGAAACATTTCTATTTCGACATTGCTTAAGACTTCAGTTAATGAAGTAAGAGTAGTGTCATGACCTACATATAATACGACGTTATAAAAAGTGGTTCAAGACTTATGTCCAACACTTTTTCCTATACTTTTCCAAGCGATGTCTTTAAACGAGACATTTTAAACAAACAAGGCCGCAATCATCGACCCTAAGTTCATTTCTAGCATTCGAATAATAATAACGATAATGAGATGTCGTTATTTCTAGCAATCGATATATCCTATGTTTATTTATTTAAGCAAACAAGTTTGTTCCCAACATAGAGAAGTTTAACGGAATCAAGATATCGAAAATGTTACAAGGAGAATATCCACTTGCCTTGAATTTCTTTTGGAAGTCTACGACACTCAGAAATATAGAACGACTTAGAGTAATTCTTACGATTCGACCTAGTTATTCGAAAAGATAACGAACGATATATATATATATATATATTAAAAACCTTATTTTATTTTCAAACAATCCTTTTTCTTATTTCCCTCTTCTAAGAGAAAAGGTGTTACTTTAAATTATTTAATTTAATAATTTAGGTAGGAAAATAAATAATAATAATAATTCTTTATTATTATTTTCAAAATGATGTTTTTAAATAACTTTTATAGCATAAAAAATATTTATTTTAGAGAAACATGCAAGGATGTATTTAATCAAATGGACAATCCTTTTTCTTTTTAACTAAGATATCTTTATTGAATAGTTATATTTAAGCATTTACATGATTATTTTTCTCGGATAATAAATATATTTGAAAATATTTTATTTAAGAAAAACTCGTACAAGGTACGAGAATACATACTAGTTACTTTTAAGACCATTTTTATTTTATTCCAAGAACTTATATTAAATGATAATTTTGACATGTAAAAGTGTTTTTAGAAACAACAAAATCCTTTTCCACCACAAGCACTTTTATGCATTTTCCCTTAAATAGATAATATTCTCATATCAAGATTATTTGTAGATGTTACATAATATTTATTCTAAAATTATAGTAATGTCTAAAAAGACATGCATGTGTGGATTATCTCATAAAAACCCTTTTTCAATCCACATGCATTACTTATTTATTTTATTTAAGTATAACTTGTCCTTGTCAGTCTCCTTTTTATCAAGAAGTTCATAATGATTTTATTTCAAAATTATACAATGCGTTAAGTTACATGCAAGGGTGAAAGACTCGTATAAAAATATTATTCCAAAGCTTATAACATGATTTAAAAGACATGCAAAAACGTTTCTTTCATAAAAACTTCATTTTATTAAATTCTTAAGTCATTTCTTTCATAATAAAAGAATACTTCTACAATAAAGAGAAGAAGTCTAAAAATTCATATTATCTTTAAAAATCAGAAATTCCATGTTAAAAAGTCCCTTTTGACCTCTTAATATTTATAAAATTTATTTTATAAGTTATAAGAGCATTTTTCCTTAAAATCTCATGCATGCATGCTAGTTTCCATTAAAAATATGTAAAAAGCTATTACTTATAAAAATCTGATTTTTTTCTTCTTTTCCTTAAAAAATCAGCATATAATATGGTTCAATTAAATCTCAAATTATTAAAATCAATAACAAAAATAATCAAAGTAACAAGAAGGAAAGAACCCTCACCCTTGTGCTAAGTTCACAAGAAACCGAACAAAGGAGAGCGGAACGGAACGACGAGGGGCGGGGCTGGTAGTAGCACTGGCGGATCCAATGGTGGCCGGATGAGGCGTGCGCCACCAGGGGAAGCGGCAAGGGGGCGGTCCGAGCAGCCAGCGGTGGGTGGTGGTGCGGGAGGCTCACACTAGGATTTCTTTGGTGTTTTTAAGGGAAAAATCAGCACTTAAAGGGTTGTTTTAAGGGCTGGAATTTGGCTAGAATAAGAGTGATCTACAAGAGAAGGGAGGGAGGAAATGTGGTGGTGTCTTTGATGACAAGAGGTGGGTGTGTTTGATGACAAGGTACCTTTAAATAGGCAAATATTAGTGTAAGATCATGTGATGATGAGCAATATGCTCTTGGCATGGGATTGGGGAGAAGGGATTGCCAAATTAATTTGATGGATTGCAAGAATATAATTCCATGCACAAAATCTATTCTATGATCCCCATTATTACCCCATATTATTATTTTATAACTCTTTTAATGTATTATTATTCTAAGAATAGAATTTGGGTGGAAAAAGAATGTTATCAATTATTTTATTTACTAAATAATTAAATATTTAAGAAAATAGAACTAATTCATTTAACGGAATTATCGGCTATTACAAATACGATCATAATGCGTAATAAGATTTATTAAACGGGTCAACGGAACTTGTTCGGAAAATTCCAAAAATTGTTCGAGTGATATTATAATTTATGTGAACTAAGAAAATCTTTTTACATGATTACTTTTTGTAACTTGTAAATTTTTAGACTTGAGTTCCTAGCTTACGGTCAAAATGGATAATGACTTTGTTAAGCGGGTCTTACAAAGTCGTCTAGAAAAAAATTCAAATTTATCCTAAAATCACGGATATTACAGATTGATGATCTTGTTCCAAGTGATATGGGATTTTTATGAGGTTTAGGGTATGCTCTTTTCCGCTAATGAACAAATCTCTTAGTTTCCTTGTATTCAATCATACCATTCTTTTCTTTGCCTTGATTTGGTTGGTGCTTCCACTACTTTGATAGGTAAAAAGAATTGTTTCGCTATGAATCACTATGGTTGTCTCATGAGAACTATATGTCTATTGTTTAGGATACTTGGCATGTCTCTAGTGGTGCTCCTACACAAAAACTCCAAGCTTGTGCATATAAATTATCCTCGTGGGTCTCAACTAAATTGTGTGGGCAATAAAAATGTCCTACCTTGGCTTCATGTTATGATACTTCTACTGAATTACATGAACTTAAGGCAGGAGAAGAATCATTTTAATTACATAAACTTAAGGCGGAAGAAGAATCATTTTGGTTTATGTGTTCAAGGTCAAATGAACTACGTGATGGGGATAAGAACACACCATAGTTGGCTTTGATATTGTATAGTCTATTCAATCATGGTGGCGGGGTGATATTAGTGTCGAAAAGTAAGTCATAAAATTTTTACATTGACACCGAAGGTTAAAAATCCTACATGTCCGGGAATTTAGACTAATCAGCGATTGCACAGTTGTTTATAAGCAGGGACGGAACCAGGAATTAAAGTCTGGGTGGGCTAGATTTATCTTATACGTAATATGCTAAAAAAATTGACAAGATCTAATGTGTAAGCAATGAATATCGATATCACCAATGATAAAACTAAAATTTTCTTTTGAAAAAATTATAAGTATTATTGTATTCAAAATTCTAATCCTAACTAAGTTTTCACAATAATTAATTATATGCATACAAAATGCTAAATACTTTAAAGTAAATACTACTTAATATGTAACATATCACATATGTATAATTACCCAACTAAAATTATACTTCAATACGTTTCAAAATAAAATTGACAAGGGATAGTGGAGATTAGGCCTAGGTGGACAGGAGAAAAAAATAAAAAAGAAAAGAGATTGGGCCTAGGTAGACAGGAGAAAAAATCAAAACGAAAGTTAAAAATGTTGTTGTAGTTAAGTTTCGAACACGGACATTACGGGTTTGAACCACCCTTTCGTACCAGATGCACTAGACAATTACTAGCTCCATTATTACTACTAAAGAATATATATATATATATATATATATATAATTATTTTTTTGGGCTGGGTTGTGTTTTGGACAAAAATTTGATCAACAAACATTTGCCCTTAATTGGGGCACGATCGAATTCAAAGGAAACAACGAATATGAACAAGCTCGGAATTCTCGAAAGCAGAGAGTAATGATCCTCTTGTTTGATTGATTTTCTGGTGTCGTTATTGATGATCCTTTACAAAATACATAATTTTACATATATACATCTTAGCTATAACGGTTACTTCCCATGTACCACGATTTTCGGATTTATAGAGCATATCTTGCAACTACTTCCCACTTTCCACTTATATTGGAGACACGGAACGCTCTCTTCAAAGTCTTCTAAACAGATCTCTCCGCTTCATGATGGAAGCTTTCTTCCGTCAGTCGGGTGACTAATGACTTCTCCCCATTCCAGGATCCTTTCTCGATCAGAACGATTGATGATTTCTCTGTGTACTTATGGGCTCGGATTACCAAATGGGCCGATGGACATTTGGGCCTAACAATACCCCAAAATCCTGATCCAAATCTTTTAGGCGATCGTCTTCTTGTTCTTTCCTCTAATTCTCGCTCTGTTCCTTTATCGCTCAGCCTCCATGGCCAACACCGACGTCAAAGACATGGGCTTCGAATCTCCTCACATCCTCGAGCCCCATGAATGTCGCCCCTGCTCTCTTTCCTCAAATGAGGTGGAGACCCTTATTCGAAACCATGGATTTCCATCCGATACCAATTTCTACACCCCTGTATATGAGGCTGCTGATTGGTTCAAGGAAGGCTGGGTCTGCTTTCTGGAGTAACCCTTCACCCTGGGAGCCCTTTTCCCTTTCTCCCCTTTGATCATAAACTTCCTGATGACCCTCAAAGCTTCCTCGGCACAATTGATGTCGTCGGTATGGAAGATCTTGTACCAGATCAGTGAACTCTGTTTGGGTGAGAAGATCGATTTCACACTGCAAGATCTACTATGTGCGTATCGGGTCTGTCCTCTCAGGGCTGGATGCTTCACTCTTCATGCTCGGGACGCCAAGAACCCTCTGATCCCGAAATCAAAGGTTAATGACAAAGATTGGGCTTCACGCTTCTTCTTCGTGGAGAAATCTACCCTGGGAGAAATGTATCAAGCCGCTTTCTTTGACTCTTGGACCACCAAAAGTAAGTATTTTTAACCCTAATTTTTGCAACCCACAATTGTTTTCCTTCGCCGTTTTGTTCTCTAATTTCCGACTTTGAGGGTTTCTCGTGCAATTCCGCCTTGTTCGGAGGCTCATGTTCTAGAATCGGAGGCGTGCAGGAGGCTCTTCTCTCTTCCGGAAGCTAAGAGGACATACCGAAGATCTACGGAGCAAATGCTTGAAGGTGAATCTAGTAACAAGACGACGATAGTCACTGGGGACCCTCGGGATGGTAAAGATGATGTGGGGTCTGGAAACTCCAAGAAGACGATTGAGGACAGCGCTCTGGCGTCTGGGGACCCTGCTGACACGTATGTGAACCCTATCCGAAACCCTATTAGTAAGTGTCCCTCCTTTTCACTTTCGAGTTCGATGCCGACTGTTTCCTTGAATTTTACTGCTTGTCTTCTCAGAAAATTCATCTTCCCTGGGAAGGAGCTTTTCTGTCGCGGCCCTAATTCAGTGTAAGCTTCGGTCAAGTGAAAAGAGACCTCCCTTGGACCCAAAGGTGAAGACTGAGACTGCGGTGAAGGTGACCCCCACCAAGAGGCCCTCGCCTGGAGCTATTGAAGTCATCGACTTGGATGAGAAAGGTCCCTCTGATCTGTGGCAAAATCTCCGGGGTGTTAATGGCTCAAAGAAGCCTCGCTTGGATGTCCCCAGTTCTGCCCTGGTGAGAGATGTCGACTTGTCGGTTTGGAAGGTACACTTCCTCCACCGTTTTCCTTCTTCATTTCTATTCTTTCTTTTCTTTTTTTCTTACTTGTTGCGGACGATATCATGCCTTGGTGTGTAGGCCTTACAAAGTGTCTTATGGGTTGCTGACGCCGTTGACAAGGAAGAGCACATTCTCAGAGATCATCAGGCTAAGTGGAATGCCGAAAAGGCTGCTCTAGAGAGGGAAGTGAACCTTGCGGCTGAGTGCCAGAAGACAGACGCATGTAAGCTTGCGAAGCTTGCTGAGACGATCAGACGTCAGTCTTCTCAAGCCGCTTCAGATAAGTCCAGGATTGCTGAGCTCGAGGCCGAGAACAGGAGAATTCTCAAGGAAGCTGGTGAGATCGGGGCTTACTATTCGATGATGTCTAGAGTGGAGACGATCATGAAGTTTATGGCTGGCCAACATTCAGAGTGGGACTTGGACGCTGAGATCACGTCTTTCCATGAGTGCTATCCTCCGGATCAACCGGCCCCTGGCGTTGAACTTTTGGCTTCTCTTGACGCAGAGGAAGAAGGCGGTGATCAAGGTCTGAGCGCGGGTGGGATGCCGGAGCAAGGTGATGGGCTTTCAGCGGACGCAGCGGAGCAGCTGGGAGGCACTTCCGTAAATGATGAAGATTAGGGCAGTGAGCCCTTGTAAAAGATTTCTATGATGGTTTTTTTTTCTTTTTTTTTGTTTGAACAGACTGCGGGTAACATGTGTGGGCCGTGTAAAGGCCGTGAACAATATTTGTCCTTTCTCTGGACGTCTCCTCTTCCTTAGGAAGAGGAAGTAAATAGTTTTGATGCATGCGAGTTTTCTTTCTTGAGTATTTTCGTTTGGTTCTGTCCTTCCTTTATGTGCAGGATTTTTCAACACGGATGGGTGATTCGGACAGAAGGCTTTAAGACGAGGACTCCTGCAGAAGTCTCTGGTCAGGGGTGGCAGCTGCGTTTACCGAAGAGGTTTCCAGGTGTGTAACGGGTATCGCATTGGGACTTGCGCTCGGGAAGTTCGATCGATTAGAGACGTCTTTAGTCTAGGGTTGGTTACCTCAGTTGTTTGAACTTGTATTCGATTGTATAGTGTGTTCTACATGTCGATAAATAAAATATACTTTTGATTTTCTAGTTCTACTTATGCAAAGAGAGAATAAAGGTAATTAAACAATGATGCACTAACGTCATTCATTCGATAAGAACACACTATAGCATAGAAATCACACAACAAAGAGTCTTCACGCAAACAAGTTGAACACACTAAAGAAAATGAATTTAAAGCAAAAGCAAGATAATAACTGCGGACAGGTGACCTCTAGTGTCTTGAATATCTGACGCTGAGAACCTTTCGCTGAGGGTTCCGGGAGGTTTGCGCTCCGATAAAAGGATTTTTCCCTCAGAAGTGATACTTCTTCAAATGTATTGCATTCCAGTTCCTTGGGATGGCTTCTCCGTCCTTGGATTCTAGTTGGTAGGCACCTTGCCCAACGACCTCTGTTATCTTATAGGGTCCCTCCCAGGCCGGGGCTAGTTTCCCCGACTTGGTTTCATGGGTGTTTTGGAAGACTCGTCGTAGTACCCAGTCACTGACCCGGAAAGTCTGGATCTTGACGTTCTGATTGTAACTTCGGGTGACCTGTTGCTGGTGCCTTGCCAATTGTAACCGGGCTTGGTCACAAAGTTCGCTTGAAGTATCTAAATCAGCCGACAGCTCCAAATGATTACGTTCTTCGGTCAAAAAGCTGGTACGAACGGTTGGGATGAGAATTTCGGCGGGAATGACCGCTTCGCATCCACGTGTTAAAGAGAAAGGAGATTGATCGGTCGCGACCTTCGGCGTCATGCGATCGGCCCAACGGACGTATGGGAGCTCGTCAGCCCAGTTCCCTTTAGCTTTCGCAAGCCTCTTCTTCAGATTATTTATGATCACTTTGTTGCTGGCCTCGAGCTGCCCATTTGACTGGGGATAGCGGGGGGTTGAAGTGACCAGGCTGATTTTCTAGTGACTACAGAAGTCTCTGGTTCTCTGGCTTATGAACTGAGAGTCGTTGTCACACACAATCTCCGCAGGTACCCCGAAACGACAAAGGATATTTCTGATAATGAAAAAGATTACCTGTTTATCTTTAATCTCTCGATAAGCTTCGGCTTCGATCCACTTAGAGAAGTAATCGGTCATAGCGAGGAAGAACACTCTCTGTCCGGATGAAGGGGGTAACTTCCCGACTATGTCCATCCCCCAGCGCATAAAGGGCCATGGTGTAAGTGTGGGCTAGAGTGGCTCAGGAGGTTGGTGAGCGGTTGGCGCGTGTCTTTGACAGGCATCACACTTACGACAGAAGTCTACAACATCTTTCCTCATAGTAGGCCAAAACCACCCTTGCCGAAGGGCTTTGTTAGCTAGACTTCTCCCTCCGGTGTGGTGATGTCGCACTTTTTAGTAGGTTTTTGTGGGTAGTTTTCTAGCTAGGTCGAGTCTTTTTTTAGTTCTATTGTGTTGTTTTACATACAATTCCGACCCTCTCTAGAGAGTTGGAGTCGTTTGTGCTTGTTTGTCGTTTTTGTAGGTATTTAAAGCATTGAGGAGGAGATATCCCGGTTTTTCAAGCTTTCTAGGAGGTAGCGTTAGAGTTGTCTTGTAGTGGTGTTGTTAGAAGGGCGAGAGTCGTTGTCTTTGGAGATTTGATGAGTTTCAAGATGAGGTTTGCAAGATGAAGATGCCTTAGAAGGAGCCTAAAGAAGTCTAAGAAGACCAAGGACGATTAAAGAAGAAACATTGAAGAAGAACCAAGCTTTGGAGCAAGTTTTGAGCAAAGAAATGAAGAAATCAAGAGCTGGTTGAGGTCGGTGACGACCCACTTTTGGTCGGTACCGAGCGCCTCCGTGCCTTGCGGAAATAAACTTGCGCCTTAAGTTAGGTTTTAGTAAATGTTTTATGTATGGGTCTTTTTAAGATAGAATTTAGTTTCCTTATAAGAACATTCCTACTACTATATAAGGTCTTTTAGGGTTAATTTTAAGGGGGACGTTTTTGGAGAGCAAGAGACGGAATGAACGAGTTTGCTAGTTGATTTAGGGTTGACTCTTATTCCAAGCTCTTGGAAAATTTTTGAGGGAGCCTTGGAAGATTGCTTGAGATTTGTAAGTTGTTATTTCAATTGAAGTTTGCTTTGTTTTGAATCATGTCTTCTCTTTTATTTTTGATTGTTCATTGCATGATGAATCGTGAGTAGTCTATTTTTCTAGGGTTGGGGTGAAGCCCGACAAGTTGTGCATGGTTAAAGCATGAATCTTTAATCAAAACCATTCGTTTTAATCTCTATCTTTTATCCTCTTGTTTGATCTTGATTCCTTGATGAAAGTTGAGGCATGTTCCTATTCATGATTAAGTTGAAAGATTAAATTGTGAATTTGGATGATATTTGGGTTGAAGCGAAAGTTAAAACCTTTAGATAACAAGTAGGATTGCAAGTTTAGATCTTTACGAAAGTTGAGATATTTGCTTGATTATTTATGGCGAAAGTCATTCATGAGATTATTGTTGGTCGATCTTTAATTCATGTTTACATGCATAGCTTTGTTGTGGTGAATCCTTTGCTCTAGATCTCTTTTATATTGATTTTTCGAAGTTTTATCGTTACCCGGATAGGTCATGACCGACCCCCTTAAGGTCGGTACCGTGCTCCCAGTTTTTCCCAGTTTTTCCTGTGCTTTGTGTCGGGAAGTAGGTCGGAGACGACTCAGTTGGGGTCAGTGTCGAGCCACCCTTGTGTGTGTTTGGTTTTATTTTGTTTTACTCTTGTTTGGATTGATTGCTAGACTTAGATTCTTCTAATTCCCGTGGACGAACCTGACCTCCCTGTACTCAGCGGGGTCTTGATCTATAAATTTATTTGCTTGTTAACATCAAGGTAAAACCCTTACAACATGTGGTTCCCACAATCTCCTTCATGGAGTTCTTCAAGAAGTCTCTAAACACCTTCTTTGGCTAGGCAACGCTGTAATGTACCCCCCGCCGATTTGTGGAACAGTTTCCCGCCTTCTACCGTGAACTTGGTGGCCTTCACCTTTAGCAACTTAGCTTCAATTTTATCTTCTGGAAGCTTTCCCTGGGTTAGCCAATCTAGGTACGGCTGAGTCCAAGGTGCTTCGTTGGCCTCCGAGGGATCGAAGGGAGCTCTCTCGAAGTTTGATCCGTTCAGGGGCAGGTTTGGATCGGGATCGTTCCGATAACTTCTGGCATCAACGTCGTCACTGCTCATGAAGATACTATGGGGGCAGCTCCGAGAAGGCCGACGTCATCGGTCATTCTTTCAGACTTCTTGCTATAGCTGGTGTGAGTTCTTCTAATGGCGAGGACCATGATGTGGACCATTGGGATTACAGGGTACTCGCCAGGATCAATGGCTGACACTAGGTGGGCAAGAGAATCTACTTGAGTGTTCTGCTCTCTTGGAATCTGTGCGAAGGAAACCTTCTCGAAACGAGGAATCAGATTTTTGACTTCATCTAGATAAGCTGCCATCCTCTCATCCCTTGCTTCGTACAACCCCAGAACTTGGTTGATTATCAACAACGAGTCGCACTTGACTTCTATCTGATGTATGCCCAGGTCCTTGGCGAGGGTCAGCCTGAAGATCAGAGCTTCATACTCCACTTCATTGTTCGTGGCTTCGAACGTACATCTTACGGATTGTGCCACCCTATCCCCTTGTGTTGATTTTAGGACTACTCCTATCCCTGTTCCCCCAGCTTTAGAAGCGTCGTCCGTGTGAAGCGTCCATTTGACTGGAGACTTAGCTTCTAGCGTCATTAGCTCTGCTGGATCGGACCCTTCTTCCGTCGTAGGACTAAAATCAACCACAAAATCAGCCAGTGCCTGAGATTTCAATGCAGTTCTAGGCTCGTACTTAATGTCGAACCCACTCAAGTGAATCGCCCACTTGGCCATTCTTCTTGTGAATTCTCGCTTGTGCATTACCATCTTCAGCGGGTGTGTGGTTCTTACCACTATTGGGTGTGCCTCGAAGTACGGGCGAAGCTTGTTGGAGCACATAACTAGGGCAAGGACCAACTTTTCCAAGGAAGAGTATCGGGTCTCGGCTGACAGGAGAGTTCTACTAACGTAGTATACGGGTTGTTGCTGCCCGTTTTGTTCTCGGACCAACACCCCACTGATGGCTTATTTAGTGACGGCCAGGTATAAGGGTAGAGCTTCTCCTGCTTCGGGTTTGGACAAAATCAAAGGATTGGAGAAGTATTTCTTCAGCTCTTGGAAAGCCTCCTCGTGTCTGGGGGTCCATTGGAAACATTTGTTTTTTCTAAGCACTTCGTAAAAGAGACGACATCGGTCTGCTGACTTAGATATGAACCTGTTTAAGGCAGCGATCTGCCCAGTGAGCTTTTGGACGTCTTTCACACACCTGGGAATTTCAACGTCGTTATTGCTCGAACATGCTCGGGATTGGCCTCTATCCCTCTCTGGGTGACTAGATACCCTAGGAATTTTCCCGACTTCACGCCGAACGTACACTTTTGTGGGTTCAACTTCATGTTAAATTGCTTCAGGATTTCAAAAGCTTTCTCTAGGTGACTTTTGTGATCTACAACTTTCTTTGATTTGACGAGCATATCATCTATGTATACCTCCATAGTTTCTCCAATTTGATCTTGGAACATTTTGTTCACCAGCCTTTGATATGTGGCCCCAGCATTCCGCAACCCAAAGGGCATCACCTTATAGCAGTACGTTCCTTTGCTGGTGATGAAGGATGTCTTCTCCTGATCACTTTCTTCCATCCTGATCTGGTTGTACCCACTGAAGGCGTCCATGAAAGTCAGTAATTCATGACCCGCTGTGGCGTCTACCAGGGCGTCTATGTGAGGTAACGGAAATGAATCCTTGGGACAAGCCTTGTTCAAATCCGTGAAATCTACGCAGATCCTCCACTTTCCGTTCTTCTTGGGAACAACGACTACGTTCGCCAACCACTCAGGGTACTTGACTTCTTTGATCTTTCCAATTTCCATCAGCTTTCTCACTTCTTCATCCACTATTTTATTTCTCTCGGCGGCGAACTTCCTCCGCTTTTGTTTTACTAGTGGGTAACTGGGGTCCACATTTAATCTGTGTGTGATGACATCCGGATCGATTCCCACCATATCTTCATGTGACCAAGCAAAACACTCCGAGTTCTTACTGAGGAATTCTATCAGCTCGTTTTTCATAGCTGGCTCCAAATCTTTTCCAATCTTCACGGACCGATTGAGGTTGGATTGGTCTAGGGCCACTTCCTCTACCTGTTCATCTTTCTTTTCTTTTTCTTTTAGAAAGGTAGGGTTAGTGGCCTCCTTTAATTGCTAGGTGGACTTTTGACTGGCGGCTGGTTTCAGTGCCAATTTGTAACACTCGGGGGACGTTATTTGATCACCCCGAATCTCTTGAACCACCCATGGAGTTAGGAACTTCACCGTTTGGTGGTAAGTGGATGGGACGACTCTCATGTCATAGAGCCATGTCCTTCCCATTATTACATTATAGCATGAAGGGCAATCCATTACAGAATACCTAACCTGGATATTTACGCCCTTTGCGTATGTGGGAAGGATGATGTCTCCTACGGTGTGCTTCACTTCTCCTCTGAAGCCTACGAGTGTTGTGGGGTTCTTCTCCACGTCCTTCTCGCTTAGACCCATTCCTCTCAAAGCCTCCAACGTCATGAGATTGATTGAGCTCCCGGTATCGATCAGGACTCGCTTCATTAAGACGTTTCCGATTGACAAAGAGATCACGAGGCCGTCATGATGGGGTCCGTCAAGACCGTTGACGTCATCCTCGTCAAAATGTATAGCGAGGTTGACGACGTCATTCTTCTCATACGCTGGGCGAGGAAGGGTGCTTTCTCGTGCGTTCCTCTTAGCTGCTGAATAAGTGAGACCGCACACACTTGACCCTCCGGTGATCACATTCACGATCTTAGCAGGTACTGGCGACATTGGCCTCCACAACATCTGAAGGGACTTGCGCATTCGGCGCGACTTCTGTAATCCTTCCCCTAGATACAAGGTAGGCAATCTCTCTTCTTAGGGCTACGCATTCCTTGGTCACGTGACCGTAGTCGTCATGGAAATCACACCACCTGCTCATATCTTTGTTCGGATACGACTTTTCATTTCTCTTCGGCCATCTAACGCCTCGTATTGTTTGAGCTATGTTCTTCACAATGTCCTCGGGGGATATACCCAGGTTGAACTCGTCATACTTCGGCGGTAATGGTTTGGCCGGTTTGGCTTCAGCGACGTTCACCTTCACCGCGTCGGGGTGAGGGCGCCGGTATGGTTGGTCCTGGTGTTCTCGGCGGTGATCTGGCACTGCTTTCTTTTCTACTCTCTCCCAGACACTCGTGGGTTTTCTCATCTTCAAATCCTCCTCGAGCCTGATTTGAGCCAAGGCTTTGGTTTGCACATCCTCAAAACTGTGGCAAGGGTGTCTAGTGAGCTCTTTGTAGAGATCTCCGTCTTGATTTACCCCCTGACGGAAAGCTTCCATCGTCGTCGGCACGTCACAGTGCGGGATGGATATCTTCTCTTGGTTAAACCGGTCTAGGTACTCCCGGGTGGACTCTTCCGGCTTTTGGATAACCCGGTACAGGTCACTGGACTGCTTCTCGAATCTCCGACTACTAGCGAACTGCACCCGGAATGAGTCCATTAACTCGGCGAAAGAACGGATACTTCCCCTTGGGAGGTTAACGAACCATTTCAAGACTGGTCCCGCGAGAGCGGCTCCAAACCCCTTGCACATCAACGCTTCGCGGGAATGGTACATTACCGCGCTGGTCATCATCTTTTGCTTGAATATGGCCACATGCTCGTCAGGATCCCCCGTGCCATCGTATGAAGTCATACTAGGCACCGAAAACTTCTTCGGTATCTCTACCTAGGCGATATGGGGAGCGAAAGGTGACTCATCGTAACCGTCAACCGCTTCTTTCTCTATGGGCCGCGGGACCCCGGGTATCTTCGATAACTGCTCGGTGAACATCCTGAATTGGTTCCGGACGATATTCTCGAGGTCTCGGGGACGGCAGCGGTCCCAATCCTCGTCATCGTCCATGGTTTCATCCTCCAAGCGTCGGGGACTAACCTCTCACGCCGATCGCAGGCGTATGGGTGCCCTTGCTCCTTCGCTAACAGGGTTTCCCTGAGCGGGGGTAAATGATGGTACCCCGGGGACCGTTGCTGGTGGGGTATTGAACTCCAGGCCAGGATTTCCTCCGTGACGGATGTTATGGTTCCCAGAGGAACCTTCTCCCCCACTATTTCGGGTTCGATCCGTTGCTCGGGCACGCGGCCCGACAGAAGACACGGATCGAAGATGGGAGCGCAATCCGTCGTTATCAGCGGTTAACTGCTCAATGCTTGCTTTGTGCTTTTCGTTACAAGCACGCTGATCGGACAGTTCTTTCTCCAGAGCTTGGAGCCTTTGGGCGAATTTGGACAGTTCAAAACGAAGGGCTACCGACGTGTCCTGGCGTGCGCCTCCATCCTCCTCGGTGCCTAGCTCTTGACCACCTTCGTTAGGGTTGCTCATGGCGATCTTCCGAAACTCTTTTCAATGCAAAGAACTGAATCTTTTTTCGATTGTTGGGCCCCACGGTGGGCGCCAAATTGTTTTGGACAAAAATTTGATCAACAAACCTTTGCCCTTAATTGGGGCACGATCGAATTCAAAGGAAACAACGAATATGAACAAGCTCGGAATTCTCGAAAGCAGAGGGTAATGATCCTCTTGTTTGATTGATTTTCTGGTGTCGTTATTGATGATCCTTTACAAAATACATAATTTTACATATATACATCTTAGAACGGTTACTTCCAATGTACCACGATTTCCGAATTTATAGGGCATATCTTGCAACTACTTCCCACTTTTCGCTTATATCGGAGACTCGGAACGCTCTCTTCAAATTCTTCTGAACGGATCTCTCCGCTTCATGACGGAAGCTTTCTTCCGTCAGTCGGGTGACTAATGACTTCTCCCCATTCCAGGATCCTTTCTCGATCAGAACGGTTGATGACTTCTCTATGTACTTATGGGCACGGATTACCAAATGGGCCGATGGACATTTGGGCCTAACAGGTTGTGGCACACCCAAGCCCACCCCTGGTTCCATGCATGTTTATAAGGTTGCATCCAAGACTTTGGCAAATCGGTTAAAACCTTTTATGGATGATCTTATTAGTGACCCAAGTGTATCTACCTATCTATATAATAAAGGAAAGACCTTTTTGCCACGTGTCAACCTAGTGTTCATTTCATTTACGTGTTGCTTCCTTATTTAATTCGCCTACGTGGCATCATATCATCAAGACGGTAAACAAATTCAATACTATTTTTAATGAAAGATATATTTAACTTTTTTATTTTTTATATAGGTTTGTTAAAAAAATAATAAGTAAATCTTGGATTCATTCTCATCTCATTCCTCTTTGATTAATTACACATTTTTTAATTAATTATATATTCAAATACCCTTAGACTTGTCAATCGGGTTGGGTCGGGCGGGTTCGGGTTCGGTCATTTCGAGTTCGGGTTGAGTCGGGTTCGGGTCGTTACGGGTCACGGGTTAAACCGGGTCGGGTCGATGCAAGTTTTCGGACGGGTCCCTTTGACTAGCGGGTCAAAAACATAGAATTTTTTATGATTATTAAAATAGATTTTTAATTAAATGATAATTTTTAATTATAATATATTATTTTTTATGTATTTTAATAATAAAATATATTATATTTTTTTTAAATTTTTTTTATACATTTTATAAATATACATAATTGGTCAACCCAACGGTTTTCGGGTTTCACCCAACAGGTTGCGGGTCTATCAGGTTTCGTTTCACTTCGGGTTTCGGGTTCAAATTTTCGGGTCTTAACCCTAAAATTTTCTTGCTGTTTGGGTCGGGTTTGCGGGTCGGGTCAGCTTTTGACATCTCTAAATGCCCTATTATCGTGAAAAAAAACTTATGTAAGCTATAATTAAACTTTTTTTGATTGTATATGTATAGATTTTTATTTAAAAATTTCTAGACTAATCCATTTCTTTTTAGTATAAGAAGATATCAGTTTCCAACTAGCTATAATTAAAAAAAATGATCATATATGTATAGATTTTTAATTTAAAAATATTTGTGCAAATTAAAAAATTGCTAACCTAATTCCTTTCCTTTTAGTAAAGGAAAAAATAAAGCATTGAATCTTGCATTATAACCAATCGATAACTTTTGTTGAAACAAATATAAGCATGTTTCCGGCAAAGAATACCTAGGGCAGGTCGATGACTATGTCAAACCTCGTTAGAGTCTATTATGATTGAAAAGAAAAGCCTCTTGACACGCTTGGTACAAAAACTAACGAACTCTTTGTTGCATCGGGAGCTTTGAAATCAATTTCTAAACTGCTAGTAGGTTGGGAGAATGGTCAAGTCGTAGAAGTGTCCTAGTTAATATAGTCGTGAACAAACTAGAACTTGTGGAGCCCCAATAGATTTTATCATGAGCATCTTCTCGGTCAATTATATGTATTGCCTTTAATTAACACAAATTGAAGTTGAGAGTACGTTCGCTACATGAGAGTTCCCAATCACAGCTAGAACCGAGTCAGTAATCTGTCACTACTAAACCCACTAATCTTCCAAAATCAAGCAAACTACAAAGTCAACTAATGGCCTCTCCTTTAACCAACAATGTGAAAAAATATGGCAGAAGTAAAGATTGTCTAGAATGTTGTGGGATAAGATTTTCAAGTTGCTATTGAGGAATTTTTCTCCGATAGGCGCCTGCTTACATAAGTATACTACATTATGTTGCATTGGGTTCTCAAGCTAGAGAACCCAAGTTGCATGAAGGAAAACTGACCTATTGCATGATGCACCTCTCTTTATAAAAATTATTTCTGACTTGAGAGAGTGGTTGATGAAATAGTTAATTCGAAACAAAGTGCGGGAGAACCCAAGTTGCATGAAGGACTACCTACGTATAGCTTCCTACACCACTAAGGAGGGGAGACACCTAAAAGATACACTAATTTGAAATCGATCATTTTAAAATACGTTATAAGGAAAGAAAGAACAACTACTCAACCAAATAGAAAGGAAAGATCAAGCCAAAATAAGACATGGCAACTAAAAAGCGCAAACGAGATAAATTGAAAGGATTTTGACCCCTAGTAAAGGTTGGCGACGCTTTAGGACCAACTGATGCTAGAAAAACCACCACGGATCTCGACGAGCTTGGATCAAAGATTCCAAATCTTCCAAGAGAATCTTTCTTCTCTCTCTTTTCTTCTTTCTTCTCTCTCTTTTCTTCTTTCTTCTCTCTTTCTCTTTCTTTTTAGAACAATTTTCCACAATAGTTTCATTCGTAGAGCTTTATTTGTGTCTTCCATTTTTACTATACCTAATCCTCCATTGTCTAATGACTTACAAATGTTAGACTACCCAATGAGAAGTTTGTAGTTATTGTCTTTGTTCTAGAAGAATTTTTTGTTGATTCAATCTAACTATTTAGGGATGCTAGTAAGGAGGAAACTTTGCATGATGTAGTTAGATTGGGATGAGATGTTTGCCTTGATAAGTATTCTTTTCCCTTCTTGGGAGAGGGTATTCGTCTTCCATTTTGTATTTAGTTAAGAGCTTCGAGAAAATTCCGCTAGTTACTCTCCCATGGATGATGGAACATCATAGGTATTTATCCAAAGCTAGTGCATTTTTTATACTTAAAATTTGTTCCATCTCTAAGATGGTATCCGTAGTTGTTTTTTTATTAATTAAAAGTTACATTTATGGGAGGTCACTTTCTGTCCTAATCATTTTTTTGGTGAAGGGCATTGTCCATGAGAGTCTAAGTGCTACCTTTGAAGGCTTAACCGCTTGACTAGATGCCCAAAGGCTTTTGTCCTATGCTTTTACCACTTGTTTTTTTTAAACAGGTAAGAATTTGGAGTACCAAACAAATTTGGTAGTTTGAGAGGCCGTTAAAAAACGGTATCCATAAACATCTAAGTGCGTCAACAAAGAAGCTACCCTAGGCAAGCAGAAAAGACTAAGGGAAGTGCAAAACGAGATTGGAATCGGGTTGAATAAAGCACTAAGATTATAGTGCTGCATGCAACGGGTCAACTCATCTTGGGGTGTGCGAAATGGACAGCTGACATTCCCTTCATCTAGATGAAGGATCTTTAGAAGCCTCAGAGAACCAAGTGACTTGGCCTAGTATAACTCCGTCCGATACGTACCGATCACTGCACCAGCTCTTCGAAAAATTAGTACGCAAATTAAGTGCGAGCCATCCTGCAAAAGAAATTTTCAACCTTGCACCGCAAGTATAAAACTTACAGCACAAGTAAATCAAACTTGCAACACAAGTAAGCTATACTTACAGCGCAAGAAAAGCTCAACTTGCCCCGCAACTAATACCAAAATCTTGCACCGCAAGTAATTCCATACTTGTAGCGCAAGTTGTTTTTTATTTTTGTTGCCTACCAAGAACTAAAGTATTTATTTTTATTTTATTTTTTTTCCTTGCCTAGCAAGGACTAAAGTATTTATTTTTTAAAATTTTCCACCTTGTCTAGCAAGGACTTTTTCCCGTTTTTTCTGTCTACTTGCCAAAAAAAACAACCACAAACTTTATTAAAAACAATTTCAGAAATTGGTCGATTCCACGCCGATCGATCATGGAAGAGATGGTATTATGGAACCTTGAAAACAAGGTTTCAAGGTGACTATGAGTAGATCTAACACAGACCATGGATGGTTTAATGTGATATGATTGTGAATTAGAGATCCTTCTCGGTTAATTTCTTTGCCTTCTTGGCTAGATATTTTCTGCTTAGCTGATAAAGATAGCCTTCTCGGCTGATGAGTTTGACTTCTCGGCATAAAAAAGGAATGTCTTCTCGACTTCTTTTCTTCAACACATTCATCTTCTATATTTTTGTAAAGAGAGTTATTAGACATAAACTGGACATAAAATTGAAGATTCAAACACAAATATTTTTAAGCTTTCATGGGAATTTGGGGGATTTCATAGAGGGTAACAACTTGACAATAAATTAATATAGCCGGGGTTTGGGTGTTTGTTTATTTGATACATTTTTATCTGTATGGATATGGATATTGGATAGGAACTAAATTGCAAAGATACATTAGCATTACAACATCCGTTGTAGTCTAGGTGGTTAGGATACTCGGCTCTCACCCGAGAGACCCGGGTTCAAGTCCCGGCAACGGAAAGATTTTTAAAAACATTTTTTATTTGTTTCTTTTGGCCTTGGTAACACTTCTCAATCCAGGCTTTTCCAAATCCTCGCCCTCACCAGTCGCTTTGTGTTTTTCTGCTCTCTCTCTATCCGCTGCCAATACAAGCTTTTTCCCACCTATACTTCCCGAGTTCCCGAGGTTGCTTGCTCCCTTCACACCTAAAGCCATTTTCGATAAAGGGAAATGGAAATTCCCTGCTTCTAATCATCTGCAAGTTCTTTCTTCTCAAGCAGGTAACTTTCACGCCGTTTTTTCCTTCTTGTTCTCTAATGTCTTCTTCCCCCTCCGAATTTGTAAAACCCAACTTGGGTTACACTAAAACACGGACGATTTTCGAAGTTTCGGTTTATAGGTGTCCAAATTCAAGTTGAATCTTTTCGGATTCTCAGTGGTGTACTTTTGTTGGCCGCCCTCGCAACTGAGAGTTTCGATTTTGATTTGGTTGTGAGAGGTTCTTTGAGCCTCCATCGAAGTATTGAACTTATTTCTTAGCGCTTCTGTTTATCTGTCTGTGCAGAATTTTCTGTTTTCGGGTTATTAGAAATTGACCTAAGGTTTAGCAGTTTCAGTGCCTCCAGAATAAGATGGCATTGAGCGGATTCGTGGGTTGCCCCTCAGGGTATTCTGTTCACCTCTCTTCTAGAAAGGCCAAGTCGTTGGATGGCCGAGTGCATGCTTTTTCTAGCGTCAGAACTAGGGATTTGTTCATGCATAACGGGTATTGATTCGCTTGCTTATATATTCATTGTACTTTATAATCTCTGTATATTGCTGCTGCTTCTTTTTTTTCAGTATATGAAATTTCTAGGCCATGCTGTTTCCAGGAGCTATAAGGTTCGATATGGAAGAGAGAGCAGTCTAATGAAAAGGAGCTCAATCCGGTGTGCAATGGACACTCCCTATGGTGACTCTTCAGGTAATTTCAGCCCTTCCACTAATTTAATTGAGGATTTTCTCTTGCTGTTTATTGTTAATAATTTGTGCTCAAGATTCTTTAAAGGATTCTATTTTCTTCATTCCAACTTGTTTCTTGAATGCATTTACTTGAATCTCTGCTCTTGTAGCTGTAATATCCTAAGCTACTATGTTTCTTCTTTTACTTTTGCTTTCCCTGGTAGCACCATCAATTTTGCAAAAAAAAAAACTTGTCATTAGAATATAGATATTGCCTATGATGGGTGTTGATCAAAGGCATTTGTAGATCAATATTTTGAAATGGATGAAATAGTTAATAGATTGGACCAGCATTGCTTATTTGCTTTGTTGCAAGGTTGTATCGGATCAAATTGGTCTCCTTTTTCTTACTGTCTAATTCAAGTTACAGATTTTCTTTTGAGTTCTAATCCTAAACCTGTAAATAGTTTTCTATAAGCTTGAGAAGACAAGAATCAGTATTGGAAAATTTCTGTTGATTGGCTTCACGCAAGCCTGAAGTGCTGATATATGTGAAGCCATCTTATCTGTACTCATGAACAGTAGCATAATCTAATCAACATTCTGATATAATGGTTTAATTTTTATTATGTCCCTTGGCCATATACTATGGCCTAAACCGAAATTTGGATATGAAGCCATTTTTCCGTACGCTTTACCATAGTGATATTTGGATTTCCATGCTGAATCACATCCTGTCTTTCATCTCTTGGATTAGATTGTACCTACAATGGATTGTAAAGTTGTTTTTAGATATATGTTTGTTTCTATTTCTCATAATCTAGCATTTTGGAATGGATTACCGTCCTTATTTTTATTTAAAATAAGGCTATGATGAAACAAGTGGGTCTGGGTTGCATACGTTGATAAAATCCTTGAATCTTTTTTTTTCGTCTCCGACTAACATTTTTTTGTACCTAGAAACTTGTACATGTGATATAAATTTGATGTGAAACCAACTGAATCATTATGTCGGAGAGTCATAGGTATGAAAGAGGACTTGACCTTGGGACAACAAGCTAGTCATCCTTCATTAGTATACCAAACCTAAAACCTCGTACCAACAAACAACTCAACAAACTTTAGGACCAATCAACACACCACTACTCGGAAGTGGACTTAGCTCCAATTCGAGCCTTGAGAAATTCAACAGATCAACACGGATTGAATAAATTAAACAATGATAATAGGCCATTCTCGCTTTACATTGACAGCAAAGCTAGCTATTTATCCTAATAGCTCCCAAGTACATTTGATCTAATGTTTTTAAATATTTCTAATAGAGAAGAAATAAAATAATGACCAAAACTCAACATCATCTCGGCTCAGGACAAAAGTTGTGGGTCTCGGGTACAGCATGCTTGGACCCTGGGTGTGGGCATTAGATGGAAATCTCTTCAGCCAGTATCAATACTCGTATTTTGTTTTCTGGAAAATTATGATTTCCTTAACCCTTGACTTTTTAATTGGTGCAGCTGTTTTTCCTAGAATCAATGTGAGAGACCCGTACAAACGCCTTGGCCTGAGTAAAGATGCTTCAGAAGAAGAAATTTTATCTGCCAGGAACTACCTAATACAGAGATATGCGGGTCATAAACCAAGCGTAGATGCAATCGAATCAGCTCATGACAAGATAATTATGCAGAAGTTCTATGAAAGGAAGAGGCCAAAACTTAACATCAAGAAAAAGGTCAGGGATGTGACACAATCCCGTTATGTGCAAGCAGTCTTGAACAGATTCAAGACTCCGTCAACAAAATTCATTGCAGTAACATGTGCTTCATTCTTAGCACTAGGTGTGCTAACGGTTCTTTTTCCTACTGAAGAAGGGCCAACCCTTCAGGTAGCCATTTCCTTGATAGCAACTATGTATTTCATACATGATAGACTGAAGAGCAAACTCCGGGCTGTCCTTTACGGGTACGTTCTATCATTTCTCTTATGGGTTCATACATTGTCAATTATTACAGCAAAGCAGTAGAACCCTAAAACTAAAAATAAAAGATAGGAAATCTGAAAGCAGGTATCTGTTGTTCAGCCAATTTTGAGGAATTCACAATTGTATTTCATTTCATTCATCAGGTCTGTCCAATTACAAGCTATGCATTCTTCTTTTATAAAACATAAACATAATAACCAACTCCTAAAACTAAATAATAATAATAATAATTTGGATAATCGAAAACATCATGTAGAAAGCGTGGAAACTGGGAAAGTGTCTAAAATCTAGGAAAGGGGGAATATGGGAAATAAAGAAACAAACTAGAAAATGGAAGAAAAAAAACGAAGATCATGCATAAAACTAATAAAATTAACAATATGGGTTTTGTAACTCTTATCAGTCCATTTATCAAAGACTTGTGGAATTCTAATTTGCTTATATTGTTGCAGGATTGGAGCATTTGTTTTCTCATGGTTTTTTGGTACTTTCCTGATGGCAACTGTGGTTCCGCCTATACTAAAAGGGCCAAGGAGTTTGGAAGTCACCACTTCTCTGATAACTTATTTGCTTCTTTGGGTGTCTTCTACATACCTGAAGTGAAACTGTAATAAGTTTACCTTGGCCTAATTTTTTAAAGATTGCAGGAGTTCAGCACTAGAGATTTTTTGACAGTTTAGCACCATGGTTTTGTAGCTGAGAGGAGTTATTTGTCAGTCAATAGAATTCTATTTCAGTAAATTATCAGGATGGGATATATTTTGACAGTTTAGCTGCTTTAGCACAAGTTCATTTCTGCCTTAAGACTATTGTATTCTATAATTGAGCTTTCCAACCCTACAAAAACTTAATGTGGTTATAGACTATTGATGGGAATTGGATACTCTGGATTCATGTGCATGATATGCGGAAGTACCTTACCAGGAATGTCACAGACTAATTGAGTGGTTACATCATAGTGAATCCAATTAGTACAAATGCAGCCATTGAAGATGCACTTGAGGTCCATACTACTTTGGAATGTTTTCCTTTTTCCATCTTTCCTTTTCAAAGAAAATTGCTAGATCTTTAGTTTTCTGTTTGATTTGTTAGGTTTCTTGCTGTTGGTCTTTGTGCTCAAAGTTGTTGTTTCACTTTTTTAAATAGAAATGTGACATCGCTTATTTTACACCAAGACCGAGGATTGATATCTTCTTTACAACAGGATCAAAGATCCCTTCCTGAAAGAAGTTGGTAAAATCAGCTGTATGGATGATCTAAGTTAACCCTTTAATAGGCGGGTTTGGATTCAGGCATGTTTCAGGTTATGATTCTAATTCACATCAAGTTTAAAATGTAAGGTCTTTTATTTTTTGATTTGGTAAGATTTAGGGTAATCCAAGTACTACTTAGACTAGCCTAGAGCACCCGTAAACGGATCAGAACTGGTTTACTAACCAATTCTAAGAAAGAAGGGCAAACCGCCGTCCTGGATGCTCGAACCTGAGACCTCTTGTACATTCAACCGTTGAGCCATGAGCACTTGCTCTTAAAATCTAAGGTCTTGGTTGAACGTGGTCATCTACATAATTTGAATTTGCTTGCAATAATTCATTTCGTTTTTATGTGATAATTAAGACAAAATGGCTAGAAGACATCTATATATCAGCCAAACTCATTTACTACCACCAATTTCTCTACCCTTCTTCCTAGCCGGTCCTGTTTGAACGGTCATAACTCAAAATCACTGCTCAACTTGGAAATATAAATTATAAATTATAATAAATAAATAAAATAAAATAAAAGCATTTGTGTGCTTCAGAAAAAGGTAGGATTTCTGATCTGAAAAAGGTATGCTGATCACAATTTCTGGTTTGAAAGTGAAGTGAAGGAGATAATAAACCACAGCCTCACTTAACCAAAACCCACAACACACTCAATTTGTTTCATAACACAACCGCTTACACCATATCCTACAAGGAATACTAGCCACTGCTGTTCGTGGTCATGTCCTTTTTAAGGCATAAATGGACAAACAAAAACAGCCATACGTGGCCTACTCTAATTGGCTGTTGCATAATAGCCTCAAGGAGCATATCCATGCACTGAAGCTCGCTTGGTTGCTTAGTCCTATCTCTATAAAACTTATAAAGCAGTTGGAAAGCTCTACTGAGCATACAGGAGCAAAGGAAGAAGAAGAGCCCCTAACTTCATTCTAATAGATTTGTATTACCCACAAGAATCTTAATAGCAAAATGGCAACAGCTTCTTTGCTTAAGCCAGCAATTAAACCTGCTGTTGTGGACAAGTCAGAGTGGGTTAGGGGCCAAGCCATTCGCCAAACTAACTCTGTTGTGGTTAGAAGCCAACCTTCTGCCTCCTCTGCACTCTCTATCAGA
This sequence comes from Fallopia convolvulus, assembly GCA_964016875.1. NCBI lineage: Eukaryota > Viridiplantae > Streptophyta > Magnoliopsida > Caryophyllales > Polygonaceae > Fallopia > Fallopia convolvulus. The sequence continues at coordinate 24,707,092 of OZ024718.1, forward strand.
GCATCTTATGCGGATGAACTCGTCAAAACCGCGGTATGTTTACAGTTTTAGTCATTTTCAAGTTTAGTTATCATACTTAATTTTTTTAATGTGAATTGTGTTTCCTTTTCTGTTCTTTACACCTTATTATTAGTATGGATATGAAATTTTATGCATCATCTCGGGTCATCTTTAAGTGTAATTCTAAGAGCTTTGAACATTGGGAGGACTTTTGGATAAGAAACTTGAAGTGGAGAGAAGAGAAAAGTTTGGGTTGAGGGTTGAGAGATGGAAATTATGGAATGGTATAGAGAAAAGCTCATTACCTCACCTTATCTAGATATGTACGGTTCAAGGTTGAGGTGGTCCATAGAGAACTACATTCTTTCTTCTTTGACTCCTTTTATTCAAACAAAAAAAAAATATCAACATGTTTCATGTATGAAAATTAGAGACCGTTGGTATCCATATCAGGATATTAGGTATGAATATAGATATAACATCACTTATGTTTGGTATATGATATCAATATTTAACTGATATCGATACCAAACTGATATTTGTTGTTTGATACACGGAATATCGATATCAAAGTGATATTAAAGTGATATGAGTGTTGTTTTGATATCTCCCCCAAGAAATAGGTATATCGATCAAAGATATCACTCACACCTATACCTAATATCTTGAGATCGCTCATACCCATACTTTGATGTTCATACCAATAATGATATGTAATATCTTTCTTTTGTATCAATACCAAACAAGCCCTAAGTGAGTATTGACCATATGTGATGAAAACTTTATTCAGGCCAGTAATTCATAGATTAACTCTACACCTTGTAAATTGGTATGTTCTTAAGTCTAACAAGTGTGTGCGTATATATATATATATATATATATATATATATATATATATATATATATATTACCGTGGTGTAGAAAACTGTTGCATCACCAGGACGCGGGATCTTGGCCATGGACGAGTCCAATGCCACGTGTGGGAAGCGTTTGGACTCGATTGGACTGGAAAACACTGAGGCCAACCGACAAGCATACAGGACCCTCCTAGTCTCAGCTCCGGGGCTCGGCCAATACATCTCAGGAGCCATCCTGTTTGAGGAAACACTCTACCAATCCACTGTTAACGGTGAGAAGATTGTAGATCTTCTTAACAAGCAAGGAATTGTTCCTGGTATCAAGGTTGACAAGGTAAATAAATATTCCCAAACACAAGCATTATTAAATTTGCCTTGTTTTTTGATTGTTGTAGAGTTGAGAAAATTAATGATGAATTTGGCATTGTAGGGTTTGGTTCCTCTGGCTGGCTCAAATGGAGAGTCATGGTGCCAAGGTCTTGATGGACTAGCATCACGCACCGCTGCTTACTACCAGCAGGGCGCCCGTTTTGCCAAATGGTATACTTACTTGGTACATACACTGCATTTTGAATTTTAATGCCCAATAAATCTCATTAATAGAAGTTGTTGTCATGTTTTCACCTTGAAGGCGTACCGTTGTGAGCATTCCCAACGGCCCATCAGCACTCGCCGTCAAGGAAGCAGCCTGGGGTCTTGCCCGCTACGCTGCAATCTCTCAGGTAAGCGAAGAAATTAAAGCTAATCTAAACAAAGTATGTATAGAAAGAGCATTTTATATTACTAAGGTATTATTTTGAACCATTCAGGAAAGTGGGTTGGTCCCAATTGTGGAGCCAGAGATCTTGTTGGATGGAGAACATGGGATTGACAGGACTTTTGAAGTGGCAAAGCAAGTGTGGGCTGAGGTCTTCTTCTACCTTGCTCAGAACAATGTCCTCTTTGAAGGTATCCTTCTCAAGCCGAGTATGGTGACCCCCGGTGCAGAGTGCAAGGAGCGTGCCACACCCGAGCAAGTCGCTTCTTACACCCTCAACCTACTCAGCCAAAGGATTCCTCCGGCTGTCCCCGGTATCATGGTTAGTTGTTCTTTTCAAGCCTTATATATATATACCCTAAGATCGCGGATTCCATGACAAAGAGGCCTAACAACTGAAAAATTAATCTTGTTTGTGCATGGTTGATTACAGTTCTTGTCTGGTGGGCAATCTGAAGTGGAGGCTACATTGAACCTCAATGCAATGAACCAAGCTCCAAACCCATGGCATGTGTCGTTCTCATACGCAAGAGCTCTTCAGAACACTTGCTTGAAGACATGGGGAGGAAGACCCGAGAATGTGAAGGCGGCACAGGACGCGTTGCTGACTCGTGCCAAGGCAAACTCTCTTGCTCAGCTAGGAAAGTACACCGGAGAAGGCGAGTCTGATGAGGCCAAGAAAGGCATGTTCGTCAAGGGCTACGTATACTAATTGAGCCCAATGTTGAATTCAATACCTCTATGTTGTTTATGTATGAAGATGTTAGAGGTTGTTTAAGTGCAATGACGACTCTTGGTCTGTTGTTACCAAACCTTGTAGAGCTTTATGGGATCCATTTTCTGGAAACTCCGTCAATTGTAGCAAGTTCCCACTCCTTTTTAATAACTTTTTATGTATTGGAATTATGCAACCATCTTTCAAACTCTTGGTCTATTGATGCATGGTAATTTATATTGCTCGGAAACTGATATGATTGAAAAACCAAAAGGTCCAAAACTAGTCGAGAACTCAAAGATCGAAGTCAAACAAGCATGTAAAAGCAGTAAAGGACACAAGATATGTTTATGCGGTTCGGGTAAACCCTACATCCACGGAGTTTCAAGGAGAAGACTCGCCTCGAAATCCACTATTTCAGAATCAAGTTCAAGAGAGGTTACAACGCATACAAGCAAGGCAAAGAAAACAGAAAAAGGAACTATGATCTAAAAGAGAACACAAGGAAGAGTCGAGAAGATTCGGGTTTCGGCCCCCTAATAGGCTACTCAAGCTTCTGGAAGAAGCTTTAGGTCACACGCCACCGCATATCTCAATGAGCTAGGACGCCATCGACGAGCTCCACTGCTTGGCTCACCGGAGAACTCCCCCCCCCCCCCTCTCTCTCTCTCTCCTCTAGAATGCTCTTAGGCGCCGCTTCGCGTCTAGTCAAGAATGAGAGCTCAAGTGAGGAGGCGAAGCTTTATAGCTAGGTCAGGTGAGGAGCTCCCAAAATGACGTGTTCCATTTAATTTGGAGACAAGCAAAGATTTGGGCATCCTCTTTATTGGGCCTTTCACTTGTTTGAGTGGAGGACTAAGATCCAAAAGTGTGACAAGCCCATTAGGGAGTATTTGATCGATCTACCTCCAAACCGGAATGAACCGGGGAAACCGAACGATCCGGTTCGCCTTCGAGCAAGCCTTGGACCCATAGTCTGAACCCGGTTCCTGAATCTAGTTAATATCTACCACTTAACTATATATACATTGCCATACCAATCTTTATGTCACTAGACATTATACATGATTTAGTAATAACATATGCCCTCCTAAATCAAGTATAAAACATAGAACAACTTTCAAATCAAATAGTGTGGATTTAGAAACGAGTTTCCCTTCTTCATTGACTCAAGCCACATCTCAAGTGATATCATCAATGTGGAATTCCTTCCTGCAACAGACAAATTTGTTTGTAGGAACTATTTTAGTCCTAAAGTTAGCAGGATTGGTTTCACCAGGTATTTTCTTCACAATAAGCTCCTGGTACTCCACTTTTTGTCTTATGTAATGGTAACGGACATCAATGTGTTTGGTCTTTTCATGGTAGACAAGGTCCTTGCAAAGATACAAGACACTCTAACTATCCATGTAAAGGGTAGGAAGTAAGACTTGCCCTTTATTTCATGAAAAATGCCTCGTAACCAAGTAGCTTCTTTCGAAGCCTCTATGGCTGCAATATACGCAGCCTCAGTTGAGGAGAGTGCAACTATGGATTGTTGCTGGGATTTTCAAGAAACACAGTTCCCAGCCCAATAATAAAAATAAGTTGTTGTCGACTTCATGTTGTCCTTGTTGCTAGCAAAGTCCGAGTCCACAAAACCACAGAGGGTGGTCCTAGGACAATGCTCAACATACACTAACCATGTATTAATAATCCATTTTACATACTTTAGCATTTATTTAATGCTTGCCCAATGTTTTTCTTCAGGATTGTTCATATATCTACTCAATACACTTATGGAAAAAGCTAAGTCTGAACTAGTGCAAATCATAGAATACATAATAGATCCCACAGCTACATCATAGGGAACTTGTTCCATCTTCTTCTTTTCTTCAAGGGTGGTAGGACAATCATTCTTAGTTAGTTCCAAATGTCCTCTCAAAGGTATTGGAGTTGCCTTTGGATCCTTCATGGCAAACCTGTCAACAACTTTCAGTAGGTAGTCACCTTGAGACATATAGATAAGTTTCTTAGCATGATTTCTAATTATGTTGACTCCCAAGATTTTATTAGTTGTACCTAAGTCTTTCATGTCAAAATGTTTTCGCAAGTCATGTTTGACACCAGAAATAACAACCTTAGAATTGCTAATTAACATGATGTCATCAACATATAATAACACATACAAAGGAGAGTTAGTCTTGACACCCTTAAAATAAAGGCAAATGTCATAACTACTTCTAGAGAAACCAAGAGATATCATGCAAGAATCAAATTTCTTATTCCATTGTCCAGTAGAATGTTTTAAGCCATAACAAACCTTGGGTTGTCTCATGTAAACTGTTTCATCAAGACTAACATGATAGAAAGCAGTTTTAACATCCATTTGTTTTAATTCCTAATCATAGACATGAGTTATAGCAAGCAACAGGTGCATAGTTTTGTATTTCACAACATGGGCAAAGATGTCATTATAGTCTACACCTTCTTTCTGAGTGAAACCCTTAGCTACAAGTCTGGCCTTAAACCTAGGTTTTATTAATACCATCCTTAAGCTTATATATCCACTTGCAAACAATAAATCTAGCTTTTTCAGGTTTAAGAACTAAAATCCAAGTGTTCTTAATCATCATGGACTGAATTTCCTCATTCATGACTTTAACCCATTCATTTGCATCTTTACACCCTATAGCTTGTTCATAAGTTTCAAGTGTGAAATTTTGATTAAGCAACATTGAAAGTGTGAGTGGGTAAAAAATAGCTACCATATTATTATTTTCGTTATCTTCATAAAGGTATTTTTAATTACTGCTTATTTATTATCTTTTATCTATTTTCATATTATATTAAATATGGTAGTTATGCAACTTAATGTGAGATTTTATCTTTCGTTAAAGATAGAATTAAAGTTGGAGAAGGAGTAGAATATTCCTTTCTTGGGCCTTAAGGCAGTTGGCCAACCCTTGGAAGATAGAATTTTTAGCCATATAGATATAATTTTCGGCCCCCAGCCTCTCCTTCTTCCATTATAAATACACGTCTTCGCCGTGTAGGGAGAGCATATTGATTGATAGACTAATACTCGCTCAGGCTATTGAGCACACCTATTGAGAGCTTGAACAGGCTAATATTCGCTTAGCTCGACTGTTCAAGGAGATTCATACTCGCTGGATCTTTAGCTTTCTTGTTGTACCTCGACGTTCGATTCGACAACTGTTCTTTTGAGTTAGGCATCGGAGGTGGATTAGGGGGTCCCCTCCCCCTGTGTCCATTGTTTTGCAGGTTACAGGTTTGAAGAATCATTTGGGAACGGAAGAGGAAGGAGCATGCAATTAGTGCATTAAAGGCGGAATTTTTGTGCACTAACAGAAAGCAAATTCAACAATTTTGTCAAAGCACTCTAATAGATTCACTTCAAACTTCCTATTTGGAATTCTTGTTCTAGGTTCTCTATTTGTAGTCATTTGGTAATCAGCAAGCTCATGCACATTATCAGTAATAGCAGGAATAACATCTTGCTCGGAGACAGAGGAGGTAGAGGGAGAAGGATTAAAAGAAGAGATAGAGTTGCTTATATCTCCCCCTCCAAATTGATGAGTTTGATTTCCTTGTGATTCTGCATTAGGCTCTTCATTTACATTTTAATTGTTCTGCTCAGCTTCAATGCCCTCTTCATTGACAATTTGGTGTAAAGAGGTATGAGAAGCAAAGGAGTATCCAATATCAAACTCCTCTTCATCATAGTTTGGGAGTTGTGCTTCTTGGAAGAAATTCCTCGGATGAGAAAGTGGTACAGTGTTTTCAGTATCTTGTGAGTGGGTTCCTATGGACTCAGTAATGGAATCAGTCAATTTGGACTTAAAATAAAACTCTTTCTCATTTAATGCTACAGACTTGGAAGTTATAACTTTATAATCTCCAAGTTGAATCAGCAAAATCTTGTACCCTTTTACCCCTAAGGGTAGCCTAGCATAACACCCTTTAAAGCCTTGGGCTGCATTTTTCTCTGGGAGACCTGGGCTAACGCAGTACACCCAAAGGGCCATAGATGTGCTATGCTAGATTTCTTACATGTTCATATCTCTTGTGGGGTTTTAAACCCAATCACAAAGAATGGAGACATGTTGATAAGCTAGGCAACAATAATTATTGCTTCACCCCATAAGGAGTTTTTCATGCCTGCACTTATCAACATACATCTTGCCTTTTCTAGTAGAGTTCTATTCATCCTTTCCGTTATTCCATTCTGCTGTGGGGTACTAGGGACAGAGAAGTGTCTCCTAATACCCTGTTTCCTGCAAAACTCATTAAACAAGTTATTATAGAATTCAAGTCCATTAGCAGTCTTTAGACATTTTAATTTTAGATCAGTTTGTGATTCAACCATATTTTTCCAAGCTATGAAGTTTTCAAAAACTTCATCCTTAGATTTTAGTAGGTAAACCCAACCTTTTTCTAGAATAGTGGTCTATAAGTGATAGGAAGTATTTCCTACCACCTATGTTGTCCACTTGAGCTGGTCCCCAGAGATCTGAGTGAACATACTCTAGGGGTTTAGAAGCAGTGTAGGTGGACTTACTAAAAGAGTGTGTAGTTTTCTTGCCAAGCACACAGTTTTCACATAAGTCTATATTGCAAGGATTAACATCTATCATAGCAAGTGTATGCAAATGAGAGAGACCCTTATTACCTAATGTGTCCTAATCTAGAGTGCCATAAATTTGTATGTTCTACATTGTCATAATCTGTTATCCCCTTGGAGACATTTAGTTCAAGGGATCCTATCACATGATACAACCCCCCCCCCCCCCCTTTCTTAATGCTTTGAATAAGAACTGTTCCATTTTTTATAACATTTCTTATACCATTTTGGGTTATAATTTGACAATGCAGATCATCAAATACAAACTCAAATAGGAGATTCCTCCTTAAATTTGGAACCCATCTTACCTTTTGCAATATTCTAATCTTACCATCATGCATTTTCATAGGAATTATACCTATTCCTTAATAGATAAAGTTGTATGATCTCCTAACATAACAATGCCATCATCACATAAAGTCAGAGAGTCAAAGAAACTCCTATTTGGAGTGGCATACATTGTACGCCCAGAGTCAAGTATCCAATCATGTTCAGAAATAGAAGAAGCAACAACAAGTAATTCATGAGAGCATAGGATAAGATTCAAACACATTTGAAGCACCATTATTATCTTTAGCTTTATTTATCTCATCCCTTTCTTCTTGTGACATTCATTAGAATAGTGACCATCTTTACCACAGAAATAGCACTTAACTCTTGACATATCTTTCTTGTCATTCTTAGACTCAGTACACTTGTCTTTTTTCTTCTTGTTCTTTTTATACTTTCCTTTCCCTTTGACCATCATGACTTCATTTTTTGTTTCAGTTTTATAATTGTTCTTAGAATTTCCATTTTTGGACTTAAACACTTTAAGAGTATCATTTTTTTGAATAATATACTCAGACAGTTTAGCAGCAGTAAGCTCATCATGACCAAATTGACAAACATCTTTTAACACATCAAATTGAAAGGGAAGGAAGTTCATAAGAAGAATAACTTGGTGATCATCTTTAATTTTGTCATCACATTTGTCAAGATCTTGTATCAATCTCAAGAACCTATCAATGTTTTCTTCTATTGAATGAATAGTATCCATTCTAAACATGAACAACTTAGACAATAGAGAAATTCTACAAGGCAGAGATTTGGTGAGAAACTTAGCATCCAAGGCATCCCATAAGGGTTTAGGTTTAGTAATACTTACAACCTGACGAACAACCTCATTAGAAAGTCGAAGCATGATTTCTGCATGAGCCAAATCTTGGATTTGCTTCTTTTGGAAGTCTATCACTACAAGATCCCATGTATCTGTGACATCATGGTATAGTTTTTCCTTAGTTAGGATCGCTCTCATTTTCACCTTCCACATTGCATAATCTGACTGGCCATCATAAGGTTTGATCCTACAAGCATCTCCTATCTTTCTTTAGTACCTGTGAAAAAAACACAGTGAGTATTCAAGAAAGATCAAGAAAAGCAATATAAGAAGAAGCTTGCTTGTAGTGGCTAAGCCCCAACGAGAAAAAGGCAGGCAAGATCTCTTTGTTAGGGTTTCAATCTCAGAGAACACGGATCTGAGTAACTAAGAGTCTAAGACCCTCGAACAAAGATTAACACACAAAGAGACAAAAAACACCCAAGCAAAGACCTAGAAAAACCTAGATCTAGACAATATACTGTAGGACCTATCAAAGGTTGCACCGGAACAATCCATTACCCTATATTGACAAGAAGTCCCGCTCAAGGCTTGACTCGAGAACAAACAACAACAAAACAACAAGAGAACACATCGGAAAGCAAGATTCAAGACAGATATTAGAGAACCTCGCTCTGATACCAGTTTGATATGATTGAAAAACCAAAACTACTCGAGAACTCAAAGATCGAAGGCAAACAAGTATGTAAAAGCAGTAAAAGGACACAAAATCTGTTTACGCGGTTCGAGTAAACCTGACATCCGCGGAGTCTCATTGAGGAGACTCACATCAAAATCCACTATTTGAGAATCAAGTTCAAGAGAGGTTACAACGCATACAAGAAGGCAAAGAAAATAGAAACAGGAACTAAAAAGTAGATCTAAAAGAGAACATAAGGAAGAGTCGAGAAGATTAGGGTTTCGACCCCCTAATAGCTACTCAAGCTTTTGGAAGAAGTTTTAGGTCACACGCCACCGCAGACCTCAATGAGCTAGGATGCCATCTTTAACGCCGTCGATGAGCTTCATTGCTTGGCTCACCGTAGAACTCCTCTCTCTCTCTCTCTCTCTCTCTCTCTCTCTCTCTCTCTCTCTCTCTCTCTCTCTCTCTCTCTCTCTCTTCTCTAGAATGCTCTCAAGCGCATTTTCGCGTCTACGTCAAGAATGAGAGCTCAAGTGAGAAGGCGAAGCTTTATAGCTAGGTCAGGTGAGGAGCTCCCAAAATGTCACGTTCCATTTAATTCGGATACGAGCAAAGATTTGGGCCTTCTCTTTATTGGGCCTTTCACTTGCTAGAGTGGAGAAGTAAGATCCAAAGGTGACAAGCCCATTAGGGAGTATTAGATCGATCTACCTCCAAACCGGAATAAACCGGGGAAGCTGAACGATCTGGTTAATTTCAGATTTATCAAAATTAGTTTTCTATACATAAGAATGACAACCCTTTTTATTTCTATCCATATATGTTGGATTTTTTATATTAATTTTTTATCTATAATTATGATAGTTAAATGCAATATTGTCATCAAATTTTAATGTCTCAATCACCATATTTTTACTTACGAAACTATCTACAATAATATTATGTCCATAACTATGACAACTTTGTTAATTAATATGGAGTTGTGGGCCATGTGTTCTTATTGTAGATTTTATATTAAATTTTAGATTTTGTTATATTAATTTTCTATTCATAAGTATGATAACTTTCTAATTTTCTATCCATAAGTATGTTGATTTTTTATACTAATTTTCGATTAATAAGTATGCCAATTTTTAGTTAATGTTGATAGGCTTTGAATCATATGAAAATAGAGTTTACCATGAAAACTGAAAATGGCTCTCACCCGTTAGATCATGCCATATTAAGGGCTGAGATCAACACGCTTTTTATTCCCACTTTTAAGTTTTGGGGGCAAAATTGTCATTTTGCCTATTCTAATCTTCTTCTCTGCAATTCATCTTCCCATACGAACATCCATGGATGTCTTCCATTCGATCGTCCTCTTTTATGGCTTTTTAATCTTTGATTCTTCCTTAGCTTATAAACTCTCATTCAATCAAATTTTCTATTGCTATGGATTCATGCTCATGTATGTGGTTTATCCTCTTTTGAATTTGATTTTCGTTTTCCTTAATTTTGGATTTGTTTACACCTTTTAAATCCCAATTGGTATCAATATGTGTGCGATTTGATCCTAATTTTTGAGTATATAGTGCTTTCCTATTGATTTACCATTGCCCATTTTCGAAAATTGTTTCTATGATATTTTGTGGAAGAGTTATGAGATGCACATAAGTTGTTTGATGAAAGTCTTAAGAGTCAAGAGCTTCTTAAAATTGTAAACAAAGCATTGAAATATATCAGGTTTGATGCACACAATCATGATTTGCAAGTATGTAAAGTTATAATCTTCTTAATATCTTTGAGTCTTCATTGTGTTTTCAAGAAGCAAAGTCTCAAAGTAATCAATCTTCGTCTAATTCGAGCTTCCAAGAGTAGAAAACTACTACTATTATACATGGTGAAGTTGAAACTTAATTTTATATTTTATGAACCTCATATATTTTTCTGTGAACCTTATAGTAGTATATTGTGAACATATTCTGATTTTGTTCATTATTATCACATTGTTGTTTTATTGTGCATTGTTCATCATCCTAAGTTAATGTGAGAGGTGAATTGTCTCATAAATGGAGCATGGACAGTGTTGATGGCATTAGTATTGAGTAGTCAAGTTTAAGTTTAGCATTCTTAAGGAAGGTCAACATATTTTGTTCTTGGTTGACAGAATGAAATCAAACCTACTCAAGAAATGTGATTTAACATATTAAAGGAAGGCATTCATTTTTAAACCAATTCTTGAATTAAAGTCAGGGCTGAGAAATTGTAACTTAAGGCTTGAATGCTAGTATGTGACTTTGTAAAACATAAAGGCCTTGTTTGAAAATATGTGAACATACATATTCAATATGTGAACATACATAATTGATATGTGAACATGAAAGTAATATATATGAAAACGAATGAATTATCTAAACAAAAATTCACATCTAATATGTGAATGTAAAGGTAATAATATATCCATGAACATGGAAAAATGTTTGTGCAATCATAAATTTGATATAAAATCCACCATTTTAAACATGTACAAAGTTCTTAAACTATAGCAAGGGAGGAAATAAAGAATCTAAGAGACGTTCTCATTGAGACTTTGAACGAGGTTAATGTAGTAAGAGAGACCACTATGAAAGTCAAGGATGAGAAATTGTAGATAAAGGTTTGAATCCTAGTTGATGACTTTGTAAAATATAAGGACTTTATTTGAAAATATGTGATTATGTGACCATACATAGTCAATATGTGAACATACAAAATCAATATGTGAACGTTAAGGCAATATATGTTAACTTGAACATGATACAAGAAAACCCAAATTTGAATTGAGATACCATAGGCACACTATGTAGCCTATGAGGGATTTGAACCCACATCCATGTGTATGAACACATTGCTCTACCATTTGAGCTAATAGGCTATGACAAATCAATTAAAATTGAACATAAATAAAAAGACAAAAATGAGGCACAAAACAATAGTTAAATATCACATAAAGGAGTTTAACAACAACTACCATTGCATCAAAATTAACACCACATGAAGCAAACCTGAATATAATCAAATACTTGAAAAATGTAGCCAACATAAAATAGATTTCAAAACAAGAATGAATAACAAGTGTACAATAATGAAAGAGAAACATCAAATAGCTTAAGTCAACAACAATAAAAAAAAAAGTAGCAGAGGCCATCACAAAACAAAAGCCAAAATCAACAAATATGTTAGCTGAGATAGTGATAAAGGTTTGTAATGCCCAAAACAAATACAGTAGTAATCAAGAGGGACAATCATCTAAAAGAAATTAACAACAAGAGGGACAAAATCAAACACAATAAATGAAATTTTTTCAAATGGAAAAATATGAACATTGGAATATTATATATGAACATTTTAATGTTATACATGAACCCAACTCTAAATCGTCAGAAAAGGAGGGAGATTTCTTCCACTTTGACGAATGTAGGTGCTTAGATCATTTCTCATCTCATACAGTTTTTTTTTATCAAACACTTACCATAAAACAAGGGATTCATTACTCGTCTAATTTAAGTATATACTAGAATCATTAAGCTAGCCTTGCATAACATCAAGTGCATATTTGAGAACTTTGCTCCCCAAATCAATTTTAAGCATAAATATCAAGACCAAAAATGTAGTCAAGTTGCGACAAATATACGAAAGTAACAACAGAGAGTTGGGATACACCACATTGTACGAGTAGAGATCTTAGGCTCAAGGCAAGAACCTCCCATAGAAACCTTTTGCATGTCATGAAACTTCATACTTACAACACACTCTAAATCTTATTCAACCAAACATTCTTTCTTCACACACATAACTCAATGTCCTTGCAAAATCTTTCACATAACAAAACGTGAACCTTATAGTTACCACACGTGAACATATAGATAAAATACATGCACTTAGATAATATAACATAGTCACTATAAATGACTAATCATGAACCACATAGAACAACATGAATCCAATGAAATTTGAACCACACATCATATAAAATTTTCTCACCTTATTACGAACCCTTGAATCAAAACTCAAATTCAAACAAATATCCAAAATCAACACCCAAATTCAAACAATATCAAATTAAATTTACATCCAGTATGAAAAACTCAGATTCAAACAATTTCAATTCTAAACTCATACCCAAAATCGATTCAATGAACGCTAGAAATATGTATGAACCATAAAATCAATAATCAAAATAGAGATTGTGTTTCTTACCTTCTTTTGTGATTTACAAGCCAAGCAAACGATTTTGTTATCTTCAATAATAGAGATCTGAAGCTCATAGGGAGATTGTAGTTTCAATGGAAATTTGAGGTTGATATTGTGTCTTCAACGGAGGTTTACGTATTTGGGGATTTGAGGATTTGGGGTGGATGAAAGGGAAGAGAAATAAGGGTATTTTTGAGACAAATTAGAATGTATCAATGTATTTACAGAATTTCCATTAAAAAACACACATATGCGCGCCTCTATTATTTTAATATTTTCCCCCGTTTTTAATCTCGTTCGTTCAATTTTCCAATCCAACGCTACAAAATCATTTCTAGTTTTCATTTTAACACATATTTTCACCAGAATCAACCTCAATGTTGATATAGATATGTTTTGTCTTGCAATATATTAGAGGTTGATTCTAGTGGATATGGGGCTTATCCTAAAAACTGAAAATGAATATGGCTCGTTAGATGGAATAAATGAAAGGTTGTGATTAATGTGGGGAAAATAAGGGGAAAAAAGAGACGCGCGTTGTTTTTGTGAATTTTAATGGCGTTTTTATAAATATCATTAAAAAGCATTCTAAAATAGTCATTAAACCCTTCTATCTTCACAAACCAACTCCAAATAGAACGCACCTTAGCTCTCTCCCAAAATCGAATGAAATCCCTCAGTTTCATCTCCCCTTTCATTCAAAGACTTAATTGAAGATCAAAATCATGTCCATGGCAGATTACAAGCAATTATCATGAAAATCCGGTCCAAAGAAGGTAAGAAACATTCTCTTTTTCGAATTTCTTGCTTCTAGGGTTCATACCCAAACTAGATTTTGATTCTAGAAATTGAGAGAAACCTAAAAAGTTTATTTTGGGTGCATTGTTGTGTGCTTAAATTGATATTTGGGCGATGATTAGTAAACTAATTAAAAGAAAATGGAGCGGAGATATGGGGGGTGCTGAATTTTTAGAGTTTTGTGGTGGAGATTTGAGCAGTGATGATACAAAGAGATTTGAGAGGAAACTAAAAATTGAGAGAAATATAGAAAGTTTGAACTTATTGGAATCTTATTCAGTTTGTAAACATGGAGAGAATTCGTTACTCTCTAGCTTATTCAGACTGATATGTAAGTTGTTTCCAAGCTTTCAATACTTGTATTGTTAGTCTGAATGTGATTTATTATAGATGTTCACATATTTTATTTAAAGGTTCATTTATTTTGTTCACGTGTTCATAAACATAGTTTGAATGTTCAAATGTCAACAAGGTTCATATAATTTATAGAAAAGGTTTCAACCAAAAAAAATTTATATAAAAGGTAGGTGTTCACGTATTTTATTTAAAGGTTTATGTGTAACACTAAGAGGTTTATGTATTTTGTCCACATGTTTGTATTGTTTGAAAAAGCTAATATCTTATATCTTATTGTTTTTTTATATAAATATAGAAAGCAAAAGTGGTGCATTATCAAATTATGATAGTCAGGACCAGAATTACAATCGAATTGAACAAGTTGGCGGTGAAGATATTTGAGATGATAGCAACCAAAGTTTGGAAGAAGATGGTGAAAATTTGAATGATCTTGCGACTCAACCGACAAAAAAGCCAAAGAAAGTTGGAGGATGCAAATTGTCTACTTCTATTTTGAATGGAAAGCATTGAAGAAAGCAATTATTTTGAAAATAACTAGTTAGTTATGATGATATAGAATCTAGATGGTTGATATTAAGCTAACAAACTGAGATGAAATTATGTTGGGGGTAGTAGAAAAATAGAAAGACGTGGAATGACATTTGTAAGAAGGTACAAAACTATTTCACATACGAAGTTTGACACCCAGTTTGGTTAGGTTCATGTATATTATGTCCACATTCACATATTTATTATGTGTGTTCATGTTTATTTATTGTATTTCATGCACATTAATATAACAAGCTTGGTCTTATGATTTATATTTTTGTTGGTTAACTATGCTAGCAAAGGCTGTAACAGAACTTGATACATGAAAGTTAAAAATAAATGAAATTGAACCAAAAATTGTAAATATTCATATATAGTAGTTGTAGGTTCACATATTTAGCATTTGTATTCAAATATTTAAGACTTGTGTTCACATATAGTATGAAATAAAAAATTAAACTACTAACCATAATAAAAGAGGCCAGAAGCACATGTGTCTTATATCAAACACATGAATTATAAAAAACAACTCAATGAGAATTCAAATGAAGATGTATCGTTCATTATAGCATTGAAATAAAATGGATAAAAAGGGTAAAATCAGTTCCGAGAATTCGAAAGTTGAAATGACATCTCCAGTTGTGTCAAATCTTGTCACATCGAGTGTGATGGTATAGCCCAGGTCCATGAGGATATTCACAAAGATTTGCATATGGATCTTAAAGTGAGTGAGTAGTTCGAGGTTGATTTAAACATACTCCAACTTCACAACTATGTGTGGCAAAAAATTAGCACATGGTGATCACTTGAAATGCCCTCTTTGGCTTGAATTATGGTAATCACTCTTCAATTGTGTAAGATCTTTCCAACTCAAGGGCGATGATATTGTCTGCAACCTTCACAATGATCTTCATCTCCAACTTTTCAGACTCCTTGGACCTAGAGCTCTTATCCTCCAAACAAGGCTCCGCCATCTTCAAGTTACTTGTAATGTATCGACACTAATTATAGTTAGACAACCAACAAGTATAGTATCAATGATATTCTATAGATTTACAAGGATTGCACAAGCACAATAAAACATACTCTGATGAAATTTCTTACCATGACCACCAATGATCTTGCATATATGCAAATACAAACTCAAAACCTTCATACTTAATAGACAATGCTAAAGCTAGTAAAATGGAGTTATAATTCATGATTACTACTAGTGACAACAAGCAAGTAACCAAGATATTGTAGGTTCATGAACTTAATGATAACCAATTAAATATGCATTCTATATCATCGTGTCATCAACACTATCCACACTACAAGCATAAAGTTCACGTAACATTTTATTGTAAGGTTCACGCAAAAATATATAAAATTCACGTAACAGCATAATACGTTCACGTAAAATCCAATTCAGCATAGAAGCAAACTCTCATCTCTTAGGACTTTCATCGAACATGTTGCATGCATCTCAAACTACAAGATCAAATAAATTGAAAAAACAAAGTATTGGACAATGGATTATGGAAAAACAACATGATAACACTAAATACTTGTGATTTTCTACCAATTCGATCTCATATTATCAATTTTGATTTTGAACTTGAAATCAACCCAAAGTTTAAAAAAATAAAATAAAACTCGAAAAGAGCAAAACACATACCTTAATTTGAACACATTACGAAGGAAACACAAAGAAGAATCGATCGAATGGAGAAATTGGAGATAAGAGAGCGCAAATACAAAGATGAACCGGTCGAATATGTACCCTGTAGAAGAGTAGAGAAATATTGCACGTTGGTGTGTTGTAGGAAATTTGGAGAAGATGATAAAAGAGGTCAAATGACAAATTTGCCCTTCATTCTTAAAAATTGAAAAATTACATACGTTGATTACAACCGTACATTATATCCAATCTAACGGACACAACTTATTTTCAGTTTTCATGTTAACATGCATTTCCATTTGATTCAATACCTAAATTTATATTCATAAATATATTGAGTTTTTATATTATGAACACCTTAATAAATAAATAAAAACTATTGACCCTTTAACGTTAAACGGGTTAATCGGGTCAGTTCCACCGAGTTTAGGTTCAGTCATTTCAAGTTTGAGTTGAGTACGAGTTCATGTCATTAAATTTACGAGTTGATTGGATCAATTCATTGCGGTTTTTGTGCAGGTTCAAGTCAACTTTACAAGTTAATAGCGTCAACTTTTTTATGATTATTACATAAATATTACAAATATCATTTATATGAATAAGATAATATTTTTATACATTTTAATAATAAAATATATATTATAATTAAAGTAATTACAAATATGTAATATGTAATTTAATTATTTATAATATTACTTTTTTTATATAAATTATAATACCTTTAAAATAACATATTATAATTTTTATTTAAAAACGTTCCCGGACAAGGCCAGGGTCATCAACTAGTATTTCCTCTATATATAAACCAAACTGGAGTGTTACACAGTTGAGTCCTATAACACTACAGCAAAAGAAGCTCGGCTATGTGTACAAGGCAGGCAGGCAAGCATTATGAAGAAAAAAGGATCAAAGACATTTTCAACTACATCTGCAATGTGCATTTCTTCTGAGAATGACCCAACATATGGCATCTACCACATTGAACTACCCTCTTTGGCCTCCTCAAGCTCTCTACTCTAGGAACTTTCTTCTTCGGCCTGCCAGGTGGACGCCGCGTCTTTGGAGGCCGAATCAGAATATCAGCCTTGGACGCTCCTCCACTGCCCTCTCCTTCTTCCTCTCCAGCCTCATTCCACATACTCTTATCCGGAACCGGGTTTATCACATGAGAATACGTCTCCCTGTAGCTTTCCACTGTAAAGCAATGCTCAGCAAACAAATGTGCATTTTGCCCACAGGAGATTAAAGCTGCTGTTGCGTGTGCACATGGAATCCCATAGAGCTGCCAACGCCGACACGAACAGACCCGGGTTCTGATGTCAACAATGTTGGTCCTTTCTGTTGATACTATCTCAAACTCGACTTCATTTGCACGTAGTACTTGGTAGCAATGGGCATCGGAAATCGCTTCTGCTAATTTCTTCTCAGCAGATGGAACCAGAATTGAGTTCAGCCTCATGCCTATGGAGCGCCGCTCCTCAAACCATAATGTCAATTGACAACGGATATGCTCCATCATTTGTACAACGGGTAATTCATGGCATTCGAGAGCCCAATTGTATAACAGCTCGGTGATGCCGAGAGTGAAGTGACCATACCTTACTCCGTCAAAATACGCTACAGCCCAGAGTTGAGGAGGAAATAGTTGGAGCCAATTCATGACATCTGGAGACAACTCTACCATCTGAGAAACCTTGTTTTCAAATTCAAATGACGTGAGTGCGTAGACAGCGTTCCAAAAGATATTAATCAGCTTTGAGTTCTTGAAAGTGTCACGGAAGTTCTCGCTGACATAACGGAGACAGAATCCATGACAAGCATTGGGGAAGTGTGTTTGGACGGCTTCCACAACTCCCTTTTGTCTTTCAGAAAGTATTGTGAGTCTAGGCATGTTATCAGTGTTGACTCCAAGAAGCTTCCTCAATTCCGAAATGAACCACATCCAATTCTCATCACTTTCAACATCTACAACAGCAATTGCTAAAGGAAACAACGCATCCTCTGCATCAATGGCGGAAGCACTCAGCAAAGTTCCCAGATACTTCCCTTTCAGATCCGCCCTGTCAAGCTCCAGCAGTGGCCTACAGGCATTTATGAAGCCGTATATAGATGCCCGGAAAGAAACAAAAAGGCGTTGGAAGCAATTTTCTTGTCCTGTGACACAAACCGACGCAATACTTCCAGGGTTAGTCTTTCTAATTTGCTCACAATAAGCAGGAAGAACACGGTATCCTTCTTCATAAGTTCCATGGAGTGCAGCCATGCTACGTTCCTTTCCACGCCAAGCTTGCATGTAAGATACAGCAACGCCATGTTGATCACGTATATCTTGCAAAATTTCCTTAGGTTTATACTGCGGATTTTCTCTGATCCGTGCTTCCACAGATCTTGCAACCCAACCCACTGAAGCTTGCTGGTGATGGAGATCAAGAACTCCTTCACATGTATGCTCTCCGTGCAAGGTTCTGACAGTAAATGTTGGAACTCCAGGGACTTTTGCAGCGTGAACACGCCACGGACAACCTTCTTTGGAGCACTTGGCTATGAAACGGCTTCGGTCAGATTTTACAATTCGGAGCTCAAAATGCAAAGCTATAGCAATTTCCTTAAGCGATCTTCTGCAGGTTTCAACATCTGCGAATTCTTGCCCTATAACTAGAGAAGGATCTGTCAAGACAAGAGAAGCATCCGGCAGAATAAGTTGTTGATCAGCCATAAATTAAGGAATCAGAAGCAGCTTTGAATGATTTCTAAAGGTTCTCTTCACGCCATTGAAATGAATATACCATTGCCGTACTTAAGTTCTACAACTTCCAGAGATTGATAACTTAAGTAATAGAACTCCCAGAGATCGATAATTTAAGTACCCCCAGAGATCGATAACTTAAGTACTGCAACTTCCAGAGATCGATTATAAAACTGCAAAAAAAATAGGGACATTCAGATACAGAATGACGCAAACAGAACCAACAGGTTAGAAAAGATTATTTTAACTTAAAAAAGATAAATATTAGCATCATTACGACCAATTTATATATCCAGCTCAGAAGTAAATCATAAAAAAAATGTTTATCCATGAAAACTAATCATATATATGCAAGGCAGTACACCATGCAACCTACATGCAGTTTACTCTACAAGTATATATCGTGCATGGAGTTTCATCATGTGCATACTGCATACAGAAGACTGTATATAGCTGAAACAAAGCAAGAAAGCAGGTCATGGCCATTAGTAACTTTGAAGCAAACATAATTTAAGTTGATTACATAAGACAGAAATTCCAAGCGGTGACACTAAGGAAGAAATTTCAATATGGCAGTATGAATTGTATATTGTTTTGAATTGTCTAGATGAGAAAACCAGATGTTGTCAATAAAAGTAATATGAATATATAAGCAGCAACGTAATGCTGTAAGTCAAATCAAATTACGATCGAGCATTTGAAGCTATCAAATAATCTCACACCTAAACAAACTAATTTACAGCACAACGAAATGCAAATTAATTTTGACCCAAAATCGAAGTGCGGCCGAGCCCTAAATCGAATTACAGTCGAACCCTAAATCGAATTACAAATTAAAAAAACCATAGAGTAGGCCATTTAAAAGCCTCTAAATCAGAGAAGGCTAAATGCAACCAAAATACCTAAATCCAAGGAGCATACTGTTTGGGATTGAAAGATGGAAGAACAAGCTGAAAGAGGAGGAACAAACCCTAGAAATTAGACGAGAGAGATGGAGGAATAAACTGACAATGCCTCAGAGACTCGCGGAAAGAGCCAGGTGCCTCGCCGGCGCCGCCGGAGGAGAGAGAAGCTTCGCCGGAACCGTTGGGATTGAGACTAAAGAGAGAGGGGCGGCGCGTGTTTGAGTCTGAGAAGGGAAGGGTTAAGTCGGGCTGAGAGACTGCGAACAGAAAGTGGTTTGGGATAATATTTGAAAAAAAAACAATATTAACGAAATTATCATAAAACACCCTTTTTTTATAAGGAAAGAAATTTGGGAGGTCACTAGACCTGTCAAATGGGTCGGGCGGGTCGGCTTCGGGTTTGGGTCAATCGGGTTCGGGTCAAAACGGGTCACGGGTCGTCGGGTCGTAAAATTTCCGGGTTCATATGGACCGGGTTGTTACGGGTTTGGTACGGGTTCGGGTTGATCCAACGGGTCATGATCGTAAAATTTGTTACCATTTATCTTTATATTTATTAAAATAATTAATATTATATTATATAAAATATTATTTAATAATAATAAAATAATAATTTTATACAAAACTTTTAATAAAATATTAAATTTTTAATTGAAATAATACTTTATCGGGTTGGCCGGGTCAACCCAACGGGTTGGTGACCCAACCCAGTTTTTTCCGGGTCGACCGGGTTCGGGTTACTCTTTACCCATTGATTTTCGGGTCGGGTTTAAACCCAAAAAACTTCGAGCGGGTCGGGTCGGTTTTTCGGGTCGGGTCAAGTTTTGACAGGTCTAGAGGTCACTAGTGAGTTAATGACCAACCAAGGACATCGTGGCGGATGAGGGTATGCAACCCCAAGTCAATTGCGAGTGGAATAGAGGAGATACGTCGGAAGGAGCCAGCGATGTACTCTGCCACCCTAAAATAGAACTATTCACTTACAATTGTCATTATTTCTTCAAATCACCTTTATATAGAAAATTAAGTCGAATAGCCCAATTTTTTAGAAGTTGGATGAAAACATACCGTAAAGTGAGAATTCTAAATTCCATATCTCAATCTCACCTTTTTTTTTTTTGAAATCTTACTTTATCACCGAAAAAGTTAAAATTTCACAAAATCACCACAAATTTATAATTTTTTTTTATAGAATATGCTATTGTTAATATTTTATATAAAATCATCTTTTATCTGGTCATCTACCATCCTCTTATATTACATGGGTCGTGTCAGACACAAAAAAATACTTTTCAAGAATGCACAAACTTTCTATCTCTCCGACATTGTAACACCCCTGTTTTACACAAGTCGCTACTTGGTGGTAGACCTCTCCTGATAATACTCAGGTTAGCTTGACAACAAACTCATTCGGGTGTAGAGTTGCTTCTTAGACGGATTCTCAGGGAAGGCTGCATCCCCGTCGTCGGAAAGAGTGATGATGTGTCGGTTATCCCACGGCAAAAAAGTGCTCCCAAATTACTTCAGATTCTGAGGCAGATCGGAAAGTCTTGGAAACGAGCGACAGACGGCAAGCATCCATCGGCGTCGTGAAGCCAAGGATTTCGGAGATGCATCCCTCTGGATAAGTCAGAGAAGGTGGTGTTGTGGACGGCTGCCTCTTCTTCCATCTCTGGTATAGTCACCTGATTCACACCTCTTTTCCCGCTGTCGCTTTCAGTTTTCGTTTTATTTTTTCATGAACTCATTTTGGAATTTTCAATTGATCATCTATCTTTTGGGCATGTAGAACTAGTTAGTTTCTCTTGGAAGTTTAGAGCTAACCGGTATAATTAGTCAGCTAATTGTCTAGGGCAATGGGTCGGATCGGATGCGGGTGGACTACTTTCATTACCCGACGCGAACCCAATACCCGCTCACCCGACCCAAGGAAAAAACCCGATGGGTGTCACCCGAACCCGAACCACCCAAAATCCGTTGGGGTTCGGGTCAGGCCGGTTGTTTTTTGGGTAATAAATTGGGTAATAAAAATAATACTTTAAATTTTAGAATCTCGTTCAAAATTGTACTTAAAGACTTAAAATCGAATGTTTAAATAAATTCGAAAATGCAACTCCATTTTCTTTTGGGCTTATTTTTCAATTACCTATATTAGGAAATAATGAGATTGCATATGGTGTGTTTGAACTTATTTATAGCCTTCATTGGGTAGGCTATCCCATGATTTTCGATGTGGGATATAAATTCCTACATTTCTTGTATATCGGGTGGTCGGGTCGGGTCGGGTCGGGTCGGGTGAAGTGACCACCCGCACCCGTACCCGAACTTCCACCCGATCACCCGTCACCCAGTTTTTTCGGTTTTCACCCATTTTTCGGGTGGGTTTTGTCGGGTACCTGTCGGATGCGGTAGAAATTGCCTTGCCTACCTACGTGGCATGTATTAGTTAGAAGACGCATTTGTAACTTAGGTCTCGTTTGGTTATTTGTTGAAATCGGATTGGAATAAGGAATCAGAATGGAATTAAGAATCGAAATAGACCAATCATGTGACATATTTTTTGGTATGCTGTCGAAATGAACCATTCTTAAGAACTATGGCTTAAAATTTTGGCTTTAGATATTATAATTTATGGTTGGTGATTTTTAGAATTTATTTTTTAAGGTTTCAGAGTTTTAAGGTTTTAAGATTTAAGATGTAAAATTAAAATTTCGTAAAATGGATGATACCTTCTATTTTTAGTTGTAATCAACTTTGCCTGTAAGCTTGGAATGAGTCATTCTTGAGAATGAAATCGATTCCAGATTTTTGTATGCTAAACAATATATCCTGATTCCCATTCAAACCAAACAAGGCCTAAGAGCTTAAAAACAACACAATGCAACGATAAAAACTCAAAATCCTCCCGTTTTATTATTGCTTGCTTTTCTGATTGTTTTCCAAGTTTACATTCTTGAAATGCAACAAATACAGAAATTCAGCATAAAAATAAATAACTCAACATTACAAGAACATATTATGACCATTATCAACACTCTAAACAGAAAATCATCATATAAAAATAAGGAGGCATTTGATACAAGTTTCAGGTCAACTTCGGGCATGTTATCCTCTTATTAGTTTGTCAAAAATAATATCCAATAGAAACAGGAAAAAACATCATAAAAAATATTCATCTTTATTACAATAACTCGTCATAACCAACAATTCACAGCACTCCAAAACTAGAATCCTAAGAAAGGCAAAAAAGTGTTGTCTTATTCGACTCTATCAGTATTGTTTTGTTGTCCCTTGCACAAAAGGAAAGCTTATATACACACACCCGCATTCACAAACAAGCAATTCATCTTCTCTGTTGTGGTTTGTCGTCCAAAAATCAACTTTGAATTCACTTAATTGGCTCCAGAATAAACCCAACTCCGAAAATGAGTAGCCTTTCTAAACCGTCTTCAATCCTCCATACTCAGCCAGTCACGCTGGCCTTACTTCAATCCCTTCAACAATGAGCTAATTCATCTTCTCTGTTGTGGTTTGTCGTCCAAAAATCAACTTTGAATTCACTTAATTGGCTCCAGTGTAAACCCAACTCAGAAAATGAGTTTAGCCTTTTCAAACCGTCTTCAATCCTCCATACTCAGCCACTCACGTTGGCCTTACTTCAATCCCTTCAACAATGAGCTAATTCATCTTCTCTGTTGTGGTTTGTCGTCCAAAAATCAACTTTGTTGAATTCACTTAAATGGCTCCAGAATAAACCCAACTCCAAAAATGAGCTCAATCTTTTCGACCCATCATCAATCCTCCATACTCGGCCACTCACGTTGGCCTTACTTCAATCCCTTCAACAATGATGCTGGTCTTCCAGTGCCCAGTCTTGGTCTCCAACACAGACAAGTCAACTTCATCTTCCTGCTCGGGATAGGCAAAGAACTCTCCAATTTTCAATTCTTGCCACCCGTCGGTTCTCAGCTTTAGAGACGGATCAACCATGGTCACTTGCCTACTATGCTCAAAAGAATGCATTATTAGCCTGTTGTAGCCCCTGAACCCCCTGAAACCCCTAGGCGGCATCCTCTCTATCTGCAACTGCTCATTTTCAGCGCTTATGTGTACAACCTGTGTTTCGGTTTTGCCTCCCGCAGTGCCTACTGAAGTCTCTGAAGCATTGTATAGCCTGAAGGCTTCTTTTGTCGTCTTGAGGACGAGATACACTGCGTAGCGTGTTCCAGGGAGTTTATGGAGGTATTAATCTTGCCTCGGATTTCAAGTCAGCAAACTTACAGAAGCTCAACCACTTCAGGAAACCTAAGATCAAGTAAACACGGTTTACATCTAATATGAATTGAAATGATCAATCATTTAGTGATCTGAGTTTGATGTCTAAAGGCCTACCTTGATTCGGGATTGGAAGTCTATTTCCAGTATTTTGGTGTATCACTCCATACGATGAAGAGACTCCTTGCACCAATCATCCAACATTTTTTCCCACTTGATTTGTCCACCGAAAAACTCTTTATAGTTCAACAAGAAAAATCATGATGATTTGGTATCTGATTTAGGGTAGTAAAAACTAAAGGCACAACCTACAAATTAAGTGAATTAAGTGTTCAATATTTCATATTGACACTAGAGAGAGTGCAATCCAACAATTTATTCCCCAAATTACAAGATAAAAGGTATATACTCAGTTCCACCTAAGCTCAATGTCAAGTAACAGTAACAAAAGGCTACAATTATGAACTACTTCTTCTCCGTTTCCATTTTCGAAGTAGAGAAATGGCGTGCAAATTAGCAATTAGGAATCGAAACGATAATCGAGGCTGAATAACCAGCTCTAACAAGCATAATCGACCTCAATTTGACATTGATTTCAGTAATCGAACATTCTCAATACGATAGTCAAGGTCGAATAACAAGCCCTAACAAGCACAATCGACCTCAATTCGACATTGATTTCAGTAATCAAGCATTCTCAAGTAAGGCGGTGGAGAACATTCAATACCTTAGTGGCGTCGTCGAAGAGAAGAGGCCGATTCGCCAGCCTCATGTAGAGCTGCTTTTTAGTCCGGAACTCGGCCAATACAGCCTCGCCGACGTCGGAACAGGCAACGACGAGGTCGCAATCGGACGGAAGGAACCTCTCCCAAACACCGTCGGACTCCGACGCCGACATGAAATCTCTCGAGACGAGAGTGAGGCGGCAAGCGTTGGCCGGCGTGGTGAAGGCGACGATGTCGGCGATGCATCCCTCCGGCACGAAGTGGAAGTCGAAGCCGAAGCCGTGGAGAATCGCTCCGCCTTTCTTCTGCTGCGACATGGATCCCTCCTCCATTTTCTTTCTCAGTCTCTCTCTGATCCGCTTTTTCCCTTTTATTTTGGGGGTCTCCTTCTTGCTTGTCGTATCGATGTAGTTGAACACTATGAGTATGGGTTGTGTGACACTTTTATAGGGAGCAAAGAGATAGAATTTAAAATACTTAAGCACTAAGTTCAGTTTTATTAAAAAAATAGTATAAAAAATATAGTTCGGTTGAATGTAAGCGATTGGATACACTCGTCCAGGGCTGTCTAATTTATCCTGAACATCGTATTGGAATATAGGGATAATAATTTAGTATGTGTCTATGAATGATATATGAATTAAATAATGGCTAGATTGGATGTACGTAATGAGTCATTCAACGGCAGAATACATATACAGAATACATATACAGATACTTCATATTTGATCAATGGGTCACTTTAACACCTTAGAAAATGTTCGGTTGAACACTTGAATTATACACATTGAGACCTATTAAACACCTCTTTGTTGATGTGACAATTTACGTGAGATGCACTGTGAGTGGGTATTAGTCCTATTTTTCATATTTCTATATTTCTTTTTTCTTTCTTTAGTCCTATCTAACATCTTTTTATTTCTTTTTTATTTCTTATGTTTTCTTTTTCTTTTTCCTTCGTCTTTGTCTCTTCTTCCTCTTTTGAATCGAAATCTTCACCGGATCTAGATCGTCAGCCTCCGACTCTCCCGGATCCAAACTCGGGAGAAATCTTCACCGCCTCCGACTCGATCCTCAACATCGGGAGAAATCCAAACTCGATCGTCAGCCTCACGGATCTAGATCTATCGATGAACTAGCTCTCCGACTCGATGAACAAGCCTTGAGAACAAAGGGGAAAGTATGCGTATCCGGCGGAACTCTCCCTTCTACAATCATTTCATTGTACAATTTGAAGGCGTCCGATTTCAGGGTGGGGAAATTAGCGTAGGCTCTGATGAGAGTGTTCTAATAAAACGAATTGGGGCTTTTAGCCTGCGAGAAGATTCGAGAACAATAGGTCATGGAAGGAGACGAAATAGAGGATTCTGCTGAAGAGGAAGAGAAATTGGGGATTGTAATCGGCGGACGAAGTGCAAAGAGCATGCGCGTGGATTTGCTTGAGGTGGGAGAGGGGCGTTCGGTGGTCTAACAAGGAGAGAAGGTGAGCACGGTGGTCGGAGGAGAAAGAGTAGGATGTTCTTGGTGGTGATGGCGGGACGATGGATGGAGTTGCGATGGTAGAGATGGAGAGGAGTTGGAGAGGGAGATGGTGTTGAAACAATCGTAAAGACTACGCAATAGTCAAGGGAAGGTCAATAAAAATACATCAAGTCATCAAAAATCAACTCCCATGCATCTATCAAAAGATCGTGAACCACCCGATAGTTATAATCTCGTTGTAATAGACAGATCTCGAATGATCCAGTAGCTATAATATCATTGTAATAGAAAGATCTTGAATGATTCAGTAGTTATAATCTCGTTGTAATAGAAAAATCTCGAATGATCTAGTAGCTATAATCTCGTTGTAATAGAAAAATCTCGAATGATCTAGTAGCTATAATCTCGTTGTAATAGAGAGATCCAAAATAAATTCAGAATTGTAATCCCGAGTTGCGGTTATAATAAAAGCAAGGGCCTGTTTGGTCCATTTAAATAGTCTCGTGCCTCGATCTTAGCGCTAGTTTATTCCGGGTTTCAATATTATAGTCATCAATGTTTCGTTTGGGAGATATGATTCCATTCTTTGGGCTCGTTGTAACCTTTTCATTGCACTAAAGGGAAAGACACATGCATCTCTCGTTCTTCTCTTTTTAGTTTAGGCTTGGCGATCATTTATCAAGAAACGTTTCTCATTGCTAATTTGTTCATTAACCTATCAATTTGGTTTTCAATTGCATCAATTATGTATGGTGAATTGAAAAAAAATTCTCTTTTATTAAAAAATTAAGGTCAAAAGTCAACAACAACAAGACCATGGCGCCCACTTGTAAAATGTGATTTCCTAATATATTAAGGATTCACTATGTTCAAACCATTTTTAGCATTAGGATAGATATTAGAGAATAAGAGTTGTGGACGTAATTCTTTAAACGAATCGGATATTTATTAGTCCATGAGACACTGACCAAATTCAAGACGACTTCTAACCCAATTGAAGATCGGTCCAAGAAGAAGCTCCAACTCTTACCCCATGATGTTTGCATTAGGCATGTTCCCTATTTACTTGAGTTTTGACACGTTACCATTTAGAGCTTTGCACGCTCTTGTTGTTGTTGTTGGGAGCTGACCTATATAAGCTTGTAGCTCAACCTTCTCTCTCACCTCATCCAAATTTATTTTTCTTCATTCACAACACATGTAAAAGGAGGGAGGGACGGAGGAAGCTAGGATTAACTCTCCCTTCAAGTTCTTGGTGGCCATTATTTATAGTGGTGTGGAGATCATTAGAGAAGGTGACAACCTTACCCGATAAGGAAGTTATGGTGGTTTTGTGACAGACATCCTCTTAACTGCTTTTGAGATCGAAATGGGGTTATGAATTGTATTTTTTGACATCTATAGTGGATTTAGCTCTCCATCTTTTAAGGTCATGTGGACTAGGACTTGAGTTGAACCTCGTTGCAATTCCTTGTGTTTTCTCTTGCATTGTTTGTTTCGTTCTTGTTATTTCTTTGTTTGTTTGAGTGTTTGTGAATGATTCCGAGTTTGAGAGCTATGATGACAAAATAAAAGGAACTCATCAAATTGTCTTGCTCTTAAAAATTTACCAACTCAAATTGACAACTTTAAAAATGTTATTTTGAATGGTAATGAATAGATAATTGTTATGAAACGATAAAAGTTATCACTCATAAAATGAAGTTATGAAGACCAAAAGTGAGGCTAAATTTGAAGCTATGATGGCTAGATCTAGTCCTAAGAATAAAAGCAAGAATGTTAAAAAGAAAGATTTTGAAAGAGACAACGGTGGTCTTTGTGAAGTTGGTAACCCGATGGTGGTTGGTGATATGAACTAGTGAAAAGAAGCATAAGTAAGTTAAGAATACAAAGAGGAAGCATAAGAAACTTAAATAGTACAAAGAGGATGAGAGAGATTGAAGAAGTAAAGGTTGAGGTAGATGGTTGAGTTGAGAAGTTGAAGTAGCAAAGTTGGCAAACATGGGTGATCTGGTAGTGGATATTGGAAGATACGACCTTATAGTTTCTCTCCAAACATCAATCAAATGTTCATAATTATTGTTAAGAGTATATCAAGTCAATTCAATGGTAACATGAGTTATGATGTGATCCAATGGGGTCGGTTCACGATTTGCCCGATCTAGGCAAGAAGCAGTTTCAATCCTTATCCGTGAGGTAATCAGGATTAATACAAACCACCAAATGATGGTTCGCGAGCCTCTAGTGCTCGCTTGGACGAGGATTGCTCGAAGCGATGAGTTACGATTGTGTCGAGGACGACGGGAATGGGGATGAGAAGACTATATTTGTTTGGGGGGCCACCAAGCCAAGGAAGCAGGAAAACTCAACTCTTACTTAACTTTGGCTTCATAATTGACATGATTGAAAAGATTACATCGACGGTCTTTAAATAGAAAAACAAGCATGAAGTAAACTAACCTAACGGGGCTTATTCTATTCTTAAGCATAAGCATTCTTCGAAAAAAGGGTCTAGGCGGCTGCCTAGATGTTAAGCGGTGGTCCACTGTTCCGATTTAGCCTTGGGCGGATTCCTGGGCAACTAGGTGGGTTGTTCAAGCTAGGCGACCTTCTACGCATAGCTAGGCGGGCTTTGGGCTTGAATTTATACAAAGACATTATGATGGAAATGTTCTTTATTTTTATATTCTCACAAATTATAAATAATAATCTTATAAAATCAAAATCATACTGATCCGCCTAGGTCCCCGCTTAGCCGTCTAGGATGTCTCATCCCACCGCCTAACCCCTACATAGCATTTTTTAGAACATTGAGCATAAGAGAGGCACACATCCAAAATAGCCATAATTTGAAATAGCAATGCTAAAAACGTATTAAAATAAGATTATACATAATAAAAGACTAAGTCCTATGACAAGGGAGACACCATGGTCCCGATCAAGTCGGCGACATCATAGGCATGCTCGAGCTAGGGTCGGATCTCACCCGCACCCGATGGAAACCTGACTCATCTGACCCGAGAAAGCGAGTGAAAACCCGAATAAAGTAGGGTGATGGATGGGTATGGATGAAGGCCCTTCACCCATCCACCCGACCCGATACACCCGAATTATATATATAATTATGTTAGATATGTCTAAAAATTACTAATATTAAATTTTAATTTGTGGTTATTGCTCCAATTTTGCATTTAAAATTTACTTATGCATTTTGAATTTCTTCTTATATCTTATTTATATAATATTATTTGATATACAAACGAGAATTTTGTATTACATGTGTTAAATTATTCTAAATGCACATCATTTGTTATATAAAATTATATTTTTCAATCATCCATGGACGACCTGACCCACCCAAATCACCCGACGGATGACGGATGGATGCACCCGAATTGGCTAGCGGATGGGCATGGATCATCCTCCATCCGACATGAACCCGACCCATTGCCATGCCTAGGTCTCATCAATGGCGGAGCCAAGATCCTTCGAGGGGGGACCTCGAGCAACAGACCTCAAACAAAACAAGCTACTTTGATATATCTATATAACGTATATGGAATATATATACACACAAAATAAATTTAACATAGTTTAACATAAAAACAAGTGTAAAACAAACTATATTTGTTTATCTATAACAAAATAATTGAATTTTATGTGTGCTTAAATTTTAAAAACGATTCAAAATAGCTTTCTTGTCGATGATTGTAAATATCTCACTCTTAATAAGTAGTATCAACAACCATTCATCTCCCATTTAATCTCTCAAATCACTTTTCACATTATTTGATCACCTTTGGACTCGGAAGAAATAAAATTTGGCATTCTTTAAATAAATTAATATCCAATTTCATATACAAAACAAGATCATTTGGGAATATGATTTTTTAATTAAAAAATTGGATACAATAGTGAATACATATTGTAAGCTCTATCTAGCTTTTAATTGATATCCAATTTCATATACAAAATGTTAGAAACTAGTTCATGTATTCAAACAGGCCCATTAGTCAATTAAAAGGCCCATCTTATCAATTATCACCATCAAAATAAGTTCTGTTCTCCTCTAATATATATCCCGATCAAATATGCGGTCAATTTCCGCCGAAGCTACAAGCCATCCCCTTCTCCGGCATCTCGCTTCCGCCTTCCTTTCACTACAGTCCGACCTCTCTCCAGAGCTCCGCTATCTTTCTTCTCCGCCCCCTCCATCGCCCCCACCCCGGGGGCATCCCTTTGAGAAGTTCCGCTCCTCCCGTAGCCGGTGGGGGCGGCCGCCCCTACCCGCCCTCCCTCCCTCCGCCACTGGGTCTCATCAAGTTGCACGCTTAGCTTGATGAATATACCCAAGAAAAACGACTTTCCTTGTAACTACACAAGGCCTTATTGTATTTTTATACAAAAAAAATAGTTTTTGATAATTTTTTTGTAAGACTGAATTAGTTTTTCCTTATTTTAAGACAAAAAGAATAATGTAGTCAAGACCAAAAAAAAGAATAATACAGTAATATACTAATATTTTATCCTAAATCATTAAAAGATATTATTTTATTCGTTTATTAAACGAATCTTTCTTTACAACTATAAAAGTTGTCCCTCTCAAGTTAAATAAATGCTTCACATTTATGTATTGATTTTCATCAATATTAAAATAAAATAACTATTTAAAGATTTATTTGAAAGACATTATATACATATTTATAAATTTTCTATTTATCTCCTTTTAAAAACTTGAGATTATTCTTTTTGAAAAAAATAATAATAAACATTGCGTATGATATATAAATATATGAAGACATAAAATCATTTTTTCTTAAAAAAAGATAAAATATTATTATTGGCTATTCGCGATTTCATATGTACGAGAACCGCATTAATTTGAATTTGAAAAGAATAATTATATAAATAAACCAATAAAATCGGTGGTAGATTGAGCAAAAAAATCAAAATAATACTTGAACTTCCAACCAAATTTAGAAGGAAAAGAAATTTATTATATCATAAACTGCTATGTAGTGTACACCAAATAAACAATCAAATAGTTTATTTATGTGAAATTTGCAACATTTTATTTTGTTTAGTTGTATGATTAGTTATGATATTTCATAATGAAACATAAAATATAACTTTTGCCCCATCCAAGGT
Source organism: Fallopia convolvulus (assembly GCA_964016875.1). Classification (NCBI taxonomy): domain Eukaryota; kingdom Viridiplantae; phylum Streptophyta; class Magnoliopsida; order Caryophyllales; family Polygonaceae; genus Fallopia; species Fallopia convolvulus. Next base: position 24,738,668 of record OZ024718.1, read on the forward strand.
TAGCACTCTAGTTTTATTAAATCCTCACCCTCCATTTATCCAAATCTAATGGTTGTAGATTGACCACATGCTTTACTTTAAGTGTGGAAGAATTGGCCAGGTATTGCAGCACTCGGTTTTGGAATTGCTCATTTCAGCGACTGGGCTTAGCACATTTTTGACAACCTTGCTAAGGATGATATTCAAACTTGGGTTGTAGTTGCTTGGGAGATATGGAATGCTCGCAATGCTAGACTCTTCTCTGATTCTTCTATTACAAGCCATGAAGTTCTGGAGAGGTGTTTGGACTCTCTACGGTTTTTAAAGAAGCAAACGGAGATAAACCTGTTAGAAAGCTGGAGAGTAACAACTGCAGATGGTAGAAACCTGAAAATGAGTTTATTAAAATCAATTGTGATGCTTCTGTCTCGGAGGAAGGATGTGGTGTGGGTGTAATAGGGAGAGACTCAAATGGTCAAATTGTTTTTGCAGCGGCTAAGAGGATTCAGCGGGGCTCTGTTGTTGAGATCGTTGAAGCTGAGGCGATTCTATGGGGGATGGAGATTGTTGATCGCATGGGAGAAACTAAAGTGGTGATTGAATCTGATTGTCTTCCTTTAATTAATAAGCTGCAAAACTCGATCATCTCGCACACTGTTGCTGGTGTTTTGGTGGCAAGAATCCTAGCAAAAGTGTGGGATTTTCAAACTTGCAGATGAAGTTTTGTTCGAAGGTAGTTGAATTCAGTAGCTCATTGTTTGGCTGGTTTAAGGCCTTCTTCTGTTCTTGTTTGTTATGACCTTTATGCTTTACCTTTTGCTGTTTATGATTAGTGTGTAAAAGACTCTACTACTTGATATATTGCTGGGTTTTTGGATCAAAAAAAGAAGGGTTTTTACTAGAGCATTATTCTCTAGCATTATATGTACATATTTATTTCACATAAACTTAAAATCTCAATAATCCTAATATCATATACCGACTAATATAATATGATTCATTAAAGTTACAAATTCTTAAATTATATAGATTGAGCTGGCAAATTAAATGGAAGAAATTAAATTTAAAAATATTTTGTTGGAACTCCATTCGTTTAATTTTAATCCCACTAATTTTAAAAATAAAAAGGAAATATTTAACATTTATGCAATAATACTTTGCGTGTCGATAACAACTCAAGCACCAAGTATAGAATATGTTCGTGCGTATGCACGAGCATGTCTACCTAGTAAAATTAAGGGTGAATTTCACAAAATCATCCATTAAATATGGGTTTGTGGAATAAACCACCCTTAAAATAGAAATTGCACCAAACCACTCATATAAAATTATGTTAACAAAGAACCATCTTCATACATTTTCCTTTTGTACTTCGTCAAGTAGTCAACCCATGGTTTTAATTCAGTCAAAACAAAAAATGAAAAAGAAAAATCAACCCATCTCATTCTCACCATTCTAATAGACTAGTACTATACGACCAAATTCAAAAGCAAAAATCAGAGGAATTAAAATTAGGGAGTTATATTCAAACCATAAGGGAAAATCGGGGAGCTAAACAACGCCATTGGAGGTGATCGGAGTTTCAACATTCAAACCGTAAAGAAAATCAGGGAGCTTAAAAAAAGATTGAGATGTTTTAAGGGATGGATTTGATAAGAGAGAGGATAATATTAGAGGAATTAAAATTAGGGTTGGACTTGAGATTTGAGGAAATTGGGGGTTGGAGCAAAACAACGCCATTGGAGGGGTTGAAGGTGAGATTGAGAACACCGAGGTTGGCCGGAGCGCGGAGTCGGGGCTGTCGGAGGTCGGACCATGTGAGATAACGAAGGAGGATGTGGTAGTAGACGATGTCGGTATCGGCGACGAAGGTGGATTAGAGGTGGGTGTTGGGGATGCTAAGAAGGGTGAGGAAAGTGTGCAAGAGACGACAGTGAAGGAGAGGAGGGAGGAGAAACGGGAGAATTGGGGGCGGAGGTTTGTGTATCTCTAGGTTGACGGAATGCAAACGGAAATTTTATGAGGGTGGTACTTTGTTAACAAAATTTTTATATGGGTGGTTTGGTGTAATTTTTGTTTTTAAGGGTGGTTTGGGTACAAACCTATACTTTACGGGTGATTTTATAAAATTTACCCTAAAACTAGAGGATTAATCCTGTCCAATGGACGGGACCAACAAACAAGATTAGTATATTATAATTCTATCTATCTAATTTATTTATTTTAGCCTCAAAATAATAAATTTATAACCTTCATACATTAAATCGTCATTAGGTATTTCAAAAATCAAAAATAAAAAATCACCATTAGGTATATATAATCTGGCATGCGATTAAAAATTTACTATAAAATGATAAAAAATTATGAGATTATAATTAATCAGATACCTCTATATCAACAATATTGTCAATTACCTTTAGATCAACAATATCAATAATATTTCCTTAGATGTCATTGCCAATATCTCTTCAACCTAAGTATAACTAGTCCTTCCTAGCTCTTGAGGGATAATCCTCGATCTTATATAGTGAAATTAAGGAATTGATATTAATTAATGAATTTCACTTGTAATTGCAAGTTGTAAGACTATATACATTCCAATACAATGATATTACACTCTTAATTATAAGAAGTCAAATGAGAAGTTAAAAAAATATAACTGAAATAGAAACTTCATTGGTTAAGTAATATATTATACATAATTAAGATTAAGATTTAAATTAAACTAAAAGATATATATATATATATCATTCTTACTATTTTTCTATCATTATCATTATCATTATTATTATTTATAATTAAGACTAAGATAAATATTTGATTAAAAAATTTATATATCATTATTAACTATTATTAATAATAATAACAATTATCATTATTATCATCATTTCATTATTATAATAACTATTATTTATGACATTATTTTAAGACTAATTATAATTAGTTTGTATTTTTTAAATCTCTTCATCTTTAATTATGTGACATTTATTATTAAAAAGGTACAACTTTATATTTTATCATTCTTACTATTTTTCTATTATTATCATTATCATTATTATTATTATTTATAATTAAGATTAAGATAAAGATTTGATTAAAAAATTTATATATCATTATTAACTATTAATAATAATAACAATTATCATTATTATCATCAATTCATTATTATAATAACTATTATTTATGACATTATTTTAAGATTAATTATAATTAGCTTGTATTTTTTAAATCTATTAATTTTTAATTATGTGATATCCTCCCTATATATTATTTGAGCAGCAAAGTCTTCACAAAAAATTGTGCCACTTGGCATTCTATTTGAGTGACATTTGTACCAATTAATAAGCAGTAACGTGCATAGGTAAGTTAGTCTTTGTAAACCACCTCCGCTTACTAATTTCTCTCCTTCGGCATTGTTTTTCTTCCTTGCTTCTTCAGTCTCCGTCACCACAAACACCATTTTCCTCATCTGCTCCCACGATTCCGAGTTCGACCTTTGGACAATTTCGGGAAACACCATCGACAGACTGTCATCTCCCCTGTCTCCGTCGCTGCAGCCGATCCGAACCCTAGATTCAAGCAACAAGCAGATCAAACACGAGCCGAGGAGCCCAGAGTCACATCGTATTAAGTTTCATTTCTTCATCAGATCTCATATGATTCTTCGATCGCTCCGGCCTTTTTCTAGGTCGGCGATCAATTTTTTGTAAACCAGCCTTTGATTAACTTTCCATTGTGATACGGATTCTTCCTCATGTTCGATTCCATCTCTTCCAAAACTTTCCCACTGTCGTCTTCGCCAGCCCCCTTGCCATCGATTCTCGCTTCTTCTCCCCATCAACTAAAGAGGCAATTTTCTCTTCTCCACATCTTTAGTGCCCCTTATTCGCATGATTGTCGACTGTCACTTTCGGTTTCCGCCATCCACCAACACCTCTAGCCACCTTGTCGGCCTCCACTTAGATAAATCTGTACGCAAGTCTATGCTCTCTTCTTTACGAATATCTGAGGTTTGACTTCTAATTTAGGTTTCGTCTGGTGAAAATTTCATACTAGAGTGAAGATTTGAGATGTTTGTTTTGTTTTTAGGGTTCTTCTGGTGAAATTTTCTGAGGATTGACTTAAATTTTTTTTTTCTGAATCGTCTTTTGATGAAATTGAACAGGGCGATGCAGTATATTAACTGTTTCCTAGCCCCATGTTCAGGTTCGTTTTATTTCTATTGTTTGAAGTTTGACTTCAATTTTTAGTATCCTCCGTGTTGTATCAAATTTCATTGTCCTTTGTTATAGGTTTTGCGTTTTGCCAATTTCTGGCTTCATGAATCTTCTGAAGTTATCTATCTTCTCACTTTAATTCCAAGAAGGAGATCTGTCAAGAGAAAATGGCCTAAAACCACAAAAGAAAGCTTCATAAGTGCACTGTGAGTTGAAAATCAGAAAGACGGGGCAACAAATCAAAATATCACCTAGATGATTTGTTGCAAATTGAAGTTCTATTCCGTCCTTTGATAAACTTAAGGGAGTAGCCATAATTCCTGCATTGTTGTTGTGAGACAAAAAAAAAGAGAGAGAGCGGGAATTATGATTTTTGTAAATTATGTTCTGATGTGTTAATTCTTCATTTGGGTTTAGCTTTTCATCCTCCCTATATACTAGCAAGACTCGTCCTCATTGTGATGTATTCGGAGGTGATTTAAATCTTTCATAATAATTATATATAATTATCACCTAGGTGATCACTACTTTTAATTGAGTTATGCCTTTCTAGACTGTGAAATCTGCTTATATTGGGACATAGGGGAAATTCAACTGAAAGTTATTATAGTTAATGCATGGTAAAAAAAAAATGATGCAAATTTATGTAATGAAGAGCATAGAGATCTTTCATGGCACAAAGCTGCTTATAACAGAGAACAACTTGATGGATTCAAGAATGAGAGTTCACTTTCATCCCTCAATAGCTCTGATAGTTTTGACACTACTTCCAAAGTTATGGCTTCTTCTACCTCCAATAGTAGCACTGGTGTTGGATCAAGAAAGTCAAGAAAATAGGGGAAATTCGTGAATGTACTTGAGTTTTCTAAGCCGTTAAAAGCAATGCAAATTTGCTCATGATGAAAATGAGAATGTTCAAAGATATAGTCAAGGAGTGAGGTCATATACTACTTGGAAATTAATGTGTAGCCATGTTGTCACTGGATCAGCGTTTGGGTTGATGGGTGAAACCGATGCTAAGTCCTGCATGAGCTTGAAGAAACGTGAAGCATATGTTTTTGCAATGGAATTGCAATACAAGATATTCTTCCAGCAATGCTCATAGTGAAATGTTGCATTTCTATTTGACACCATTGGTAAGTGCTAGGAGAAACAAGTTGGAAGAACAATAAGCTAAACAAGTGTCATTTCTTGGGTCGAAGTATGTTAAATATCTAAAAGCACAAAAGAGGTACATGAGATTCAATCTGCTTATACTTAATTGGTCTTCTATGTGTTTTTATTTCTTTGTAAGTTAATAGAAGTTAAACCAGCCAAATATTGTTGGTTCCTTGATTTTTTAACTTTTATGCATTTGCATCTTCAACATGTAGTTCCACAAAATCAATGTATTGTTTAGTTGTTATTCAGTTTAGTGACAATGTTTGTTGAGTAGTTCAAAATTACACTTTATGTAATTGTATACTAATTCTGTAATTCAAGTAGCTACTGCCACTGATTTACAAATTTCTCTAATCAAAAGTCCTTAAAAGCAAAATTTTAGGGCCTATTTGGCGCAAGGTGAAATGATCTTGCATGCTACTGTCTTTATAGAAACATCTTTTTTTACCCTGAGATCCTTACTGGAAGTTCCGTAGTATGTTTTTTTAGCCCAGTTCAGTAATATGTTAGCTTATCGCTTTACCTAGAATATGTGTGGTGCTGATCCCTCAAAATTAGATAATCTGGCAATATGTGAGTTGGTGTTGATATATAGAATGCAACCGATATTATTTTTGTTATTTCAGAGGCTTTGAAAAAGAAAAAAAAGAAAAACAAAACATGACCTCAAAATTAGATAATCTGGCAACTTTTTTTTTTTTAAAATTGCTTTATACAAGTATGAAATACTCATAAAAATTATATCGTATCTATTAATTATTTACACTAGTTTATTATTAAAAAAGGTACAACTTTATATTTTGTAAAGATTAAATGACAAAGCACCGCCTCCTCAAGACATCACACCGTCACCACCACCATCACAAAATTCACAACCACCCCGTCTCTCCACCTTTTTTACTCCTCAACTAAACGCCGCCTCTCTCTATCTTTCTCTCTCCCAGTCTGTTTCGATGCGCTTCCCCCTCTTTTCCCCGAACCCAATCAAAACCTCTCTCCTCTCACTCTCATCAACATTCTCTTCACCGATTCTCGATCTCCTCCTCCTCCGATCTCTCTCCTTCCTCTCTCCCAAATCCTCTTCTTCTTCTCTCCTGAGATCTCCTCCATCTCGCTACTACCGCCGCTCGAATCTCCTCTCTCGCGAAGCGAAGCCGCCATCAATGACGACCGCGGCTTCTTCCAAATCTCCGATCATCGGCGGTGGAGCGGATGTCGGAATCTCCAGAACGTTCTGGATCAAGTTCCGTAGAGAGTCCGTTCTCGCTTTGTACACTCCCTTCGTTGTCTGCTTGGCCGCCGGCAATTTGCACATCGATGCCTTCCGCCATTACATCTCCCAGGGCGTCCATTTCCTCCGAGCATTCGCACAGGCGTTAGTTTACTGTGCTTTTTTCTCTTGATTACTTTGTTTTCGTTGTTTATCTGATAATTCGAAGAGCGATTGCTAAATTTCTGTGTGCTGTTGCTCTCCTTTTTTTTCAGATACGAATTGGCTGAAGATTGCGCTGATGATGACGATGCGATTGCGATTTCACAGCTGAGGAAGAGTGTTCTGGAAGAGTTGAAAATGCACGATTCTTTTGTACAGGTTGGTTCAAATTTCGCTGCTGCCTCTCTTTCTCTAACTTCTGAAATTGATGATCGTTTTTAGAATCATGCTCTATACAATAAATATCGAGTTGTGGTTTGATTTTGTTTTTCCCGTTAGGTAAATTGGTTGGTTCTAGAATCTTTAGTCACGATCGTGTACATAAAGTTGATTATTTGTTGGGGATTTCCCCCCTCTAAACGTGTTGTTGATATGATTTGATTCCGTCACTCATTGAGAATGCAATTCGTAGCTGATAGTAAAGATGCTACTCGTTTTTTACATGAATTAAACTATATGGATATTCACAGAAAGATAGTCAACGGCTTTTCTTTCACGCACTCTCAATTTATCGGAGTTTATAAGATGCGTTGAGAAACATTTCCGAAAGTGTATAGGTGAAGCCATGTTGCCCTCATAAAGCCTCTTAATTAAACCAATTTCGGAGGAGACTTAAACCTCTTTCACCGGTGCTCTCAGGAGAGCTAAACAGCTTCATAAAACGTCACCAATGGTTTGATTTATTAGGTAATCTGTCTTTCGGGAGTTTAGAGATGTCTTGTGGAACAGTTTGTCTTACTGTGCAGTTGCAACTATCCTGCTTTCAAAAAGCATCTTTTAACAAACCTTTATTGAACTTCAGCAACTCAGTACAGCTGAAAGCATAGTTTCATCCCACATGTTGGGAAGGAAGCTAGTATTGAAGGGAGAGAACCCCTGCAAATTCATAACCTGAAGATGTTGCATGGAGGCAAGAGTCTCACTGTAATGTAATGTTTGGTCAAATTTAGGGTGCATGAGAAAACTTTAGAGACTGCTTATGGTAGAGTCTTTGTTAGAAAATTATAATGGCTAGTGGCTGCTTCCAGGTCAAGAGAGCAATAGCGGTTGTAGCAATCAGCTTTGTCCATATAAGCTAATGCATTCATGCTCATGAAGCTGATTGACTTTGTTTGAAACCAATCAACCTATCTATTGGCACTGAGATTATATATAAAGAGTAGTTTACACTAAAATTTTGTCACTGATGACTATTTATGAAGGCAAAAAATGGGGTAAATTGTCAAGACTGTGCCTTTGAGGTTTGAGTGTTGTTTTTTAGCCTTGAATTGATCTTCATCACGGGTATATGATCTAAATCATTTTTGTTCATTGTTACCGCTTGATAGGAAATATGACCTTGATTTCTACAACAGCTCACTCTTTTTAATTATAAGCTATTTGAAAATTTGTTGCTATCAAAAGTTTTTTTTTTCAGTCAAAAGTTTAAACCAAACTAAAATAAAGTTGTGAAATTCATGTTAGAGTGAGATACCATGATACTGACATTTACACTCTGAATATGCCTAGACGGCTGGACACATTGCTCTTAGTAGCATCAAATTCAAGAAATACATGCAACTGCCAAAAATCAGTTACTTCAATCAAATAATCAATTTAAATTTGATAACTATGCTAATATAATCCTATAGTTTATGCCAAGCAAGACGTAACATAATTATATTCCTATGTAACTATACATTATTGTATTCAATCTATTGAAGCTTCAACTCCATCATCTTCTTAAAGCTTCATCCATGGGACCATGTCCTTGAAAACCCTGCTAAATGAAGCTCCACTCTGTAGAAGACCAACAATTACTAAACCATTATTCCTGCTCTTAATTTGAAACCACCCCCTTGTTGCTAGGTTAGGCTTGGTCTATATACTCAAAAGGATTGTTACTGTTGCAAGGGATGTGCAGTGTGAACACCATTGGACCTGCTATTCTTCTTTCTTTTAGTTTAGCAATGCAGGTCACTGTTAGTATAGATAATTAGTTGAGCACTCGAGCAGCCTCTGCAAAATGGATGGAATCATTCTAAGATTGGTTAAGTTTGCTACTTATAGTTTGAGTCTTCAGCGCATATATATCACCAGATTCACCACAATACTTCTTTCTTTTGGTTTAGCAATGAAGATTACTGTTTGTATGGATAATTAGTTGAGCATTTGAGCAACCTCTGCAGAATGGATGGAATTATTCTAAGATTGGTTAAGTTTGCTACTTATAGTTGAGTCTTGAATGCATATATATCACCACAATGCTTCTTTTATTTGGTTTAGCAATGAAGGTCACCTTTAGTATGAATAATCTGTTGAGCACTTGAGCAAGTGAGCAACCTCTGCAAAATGGCTGGAATCATTCTAAGATTGGTTAAATTTGCTACTTATACTTGAGTCCTAAATGCAAATGTATCACCCAGTGTTTAAAAAGGCGAGGCGACACCCGAGGCGACAGCCCCCCCCAAATTGCCTAGGCGCGCCTCTAAGGCGAAGGCGATCGCCTTTCCCTTCAAGAGTCCCGTAAATAACAAATATACATATAATGAAATTTTAGGTATTAAAACATATTTTTGATGCAAACAAAAACAAATTTTATTCGGTTTATAATAATAAAAACAAGGAGATAAAGAGAGAAAACAAGATCAAAGGAGGAAAACTACAAAAGAGAGAAGTCGGAGAAGAGGAAAACTATGAAAAAGAGAAGTCAGAGAAGAACTTGTCTTGTAGAAATAGGTTAGAAGGCTGAGTGTATAGAGGATTAGAGACAATGAAATCAAATCAAAAGATAACTAGGAAATGTATACATGGAAAAGTTAACAAATTAAAGATATCTTGGAAACATATACTTGGAAAAGATAACAAATTAAAAGATATCTTGGAAACATAATAAGGAAATAAATGTTTAACACATTAAAATGATATATTGTCTTGAAAAAAGGATGGAAATAAATATTTACATTAAGGAAAGTGTATTAAAAAGGTAAGAAAATTGAAAAGATATCAAATTTAAGTGAAAACAGCATAAGGCGATCGCATCTCGCCTGAGCTCGCCTGGTCGCCTGGGCATCGCATCATGCTATTCGCCTTGCCTAGGCTAATGCAGGCGTTGGCCATGGCCGGGCGCGCCTAGGCGCGCCTTCGCCTCGCCTTTTCAAACACTGGTATCACCAAAATGCTTCTTTCTTTTTGTTTCTAAGGCTGGTTAAGTGAGAGAGCCAAACTACTTGGTGACTGCTTGTGATGGTGGAGATGGTGACAAATTGTTACAAACACATCTTTCACCTAATAATCAATCAGGGATGGGCTCATTTCCTGCCCAGTTACTATTGTCAGGAAATGTTTGCATAAATTAATTTGCTTTACATTTTTTTCCTGGGAACTTAGCCTACTTTTGAAGCTTCTCCTTCCTAATTTAAATACCTTACAGCTTACCAGTGTTCTATCTATATAATCAGTTTCAAAGGCTTTCAATATATTCATATGTTCTTATGTACCTTTATTATTTACTCAATTGTGCATTCTCATTCTTTTCTTTTGTCCCTTTTGATCGTTTATTTAGTTAAATACTCTCAAGTGATCTGATTGTTTCAAATTTGCAGGAGTGGGGTTCTGATCTTATTAAAGATAGCAGCCGTAGTTCTGCAACTGCAAAGTACATAGATTTCTTGTTAGCCACAACATCAGGAAAAATTGATGGGGTAAAAGCTGCTGCTAAACTTGCTACTCCTTTTGAAAAGACCAAGTTTGCTTCTTACACCCTGGCTGCCATGACACCTTGTATGAGGCTTTATGCCTTTATTGGAAAGGAGCTTCAAGCCCTACTAAATCCTGGTGAAGACCATAGTCATCCATATAAGAAATGGATTAACAATTACTCATCTGAAAGTTTCCAGGTTTGCCCTGACCCTGAGGTCTCGATGTAATCCTCTCCAAGATATTACAAATATTACACGAGTACTATAGCCTCCATTCTTGATGACTGACTTGCTATACATCTTCTGAATCTAGGTATCTGCTCGGCAAACAGAGGACTTGCTTGATAAACTGAGTGTCTCTCTCACCAGTGAAGAGCTTGAAGTCCTTGAGAAGCTTTATCTACAGGCTATGAGACTTGAAATAGAATTTTTTAATGCTCAACCATTAGTGCAGCGAACTGTAGTTCCCTTGTGTAAAGAGCTCAAACCTGCAGAATGGCGTCTAATGTTGTTTTCTGATTTTGACTTGACGTGCACAGTTGTTGATTCATCTGCTATACTAGCTGAGATTGCAATTTTCACAGCTCCCAAGTCCGATCAGAATCAGTCTGAAAATGAAATTGTTCGGATGTCATCAGCTGACTTGAGAAATACATGGGGCCTTCTCTCAAAGCAGTATACAGAGGAGTACGAACATTGCATAGAGAATATTTTAACTGTTGATAAAGGTATGTCAATTAATCTTAGTTCTAAAAGGAATATATTTTGCCTGTCTGTGCACAGTATTATTTTCAGATGTTACTTGTAAGATTGTTTGTCTTTTGACATGTATTGACATTCTTGAAGCTAATGGCTTTTGAAGCTGAGAAATTTGATTATGAGGGGCTGTGCAAAGGACTGAAGCTACTGTCAGATTTTGAGAAAAAGGCCAATGATAGAGTGATTGAGTCCGGGGTATTGAAGGGTGTAAACATTGAAGATATAAAGAAGGCCGGTGAACGTCTCATTCTCCAAGATGGTTGTAGTGGTTTCTTGCAAAAGGTTTTACAGAGCGAAGAGCTGGATGTGAATCTACATGTCCTATCATATTGCTGGTGTGGAGATCTGATTAGATCCGCCTTTTCATTAGGTAATGCCTATCCTAGCAAGGTCCTACTTTTGTCAGCATTAAAAATTCTGTCATTTCCTTTAGGAAGCTGTAAAGGAGTGCTAAGTGCTTTTAGTAAAGGCTCTAGTTTGAAACTTCAAATATACTTTGCAATGCACATTGTTGGATATCATTTCGGCATTATTAAAAAATGGCTAGAGGCTTGTTCTTTGGTGTTTATAAAGAGGCTTTTTTTAGGTATAAAAATGTCTGTATAATAACGCCCAACAAACCCTAGATTAGTTAGACAAAATACTGTTGGAGAGAGGGATACATTATACATATATACTCAAAACTCAAAAGTTAGGTAATTTGTCGATACTCATAGTATTTCAACAAAAGATCAAAGTTGGCGTGCTAAGTTTCTGGTAAAACACTGACATCATATGCACCTATACAAGGTTTTTAGACTGAATAATGCTAATAATACTTTCTATTCAATGGGATTGGACCAGGTGGATTACATGTGGCCAACATACACGCAAATGAGTTTGCATATGACGAATCTCTTTCCACTGGTGAATTTGTCAAGAAGGTTGAGTCCCCACTCGACAAAGCTGAAGCTTTCAACAACATTTTAGAGAGCTGTAATGGTGACAAGAAGAAATTAACCGTCTACATTGGGGATTCCGTTGGTGACTTGCTTTGTCTACTCCAGGCAAACATAGGGATCGTGCTGGGGTCAAGCTCTAGTCTGAGGAAGGTAGGAAGTCATTTCGGTGTTTCTTTTGTCCCGTTGTATGAAGGCCTTGTTAGTAAACAGAGAGAGTACGTTGAAGGGAGCCCCTTAAATTGGAAGGGCCTGTCTGGCGTCGTTTTCATAGCTTCAAGCTGGGCTGAAATTCATGCTTTGATCATGGGGTCGTAAAAGGGGTCTCGTATTTATTGAGATCAAAGGCTGAAATTCATGCTTTGATCATGGGGTCGTAAACGGGGTCTCGTATTTATTGAGGTCAAAGACCCACTTTCTGAATGTAGTTTAGGAAACGACTGTTGTATGAAAGAAGAATTATGAAAGAACAACTGCATAATATGATAGGAGAAGAACAGGAAAAATGGTGGCTGATTTTAGTATGGGCCACCAGATGTGCTGTTGTCTTCACTTTTGGCATTCTTTTTTCCTTACCCTAGCGAGATCAGATCACTGTCATTTTTGGAGTATGAAGAAGAGTGGGGGCAGTTTGTGCAACTACTATGCACTTAGTTTCGTTGGGTTTGATTCGTTTGAATGCAAAGTCACTTTATGACTTCGCTGCTTTGTGCATCTCCAGGTGTAAGGTATATAATTATTACCCATTTACCCCCCATGCTTTTTGATGGATTAAGTTGGATGACGTTTGCATATGACGTATTATTCTTGTGGTTTGTGTTTTGGACAAATCCACAATTTGTCAAGGGTGTTCGGCACCCCAAGAGCTTAATCTAACTACCCTAATAAGCTAGCAGAAAAGTTGCCTCCTTGGGGGTAGAATGGTGCAAAATTTGGAGATTTTCAGCTCCTAAGAAAGGGGAAAAGCTTTAAAAACATTGATGTCGAATGGAGCCTAAATGGGAAGGCAGATAACCAAGGGTTATTTGATCGTGTTGGTAGTATGATTAATGAATTGGAATAAAAATTAAAAGTGAGAAAGGAATAACAAAAACTTAATGTAAATATGATGCAAATAAATTAATAAACTTTATCTTCACTTGATTAGATATAAACAAGTGATTACAATTAAGCTCATCTCATCCAATTAAGCTCATCTTAAAAACTTTTAGGTACTTTCTTATCACTCAAATTGCATTATACTCCCTTAATTGTTAAGATTTAATATAATATGATGTATTATAATACATTATCTTTAACACATCATGGATAAATGTTTTGCCAGATCCAGATTTGGATTCATGTCCCGGTCAATTTGGCTGCCCACCTAGCTTGTCCCGTCTATTTATAAATATGGGTAGATTTGATCAAGGAAAATATGCAATTGTATATAGGCCCGGCCTTTTTATTCAACCCAAATTCACTAAATTTTGAGTTGAGCTCGACCTAAATTAGCTTTTACTTGGGGATAGTGCTAATTTGGCCTAGCCAAGTTGAACAATTGAACAATCAAACCAATGCTAGATCCATTGTTTGTGCAATGAACTAACTTGGTTGGCAAGGCTTCATATTATTGACTATTGAGAATGAAATTTATGTTTTTGGTAGGCATTTTGTTTCTAATTTAGTTCTTAGCTCTTTTTGACCTCCAAAACCACTTTCACTCTAAAACATATTTTTATACCTCTCGAAATTTGGCTGAAGATGAGGGATGCTTCTAGAGTGCTATGTGACATAAAGGTCTCACTCAAGGTTAAGGGCAAGTTCTAAGAAAATGTGGTTACACTAGCCATACTTTATGGGGCGTAGTGTTAGCTAACTACTAAGGCGCAGGAGTAGAAGCTAATGATATGGAGATGAGGATGCCGAGGTGGATGTGCGGACATACGAGACTGGACAAGATTAGGAATGAAGTGATTAGGAGCAAGGTGTGAGTGACCAATTTAGGTGAAAAGCTTAGAGAGTCGAGGCTTAGATGGTTTGAACACATATAGAGAAGACAATCAGATGCCCCGGTTTGGAGAATAGAAAGGTTGATCTCTAGTGATTTTCGCAGGGAAAGGGGCAACCCGAAGAAGTGTTGGAAGGAAGTCATAAAGCAAGATCTTACCTTTTTTGGCATTCTCAGCAGAAATGGCCTTGTGTAGGGACCAATGGCGTAAGAAGATTACAATGCCAGAGTGGTATTAGTGAAGACTTGGAGGGAGTCCCCTGCTCTTTTCCTCTCTTTGTTTTAGTTTTTTGTTATCGATCTCTGGGTTTTCTAGCGTACTTTTTCACTCTAGCTTTCTACTCTTGCTCTAATTTTTCCAACCTTTTGTTTTTGCCCTTTTCACTTTTGCCTTGGGTCCACCTTAAATACCCTTCGACTTCGAATCAGGATAAGGGTGCGTACATATCGACTCCCTAAATCCCGCTCATACCGAATTCCACCTAGGTAGACATTATTATTGTTGCTACATATTTTAAAATAAATAAAAACTATTTCATCCCAAAACAACTTTCCACCTATAATTATCCGAGAATCTTGATCCAATAATGTTAAATTATTAAATGTAAACCTCTTATTTTGATGTCCAACAGAAAGAAATTTAGTACTACAAATTTTAGAAAGAGCAAGAACATTAGTTAGGGCAATAATTGAACAACCCGATATTAGCATGTAAACGTGTGAGCTCCTTTCTAGAGAGAGAGGCTCAGTCTTCTCTCTAGAAAGTGGTAGCTATGGTGGTTGGCCGACAAGGTCGCCAGTCTCCGGCGGAGAAGGCCATAGTTCCGCCGAGCAGGCTTCAAGTTTGCTAAGAAGGCATGTATTTTTACATAAAAGGCATATAATTAATCCAAAGAAAATAATTTCATATACTGGGATTAGATTGACACTTCTTTGCTTATTATATACTAATTCTTGGATCATTTTGGTTCTTCCCCGTTTGCTTATATAATGAATATTCGTTTATGAGGTCGACTCTCCCCCTCGTTTCAGCCAACAGTAGCCCCTTATGTATAATTGGTTTGAGCAGTCAAAAAAGAACTTTGTTGTCCGGCCATCGAACGCCTCGCCGGACTGATCCCGTCATCATCGTCTTTGATTTCGGTGTTTGCATCGGCTTTGATTTCTTCCATCTAACGCCTCTCCATCTCCGTCGCCGGCGTCCTGTTTCGATGGCTCTCGGTTTTGGGCTACGTGGCCCTTTGAGCATCAGTTGCTTTTGGTGGCTTAGACCATCTCCAACAGTTTCTCTATAATTTTCTCCAAAATGAAGAGCCAAAAGTCATATTCTCCAAATAAAATTTACTTTAACTCCAACAACTTCTTCATTTTAGAGAATCTTACATTTATTAGTTCTATTTATATATAATTTTTTTATTATAAAATTTCATATGGCCAATCACAAGTTTCCATGTATACACTTTTAATTAATGCATTCTCCAAATTTATTTGGAGAATTCTCTAAATATAGGGAAAACATTTCAATCTTTTGGAGAATTCTCCATTATAGAGAACTAGATAGGGAAGCTATTGGGTCAAAAAAAATGGGTAAAATTCTCCAAATGCACAATTTCCAATAGTTTGGGGAAGCTGTTGGAGATGGATGGCCTTACGTGGAAGTTGATCTTTCACATGCTTTTGGGCCTTGGCCAATATCTTTCTAGGCCTTGTGTTGGGCTATCTTTTGGGCCTTGGCCACGCGATGCTTTTTTGTTGCTTTTCTTCATGTCTTTTGTGTTTTCCTTCCTTAATTGCGCATTAAATTAATTATTATTTTTTTATTTTTATTTTACTTAATGATTTAAATCAGATATATGTGAAAAGTGTAGAGCTGTCAAAAGCTGACCTAGCCCGTTAACCCGACCTGAACCACCCGATAATTTTAGGGTCAAGACCCAAAAATTGGAATCCGAAACCCGAAATCAACCGAACCCGAAACCCGTTGGGTTGACTGATTTAGTATATTTATAAAAAATTTAAATTTATTTTTAAAATTATAATATATTTTGTTATCAAAATAAATAAAAATAATATATTATAATTAAATATTATTATTTAATTAAAAATTGATTTTAATAATCATAAAAAAGGATATTTTAGACCCGTTGGTCAACCCGACCCAACCAAAAACCCATCACAACCCGATTTGATTGACCTGTGACCCATAATAAAACCGAACCCGATTTAACTCGAACCAAAACCCGCCCGACCATACCCAATTGACAGGTCTAGACGGTGCAATCTCTTTTTATAATCTCTCCCTTTGTACGGATATTATGTAAATAAAGTTCTGCCCCATCAAATTTACCGAAAGTGCCATTATTAGTGGTGCAATCTCTTTTTATTGGTTTCTCTGTTAAATTATATTCTCCATTTTGTTTGGAAATTCATTTTTCTGGATTTCCTATGAATCTGATTCAAACTTAATTGTATAATTCGATGGTTTTTAACACTAAGGCCTCATTTGATTGCAGTTAATGAAAACGTAAACGGAATGAAAATAAATGTAGTTCATTTTAATGTCAGGATACATTGACAAAAAAAAATCAACTTGTTTTGCATAACTTCTTATCCATTGAAAAAAATGATTTGCTCCACCTCAATTATTCTTCCATCATAGGGGTGGGTAACAAAATGGTGGAGTCACTCATTTCCATCTCACTTTTAAAATGGACAAGTTGTTAGATGATTTTTTTTTATATAAATGTATCATGACACAAAATGGTGGAGTCACCCTTTGCACTTTTTTCGGATTTGAACTTTTCGTACTTTGCAATGCACTTTTCGTACTTTTTGTAGTGCACCTTTTCGAATTGCACTTTTTTGTATTTTGCAATGCACTTTTGTATGAAAAATGCACTAGAAACTAGAAAAAGTGCATTCGTTTCACGTTTCAGGATAAAAGTTTTTTTTCATTTGAACCAAACTCTTCTTACAATATAATATTTTGTTTAAAATAAAATTAATCGTATGACTTGTTTAGTTGAATGTATAAAGTACAATTCCTATTAAGTTATTTTCCAAGAATTAAATTCCTATGATTTGATATCTGTGGATCAATTTGAGAAAATATGTTTGGTTGAATTGTAAACTTTAGAATTTAAAGTAAAAGAAGTTAAGATTTTACATGAAAAATGAGGGAGTTGGAATTTACCAATACGGAACTAGGTAAGTCAACTTTCTACAAAACGCAGAAAGTTAAAATTCTCCAGATTTTAAAATCATGTGATTTTCGGTCATAATTTTTCAACTGAACCTATACATCTACATAATACATTACAAAGCAGAAACCATGTATGTTGAAAAAATTGTGCCACGTGGTATTACTTGAATAAAATAATGTGAAGCTTTTTAATAATAACTTGTATTATTATTTCAATACATCTCATCTACGATAGTACATCATAAAGCAGAAACCATGTCCGTTGAAAAAATTGCGCCACGTGGCATTATTTGAATAAAATGATATCAAACTTTTTAATAATAACTTTTATTATTCTTTCTATACATCCGATTTTTTATATTCTAATAACTTGATCTATCTATTAATACTTTCTATATTAATTTTATGCATATCTTTTAACAAAACTTAATCTATATGCTAATATTTTTTATAATAATTTTATACGTAATAAATTTTCTTTTATCTTTTAACAAATCCTGCGCTCCAAGTATATAATATATGTTGATATTTTACAATATAATAAATTATTTATAGAATATATGATATATTTTCGTATACATTGATATATCTACCTAAATTTTAATAAATTAACGTTAATTTATTAAATATTTTAATAAGTTATATTATCCTTGATAGATATCCTTAATTATATTATTTTTATTTTTTCTCTATGTTATCTTCTATATATACCCATCTTTATATTAATGTTCTCCATATTTAAAAATATTATTATATTAATTATAAAGTAAAAGACAAGAACTCAAATACACAGCCTTAATAAATATTAATATCTTAACAAAAAATATTTAAAAATATTCAATTCAAGTGAAATTAACATTTTGAAAATTTTAATCTAAATATTGGGCAAGACCGCAAGATCTCAACAAATAATGAAAATAATTATTAAATATATTTAACTAAAATATGTGGCACGATCTTAAAGTTTTTTTTATAAATTACATAATTTTCTTACGATATTATAAATAAGTATTTTAAATTTTATATTAATATCAAATTATTATATAATCTTTAGTAAAATCACCCCTGAGTATCACAGGAATTCAACTAGTTTAGTCTTATTTTATGTGATTAAAATTTTTAACCAAATAAATACTTAACCTGCACCTTTAAAAATACCGATATCAATCTGGCCGGCCATCATGCCATTTATGGAGTTTGCTTGAAAATCAAAAGTTTTGAAATGGAATGTTTTCATGTGTTGATTTACAATTGGTAGCAACTAGCAAGGTTATGACTTGCTTTTAGTTTTCCGGAATGATTAGGTCTCTCCACACATCACCAATGTTCAAGTGAAATGACAATTTTTGTTTGTTGAAAAAGTAAGGTTTGATGATTCCATTGAGCAACAATAGTCATTAGGTATAACTGTACAAATTGAGAGAATATTGTAACGTTTATTGCAATTTATATTTAGGTAGGCTGTCACATACATACAACAATTCCATAATCAAACCTCACTTGTTTTCCCACTTATTATTATTTTTTATATAATTTATTATTGATTTCTTAGGTATCAAACTTATTTTCTCCACCCTTAAATTTGGCAATTGTTCGAGATGTTAATCTTTTCTTGATTCATTTAGATCATCTGCAATGGTAAAATTTTCAGGTTCTTAAAACCTAAAAATAAAAAGAAAAATAATTTTGTGTCAGAAAAATAATAAAATTTTGTATGTACAAGTTTTCTGCATAAGAAGCTTAATCTGGAAAAACTTCTCTTCCCATTTATCTTAATTCACCAATAGAATAATTTAACCTTTAAAAGTAAAATAAATTTGGTTAATTAATTGACAAATAGAGAGAAAGAAGATATTTTGGATTTCACTGATGTGTGAGAGAAAATTTTATGCTAATGTGAAAGAAAGAGAATATTCAAAAAATGAAATAAGAAATTTAGGACAAACATCACCATTGTAGATGCTCTTAGCATTCTTCCAGCTAGTTTGAATATCTGAATATAAAAGGTAATGCGTGATAGATAAAATTGTACGCCTTGATCACCTTAGAATATTGTTAGTGCATAAAAATTCACCTTTATGTCCTAATGAATGTTGCTCTTGATTCGCTCTTTCATCTTCCATTCCAAACTTCTTCTTCAACCTAGAACCTACAAAAGAAAGGACACAAGGGCGGGGTCCCCCTAATCCACCTCCGATGTTCAAGTCAAAAAAGCAGTTTTACGATTGAATGTCGAGATAAAAGGTAAGACTTGAGAGCGAGTTCATCGAGTTCTGAATATGCTTACCGTACATACCAAAGACATGTATTTATAATGGAATAAAGGGAGAGAGATGGTCGAAAATCCTATCTCTAGGGCCGGCCCATATGCCTTGTCACCCAAGCAAGCGATCGCGGTTTCGCTCCTAGCCCTCACTTCTCGACTCGTCTTCCATCTTTTGAAGGAATTCCATCTTGGGATGATTTCCTTTCGAGCACATGCGCGCGTCTAGCTGATTGGCCTACACTCCGACCATGGCGTCTTTATCCTCGAATTGGATCATTTGATGGAGGGTCGATGGTACCGCGGGCGCGAATGGTGGCGGCGGTTGTGGTTCGGATTATTGAACCCGCATCATCTCTATCTCGTGACATGACTTTCGGAAATTGCTGCTAGTTTCCGCATCCTCGTTTTTGTATGTCGCCAAGATTGTTTGAATGGCCTCGATTTGCTTCTTTCTCGGCCCCCTTGTTCTTTGGTTCCTTTTTCTCAATTTACTCACGCAAGTACCCCTCTCAAACCAACTCTTCTAGGAACTTCTTATAGGATTCGCAATCCTCGGTCATATGTCCCCGCGTCCTATGATACATGCAATATTTTCGGCTTCGAACGTCATCTTCGGGGAACTCATCCCGTGCGGGATAGCGGAAGTAACTCTCATGCTTGATGCGCGGTAGAATCCTATAGACTGGGACGTTGAGGGTCGTGTATACGACTCTAGTTTGCTCTCCCGATGGGTGCGTTTTTCGCCCAAAGTTCCCGCTTGAGGGACGATGTGACTTTCGAGGTGGAGAGGTCAATTTCCCTTTCGGTTTGTAGTTTGCTTCTTCCAAGCGCACATATTGATGGACGCGCTCTTGAAGCTTGACAATGGTGGAAAAGAGACGAAGTGTCCAGTCCTTCCTTAGCTTGCTCTCAAACGGAATGGCTCTCTTAAAGGCGGTGATTGCAGTCTTCTCATCGCACTCGTCGATCTCGGTGTAGAATTCCATAAAGCAATTGGCGAAGCGGCGCAGACTTTCGCTTTTCTCTTTTCTAAGGCCGAATAGCGTGTCCAAAGACACCACATCCCGACTATTGGCTATGTATTTCCTCACAAATTCGATAGCAAGTTGATTCCATGATCAGATCGATCTAGGTTTCAAACTTTGGAACCACTTTAATGCGCCCTTGTCGAGGCTTTCCGGGAACATCTTGCACATGGTTGCATCGTCAGACACCCATAACACCATCTTATGCGAGAAATCGGCTATGTGGTTTACAGGGTCTAAATGCCCATCATAAAGAGCGAATGATGGTGGTGAGAATTTTTCCAGAGGCTTGATGTCACCATAGCCAGCTTGTGTTCGGCTTGCTCTTGAGCTGATTGAAAGGTTCCACCTTGTGCTCTGAATAGATCGAGTAATCTCCCTTCGATACGTCTTAGGGCTCGATTCTCTCTTTCACGTCTCTCATCACTTTCACTTCTACAACGCTCACGCTGTCGTTTCTTCTCATTGCCTCGGTGCCGAGCTGACTCAAGCTTTGTAGACGGGTCATAACAATCTTTTTCGCAGTTGCGCGAGTGATTGCAACGACTGCTTCGGCCGTGACCGCCGCGATCGCTTCCATGATCGCCTTGACCGTGGCCAGGATTTTCGCGATCGTGGCGGTGTCTGCAATCACGAGAATCCTTCGAGTCATCCGAGGTCGAGTCGCTAGAGTGGGGATGGTCTATTGCTCGGGACATGTTGTGCCAGGATAACTCGCGTCGCTCCCTCCTTCGTCGACCCCTAGGTGCTCTACGATCGCTCTCGTAATCGACTTGCATCCCTTCGGGCTCTTATCGGTGCTCACTGGCTTGGGACTACGACGGTTATCGACGAGTTCAATAATGCTAGCGAGCCGTCGATTAGTCCTTTTGATCGCCAATTCGCCAACGGGGTGTTTTCCTTGAACTTTATCTAAGGAGTTCTTCAATCTAGCGGTTTCTTCCAAAGCTTGGTCAAGTCGAGACTATACTTGGGCATGATCATTCTGAATCCGTTTGTTCTGTCTTGAAGGGGAGGCTAGGGCGTTTGTAAGCTCATCTTCGTCTTCATTCTCGGTGGTGGTTGATGCACCATTACCATTGTTAGACCCGGATGCCAAAGATGTGCGAGTGCCACCACGCACGGGATTTGACCCGGTGTGGCTCGATTGACCATGCTTGTGTTGTGTGCTTGTGGAATAAGAGTTCTGCTCTATGATTAGGGTCGGTTCATGTTCCAAGATGCGAATTTTGTGCTCGGCCACGATCACGGTTGTGATCCGCGAACGCGCTTTCTCACCTTGGCTCATGTGCTTTCCCATGCCCTTGTAGGTTTTGATTGTTTTCGGATTCAACGACACATATTGCTGACTCCCAGAGATGGCCGAACCCATCAAATTCGGATCGTGTATTATTACGACCCTCGATACTATAGCTTGAATCAGAACTCCGCTGGATGGCGCGAAGAGCGGCCGCGCTCGAGGGTGGGGCTAGATCACAGTATTGATCGTCTTCGAGCAAGGCGCCTTGATCGGTGCGCGCTAGGGCTCGATCCTCCGAGCGAAGATTGGAGTTCACATGATTGCCCCGTGGGCCGTGATCACGGTATTCTAGGCCACGGTCGCAGTTTCGATCGTGAGCCTGATCCTCCGAGCGAATATCATAATTCGCGTGATCACTTTGTGAATCGGGATCGCGGTTTTCTGGGTCGCGGTTTCGGTCGATGCCAGGACCGTGTGCGATTTCGACTTACGCGGTTTCTTCGGGACTAAGAAAGGTCGCTTCTTGGTCTTCGGGGATCGATTCTAGCACCATAACTGCGTGGATCGATTGCTCGTTTCCCACAGACGATGCCTACTGTTAGTGCACAAAAAATCACCTTCATGCCCTAATGAATGCTGCTCTTGATTCGCCCTTTCGTCTTCCATTCCAAAATTCTTCTTCAACCTTGAGCCTGCAAAACAATGGACACATGGGGCGGGGTTTTCCTAATCCACCTCCGATGCCTTAGTCAAAAGAGCAGTTTGTCGATTCAACGTCGATATAAAAGGTAAGACTTGCGAGCGAGTTCTGAATATGCTTACTGTACATGGCGAAGACATGCATTTATAATGGAAGAAAGGGAGAGAGATGGTAAAAATCCTATCTCTAGGGTCGACCCATACGCCTTGTCACCCAAGCATGCGATTTGTTGATCCTCAATCCACGCGGAAATTCTATCTTTCGACTAAGATAGAATCTTCTATTATAGCGATTTAATTACCAAAATAAAAAAAATAAAATTTTACCATAATAAATACCTTATTTAAAGAGAAGTATAGTGAAATAAATAAAAAGAGTAAGGCTCGGGTGAGAATAAACATTACAGTGTAAAATGAGAACATATTATAGTCGTTAGATCAAATTATTGGACGGATGAGATGACCCGAAATCAGTGCATTGGAAAATAAAAAAATCTAATAATACATTAAAAGGGTACGGAGTGTAAATTAGTTTAAAATTACATAACAAGACAAAAATACCCCTTCATAAAAATATCTCATTCTCAGATTATCTTCTCTCTGACCATTCAACAATGGCAACCACGACTTCCTTCCTTTCCCTCCTTGTCACCTCCACCATGGGACTTATCACCACCTACTGCTCTTCTCCCAGCCATGGAAGGCGAACGGCCTGATTTCCCACCGTCGTAGCCGTCGAAGTTCTCCGTCTATCAGAATCCGGCGTTCTCTGCCACTTTGACCACCACCAGTCGCCGCCCCACCACCTCCACCCTCCTCCTCGTCTATTCCCTCACCTCTGCTTCAAGCTTTGCGCTTCTCGCTTTCATTTTCCGGTATCAACACTCTCTCTCACTCAATTTCATTGTCAATTCTCCTACACTCAATTTTTATTTTATGAGTTTGGGCGGGGTGGAATCCTCATTAGGGTTTAGTGGTAGTGTGTGCTCTGTTGGGTTGTATGTATGGAAGTTCACTAAATTTTTGGGGTTGTAGTTTGATGAATTAAGTGAACGAGATATTGCTTCATTGTAATTAATGCACATATTCAATTCCACTAATATTGACCCTATAAAGATGGGGTGCAGAAGACAACTGATATTTAGTTAATCCATATATGTGCATAGATTTTCTTTCAATTTTTAAATGTAGCTCAAATGCAATTTGTGCTTTATTGGGATCCGATATCTTGTTGGCCATCCTTAATTAGTGAGATTTATAACCCACTCGGACTTAATATCAGTTGATGGATTATACTAGTGAACTCGGTTTCTACTGTCAAATAAATTGGAGCTCTTGATTATGGAAAATGTATTCATGAATTCTCCTTCAAAAAAACAGATCAAGTTTACTTCTTCCCTGAGATGAAGATGGTGTTTATTCTACTCTAGTCTACTCTAGTGACTAGCTTGAATCCAATATCATAATTTTAGCAATTAGCTTAGTGCTCGGATAGAGATGGTGTTTATTAATTTTTTCTCATACAGAAAATATGAAGAGTGAGTATATTTAGTTTAAATCTTCCATAAGCAACATTCTTTTGGAACTTGGAAGTAAATCTTCCATGTGCTAATGGTTGGTTTGATAACTTATTTGATAGCCTATTAGCTCAAATGGTAGAGCAATGTGCATGTGCACATAGATGTGGGTTCAAATCTCACATAGGCTAATTCTATAAACGCTTTATATACTTTGGTTCATCATAACTCTTCTTTCGGTTCATGATTTTGTAAGCTCGGGTTCATAATAGTTCATCTTACAGTTCATGTCTTTTGGGTTCATGACATTTGTTCTTTTGGTTCATAGTAAATTAAAGTTTGGTTCATAATAGTTTATCTTACAGTTCATGTCTTTTAAGTCATACATACTAGTTTTAATTTTGGTTCATGACATTTGTTTTTTGGTTCAAAGTACATTAAAGTTTTGTTCATGAGTTTTTAAGTTTCAATTTATACTATTAGGTTGATTGAATACTACCTATGATTTTAAATTACATTGTTATTACAATAGTTAACTAGAAGCAGTGAAAATCACTACAGGTGTTACGCAATGGAAAGAGTCCATTTTGAGAAAACAATGTAAAAGATTGATCCTTGATTACTTACATGGTTCATAGAATTAATTACATGGTTAATAGTGTTCGACATGAAGGTTCATAGTGTTCGACATAAAGGTTCATATTGTTCAACATGAAGGTTCATAGTGTTCAACATGAAGGTTCATGGATTTTAAATAATCAGTTCATTTAACAGAAAATGCATAAAATTTGTAAAGAAGACATTCATCTCATTGGGTTCGATGTGAAGTAAAAAACAAACTTAAAAGAAATTACAATATAGCAAAGTGATTTGTCAAACACAAAGTAACATA
Source organism: Fallopia convolvulus (assembly GCA_964016875.1). Lineage (NCBI taxonomy): Eukaryota > Viridiplantae > Streptophyta > Magnoliopsida > Caryophyllales > Polygonaceae > Fallopia > Fallopia convolvulus. Next base: position 24,763,665 of record OZ024718.1, read on the forward strand.
AAAATAGACAACTTAATCCCCAAAACACATAACAACTACTAAAAAGACAAATAGAGAATTGGAACTTCAATGTTCAATCTTGAGAATGAAATAAGAACAATCTTGTAATAAGTGAATAATGTAGGTGTCACTAGTTTCATCATGATCGTCCAATGGAACTCCATCAACATTCTCATCATTATCAAGACCCTTTAATGAAACTCCATCAATACTAGCATCATTATCCGAATGAGACAAGTTAGGATGATCGGAGCTTGATGAACAACCTACAATAAAAAAGGAAAAAATTAAGCTAATTTATAAGCAACATGGAACACATAATGGACAATAAAAATGTGGAAAAAAACGTTTTTCTTTGGTTCACAAATATTGTCATTACGGTTCTATAAGGTTCATTGAAAATCACAATGCGGTTCATGTAAATAACAATAGTATTTGACATAAATTGTATTAAATTTGGTCATTTTTGGTGGATTTGGAAACCAAATGGCCAATATCTATTAGTTTACTTCAAATGTTAGGATGACCGGAGCTTGATGAACCCCATCAACACTAACATCATTATTAAGACCCTTCAATTGAACCCCATCAATACTATCATCATTATCCGAATTAGACAAATTAGGTTGACCGGAGCTTGATGAACAACCTACAATAAAAAGGGAGAAAAAGAAGAGATCTAGTAAAAATGTGCAAAATACCGTTTTTCAGTTGGTTCACAAGTATTGTCATTTAGGTTCATAATATTAAACGGGAAGGTTCACTGAAAATAACAATGCGGTTCATATAAATTAACAATACGAATTTTAAGTGAATCGATCTAACAAAGGTCACAAAGATACTAAATGTTTATTCAAAACAATATCCTACTAGTCAATGTGGATAACTAGGCATAAATATATACGCAAAAACATCATATTCAACAAAGCATACTAAGCATCATATGCAAACATTCATTTTATCCACTAGAGGGAATTTGAACACTAAAACATCATCAATACATGAAAAGGTCTTGCAATTTGTCCACATTATCTTCATATGCACTAATTAGAACAACAAAACAATATTCCAAGACAAATTAGCAAAACATGTTCATTGAGACATTTTATCAAACACTTTATGGGCAATCAAATGAGCATACAAATTTTAATTCTAGTTTCTATAAAATTTTGTTTCCAATCCCAAAACCAAGAGTACAACACATTTCTCCATGATCTCAAGCAACAAAGAACCATAAACAACAACAAATTTAGGAATAATTTGAGAGCAACAAATCATCTACCAAACTAAACTCTTCTTAAGTATTCTTATAACCACTTACCTAAATTCATTGTGCCTTCAATTTGGAGTAGGAGTATAGATCGAACGAAGGGGAGATCGGCACGAAATCGTCGTCGTTCACCAGTTGCAAAAGAGAGATCGCACGAAATTGCCTTCGTTCATCAGTCGTCATTCATAGGAGGAGCAATTTAGGGCTGAAAGGTAAAATTTAAAATAAAAGAATAATAAAATGACAAAATTACCCTTCCACCTTTAAAAAAATAGAGGAGTGTGAGTGTGGATAGTAGCCCATCTAGACCCTTAATCTCACAAAATCAACGGATGAGAGTTGTTCTCATTTCTTAGGATAAGAATTGTTCTCATTTGATCCCCAATCTAAATAAAAATACCCTTTTTGCAAAAAATAACACAAATAGGTAATTACTACTCCCTCCGTTCATAAAAACATGATGTTTTAGCCTAAACCCTAAAAATTAAGAAAGTACATAATTTGACTCAATTACCATTCGTATCAATTTTTTACTTTTACTTAAATTTAAATTATGGAATATTTTCTGATTTGGTTTAGATTTACTCCTTCCCAATTTTCATCCAATTTAACTACAACTTCCTAAATTAATGTTTCTAAATTGATTTGGTTTGATTTCTATGTTTTTTTCCCCTTTTTCAGAAGGGTAAAACTGAAAAAATATGTACATAAATAGCTAAAACATATTTTATTGAACAAGAAAAAACTCCCAAAACATCATATTTTCATGAACGGAGGGAGTATTGTTTTATCCACTCACAAATATCATCTAAGCCATTAAGAATTTAAGGTTCCATTCAAAAATATGATAGCTCTAGGCCAATCTCCATTTAATAGTTGAGGTTATCCCAATTCTTACCTAATAAAAAATAACATGAAGATTTATTTAACATAAAAAAACATGGATTTTAATTTTGAAATTTATGTAGAGGTGCTATTGGGTATTAGTAATTTGAAATCTTTAATGCAAAAACATGATTAAACTTAGGTGGTTCTAACTAAGTATTAATGAAGAGCAGTGGAACTGGAAAAGCTTAACCCATGTGGAATATATTTAGTAATATATTAAACCAATTAAAGAAGATAAAATCAATGGCTTCTAGTTAATTGATCTGATACCTGGATTAGCACTACAACTCCAACATTGGCGGCTGCACTTGATGTTAATTACATTAAATCTTTGCGGGGTTTATATAATTCACCGGGATTTTTTTTGATCCAATAATTAACAAGGATTTAACCAGCTAATCACTACCGAGTGATAATATATTAAATTTTTTCCATACAATGAGCTACTAGCTCATTACAAGGCATCCTATAGGAACAGGGTCAACCTAAATCGTCACAACAGATGATCTTTAAGAATTACAACAGGAGAGGATAAAGAAAACAAGAGTCCCTAATATTACCGATACTAGAATCAAGAAAATCAGAAACTATAAGCGAGGACATAATTGCATGACGGAACCGATCAATATTGGCATGCCTTCTGGCTAAAAAATCAGTCGCAAAGTTACATTCCTTGAAACAATGGAAAAAAAACCACATTATCAAACCCCCGAACCAAATTTCGAATATCTTTAATTATAACATTAATTTCTCAAGGAATTTTCCATACATTTTTCAAAAAATTAAAGAGAACTAAATTATCACATTCTATAATAATATGTTTAATATTCAACCGAATTGCCTCTTTAAGGCCTTGTAACAAAAGCTAAAGTCTCAGCCTGAAGAATTGACATAGGAGAAACCTTTTGACGATCAATGCTAATAATAGAACTTAAATGATTTCTTATAATATAGCTTATAAAGGTATTAGAGTTATTTTGTTTGGAAGCATCGAAATTTAATTTAACCCAATTGATAGGCGGTTTTTTCCGGGTAACATTATTTTTCCTTTTGCGCCTATTACAAACATGAATATTATTTTGTTTGACTTGAGATGAAACCCATAAAGAATGCTCTCTAACTGCCAATTTACTAGGTAATAAATTAGAATCTCGAATTGTATGATTAAATATAATATTATTCCTATGATTACAGATAAACCACCAAAGAAAGCATAGAACATTGCTATTAGCATTTGCATTTAAAGTATACACTAAATTATCAATAAAATCCCCCGAAGAAGTAATTTGAAATGAAACATTTAACTTTAATTCCAAATTTAGAATCATTTTTTGAGTAAAAGGACAATAGAAGAAAAAATGATTTATATTTTCATCATTCATATCACAAAGAGAACAACTATGGGAACCGAATTATAATATCTATTCAGTCTTTCCATTGTAGGTAAACAATCTATACAAGATTTCCAAATAAATTTTGTGTTTTAGGAGGAAGTTTAGTCTTTCAAATCTAGGAGAAACCTAAATAAGGTAATTGTCGCATAGAATTGATTAACTCTGAGGCCGTCTTAACAGAAAAAACACCATCAGACGCAGGCGTCCAAATAATAGTATCCTCAACATTAGAAAACGGAATTAATAAGGAAATAATTTTTTGAACAACCCAAGGCGGTAATAATTGATTTAAAGCTTGAACATCCCATGTTTTATGAATTGTAATGAAGTTTTGCACTTTTAAATTAGAATCTCCATTATCAAAGAATTCCAACAAGTTCAAATTATCTACCCACACATCAAACCAGAAATTCATTTTACAGCCATTTCCTACTGACCATTTTATTCGTTTAAAGAAAGAGTCCCTTATATTTAGCAGTCAACGAAACTGCCAAGATGAAGGTTTGTGTTTATGATTAAAAATATGTTTGAAATGAAGATATTTTCATTTATAATTTTGACCCAAATATTCAAGGGATCAGTTAGAATTTTCCACAATATTTTCATCTAAAGTGCAACATTATTGTTATAAGCAGTGCGCAAACCCACACAACCATTTTTCTTTGGGGAACATTTTTGTCACAGCTAATAAGGGGTGGTGATTAGAAGTAAATTTATTTGAAAAAATATTTATTAACTTTATCTATCTCATCACAAATACATTTTGGAAGTAAAAAACTCTGCATTAAATAACTAACTCGCCCCAGAAAATTAGACTTAATTAACACCGTCCTACCTGCTTGAAAAATAAAATTAGTCTTCCATTATGATAATTGTTGTTTTGGTCTTAATACTAAATCATTAATCATCATATTCTTAACTCTGATATATTAATCTTTTGTATGTAGAATTGATTAATTGAATGTTTTTCCGGCCCTTCAGAATCTTTGAGGGGTTTATTAATCTTTTATACTCCCTCTGTTTCACAATACTTGATCTTAGACAAAATTTCACACATATTAAAGAATTTTTTTTCTTCCTAAATTACCCCTATTAAATACTCTTTGTTTTTTCTCAATTACCTTGGGAGATTCAACCCAAAAAAAAGAAATTTTGGGATATGTGTAATGTGGGGGTATGCACATGGGTATAAATGGAAAAAAAATTACATGAACATCTATTTTGAAACAAAAAAAAGCTTTAAGAACAAGTATTGTGAAACGGAGGGAGTACTAATTAATAGAGATCGAATCATATGAATATGCCCCTTGTCATGAAAACTGCAAATGATTTATGGTTGTTGGATCTCGCGTAATGGACGACTTAGATGCAAGGGAGAGTTTCCCATATTTTTCAAACCCATGGGGCAGTTTTGTCATTTCGCCCAGTCTTCTTCTCCAGTACTCCTTGTGTGTGATAGAATGAACGATGCTTTTTTGGATTGCTTTGAAATTTAGAATTGAATCCATATCCTTACCTCTAATCTTATTAGTTAATCAATTAAATAATTGATTCATCATCTTCTCTTTTTAATGGATTCAAAATCTGGTATGTGCTTTGTTATTTTCGAACTTAATTTTCGTTTTCTTATTTTTACATTACTTGCAACTTTAGATTCGAATTTGACATGTATTTTTGTTGAAATTGATTACCACCTTCAATTAGCGAGCATATTTTGATGTTTGTGTTTCTCCCAAACTTATTTTTTTATTTCTATGATGTTTTGATTGAAGAGTTTGGAAATGCACATAACCTGTTCGAAGAAATGTCTAGGAGATGATAGCTGCTATTGAACTGAATTGGATTTTACATGAACTTACTATGATTTCTATGAACCTCGTGAGGTTTTGTGTGAACCTTACAATATTGCTTTGTGAACTTGTCATTGCTAGTTGTTATCAATATCAGTTAATGTGAGTAGAAATTTGTCCAATGCTTGTATGGTTGATGGAGTAATTAAGCTATTAGTTGTTGTTGCAATAAAGGTGTTGCATTGTGTGTGTGTGTAAGTGAAGCATGTTTTTTGTTGTATGGTTGTCAATTATCATTTTTTGATGCTTTGTTTTATTATTTGGAGTATAATTAGTTGTTGTTGCCCTAAATGTTTTATTGTTTGGCTGATGATGCTTCGTTTCCTAATTTACACTTGACTTGTGATGACTTTCCAAAGTTTGCTGGTTTTTTAGTATAAGAGAATTTACTTGATTTGGACATAAGAGTGACAAGCTGAGAGAGGAAATCACAAAAGCTAAGAGGGACGCTCTCAATGAGACTTTGAACTAGGTTAAATGTAGCAAGGGATAACCACTATGAAAGCCAAGATTGGAAATTACAACTTAAGGCTTGGATGTTGGCTAGTACCTGACTTCGTACAACATAAAGACCTTGTTTGAAAATATGTGAACATACATAATCAATATGTGAACATACACAATCAATATGTGAATGTTAAAGAAATATATATGAACATGAATGAATTATCTTGTAAAGATCTTAACCTTATTCGAAAATAAACAAACATACACATTCAACCTGTGAATACAAAAGTAATATATATTTATGAACATGAAAAAATGGTTATGTAACATCATAAATTTATACTGAGTGTTTGAACTATAGCAAGGGTGGATACAAAGAGGTTAAGAGATGCTCTTAATGAGGCTTTGAAACGAGATTATTACAGCAAGGGAGACCACTATGAAAGTCAAGGCTCAGAAATTGAGCTCAAGGCTTGAATGCTAGTAAATGACTTCGTAAAATATTAGGAACTAGTTCGAAAATATCTGAACATACATGGTCAATGTGTGAACATACAAAGTCGATATGTGAACATTAAGGTAATATATATGAACTTGAACATGATACAAGAGAACTCAACTTTGGATTGAAACATCACACACATAATATGAAGAAACTATCATTTTGTATTGAGCCAAGTAAACTTCATAACCAATGTGAAGAAACTAGCAACCATTACATATCAACAACCAAAATCAGTAGTGGTTAGCAAAAATACAATAGCAATTAGCAAAGAAAAACACCAAAAAGTAGTATGAAGGGGGCAACAGATGAAAAAACATGATTTTAATTCAACTGGCAATATATGAACCTTCAATAATTATATATGAACATTACAGTGTAATACATGAACATTGTCGTTTACAATCTACTAAACATTGTATGAATCATATTTTGAACCAAGAAGCCTCATTCCTCCAAAAAGTTTGAACTTCAAATAATTTGTCCCAGAAAGTAGAAAGAAAAATCAACCAAAATCCTCAAATTTCATCTTTTTCAACAAGGATATGCACCATACAAATTCTCAAAAGAGAGGTTAAGAAATTACCTTCTTCATAAGTTTCATTGATAGATTTGGTCTTCATCTTTGTACGTGGCATGAGAGAGAGAGAGAGAGAGAGAGAGAGAGAGAGATTATGCACTTAAAAAAACTACTTCATATCTTGACCGAATTTGTGTGATTCGCGAAGGAATTGTATGCACCCAAGTAAGGAGTTTGTTGCTTTCAATGAAGATTTGAAGTTGTTAGGGTGATTGTGTCTTCAATAGGGATTTTAAAATGAGATTTTTGTCTTCAATGGAGGTTTGAAGCTTTTGGGAAGAACTTCTAGGTTTTACACGTTTGGGTGTTTGAATGGAGGAAGGAGAAGAGACATGGGGTTATTTTTGAGACAAATTAAAGCTTTTTAACATATTTACAAATTTGCCATTAAAAATGAGTCCTCGAGACGCGCGTGCCAAATTTTAAATTTACCCATTTTTAATCTTGTTCGTCCATCTTATAGATCTAATGTCTCATATTTATTTCCAATTTTCATTTTAACAACTATTTTCACCAGAATCAACCTCCTAATTAATATTCCCATATTGTAGTAATTTAGTAGAAGTATAAAACCACTACCACTCTGCACTCTCTACATAGTATATGTGCTTTTTTAGGTCAAAGGAGACAGAAAATGGAGGCTGACCAATGGGTTTCAGCGTTCAAGAAACCCAAAACACGTGTCACACATCGATTAAGAACTTTTATCCCTTCTATAAGGACCTAAAAAAGCTTGCAACAGATGACTTAAAAAAGGTTAAAAATAAGGAAAAATTGCATTTAACAACCCGTTATTTTGAGTTCTTTGCATTTAACCACCCGTTAAGTTAAATTTCAAAGAAAACCACCCCTTACATACCAAATTTTACAATTCACCACCTTTTTTATGGTTTCCGTTAAGTCTCTGTTAAAATTTTCAAAGACTATTTTACCCTTCAGTTTTTATTTAACTTACAAAAGAAAAATACCTAGAAATTTAGAAAGGAGGAGACTAGTCGGGATAGGAGACAACGAGGAGGGATTTGGTAAGAAGAGTAGAGTAAATGGGGAAAGAGGAGAATGAGGAGATGTCAGAGCAGTGGTCCTTGTGGGCGTGGGTGAGGAAATGGTGTCTTTTTCTACTCGAAGAAACCGACCAGGTGTCACTGAAAATGGCCGGCCTCTTGGATCTCTATCGACATCTTCTTTAGGTTTTTGTTGGCATCGATTGGGGTATCGGTCGGAGTCTTAGAGAGTAGTAGAATGGAGGAAATGAATTTTTCAGCCTCTCAAGGCTTCCGGGAGAAGATAAAAAAAGAGGGAAGAACAGAAATTTCTTTGAAATTATTAATTGGGAGAACCGCCAGATCTTTAATTCTTCCCTCGATTTGTTGAAATTACAAACTTGCCGTTGAATGCGGGTATAACCTGAATAGGAGCGAAAGCCGACGTCGCCATCGGACCGGCGACAACAGAAACATGAGAACTTGGGGGAGGAGGGCACCAACGTGTTACTCTAGTACATCATCGATTCAACCAACGTCGCTCCGACGAATGCACTCAAACCAGGTGGTAATTGGGCTACCACAATTGGACCCATTTTCTTAATTAATTTGAGATATGGTACAGAGAAGAGATTTGTGTGTGGTTGAAGGAGAGTACATGTTTTTGGTTTTTGCTTGTGTGAAGAGAGAATAAAAGGCCCCTTGAAATATTAGATTTGAGTTCTGGTATGATAAGAAGGTGGTGGAATGGAGATTGATAAGAAGAAGATGAGGGAGATCACAAAGGAAGAGGAGTTGACGTACGCATTCACATTTCTTTTTTTTATTTTTAGGGTTTTTTTCTTTTGTAAATAGAATAAAAATAGAAGAATAAAATGTTTTTTTAATATTATAACAGAACATTAACGGAAACCATCCAAAAGATGGTGAATTGAAAATTTTGGTATATAAAGGGTGGTTTTTTGTGAAATTTAACTTAACGGGTGGTTAAATGCAAAGAACTCAAAATAGCGGGTGTTTAAATGCAATTTTCCCTAAAAATAAATAAATAAAAGCAATGTTACTATATAGTTATAAGATATGGTTCTTTACTCTAGATTCAACAGTTGTGTAATTTTGTATTTTTTTTTGAGTTATATGTTTCTTTTTTGAGTTATATGTTTGTGTGTGATGTTTGTTCTCTTGTATCAATTGATTTCGATTTTTCGAACCTCTCGATCTATCAAGTCTGTTTAGTATATTGAATTCTTTCCACATAAAAAAAATTAACATAAAATTTTATCTTCTCAAAAAACAAAGGAATATAATTTAAATTTTCATGCGTGTTTTGAATGACCATGTTATTTGTGAGTGACAATCTGGTGAGATCATTCATAATTTCCTCCTTTTAACTCTATTTAGGTCTATTTTCTCTGTGAAAATATTTAAAAACTAACCATTCGATTAACTAATTAAATACTAGGCCTTGACTCTTATCCCTACACATGTCCTAATCAACATAGTCATTCTTCACACGTCTTAGTTATCTCCTCCTATGTCAATAATATAGACTTATATTGTGCTATTAACGATGATTGTTATTACTAAAGCGATGATGACAATTGACAACAGATCGATTGATCGATCGAAGACACTGCCAGGAAACATAGTCCATGTATATATTATATGAAGAATATACTCCAAGCAATTTGTGTATATATTCTAAGCAAGTGCATTTTGACATTCTATAAATTAGGTTCCACTTTAACCAAGAGTGGTTTTATTGTTAATCTCATTATTGCTTCCCACACAAATTGGTATTTAAACAGTTTTAGACCAAAAGAAGAAACTGGCTATGTGTAGTGTTTTAAAACTTCTTCCGTGTTCACCGTTTTACTATGTAGTGTTTAACAAGAGTGGTTTAACCAAGAGTGGTTTTACCGTTTTCTCTATCGACCGCCTTTTTCGCACACCCATCGTGGATTTATCGTTTTTCCGGACACTACGTGTAGTTTTTTACACACCCCGGGCCTGACTCACTTTTTTCCGTCTCTTTTTTGGTGTTTGTACTCTTTCCTTAATTGTTTGGTTGTTTTGGTCCGGTCTTGTCTTAGCCAGTTTCTACTGTCGCCTAGTGTGACTTCTCGATTTACCAGATCTGTTTTGTTGCCGAATTCTTACCTCTTAAAAAAAAAAGAAAAAAAAGAAATTGGCTAGGAACCAAACTTGACCTATTCAACTCACATGAATACCCAAGTACTTATATATAATGGCCCAACACGTGTCCACTGGCTCATTTCTCAACGATGCCCTACAAATACATTATAATTAAAGTTTAGACTGAATGACCGAAAACCACCCGTACAATAGGACATATTTCGCTAGACCATCCGCTTTATTGGAAATTGCCGAAAACCACCCGCGTAATACCTTCTGTTAGCAAACTACCACCCGTCCCAGAATTCCGTCCAAAAAATCCATTAGTGTGTATGCACGCGCCTCTTTACTAGTTTTTAATCCAAAATAAGTTAAATAAATGAGAAAAATGTTAAACAAAACCGTTCAATTAAAAAATTCCTCGTCCTTTAGACCCACTCCATTCATCTTCATCCCCTCTTTGGAGGGGCTTGCATCGCGACCTTCTGAGACAGTGGTCGGAACATCTTTGTTGCTTGGACGACCACTTGCTGAATCTCCTTGGTGTCACCGGAGATGGAATGGGCAATTGCTAGGCGAAGTCAGCAAAGCTGGGGCAAGCTCCCACAGAGGGCAATGGTGGCGGCGTTGTGGGCCTGTGCCACCATCTCGGCAGTGGGGAAAATGTCGAGCCAAATCTAGTTCTTTTTATTGGCCTCCTAGGTCTCGCAAACCCATTCGTCGAAGTTCCTTTGGCGGAGTCCTCTTTCTTTAACTTGTAAACTCTTAACTTTTATTTTGAACAAAATTGATTCAAATCTCGTATATTCCATACAATTGGTTTTTAGATTAATTTTTATTATTATTTGCAATTGGTGTTTTGATTTGATGGATTCATTTGTAAATTAGGATTATTTTTCTCATGGGTCTTTTGGGATTTTTGCTTTAATAGGTTTATTATTTATTGCGGATGCGGAGGTCAACGGAGATAGAGGTCGGCCGAGACAAGTGGTGTATGGTCGGAGGTGATTTAGGCATCTTTCGATTTAAAGTTTGATTGCTCAATGGTAAAGGCAAATGAAGAAGGATGAGGTAGAAGATAGAAGAAGAAGATGGCAAATGATTTTTCAATAATTAGTTGAGTCCGCAACCTAAAACCACCCGTAACATACCCCACTTTTCAGATAATCACCCCGAATATGACTATTTATTTTTAACCACCCATAAAACACTCTCTGTTAGCTAAATACCACCTTCCAATACTTGTCCCGTTAAAAAAATAAACAAACCCGAAAAATGCCCTTGTCTTTATATGAACCCTATTTCTTTGCTTCAAATGCCGCCATGGATGGGATCTTCACAAGCGGCATATCTTCTCTGCCCCGTCAACCTAAACCAGAGAAGGATGGAACGATGGATTCGAAATCTTCACCACTGGCATATCTTCTTTGCCTCGTCAAGAGTCTACAAATTCGCCTTCACCGCCGACATATCTTCTGGTTCTAAATCTGAAAAAAAAGAAATTCAGATCTGAGAATTTGTAAACTCTTGACGCTTTGGATTTGGCCTTGATGCTTCAGATCTGGCTCTGACACTTCAGATCCGGAGAAGCCGACATTGAGATGGCATTGAGATGGCATTGAGATAGCAGGCTCTAATTTTAAGTTCACTAACCTTAGGACAAGTTGAAGAGAGGACAATCTGAGATTTCATAAGGCAATTGGGTTGATGGAGAGGAAGTTGAAGCTGTTGGGTACTGCATGGATGCTGGGTGATGAACTCGCCGACGATTGTGAACACCGGGGCGGGTCGTGCCGGTTCAGCAACAACTCGAGTCTGAAGGTTGGATGCTCCGTTTCCCCCAAATGGTAAGGCCAATTTTTTTCCGGATCTAGTTCTGGTTACTTCCTGCCAGCGGTGAAGTCATTCCGTCTCCGTCCTTCTATGGTTTTGGTTCCTTCATTGAGAATGAGTTCAAAATGATCAATTTTGTGGATGAATTTGTAGAGTTTGATGGGACAGAGAAGATATGCCGCATGTGAAGTCATTTCGTCCTTCTCTGGTTTGGTTTAGGGTTTAGAGGAAGAACGAGGCAAGTAAGGGGTAGAGAAGACAAGGGTAAAAGAATATAATAAAATAAAATAGTCATATTTGGGGTGGTTATAATCTGGAAAGTGGGGTATGTTACGGGTGGTTTTAGTTTTAGGTTGCAGACCCTAATTAGTTTTAATTTTTTATTTAAATGTATAACAATATAATATAATAAAATAAAATATAGGGGTAGGTTTGTAATTTCATGCTTTAAATGGATTTTTGGACGAAATTCTGAAACGGGTGGAATTTCGATAACGAAAGCTATTATTCAAGTGGTTTTTGGTAATTTTCAATATAGCTGGTGGTCTAGCGAAATATGTCCTATTATAGAGTGGTTTTCGGTCATCCCACCTAAACCTTAATCATTGTATTTTTGTTCTTCTCTACTATTTCCCCACTTTAATAATATTTTAACCGCTTGGACCCACGCACACACACATTATAATATACTTAACTGCACTTATTGGCTCACCCTTAGCTAATAAGATGCCCCCACCCAAAAACACAAAATTACGCATACAGTCTTAGTGTCTTACCAATAATTAATAAATATTAAAATCCCTTAATGCATGCATGAAACATAATATTGAATTTTGAATTTTGTAAAGCTCTATAAAGCTTACAAAGTAGATGTACTATAAAAAAGTTAATTGCCTAAAATAATTGGGACGAATCAGAATATAAAATTTGAATAGGTTAATTTTCACCAAAATTTTTAAAAATAACTAAATTATCTTAATTTAACTGATTTTTATTAAATTGACCTTAATTTTTTACTTTTTTTTTTATATCAAATTTGTTTTAATTTTATTTTTTATTACTTTAGGGTGGGCTAGAGCAGAGCACCCGTGCCTTGTTAATTTCATGTACATAAAATAAATAAATTTATAACTAAATTAAGGAATTAAAAAAAGTAGGTCTACTTTGTCGAAATCCATATAATGCTTAGTCATTTATGAGAATTCCACCCTCAACCATGTAGTATAATTAACTATACTTCTATGTATATAAAGCAAACACCTGCCACCAAAAAAATAAATAAATAAAGCAAACACCTTGCAAAAGTTGTAGTAGTTTCAACTAAGTACATGAGGCTTCTTTTTTCTCTCTCAAGCTCGATTCGTCTTTGATCCAAAGAACAAGAGCGAGATCTAATTAATTGGTTAGAGATCGACGAAGAAGGTAAATCGATTGAACGATGTGGGGTTCATCGGACAGTTTTTTGGGCAATACGAAACTCATGATGTTTGGATTTGGAGATTGTGTCAAGAAGAAGAGGAAGAGGAAGAGGAAGAGGAAGAGGAAGAAGAAGAAATAGAGTTTATGTGATGGTGAGTTTGAAAGAGATTTCACCTTCTCTAGGCAAGTCTAATGCTTGGCTCTTTCTCTTATTAATTCCAATTCTCTGATTTTTCAAGTGGGATTAAGCGGGGAGTTGTTTGGTAATTAGTTAAAATGTTGGGAGTGCTAATGTAATAAATTTCCGAAAGTTTTTGAACGTTGGTCTCCCTGAAGCAGCGTTGCGCCTCTTTGTTTATGTATCAAAAAAGGTTCAATCAATCAAATATATGAATTCGGCTTTCCATTTTTTTTGCGAATTGTACGTTGATGAATTATGCTTTAATTGTTCTTAATTGTAATTAATTATCTTCTCTGTGTATATACATCCGTTGTTTAATTATTTGTTGAATATCAAGCTTCACCAAACGAATATCCAATCAATTGTAGTTGTGATTATGGAGATGCTTATGGATTCAATTGAAAAAGGAAATACGAAGACTATATAGTATAGAGCTTGAACAATTGGAGTTTGAAATAGAGAATTTTCAGCGATTAATTATATTCAGTAATAATAAAAAGGAAATACCAACAAGCATGTAGCGTAGTGGGAGGGGCTACGCTTCCCTTCGTTGAGGTCAAAGTTCTCCGCTGAACTGAAAAAAAATATAATTTGCAGCCGACAATATAAGCTCAACAAATGTAAAACATTTCTTCATAAATTTTCAATTAAAGGTGTTATTAAGGGTTGCATACTTAGACAGATTACTTTTTCACTTGAATGGTCAAAGTGTTAATAAATACGGTCTTTTTAACCTAGGACATAGAATAAGAAGTTTATTTTAGAAATTTAAATTTTCAGAAAAATGTATACTTCTAAAAAATAAATTTAATTTTTTAAATAAATAACATTACAGCTAACGCTAATATTCGTTCATTTATTTTTCAGCGTTTAAGCTTTGCCTTGAATAAGGGTGTCGGAGCACAGTTAGTTGCTCGGCTTCCATTCAACTTTGTGTAATGACCATTTTTTAGTTATATATATCTATAAATAAACTTATTATTTATAAGTAAAAAATAACATTAGTAAAATATTTTTAAAACAAGATTCTTACCCTAAGAAAAAAAATTCTAATAAATATTCTTCGTAGTAAATTATATTATCCTCTTACTTAGATTCTTATACCATCTCTTCCACGTAAAAAAATCAATTAATAAAATAAATTTCAACGACGATTCCGCCTAAAATGAATGAAATTATTAATTTGATTGATTGGACAATTATCCTCAATAGTTATATAAATACATCTACTCGATCTGTTTGAATGAGAACAATTATGTTCCTTGCCAGCTTGCCTACTCAACATATTCACTTTTTTTTTTGAGGAAAAATGCGTACATATTCAATTCACTTGAGTTAGTTGTAACTAGTTCCCGTGTCTTGCGCGGATTTTTTTTAAATTTTTTTTATTAACTTTGACCGAATATTTAAATTTCTTATATAATAGAAAAAGTTAATATATATAATTATGGTTAGTTATTTATCATATATGAACAGCTAAAATAAAAGATAGTTAAAATCTAATTTAAAAATCGCATTAGTTAAATTATGATTTATATTAGTTGGTCATATTAGTTAGTTAAAATTTGATTTCAAAATCTACCCTAATACATTATAAAGCGGAAACCATTTCTGTTGAAAAAAATGCGCCACGTGGCAGAGTTTTAATAAACTAACTTCAAAAAATAATTTTAATAATAAATTATATTATACTTCCTAGAAATTCTATCTTTATTATCTTTAAATTATAGTACTATATTGTATATTTTTTTCTATCTTATCTTCTCAACCAATCTTTATATTAAAATTTTCCTTAATTTTATCTTATTTATTATTGAGTAAAAGATAAGAATCCTAATACATAACCTTAATTTATTAACTTTAAGAAAATTATTATAATAAATTGTATTATGTTTCTAGATAGCCTATCCTAATTGATTTTATCTTTTTAAGATTAAGTAGTTTATGCATATTAGTGCCTTAAAAAAGAATAAAAAATTATTTAATTCAATTGACACTAATATTTTAATAATTTTATTTTAATTTAACACAAGATCTTAACAAATAATGAAAAATTATTCAAATATATTCATTTGAAATATGGGGTACAATCTAAAAAATAATTTTTATAGCTTACGTAGTTTTTATGACGATATTATATACATATATTTTATATTATCATAAAATTATATATATTTTTAGTAAAATTATCCCGTGAATTTCACGGGACTTCAACTAGTTGTAGATTAAATAAAGGATAAAAATTTTAAGATAAATTTGTTAAGATCTATGAAAAAAATAAAAGTTTATAATAATTTACAAAACTATTCTGTGACTAATTTATTAAATCAAATTAGTAATTTATGTGATTAACTTATCAAGATCTATACAAGATCAAAATAATAATGATAAATTGTTATCTATCTGCATAATATATTTCATTTATATATTATTAGTAAGTAAGTTGTTGAGAGATCCTCTCTTAATTGTTAAGGTTTTTTATAATCTTATATGTATAATTTTATGATTTACCATTAATAAAAGTTTGTTCAACTTTTTTTTTTCCATCAACTTTCCTACTTTAAAAAGTGTGTTCAACTTTACAATACAAATAAACAAAGAATGTACTCCATATAAGATTAAATGGGTAAATTTTTTGATAATAAAATGACATAGATTTTTAATGACAATTTATATTAAGAGATATCTTTTGACAATATTTAGTTTACTTTTTCCAATTTGAGAAAATATTGCACATTAATTTAAATCAATATTCATAGATTTTCAAAATTTTAATTAACAAATATATTTGTTGGTGGAAGATATATTTTCAGGTAAGGTATGTGGTTATACATGATACAAAAAGATATATTTTCAATTAATTTAACCATTCAAATGTAACAATTATCAAGATAAAAAGATAAATATATATATATATATATATATATATATATATAATGGCCCATTAAAATTATTATTTGTTACGTAACAAAAGATAATGATGAAACCCGAAATGAAAGACTCGCTAGAAGACAAGAAACGAGATTATTATATTCGAAAGTGCAAACACTTGCTTCTTTATTTATGATTTTCTTTACAGCGAGGTTTACAAGCCAACGAGGCTAATAGATTATTTGAGAATTACACCCTAGGCCTCCTACGATTACCCGAGATCTCGACCTAACAATGTCCGAGACTTCCTAGTTGCTAGATAGCTCTAAGTGTTACTTGCCGATCTCTTTGAGCGAGGTTGAGTTGCGGAGTCTTTGATTGGAGGCAGAGCGAGGTGTAAGAGGCTTGCGAGGTGGTGTAGCGAGTTCTTTGATGTGAGCGGAAACTCTGTGAGACTTGAAGTCTTTTTGTGGACTTCACTTATCTATAGCGAGGCCTTTTAATGATGTTTCAATCACGTCGATCTTCAACGGGCAAGACAGTTCTTGAGTTCAAGATGTTTTTCGACCCCTTTTCCATACGAAATTCTCCTCTATTTATAGAGGATGGGGGAGTCGAGTTTTGGTCATTGTCCGATGTGGGACGCCCGAGATCAAGGGCTCTGATTGGCCTAGAGGCGAGGCAGTCGGCGATTGGCCCGAAGAGCGGCGCTCGCTGAGTGGTCATGGTGGGAGGGCGCTAGTAGAGTCGGTTACGGGGTCGAGACCTCGGAGCGAGGTCTAGGGGGACCTCGTGGGGTAGGAATTTTGTTAAAATAAAAGGTGGGTATGGTTGTGGGCCCCAGGATCATCCTCGGGGGTCCTTTTGACCTGGTTTGACCCTCATACCCCGGACCCACCTCTCGCTTCGCTATTTTGAGCATCATCACAACCCCATGGCCTGGGGACCTCGCCCCGAGGGCCGCAGGGCATAAGCTCTCAAAGATCGCGGAGTGCGAGGCTCTGAGAGGTGGGTAGGCAGTTTGCGAGGCTTCAAGGGTTTGCGAGGTTCCTGGGGGGCATCTTGCGAAGCCCTCCTTTTGCGAGGTTCTACACTTAGCTTTTCTTTGGTTGGCAAAGGTAAAGCTTTTCTGGGCTTACTCTTCGTGTTTCGCTTAGTGGGCCGCTCAGGAGGGACAGGCCCAATGAGTCTAACTGGGTAGGGGAGGCCCAAGCCTGCCCTTTATAAGTGCGCACTTCACACGCCTCCCCATTTATCCCTTCTTCCAAAATTCTCGCCTTCTCTCTTTCTGTCTCTTTGGCTTCCTGCGAGCGGTTTCTCCAGACGGTTTCCGGCGAGCCTCAGCCACCTTCCAGTTGTATCACCGCTTCCTCCTTGTCGATTCTGAACAAGTAAGTCTTCGACTTTTCTTCTCTCGCTTTTTGTTCGCTTTCGATTTCTCCCTGCTTGTTTTTTGTGCCGTGTTTTGGAGAGGCGATGGAGTGTCGCCTGGTGTTTCGCGCCGGCGTCAAGGTGGCGAAACAGTGGTGGTGAGGTCGGCGTGAGTTTCCGCATGCTTTTTCTCGCCGTTTTCTCCTTTGCTCCTTTCTCTTCTTTTCTCTTTTGTTTCGCCTTGTGCCCTAGCGGGCAGCGATTGCCTCTTGGCGTTTTGCACCGGCGTCACGGTGGCGAAACAGTGGTGGGGTGAGGGTGGCGAACGCCATGCACTTGAACCTCTCGCCCCCCAACCGATGGCCGTCTCTTTTTCTTTTTCGGTGGTTTTGGATTTTGAAATTCTTGGAAACCCAAACGTCCTGACGGCTGATTGATGGGACGTTAGAGTCTCCACCGCCGTTTTCCACCGCTGGCTTCCATTTCACCTTCTCTTTCCTCTTTCTGGCGCTTCGACTTCTTCCTTTTTGGCGCTTCGCCTTCTCTCTTGCCGTCCTATCTTGTCAGAGTAGCCCCTAGAGTGCCACGTGGCTCCTCGCCTCTTGTGATCCGGAATTTCTCTTTCTCACGAGGTTATGACCTCGCATTGCTTTTCTTCCGAGGTTATGACCTCGCATTGTTTTTCCTTGGTTATAGTGCCTGACGTCTCAACGCTTCTTTCTTTTCCAGGTGCTAGCCTTCCGCGGCCTGGACATCGTTCTTTTTATGCCTAGAGAGCCTCTGCAAGCCCTCCGCCCGGCTTCGCTTTCAGAGTCCAAGAGGGTTTTTACGAGGAGGTTTCGGAGTCCGCGGGAAGCGTAGAACTCAGCGACTCTCACAACCCGAGGTCCCCTTCGCTGGTTTTCAGCGAGCCTTCTTCAAGCGACTCCGAGGTCTCTATTAATTCGCGCTTCGCCCATCTTCGAACGTCGTCGGGCGTTGAAATGGCTTCGTCTTCCACCCCGGACGAGGTTGTTAGTGAGGTCGAGGTGCGGCCGGACGTGGGAACGACCTCGGCGCTGCCTCCTTACGTGCCTCCGAGCTTCCCTGCGGCGTATATTACTGACGCCGTGTCCCGCATCCCGAGCGTCCTGGAGGAACGGATCCCCATGACCCCGGGTTCTGCCGAGGCTCGCCTATCCGAGGGGGTGGCCACCGAACTTGAGCTGAAGGACCTTGCAGACATTGCCAAGGACTTTGCTTGGCCCGAGGGGGTTGAGCTGGCGCTTCCCGAGGAGGGGGGCCACTCCTTGGCATCTTACGATAGGTGCGTGGTTGTGCACCTCTTCAGCCTTCAGGCGGGCTTCAGGCTACCCTTGGCCCAGCATATTGTTGATTATCTGTGGGCCATGAAGATCTGCCCCGCGCAGTTGTTTCCGAACGCTTGGCGGTTGCTGTGTGCCTACACGATTCGCAATCGCGAACTTGGGGACGGACCGAGACTCGACTTCCTGTCGGCTTTATTCCTAGCGAGGAGAGACACTCGGTCCCGAAGCCTTATCAATCTTAGCACGCCGCTTATCAAGATCACCACGGCCCCTTCGAACGTCGGGTCGTGGAAGCCGAATTGGTTCTTGGTTCGCGACCCTAAAGGGAGATATCTCAATTTTCCGGTAACGCCGGGCGAATTTGTTCGGTGCGTGACCCCGCTAGAGGTTGATGAGCTCAAGGCGCTCAGGGTCCGATACGCCACAGCGAGTCAGGCACCGCACCAGGTGTATCTTTCTCAGGACCAGCTTGAGCGGGCTGGTCTGAGCCTCAGCCTCCCTCCTAGCGAGGAAAAAGAGGGTACTCAATCTTTTTCCTGATTTTTTCTTTTTGTTGTTGAGGTGCGAGGTTTATAACCTCGCTGGCCTATTTTGTCTCATTACTGTCATTAACTTGTTTCTCGCTTTTCTTATCTAATTTTTACGTCCCCGTTTTTTGTGTTGACAGTGAACCTACTCGGCGCTCTTACCTCGAAGTCACAGGGCAAAAGGCCTGTGACTTCTTCCTCCAACGCTCCGAGACCCCAGGGCCAACATGGGGTCGTCATAAAGGATCCGACCTCGCAGGCGAGGCCCCTTGCCTCGCAGCCGAAGGCGCCAGCCCCGACGACGAAGGTATCGGAGGTGAAGCCGAGCGGGGGGGGGGGGGCAACGTCCAAAGGGGACGCTGCGAGGATGTCTTCTCAAATCCCTCGAGGGTCCGGGGATAAAGCCGGGTCCAAGAGGAAGGATTCGAGGTCTCCCCGCGGGGAAAAAAGTAAGAAACACAAAGGGGACGAGCAGAGGGGGACCCAAGCGGGCGCGATGGTCGAACGCCCTGGGGCACCGAGCCGAGTCATCTCGGCCACCGGGCCTCCTACCGAGAAGTTCCACTGCCCTGGTCCTTCCCGGGGCGTGTCCGAAGACTGGGACAGGTTAGCTTGGACCAACGAGGTTGCATGGGCCAACAATCTTTCGGAGGCAGCCCTCAACGATGAGATCCTCCGCTACTCCGCGATGGTATGTCTTGCTCTTTCTTGTTCATTTTTTATTGGCTTTATTATTCTTGTTCTTGTTTTAACGTGCTCTTTTATTGCTTCAGAATACCTTCTTCGCGAACTACAACTGCGGCCGCGTCGGCCTCCTCCAAAGGAACCTGGGTAGGATGGAGGCGAGGCTTAAAGAGCGGGACGCCGAGATCGAGAAGAAGGGGAAGAGCCTCGCAGAGGCCAAGAAACGCGTTCGCGCCGCGGAGATCGCGGCAGCGGACGAGGCCAAGGCCACCTCGAGGGTCAAGGAGGAGCTGAGGAAGACGAAGGAGGAGAACAAGGATTTGAAGGACGAGAACGGGGAGTTCAAGGACGAGGTCGTGAAGCTCAAAGGCCAGCTATCCGAGGAGCACCAATTTTTCAGAGAGAGGAGGCGGAGCTTCGGAAAGCTGAGGAGGAGATTACCAGGCTCCAAGGGCGTGTTGTTGAGCTTAGCAAGGAGCTGGACCTCGAGGGGCCCAGGTACGTGAAGTCCGAGGCCTTTCAGGCTGAGATGGTGGAGAGTGTGAGGAAGATGTTCCACCAATCCGTCAGGATGGGGGTCAAGCAGGCGGTCGCGAAGTATGGGCACCTCGACCCCCGTATCAAGTTCTTCATCCCCAACTACCAGGAGACTATGGGGGAACTTGACGGGGAAGAGCCTGAGGGAGAGTGCGAGTTCTTTCTCAATGAGGCCGGAACTGTGGCCAGCGAGGCGCCTACCTCGGCGGCCATCGCTCGGGAAGATGCGCCAAGCTCCCAGACTTCTGCCATCCCCGCCCCTGCCCTGGAGACTCCCCAAGGACCTACTGCTCAAGCCCCTACTGCTCAAGCCCCTGAAGATCCTCCGAAGACCTCCGACCCTGCCGCCGAAACCTCGGAGATGTAAAGGATGTTGTTGTCTGCTTCTGCCGTGTTTTTTTTGTTGTTTTGTTGTTGGCCCTGCGGGGCTTGTAATTAAACATCTGGGCACACGTGCCCCCGCTTTTTATGTTATTTTCCTTACCTCATGAATGCTTGTTTGTTCTAGCTTTCTCGCATATGCTCGCACATATCTACCCAACCCCATGGTCCGAGTGTCACAACTATTGTGGTGTTCGGACCACATCGGGTGTTTCTAATTCTGCGCCGAGTTCTCGAGCCTTTTTCGGACTTCGCACAACGACTGTGCCGAGGCCACGAGCCCTGCTCGGACCTCGCGTATTTTGTTCGAAAATCTCCAACCCCAAGCGGGAAGCGAGGTTTGGACTTAATGAAAATCTCCAACCCCAAGCGGGAAGCGAGGGATGGACTCAACGAGGTTCTCCAACACCTCGCGGGAAGCGAGGTTTGGACTTAACGAAAATCTCCAACCTCAAGCGGGCAGCGAGGGATGGACTCAACGAGGTTCTCCTACACCTCGTGTGAAGCGAGGTTTGGACTTAACGAAAATCTCCAACCCCAAGCGGGAAGCGAGAGATGGACTCAACGACGTTCTCCAACACCTCGTGTGAAGCGAGGTTTGGACTTAACGAAAATCTCCAACCCCAAGCGGGAAGCGAGGGATGGACTCAACGAGGTTTTCCAACACCTCGCGGGAAGCGAGGTTTGGACTTAACGAAAATCTCCAACCCCAAGCGGGAAGCGAGGGATGGACTCAACAAGATTCTCCAACACCTCGCGGGAAGCGAGGTTTGGACTTAACGAAAATCTCCAACCCCAAGTGGGAAGCGAGGGATGGACTCAACGAGGTTCTCCAACACCTCGCGGGAAGCGAGGTTTGGACTTAACGAAAATCTCCAACCCCAAGCGGGAAGCGAGGGATGGACTCAACGATATTCTCCAACACCTCGCGTGAAGCGAGGTTTGGACTTAACGAAAATCTCCAACCCCAAGCGGGAAGCGAGGGATGGACTCAACGAGGTTCTCCAACACCTCGCGGGAAGCGAGGTTTGGACTTAACGAAAATCTCCAACCCCAAGCGGGAAGCGAGGGATGGACTCAACGAGATTCTCCAACACCTCGCGGGAAGCGAGGTTTGGACTTTTAACCCGAAGTTTTTATTTTTGAGAGAGATTTTGAAAGTCCCACAACCCTTTATTCACAAAAAGCAGTAACGGAATTCAGAGAGTTTACACGAAATATTTCTTTAACCGGTCGACGTTCCACGTCTTACTGAGGGTTCGCCCCTCGTTGTCTTTGAGCTTAAAGGCTCCGGGAGCGACCTCCTCCCCGAGGATGTATGGTCCCTCCCAGTTGGGGTCCAGTTTGCCACCTTCGGTTCTTCTCACGACGAGATTTCCTGTGGCCAGGAACCGAGGTCTCACCTTCTTGTCGTGGTAGACTGCCACGCGGCGCTTGTATTCCCTGGAGCGAAGGTCGGCTACTTCGCGTAGCTCGTCACGGAAGAGCAACTCGACCCTGAGATTGGCTTCGTTCTCCTTTTCATCAAAATCGAATACCCTTGCCGATGGGACCAGGGTTTCTACCGGGACTAGGGCCTCTGCCCCGTAGGTCAGGGCGAACGGCGTTTCTCCGGTGGCGCGGCGCGCGGTGGTGCGGTACGTCCATAGGACGAGTGGGAGAAGCTCTGCCCAACGACCTTGTGCCATGCCCAGCCGCTTCTTTAGATCGGACAGGATGCGGGCGTTGACGTTCTCTACCTGGTCGTTGGACTGAGGATGGGCCACGGAGGAGAACTTGAGGGTTATGCCGAGCTCTGAGCAGAATGTCCGAGTTTCTTCACAATCAAATTGGGGGCCATGGTCGGTCATGATGGTCATGGGAACGCCGAAGCGGCAGACAAGGTTCTTCCACAGGAAGTAGCAGACCTTAGTCCCCGTGATCTTCGCCATTGCTTGTGCCTCAACCCACTTTGTGAAGTAGTCGACGATGACCAGGATATACCGCACCTGACCGGGGGCCTTGGGGAAGGGGCCGAGGATGTCCATCCCCCACATCGCGAAGGGGCACGGTGCGTGGATGGAGCGACGCGGCAAGGTCGGGGCGTGCAAGAGGTTACCGTGCTTCTGACATCCATCGCATCGCTGGACATAGTCCCTTGCGTCTTGCCGGAGGGTGGGCCAGAAGTACCCCAAGTGGGCGATCTTATGCGAAAGGGTTCGCTATCCGAGGTGGCCGCCACAGACCCCTTCATGGGCCTCGTAGAGGATGTGCTCCGTAGACTCGGTCTGGACACACAATAGATTGGGTTCGGTGTAGCCTCGGCGATAAAGGCATCCACCTATGACGCAATACTGCGCCGCCTGCATTTTCAGCTTTCTGGCCTGCGCGGGATCCTCTGGGAGGACTCCGCTCTCCACATACCGGGTTATTGGGATCCTCCAATCCCCCGTGGTGACAGATAGAACCTCGCTGTTCACACTCCGCGAGAGTTTTCGTTCTACCATCACGCGGTTCCCCACTTCAAGGGGGAGGGCGGATCCTAACCTCGCAAGCGCGTCTGCTTTGGTGTTCGAGGTCCGAGGGATGGACTCCACCGTGAAGGTTTCCAGACATGATACCAAGGCTTTGACCTTTTCTCGGTACGCGGGCAGGAACCCCGTCTTGGTGTCGTACTGACCGTTGAGCTGACGCGCCACCAGCTCGGAGTCGGTGTAGACCCTGATTTTCCGGGCCCCACTGAGGAGCGCCATCTCGATTCCCGCGATCATGGCTTCATACTCGTCCTCGTTATTGGTGGCGTCGAAGGCGAAGTTAAGTGAGTACTCCGTCTCGATCGAGGGCCCAGTGAGGAATACGCCAGCCCCACCCCCGACGTCACATCGCGAGCCGTCGACGAACACCTTCCACTCTTCTGAGCTTGTTTCTGTCTCGGGGAAAGTGACCTCCACCATGAAGTCAGCGAGGGCCTGCCCCTTCATGGCGGTTCTTGGGAGGTAGCTGATGTCGAACTCAGAGAGCTCGACTGCCCACTTCGTCATACGCCCGGAGAGGGCGGGCTGGTGGAGGATTTGTCGAAGTGGGAGGTCAGACAGGACCTGAATGGGGTGCGCATGGAAGTAAGGGCGCAGACGCCTTGCGGCAGTCACAACTGGCAGCGCCATCTTCTCTGCTGGGGAATATCGCTGCTCCGCGGGCTGGAGTACACGGCTCACGAAATAAACTGGGTGCGTGGCCTTTCTGGTGAGCACCGCGCTGATCGTCTCGGGGCTGACGGCCACATAAAGTTGCAAGTCTTCGCCCGCCAGCGGGGGCGACAGTGTGGGGAGCTTTGTCAGGAAGGCCTTTAGCTTAGAGAAGGCGAGCTCCAGATTCTCATCCCACACGAACTTGTCATTCTGCTTGAGAGCCGCGAAGAAGGGGAGGGACCTTTCCGCCAGGCGGGAGCAGAACCTCCCAAGGTAGTTGACGGCACCGTTAAGCCGTTGCACCTCGGTGCGAGACCGTGGTGACCTCATGGAGAGGATCGACTCGACCTTGGCAGGGTTTACGTCGATGCCCCGTTCGCTAATCATAAAGCCCAAGAATTTTCCCGATGATATGCCGAAGACGCACTTCTCGGGGTTCAGGCTGAGACGGTTGTGCCTGAGAGTTGCGAAGACCTCAGCGAGGTCGACCAGATGCTCCTCAGGGGTCTTGCTCCGGACAACAATGTCGTCGACATAAGCAGACACGTTTTGTCCGAGATGGCTCTTGAAGACGCGGTCGACGAGGTGTTGAAAGGTTGCCCCCGCGTTCTTCAGCCCAAATGGCATGACCTTGTAGCAATAAGTGCCTCGCTGGGTGATGAAGGATGTCTCCTCCTCTTCTCGTGGGTTCATCAGGACTTGATTGTACCCCGAGTACGCGTCGAGGAAGCTCAAAACCCCGTGACCTGCAGTTGAGTCGACGAGCTCGTCGATCAAGGGCAAGGGGTAGCTGTCTTTGGGACAGGCTTTGTTGAGGTCCTTGAAATCGACGCACATTCTCCACTTCCCGCTGGCTTTTTTGACAAGCACGACGTTGGACAACCACCGGGGGTATTGGACCTCGCGTATAAACCCCGCAACCAGCAATTTTGCCACCTCGTCATTTGCGGCGCTCGCCCTTTCCTCGTTCATTTTTCTTCGTCGCTGCACCACAGGGCGAGTGGTGACGTCGACGTTCAGGGAGTGCTGGGCCACGGTCCGCGGGACACCTCGGAGGTCCTTCGCAGTCCAAGCGAACACGTCGCGGGACCCAACGAGCAAGGCTTCTAGCGACGTCGCCGACGCCTCCGAGAGGCATTCCCCGAGGTAGATCTTCTCGGACTCGCTCTCGAAAGGGGATATCACCCTTCTTTCTAGCTCTGGAGCGGGGACTGTGAAATCCCGGACTTCGAGGTCGGCCTCGCCGGGAGATTCCACCATGAACACCGGGCACTTTTGCTTTGCAGAGGTCGCGTAGCAAACGCGACCTTCCTCCTGATTTCCCTTCACCTCTCCAACCCCGCCATCGACGGGGAACTTCATCTTCAGGTGGTAGATAGAAACTACCGCCTGGAACTTCATCAGGGAGACCCTTCCAATGATTGCGTTCCACACCGAAGGCAGGCGCACCACTGTGAACTCCACCATCTCGGTCCTCCTAGTGGACCCGGTGCCGAGCGTCATCCAGAGGTCGATGAGTCCGGCCACGTCGACTTCGTCTCCCGAGAAGGAGGTGAGTTTCCCAGCGTAGGGCTTCAAGGAGGTCTCGGAGATGCCCAATTGCTCGAACGCGCCATAGTACATGATGTCCACGGAGGATCCCGTGTCCACCAGTACTCGCTTAACCATCTTCGAGCCCATCTGCGCGTGGACCACCAAGGGGTCGGAGTGTGGCATGTGAAGCCCCTCGGCATCTTCGGACGAGAAGGACAAATCTTCGTGGGCGCGCGAGGTTTGTGCGACGCTGAATACCGAGGGTTCATGATGGCTTTCCCTCGCGTATCTCTTCCGCTCTGCCTGGCTTGACCCAGCCGGTGATGGTCCGCCCGAGATGGTATGGATGTACCCATCGAGCGCCGTCGCCTGTCCCGACCGGGCCTGCTTCGCGGGCGCCTGTTGCTCGACGTTGTTGTTGTCGTTAGCCTGGGTCCGACTTGGGCCTTGCGGCTCGAGGTTGGCTCTTGACGCGGGGTTGGCACGGCCCTTTTCATTTGGGTCGTACGAGGGACCCCCCTTGCCTCGGTAACCCCGCGGTCTCCCGCTAAAGCAGTTCCAACCTCCGCCCCCGCCTCCGCGGTTATTTTTTCGGTTGTTGTTGTTGTTGTTCCGGTTATTGTTGTTGTTTCTGTTGTTGTTGTTGTTTCTGTTGTTGTTGTTGTTGTTGGGGTTATGTGCCTGCGTCACATACGCATCGTGCGCAGCCAGCGCGGCCGCCTTTGCCTTCCCCTTTGCGTCGGCGACGATCTCTTTGTCAGTTCGTGGTCGCGAGCTCTGGTTGGCGGCATCCTCGGCGTATACTTGCGCCGTGATCTGGGCGCACAGGCTTTCGTACGTCTCCGGATTCTTATAAAAAATGCGGTTTTTGAATTCCCCGATGCGCGGGTTGCCCATGAGGGTGTCGCGCACCGACGACTCGTCGACGTGCGCGATCTCCGCCACCGCGGTCGTGAACCTTGTGAAGAAAGCGCCTAAGGATTCGCTCCCCCCTGCTCGATCCCGCGGAGATCCCGCATGTTCTTCTTGCGCTTCCTGGAGCCGCTGAAGTGCGTGACAAAGGAATCACACAGTTGGGCGAACGAGGTCACGGAGCCGACCTTCTTACTCGAGAACCACGTCAACGCGGCCTTTTCCAGGGTGGTCGGGAAAACCCTGCAGAATATCGCGTCATTGTAGGCATTGACGTTCATCTGGACCGCGAAGTGTTTTACGTGCTCCTCGGGGTCCACTGAACCGTCATAAAGCCCAATCTGCGGCCTCAAGAAGCCCTTGGGCATGGGCGCGTTCCGGATCGCGTCCATGAATGGGGAGGTGATCTTGGCTTCCTCCTGATTTTGGGGCGGTGGCCTCGAATTATGCGATCGAGACCTTGGGTAGTTCATCGCGCTCCCCGCTGTTTCGGACAACTCTGGCTCCTGCAGCCTCAATCGACGCGATCGAGACCGCGAGATCTGCATGGGATCTCGAGGAGGTCTCTCTGTCGACGAGCCGTTGGTGGAGGACTCGGGCTCATGCGCACGCCTAGGGACGTACGCGGGGACGTACTCGGAGTGCGGCTCACCCTGGGGGGGATAGGGGACGTACGATGGAGCGAAGCCCTGTTGGTACTGCCCATAAGCCGGGTAGGGATATGGGTTCGGGGGCGTGCCGTCCTGCTCGAGGCCTTGGAATGAGAATGGATTTTGCGGGGCGGCGTACGTCCATCCCGGAGGGACCACGAACGGGCAGCCCGGAGGCCTCGCGGCTGTCATTGCGTAGTTTCTGGCATGTTGTCGGGGTGTTGAGGGAAGAAATTGTTTGGGCAAGCCATTTTGAGGGAATCGAAGCTAAGGTTTGCACGAATCGAGAAACTACTTAGGATGAAGAAGTTCCCACAGACGGCACCAGTGATGAAACCCGAAATGAAAGACTCGCTAGAAGACAAGAAACGAGATTATTATATTCGAAAGTGCAAACACTTGCTTCTTTATTTATGATTTTCTTTACAGCGAGGTTTACAAGCCAACGAGGCTAATAGATTATTTGAGAATTACACCCTAGGCCTCCTACGATTACCCGAGATCTCGATCTAACAATGTCCGAGACCTCCTAGTTGCTAGCTAGCTCTAAGTGTTACTTGCCGATCTCTTTGAGCGAGGTTGAGTTGCGGAGTCTTTGATGGGAGGCAGAGCGAGGTGTAAGAGGCTTGCGAGGTGGTGTAGCGAGGTCTTTGATGTGAGCGGAAACTCTGTGAGACTTGAAGTCTTTTTGTGGACTTCACTTATCTATAGCGAGGCCTTTTAACGATGTTTCAATCACGTCGATCTTCAACGAGCAAGATAGTTCTTGAGTTCAAGATGTTTTTCAACCCCTTTTCCATACGAAATTCTCCTCTATTTATAGAGGATGGGGGAGTCGAGTTTTGGTCATTGTCCGATGTGGGACGCCCGAGATCAAGGGCTCTGATTGGCCTAGAGGCGAGGCAGTCGGCGATTGGCCTGAAGAGCGGCGCTCGCTGAGTGGTCATGGTGGGCGGGCGCTAGTAGAGTCGGTTACGGGGTCGAGACCTCGCTCCGAGGTCTCGGGGGACCTCGTGGGGTAGGAATTTTGTTAAAATAAAAGGTGGGTATGGTTGTGGGCCCCAGGATCATCCTCGGGGGTCCTTTTGACCTGGTTTGACCCTCATACCCCGGGCCCACCTCTCGCTTCGCTATTTTGAGCATCATCAGATAACACTTTAATAGTTTAATAAAATAACGTAACAAAAAACTGTCAAAGATTTGTTTCCAAAATAATAGTAATAATAATAATAATAATAATAATAATAATAATAATAATATATATATATATATCTAGATCATAAAGTTTACAATTAAAATTATGAGATATATATACTGAATAATAATAATAATAATAATAATAATAATAATAATAATAATAATAATAATAATAATAATAATAATAATAATAATAATAATTATAACATAACAAAAGATAAAATTTTAAACTAATAACGTGATAAAATTTGTTTCCAAAATTTGTGATCATAAAGTTATTAATTCATAAAATAATTACTTAAAAACTATAGTTTAGCTATCGTGGTTCCAAAATTTTTGTTAAACTATAGTTTAGAAATCAAGGCTTTCAATCGGGAGCCAACTGGGTCAATGTTGTTGTTGCTGTTGTATATTATATTCTATATTCTATATTTTTGTTTGATAATATCTTCTCCATTTTGGGATTATATTTTTCTTTTATTTTTCAAGTGTATTATCGGATGAAAAGGAAAATTATCTTTTAGATTTTGTTAGGATATTATCAAACCAAAAATTATAATTTTTTTATTTTTTCGTAGATATTATATTCTATATTCTATATTTTTGTTTGATAATATATTCTCCATTTTGGTATTATATTTTGTTTTATTTTTCAAGCGTATTATCAATAAAAAGAAAAACTATCTTTTAGACTTTGTTAGGATATTATCAAACCAAAAATTGTAATTTGTTATGGTGTTTTGGAAATAAAATATGTGGATTAATATGGTGATGACACGTGGCAAATCCGACGTGGCATATTTTCGAATCGACATGTGGAAAATGATGATGTGGCGCAAGAAAATGGCTCCAAGCCTTATTGCTTTTATATATATAGTAGATTTATAGGCAATAATATTGTATGTTCATGCATACATCATTAATATTTATTTTAAGAAAAATAATATTGTTAATCATAAATTTGAAAAAATGATTTATCAGGCTTTTGCTCGGTCATTTCTCAATTGAACATTATTAATTGTTAATTATTTAAAATAAACTTGCTACTTGTCCGAAAAAATGTGATTTATTGTACGTAATTTACTTTACTTAACGAAGAAAATAACATTTTTCATCAAAGTGGATGGTTAAATGCATATATTTATAAATAAGAGGTGGTTAAATGTAGAAAAAAATATAAAGGGTGGTTAATTACAACAAGTTTAAAATAAAGAGTGGTTAAAGCAATTTTCCAAAAAAAAAAAATATACCCACGTTGTATTTTGACAATCCAAATCTCTGCTAGCTATTATCTAAGACAATAATTCATTCATCCATTTTAGAATAATCGCTTATGCTATTTTTTTTGGTATTGTCTTTTTGGTTCGCCCGATTCGATCGGTCGGACACCGTTCTACATCCGGACCGGGTATTTTGTGGCCTCATTTTGGGAGAGTCCCTCACAATATCAATTTCTCCATACATGCCGCCACTGGGATTTAAACTTCGAATCTTCTAACCAACACTTAATAAGTCTAACACCACTTTACCACTAGATCAACTAAGTATTGGTAATCGCTTATGTTATTAGTGATAACTTGCACGTATCTTATTGAACTATAGAATATTTTTTTTATAAAAAAAACCGAAATATGAGGATTCCATATTATAAACAAAGTATGGAATCTTCATCACCAATGATATCACCATGCAAATTGATGATCATATTATATACCTTAATTACTTGCTTTTATTAATTAGTATTCCGTATATTAGACTACATAATTGCCACGGACCATACTTCTTTATACAACAAAATTTTCAACTAGAGTTTGTCCCCCATTTTTCATCTCCACATATATATATTTTACACCTTTTGAATAAAATAATATATTAATTTATCTTTTTGGTTGAAAATATAAGTTAGCGCACAAAAATTCGCCTCTTATGATGTTTCTCTTGATTTGTCTTTTTGTCTTTTATTCCAAACTTATTTTTCAACCTAGAACCTGCAAAACAATGGATACAAGGGACGAGATCCCCCTAATCCACCTCCGATGCCTAAGTCAAAAGAGCAGTTTGTCGATTGAACGTCTAAAAGGTAAGACTTGCGTGCGAGTTCAACGAGTATTGAATATTATTACTGTACATGACGAGTACATGTATTTAAAATGGAAGAAAGGGAGAAGAGGAGATCGAAAATCATCTCCTAGGGCCGTTCGAACTACATAAGGCCCAACAAGCGATTTCTTGCTCCCCAATCCACGCAGATATTCTATCTTTTGTCTAAGATAGAATCTTCCATTATGGCGATTTAATTACCAAATTTAAGAAGATAAATTCTTACCATAATAAAAACCTTATTTAAAGAAAATATAGCTTAATAAATAAAAATACCATTCTAGCGGAAAATAACTTAAACATGTAATTATTATTATGTTATGTTTGGGATACACAGGTTTGTTGCTAGTAAGAGCATTAAAATTGATTTGTGAAGGTTTAGGATTCTGAACTTGGTTATTCCACAAGTTGTGCAACTTCTGACTAAAGTACTAGAGTTGCTTACCTTTATCCGGGTTGGCCACCCCAGATGTGGAACAAATCGCATTGTTATTGCACATGGGGGTTTTACCCTTGGACTTGGGAAAACATTTACTAGTACTTTGATTATTTGGTGTACTTGTGTACCCAATTTCAGGCCTTTGCTTCACAAATTTTCTTGGATACTCTTTCTTGAAGCCAACAACTTGATTAGCAACACTTTCATCAACCAATTTCTTTTTTCTTGAATTCATCATCCAATTTTAGTTTTTCAAAGTCACTTGATATCTTAGAATTCCCTAATTTCAACATGTTTTTTTCACCTTCTAGGTCAGTGACTTTCTTTTCTAAGTTTGCAACTTCACTTTTCAGACCGGTACAAGAGTTGCACACATTTGAAGTAGAAACAAACGACACCTTTTCTAATTCAATGACTTTATCAGACCAAACTTTATTATCATCAATTAAATTAGAATTAATATCATTTTTCTCTTCTAGAGTTTCACTGAGTTCACAAACCTGAGTTCCCAACTTCTCAATAATGGTCAACAATTTTTCTCTAGACTTATTAGACAAAATAGAGGAGATTTCAGTGTCACATAGCCTTCTTGAAGAGTCTTCAACTTTTGACACGAAACACACTCCATTTGGTTTAGAATCTTCCCCAACGTCTGAATTCTCCCAAGTAGCGAACATGGAACACTTTCTTTCCTCATCTTTCTTCTTCAAACAATGTCTTGAAAAGTGTCACATACCTTGGCAATGGAAGCGCATAACATCTTCAGAGGGTTGTGTCGGACCTTTGTTGCACTTCCCCAACCTCTTCATTGCTCTAGTCATGAGTGCAATATCGTCATCATCATTAACTTGATCTTTTTCAGTTTGTGCGAGATAAAAAACTCTTTCCGCTTTCAAGGTACTGTTTTTGACCTTGTCAGTTTCAAAACGATCATCTCGACGTTGGTTGATTCCTCCATACATAGTCAATTTCCCAATGACATCCTCCAAGGTGAGTGACTTGGTCTCACTATTAGTTAGCAACGCAACAACAACTTCATTCCACTTTGAATTGAGTCCTTGGATTAGTTTGCTAACTTGCTTCCACTGAGGAAGTTTCTCACCGAGAAACTCAAGTTGGCTAACCACAGCCTGAAATCTAAAGTGATAGTCACTCAGGGATTCATTCTTTTCTTGACTTATTCCTTCATACTCCCTTTCTAGTGCAATGATGCAATCCTTTTTCACATCATCATTTCCTTGATGAAGCCTTTTGTGAGCATCCTAGATTTCCTTAGTCGTCTTGTAGTGAACGACTTTCTTCAAGTCTCCAAGAGATAAATCATGATAGAGAAACTTCTTTGCACGAGCATTTTTCTCCGACTTCTTGAAGTCGGCGTCATTGTAGTCCTCCTTCTTCTTCACCTCCTTCCCATTAGTAGTGAGAAAGGTTTCAGGACCAATCTCAATCACTTTTCACAGTCGGCCATCAAGGGAACATACGTGGGTTTCCATTTGCTCAACCCACCAATCATATTCTCCTGGTTTGAGCATTGACAGTTTCCAGAACGAGTCGTTGATTATAGTGTTCTTTGAACTCATCTTTCTTGTAAAACAATAAGTACTAAAACAAATCTAGAGTCAAGGCTCTAATACCAATTGTAGGATCGTTAGTACTTCTTGGTTGTCGACCTAGCCAAAGTCGCCAACCTAGTCAAGGTTGTCGACTTAAACAAAGTCACCAGCCTGAGTGTATACACAACGGAAAAATAATTTAATATGAAAAACTTACTTGACACACCAATATTTTATAGTGGAAACTCATGTTCATATTTTTAGTTTAGTTTTGGGTGTTTTTCTTAGGGTGTTTAGCTTAGTTTTAGTAAGTTTTAGTGCTAGTTTTGTGTGTTTTTGGATAAGTTTACATATTTTGTGAAAAGTATGGAAGCTACTCTGTTTTTGTGTTTTTTTTATAGGTTTTTCGAAGCAGAAGAGAGCATTTCGAGAGAGCTACAATCAAGTGGTTGATGGTGGAGTGTGTGGAGGGAAGAGATGAAGGAATACGCCTTGAAGATCCCGTTGAATCCAAGAAGAGAAGCTATGAAGAGTGTACAAAAACCCAAGAGAGAGAGCTCGTTACCGACCTGTGCGTCAGAGTTTTACTTGGAGAATTCAGCAAGAGTCTACCGACCCTATGCAGATCGTTACCGAGGTAACCTGTGTCGGTAGGCGGCGCCGACTTTCAGAAAATCTATTTTTTATCTCGTAATCTTTTTAGTTAGGAAAGTTTCTATCTTTTAGGACCCTTGTTAGATAGTTTCTCTTAGTATAAATACCCTTGTTCTAGTCTAGTTTAAGGGGGTTGGTTCGTTAGTTTTGAGAAACGATAGTTTTGGAGAACACGTTGGAGTCGATCGAGAGAGAGGAAGAGAGTTCGAGTCTTATTTTGTCTTGCTCATCGATTCTGAACGTGGTTGTATTCAAAGATGAGATTTTATATTTCAAGTAAGCTTTTATTTCAATGTTTTCATTCAATCTAGTTGTTTGTTTTATTTCAATCATGAGCGAGTAGTTTACTTTTCTAGGATCGGGGTTGAAACCCGGCATAGTTATGCATGATTGAATGTGTGTGTTGAATGTTTGATTGCCTTTTATCCTTTAAACTACTTGTTTTGTGCTTATACTTAGACGAAAGTTGAAGTAATTTGAGTTCATCACTTGATCGAAAGAAAAAGTAATGAACTTGAATGTTGATATTGTTCGATAACGAAAGTTTCGAACTTTGGATTCAGAAATAAGTAGAAAGTGAATTGATTTATGAAAATTGATTGATTTGCTTGTTTAAATCAACGAAAGATGATTGCATGATTATGTCGTGGTAAATCCTTATCCTAGTTGTTTTCATATTTGAATTACCTTCATTTTACTTACGTACAGACTCGTTACCGAGGCACCCAGGTCGGTACCGAGCATGCAGTTGTTTGTGTCTTGTTTGCTTCGTTTGTGTTGAAACCCAGCGTCGTTACCGACCCTGACAAGGTCGGTACCAAGGGATGTCGTAGCCTTGTTTGTTTCTGTTTTGCTTTGTTGTTTTTGTGCTTTCTTGTTTTATAGTTTAGTAATCAAACAACCTTGCTTCCCGTGGACGATCCCGAGTTCGCTATACTCAGCGGGGTCTTGACTACAAATTTATTTGTTGTCGATTTAAAAAAACCCTATCAACAAATTGGCTTTGTTGCCGGGGATCGAACCCGGGTCACCCGCGTGACAGGCGAGAATACTTACCATTTCCGAATGCAAGTATGGGGTTTTTCTTGTTGATTTGAGTGGATCTTACCTTGGATATTTATGGTGTTTTTAGGTACCAAATGGCAAGCACAAGCAGAGCGAACTCCAGGGCAGGAAAGAAGAGGAGGACCGAAAGATCTCCATCTCCTCCGAGAATGGATGAAGTCATCCTGCCGACTAGGGAGCAATTGATGATATTCGACTCCGTCATTCAGAAGGACCACCTCACAAGATGGTTCTCGAGGTCAAGTGCCAAGGCCAACGACATCTATGAGGATGTCAAGCACGCCTTCGCTATTCTTGGTGTGCCACATCTCCTAAAAAAGGAGGACGTCCCGCATTATCCGGCCCTCACTACCGAGTTCATTGCCACTCTCCGCATTAGCTTCAAGTCCAAGACATCAGTAGGACGGATTAGGTTCTGATTGGGCAATGCTCACCATGAGTTCAACATGGCCGAATTCAACCGCCTCCTCGACTTCCCCAACCACTCTCGGGATTACAAGACTCCCGATGATTTCAAGGTCACAGACACATGGAGCTACATTTCCGGGGAGGTCAACCCGACTGCACCGACACTCCCAGGGGCGCACATCATCAACCCCATTTTCAGGATTGTACTCCGAGTTTTGGGTGCAACCATTTGGCCCAAAAAGGAGCTTTCCAGGCCGACGAGGACGGAGGTTGGATGCCTTCGCACTATTCTCTTCGAGGACCCCGCCCCCATGAATTTGGGGTATGAATGGCTGAAGTACATGGAGAAGCATGTGGCCTCTTCAAAAGAAGTCTGTTGTGGCAACTTGGTGAGCCTCTTAGCGATGGCTCTCGATGTCGACCTCTCGCACTACAACGAACACCGCCCCTAGAAGTTGGATACCAAATATTGGTTGTCTTTTGGTATTTTTCAGAGAATTCCTGGTGGAGTAGCCACCACGGTGCTTGGACAGACTGTGGTGATCACTTAGGACAAGCTAGAGTTGCTACATGTGCCGAACTGGTATAAAGCCTGGACGTCTCAACAATTCCCCTTGGAAAAGAAGCCTCAAGACGAGCTAACACTACGGGAATATGAGACAAGATATGAGCGAGAAGGAGCTGCTATGGAAGAGGATGAGCCAGCCCAAACGGCAGGGCTCGGTACCGAGGTCCCCCAGTTCGATACTGAGGCCCCAGCACACACCGCCAACCTCGGTATCGAGCAACCTGGTATCGGTACCGAGTATTTCGAGGCTCGTACGGAAGGATTTCACTTCGACACAACGCCTTCTCCTCAGCCTACCGAGCCACACTCATTCGGTGTCGTTCCGTATGCTCCGTTTGTCCATCACGACCACTTCCAGCATCATGCCCATTACCAGCCGCCGCCTCAAACCAACTACGGCAATTCTTATACTCCTTCATGGGCTCAAGATCTATCTTCTCAGATGCATCAGCTGAACTTGCAGCAGACACAGCTCCAACAACGGATGAGTCATTGGGAGGATGTGTACTCAGCTCGCATGGCTCTTGAAGATGCACGACAACAACGAGCCGACCCTCGCTGGATGACGATGGAGCAGCATGTGACGGTTGATGAGGAGCGCTCGCGGACGATGTACCAGTTTATGGGCAACTTCGAGCACTACTTCCCACCACCAAACCAATGAGGATCTCGTTTTCAAGGATGTTTCTTCTGCTTCGATAGTTATTGTGAGTTTCTTTCTTTTCCCTATCTTTCTTGTGATTTGCTTTTTTTACAGTGGGGGGACACTGTAATTTTTAAGTATGGGATAGAGAGGGAAAAGAAAACTTGCTTGTTTGTTTGTTTTTGTGTTAGTTTGTTCTGTTTTTTGATTTAGTTGTTCTTGTTTCAAAAAGAAAAAAAATCACAAAAAAAAATTGAAAATTTTGGAAAATTAAAAAAGATTTTAGAGCGGATAAGTACGCCTTTTCTTATGGTTCTATGATAGTAAATTGCTTGCATGATCATGTAATTTCCTTTTAGCATGTTTTTGATAGTATAGCTTGAGTCTTATGATGAAATTGTTTTTATAGTGAAATAGCATGTGATGAAACTAAGCATGTATAACTGTAGCATGAGTAGTTGCAAGCCAACAAAAAATTGACCTTGTGAGTTCTTGTTTTTAGCCTTGAATTTTCATGTGTGATTTTCTCTCTTTCTGTTTATTATCTCTTGGAATTGTGATGGTTATCTATTTCTCAAGACCTGTATGAGATTTTTTAGTTCATTACTTGTGAAAGTCATATGATAGAGAACTTATTTTTCATGAGCCATATTAATCCCTATCCACCCTTACACTATCCTTGTTTTGATAGCCAATTTGAGTTTAAGCCTTTTTATTGTTGTTCCACAAAATTATCCCTAGCCAAGTTAAGCTTGACCCTATCCGGGGATTAGTACTTAGATGGAGAGGAATTGTTGTAGAGTGCAAAGATAAGTGTTGGTTCAAAATAAAGGTTTGGGTAGGGTAGATTGGAAGTCTCTTGTTTTAAATTGTGTAAAAAGGTCTCTTGGTTAAAAAAATGCACAGAGGAAGAAAAGATATCAGATCGATACCAACCTATGTGGGCTCGGTACCGAAGGAAGAAAGGAGAAAGAAGAAGAAAATTTCAGCTCGTTACCGACCCTCTCAGGTCGGTACCGAGGTATGTCGAGCAGCAAAAAAAAAAGAAAAAAATGAAAGAAGGAGGAAGATGTGCAGTGTTTAAAAGTTTAAATCAAGGGATTCTTTATATTTTTTATGAGACTTTCTAGGATTTAATGGTGAGTGAAGAGAAAGTGCAAAATGAGAAGTGAGTTTGGTATGTTTTATGAGAGTTTTGGAGTTGTGTGAGTTTTTAGGAGTCTTTGATTCCCGGATATTATTAGCACCATATAGCCAAAATATTTCCACGCCTATTTGTTTTTACCAAGCCCCATTACAACCCGGCCGAATGGAATCTTCTATGAAGTTTTTCATTGAGCCTAAGTTCTCTTGATGATTTTTGCTTGTTTTGACAAATCTTTGGTGCAAGGTTTGGTGATATAAGTTCCAATTTCTATGAGTTTTTGTATCAAAGATTGAGTTGAGAGATTGAATTTATAGCCTAAACACATGAGAGTTGAGTGAAACACATTACCCTAGGTGAGGTTGGATTGTGGTTGCTTATGTCTA
Organism: Fallopia convolvulus; assembly: GCA_964016875.1. NCBI lineage: Eukaryota > Viridiplantae > Streptophyta > Magnoliopsida > Caryophyllales > Polygonaceae > Fallopia > Fallopia convolvulus. The sequence continues at coordinate 24,801,245 of OZ024718.1, forward strand.
TTGGTGCTTATATATGTGTGATGACGTTAATAGTCATTTGCTATTCTTGCTATGTTATGATATTGCTTTTTAGATAAGGGCTATTGCTTGATGAGCATGTTGATTGGTTTTGGTTATTGTCTTGTGATTGCTTGAGGACAAGCAAGCTTAAGTATGGGGTATTTTGATGTTCATGTTTTTAGTTTAGTTTTGGTTGTTTTTCTTAGGTTGTTTAGCTTAGTTTTAGTGCTAGTTTTGTGTGTTTTTGGATAAGTTTACATATTTTGTGAAAAGTATGGAAGCTACTCCATTTTTGTGTTTTTATAGGTTTTTCGAAGCAGAAGAGAGCGTTTTGAGAGAGCTACAATCAAGTGGTTGATGGTGGAGTGTGTGGAGGGAAGAGAAGAAGGAATACGCCTTAAAGATCCCGTTGAATCCAAGAAGAGAAGCTATGAAAAGTGTACAAAAACCCAAGAGAGAGAGCTCGTTACCGACCCGTGAGGGTTGGTACCGAGCTGTGCGACAGAGTTTTACTTGGAGAATTCAGCAAGAGTCTACCGACCCTGTGCAGGTCGTTACCGAGGTAACCTGTGTCGGTAGGCGGCGCCGACTTTCAGAAAATCTATTTTTTATCTCGTAATCTTTTTAGTTAGGAAAGTTTCTATCTTTTAGGACCCTTGTTAGATAGTTTCTCTTAGTATAAATACCCTTGTTCTAGTATAGTTTAAGGGGGTTGGTTCGTTAGTTTTGAGAAACGATAGTTTTGGAGAACACGTTGGAGTCGATCGAGAGAGAGGAAGAGAATTCGAGTCTTGTTTTGTCTTGCTCATCGATTCTGAACGTGGTTGTATTCAAAGACGAGATTTTATATTTCAAGTAAGCTTTTATTTCAATGTTTTCATTCAATCTAGTTGTTTGTTTTATTTCAATCATGAGCGAGTAGTTTACTTTGCTAGGATCGGGGTTGAAACCCGGCATAGTTATGCATGATTGAAGGTGTGTGTTGAATGTTTGATTGCCTTTTATTCTTTAAACTACTTGTTTTGTGCTTATACTTAGACGAAAGCCGAAGTAATTTGAGTTCATCACTTGATCAAAAGAGAAAGTAATGAACTTGAATGTTGATATTGTTCGATAACGAAAGTTTCGAGCTTTGGATTCAAAAATAAGTAGAAAGTGAATTGATTTATGAAAATTGATTGATTTGCTTGTTTAAATCAATGAAAGTTAATTGCTTTATCTTTGAGGCATGATATTTATCCTTCACACTAGTTCATATGCATGATTATGTCGTGGTAAATACTTATCCTAGTTATTTTCATATTTGAATTACCTTCGTTTTACTTACGTACAGACTCGTTACCGAGGCAGCCAGGTCGGTACCGAGCCTGCAGTTGTTTGTGTCTTTTTTGCTTTGTTTGTGTTGAAACCCAATGTCGTTACCGACCCTGACAAGGTCGGTACCGAGGTCTGTAGTAGCCTTGTTTGTTTCTGCTTTGCTTTGTTTTTTTTGTGCTTTCTTGTTTTTTAGTTTAGTAATCAAACAACCTTGCTTCCCGTGGACGATCCTGACTTCCCTATACTCAGCGGGGTCTTGACTACAAATTTATTTGTTGTCGAGTTAAAAAAAAACCCTATCAACAAAAACACTTGATCAATGAACTCTGTCAATCAAGTGTGAAAACACTCCCTTCCAAGTTCTCGCTTGGATGGATTAAAAGTCGTAGCTTGCTTTATTGATCCTTTTGAATATACTTACAAGAACACCCCGGAACTAGCCCTAATTGCCAAGTATGCTAGAACTCTTATGAACCGAGTAAACACTACTCTCAACCAACTATCAAGCCTACGTCTCTCTTCCTCTTTCGAACTCTCGAACAATCTATCTTTTCTCTTTCACAAATATGGAGTATGAGCTCGTGGTTTTTCCTCTCTTAATATGCAATATCAGCTCACTCATTTTCTAACCTAATAACCACGAATTATATAGGCTAGCACAGTAGGGTTTAGAGATATATTACTTCCTTTATTAATTAAGGAAGATAATATAAATCTAATTCGTACAAATCTTCCTAAGGATAAAATAAATATTACAATAAACAAACTCCTTAGGGCTTAAGCAAGATACACGTCCTTTCTCATTTTGAGAAGATTCTTTCCATAACCAAACTGATCTGATATCTCGTGCAATCTTCTCACGCGTTTTCAGTTTGCCTTCCTGTTAGGTCGGGGACCTGGCTCACGTTGACGACCGGCCCACGTCGGCGACCTAGATCACGTTGGTGACCTATTTCACAATCTCGAGGTCGACCACCTGACTTGCATAGGTCAAGGACGTGACTCACGTTGTTGACCTATTTTGCAGACTCAAGGTTGGCTACCTTACTTGCGTAAGTTGACGACCATCAAAGTATTGAGCTCACATTCTACCAACTCTTCTATTCCGTCTTGGTTCACATGTTCACGACTTCTCACATGTCCACGACCTCATAGAAGAATCCATGTTGTAGACTTCCTTCAAGTTTGGAACCATCAAAATCAAAGCTTCACTTTCTAACACATATACACTCTTAGTTTCATAAATCCATGTCATCACTGCAATATCAGATTGAGCAACGTCAAACTCACGAATATACTTATTACTTGTGGTTGCTCTTGCTATGTCCTCCACTAGGGCATCACAGAAGACTCTGTGGGTTATAAAGCTATCTCTCCTAAAAAGAACAAAAAAACACAAGATTAAAAATTACCCACATAATATGTAAGAAATCTTGAAAATCGGGTTATATGCATGTGTATGCATGTATACCGGTGATGAAATTTTTGTTGAGAATACATAAACGCCCCCGACCTTTGATCAATTGGTCACTTTGACACCCCACCTTTAAAATTGTTCGATTGAGTACCTAAACTTGCATATTGTGACTTATTGAACACCCGTTTCGCCCAAAAAAATTACATGCACAACACGTGCGCCATGTCACGTTGACACGTCAGATAAATGATCTTACACACCACGCCAACTCGGATTTAACTTATTTAAAAAGTTTTAAAAACATAAAAAATGCAAAATAATAAACAAAAAGAGATTTGGGCTCGTGAGAAGCTCATTTCCCCTCCAAAAACTTCTCTTTTAACGACATAGGAGGCGATTTCGAGGAATGGAGCTCTAGTGAGAAGATTCCACCTGAGAAGCTCAAGAAAAACCCCATACGAGGACGATTCGAGGGTGATTTCTCAAACGGAGCAACGAAGAAGACGAAAGGAGGCATCGACAACTGGAGGAAGAAGAAGACAAATTAGGGCTCGGAATTTATAAGGTTAGTTGAATCTTTCAAAACCTCTAAATGTTATGGACAAACATGATACAGGGTACATTGAGTCGCTTAGGGATCAAATTAGGGTTTATGAGGTAGCGAAATTGGGGCTCGGATTAGGGTTTATGAGGTAGCAAAATTGGGGCTTTTAGGGTACATTTTGTTCTTGTAATGTCTGAGGGTTTTTAGGCTAATTTCCCTTTTAACTGCTATTGTTTCTAGGATGCCAAGGGTGAATTTAGTATGGCACCATGGTGGGAGATTCGTAGAGAGCCCAACAATGAGATACTTTGATGAATTTGATCCAGCCTATAGCAATGATGTAGACATAGATCATTTTAGCTTCTTTGAATTGGCATGGTATGTAAGAAATCTTGGCTATGGGGAATTTCGTGGGATTTACTACAAGGGTTTTCATGATGTTGATTTTTATGAAATGTATGATGATTCCCTCATGTCCCTTGCTAGATCACTTCATGATGGCGATGAAGTACGCTTTTATGTAGATCATGACATTGCACAGACTATAATTAACCCTAACCCTAGCACTCTCCTTGTCACCCCCCCGGAATACAACCTAGTGATCCAATTATTGTGGTTGATGTGAATAGTGAGGAAGAGGGGACTGGTGATGGAGAGGATAGTGGTGATGAAGAGGACAGTGGTGATGAAGATGACAATGGTGATGAAGATGAGAGAGGTGAGGAAGAGGAGTTGGGTGATCAAGAGGATAATGGTTCTAAAGGTGAGAATGATGAAGATTATAGTGAGGACAGTGAGGAATAGTCATGAATTGCTCCATATGTAAGGTTTAAGGTCATAATAAAAGAGGGTGTCCCAACAAAAGTGAATCATCAAGCCAAGCACCAAGAAGCCAACCTGCACCAAGAAGCCAACCTGCACCACCACCACCACCACAAGGCCCATGTAGCCAACCTGCACCCAACCTGTGCAGGATACTTGCACTACCACCTCCACCAGGCCCAAGTAGTCAACCCGCACCAGCTCCACAAGGTAGAAGATTGCAAGGAAAAAAGGAAAATGTATAGGTTTGTTCTATATTTTGTTATAATTTTATTCTCCACTCACAAGTAATTAGTATGTACTTAAGCCGCTCTTTATATGTGGATTGAACATGCAGGTGCAACGGCAGGAAGAAAAGAGATAGTACAAGGAATGATGGACCAGTGACAAGGGCTAATAAGAAGGGAAAATTGGTGGGAATGGGTGCTTATACAAACCCATCAACTGGCTTACAAATTCTAAATGTTAGCACTTTCAAGTTTCATCCTTGTTTCCATATAAATTGCATTCCATTTTTTTAATTTGGTGACATGTTTTTCCTTGACAACATGGGAATGAATTCAGCAGGGTTTTAAGATATCCCAAGCCCACAAAACATGCAAGTGACAGTGTTGATGTTGGTCGAGGCAAGGGGCTAAAGTGGCAGGGCAAACCGGCTGTGACAAGGAGGCAATTAGCAAGAGGAAGTCAAGTCCCATTCAACAGCCAAACAAGTTCCAACTTACCTTAGATATGTAGAGATTTGGGAAGCTGTCTAATTATGTAAAGCTGTCTAACTTAGATAATGATGTAAAGCTGTCTATTTTTTGGGTATTTTGTAGAACAGCTGGTGTAGCAAGTATTTGACTATCATTGTCTGAACATGAAGCTCAATATGAGCATGTTTTGAACCAATTGTTCATGTCAGAACCTAAACCTTAATGGCTAATGAAGTATTAGCATATTTGGGTCTAAACTCTTGAACCCATTTGGAGCTTTTCATTTTTTTTTGGCCAACGGGTATCCAAACTAGTGTAAACAGGTGGATCTTTTCATTTTTTTTTTTGTAAACAGCTATCCAAAATATGATAATACTATTGGCTCTTTTCATTTTATTGCCAATAGTGCAAACACTTGGACACTTCCAGTTTTTTTGGTCTTCTATTTTCATATTTCAAGCAACATAATGCCAACAGATCCAAACTAGTGTCAACAACATATCTAAACTGGTGCCAACAGTTGGATCTTTTATTTTTTTAAGCTAATAAGTGCCAACAGATGAAAATTAGTGCCAACAAATTTCCATTAGATAAATAAAGATGAGACATAAGTCTATTACAACATCTCTTGCCAACAGATTGTCCTAACTAAGCTTTACAAAAGAGGCTAATTAGGACTTTTCAACCAACATTACAATTCACTTCCCATAAGACATTGAAAATTTCAAGCAATGAGCACCCGCTATTGCTATTAGTACCAAGCATAAGGCATTAGCTCGACGCTTTGCTTTGTCCCTCTCAGATTCAATGTCCTTGACTCTTCTCAACAAACCCGAAATTACTTGCTTCGTGTGCTCCGTCAATGGTGGATCAACCCACCTAAAGAATCCACATGCCCCCATTCTTTGTAAACCAAAACAAGTGACCATTCAATTGTGTAGGAAAAAATCGGCCATAATTTCTACAAATACCCACAATTAAGCATAAACCCTAAAATTTTCAAAATTAGGGATCTTGAATCATCTAATAAATCAAACTTACCCCATAGTTTGGACATCCAAAAAACCTTCTTCATGGGTTTCTTCCCGTCCAAGAATGCTTCATGGAAGCTGCATCACCGCACATGCATGCCGGAAAGACATTCATTTCTCCCATCAAATCGGGTATAACTACTCGATGAAGAAGCCATCGACACACTGAGGAGAGGGAAGAAGTAGAGGAGAGGGAAGAAGGTTGAGAAATTGTAGGAGGGGAGAGGGTTGCTTCAATGGCGAGAAGCAGAGGAGAGCGACGAAGGTGTGCACGCAAATGGGGGAGAAGTTCAGATTTTTGGCTATTTAAATTGGTATTTTATGATTTTTTTGCTTTTTTAACAAATTTCTATTATAATTTTAATCCACCTCATTAAAAAGCTTCTGATTTTTGGTTCCTCACTTGCCTCTAGGAGAGTGATATGCACGCAAATGGCCACATATGCAAACAGGTGTTCAATAGGTCACAATATGCAAGTTTAGGTACTGAATTGAACATTTTCAAAGGTGGGGAATCAAAGTGACCAATTGGTCAAAGGTCAGGAGACCGTATATGTATTCCGCCAATCCGCCAATGATTGTACAAAATTAATTACTCCCATGTTAAAGATATTTTACACGATCAATAATTTCCAGTAACAAATTTGGTTTCTTAGTTGAAAAGAGAATTTTAGTGACAAACAATTAGTAGAAGATTTAATTAGATCATGGCTTATTTTGTTTTTATTAAGGTCATTGTCAATAGAACGAAGTTGACTGTTTGTAAGTTATTCTACAATAATAGTACATGGGCAAGAGATTTTGGGTCTTAGGTGATGAGTATATGTATAAAGAGCAACTATTTAGTTCCTGAGGTGCCTTCAATTTTCCAATCACCTTTGTTGATTGTAGGCGGCATCTGATTGGCTTTTAGTTTCGAGGTGGTGGCATGTGAATGTGATGAATCCCAACCAAAGGAGGATATATGAACAATGAACAGGCAGTAACTTACCAAAAAGTTTGACGTCAATGTTGTGCACTGATAGCATGTATTTTAGAGTATTTTAGGACATGCATTTAAGACTTTAGTTTGATATATTTTATACATTTGTCTCGTGTTTTCTAATACTTTTCATCTTGTTTCCGTTTTAGATGTCTACACGTGTATCTTCATCTCTTTCAGGTACTTAGGAGAAGTTCGAGCTTTATTTGGACGCGCTTAGAGACATGTCAGAATCAAGACTTCGGTCTAGAATGCGACGAGATGGGAAAATGAACCAAAATAAAGAAACCACACGATCCAGACCAAGGTCGTGCACTAAAGTGCATGGTCATCTGTGCGGTGATGTAAAAGTTTGGATCGTGCGACAAAGCCCAATTCAAGGCACATGTCATGCATCTCATGCCGCACCATCGTGCTTTTTTCTCAGTAAAAGGCAAGGGTCATGCATGTTTCAGTGCAAGATTGTGCGTCATGTAGTTATGGGTCGTGCTCGTTGTAGGTCGTGTGCCTCTTCACAAGGTCGTGCACCTTTGCTTCACGACACGCGCCGATGATCATGCGCCCCTTTATGTCGGTCCTTGGGCCGCCTCTTTCACCCTAAACTTAGTATAAACTAGCTTAATCCCGTCGTGTCATGCACGACAATAATCTCAATATTAAAAGCATATTATTATGTTGGTAATGGAATTAAAAACTTATTCTAAAATATGTTTTTTAAAAATTGTTTTAAAATATTAATATTATTTTGTTTTAGTGTTAAGTTAATTTAAAATACTCAATATTTAAAAGACATTAGACATGATTACGACATTATATAGTATGGAATAATTGTGAATGTAGTAATTTTTTAAAAATATTCTACAATATTAAAAAAAATTATTGTTTTGATAAGCCAATTTTTTAAAAGATATTAGGCACGATTAAGACAATTTTATTTATGGAATAATTGTGAATAAAGTAATTCTAGATTATGTAATAATGAACAAATGAAAGGGACATAAGAGTAATTGGACAAACTAATTTTCTTACGTGGCATTGTTAGATGAACGACACATAGGATAGAAAGATTCGACTTTAGTTATAGTATATTGATACCTTATTTTGTCTTCTAGATGGGGGCTCTAGATTTTCTCCAATTGTTTATTACTTCGAAGACAAGTTTGAAGTTTTCTAGTTGGAGATTTGAAGATTCTCGTGGACTTTGAGTTTGATTTGCTAGATCTTAATCAAGTTTTCTTGTTTCTTCAATTCGGCGTGTTTATTCTCATTATTGAATAGATTTATTCCTTCTCCATGTCTAGCTAAACCCCGTATTCTAAGATTAGGGTGAACCAATGATGTGTGGGTACACAAATCCATTAAAGTGCACAATCTATTGTTTGAAGCTTTGTTTGATTGAATCCTAGATACTAATTGTCATAATAACTTTTGTAAATTGGAACTTGTTAAAGTTTGAGACTGAAAGGTCATAACTTTAATAAGTAATTAGACATGGAATTGAGACAAAAATGTACTTTTTCATGTTGGAAGCCTAGAATTTGAACATGAGTTTTCTCTATTGCGAAAGTATTTTGAATTATCTTATGTAATAACAATTGTCATAGAAATCTTGAGTTTATGTTAGTTTTGCAAGTCGCAAAAGTGGATGTTGAGTCAATTTGATCTTAATTCTAAGTGCTTAAATGTCTAGATTTTAATTTGTAAGTCACGAAAGTGGATGTTTAATTGAGTCTAGATATGCTTGCTAACATTTGAAAGAATTTAGTGGATTTATTAGACAATTGCCTTCAAATAAAGTCAAAATTAAGATTGTGGACTCATCCTTTAAAGTCTACCAAAACATTGTTGTGGGGATCCTTGATCTTAGAAGCTTTTCTCGCATTGATTTTCTCATATTTACTTGTTTGCTTGCTCATTATTAGTTTGATAGCTAAAATCACATCTCAATATTTTCTTAATTTTGACGACTTAGTCTACTGAGTTGACTACAATTGATACTACTTAGTCCCAGAGTTTGACACCTTGGTATTATATCCGATCTCGTACACTTACGGGGTAACATTTGGCCTATCATGCACCATTCTTCATGAAACCAGTAAAACATGTGTCAAACTCCTCCTTCAATATTAGAGGCCTAAAATTTGGACAATAATATGCACCATAGATAATATATTAGAAGTTGCAGAATATAAATGTGATGTGAACACTTTCAAACACAAACTTTAACCAATTCACTCCAATTGCAAGCGATATGGATCAAAAATATTCATCCATTGATTAATCTTACCAAGCAAGGATATCAATTCCCATGATTTCAATTTAACAAATCCTTGAAATTATGTAAGAAAATTAGAAAGTATCTAAAATTTGAGATTGAAGAATGCCTCTTTTGGACAAATTTCTCCAGCTCTCCCATCTTTATACAGAAAGATGACATTAATGTAACAAATTGCATGTGGCTTCAATTATGTATATCGATATGAAAAAATGGAAAGCATCTTGAAAAACATCTTTTAAGACAGTTTGGTCATTTAGACAGCTTGTCGTTCTTTACACAAACATACTGATGATGCTCAAATAGCAAAGCGAGAGGTGGGCCAGGAGTATGAGGGTCAAACAAGATCAAAGGGACCCCCAAGGTGGATCTCGGGGCCCACGACCGCAACCAATCCCTATTTTAACGAAAATTCCTGCCACCACGAGGTCCCCCGAGACCTCGGAGCGAGGTCTCGACCTCGTAACCGACTCTACTGACACCCGCCCACCATGACCACTCAGCGAACGCCGCTCCTCGGGCCAATCATCGACTGCCTCGCCTCTAGGCCAATCAGAGCCCTTGATCTTGGGTGTCCCACATCGGACAATGACCAAAACCCAACTCTCCAATTCTCTATAAATAGAGGGTTATCTCGTATGGAGAAAGGGTCGAAAAACATCTTGAACTCAAGAATTATCTTGCTCGTTGAAGATCGACGTGATCGAAACATCGTCAAAAGGCCTCGCTATAGACAGGTGAAGTCCACAAAAAGACTTCAAGTCTCATAAAGTTCCTACTCACACCAAAGATCTCGCTACACCATCTTGCAAGTCGCCTGCACCTCGCTCTCATTCACATCGAAGACTTTGCTGCCCGATCTCGCAAGTCGCCAACACCGTCCCGCTAGATCAACCTCGCTCAAAAGGTCAAAACAAGCAATACTTAGAATTGTCTGGCAATTTGGAGATCTCGAACATTGTTAGGTCGAGATCTCGGATAATCGTAGGAGATCTAGGGTGTAAACCTCCAAGCGTTTGTAACCTCGTGTTATTGTAACCTCGTTGTAAAGAAAATCATAAATAAAGAAGCAAGGTTTCGCGCAATCGAATATAATAATCTCGTGTCTTGTCTTTTAGCGAACGCGTCATTTCGGGTTTCATCACATACGAGTTAAGTTCATTTTGGAATCAATAGGAGTAACATTCCACAGCAACTTCAAAATTTCTAAAAACCACAAAAAATGATAGAAAAAGAAATTATCGGAAAATGAAAAACAACCAGCTCTAATGATTGAACGAGAACATCAAATTCCGTATAATAAAGAAAAGCCAATGAGAAACGAAAGACATGGGAACACATATAACATATCCCCAAAATGAATTTGTGTCATCAATGAGTTGAGAAGAAATTGAAAAGAGAAAGAAACCTTTAGTTCTTGCTTCAAGAGAAACAAAAGCGGGTCAAATTAGGCTGGATCAGTTCAGGTCGGGTGCTCAATTATTTGGGCAAAGTCGGGTTTCATGTCAATTTCGGTCGGGTCATTCGGTTTTCGGTCCAACTTGATTTCGAATAAGTCCGGTTTTGGGTATAGTTAGATTTCGGATTTAGTCGGATTTCGGGTGAGTCGGGTTTCGGGTTTTTCGGTTTTAGGTGAATCGGATTTCGACTTTGGCTGAATTTCGGGATATTTGAATTCGAGTAAGCCGGGTTTTGATTCAGACCATATATCGAATGATGATTTTTTGTAGTTTAACTACTCTAGGTCTAAATATTTAATGTAACATTTAAATTACAATAATAAATATTCGATATTATTAATATTTTAAAACATAATGTAATTTTCGGATGGTTTCGGGTCGGGTAACTTTGGATTTTCGGATGACTTCAGGTCGGGTAACATTGGATATCGGGTTGCATCACGCTAGTCTATTTGGGTATAATCGGTTTTGGGTTAATCTCGGGTTCGGTTTTTTTCGGATTCAGGCCAAATTAGTTCGGGTCAAATATGTATCGGGTATAAAACTTTTTATTTTTTCTTAGGTCGGGTCGGGTTCGGAGTCGGGCGGGTTTTGCGGCTTGGGTCAAGTTTTGACAGCCATACAACCAACTATATGAGTCACATATATATATCCTTACTATTATAAAAAAAAATCTCGTAAATGGGCTAAAATCCGTAAAAATTACTATAGCTAAACTTTTCTGGTTTTGTGTGCGTTCCTTCTTCCGAACACTTCTCTGTCTCAGAGAATGTCTCTCTTTCTCTCCTTCCCATCCGACGGTCTGCCTTCTCTACTTTCCCACCGGGGTGTGCTCAGCGGCCCGACACTTTTTGCTCAGCGGTCTGGGTTTTATTTTCGTTAATTACAGTTCTTTCCCTTTTATTTGTAGTATCTATATTTCATTCCCGTTATTCTTAGATAATTATAAAATTAATCATTAAGTTATAAAAAATAATAAAAAATATCCTTAGATTTAAAAATATTAGCTTTATCAAATATCTTTTTTCTTAGTTTATCTTAGTATCGCTTAATTGAATATAGGTCCTGTAATTTGGTATCAGAGCCGAAAATTAAAAAGTTGACAAGCTGAAAATTATCAAGTCGACAAGCTGGAAATTTCCGATAAGTGTCCTAATCGAGAATCTCCACATATTAAACATCTAAAAATTGGCGAAAAACATTATGAAGCCATACTAAACACCATTGTCGACGACATCGCAGATTTGAAAAGTTGTATTTTTAGATTGAGTGAGAAAATCCAAAAAATTAAAGAAGAACTCACTCTAGTCCAACGAATCCACCTAGAAGAAAACCAAAAAATTGCTGTTGCACTTACTAATGAAATTAGACACCAAGGTGCTATTACTAAAACAGTAGTAGGTAAAAGACCGAGTCTGTTTCCACATAAATATCCTTTTCAAAATCAAAACCCATCAAAAACATTTTCAGTCCCCAATTTAAAAATTGAAAAGAAAACCGAACCTGAAGATGAAGAAACATGAAGTAGAGAATAACTCTAAGTTACTAGAAAATATCATGGAAGAATCAGGTATAACGAGTAGCGAAGAATCTGAATATGGTATTGAAGAAGAAGAGATGTACCAACAAATGGGATTAATAAAATTAAAAGATATGGAAACAATACCCATTAATGAAGTCAAAAGAAGAGTGGATAAAATTGTTGGTAAAAAGGTGTTAGATTTCAATGAAGATGAGGAAGAGATAACACCTATAATATTAGAAGAGACTAATGAGGCAAACAGATCATACTATAAAAAATATGAAGAAGGATCATGTAGCTATCGAAGGCCCAATGTTAAACCTAAAGAGTTTTTAGAAAAAACGGCTAGATTTGGAGTAAGGATTATGCCAAATCATCGACCTAATAAAAAAGAACTCACTTTAGAACCAATAAGTGAAACTGGATATAAGCTAAATCTAGATGGAGTAAGAAGACGAGAAGAAGTATTAGATTTTTGGAAGAAAAGCATGATGAGTGTCTTAAACCTAAATACAGATTGGAGATCATCAAATTTTTTAAATTACATAGAACACAGTCTGTATGGTATAGTAGCTGACTGGTATGAAGGAATACCTGAAGAATATAAAGAAAATCTTAGAACAAAAGAATCTCCAGCAGAAATGTTTACCACATTATGTGAAGCTATAGACGAAGAGTTTGTAGGAGAAAGAGATGAAATTGGCAAAAAATTTATTGAGTGGCGAAGAAAGTTAAACACTCTTGAAATCTGTAATATGAGATATTTGGATAACTATCTCTCTGAATTTGAACATTATTATTATAAGATAGGAGAAAACCAAACTAATCTTCAAATGCTCTTCGATAAGCTCCCAAAACCTATTAACGAAGAAATTAGTGATGGATATCATGAATGGAAAAATAGGTATAATTCTAGAGATACTTTGGGTAATAGAACGAAATTTATAAAAAGATGGGTAGAAAAGAAATGTCGAGAAGTGAAAGGAACACAACAAATGAAGAGACAATTTCTACCATGTTGGGATTTACCAAATGAATGGGGGTGTGATAGAAGAGATAATCAAAGAAGAAATAATTATAGAAAGAAAAGCTTCAACAAACAAAGAGGAGAAAAATATCATAAGAAGTATTATAAGAAACCGTTTATTAAGAAAAGAAGGTTTTTTAGGAAAGCCTCTTACTGCCCTGAAAAGAAAAGAAATTGCAAGTGTTGGGCATGTGGCGAAACGGGGAATTATGCTAATGAATGCAAAAATAGGAAAAACAATAAGTTAGCAGAAGCATTAGGAAGTATGGATTACATTGAAATATCCGAGGATGAAGCTATTGAATTAGCTTTAAGCAACAACAAAGGAGTTGTTGAAGTAATTGAGGAAGAAGAAGGTGAGGAGTCGGATTATGAGGAAGTCAATGAGATGATGCAAGGAGAGGAAATAGATTCTTCAAATTTCACCGAAGAAGCCTTCGATTCAGGTGGAGAAATGACCACTCTAGCTCAACTCCAAGAAGCAGAATCATCCATAGATGAAGAACAAATAGAAAACATGCGAAAATCAGGGGTCGAATTCCCGGTTATCGCTAAAGAACAGTTCTTCAAGAGACATTTCTTCCCAGCATTCTCTAAATTCGTGTGCGAAGAAATGCTAGGAGATATAGTAATAAAAAATAACGAAAATCAAGCTACTGAAATCAACCTAATTAATTGGAAAAATATTCAAAAACACAACAAGGACAAAAAGTACAAATATATTTATGTGTGTGGAATCCAAATATTCATCACTCCTCTACAAGATTTTGGTAAAAATGTGCACTGCATTAACTTTGTTTGTGACACTAGGCACAAGAGATTTAGTGACCAAACTATTAGTAGAGTAGTATGTAACTTGAGTCAAGGACCAGTGTCTTGGATATGTAGGCCAAACTATTATGTTAGTTTAGAAGACCAATTTGCATCTAAGTTTTTATCGTTAAAACTGTTAACTGAAGGGATTAATATGCATAAGGGAACTTGTCCTCTACAATTAAAGTGGAAGGTAGTATATAAGTTAGAAAATACCACCAATCCTCCAATGAGAACTCAAATGGTAGAAGCTGATAAATATGAGATTAGTGGACCAGGACAATTAGCAGTACCCGTTAAGGTAAAGCCAGAACAAATTAATCTAAAAACAGTTTGGGTAAATGCCTTTGAAAATCCTTCGACCACTAAATGTGAAAAGGTCTTAACAATTGATGAGGAAGGAAAAATCCATACAAACTCACAACCTCCATCAAGTTTAACAAGAAACAGGAGTCTTTCTAGGAGTCAAAGTTCTAGGTTCAATCCTAGTCTTAATCTTGCTCAAAGAAACCAGTTATCCCCTTCAATTAGAAGTGTTAAGGAAGAGAGTCCATTCCGAGTAGATGACGATATTGCTAGTCTTCTAGCAACACTAAATAGGAAGTTAGAACTTAACAGCCTTGGAAGAACACTTCATGAACCAGCTAGACATAGTATAGATCTAGGATCAACATCAGTGTCTAGTTCTAGTTCTAGTGCTAGCTCAAACCCTTCATTTCTTCCAGCCACACCAGGAGAAGCGTCTACTTCTAGAGCTGATAAAAGGTTAATAGGGTTTAAAACAAAAACTATTAGTGAACATGTCTATGAAGGAGACGAGGAATCAAATATGCAAATAGAAACGTTCATGAGAGTCACTAACCCAAATAGCATCTACATCCCTATAACTATATGCATTGAAGGATTTAATGATTATCAATTATGTGCTTTCGTAGACAGTGGATGTTCTGTGTGTTTTGGAAAGAAATCTTTATTTCCAGAATTTATGTGGAAATCAGCATCCAAACCTATTCAGGTAAGAATTGCTGATAATAGTATCATGATTCACTCAGAAGTCATTCTAGATCTACCAATTATGCTAGGGGGTTACCCATGTATAATTCCTATATTATGGGCTACTGAACAAACATCTCATGACATGATATTAGGAAATAATTTCCAAAGGTTATATTCTCCTTGTACTCAAAGTTTAGATAAAATGATATTTACTGTTAATGGAGAATTAGCTTGGGTAAGAAAAATGAAAGAAGCCTATACGCATCAAAAGATTGAATTCACGCGCAGTAAGCGTGGTGAGGAGCATATTGTTCCTACACAAAGAGAATTTGCACTATTAATAGACGAGATAACTATAAAAGAACAAATTATTAATCAACAAAAGGATTTGTGTAAGGAGTTATACTCTGAAGACCCTTTAAAGTTTTGGGATAAAGATAAGTCATTTGCTAAGATAGAATTAATAGATCCTAAAACTGTTATTAGAGTAAAGCAGATGGTTTACACCTTTAAAGACCAACAAGAATTTAAGGAGCAAATTGATGATTTACTAAAAAAGGGTTTAATTAGAGAAAGTAAAAGTCCTCATTCTAGTCCTGCTTTTATGGTTAGAAATCATGCTGAAGAAAAGAAAGGAAAGGCTAGAATGGTTATCAATTATAAGAAATTAAATGATAATACTGTCTTTGATGGATATTATATCCCTAATAAAACAGTTCTATTTAATAGAATACAGGGAGCCACATGGTTCTCAAAAATGGACTGTAAAAGTGGATATTGGCAAATTAAGATGGAAGAAGACAGTATACCATTAACAGCTTTTAGTGCACCACAAGGTCATTATGAATGGGTAGTTATGCCATTTGGTCTAAAGAATGCACCACAAATATTTCAAAGGAGAATGGATAAAATCTTTAAGAATCTTAAGCATTGTTGTCTTGTCTACATTGATGATATCTTAATATTTTCAAAAACATTAGAACAGCATATGCACGACCTTAGGGCTATAACTCAAGAATGTGTTAGTCATGGCATCATCTTAGGACAGAGAAAATGTATTTATGCTATGCCAGAGATTGAATTTCTTGGGTTGAAGATTAAAGCTGGACAAATAGTATTACAAGATCATATCCTAGAAAAGGTAGAAAAATTTCCTGATAAAATAGAGGATAGGAAGCAATTAGAAAGATTTTTAGGATGTCTTACTTATGCCTCTGATTTTATAAAAAATTTGGCTAAATTAAGAAAACCCTTACAAGTCAAGTTGAAAAAAGAAGAGGTTTGGAACTGGACTAATCAGGATACAAAAGTAGTCCAAGAACTTAAAAAATGTTGCATGAATTTGCCAGTGTTAACTCTACCCAATGAGGAGGATGAACTTGTTCTTGAAACTGATGCTAGTAATTATCATTGGGGTGCTGTTTTGAAATTAAAGAAAGATAACAAGCTTTGCAGGTACAGCAGTGGAAGTTTCAACAAAGCCGAATGTAATTACACTGTAATGGAGAAGGAGATTCTTGCTATCTTAAAAGGAATTAATAAATTCATAATTTTTCTTGCTCCAAAACCCTTTACAGTGAGAACTGATTGTAAAGGAATATTAGGATTTATCCATAATAATTTGGATAATATGAAAGCGCAAGGGAGGCTCCTGCGTTGGCAATTAGCCCTTAACCATTTTTCCTTTAATATTGAACATGTGCAGGGATCAAAAAACTCATTAGCAGACAGCTTGACACGAGAACTTGCAAGTGAGAAAAATGGTGAACAGAGTACCACCTCCACAAGGAATTTTAAGGATGTATCACGATTATGGGTACGAGAATTTCTCTCTAGAAGAAATGGTCCGAATAGCCCACAATTTCCTATCTCAGCGTCCATCAAATGCAGAGAGGAGGGAACTTGAGGAGAAAGAAAAGTACCACAAGGGATGGGTGTCACCTCCCAGTCAGTTTAAAATTTCAATAATGGAAGAAGTTAGTAAGAGTAGGTGTCGTTATGGGTATCAATTGGTGAACCATTTGATGACCTTACGAGTGTTAGAATTGGAAATAACCAATAAAATACTTCAGCTCCCTTGGGAGCTCCAAGAAAAGCTGAAGGGTTATTGGAAGTATAAAGAGTTTCCACAATGGTATTCTTACGTGATGAGCAGAGATAGATGTCCGTACTATGATATTTGGGAAGAATGGGGAACTCTAGTTCTCTTTCGTGATAATTCTGCAATTGGAGGAATAAACCTTCCTGGTAATCCTTCTGAAGATATGGGAATATTAAAGGCATTGGATTATGGAATGTGCAACGACATATATGGAAAATTTCCTTATAAATGGAGTCCAATAAGAAAGCATTTCACCAAGTTTCAGAATTATGTGTTCAACAGAGTCAAGCAATCAGGGATAGAAGAAAAGCTAATCTGTTTTGTGCATGGAGCAAACATGGAGACAGAAGGAGGAAAATCAAGAGCACCTCACTACTTGATTAGGTTTGTTAAAGACCAGTTCTCTGCGGATCCAATAACATTAAGGCAACCAATCCTAAAAAATGCCACTGAAGCCAGAGCCATGGGACTTTTCTACATCTATGAATACATCAAGCAGTATCAAAAAACCGACATGCTAATATTCAAAGTAGGATTCACCACTGTTATAATTCCGAAGGAGCTTCAACCATATTTTTCAGAAGCAATAGAGTCATCTGATTCAATCCAGGATTACTTATCAGCAATAGAATTTGGGAGATATCTATCGCCCAAAGGTCAAGACTTTATATGGGATAAGCTTATGGATTGGGATCCAGAATATTCAGAAAATTTGATGAAGCAATTAGAGCTCGACTTAGATGAAGATGCTGCTGCAGGATGGGAGGATAATGTTGGAGAAGAAGGCATGTACAACATCGAATACTGCATGGATTATTAACCATCAAAGACCACATCATGATGCCAAGCCACGTGGACCACCAGAAGGAATCTCTTTAGTGTGATGTCTTTTTATTACTGTTCAGTGTGCTTTTTTTTTTCAGAGTGATGAACACTGTTTGTACTTTTTTCTTTTCAGAGTGGTGGCACTGTTTGCCATGTGAGTGGATTCCCTGAGACTTTGTCGGTAGCAAGTTGTAAAGAGCATTAATAGAGCATCCAATGCTCTCCAAGGCTCTATAAATAGGACCCTTGTAAGCTGAAGGAAGGGCACCGAAAATCAGAAAAACAAAGTCTGAATCGAGAGAAAGAGAAAGAGAAAGCTTTGAACTTGAAAGTGAAGCGGTGTTCCCTCACTCTAAGAGTTCAAATCCTTCTATGGATCTTTCTAGTTTGAGTGTTTGAGTGTTTTCAGTGTGTTTGTGTGCTTGTAATCCTTTCAAATTCAATAAAAGTTTGTTTTTAAGTAAGGGAAAGCTACTTAATCGAAAACTATGTCTTGAATAAACCTCTTTCTTGACTACAAATCCTCCATCCACAAAAAATTGAGGGATTTTAAGTTAGAGACTACGATCTGAGGTAGGAAACGAAACAGATCTGTGCTGTGCTTGAGCTAAGGGAGTCCTGGTTGAGGATTAGCAACCCCTAGAAATCCGGAAGCTACAGGAACACCGGAGGTCCAGCGATACTACGCTCAGGTAACGGTCAAACCTCTCTAATTTATAATTTTCATTAATTACGGAGCATGGTGGGCTTGTGTTCATAGAAAATAGTTTATTCATGCTATAGTTAGTAGATTATGGTAGTTAGTACCATTTAAAGTCATAAAATTTATAAACCGTTCAAATTTGGATATATTTGCAAAAGTTTAATACTTTTGGGCAGATCTAATAATTTAACCTAAATTGAGAGCAAAAACGAAATAATTTTTTGGAAGTGCTTTTGTGTCAGCGGGGCGCTGAGCCTTCCCACCTATGGCCTTCATCTTCTCTGCCTTATCTGCACATCCTGCTCCATTCTCTTTATTTGCTTATCCACACATCATATTTTCTTATCTTTCTCCTTCCCGTCTCTCTCCTTCTAAGCGTCGATTTTAAGGTTATGAACCCTAGATCTCTAACAATGTTGCCTTGGTTTCATGGCTCAAGCGCCTAAAAAGCTTGTTGATTTCCCAAATCTGGCACGTCGGTGAGCGAGATTCCAGGATCGATTGCCAAGCGGAGGTTGAGATGCTCTTCTTCGAGTGCCGCTTGGTTGATCGGAGATGCACCCAATTTTCCAGGTCGCTCTCCTCCTTTTATAATCTATTCTAAATAAACTTTCATGAACACTTGTTCTGGTTCGAATTGACCGTCCCCAAATTGGTAAGTATTCGCTGAGGATGGTTATTGGATGGCTATGGCGGATTCGTACGGGTACTGTCGGAGATCATAACGGAAAGCTGCTCAAAGGGGCATCGCCGATGAGATGGGGCCACAGCAGCTGGCGGTGAGGGATACGCCTCCATCGACGGCTTCGTCGTCAAGACTGGGGATGAAGAAGTACATGCGATGTGTAGAAGAAAAGGATGATGCTCTTGAGCCTCTTGATTTGGGTACCTATCTTATTTCTTTTGTGTTCAAGTTTTGTTAGGTCTGAAATTTGACGCTTCAACTCGAGGTTACTAAACTTGATTAGGGAGGCTGCCGGTCGGACTGTCGGAGACAGGCTAGCAATCGATCCGGTTTTGGTGTCCTGCAGTTGTTAGAAGAAGTACCTCTAATTGGAGGTAAGCTTTCTGAATTTATTAGGTCTGATATTATAATTGCGTGTGTTCTTTTTTCTCATCTGGTTGGATGGATTGCTTTACGATTTCTTCTGTTCCAATTTTCACGTGTTGTGTAGGTGATTTTGGATTTCGATGTATAATGAAGAGATTTCTTCGCTTTTCAGTCACATGGTAATTCTTCACTTCTCCTTGTTCTCTTTTTCTATTTTTTACACGCCTTGCTAAATCATTGTGTGATGCTATAGAAGTAACTGATTGATTGTTGGTGTTCTCTTCTTAATCTGATATCAAGATTATACGTTTTTTTTCTTACTCTTCCCTTCATTTGTATGGTCTTCTTGTGATTATAAACAGATGAAAACTACTGTAATTGTTTGGCAATAGGCTTGCAGATACTATATCATAGAAAGTGGAGTTGCTATTGCTCTTGCATTTCTTATTTATTTGGCAATTTTATCAGTGTTGATTGTTTCAGGTTTATGCATTGGTTGGCTTCTTTTTCCTTCCCTTTAATGACTTCTTGGTATGTTAAATATGCTAATTTTTATTGCAACAAGTTAGGAAACCAATGCAATAATAGCTAACAGTGCTTTCAAGCAGAAATTATGTTTTGTTAGAATGGAAATGGGTTGATTTTTGGATAGTTAGGATGGAGTGTAAAAGAAAATAGTGGTAGACAGAAAATGACATCTTATGGGTGAAAGTGGACTGTCAATTCTAAGTTCATCTATCCCACTATCTCTTTTGATGACTAATGTCGATTTTAAGGTAATGTATTTCTTTCTATGTTTCTCATACACTTGATGAAGTAACATCCAGATAGTAGGATGTCTCTGCTCTCTTGTTCTGTATGCGCATGAAATGTGTGCTGATTGATTTTTAACGCGATTATTATATCAAATAATGAAGGTTTTCATTTGTAATACGAACTCTGCCCCTTTTTTGCTCTTTCATGAAGTGCAAAGAATGATGGTTTCTTTTAGCTTATTAAATTGTTTGCACCTTTATTTTCAGTTGGATGTAGATTGCTGCAGTCGCAGGTCAAGAGGTTGAATTAAAAAGTGGGTGTGGAAAACTGGGATCTTAGCTATGCTCACAACTCACAAGCGGGTGTTGATATTTTCAGGCACCCTACTTGGAAACGTAGTTGGCCTGTGCCGTTTGCCTAAGCTAAAAAATACAGACTTCTGCTGCAATATCTTCATTGGCTATATATCCAAACACTATTATGTTTTAGGTTGAATATCACAAAACCACCCGTGAAATATGGGTTTGTGCACAAAACCACCCGTAAAAATTGAAATTTCAGCAAACCACACGTAAAAACATTTCATTAGCAAAAAACCACCCGTAAAAATTGAAATTTCAGCAAATCACCCGTTAAAATTCTCTCTTTACAAAAAACCACCCATAAAAATATTATGTTTACAAAAGACCACCCTAATCAACAATTCCGTTAAATTTTTCGTTAGACATAGAGAATTTTATTATTTTCACTACTAAAATACCATTTCTACTATTCAAACCCCAAACCCCAAACTCCATATTCTAAATTTGTGGTTTGTGAATGTTTTCTTACCTGGATCTGAAGAACGAGATACCCATCAATCCATAATTTCATTACATTTACCGTTAGATACTAAGAAAGTCGCAAAAATACTTTTATTTGATTAATACTGTAAAAAAAAACTCAAAATTTTTCGCATGAAAAAGAATAAGAAGGACAAATGAACTTCAATCAATCCAAATTCTCCGATCTAGGGAGGTGAATTAGTATTTCGTGTTTGGGCTTTGGTTGAATGAATCGGAGGTGTTGGTATCTCGTTCTTCAAATCCAAATAAGAAAACATTTACAAATCACAAATTCAAAATCTATGGTTTGAGTTTGTGTGTTAAATGGTAAAATTGGTGTTTTAGTAGTGAAAATAATAAAATTTTATTTTCTAACGGAATTATTGACTTGGGTGGTCTTTTGCGAACGGAATATTTTTATGGGTAGTTTTTTGCAAACGAAATATTTTTAAGGGTGGTTTGCTGAAATTTTAATTTTTACGGGTAGTTTTCTGCAAACGAAATATTTTTACGAGTGGTTTGCTGAAATTTCAATTTTTACGGATGGTTTTGTGCACAAACCAATATTTCGCGGGTGGTTTTGTGAAATTCATCCTATGTTTTATCTGTATTCAGTAATCTTGACTTGTGTACATTCTCTTCAAATTATCTGTATTCAGTATAGCTCAATTAGGAAGCCAATAGTGTTTACTTCAAAAAATGCAGAATTCTGAACTTCACATTATGTTTTATACATAACTTCACTAATAAAAATAGCCATATAAAAAACATCCCACACGCATCATGTGCGAAGCACATGCTCACAACTAGTGTGTATATATATATATATATATATATATATATATATATATATATATATGAAAGTTTATATCAATGAAAAAGTAAATTATTCTTTTTTATAGATTGTAAGAAAAATTAACTATATATATATATATATATTAGCTGGTTTGGTTCAAGTCAGGACCATTCTTGTGGTAAAGACTTTTGCTTAAAGTAAGGACTAAGGACTAATCTCAATCATTAGATTTACCTCATCACTATATATTGGACGATCAAGATTTTTTTAAAATTTTTTAAAATTTTTAAAATTTTTTAAAATTTTTTAAAATTTTTTAAATTTTTTTAAATTTTTTTAAATTTTTTTAAATTTTTTAAAATTTTTTAAAATTTTTTAAAATTTTTTAAAATTTTTTAAAATTTTTTAAAATTTTTTAAAATTTTTTAAAATTTTTTAAAATTTTTTAAATTTTTTTAAAATTATGTTCTTTGTTAAAAAAAAAGCTTTAAAAATATTAAATATGACATTTCAGTTTTTATATACTACGAGTTCATTTTTATACACTAGAAGTTCAATTTTTTATGTTAGGAGTTCAATTTTCTATAATGTATGAGTTCAATTTTTATATTCTACGAGTTTATTTTTTATTGATAATAAGTTCAATTTTTATGTGCTTTGAGTTCATTTTTCATATAATTCTATTTTCACATAAATAAAAAAATATTGAAATATAAATTTTTTTTTTTACCTTTTTAAATTTTTTTAAAAAAAGCTTTAAAATGTTAAATATGACAGTTCAATTTTTACATATTATGAGTTCATTTTTATACACTAGAAGTTCAATTTTTTATGTTAGGAGTTGAACTTTCTATATTGTATGAGTTTAATTTTTATATTCTACAAGTTCATTTTTTTTATCTATGATAATTTGAATTTTTATGTTCTTTAAGTTCATTTTTTATATAATTCGATTTTGACATAACTGAAAAATGAATTGTTTTTTCTCAGTTTTTTTTATTTTTTTTAATTTTTTTTAATTTTTTTAATTTATGTTCTTTTTTTTTAAAAGGCTTTAAAAACGTTACATATGATAGTTCAATTTTTATATACTACGAGTTCATTTTTATACACTACAAGTTCAATTTTTTTTATGTTAGGTGTTCAATTTTCTATATTGTATAAGTTCAATTTTCATATTCTACGAGTTCATTTTCTACATTGTATAAGTTCAATTTTCATATTCTACGAGTTCATTTTTTATTTATGATAAGGTCAATTTTTATGTGCTTTGAGTTCATTTTTTTAAATACTTCGATTTTCGCAAAACTAAAAAAATAGAAAAATAAAAAAATAAAAAACATTAAAAAATAAAAAACATTAAAAAATAAAAATATTTAAAAAAAATAAAAATAAAAATATTTTTTGAAGAAATCTTGACCATTCAATACATAATAAAGGAGTTAATCCAATGGTTGAGATTAGTGCTCATTATAAGCCTAGTCCTATTAAGCCCAATGGGGTTCCATCCTAAAACCAATTGGCAATAGGAGGAGTAGCCCAAGGGTGTATATACTAGACAAGATATGTCCCAACTTTAGATGTGAGAATGCATTCTAATACGCCCCCACAAGTGCAACTGGGGGAACTAGCCCAGTTGACACTTGAACAACACAACAGGGCGAGCCTAGGATCGAGAGAGGCCGTTTGGCGAATAGCTCTGATACCATATTAAGCCCAATGGGGTTCCATTCTAAAACCAATTGGCACTAGGAGGAGTAGCCCAAGGGTATATATACTAGGCAAGATATGTCCCAACTTTAGATGTGAGAATGCATTCTAATACGCCCCCACAAGTGCAACTGGGGGAACTAGCCTAGTTGACACTTGAACAACACGACAGGGCGGGCCTAGGATCGAGAGAGGCCGTTTGGCGAATAGCTCTGATACCATATTAAACCCAATGGGGTTCCATCCTAAAACCAATTGGCAATAGGAAGAGTAGCCCAAGGGTATATATACTAGGCAAGATATGTCCCAACTTTAGATGTGAGAATGCATTCTAATAAGTCCTTACCATAAGAGTGGTCCTTACCGGAACCATGCCCTATATTAGCTTCCTTTTTTAATCATAGATGAGAGTTAAGGGTACAATGGTCAACAAAATTAGGTATATCCTTCTAATCTAAGATGGCTAAAAAATTTGAACTACAATACATACGTGTAGCTTTCTTGAGTAGATAATTCTATTGGGAGTGATAAAGATGGTAAATGTAATTTTAAGTGTTTTCGTACATTCAATTAAGTTTATAATAATCATGTGATTGGAAATATTTTTTGGCTGCATTGGAACATTTTCTTATAACATGATCATTGATGGGGAACCCAAATCTAATGTGGATTGCATTGCATGTTTGGGAACAAGATAACAACCATATAACATGATCATTAAAGGGAACAACTTTATAGTACTACAATTTTTTTTCCTTCGCTTGAAATTAAAAACATAGTATATGCCTATTTTGGCAACTAAAAGAGACACAATAGAAATATGATATAAAGAAAGTGCAATGCTGCAATATAAATATAATGGCCAGAGTTATCTTCAACATCTGATGACTAAATGGTACCAACAACAATTATAGCACTTGTCTTTAGCTTTCTCCACTTTTTGCATTTGCATTTAACAATGGCCATCTAAGGTTGCTTCTTTTAGGCAGCAAAGCCAATTGTTTCCAAGAGCAGACCTTTTATCTGCTCTGGATTCACATACTGTCCTTCCACGCATTGCTGTAACAACACAACCAAAATTCTTTACAATTCAGTTGTCAGAAGGGAAAAAAGGAAATGGAAAATTCAAAGAGCACAAACCTCAGCGCAATATATATCCAAGACAAACCCATTGAAACTACTGACTACTGCTTTTTGGATTTCTAAACCGACACTGTCTAGAGCTCTCATAACAGACAACAAGACATCGGGTTTCTTACTGCAAAACATGTGGATGCTCATTGTGCTTCCATTCGCCTTAACTTCTATCTGCACATATTTATATTAATTGTACAACTTTAAGTATAAATAAATTGCTGGATTGACAAGCAAGCCTTTGAAGAATACATATCTAGAGCCTGCATTTACCAAACACGCCCCTAAGAAAAATGAGTTACCCTTGTAGGTTGGCCATCCGGGCTAGGCAATGAGACAGGGAAAATCTCCTTGATTTTGGCGGGAAGTTTTGGAAGAGTTGGAGTGAAGCTTGTAACATGGGTCACTGATGAAGTTGCTGAAGATGTGGATTGAGATGATGTTGGAGATTGTACCGGATCTAGTTCATTTTCGAGATGGTTAATCTTTTGCCTCAGCTCCTCCAAATAATCAATAGCATCCCTAAGAATTGAAACCTTATCCATCTGTCATTCATATATATTTATTTGTTAGTAAGGTGGTTTTATTTTGTGTAATGATTTTCATATAACGAATATTACTTTTTATTGAAATAAGCAACTGATCGAGTACCAAGTAAATAATTCTTAACCGTCTTATGTGTACCAAGTATAAAATTCTGGTTTGTACAATCATAAGATAATCATCCCAAAGATATATGACACAATCAATAGAAAGCTACAAGATTTCAAAGTATTATTATGCCCAACATCAAATAAGCAATGCCTCAACGTCACAAAGATAATCTCATCAATAGAAAGTAAAAAAAGATTGAAATTTAGAAAAGAGGGAAAAAGTGTTGACCTTGCTGATGTTGGGGACAACAGACCTCAACATTAAGAGCCTTTCATTCAGCTTCCTCCTCCTCCGCCTCTCCGCCATCAAATTCTTAGCAGGTGCTCCTTTCAACTTCTTCTTGTTCTTGTTCATCATCATGGAAATAACCTCTCCATTCGCATCCTCCTCCACCTTAACCACAGTTTGTCTCATCAACTCACCCGAATCATAATTGAAACTCGAGCCCAACACTCCATCTATAGAGCTCTTTCCGAGAGTAAATCTCCTTTGGAACAAAGTAATCTGCTCTACATGATCGGAGTTAGATGGAGCGGGTTTGGTGGGGCTTTCGACTCGGCTTTGAGCGGCGGAAACGGGTAGCCCGAAATTGAGATTGAAGCCAAGGTTGGAGGGCATCAAGTTGTGGTGCACATGATGAGGAGATGAAGAAGCGGAGGATTCAATGGGTTGCACAGACGATTTTTCTTCATCTCCGTCATAGGCTAGCCAAGAAGCGAGGGCGAAGTTGAGATTGGGAAGCATTTTTTAGAGTAAAACAGAGGGAGCGATAGGGAGGAGTGGAGATTGTTAGTGAGGTGATCTAACATTCATCAAGAACTCTTTTTTATAGAAATTTTTTTGGCAAAAAAATAAAAAAATCGAAAGTGCAAGTGGCCGGGCTAAGGGGGTTGAACTTGGACTTGGACTTTGAATTGCAATGCCGTAACGTCTCTCTTCTCCTTTTACTCTCTTTATGATATTTGCAGTGGGCGAAGAACAGAAGAAAAATAGGGTTGTAGCAAAGGTTTCATTAATGTCATCTTAAATGTAATTAAACTGGATGATTTGGTACAAGAAAATGCTTTAGGTGATGGTAAAAGGCTAGGATGATTAATCTTAACTACAAATGTAATATGATGTGTAGTTGTCATTTGAATTTCCCATTGTTTTTCTTCAATTACTTGCCTAAACAGTAGCCTAGAAAAATGATTTTAAGACATTATTTTATTCCTTTCTTACCTAATGATTTTAAGATATTATTTTATTCCTTTTCTACATTGAGGTTTCAACGAGATATCTTGGAGATAAACGAGTGTTGCCACGTGCTAGGATTTTCAGTTGAAATCTTTGCTTGGAATCTCAATCATCTCTATATGTATTTCATTCAAGTTTGATGTTGTGTTATCCTCGTGGGCATAATTTATTATTATTCACATCTACTACCAGAGTCAACAAAAAAATGCCCAGCCAAAGACTGCCAAGCACAAACCATGAGGCAACTCATCCCCTCTCACACTAGTAACGCTCTCCCCTCACAATAAAAACGCTTTGCTTCTGTCACTCTTCTGTTTACTACCAAAAATAATTTCAAAATACAACCCTCTTTTATGCCATTTTCCCTACAACCGTCGCTTTTCTTTTGTCTTTTAAAAAAAGATCCCTAATAGCCTGCATTGCACATGATTCGTCCTACATTACAAAGGTTAAACATGCACCACCCAAAACTTCCATGTAATGTACTTTTTATGTAGTGCTTATGCTTTCAAACATATATGATACTAGGGAAACAGACTCGTCTGATGCACAAGACATTACTTCTACTTTACTAACACATGTATAAGATACAATGGCTTACAATATCAAATCTTACAAGATTCATATGTATATAATAATATATAATTGTCCAAAGCTTAATGGGATAAGTTACCATGAATAACTCAAATGTTGTTCCCATTTCCTTGAAACTAAGGTAATAAGTAATTTTGTATTTAGAGTCTAAGACTTTAATTTTTTTTAACATTAAAATATGAAAAGTAGCTTAACTATATAACTTAATTTCATGATTAGCTAAAAAAAATAGTTCCTTTGAAATATATAATCATAAAGCCCTTTATAATGATGGCAATTAGGTAACATTATATAATCTTTTAGGCATTGCATTAATACTCGTGAATAAATAATATCGTATTGCGAGTTTAAAATAACATATATATTTGTGATGAGAAGTTCCTGTATTCAACTTCAAAATAATTGTAAATTCATTTATGAATCTAATAATATTGAACTTTCTATTTCTGACATCTCTCATTCTATCTGTGAAAGAATAGTAGGATCTCTAAGTGTCCACATTAAGGATAAATTTCATTTTATATATGTGTGTGTCAAAAAATAAATTAAATAATCAAAGAAACAAATGTCAATGACAATCACTCAAGACCAAAATATAATTATAAAGGAAATTTAGAATAATATTGGGTTGAAGCACACAAATGCACTATTCTTTATAGAGCAAAAACTCCCCACTACACCAGGGTACATGATTTGATGAATACGCTCCTCTTCAAAAATACATCAACTCTATGGATCAATTATGCGCAACAAAGGATCCCCGAGGTGACACGCGCCCAATACTATAAATGTGGTTTTGTGAAAGAAGTTGGAATGAACTCTTGCGTAAATATATAGAGTAATACATAGAGATTGCTCAAGGATGCACCTTGAAGCTATGAATCCAACCGTATACATACTACTAAGCATGACTTTGAAAAATAGAAATTTTAATAAATGTTTTTTTCTCATACAATAAAGAATATGTTGTGACGTTAAAAATGAAAGATTTGGTAGTAATAAGCATTAAAATCATGCAATTAAGATATTTAATTTGGAAAGAAGAACTTTAGAGATTTATATGCTAATAAATGTTAGAGATTAAAACGTAGATAGATAGATTGGAATAGTAATTAGTTAGCAAATGAATAATTTCAACGTTTTCAGTCCATGCAATTAATTCATTAGATTTTTTTTAATTTACACTAGAGTGCTAACTCGTCCGTTGAATGAGACATGGTTCATATTATGTGTTTGTTATTTTCTTAAATGTTTTGACTTTTAGATATCATAAGATGTGATCTAATTA
The DNA here is from genome assembly GCA_964016875.1 of Fallopia convolvulus. Lineage (NCBI taxonomy): Eukaryota > Viridiplantae > Streptophyta > Magnoliopsida > Caryophyllales > Polygonaceae > Fallopia > Fallopia convolvulus. The sequence continues at coordinate 24,829,821 of OZ024718.1, forward strand.
AGCACATTAATTAGTTTCATTATCAAATGTTATAATCGATTGTATACAAAAAATATTAAAAATATGCATATGTAAATTATTTGATCATTTAATTAGAGCATACTAATTTAAGATATATGAATTTCTTTTACATCCTTATATGACAATCCGAGCACTAATTTCATTTTATACTTAAACTATTTCCATTTTTAGGTTTATTTTTAACTATTTTTTAGATTTAGATTAATGCGATTTTTGTGCATATAAATTTGTGAATAATCGATAATATTGTATGTTTAATTTACTTTCTAAAACATAAGTATTGTTCATTATTTTATTTTATTTTGAATCAAGGAAATTTGAATCCTCTATAAATACATAGGAAATTGTAAGTATTTATTTAATTTTCTTCAAAAAAGCTTTTACATATTTGTTGCAATTTAATATTGGTAGAATTATTAAGAGAATGTAGCATTTATTAGATATAGAGGGACATCTTTTATAGTTGTTAAGATAAGATGGTTTTAAGGGAATGTTTGGAGGACTCATCCATTTAATATCAACATTACAATATTCTTAATTAAATTATTAAGAATATGATTAGATAGGGGTTACAATATCAATTATTTACCATCTTAATTTTTATTTAATTTATCATTTTATTTAACAATTTATATTAAACTTATTTGAGGTATTAGAATTAATTATTTGATTTAATAATTCAGTATGGCTACGCAAGAAAATACAATTTGGTTAATTAATTATTTGAAGTGTTTTTTAGTTATTATACTTTTTGCAAGTGTATGTTTTTATTTTGATTGCATGTTAATTGTATATTTGTATTATATATTTTGTATCACCAATGGACAATGGTTAAATAGAAAATTTTCATTAACAACTATAAAAGTATTGAAGTGGTGGAAATTATATTGTTCTTTTCCATAAATTTAGTGTTTATGACATTAATTCGCGTGATAACAATTATATTTCTAAAAACTATCATAAAAATCCCTTAACTAGAATTTCCCTTTCCTGTAACATCCTATAGAACTTAATACCCATTTTATTGAGAAACTTTCCAATAAACATACATATATTATTCAATATTCAATTCAATTGTAACATCCTAAAAAATCAATATCGTATTTTAATGTTATTACTTCCTACCAAAAAAATATTATGTTATTACAAATCTTTCATATTTTATTTCTTGTTTTACGTAAAGCCCTTCGAAGCTTGTACAAGAAAGGAAAATTCAAAAGAAACTATGGAGGAAACAGTTCCTCAAAGGACTACAACAAGTCAAGAGAAAAGGATGCAGAGGAAATAATGTGCTTCAAGTGCTTTAAGAAAGGACACTTTGCCAAAGCGTGCCCATTGGGAATTGAAGAGAAGAAGGCTGGAAACAAGGCCTACATTACAACCTGGGACAACTCCGATGACGAGGACCCAGAGGATTGGGCAACACTCAACATGTGTGATATGGCAATCAAAGATGGCTCACAAGAACCACAAGAGGAGGTAAGCACTCAAACCTCATCTAATTGCTTTGACATGTATGATAACCCTAGTCTTATTCACATTCTTACTAAACTTGTTAAAGATAACATAAAACTTCAAAAGGATCTGAACAAATCTGAGGAACTATGTTGTAATTTGGAAAATGCAGAATCTTATGATTGTTCCTTGTGTGATGAACTGAGAAAAGAGCTTGATTCCCTAAAGATCTCACCTTGAACATCAACAATGATCTTAAGACAAACCTTGAAGATCTCACCTTAGAAAAGGACAATCTCCATAAGAAGCTTGAGAGAGTGAGGGGAAAAGGGTAGTTGAGGTTCCTAAAACCACATTTGTTCCTTCTAGACATGGAATTGGATATTTTGAGAACAACTCTAAGAATAATCAAGAACTTCTGACCCTAAATGAGATAAGTGAAAGTAGAGCTCTGGAACTTCAAATTAAGAAAATAGAAAACTCTCATCTCAAGGAAAGAATTCAAGTTCTAGAGAGTGAAACCCAAGGTAAAAGTGATTATTACACTGGGAAAAATTCTCACAAAATCTATGTCAAAATTGTCAAGGGAAATGGTTCCAAAGTGCCTTGCAAAGAAACTGTTGAGAGAAACAAAATCCAAAGACTTCACCCTAAATACTACCTAGGGGAATAGTACAAGACTTCCTAGACTTGTGGGAACCATGGACACTACAAGGAACAATGTGAAAAGGGAAAATCCAGTTTCAAGGTGAATCACAAGATAAGGAGCCACATAAGTTCACACAATGATAACTATGTCTCCTATAACATGTCTGAGAACAATAGAGTTCATGACGTCAGTATTGTTGAATATGTGAACTACTATCCCTATAAGGAACAACATGCTTGGGTAATCAAACATTGATTGTTTTTCAGGTGAAAGCAATGGAGAATTGTATGTGGTTCATTAGTAGTGCTTGCTCCAACCACATGACAGGAAATAGAAACAATCTAACCTCGATTAACACCTAAGTTGAAGGAGGAAATGTTTCCTTCGGCAACAAGAACAAAGGAGCCATTCAAGGATCTGGAGAAGTCAAACTCAACAAATCAATCCAAGTAAACAATGTTAACCTTGTGATAGATCTGGAATATAATCTTTTGTGTGTTGCACAATTTTGTGATCAAGGGAACAACATTGTGACCTTTGACTCAAATGAATGTCTGGTGATAAACAAGGAAACTAATAGCATCATCCTCAAAGGGAAACATTCAAACATTGTGTACACTATTCACACAGATTTTTAGCCATCAAGGAAATTGTGTCTCACAATTCCATCAAACAACACAGAGCTTTGGCACAAAAGGCTTGGAACTGCAAGATTGAATCTAATTCAAAAGCTATTCCTGCAAGATCTTGTCGTTGGTCTTCCAAGGATTAATCTAGAAACATGAAATGTCTGTGATGCATGTGTTATAGGAAAGCAAACAAGAAGTTCCTTCAAACCTAAGAAGGTAGTGAGAACCTTAAGCCCCTTAGAACTGATCCACCTGGATTTGTGTGGTCCAATGCGAATTAACAACTATGGTGGAAACATGTACATGTTTGTCATAATTGATGATTTTTCTAGATTTCTCTTGGTTATTTTTTTGTCTTCTAAAGGAACAACATTCAAAGAGTTTGAGATCTTCATCAAGAAAATCGAAGTAAGCTTGGAGAGAAAATTGAAGGCAATGAGATCAAATCATGGAACTAAGTTTGATAACTCGGAGTTCCTAAAATTTTGCAACAACCATGGCGTTTCCCACAACTTCTTTGCACCAAGAACACCTCAACAAAATGGAGTGGTGGAAAGGAAGAACAAGACCTTGGAAAGCATGGGCTCGAAGTATGACGCTTGAAAGTAGAGTTCCACTAAGCTTTTGGGCAGAAGCAATCTCCACATCCGTATATAACCTTAATAGGGCTAAGATTTGTCCTCTTCTCTTAAAACTTCCTATGAACTAATCAAGGGTAGGAAAACAAACATTACCTAAAAGTTTTGGATACATGTGTTACATTCACAACAATGGGAAAGACAATCTGGGAAAATTCGATTCGAGGAGTGATGAATGAATTCTCACAAGATACTCCATACAAAGCAAAGCTTATAGGGTGTACAACAAGAGAACCAAAAAGTTTGAGGAAAGCATCCATGTCGTGTTTGATGAAGACTCCATTTCACATGGAACTATTCCTCAATCAGAAACACCTGAAAAGATTACTGATCTTTTTGCACACCTAGAGGAGCAACCAGATGAAGATGATGATGATGACCGAAGAAAAGATGATTCTAACTATCCAACAAGAACTAGTTCCATACCGCCAGATAGCCATGATGACAATGAAGATGGCTCTTCAACTGAGCACTTTGAGGATCTAGCTCTATCTACAGAGGAGATTGACTCCCATTCGGACAACTCAGACCCGGGAAAAATCCAGAGGATGCACCAAATGCAGCAAGCTCAAGTACTCAAGGGAAACTTCAAGCATTGTCAGATCCTGCTACAATAAGCAACTATTATCAAAAGAAGGATCATCTCATTGAAAACATCATCACATCATATGGAAAGGGAGTATAAACTTGATCATCTATTCAAAACTTTTGTGACTTTAGTGCCTTTGTATCTCTTATTGAACCTAAAAATGTCAAAGAATCTCTACAGGATCCTGATTGGATACAAGCTATGCAAGAAGAACTTTATCAATTTGAGAGGAACAAAGTTTGGAAGTTGGTTCCAAGGAAAAAAGTCAAGAATGTCATTGCAACTCGATGGGTGTTCCGGAACAAGCTTGACAAGATAGGAAAATTGTTCAGGAACAAAGCTCGACTTGTAGCACATGGATACAACCAGGAGGAGGGAATCGACTATGATGAAAATTTTGCTCCAATTGCTAGAATTGAAGCAATTCATCTCCTTATTTCCTTTGCAACATTTAAGGGATTCAAGTTGTTCCAAATGGATGTAAAGACAGCCTTCCTTAATGGCTATCTTCAAGAAGAAGTGCATGTCAAGCAACCACCTGGCTTTGAAGATGAAGATCACCCAAATCATGTCTACTTTCTTGAAAGAGCTTTGTATGGAATAAAGCAAGCACCTCGAGCTTGGTATGAAAGGTTTGCCAAGTTCTTGTTGTCCAAAGGCTCTCAAAGAGGCTCCATCGACAAAACTATATTCCTAGAGAAAGAATCAGGTGATATCTTAATTTTTCAAGTTTATGTTGATGATATTATTTTTGGCTCCACTAACCCCTTGCTCACAGAAAGGTTCTAGAAACAAATGAGTAGTGAATTTGAGATGAGCATGGTAGGGGAACTAACCTTCTTTTAGGACTTCAAATCTCTCAAACGAAGGAAGGAACCAAGATTCATCAACAAAAATACATCAAGGAAATGTTGGGAAAGTATGGGATAGACACATCGAAACCCATCGATACTCCCATCTCTCCCAACACATGACATAATGTAGATGAAGGAGGAACTAACGTGAATCAAAAGATGTATAGAGGAATGATTGGTTCCCTGCTCTATCTCACATCCAATCGACATAACATTATATTCTCAATGTTTCTATGTGCTCGATTTCAAGCAAATCCCAAGGAGTCTCACATGAAAGAAGTCAAAAGAATCTTCATATATCTCAAAGGAAGAGACAATCTCTGCTTGTGATACCCAAGGAACAATTCCTTTGAACTTGTTACCTTCTCTGATGCAGACTTTGCAGGCCATCTCCTAGATCGAAAGAGCATATCTGGCATGGCACAATTCCTGGGAGACTTCCTTCTATCTTGGGGATCAAAGAAGCAGAATTATGTGGCTCTATCCACCGCTAAAGTTGAGTGCATTGCCACTGCTGCTTGTTGTTCCCAACTACTTTGGCTCAAAATCAACTTCAAGACTACAATATGTCTCTCAAAACTGTTCCCTTGAAGTGTGATAATACTAGTGCAATTAACATCTCTAAAAATCATGTGCATCATTCTAGAACTAAGAACATTGAGATTATGCACCATTTCCTACATGACCACGTAGAGAAAGGTTCCATAGAGATGGAACACTGTAGAAATGAGCATCAAGTGGCAGATATCTTTACTAAAGCCTTAGACGGACAACCCTTTGAGCGTTTTTTAATGCTCTTAGGAATGATTCCCTTAAATTAAACAAGTCCCGATCCACTTTTTCCCTCCATTATTGATTAGCATAGAATTGGCATGATTAAGGAATGAGGACAAAGAACTCAAAAGTTAAGCGTGCAGGGGCGAGAGTAGTACCATGATGGGTGACCTCCTAGGAAGTCCTCGGATTGGCATGGGATAGCGCTTCTAAGGCCTCGGGCTTTAAAAATGGTATCAGAGCCAAGTTCTAGGTTACGAGTGCACTTGGCCCGGAGGGCGGTGACTCGACCTAGAGAGCGGTGCTTGGGCCTTGACAAGGATGTCAAGTGTTTAAGTAGGGGAGATTGTAACACCCTGGTGGTTTATAAGGAATTGAGGTGCTCCCCATGTCAACAAGAGTTCTTCCTTTTTTTAAGTTCGAGTGAGCACAAAGAACTTAAAAGTTAAGCGTATAAGGGAGAGAGTAGTACTAGGATGGGCGACCTCCTGGGAAGTCCTCAAGGTTGGAATGGGATAGCGCTTCTAAGGCCTCGGGTTTTACAGTGTGAGCAACTTTCATTTTGATAATTTGCATATTTGCCTCAAAAAATTTCATTACCACTTGCTTGGGAAATATTACTTTAAGCATGTTATTCCTTTTGGCCCAAAATGATCAACCCGATTTTGTCTAACCTTCATTACAAGCCGAAATGAAGGTTGATCATATGACATGTCCCTCAAACCCGATCTAGGTAAACGTTCCATATGAGCATATTATGTGTGAAACCCTCAAAACTGGATTCAATTACCTAGATGACAAAAATTCCCTTTCCTTGTTTTTTGTTTGGATATTTATGTGCTTCATATTGTTCCATAAAAAAAATCCTATAATATCCAAACCAAGCCTCTCGTTTACTTGTTCATGGAAACGAAGAATGGAACTTCAGTGTTAATATAAGGACCTCCAAGGTCTCACAAAGAAGAAGTTTTGAATCCGAGAAAGAAAATGGATTATTGGAAAAGATCAACGATTCTATTCTCCTGGATCTGTTCCTAAGGAAGGAAAGGATCAATCTACCCAGGACCATCATTGGCCATATGTGCAAATGTGTTTCCAAAACCATCCATGGTCTCCCATATGATGTTCTGGTCAAGGAAATCATGCTCAAGAACGACGTATATCATCCTTAGAAAGAAGAAGAGGAACTTGAGCAAGAGATGGACATGTCCAAAATTCCGTGGATGAAGCACTCTCAAGAAGTGAATGGAGAGGAAAAAGAGCAACATTTGTTCCTAGAGGAAAGGGAGAACACTGATGTTCTTCAAGAACTCAATCGCTTATGCTCCATCACCTCCAAGATTTGCACTATCAGTGAGAGGCTCTTGGATGACCTGCTAGATATTCAACAGAAGCTTCCCTCTTCTTCCAAACCTTGAACAAGTCCACAAAAATCTCCCTTGCCTATCTATCCCTCCTTATTTTAATGCTTTAAGTTGTATGTTTCCTTTGCATGTGTGAACTTTTCTAATGAATGCAATTGCCTTTATTCTCTAGTTATGATTGTGCTCTGCTTTTGTTCCCATAGATTGTTCTCTTTTCTTTTCGATGATGTCAAAAGGGGGGAAATGGAAAAATGATGCGTTGTTTAAGAGAATTCTGAATAATTCCTATGCTAAGGGGGAACTGTCCACTGAAAGATCCTGAAAAATGAAATTGTGTTTCCATCTCAAGAGAAACTAAGTATCTACAAATATCTTGTTGTGTTATTTTATGCCTATAAAACTGTTCTTAAGGAACCACATCACTTGTTTGTGCACTTTAATTGTTTTTATGGGTTTGTCATCATCAAAAAGGGGGAAATTGTCGGATCCGTGTTAGTTCCTAACACCGGAACACTGATTTTCTCCATTAAGTTTTGATGATAACAAATGTCATTAGGAAATAATCTTTCATCCAAGTGTTTACAAGAACTACGAAGGAATCAATAGATAAACACTCAAGAAGCAGTTCTTGCATGCATGTTATATTAGAAGGACAAAACAATCTTTGCGGAACAAACATAGGCGGAAAGTGAAAGAGGGCAGATACGTCTCAAAGAGGAAAAGTTTTCAAAGGCACGCTGGTCATTAAGTGATATGCCTTGCACCCCAAGTGAAAAAGGATAGAAGTGTAAATTGCAAAGATCCATCAATATAAGAGGAAAGTGATGAAGCTAGGGCAAAATAGATCACTCGCCGCATGAACAATACCTACCTGAGAGCTACGAAGGACTGAGAGTGATCCAGATCAACAAGGAAGACTTCAACAAGAAAAAGAAGATCAAAAAGCTCAACGTAAGTAATTTTTTACTATGGCATAATAATTGAACAATATTGCGATGGCATATGAACAGCAATTTATTATTCAGTGAACAAGTCAATTTGAACAACAATGTGCTAGCATATGAGTAATAGTTTGTAATTCAATGAACAAGAATCTGATTATTTTGAACAACAATTCATTATTTAATGAACCTTATCATTTTGAACAACGGTATATGAACAATGTAAGTAATTTTTTTACTATGGCATAATACTTGAACAATATTATGTTGGCATATGAACAACAATTTAGTATTCACTGAACAAGTAAGTTTGAACAACAATGTGATGGCCTATGAACAATAGTTTTTAATTCAATGAACAATATTATGCTGGCATATGAACAACGTAAAAGAATAACCAGCCTAGTTCACCGGGAAAGAAGAGCAACCCGCAACCGGATGCTTGAAATTTCTTGATAACCAATCTAGGATTTAAACTGTAAACGACGAAAAATACACGCATGTTCCGCAAATATGAGATCTTAAAGAACAAAAGATTGAATGTGCTTACGAGCTTTGAGCGGCATCGGTAATGAAAAAATAAATTAAGTATTAGAATGTGTTGTTTACAATGGAGGAGCCCCAGAGCAAAACCCACAACAAGAAAGCGATGATGCAAACGGGTCTCTCAAAAATTGGGAATATTAGGTTATTAGAATATCTGGTAAAGATAATAAAAAGCAAATCCTGTAATTTACGTTGTTACCAAAATTAATTAATTTTAGATTTTTATTATATCCCAATGAACAACTTCTCCCTTGATCTTATTCTGTAGATCTAACGGTTGAAGATCCTCCTAATTATCTACGGTAAGAGCCATTCTCACCTGATCTCAATCCTATTTATATATATTTAAAAAATTATTTTCTAATTTTATCATCTAGGTTTTTAAATTATTTTCTCAGAGAACCAAGTATTTTTGTGTGTGCATTTTATCGAGCACCTTTAGTGCATGAACTGTAAACCATAAGTTTCAATCAAATTTTTCTTTGCAATTCTTCAACTTTCAATGGAGTAGAAATTTACAATCTCCAATTTCAATACTCCCTCCATTTCACAATAGTTGTTTTTAGACAAAATTTCACACATATTAAGGAAAATTTGTTTTCTCCAAATTGTCCCTATTAAATGTTCTCTCTTTTTCTCAATTACCAATAAGTGATTTGTACTTTTAAAAAGAAATTTTGGGAGAAGTGTAATGTGAGGGTATACTATAAGGGTATAAATGGAAAAAAAATTATATGAACAACTATTTTGAAACAAAAAAAATTGACTTTAAGAACAACTATTGTGAAATGGAGGGAGTAACAGATAGAAAGAAAGAGTTGAACACAAATTTTGGATTAAAACTTGAACTCACGAAACAAAGTAGAACATAAAATTAAAATGCAAAATTAAACCTACATTTAACATATTCGCGGGGAGGAGAGGGTACTCACTTGAAAGCTCCAATGCTTGAATTGATGGCAATTGCAACTTCAACTGATGGAGAGAACTGCAAAGCTCCCAGCAGCTAGAAGGCCAAGAACAATAATCGCCCTATCAATTAACTTATAAATATCCTCCTCCCTTTCCTTCTCTGTTAACTACAACCCTAATTTGGTAATTAGTGTTTAGCACTTGGGTTGCCTTGATTGGAAACAATCGATTAAGAGAAGAGGTGGAAGAAGTAGAAGAGGATTGAAGAAGAGAGGGAAACGAAGACAGAGAAGGGGGGAAATATGATCTTAAATGAGGAAGAAAAAATAAAGTAGGAAGAAAAAATAAAGTAAAAAAAATGCTTCTGTATTGCTAAAGATGGGCACGGGATCATTTTAAGTATTGTACCCTTCACAATAATTGGTTTCTTTATAGGTTTTTTTATTTAAAAAATTATTTTCTAATTTTATCATCTAGGCTTTTAAATTATTTTCTCAGTTTAGATTATTGGTGGGAAGTATAATATATTGAGGGGGAAATGAAAGATTTGATAGAATAATAATAGATTTGGAGGGAAATGAAATATTTAATAGTATAATATATTAGGAGGGAAATGAAATTTATTTTCAAGGCCCCTATTCACCTTTCACCCTAGCTCTCTCATTTTCCGAGATTGAGCTTCCACCTATGCACAACCTAACTCTCTCTCACTTTCAAACCCTCGCTACTTTCTACAACACTGCACCTTCACGGCGTCGCCACTCCACAAGACTTTGCCACCGACATGGGCTGCCGAGAAATGGATGATATTGGTGGCCATAATCTGGATACATGCTCGCATTATCGTTGTTCTCGGCCATGAAAATCGGATCTGTTTCCTCTTTCATAGATTTTTTGTAATCTGTTGACTATTATTATACCTTTTTTGTAGGGAAAATTTTGGATATAGAGTTACAAAGAGCAAGCAAACATTATTAGGTTTTTGCTAGTCAATGTATCATGTATGATATAGTTATACAAATATACACAGAGTTGTAAATATTTTGGTTATTCACTCTTACAACTATTGTTGTGTGCCTTTGATAGAATCTATGTAATTATTCTGATGCAACATGGAACCTCATTCAATCAGTTGGAGCTCAAACCTTTAAGGTGAGTCATGAGATAAAATAGATCTCATCTGAAGAAACTACCATTTACCCTGCTTAATGATACATAAATTTACTAAATTCTTAGGGTGCTTATGTTTTTACTTCGGTGTTCTTGGAAATTTATTTAGCTCTTAAGTCTAGCGTTAAAAGCTCTTAAAAGTAGTGCTAAAAGCTAAATTACACAAATTGACTGAATTGTAGCTACCTTTTGAAATGATTGAAAGTTCGTATTGGACTTTCTATTCTTGTTGTTACTTTGGATACTTAAAAAAACTGTTTTGATGTCAAAATGTTTGCTTAAGTTTTTCAAAAATGAAGTTTGTAAGTTTGTTGTAATTTTATTTCTCAAGTAGTCTCTCTTTCACTATTTGTGATGTGAAATGGACTTCTTATAATACTTCAACAAGTTCACTGTTTTTTTATAGTGTTTATAGTGATATATGCCCCAAAAAAAGTTACTAATAATAAAAATGCCTTGATTTTTATAAAATTGTATCAATATTCAAATAAATCTATAACTATACATTAAAGATGTCCCTTTTCGAGCCATAAGAACGATTCTGGCCCACCTTATATTTACAAAATTAATTTTTATTCATAATATTTTAACTTCTTATTGAATTCTTCTTTAAATATTTAAATCTATCTTTAACATCAAACACACATCTATTTAGTATAACAATATCTTTTAAAAACTTCCTTATAAAAATATTTAAAATTAAAGATAACAAATTTAAAATATTTTAAAATAAGTATAAATATCTTTTATCTTTTAGCATGATATCTTTTCATGAATTTATTTATAGATATATAATTATATATTTTTTCTTTTATAATAAAAAATCTATAACTATATATTAAAGTTGTACTTTTTCAAGCAACCAGAACGATTCAGGCCCCACCTCATATTTAAAAAATTAATTTTATTTCTATTATTATAACTTCTTTCTATTAAATTCTTTTTAACTATATAAAATTATACCTAACATCAAACAAATGTCTATTTAGTATAACAATATCTTTTGAAAGTTTCCTTATACAAGTATTTAAAATTAAAGATAAAATAATAAATATAAATCTTTTAGCATATATCTTATGACGAATTTATTTATAGATATATAGTGATTTTCTTTTATAAAAAATAATGATAAATATTTATAATTTTTAAAATTAATAAAAATAGATAATAAAATATTTAATAGATATATTGAAATATTTGATAATCTCTAAATTTATGTACATTAAAAGTAATAAAATATGAAGAATAATATTTGATTAAAAAATTTACATTATATGAGAAATTAATTACTTATATTAAAGTTTATATTATTTTTTTTATTAATATCCTATTTATAATGTCTATAAATATCGAATCGTAGTCGTACCATGTACGACTAGTAAAACTAGTAAACATAATGCCCAAAATAATTACACCAATGCCCAAAAATCATAAATATTTCTTTAAAAAAAACGCAATCTAAAACAAATGTAAGTTAATAAAATTATAGTATTTTTTATCGATCTAAACAAGATCCACATCCGAATGAATATCAAATGCAAAACTCCACTTGGGCCCAGTCCCAATTTCATCGTCTTCTTCATGACTCTGCAGTCTACAACACGTCGTCGGCCTACAAGTGGTGATTCACAACGGCGATTCAACGGTCCACTTTTCCGATGGTGGCAATGTGGTCGGCGGAGGCGCGAACATGTGAATTAGCTATCTTATTTTTTTAGGCAGAATACATAAACAGTTCCCTAACCTTTGACCAATTGGTCACTTTGATACCCCACCTTTGAAAATGTTTCATTGAGTACATTAAACACCTGTCCAACCCAAAAAAATTGGCGTATGCAGCACATGCGCCACGTCAGAGTGCCACATAAGTATTAATAATCACGTCAGAGTGCCAACTCAGATTTATCTTTTAAAAAAAAGAAAAGGAGAGCATAAAAATGTAAAAAAAAAGGAAAGAAATAAAAAAGAAAGAATAAAAAAATCAAAAAGGATTTGGATCTGGGGAATGAGAGAGGATCGGGAGATGACGACTCGGACCGCCGACAGAAGAACGACGGACTCATGAGAAAATGACGGACTCGGACTTGGCTGGTTTTCAAGGATCGGGAGACGACGGACTCGGACCGCCGACAATGGAACGACGGACTCGGGAGAGAACGACGGACTCGGACTTGGCTGGTTCAAGGATCGGGAGATGATGGACTCGGACCAGTGCTCACTTCTTGCTTGATCAGGCTGCGACAGGCTGACCGGCTCGACCTGGAGTGAGTAGCACCAAGTTAATAGCGAGTCGAACTCGGGCGAGTCGAGGATGACGATTGGGAGGGAGGTCGGGAGGCGGCGGGAGGAGGAGGAGACGGCAAATACGACGGTTGGCTTTGCGATTCCGATGATGTGAGCCAGCTTGGGGTCGGAGAGGAGTGGATTGGCGGGGGAGACGACGGCGCCGACGGAGAGGAGGGAGAAGTAGAGGACGGGGATTTTGAGGGAGGAAGGGGAGAGGATTTAGGGTGACGTCGCCAATTTAATCGGAGGGGAATTGGACGTGCCGCGGAGGAGGCAGAAGGAGAGAGATCAGATTGGACTTGCCGGAGGATTTGGCTCGGGAGAAAGTGTTCGAATTCTTCACTGCGTAGCCGGAGGCGTAGTCAAAATTTGCAGGAGGACAATCTAAGGTTGAAGAGGACAAATTGATATAGAAAAAAATAAAAAAATAAAACAAGATAGTAGAAAGAATAATGAAAAAAGAAAAAAGGAAAAAAATGTGTTAAATAAGATTCATATTAGCGTCACACTCGCTCCAAAAACTGCCATATGTACGCAATTATCCACATCAGCAATCAGGTGTTCAATCGGTCGCAATTCATTAGTTCAAGTATTTAATCGAACATTTTCAAAGGCGGGGTGTTAAAGTGACTAATTGGTCAAAGATCAGGGGGCCGTTTACGTATTCTGCCTATTTTTTATGTTCTTTTTTTATGTTCTTTTGATAAGCTGACTTATTTCCACTATTTTTTATGTTCTTTTGATAAGCTAACTTATTTCCCTTTAAAATAAACATGTGAATTAGCTATCTTATTTTCAACTTGATTAAAAGCATAGAAAAAGTCACAATCAATCATATTTATCACAATAAAGGAAGTGTGTTTATATGTAATTTTGATTAGATTTGGTCTCTGATATATACCAACAATAATGTGTTGTTGCTTTCTTATAGATTTATCACTTGTACAATGCTGGAAAACATGGCCATAGCCATGAAAATAGCCACACACTCGGCGACAAACTTAACCGTGAAACCCGTTAGCCACAAATGCAGCTTGAAACTGGCCCAGGAAAGGACATTTGTAGCTATAATGGTCGAGGCTAAATTTCACTCCTAAAAATAACCACAAAAATTATGTTTTGTGTCTATCTAGCTACAAAATAATAGCCATGAACTAGTTCACTGCAAACATGTTGCTACTGGGCACAAAAATCACTTTCGGCTAAATACATGATCCTTAGTCAAAGTTTATTTCATGGTTGGCTTTGAGTACATTCACCATCAAATCCTAGCTACAAATGTATTTTGTATCTAAATTTGAGTCGAATTCGAGCTCATTATCGCCGCTAGTTTGTGGCCATTTAGCCTTGAAATTTGCATTGAATCTATTTGGTGACAAATTTTATGGTCATTTAACTTTGAAATTGACTTTCAAAACATTTGGTTTCAAATCTTATGGTCAAATAATTACGCATTAGCAAAAAAAATCAGAGAAATATACCATAATATACACATCATCATATCTGCATTATCATAATGCAATTATGTAGTACATTTGTTTCAACGTCCACATTCTAATAAAAAAACCATGACAAATCCTAGCAAGTGTAGCTAGCTAAGAATCCAAAAGGCACTTGCATTAGTGCATAACAACAATCCAACATAACAATCCTACAAATAATTCAGGAAAAAGTACATAACAATAGCCCATCCACCTGAAAGAAAGTCAAGAAGTAACAATATTCATGTTGCCTCCCATGTGTTTTAACAACTGCTCAAGCATACCTTTGAGTGTCTTGTTTTGGCTTTGAATTTCCACATTTTGATTTTGAAGAGTCTTCATCTCCTCTCGCATCTCCTTTATCTCATCCTTTAGAGGCTCAATAGCTGGGTTGGCGTGGAATTTGCTGGAGGAATGGGAAGGATAACAAGCGTCAACCCTTCCCGTACAAAAGAGGGCAACCCCTTCACCAGCTAATGTAAAAATCTTACGATTAGCATAGCCGCCACAAGCTTTAATCCATAGCTCGGTCGCCTTATCACTTGAGATTGGTCCATCCCTATGCTCAACAACCACAAGGCGCTCAAATTCAGGCTTAAAAACAATGCAAAACATTAACATCAATTAGAATTAAAAACAAGTTGTCAAATAAAGGAGATATGTAAATAAGACATTAAAATAATTTCATATATCAATGACATGCTGGTCGTTCACTTAGTCCAGTCTCATCCTCCTTAATTTGACCACAATTTTTTGACAACCTCATAAATTAGCGTCATGCTGCCATACTCTTTTTCTTGCAAAAAAAAAGGTGTCAAATTAAGTTAAAGACTTATTTTTAAACATCAAAAACATTGTTAATTAATATTTTAAAAGTGAATGTATTTACCATTTCCATTAATTTTGAAAACTTTCGAGAACCTCCTCGATAATTTCCAACCTCTAGTGACCTCTTTGATGACCAAATTTGGTTATTCACTTGAGCTTGTCTCTCATAATTAGGATCCGTTTTCATGATGAGTTCATCATATTCCCTCTAATAAAATAATTTCTACATTGGTGAAAAAGAAAAAAGACAAGTTAAAATTTAATCAAACTTGATAATCATGTTGTGGGTAAAAAAGAAAAAGGACTCAATATTTTAAAAAGCACACTAGTCCATGATACAGACTTTAGTGAAATACTTCCATAATCACACATGAACATGCCCATATACCTAGTAACTGGCCAATAGCTCTCTGCCAAAGAATCATCTGAGGCAAATTTGTGATCAAATACTACACTTAAAACATGTTGCAAGAGATGTGGAAGTCCTTTTTTATAAACAATTGACAACTATTCATGTCTCAGGTCAAGCACAGACTAAGAATGAAGAAAGAAAAAGGAACACATTTCACTTTAGCCAATTGTCTCAGGTCAAAGACAGACTCAATTCAGCAAACTATCAAAAAGAAAAAGGACTCAAACTAGCACAACTCTTCATAAGCAATCTCAATAACAGAAATTACATCACATAGAATTCAGGGCAAGGAAAATTTTATTCAAGACAAAATCAACTCAGTGGACAAATCAGAATTAAAGCAACATATTTCTATTCAGGAAAAATCAAGTGAAACGATTAATAATTCAATTCAGCCAAAACACAACCTTTTATTCACTAGGTAGCCCTCGGCGTGCGTTGCATGCCGGAATTCAAGAATGAAAAAATAATGCTCTCCAATAGATACCATACTAATTTTGTTAAAAATTAATTATCTTGCATAGAGAGTTTGACAATGTTAAAGATTAATTATCTTGCTTAAAGAGTTAAGACTAATTTGTTGATGATAAATTTTTTAGGCTTTTAGCACACTAATTTATTTTGTTTATTACTATTACGTTTCGTAGAATCAAGTTCAAATACAGATATTTACAAAGTTTTTTTTTTGGAAATGGTAAACTATATTGATAAGGACAAAAGAAAGATTTATAACTATAAAAATACACAAGCACTAAACGAGCACCTAACTCCATCTAGCCATGCATTGTAACAAAAGCCAACTATCACAAATGCCATAGGAAAAGACCTTTATATACACTTAGCAAGAACATAAGAGAGAGAAGGGGGATTACAAAGATATATCAAAAAATCTACCCCCAAGACCTAATCCAAAACAACAGAAGTCAAACTCCATAAAGCCCAGCTTGGCATCAAAACTTAAGACCCCAGTCCTAAATTTTGACACTTACAAGCAAAAACGAAGGCCTCTCCGACACTGAATCATCACAAGAAAATCAAGTTGTCCTGCTCATCAACTATCAAGAGAGAGGAGTTAGAAGTTGAGGACAAATTAAAGCTTTAAAAGCCCTTGATCTCATGGCCAAGCCACGCCTTCTTGTAAGTTTCATCTTCATAATTATCCTAGCGCTGCATTCTTCCATGATTCTTTTAGCACAAGTTTGAACATTTGGCTTCACTTTCCTATAAAGAACATCATTTCTCATCCACCAGATGTAGCATATGATAGCCATACAAGCTACCAACCTCACTTGAAAGATGTTATTCTTGCGTTGATCTTCCAATTAGCATCAAGATATGTTACACCCTCCCCTACCGCTTGAGTTGCACCAAATAAAGACAAACATGTAGCTTGTAATGGGTTTTGGCCATCAATTAGACATATGTTGTCTCAAAACTACCCATCACAAAACAATGTATAATATACATAAGAAAAGATTTACATGTTGCAATGTGACAATATTAACTATACAAGCTCAAAAGGTTGGTTTGCAACCTGCATATGTCTTATATTGGATAAAAGCTTTTGATGGATAGAGTAAGTACCTTTTTTAGGCGGTAAAATTTGTAGATATACTCGCTATACTCAACAATGGCTACCTAATCATTGACAATCATGTAATTTGGCTTCTTACAAGTCATCAATCCATAATCAACCTGTAAAATCGGTAATGTGTTAGATTATTTTGATGTAATTGTAATGTTTAAATGAGAATAAAACAGTTCTATTATATTTTTTTCTATTCTTTTGATTGAGAAGAACACATTATTTGGATATATGCACATGGAGTTTAATACACTAACAACTTCGTAATAAGGAGAAGTTCAGACCGACTCATGCAACATCATACAAGTTGAGCAAAAAAGATGAATGATTAAATTCAGGGGTCCATTTTAATAGGCATTGGAAATTCTACAACATTAGAAGTAAAAAATCTACATTGAATCATCACATACAAAATAAATGATTGAAAATTTGACAAGAATAAAAAAGACGTACCTAAGTGTCGGATGTGCTCAACACCTGCTCTCTCCAGAATTGCAAAAGAAACAACATTTGTGACCTCATGTTCTTGCGAAGGGGTGGAAGCCAACTGTGGCAGAAAGACCTTGATATCATCCCTTCTATGAACTCTTGAAAATTCTACATACAACTGACCGTGCGCAAAACACGGCTGTCGTAGGTAAACACAAACCTTTTCCAAAGTCTGCCCTTGTGCTTTGTTTATCGTCATTGCAAAGCATAGTTTTATTGGAAATTGCTTCCTCTGGAACGAAAAGGGGTAGGTTGTTCCAGCGGGCGTGAGATTGATCCTTGGAAGAAAAACTTGTTCACCTTTGTAGAACCCAGTAGCTATTTCACAAAGGATAACATTCTGTCGAAATTTTTTGCAAATCAATCTAGTACCATTACACAATCCATTTGCAGGATCCAAATTACGTAATAGGATAACCGGGCATTCTGGTTTCAGAAATAATTCATAAGGACTCATTCCCGAAGGACATAGCGTATGCAGGAACTCATCTGGATAAATACCCTTATTATCATCAACTATGCTGTCGAACCCTTTGTATGTAAAAGCTTCGCCGGGGAATTTTTCTATCAGGGATGCATTAATCTCATTGACCCCTTCATTGGTCGGTGTCAGAATGGCCCTTTCACTGAAGATTTGAGGGTCGAAATAAGGATGTTGCAACTCGGGAAACACGCTCTCTAAAAATAAATCGGTGCAATTTGATCCTACGCTGGAACATTCGATCAGATTAGAGGCCAAACTTATAGGAGACGTTTCTTTTCTCTGCAATTTTCCATTACCAAGATCCAAAAGGAACTGGGCGAACTCTGTATCTTCTTGGCTCTAATATTCATGGTTAACTTGTACTTAACCAACTTTGGCCATAGATACGAGCACACCAAGCTCGAATTTATGATCTCGAGTTGAGATTTATGTGGAAGAACTGGCAAGACTTGACGAAAATCCCCTCCAAAAACAACAACCTTGCCTCCAAATAGCATTTTATTGTCACAGATATCCTGTAGTAGAGAATCCAAGGCTTCTATATCTTCCTTTTTAGCCATTGATGCTTCATCCCAAATCAAAAGTGACGCGGCTCGCAACAAACACGCCAAACTACTTTGTTTAGACACATTGCACGTATACGACCCTTGCTTGTCTATAGGAATTTTAAATCTGGAGTGCGCGGTTCTGCCCATAGGTATGTTTGAAGCAGCTATTCCTGAGGTCGTTGTCGAAAGAACAATCTTTCCATGTTGTCTAAGCTTAGCATAAAGGGCACAATACAGAAACGTTTTTCCAGTCCCACCTGGGCCATCGATGAAAAAAGCCCATGCCTTCCCTCCTTTAACATGATGCATTATATCCTTGTATGCAATCCTTTGTTCAACATTTAGTCGTTTGTGTGCGTCAATGTATCGTTCAGGGACAGACGCATGTATTGCGTCAGTAATATCTCTTGTTACTCTAGATGCAAACAGTTCTAAATAAATAGGAGCCTCTAAGTTAAAATGTTTCATACTTCTTCCCATCCCCTCCAAGTATTTATCTACATCAGAATAAGTAAAGGCACGAACCTTATCGACGTGGCCTGTAAACCTGTGAGCAAAATCTTCTGACATAGCAGGATAGAACTCAGCCCAGAGAGCATTGGGATCCACAAACTCACAGAAGATTAACAACGAAGCGAATAGTCTACGCAATGCGCACGACATCTGAGCCTCTACCGCCTCGCGCATACATGATTGCGCATAGTCATTTTTCTCAATCAAATGAAGCTTTTCAGCCGCGTCCTTAAAGGTAGCATGCACAACACCATCAACAGTGAGCAAATCACTAAACGATTTTGAACCCCTGACATTCGTTAGCAGTAGGCGCAAAAAAAAGCGCTCTCCCTCAGAAGGACTCACATAATGTAGCCTCCCAACGGATTTCGGACCTCCCTTCTTAGACCTCTTCTCCATGCCTTTACAGTTCCATCCCAAACAAAATGCTCGGGAAATTCAGAGTACAAGAATTGTGGCGCATTTTCCAGCTCAACGTTTGCCTTGAAAAAACCCAACAACATCGTTCTGTGACGAGCTTCATTATTCACTACACTCTGCAATTTTTCGTACTTTGTAAAATGAACGATGTGCTTTTCGGGAAGGTGAACCGGTAGAGGAATGACATGTGGAGTCATATCATATAGATCAAACCCAAAGATCCTCCAAGCTGATTCGGGAGGGCTGATCCAACGTCCGGATTGGTATGCACTTATTTCATCTGCAGCATCGGGATGATTCCGCGCGATGTCGAAGCAAACCTTATCATGCCCTTTATACACGTACTTGTATAGATACTTGACCGCCTTGACGGTGGAGCAAACCTCGACGTTTATATGACAGTCAAATTTGGCTAGAAGATATGGGTTGTATGGGACGACCCATTGGTTGGTCATCTCAACACCGTGTATTTTAACGAAATCGCCGTTGCGTCTTCGTCTCAACACCCATGGTTTCAGATAGCCCGATTTGCACTTAAGTACATGTCCGACTCTGCGCATACAACTGCAGTCTTCATGGACCTTACCACAGCCCGTGTAGCATATGCTGCACAACAAGCTTGCGTAAATAAGGCATGGATGTTGGCGGCAATTCCGCACACACATATTTATCAAACGATTCGGGATTGAAGATCTTTGCACTTCGGTCAAAGATAAGGAGCATATGTGCATGAGGCAAACCCCTCTTTTGAAACTCAATGACAGAAACCCATGCTTTCACAGGACCAAAAATTTGTTTGTCAATTACGAGATGTTTCAGTTCTTTAAACTTGGCACGGAATACTCTGGTAACAAGATCGGGTCGGAGATCAGCGGTCTCACCCGATCTAAGTTGAGATGTTATTTCTGCCCATTTCGGGTTGCAGGTCATTGTAATAAACTTATCAGGCCTCCCAAATTTTTGTACAAGAGTCATCGCATTTAAGTAGCGGCATTTCATATCACGAGGGCCGCCAATAAATGATGCGGGCAGTACAACACGTCGGCCAACCGCAGCGGCATTTGTAATACCTTCGCCGACACTTTCAACAACACCTTGGTATAGCTCACTCCTAAGCAAACTCTGATTCTTTCGAAAGAAATCTAGCCGGGCATTTTCTATTTTCACGTACATATCCACAATGTATTGCAAAAAGACACGACCCGTGTGCACAATGTAGCTTTCCGGACGAATCTGAAACCTATATGCGTAATATTCTCGACATGACACCTCCTTTCCTTCTTTCAGAGGCTTCTTTTGAGAGGTTGTCCAAAACATGTGCGTAAATAAATCATTTTAAATGAAGGCAAACACAATAGATTACACCAAATATGATTTCAAGTTAGAAGTAATGTTGAGCGACTCAAAGTTGATACGGTAACATTAAATAAAAATATGAATGAAATAATCAAAAAATTGTATAAACAACGTTGAAGGTGCATAAATACCTGCGACTTCTTGACCAATCACGTCGTCAGCAGTTTGCACAGCGCATGAAGATATCGGAAAAGGTATGTCATCACATGGACGATTGTCGTTCTTTGAAACTCTTTTTAGACCTTGATGCCACCCAGATTCCCCTCTTGTAAATAAAAGCGGATATTGTAGAGGATCATAGCAGCCATAGTAGTGCATGATTCTATGGTCTCGGTCAGCCTTGCCATAAACCAATATATGGGGACTATTAGCTTGTCCAGAAGAGGAATCGTCAACTACAATGGCAGCAACTTCATCGGACGTCGGCGCGTTATATACTCGTTGATCTAAATTAGGGTTTTTGATTATCTTAATCATTGACTGATCCATAATAGGAAGCGATCGAAAAAATTGTGCGTATGGATTACAATTCGTTACAGATATCATAAGCTCAATAATATCAGGTCGTAAATCTTCGAGGCTATTACAGCGAGCGACTAATTCTGAGGCACCATCATAAAAATAAAGTTGCAAGAACCTGGGATTCTTGTCGTTTGGAATGAGGTTTGGAACAAAGTGATACAATTGACCTTGCAATAGAAAAGTGAAAATTCCCTTCCAATTGTTTGGATGTATATCCCCTCCTATACTACTAAATGCAAAGAAGTTGTTATATGCTCTGCAATACGTCTTGAAATGAATTCCGACTTCATCCGTCCTTGTAAATAGGTCTAGTATTTGTGGACATATATCTAGCGGCGCGAGTTTAACTTCTCCATTACAACAACAAAATGTTGGGAATTCATGAACAAATTTAAGAGCGCGACAAAATCTACAAGTATAAGGTGTTGGAAGAGTAAGAGGCGTGTTTGGAACGTATTCCATGCCGATACCCTCATATATCGGGTTGTTCAGATTTTCAATTTGTCGATTCTTTTTTTTCAAAGGTCTCCTCTGAGAAGAAGAACACCCTACGTCTCCGTGTATTGGTTCTTCCAATCCCGCAATGCGACGACGCTTTCTTTTGTGAGGCTCCCTTCGAGCAACAGATGTATCCATCATTTCTTACAGATTCTCCGAACCAAATTTATCCCTCTTACACATCACAGTTAAGTATGATTAGACATTCAGCCCAAAAGCAAAGTAAAAGACATAAAATAAACTTCGTACAAACTATGTTGTTTAGAATAGTAAAGACTCTTTATATATATTATCCCTTTTGTGTGTGTATGGAAAAAAAGATGCATTCAGTAATCTTGAGCCCTTGCAATAAAAAAACTAACAAAGTAATATTATGCAAAACACCAAATAAAGATGGTACATGTAAAGATAACTATTGTATGACCAAAAATAAAGTTCTTCGCCAAAAGAATGGCAAAGCTGCATTCCAATGATAAGAAGCATGTGGTTTTGCATGGGCAATATTGAGAATTCATATGTTTGGCTACTAAACATCAAGCTTCAGTTAAACGTGAAATATATGACGCCTAGAAATTTTCTGAAGTCTCTAGGATTTTATCAGAGTACTCTATTTACAATTTTGATATTATTCCCCTATCCACTTTTCTAGCTTTTCCCTTCAGATTTTCAGAATATGACCAGAAAAGTTTGACATTTCTAGAGAAGTGATTGTTCCTTACGTGATCACATAGTGTTTCATAATATCATTAAATTTAATACATAAGTAATACTATGACATGTTAGGCTGCGTTGTACTTTTAAATATAAAAAGAGATTTCAACCGTTAGCTGTAAAAAGCATTAGTTAAGTCTATTTGGAGGTCTAATATGAAACTCACAAGACTCAAGAGTCACAAATGCATAAGTGAGGTTGATAGTTATACTATTCCTATCTAGAGAGTGTGCATTTTCCCAATATATGTGAAAACATAGTAGATTCCATGGAGTTGCATTTACTTTCTTTTTAACATACCATGATTATTATAAGGCTATGCCTAAAAAAATCCAACACTATATGGGCAAATTTTATCAGTTTGGAGAGAAGAAAGACACCATAAAAACAACCAACACTATATGGGCAAATTGAACATTATATAGCCCAAAAAATTGAACATTCTATCAGTTTGTAGAGAAGAAAGGCACCATAAAACAACCAACACTGTATGGGCAAATTTTTCCTCAAACGCAAAAACTCAACCCTATAACTCACCGTTAAGATATTATACTAAACTTTAAGGAAACACTCGAACAGTAAAAATGAATTTAAAAGCATAATCACCATCATGTTTGTTAGAATTTCAGATTTTATGAGATTGCTATACATTTAAGAAGTATATAAATTCATATAATTCGCAAGGAAGAACATATGATGATCAGTGGATCACATAAAAGGGAAATTATAGTCAATTTCCTAGAGTTCCAAAAGTATAGAGTTTTGATTCACATAAGTTACCTACAAGATTATTTAAAATCAGCAAATGAAATTAGATGGTTCATGATATCATCAATTTTACCTTAAGAAAGTTGAGATCACAGTGCCTATCTTGTTACCGTTCAAAGATTGAACCTAAAATGAAAAAAAAATCAGATTGAGAGTCAGCAAGAAATGCAAAAATAAAAGGATCATTTTAAATGGAATACAGAATAAATGAGACATTCTTCTAAGTGGCAATAATAAAGAAGCATCAATTGACCCAGTGAACACAAACAAAGATGTGAACTCAATGAGCTTTGATGCAAATATTCAACCAATCTTCTGTAATTGAACATGAAATGCTAATAAAATCTAATTCCAGTTTGATTTAGATAAGCTTATTTTAAAATACATTTCAGTACTTACTATTCCACCAGGTTTAAAAGCTTTGGGACTCAAAAGGCAAACTACAAATCTTTCCCTAAATTTAGGAAATATTTATTGTTTAACTTAAGAGAGAAAAGATCATGACGCTATATATGAAAGTGGAATATGCCTCTTAAATAATAAAATAAGTGTTACATACGCGTTGTTGCTTTTAATTATGGACTCACTAATCAAACTAAACTGTGATTTGATTTGAGATATTATATAGGAAATGAATTTGACTGATTTAGGGCAAGATTTTCTAACCCTCTAACCATGATCAGAAAGTACCATACAATACCAATTGCAAGCATGGGTTAAACTTCAAATAAATTTCTACTTCAAACTCAAGTTGGTGAATTTAGCTTACCCTCTCATACTAAATTTCCAAAATCCCATCTCTCAGAAATACATAACACACTATTGTAGACATTTATAGGGAAACTTTCACAGAGAATGTCCAAGAGCAGAAAGAAATACACCTTGCTACCAAAACGTCCAAAGCGACCAGTTCGGTGCATGTAGAGCTCTTCATTGTTTGGCAAGTCATAATTAAGTACCAATGAAACCTGGCAAGATAAGAACAAGCCATTATCTAAAGGAAAGAAAGAAGAGACATATACTACAGGAATCAACCCAAGTATAAAGTAAGCATCTATACACCAGAAACCAGTAGAACCACACATCTTAAGGCCTAGGTTTTAAAACAAGACAGCAGGGACATTAAGACTAAAATTTTAATTAAAAGTTACAAAGCCTCCATTACCTAAACAATATTAAAAAAATACTGCAATTATAAGTTGGAAATTCCTAGGGAGGCTTAGTAAGAGATTTTGTTCAGCAGTTAGCCTGATATCTTATATTGAAAATGGGAACAATAACTGAAATATGATTGCATATGAACTTCATGAACCCATATTTTCTGAAAAATAAAGTGTGTATTTTCACGAGGCAGATAAGATATACCGGAGGTGAAGGATTCTTTCACCTCAGTCCGTTGTTCCGTCCTGATTCTGTCTCGGTTCCTTCCTAGGGTTGTAGCTTACATACTTTTCAATTCTAAATTAGATAACAAATTAGATAAATGCCTAACAAAGACAAAAGAAATACAAAAGTTAATTATATCATAAACTGGAGGTTGTTAAAACTATTTCAACTGCTTAATTTATATAGCTTATCTTAGATATGAGGGTAGATATAATTATATTTTAGCATCTTTCAAAACAAAGAGACATCTTGTGTGATTGTTTCCAAATCCAAATGAACCAAACCGACCACCAGAGCCCATGCCTTCAAAAATTTCTCTCTGAGAGGGATCAATGGCAATTGGAGGTAGTTGAGAAGACGAAGAATCAGTCAGTAGAGTTTTGCTTAGTAAAAAATCATTATATAATCAACCAGTAATGTTAAAAAATTATCTAAAATCTTATATGAGCTTTTGGAACACAAGCAAAGTAGAGAAAGTGATAATTTACCCCCTAAACACACAAAAACAATCACCCCATAATATTATTTATAAGTTTCTTAAAACATTCATCAAACATATTGAAATAGTGAAAAATTCCTAAAATTCAAGCAACTTCTATAATTTTCATGAAAAACGCATAATTGAAGTTGCTTTTGGAACAAATAAGACAAAAATAGCAAATTATGATGATGTAAATTTTAGAGAAATAAGACAATGAGAGCAGCAATCGAACCAAATCTCAACATTGAGTTTCAATTTGGAAATTGTACCTTGGGGATACTGGCGGTGGAGAACAATCTTTCCAGTCTTGTCATCTGCCTTAATATGCAGATTCCTTACATCTCCACAAGCCACAAGACCGATCCTAAAATCTGTACAGCCAAAGAGAAGGGGAAAACAAAAATAAGAAACGCAAACAACGAATGAAAGAAGAAATCAATGAGATAGTATATGAGAGCATAAATTCAACACAATTAAGCATATAATCCAATCTATACAGACAAAGGGAACTACGATTAGGAAAACCCAAAGAACCTTAAATCCAAACAAAGCCCAAATTCATGTTAGGAATCCACATCAATGAGAAAAAGTATATGAGACCAGCGTTCTGTCCCGATTCTTTCGCTGTTCCTTCATAGGGTTGTTTATCAAAATTGAGAAATAAGAAAAACAGTTGGCATAAAGACATTGAAAACAAAATTAAAATTGAGATGGAGAAGTTAAAACCGATCAATTTTTGGAGACAAACAACAGATATACCAGCGCCCGGCCGTGAAGGCTTCTTTCACCCGAGTCCGTCGTTCCGTCCTAATTCTCGCTGTTTTGATGAGGCAGATAAGGTATGCCGGCGGTGAAGGTTTATTTCTCCCGAGGCGTCGTTCCTTCCTGATTCTCTCGCAGATAGATATGCCGGCGGTGAAGGGTTGTTTCTCTCTTCCTGATTCTCTGTGTCTTCGTTCCTAGGGCTGTTTATAAATGGATGAAATAGAGAGGCGATAGAAAGAAACAAAGCAAAGGCCAAATAAAAGACTACAGGCAAAAGCAAAATAAAAATAGGTTACGTTTGTGAAATGGGGCCCACAAAAAAAGTCAGCTGCTACTACTGTTCCTATGAAATCGCGCCAAGCGTTTCATTTTTATATATGTATTGATGTATAAAATTCACCTATCACCTTAAACTCTTCAAACCACAATTTCTTAACAGCCCCAACACATTAGAAATACTTGTTCATAGACTATTGTAATGACAATGGATAATTTCCGTCGTCTTGGAATATGCAGCTTTGCGTCGTCTTGGAATATATATAATTAGTAATTGCAAAATTAATAAAGAAATTTTGGAAAGGTTACCGGATTGTTTCTCCTTTAATCCATATAAATAACTTTGGTTGTGAGTAGACTCTTCATCTTCTTGTTCTTATGAGAAATCAAATTAGAACTAGTTTTCATGCTTTGGAAAGAAAGTGAGAAATCAAATTAGAGGTGTTTGCAACCTTTGCCTTAATTCATTCTCACATATAATGTATCAAATATTTTCTTTTGATTCCAAACTGATATTGATTCTTAAGTTCATATAGCTACAAGGTTTGTTATTCAGGTTTGTATCTATGTATCTTTTCACTATTCTTAAGTTCATGATGGACAGTCTCCATGTGCTTTGAATTGAATGGTTGGTAGCTATGTGTCAATGTCATTTTCCATGGATTTGATTGCATTGATAGTTACTTGAAAACTGATATGAATTCATAACTGAGTTGGTTGTTATGTGTTTACTTGAAAACTGATATGAATTCATTACTTGGAATGTGTTTTAGCAATTTACTTGGAATGTATATACTTCCCTCACGCACTTGTAATATTACAATACTGAATTTTTATCGCTTTGGAAGGTTTGGTTCAATCATGTGTCACTTCAGAAGCACGGCACAATGAGGAGCCCAAATTTCCAATTGCAACTTTGCTCGTGGTCCTCATACTTCTTTAGAACAGATTGCTCACCTCGTTTACAACCAACCCTCCCTACTCATAGTCGTCCAAGGTTTAAAAGAGTTGTCCAACAACAAGTTGCTCCACAACATGTCAATCTCTTCTCCAATACAAGTTCCCCGGCTCCAAGAGCTCCTTTAAGACAAACCAAGCCTAATCTCAGTCTAGCACCTTCTTCACAACAAGTTCTTGATCCTTCAAGAACTCCAACCCTAATACCAGTCCAACACTTCGTCCACAACAAGTTCTAAAGAAAGGGTTCTTTCAAGAAATCCCAGCCCAAACCTCACTCAAACACTTCCTTCACAACGAGTTCTCGCTCCCTCCAAAACTCCTAGCCCTAATACCAATCCAACACTATGTCCACAACAAGTTCTCTCTAATCCAAGAGCTCTTTCAGAAAATGACAGCCCTAACCCCATTCACGCGGCCTCCCGACCACCACATGATGAACAAGTTGATGAAGAACACAATGAGGAATACATAGAAGAGGGCTTGTATAGCTTTATCATCAATGTCATATCAAAGTACAAGTCGCGGAAGATAGATCATATATCAACAAAGACGTCACATAAGTAAGATTGTGGTTAATTCAACACTTGTGAGATGTGAGGAAGTTATATTGAGCTCCAGCCATTGCCAGTTTCCTGGCACTCAGACAGCCATAAATCTATATGTTCTGTAATCTGTTGCCTCACTTTGGTGACTGCATCAACAGAGGCACATTTTTTGGCATCACCTAGAACACATAAAAGTTGCACTCAGAAAAAAATATATATACATAATATAATCCGTTTTATTTCTGAAATAATTGTGCTGCTTGTTTTTTGATCTGATAATTTGATTTCTAGGATGATGACAGCATACCTTCAGGATTTAAAGGTACTTGTGGGCAGCCTCGCAGGTCAGTACCATGTCCACAGTTATGACAAGTGATCACATATGAAGGCACTGAAAAATAATATTAGGCAAAATAAAGTACATACATCAGAACATAAGCTGCAATAGAAAGTGAAAAAACTAAAACATTGTGCATCAGCATTGGAAAACATTGTAAAACCCATATTACATTCATTGCACATTAAATAAGCGATATTAGTGAAAGTACGATTTTATGAAATCAATTGCAAATGCTACAGATTATAATATCATTGATCATGGTGTTATAGTTCAGTATGGGGAATCTGCAGAAATTACTGTACAGTTTAGCCACTAAGAAAATATTGTAACTCACTGTCTGGTGAAGAAATCTGTTTAGATGCATGCTTCCAGGGGTCTTGTGAGCCATTTGCAAATACAATTTTAGAACCTGGAAGATGCATAATAATAGAATATCTGATTAGATTTGACAGATGCACTGAGCATCATGCTAGATGTATCATTTGAGCAAGAGTGTTATTTCATGTTTTCAAGGAAGTGCATGCACTGCAAATTTCTCACCTGGGAAAGGACGACATGTGCAAAGATTTTCTAGTGACTACTAAAGGGAAAGAGAATGTGTTTATAAATAAGGTCATGCAAGACTCAATGCTAAGAACAAAGAGAAAAATGGGACTTAGGATGAAGGGTCAGAAAAAGAACCAGCAATCTTTGTGCCACCATAGTATATATTTGTTGCATCAACATCCGGATAAATGTCATCTCCAAATACATTCTTGCAGAGGTCCAAATGATATCTGCTTGTACAAGCAACCTATGTGTTAATAATATTCATACCAGGGTGGGAGACAAAACTGTATGGTTCAATTCTATGAAACTAGCCACATAACCAGTGTTTGAAAAGGCGCGACCCAAGGAGCGCCTGACTGGGCTGAGCCATCACGTGCCTTGACTAAGGCAAGAGTGCCATGAATAGGCTACCCCTATGCACCCCAGGCACGCCTAGGCGCCATGCGCACAAAGGAGCCAGGCTCCTTGCCTTTTCCAAGTTTGATTGTTTTTAATGCTACGTGTATGCAAATTCTTTTTTTTTTTCAATTTAATTTGTTATCGTTTCAATGTGAATTGAATATTACTTTTTCTATTCAAAATATTTATTTCCTTATTATTTTCCCAACTTGTCTTTTTAATGCTAGTTTATATTTCCAACTTATCTTTTTAATTGTATTACTTCTATAGAAGAAACCTCTTCAGCACTCCTCTCACCTAATTTCATGACAATTCTCTCAATTTTGTTCATCACACGAGTTCTTCTCTCTTTATCATCTGCTCTTTTCTCATTAAGTTCAAGTACAAGGGCAGAAGGGCTGCTGTCTTAGTGTTTTGCTGCTGCAATTTCCAAGTAATTCTAAACCTTAAGTTGTGAAAAAATCAGTACATGCTTTCTAGTTTGTGTGTTATGAAAAAATCAGTGTTTGAGTTGGTTTTTATATAGCCTTCTCTCAACCTATAGTTTTTGATGAAAAACAAAAAATCAGTCTTTGAAGAAAAAAAGTCGTTCGTGTGTTTTATTGAAAAGACTTTAGTTTATCTGTTTGTTTTGCTCTCTTTACCCTTGGATTTCGTACTAGCCTATTACAATTTTTTTTTGCTTCAAAAATATGTTTATGTACTCTAAATTTTCATTAAATGATCCGACTTTAACTTTTCATATGGATATTTGTTATTTTCCGGCTTCTTTAATGAAAAGGTGATCGCTTTCGCCTTAGAGGTGCACCTAGGTGACCAGGGGGATTTTCAACCAGTACACACAACTCGTAATTAGGGAAGGGGAGAATAAGTGCAACACAAAATAGAGAGACTGACCTTGTATTAACTTTTGACGAGCGCATACTATCATTCAAGGGGGCCACTTGGAAATAAGCAACTTCAGTACACACTTGAAACCACCATAATCGATCAGAGCTGTCTTCACCAGGCTCAGTGTTCTTCAAATGATGTTGACTATATGTTTTGACACTGACACCAAATTCTTCAACAAAATTTTCTTTGACATATGAGGCATAAGTATCCTGTATATAGAGAATTGCTTCAGTGATAAAGCATAATCTTTTAGGAATTGAAGCAAGAGAAACAACAATATAAAACTGATAGTCAATTCTTAACTTCAGATAAAAAAAATGCAATTCTAAATGCTTATAGTATCTCAAAACCTCAAACAGAAGCAATTTACTTGCAGTAAGTAAGAGATGCAGGCTACAGGTGGCAAGAAGAGAAGCTAAGTACTTCAACACAAGTTCGAGTTGGTATTTGGAAAAAAAAAAAAAAAAAGAACTTTAAGACAAACATTGGTGTTTTAATTATAGAACAAGCCTACTAATTCAAACAATAAAATTTCTGGTTTAAATGTGCTCAATCTTCATGATGCAAGCAGCAAAGAAACAAACTCTACCAAACTTTTATTTTATTTACCTGATGAAACTATAATTGAGTGCTGAATATACCAAAGAAGGCAAGAAGCCCCATCCTCACTATAGAAATGGAAAAGGAAATATCAAAAGTAATATCTAAGTAGAAGAAGCATACCACCAAATCTTTGCCAGCCTTCTTTGCTTCAACCAGAGGTGAACATAACTTGTCAGGATTTCCATATTGGAACTGTATATATCAAACATATAGCTATCAATAAATATATACAGTAAGTGTAGCTGATTTTAATTGGCAACTTAACAATGCCTACCGCTGTAACAGCAGCATCAGCCACAAAATACAGAAAATCTCCATCAAGTTTAAGCTGCAAATGAAGTAAAAAAAATGACTTGTCAGAAAACATGAAATTTCCATCTTAAGCTAGAGAACGCACAGGGTAAGAGTTATTGCAAATAAATGTCATATACATTTAGTGTCCTAATATAATACACATCCATGATTCATCTTCATTGTCTAGAGAATCTCAGATGCACCAACAAGGGCCCATACCTCAGATGCACCAAAGGCCGACTTCAGTTCCCTCTGATTTGATTCAAGTCCCTGGTCTACAAGCTGTGTAACTTCTTGCAGAACAGTTTTACACTCTGGGCCAGCTGACTCACCAATCTGAAATAAGAATATCAGACTAGAATAAATGCAAGGAATTTATCAACTGTCCAGCAAATAATCAATTAAAGCTCCACAGACCAGAACGTAGACACCCAAGACATCAAACAAAATCCAAATCAGCAAGTCCTTGAGGAATTGATTTTTACCTGTTGGTCAAATTCAGTGAAGTTGTAGACAGCAAGGACCACAGCTGAACTAGCAAGACTTCCGCATGTTAAGTGAGGAAACTTCAAACGGAACCATGCACTGAGAGCTCCAGGATACGAAACACCAAACACGAACCATGGATTCTCGACATTGGTTCTATTAAGTTTCAGGTTCAAGGAGTTCTACAAAAGAGATTCTTGTGAAAATAATCATAAAAGAGGGGATTTGGGAAAATAAAACTCAAAACAATCATATAGGTCAATATTACATCAATATAGAGACATGGCTAAAGTTTCCGCAAATTGCTATTACCTGGTAGTACTGACGGAAAACAGCCAAATCAAAGAGTGCCTGCTTAGATGAAAGGAATCTAAGATGTTTTGTTGTGAGTGATTTAAAGGGGGAGCTCTTTCCATAGTAGCGGTGCTCAAGAGATACAATAGCAGCTCCAAACTTCTTAGCTAGGACCTATACGTAAGCAAACAACCCATAAACCAAAAAAACGAAAGTATGTAGTATATACCTAGATACATATTCTAACAATAGAACTAGCAGATTAGGTTTTGACTTACACTAAGATAGTCATTGGATATCCCATTGCATGAAGATTCACCGCAAATTCTTAAGAAAATTGGTCCATCAGGAGGTCGGAAATAGTCAAGAAATTCATAATACCTCTGCTCAAATTGACGGTGATCCTACAAAACCAATCATGGGCATGTAATGTAAGACCTAACAGACTCAGACAAATCATATGCACTATTCTCAAGAGCGCAAAAAAAAATCGTCATAGGCAAAATTTTGTACTGATAGTTCGAAATTCAACATAGAAGAAGGCAAATCGTTTCATTCACTTTCTGAAATTTGAATATAAAACTCAAAAGAAAGGGAAATATTCTATCTTCAATAAGCAATCGAATTTCAACGGGAGAAAAAAAAAGTTAAACGAATTCAGTTTGTTATAAGAAGGCAAAGGGGAAAGAAGAACGAGAGCTTACGTATGGGGAAAAATGATCGAGGGTCTGATTAAGCCAGTGTTCTTCGGTGGTCAAGAAATTGCCGTTGGACGCCTTTTGGTGAAGACGAGAAGAGAGGAAAGCGTGAGAGAGAGAAAAGAGGAAGAGGAAAGACGCCGTTAGAATCAACGGAAACCTCATCGGCGGTGATGCCTTCCAACGGTGGTCGCAGATTCCGATCAAAGCAGGCAAATTTCACCGGCTTTGGTAAATGAGACGAATGTAAATGAGCAGGCGAATATGATTCTGAAGTAGGCAAGTAAAAATGAACAATGAAAAGAAGCGGTTCTGGTCTTTTTTTCCTTTTCTATCACAATTAAAAATCATTATTCCTGATTTTTTTTTTTTTTTTTGATAACAAACCAGCAAACTTTCATTAAACACTAGACACGTATAGGTCACGCTCTAACAGATCACACAACTCCAAAGGAAAAGAAACAATCAAAACGCAAGAAAAAGAGAAGTTGGTCTCCACTATCCTAACCAGTGAGCAACACGGTTAGAAGACCTATTTACATAATCAAACTTGTAACTCACAAAAGCTAAAGAGAGTTCTAAAATCATAGCAATTAGAGAGCCCAAATTCACTCTTGGGAACTCAACATGCTGAACTTTCTTGATCAGAGAGAGGCAATCAGATTCAATCACAATATGGGATAAATTTATAGATTTTGCCGCTTCTAACCCTCTAAGAATGGCCTCAGCCTCGCCCATCTCCACCCCCGTGCCCTGTTGTATTTTGCGGGATCTAGCAAAATAAACTTCTCCCGTCGAGAGCCTACCGACAAAGCCTATCCCACAATTGGAATCATTAACAACAGCGTCACAGTTAATTTTTGCACAGCCATTAATTTTTGCACAGCCATGATCCGGTTTGCACCACGCCTTTCTCTCCTTCTGATCATTATGTGCCTTGTTCAACATCCCTCCTTTTTTTATCTTGACAAATTCCATATGGCCATATGGGTATAGAAGCTTGACTCAACAATCGAGATTGGGCTATCCTTGATGCTCTCGAAAATCAACTTGTTTCGAGCCTTCCATATCTCATTGACAATTCCAGCCCAGCGAGCAACTTGCTCAACATCGCAGAACTTGAAAATTCTCTCTGCCCAATCCACAACTGAATCTGATTCCATTCCCAATTCACCAAATTTTGGACACAAATCCCATATAATTCTAGGCAGCATACACCCATGCAAAGCATGCATCGTCGTCTTCACCAGTTCACATTCAGAACAGTAAAGATTAGGAACAATTTTCCGCTGAAATAAATTATATTTGCATGGAAGTAACAGTCTACACGCCCGCCATAGGAAGGATTTGATTCGTGGGACAATTTGAAGTTTTCAAAGGTGCTTCCACACAAATTTTCCGTTGATTGTGTTCGACTTCCTCCTTAGCAGACTTCTTTTCAAACATAAGATCGATTATAGGCTAATCGAAATGGTATATTCTCCCGAATTCGAATAATACCAAACTAGTTGATAAGCAATTTGGGGGTCAAATAAATGCTCATATAGGATCAAATCCACACCACATGGAGCACAAACTTGTCTTACCATATCTTCATCTCATTCTCCCTTGCTCCAGTCGATCAAATCCACCACTCGGAGCGCTTCATCCGCTCCATAAAAGTTTCCAATTGTTTTGAACGATCCAGGACATGGAAGCCATCTATATCCCCAGATGCTAATAGTCTTACCATTACCCACCTGCCAGTATGTACCCTCTTCCAAGACTCGATGGGCTGCAAGAATACTCCGCCAAGTGTAACTTGGGTTGTAGCCTATCGTAGCCTCCAAAAAAGAAGAGTGCAGAAAATATTCAGCCTTGAGCAGCTTCCCAATAAGCGAATCCAGGTGTTGTATGAGTTGCCAACCTTATTTGGCGAGGAGACACTGCTGGAAAACGCGTCTGTAGCCAGGAAAATAGACACGACTTCCGCCACAAAAATAACCATGAAATCACGTTAGCCACGACATCCCCAACGGATTGCCCTACGAAAGGTGCCCTGGGGCTAAAACACGCGAGGCTAAATATCACTCTGGAAAAGAACCACATAATTCTAGTTTTGTGGCTATTTAGCTGCAAATAATAGCCGCGAATTAGTTCATTGCTAAATGTGTGGCTATTGGCCACGAAAGTCACGTTCAACCATATTAGCCAGAATTGAATTTCGTGGTTGGTTTTGAGTGCATCACCATAAAATGTTAGGCACAAATGTATTTTGTATCTAAGTTCGAGTCGAATTTGAACGCATAATCGCACCTATTTCGTGGCCATTAGCCTTGAAATTTGCTATGAATTTATTTAGTGGGAAAATCCGCGGCCATTTAGCCTTGACATTTGCATTGAATATATTTTGTTTCAAATGTTGTAGTTAAATAATTACACATTTAAAAAAAATTAAAAAAATTTATACCATAATATTGCATATTTGCATCATCATATATAGTAATGAAATTACATAATCTATAATACTTGTTGAAACATCCCACAACAAACCACATTCAATCCACAAGCTAATCAAAACCCACAACAAACCAAGACCAATTTCTAAAGCTCTTCCTAGCAACCTCTTCAAGTGAGCGGCTAAACACTTTGCTATCCGCTTGGTGGGCATTGAAAAGCCAGATTGGCTGACCAATTTCTAAAGCTCTTCCTGGCAACCTGTTGAATGATCAAACAAGTACACTTTCTTAACAATTTGATCACTAATTTATCAATAATGAACAAATAAGAAGGCCATAGTAAAACTAGCAATTTTTCTTGGACATGGAGAATATGAATCATCTTTATATCCTTTATAGTTAGTCACAAAAGATCAAATGCATCAGCAGAAATACTCTAATAAGATTTTGTGGAGCATTTCAATCATGGAACGCTTGGCAGCTATGAGTATCAAATACATCTAGCAAGCATGTTACTCGTATGTGTGAACTGTTTGAGGATTTTTATCTTTACCAGTGTTCAAGGCAACATGCTCAACTTATTGAGAAGAATGCAAATAAGTAGTTGAAGAAAACAAAGCAAGGTTCATGTATATTATAACCTGTTTGGATTCAAAAGAAGTCAAGAGACTCGAGCACTCTACGAGTTCGGATATGCAAAGTTGTCATTCTCTCCTCTGGATCAAGCATTGAGCCGAATTGACTAGCAACACATATTAGAGGGGCGGATTTTTCACCTAGAAGTCGCCTAATTTCGTCGTGCACATTTGCCATTGGTGTTTCTATCGCATCCACGTGACCAATCAGTAGCAGCAAAAACTCTCCACATCTCAGCCTATCCAACAAAAACAAATAACAGAAAAGTTTTTCAAACTGTGCCTAAACATATGTAAATCCGCTAGTAAAAGACCCACCAAAAACAACATCAAGCTGAGTGTTCTTTTCATCCACTTGTTTGTCCCTAATAATTGCAGCAACTTCCTCAACCCCATTGCAGCTTTCAAAGTCCTGTTAGGTCATACATATTCAAGAAGCATTGGAATCATCAATACATGCAAAATGTGTTGAGTAAATGAGCAGCATGTAATCAATAGATGAGTGTTCTTTGCTCATAATACACATATAACGTTTCTAAGTTAAATTCAACCAAAAGAACCTTAAGACATGAGTTATGAAGTTATGATTACACATCTTCAAGACTATATCAAAGAAGGACCTGAACCAGATGAATATGAGAAGCAAATTTAAAAAGCAGATATGATATTTTGTTTTCATATATGGTTGAATCAAAGAAGGACCTCATCATTAAAATGTGTTGGAAAATTTACCTCACATAGTCACATAATGTAATTATCATAAGTTCTAAAAGAAACTCAAACACAATTAAGCAATTTACCTCCTTGAACACCAAAACCAATGACCTAGTCATCTTAATCAACCCAAGTCAAAAAATAAACTGATGTCTGGAAACACAATTCAGCCCCTGATATGTTCCTTCCAATGAGGGTATAACAACCACGATGCCACTGAAACACAAGCATAATTTCTTAGAAAGAATCAAGAAAAAAATAAACAACAAAAGAAAATCGAATTGAAAAGGAAAAGAAGAAGTGCAAGGGACTACTCTCGCCCTCCAATTGTTTCCTCTGGATTCCACTCGCCGTCAGTCCCTTCAATATCGAGCTAGTGGCCAACGGGGGTCTTTGGCTGTCGAAGAAGACCAACGACATGAAAGGCGGCTCCGGAGGTGGCGGAGCAGCGGAGAACCAAAATTCAATTGAAAACGACAAGTTCAAACCGATCAATTTGGAGACGAATTTATAGACTTCGACGAGGCGGATAAGATCTACCGACGGTGAAGAAGCCGAATTCTATCTCCCCGAGTCCGTCGTTCAATCTTGATTCTCTCTCTCGGGTTCCTTCCCTCAATTTGGAGACGAATTTGTAGACTTTGACGAGCCGGGGAAGATATACTGACAGTGAAGAATCTGGATTCTTTCTCCCCGAGGCCGTCGTTCCATCCTTATTTCTCTCTCTCTCTCGTGTTCCTTCCTAGGGTTTGAGAGTTGAATGAACTTGAGCGCTGCAGACAATAAAACTAGGGTTTGAGAGTTTGGCTTTTGGGCTCATTTTTATTCAGTCTAAAATTTCCTTTTCCCTCTAAAAATAATTTTCCCTCCAATTAAGCCCGCCAATATTTTTGTCCATATTTTGAACGAAATTTTTGTAAAGTTGATGTAATGCACCTTTCTATATATAAATATATGAACATATTCTAAGAGCAAATAATATAAAAAATGCTTAAAAGAAATAACTATTTGTTATAAGAATGACCGTTCTTAAAGAAATATAACAACTTCTTATAAGAATGAACCATTTTAAAGGATATATAACGATTTCTTATAAAATGAACGATTCTGAAGGAATATGACGATTTCTTATAAGAATGAATGACTCTAAAGGATATAATGTTTTCTTATAAGAATGAACAGTTCTAAAGTATTATATTGATTACTTATAGGAATGAACGATTCTAAGGGAATATACCAATTTCTTATAAGAATGAATGACTCTAAAGGATGAACGATTATAAATGAATATAACGATTTCTTATAAGAATGAACGGTTCTAAAAGAATATAATAATTTCTTATAAGAATGAATGATTCTAAAGTAATATAATGATTTCTTATAAGAACGAACGACTCTAAAGGAATGTAAAGAATTCTTATAAGAATGAACGATTGTAAAGGAATATAACAATATTTTATAAGAATGAACGATTCTAAAGGAATATAACGATTTCTCATAAGAATGAAGGATTCTAAATGAATATAGCGATTTCTCATAAGAATGAACGGTTCTAAAAGAATATAGCAATTACTCATAAAAATGAACGATTCTAAAGGAATATAGCGATTTCTCATAAGAATGAACGATTCTAAAGGAATATAACGATTTCTTATATGAATGAATGATTCTAAACAATATAATGATTTCTTATAAGAATGAGCGATTCTAAAGAATTATAAGAATGAATGATTCTAAAGGAATATAACAATATCTTATAAGAATGAACGATTCTAAAGGAATATAGCGATTTCTTATAAGAATGAACGATTCTAAATGAATATAATGATTTCTTATAAGAATGAACGGCTTTAAAGGAATATAACGATTTCTTATAAGAATGAACGGTTCTGAAGGAATATAACGATTTCTTATAAGAATGAACAACTCTATACGAATATAGCGATTTCTTATAAGAATGAGCGATTCTAAAGGAACTATAAGAATGAATGATTCTAAAGGAATGTAATGATTTCTTATAAGAACGAACGATTCTAAAGGAATATAATGTTTTCTTATAAGAATGCACGGTTCTAAAGGAATATAACGATTTCTTATAAGAATGAACGGTTATAAAGGAATATAAGAATAAATTATTCTAAAGGAATATAATGATTTCTTATAAAAATGAATGATTCTAAAGAAATATAATGATTTCTTATAAGATGAACAATTCTAAATGAATATAATGATTTCTTGTAAGAACAATTCTAAAGAAATATAACGATTTTTTTATAAGAATGAATGATTATAAAGAAATATAATGATTTCTTATAAGAAATGAACGGTTTTAAAGGAATATAATGATTTCTTGTAAGAATGAATGATTCTAAAGGATTATAACAATAAATCATTATAAAGGAGTATAACGATTTCTTTTAAGAATGAGCGATTCTAAATGAATATAACGATTTCTTATAAGAATGAACGATTCTAAGTGAATATAACGTTTTCTTATAAGAATGAACGATTCTAAGTGAATACAACATTATATAATGATTTCTTATAAGAATGAACGATTCTAATGAATATAACAATTTCTTATAAGAATGAACGATTCTAAATTAATATAACAATTTCTTATAAGAATGAACGATTCTAAATGAATATAACAATTTCTTATAAGAATGAACGATTCTAAAGGAATATAACGATTTCTTATAAGAATGAACGATTCTAAAGGATTATAAGAATAAACAATTCTAAAGGGATATAACGATTTCTTATAAGAATAAACGATTCTAAGTGAATATAATTTTTTCTTATAAGAATGAAGGATTCTAAGTGAATATAACATTTTATACGTTTTCTTATAAGAACGAACAATTCTAAATAAATATAACAATTTCTTATAAGAATGAACGATTCTAAGTCAAATATAACGATTTCTTATAAGAATGAACGATTTCTAAAGGAAATTATTCTAAATTATTATTCTCGAATAATTTAGTCTTAAACATGCATAATAATATTATTCCCATAAATATTATTATTCTAGGAAGTCATTTATAATTTATTAAAAAATTATAAATTTCCTAGGTGAAAATGATTGATATTGTATTTTAATAAATATTCTTTATAAAGACCTATGGATAATATTTATCAAAATTCTTAAATAATTGTTATATATTTATAGTGGAAATGGGCTTGGGAGTCAAAAGAAATGGGCCCATTTTTGGAATGGGCTTGATAGTTAAAAGAAAATATGATGGACTTGGGAGTCAAAAAAAAAATAAGCCCACTTTGGATCACCTACTCGGCCCAAATGGATGAGCAGCCCAATCCAAACTCTTCTCCTCTTCCTTCGTTTAAATCTTGCAGATTTATCACGAAATGAAGAACTCGTGGCTAATCTCGTGACTGATTCTGCAATTTTTCCAAACAAACAAAGTTAGACACGAAATGAAGAACTCGTGGCTAGTCTCGTGGTTATTCCTGTAGATTTCTCGCGAAATAAAGAACTCGTTGATAATCTTGTGACTGTTATCTCAAATTTTTTTCAAACAAACTAAGCTAGACACGAAAATAAGAACTTGTGGCTGGTTTTGTGGTTATTTCTATAGATTTCTTACGAAATGAAGAACCATTCAAGAGTCAATGGTTCAAATAGCCCACAAAAATAACCACAAAACTAGTCATACATATTATGTGGGTACTTAGCTCCAAACTTTGTCGTGAATATACACTCAAATCCCTTTTTCGTGGCTAATTAGATACTACAGTAGAAATGAATCTAGTCGCACGAGACATTCGCGTCAATTTGGCCTAAACTTTAGCCATGAGCC
Organism: Fallopia convolvulus; assembly: GCA_964016875.1. NCBI lineage: Eukaryota > Viridiplantae > Streptophyta > Magnoliopsida > Caryophyllales > Polygonaceae > Fallopia > Fallopia convolvulus. The sequence continues at coordinate 24,869,845 of OZ024718.1, forward strand.
TGTTTTCATGACAATATGGCCAGAAAGATACAACCAAATCTAGCCGCGTGCTCTTTTCGCGGCGATTCGGCCTCAAAAATAGCCGCAACTTTATTTTTCATGGCAATATAACCACAAACGTAAATATTTGTGGTTATACTTGTGGTCGTTACCACCCAAATTAACCTCGACGATATTCATGGCTAAATATTTTCTGGCTACAGACGCATTTTCCAGCAGTGAGAGCCTGATTGAACGTTTCCAAATCCTGAAAGCCCAACCCTACTCTTCCCTTGGCATGAACATTCTATGCAACTCATCTAGTGCACTCGTTTTTTTGATCCCGAATAACCCTAAAGAAATTTACACATCAATTGTTCCATCTCGTGGGACATCCCGGTGGGGATATTGAAGCATGGCATAACATATAGAGGAATAGCTTGAATAACCAATTTGATCAACACATCTTCGCCTGCTCTCGATAATGTGTTTGCCTTCCAACTTTTCAACTTCTTCCACATTCTCCCTTTGATAAAGATTACCTTTTTTATCTGCCAATCATAGTATGTAACCCTAGGTATCTCTCGTACTTGTCGACTTCTCGAGGTGTTTGCACATGATGGAGGACTTGAAGAAGTTGAGAGAAAAGTTGTTATAGAAGAATATTGGTGACTTTGGCACCAATGTGGTCAGTGATTTTGGCACTGGGGATATTTACATGGCAACGAGTGAGGATGTGGCCAAGTTTGAGTGGGTGATGGATAGTGTCATCTCAATGCATGTGTATGGAGATTTAGCTTTATTTGACACCTTGAATAGGGATGGAGAATTTGGCCACCTCAACTTAGTGGGTGAAGATAAGTTAAAAGTCAAAGGTACTGGAAGCATGAGGATGAGCCTTCATAATGGTACAACCCACCCACACTCTTTATCATGTGAGGTACACGCTTTTAAACAAAGTTAATATTACCTCATTGAATGCAATGATTGTAAAAGTAGATTCAAATGATCAATCAAAAAACCGAAATGCAAGATGTATTGATCAGGCCTCAACTGGAACGCCAAGTTACACAAGGTGGAATCTAAAGAGGGCAAAGAGAACCAAGAAGAAAGTAAGAAGATCTAAGAAGTGGTGGAGCGAGTCAAGCAATCCCGGAGAAACTAATGTCTCTCTATGCTAGAACAGCCCAATGGCCAGGGAACCACCACAAGATCTCTCCTTCAAGGTTGGATTGAGCGGGAGCAAGGAAGATTGGCCAGAGAACAACAAGGAGTGAAAACCCTAGCTGAAAGTTCTTAGAGGCGTTTCCTAAAAGCTCCAACTGAAGAATCCTAGGGTTCCATAAAGCATATATATATATGAGGAACCAGTGTATAATTTTGGAGAGAGCTAAGGACATCAGTTTTTGGGCCGTTTGGCCCAATCTGAAGCCTTATACCTCTAAGCCCAAAAATGTAACGGACTCCCACGTACTCAATATTACAAGTGATCCACAAACACAATAACTTAGGAAATATATTTCAACTAAGCTCTACAATTTGCCCTCCTAATTCCTAAGTTTATATTTGAGTAAAACTTCCTTGTTTACATTATAACTTGGTCTTACAACCTTCCTATCATCGGCCCGTCATACCATTCCTCAGCACAGTTTGGGGTCGATCACGTGTAGAAAATCCCTGCAAAAAACAAACTTATCAGTTGTGACAATCTTAGTTCCAAGTTATGCAGGATTAATTTTACCGTTGATCTTTTTAACCAAGAACACTTTCTTAGCAACCTTGTCTCGAATAAAATGGCATCGAACATCAATGTGCTTAGTCCTTTCATGAAAGACGGGATCTTTGCACATATAAAGTGCACTCTGACTATCCATGTGTAACTCGGAAACATAGCGTTTTCTTTCTATCTCTCCAAGTATTCCTTGAATTCAAATGGCTTCTTTAGAATCCTCAACAGAAGCAATATACTTAGCCTCAGTAAAGGATAAGGCTACAATGGGTTGATGTTGAGATTTCCAAGATATGCAATTTCCACACCATGTATACATATAGGAGGTAGTAGATTTTCTATTATCCTTGTTACTGGCATAGTCAGAGTCCATAAAACCAAACAGCTCAGAGGGTGAAGTATGCATGCCATAAAGACATTTCCAACATAGCCACGACCTTTTTGGAAGTGCGGGTCCAATTTTGGCTTTTAAGAATTCTATAGGGAACTTATGGGATATGGTATCACCCAATTTAGACCTATTATTTTTTAGATCTTCCATTTTAGTCTTGTAAAAATTTAGGTTGTTTTAAAAGAAGTATCTAGAGATCCTTAGGTAAATATCTAAAAAATTTTGAGAGAAAAATCTAGATAATTCTATGCTTCTCTTTGTTTAGATTGGGAGGCCTCAACTATAAATAAATCATGTCCCCTTATTTGCAAACTATCCAAAGACCAATCATTCTAAACTTGCTTGTAAAAGCTTTTCACACTTACTACAAAGCCCTCTCCACAATGTTTCAAGTATTTTCATCTCTATTGATTCAACAATTTGTTGAGTCGATGTTAGGAACTCACGTTCATTAACACTGAATCAACGTCCTCAGTATTGATAATGACAAACGTCATAGGAACTAACGCTCTTGTCATGTATTTCTAAGTTTAACAGGTTGCGCGTTGCTAAGCAAAGACACGGAGAAACAAGTTCCCAAGGCATGGGAACTGATGCAACGACGATCAAGATGTGACCAACATCAGAAGTGAACAGGAGTTCCCAAGGAGTAAGGAACTCAGTGAACCAGAGTTCCTACGAGAAGGGAACTAGATAAGGAGAACAAGATTACCTCAAGTCAAGAGAGTTTCCAAGACAAGGGAACCAATAAGACGAAAGTTCCCTTTGGATGGAAACCGGCGCATGCATGAAAGCGACATCTCAGTGCAAATCAAGGGATCTTGTCTTACAGGACAAAAGAGCTTCTCAGACTTCAGGTGGCTTCAGAGTGTGCAACAGGTTGAAGGCGACCATCCAACGGTCCGATGTGATACAAGAGTTGACAAGGTTTAAATTCAAATCAAAGTCACATGTCAACCTTAAGGATCATACTTGGAGAGCAACGCAAAAAAGGCATTTAGGACAAATGCCTCAATTGGATAAGGATTGCATATCACGCCTATTTAAGCCCTTCAACAATGTCCTTGAAACTCACTTTTCACAATTCTTAAATTGCAAAACACAAAGAGAAAGAGCTAAGAGCATATCGGGGAAGACCAACGATTTGGTTAAAAGTCCCCGACGGTGAGCTAATCTCCACGACGGTGAAAGAAGAAGGAAGGAGTTTCCAGAGTCAAGGGAACGATGTGTAGAGACAGAGGTTGGAAAGGTTTGAGTTTTTTTTTTTTTTTTGCTTTTGATTGTGAGCGATCACCAGTGTTAGAGTTGAGTAAAATACAATAGTGTTGTTTCGGGAGAGAGTCCTTGTAGGAACAGAGAAGTTTATATTCGGCTTTGTAACCTGAAGGAAACTAAGCAATAAAAGAAAAGGAAACTTATTCGAAAATCCTCCAAACGGAGGTAGAGGTTTACTCACGCGGTTAGTTGATTGTTGTAGGGTTCATCTATAAGGAGCTGTCTCACTCTGTTTCGTTTACATGCCACAACTGCTTCAACTAACCTTCAATCCAATACAATTACTTTCGACAACAATCTATAGTGTATCGTTCTCTGTCACTAGCATTCGCTTTAAGTTAAATTTCAAGAAACCAGTTTTCGAGCTTACGCAAGATATTTATATAAAATCTTCAAAATAACGAATTTATGATTTATTTTGATAAAATCAAATTAAATTACCAAGCCCTTAGTAAATGATCATCAAACAACTTGGACCAAAAAAAAATGATCATCAAACAAAAATGCACATACATTTGGAATATGTTGGACCTGTTTCGGATTGTTGTTAATGTGATTTGAAATCAAAATACAATCACAAAATAACATATGAGCTTCTACTATCTAGAAATTACAGAGTTTAGGCAATCTACATTAGCTTGGCATAAGAGTTGCTCACAATAAGAATACGAGAATGTTTTACAAACTAGAGCACTGCATGTTTTCCACTCCAGTAACAGATTCAGTTGAGGACCGCATCATCCAATAGTGTTACAGAAATAACGAAGTAGCAATCTAATCATGTTCTTTCCAGTTTTCATCAATAATATTGTATGGTGAAAAGATTCAGATGCTAATCTGCAATTTCCTGAGCTTTCCAAAGATCTTCATTGCTGTTGAGAAGACAGACAAATATTTTCAATTAACAGGGAGTCGTTTGTTCGTGGCATGAATGAGAAAAAGAATCATCTTTTCTAGAAGAATATATCAGCATTCAACACTCAAAAGCAGAATATATAAAGACTCAAGAGAGTCCAAAAAGCAGAGAGCTCTCATGATGCAAATGCTTACCTGATTATTAGAGGTAGGCCCACGCAGTCGATGTGGCTTCATATTCAAGTCAATCATCTTATTGTCTACATGATTTTGTTGGTTCTCGGTTCCGTTTTCTTTAGGTGGTTGATTTGGTTCCCTCTTGTTCTCGGTTACATCAGGCACTTGAGACCCTAGATCCTCAAATTGGCCAGTCTTATTTGTTGGAAACTATACATATGACATTGACATCATCATGGCAAGTGTAAATATTCGTGTAAGAAGAACAACGAATTAATGACCATGTATATGTATTCAACAAACCTCGACTCTCTGCCTGAGTAGGAGGTTTCGTGCATGAGTCTTTTTACCACCAACATGTACAATCATGTCGCATTGCATGCAAAGAGAGCTCCCATCTACTTGGCAATAAAAGAATGCTACATCCAAAAAAAATTCGATCATTTTGCTAATACATCAACTGTATCCAAACAACATAACGAAAAAATGTCTCACCAGGTGCGTTTTCACAGATGTCGCAACGGGGAACAGCACTTGGTACAGCCAGCCTCAGCCTTACATGACGGCTTGCAAGCTTATTGCACATATGAACCTAATTAAGAGTGAGTTCAGCAACTATAAGATGAAAATTATTGAATGTTTTTTCAACATTCTATTTCGTTGTAACCATAACATGGTTACAAAAACAAGCTGAGTTTTGAGAAAAATAGTTTTCAAATAGAGTTAAAATTTCACTCATAGGAATCCAATTGCAAACATCCAAGTTGAACAACGGGGAACAGCGTTTGGATGGCACTTAATAATGCATTATATTGCATCGAATATTAATGCATTTTCAAGCAAGTAGTCTAGGTGAATCAGCTGTAGAAAGTATAGAAGGCTACTTTTCTACAATGATTTCAGATCAGATTCTCAATTCTCATCACACCACACAGCAAGGCATCAACATAGTCAGAAACCAGAACAGGTTTGGAGTAGCATATATATATATGCAGGCAGATCTACCATTTCAATCTAAGAGAATCTTTTAGTGCATATTAATTCAAACAAAGGGGTTTCACTATTCAGCCTAGCAGCTTGAACTGGAGTTATTTGTTGAAGGAATCGACAGTCAAAACCAACTTCATGCATCACCAAACAAGATGATATCTACTTGATTTCAATTCTATTCAGCAGAAATTGGAAATTTCACGAATCGCTTAAATTACTGAAAAAATCCACACTTGAAGAATCTGTAAAAAGCAAAATTAGGCAAAAAAATCTCATAATCTCAAAAGGGGAGGGGTGAAGAGAAATGACCTTGTCGTCGCAGGCGCAGCAGAGGGCGGCCTCGTCGGCGGCGCAGAAGAAGGTAGCGGCGGCGCTCTCGCAAGCGTCACAGAGGATTCGCATGATTTGACTCTGCCCTTCCACCGCCACAAAGAATCATAATCCGCCTGAATCCCGGCAACTCCACAGAGAAAAAAGGAAAAATCCAGAAAGTTTCAGAAGAATCGAGATTGGACTATTTGTACATCAAGTTCTTCGGACAGCGGAGAAAGCGATTGATTGATTGCTTGGTTGTTGGAGCGGTGGTTGATTGGTGGAGGCTGACGTGATTCCGTCTGAAGTGGCAGGAACAGAAGAAGAACAAGACGACCCCTTTGAAGTCACGACTAGTGATTGAAATTTTTTGAATTGTGTGTTAAAGAGGGAGTAAATTACACAAAACCACCCTTAAATTATGCTACTTTTCAGAAAACCACCCATAAAAAGTTAAATTTCACAAAACCATCCATAAACACAAAAAGCTTTCAATTAACCACCCCTAAAAAGCTAATTTTCATAAAACCACCCATAAAAATAAAAAACTTTCAAATAACCACTCAATCCTATTTTTGTAAAAAAAAAACTTTTGTATCCTTATGTTTACTCATTTATTATAGATTTATTTATATAAAGTAATGCGAAAAGAAGAGAACTTGCATCAACGTGGGTTTTGGAAGTTTCAAGTCGTCGACTTCAATCTCGACAATTTATCATTATTGATAAATTTAAGCTTAAACAATACATAAAAGAGGTTAACGTGCTATTATTCTTCTACTTTTATCAACTATAAAATGATAATGAGAAGAAAAAAAGAATGATGATAAGGGTATAAATTTCTTTACATGTTAAAATATTAATGGAAAATTAAAAAGTTAGGATTTGGGTGGTTAATTGAAATCTTTTTGTGTTTATGGGTGGTTTTGTGAAAATTAGCTTTTTAGGGGTGGTTAATTGAAAGCTTTTTATATTTATGGGTGGTTTTGTGAAAATTAACTTTTTATGGGTGATTTTTTGAAAAGTAATATAATTTAAGGGTGATTTTGTGTAATTTACTCTTAAAGAGGAAAGGAAAAGGAAACAACAAATAAATAAATTTATAACAACTGTACAAGAAAAAACTACTGTATTTATAAAGCCTAATCAGTCTCTTAACTTTTTTTTATTTTCAAGTGTATGGTCGAAAATATGAGCTGTTCCAAATTATTCAAGACTCTTTTTTTGGTCGAAGAATTATTCAAGACTCTAATCCATGTACATAATACCAGATTAAGATATGTAGAATTAGTTACATGCTGACACCCAACATTTCGGTATGATGGGTCTTTTAAAATCTCCCATCAAGATCAACAATCAATTGCAATGAAGACATGGAACTAACATCCAAATTATGTTATACTCCCTATTCCCATTTATTTGTTCAAAATGACATATTTTGCGCTTATTAAGAAAATATAATACTCCCTCCGTTTCACAAAAGATATCCTTTTGGACAATTACACGATTATTAAGGAATTTTTTTTATACCTAATATGCCCTCATTAAATGACTTTACTTTATTAATATGGTCAATTATATGGGAACATGAAAAAAGGGAACCCACTTTTTAGGGACATAATCGGAAAAAATTTAAAAAAATGGTAAAAGGACAACTTTTATAAAAAAATGCTAAATGACCTAAAAAGACATCTTTTGCGAAACGGATGGAGTATAAAGTAATATTGGTAATTATGAAAGTTGGATAACATGAGTAAAATTAATGAAGTAGTATTGGTAAGTGGATGATTTTGTAATTTAATAGGTATGAACAATTAAAAAGTGATAAAATAGATGAGAAAATAAAAATGATATGAAGTGAGGATAATTATATAGTAAGAAATTTGTAGATATAAAAGGAGAGAGAAAATACAATAAATAAAAGGGACAACAGAAATAGAAAGTGGACAAACGGACGAGATAGTATAACTCATTATAAGTAATATGTTTTTGAAAATAATGTGAATTTTTAATCTGTGTATTTTCATTTTCTTATATATTTTGGTGAGGTTTGTAGATATTTTATTTGGAGAAAAGATATTTTAAAAAATTGAAAAAGGAGGAAAGTAGAGAAGTTTGAAGAGGATTCTTTAATAATACTAATATGTTGAGAACCAGGAAACCTACTCCCTAGTCCCTACTCAGTTGGGAAATATGAACCACAAATTTGAAAGAGGGGCCACTGAAAAAGACTCCTCCAATAATATCCTCCACCAATTCCACTTGAGAAATACTATTAATTAATTAATTGAATTAAAAAAAGAGCGCTTGCTTGTATACTTCTGACTGGCTTAACAAAATTTCACTGTGTGATTCGTGTGAAATGGGGTCCCCACCCTGAGTTATAGCTGTCCATTGAATTAGGTTGAACTTACTCTTGTGCACAGCATCACACATCGTTTGATAAGATTACAAGTTAGGGCTACATGTCCACAAAACTTGGGGTTAGATATTTTTTATCGAGTGATTCAACGTAAGCGTCCAAGAAATGTATATTTTTTTGACAAATAATATGAATGTTAGGGTAGCTTTATCGTATAGAATAATAGATTTGTAAAAACTTGGAATTTTTTCCGTCATAAGCTCTTTGTAAATTTTAATTCTATGTATAGGCTCGTTTTTGAAAAGAACTCCAAATATAGGCTGGCTTGCCGAGTTTGGACCAAAGTCGCTGAAATAGAGGGCGACTTTCTGTAGCAAAGTCGCTGCCTCAGGAAGCGATTTGCTGCAAAAATCAGCGACTTTCCTAATAGTCATGTTTTAAAATTTCAAACGAATATGCTCTTTGTGAGCAGCATGTTTTATAAAAATAAAATATTATTATACTCCCTCATGATTTGCCTAAGTTGGTGCAAATTAATTTTATTTCTATTTTTTTATAAAAAACCGATCTCTACTTATTTAACGTTCAACGGGTCGGGTCGCACGCTACTCGCACTGATCCGACCCTAATTTGTGAGTTACAGGTTGATCCATGACACATGTGAGTTGAGTAGTGGGTCGATTTTTTTATTTTGTGGGTTGCGTGTTGGGTCGGGTTAAAAACCCGCGTGGTTGCGGGTCGAGTTAAACCGGTGCCGCAATATTTTTAAGAAAATATATATTTTTATAATTTTATTAATATATAAAATATTTTTTATTTAAAATCCGTTGGGTTGGTGGGTCGACCCGCAAACTGGACAAAGGTTTTTAAAAAAATATTTTCTTAGGTTTGTGGATAAAAAATTCCTTTATTTACCCGATTGACTTAATCAAATGGGTCGACTTGCGACCTGACCCATTGAGCATCCCAATCTAATAGTGCAACTCTTACTCATTCTACGTTATTATTGTCGAAAATAAGAAGTCCCGTATTTGTTATTTTCTTTGCTTGAAAGCAGGTATGACCTATAGACTTGTTAATCAAGTCATGTTTTGGTTGGCTCATTTCGGATTCGGGTTGAGACGGATTCGGGTCGTAATAGGTCATGGATTACATCAATCAGGTCAGGTCATTGCGGCTTTTCGGGCGGGTCAGATCGACCCAAGTACCCAACACGTAAAGAAAATCGAATTTTTTTACAAATTATTAAAATATTAATTTATTTAACAATAATATTTAATTGTAATCTATCATTATAATATATTTTAGTTATAAAATATATTATATATTTGGAAAATATAACAAAACGGATCAATGCAATGAATTTTCGGATTTCAATCGAACGGGTTTCAGGTCTATTATATTTAATTTATTTCGGGTTTAAATTTTTGGGTCTTAACTCTAGAATTTATAGGCAGTTCGAATAGGATTTATGGGTCGGGTCTGCATTTAATAGCTTTAGACATAACTTAAGGCTTCTATTTTTATTCGGTAATAGCATCAAATTTTAAAACTATACTTTACATTTAGAAGCTAATAATTTTGAACGCACAAAAGCGTAATATATACTGAATACAACGAAGACGTGCACTTTAGTACAATGACATCTCACTGGCTTTTTGTTTTTCCCACAAAGTCGCTGGGCCATTTAGCAACTTACATCCCAACCTGGTATGCCAGCCTATGTTCGACATTTTTTGCAAAACGAGCCTATTCATAGTATTAAAATTTTCAAAGAGCTTACAATGGAAAAAAATTCAAAAACTTGTGTATTTGAATCAAGTTATGTATTTATACAAGAGTATACTTATATTATATTCCAATAATATTTTTATCTCTAATACCCCTTCCCGGGTTCCCGGGTGCAAGTTGGACGGTGAAAAGCAAGAACAGCATGCTTCATTTGAGAGTGCAAGATGATGGGATTAGAACAAAGCAAAGTTGCACCCATGTGTTAGCAATTAAGCACAAGTTGTTGAGAAGAACGAACACCAAGCTCATCAAGAAGGGAAAGGACCCTAACAAGCTTAGAAGATGCGTTAGTAAGTGTTGCATGATCGAAATCAGTGTAGACCCAAAATAAAGCAACTAATAGTACATATATAGTCATCTTTATTACCAGCCCAATCAAACATCAGAAAATCGAGTAGCGGATACCCTTGCTTTTTATACTTTTAGTTTATTTGTTGGTTACCATGTATTGTATGCCCCTCCCGAGGGGATTAATTTATTTATGTGTGATGATGTTAGGGGCCGGGCTATCCCCCGTTTGCTAACTACTTATCTCTTTCTTTATTATTAATAAAATGCTCCTTTAAGGAGCCGAAGAGTGCCGCATGTCCTTCTACCAAAAAAGAAGAAAAGATGATGATGCCAAGATCAGCAGTTCCTAACAAGTAACGTAAGAGACGTTTATGAGCAAGCCAATGAGCAGGACGTGGAATGTTGCATGAACGGAGATAACTAGCTCGTTGATGGCAAAAGCCATAGCAGGTCATGTGAGAGCAAGATATTGCAGACTACCAAAAAGAGCTTGATATTCAATAGGAGTCAGGGAACGTGTACCCGAGGCTCGACCAAGTGGAGTGACAATACACACAAAGGGGTGGAAATAAGTTTAGAATTTTCCAAGCCATCCTTTATAAGAAAGATCATTAATATACTTTCTTTAAGAGAGAAAGAAATCCATTAGATGAAGGAATGACCTTTACATCAAGAAAGTAAGACAGAGCAAAAAGATCTTTAAGAGAGAATTTGGTAGACATCGTGTAATAAGACAATCCACCATTATAGAATCATCACATGTAACAATAATGATATCGTCGATGTGAAAGAATGTTATCCCACATCGGGAATTTTGATAAAAACTTGCCTAATATATAAACCCTTAGGTTACTCCTATTGTCAATTGGTTTTAGGTCAGAACCCCACCGGGCTTATGTGTTAGGCCTATCGCGCATATGTGCACGAATGGATGTATGGACATGCACCTAAGTTATATTGGCCACCAAACTTTATCAGTCAACTTAGACAAGAAAATATAATGTATGTGCACCACTACGAAAGATGAAGAGAGACGAGTCAGTCGTAGAAGCATGAAAACAAAGAAAAAGAAGGTAAGATATTATACCAAGCTTGATGATCTTGTTTGAGCCCATACAATGCCTTTTTAAGCTTACACACATGAGTAGGAAGATCTTTATTGACAAATCCAAGAGGTTGAATCATGAACACATCTTCATAAGAGTACCTTGAAGGAAAGCATTATTAAAATCAAGTTGCTTCAAGCTCCAAACATGAGAAACGATAGTGGCTAAAACCACACAAACCGTAACAGGCTTGACAAGCCAACTGAAAGTTTCTTGTAATCACAACTAGGTCATTGATGAAAGCCTTTGGCAACAAGATGAGCTTTGTGTCTGTTACAACTTGAGTGATGGTTCTGGGTTTGGTGGGAGAAGAAAGGTGAGTGAGGAGATTTAGCTTTTGGATTGGTTTAGTATTATGGTTCATGGAACGAGTTAAAATTCCAAGAGTAAGTAGAGGTAGTGGTGGGAGGGTTCTGGTTAATAGATTTAAGAAGATATGGTTTTGTAAATTAGGGTTTGACAGAGAAGGCACGCATGAGAGCGTGTGCAGAAAAGGCTAGGGAGCAGTTGAGCTCGAGGGTGGTAGTGGTGGGGTAGCATGAGTAGGTAGGACAGGCAGGTTTGAGTTTAGAGAAGTTAAGGAAGAATTTTCAAACGAAGAGTAGGAGGAGAATGAGGAGCGATATCTTGAATGGAATTTGGAATATATGGAGAAGGACATATACGAGGAGAAGGTTGAGTGACAATCAAAGGGAGAGAAAGAGTACCTCATTCATCACTAGCTGAAGGAGATGGTGATGGCAGAGTGGAAGTGATGTTATATGGAAAGATAGTGTTAAGGAATTTGACATCCTGAGAGACATAGACCAATTTAGTGATAAGATCAAGACATTTGTAGGCATGTTGAGTAGTGGCATACCATATGAAGACGCTAGCAACTGATTTTGGATCATGTTTTTAAGAGTTGTAGGGTCTTTTCTAAGGAAAGAATAGACACCCAAATCTTTTAAGATTAAGGTAATATGAAGTTTTATGGAGAAGGTGAACATATGGAGAATTATTTTGTGGGTTTTGAGTTGGTAGTCGGTTTATGAGTTAAATTGGCATGGCCGAAGCCATGTGGCCAATGATCAACTGGCATCCCAGAATAGCTAAGCAAGGACAACCAAGTAATAGACTAAATGCCTATGACAATGCTCAGAGACACCATTATGCTCAAGCATATGAGGATGAGTAGTGTAGTGTGAGATGTTATTAGTTGCTAAGAAGGGACGTAATGTGTTGTGATGGTTTCCCACATACTCACAAGAATACAAGAAATATTGTAGTAGTAGATCAAGTTGAATCATGAGGATTATGTCTACTTTAGCTAATTCTATGAACTAATTCATAAGCTAAAATATAGTGCATATGGATCTAAATCTAACAAATTAAAGCAAATAAAAACAAGTAAAATGATGAATAAGAATATATGAGAATGCAAAGTTCCAAGGCTAGGAATCCCTACAACTTTAATCTACGAAGTTTGAATCTGACTTCTACCTAAACTGAGTTGAATATTTTGTTATCAAGGTTATTGTCTAATGTCATAAATTATCTTCTCTCAAATTCTAACTTAATGTACTTCTACCAATTAAGCACTCACTCTCGTGATGAAACAAAACCATAGAAAACCTTTAAGCACTTAGAAATCTAGATAGTAAACTAAACTTGTCCTACTCTCGCGATGCATCAAATTTAATTCAAACGCCTAGAATTTCTATGAAAATTAACAACATGAGATATTGTTCTCAAGTTCAATTATAGTTTTTCCAAATAAAACCAACCACCTTCCGATGTGTTCTCTCTATTTTGATACTCACTTAAACTACTTCTCAGTGCGCAACCTAAGCAAGACTATAACAAGTTTAAACCAATTAAATTAACCCCCTAGAATCAAATAATATTAGTTTCCAACTCAATTCAAGCAAAAGGTATTGAATCTAATCCGCTTCACAACGTTGGGATCACTGCAACCCTAGAACTATAGAATTTAGCCTAGCATGATGGAATTCATGAACAAATCAATAAAATTAAACATGGAAGTAGAAATTAAAACAATATTGAAAGAGAAAACTTACTAGAACTTGAATTGAAAGAACAAACTTGATCCAAAGTGCCAAATTCTCCAACATGAAAGCAAAATAGAATCAAAACCCTAGAGAATCTCTCTTCCCTTTCTCTTTACACTAGAATAGAATAATAATGCATAATCCTCCCTAAAAGAGTTTTCTAAATATTATTTATATTAAAAGGCTAACAATATCCAAAAATACATCATAAAAGATAAACCTACGCGCAAGAAAAATCAAGTCGCGACCGCCTAACGCCCTCACGATCGTGATAAGCTGTCGTAGCCCCGTCACAACTGTGACCACCAATGGTCACGACCATGACCATTACTTAGCCATATTCTGGCTCTTTAGCTGGTCGTGATGCTCACCTTGTCCTCGTCATTGGCATGCTAGCTCGTCACTAGCACCTCTTTAACCTCATATTTTCAACTTGTAAGCCTACTCGAAGGCTCGTTCACCGCTCTTTGACTTCTCCAAAGAGAGGAGTAGGCGAGCAACAGCAAAATGCAGCGAAAATGGGGGCGAAGTGGCTAATTATGCGGGACGAAGAGCAGACAAACACGAGTTGACCTTTAACGAGGCATTGTGTGTCAGAATTGGAAAGGTCGGTGGTGCTGCGGCGAGCCTAAGCAAGTTGCGATCCAGATACCTTGACCTAATCTAAAGAAGGGGCTAAAAGGAAGAGGAAAATAAGAACGATATCGTTCTTGTAAAAAAAGCACAATTCGTTTCTTTTTAAAAAAAAATTAGTTACGTGCTTGATGTGCTGCTAGTTGATCGATCTTTCCCACTTCCCAATTCCAACTTCCAAGAGAGTTTTTTTTAGAATTTTTTAACCGTTGTTTTTAATTGTGTTGTTTGATGTGATATGATGTAAATAATTATTAATCTGTTGTTTGATAGGTTAATTATTGAATTAAAATCTTCATAATTTTGAAATTAAAATAGATAGGTCAATTGTTGATTAATTTTGAAATTGATAAGAGTTTTAAGTTGTTATTTGTAAAATGTATAGATTGTGTGTTAGAACTAAAATGGAGGGGTTTTGTTTAAAAAGGCTAAAATTCTCAACTGATTTGCATAGTAGCGTTATTATTTTATATTACTTTGATATTTAAACCAGTTTGATTTGTTCAAATTTTTTTTGCTATTAGACTTGTTCAATGTTCAACCCTTATCTAGTCGATCATGGATCTGTCACTTTTAGCCCGATTGTCAAACCGGCCACTATTAGGACAGTGTTACACCTGGCAGTTTCTCGTTCCTGGCTTGTTCATCAGCTTGATGTCAAGAACGCCTTTCTTCATGGCACTCTTAAGGAGACTGCTTACATGTTTCACCCTCTTGGTTTTGTGGACTCCGCTCGACCTAAACATGTTTTTCGTTTGCAGAGATCTTTGTATGGCCTGAAACAGGCTCCTCGGGCCTGGTATCAACAGTTCGCCTCTTACTTGCATCGCCTTGGTTTCACTGTGGTAGCAAGAGTGACTCCTCCCTCTTCATTCTGCATCGTGGCCACAACACGACATACTTGTTGTTGTACGTCGATGGCATACTCCTCACTGCCTCGTCCGATCATCTTCGTCGTGACATTATTGCCATGCTGAGCTAGGAATTTGCTATGTCAGATTTAGGCCCCTTGTCTTATTCTCTTGGCATCTCTGCTCGCCCCTTTGGCCGTGGGTTGTTCCTATATCAAGGGAAATATGCTCGGGAGATCGTTGATCGAGCTAACATGTCCTCATGAAACCCAGCTGTCACGCTTATTGATCCGAGTTCTAAGTTGGGTGCTAATGTTGGCCCCCCGATTTCTGATCATACTCTCTATCAGAGTCTTGCAAGTGCTCTTCAGTACCTCATTTTCACCCGACCGAACATCACATTTATCGTTTAACAGGTTTGATTGTTTATGCATGACCCCCGGGAACGTCACTTGGCTGCGTTAAAACGTATTATCCGATATATACACGACACTCTTGATTTTTGTATCTCCATTATGCCCGATGCAACGTTGGATCTTGTGGGCTACACTGATGCTGACTGGGCCGGTTGTCCGAACACTCACCGGTCTACTTTTTGCTATTGTGGTTTTCTTAATCACACACTTGTATTCTGGTCCGCAAAACAACAGTCTGTCATCTCTCGGTCTAGTGCAGAGGCCGAATATAGGGGTTTTGCTAATGTTGTTGTTGAGTGTTCCTGGTTACGCAATCTTTTGCTCGAACTACATTGCCAATTGTCTCGTGCTAGCCTGGTCTACACAGATCATATTTCGGCTATTTATCTTGCTACTAATCATGCTCAAAACCAACGTAGATATTCATTTTTTTTTCGAGAGAAGGTTGTCATTAATGGTCATGTCAAAGTCCTCCATGTCCAATCTTCTTATCTGTATACTGACATTTTCACAAAGGGTTTGCCTCTTTCACTTTTTCTGAATTTTAGAGACAGTCTCACTATTAAGTCTCCTCTTGTTTTGACTGCGGGGGTGTGATAGGATATATTATATTTATGTAATAAATGTACTTGACCTAACTTCTCATACAAGACATTATACTCTATATATATTGTGAATGAATACAAGGCAACCCTAAGGGGGATTTTATACAATCTAACATATACTCCCTCCGTTTCGCAAAAGATGTCTTTTTAGGCCATTTAGCATTTTTCATAAAAGTTGTCCTTTTACCATTTTTTTAATTTTTTCCGATTATACCCCTAAAAAGTGGGTTCCCTTTTTTCATGTTCCCATCATTGGCCATATCAATAAAGTAAAATCATTTAATGAGGGCATATTAGGTATAAAAAAATTCCTTAATAATCGTGTAATTGTCCAAAAGAATATCTTTTGCGAAACGGAGGGAGTACAGAAGAATAGATTTGAAGAAACACCACAACATGAATGAATGTGTCAAAGAAGTCTGCATATCGACACAATTAACTTTTGAAAATGTGATGAGTTCAGACATTTGAATATCTTGAAAGCCAACAGGATATATACTTATATTGTGTAAAACCATATGCTTTATCGACATGTATCAAAGATCACCCTCATTAATTACTATTCTCATTTGGAAACAACCATCCATACCCAACAACGAAGTCATGAATCAGGCCTAAATAATGCCAATCTTTAGAGTTAGTCACAAAAACCAATCACTTATGTTACCAAAATCATCAAACTTTGAGACAATTTGGTTGAAAAATAAACCATGTCATTCCGAATAGTTAATATGCTTCTTTTTCTTCCTTGATGTTGTTCACCACCACAACAAAACAAGATGTATACGTTCGGAATTCGACAAAAAAAAATAAAAATAAAAATAAAGCTTGTATATGTTCCTTGATGCTGTGGTAGTGATTGGTTTCTTCCAAAAGGTAGAGTCAAGTCCACCGGGCCCAACTCAAGTTTACGTGTGAAAGGAAAATACTCATCATATGTTATTTTATTTGTATTTTGTTTTTAGTATGAAAGGAAATTATTTGCCATTTATTGCACTATGTCGGTCGCAATGACAAGAAGAGTTGGAGTCGTCTCGGTTAGGGGTGGTACGGTTGGTTAACCGGAATTTCGATTAATCGGACAATTTCAATAACCATAACCGTATTGTTCCATTGAAAATCATATAATTAAGGAATAGTCTACATTTCGACACCAGGAGTATCGTAATTGTGAGTATGTGACACCAGTAAACTTCTGTTAGTTGCTATCAGGGCAGTCAATTAGGTTCATCATTAATCTTGATCTTTTTGCTGAGGTATTAAGTAGTAAAAGACACATTTGTTCTCTGAACGTAAGAATTATGTGATGAAGAAAATTAAGATGATAGCTTCTTATTATGCTAGAACATAATCTGTAATGATGTATGCTAAAAGTGACCACATCCAGAAACAAAAGAGCCATCTAAAACCCAAAGTTCACATAGCTGACGAGACAAAAAAACAGATGACAAGCACAACAATCTCAGTATGTTGTTACATGACGCGTAAAACAGATTGTAATTTTTGATGATTTTTCTGAGTATTGAAAAAAATTAAAACTATAAATAAAAATTATAATAGGTAGTTTATTGTTTATTAAAATATATTTATTTTTTTACTAAAACTAATTAGATATATAATTCCCTTTTTAAAAACATATAATATATCTTAAAGATATTATCGGTTCATCGGTTAACCGCCCGTGAAAATATTGATAACCGTAATCGAACCGTTGAACCGTTAAAAGTATCGGTTGGTTAACCGTAACCGCTTAAATAAAATTTTCGATTCGGTTAACCGTAAAAAGTGATCGGTTTATCAGTTTTTCGGTTACGGTTTTTTTTGCCCAGCCATAGTCTCGGTGAAACCTAAGTAAGTATTTACTTGTGAGAATTATCTCGATTACTTGCCATTTAAAAAATAAGAAAAAAAATTAGTCCTTTTGTTGTTTAAGAAAAAAAATAGTCCTTCTGTTGTTTAATAATTTTTTTTTTTTTTTGGTACCCTTAAAATTTTTATTTAATTTATTCCGTGCCCTAAATATTATTATTATTTGGTCGAAGGAGAGGTGACACTCTCCGAGTTTTAACCTTTATTAATTAAGAGAAAAGGCTAAGTACTAATCAAGAGGAGGATAACCCGACCTCTAACATCAACAGACAACAAATGAAAAACACCCTCCGGCGGGTCAAGCAATACATGAAAACCTAAGCTAAACGAAAAAGCTAAGGAAGCTAAAAAGTCAGCAACAGTATTAGCTTCCCAATAAATATGGCGGAATTGAACAACCCATTCCTTTCGAATGAAGCCTTGGCATTCAACAACCAGGCTAAAAAGGAGTGATAACGATCCACTGACCTACCTAGTAAAAGGACCACAAGTTGTGAATCCAACTCAAGGTAAACCCTCTCGAATCCATAGTCAAGCCAAACGTAGAGCTTGCAGAGCGCCCCATATCTCAACCGTTGGAATAGTGCATGATGGTGCGCAAAATAGCGGGGTGTGAACATTAAGAATAGATAGCGAAGTAAAAGCCATGGGGAAAAACATTCAAGGTCATTTCCCGGGTTCTCCCTGCACCCATCCAAAAAATGCGAGGTACACAAACGAGACAATCCAAGTCAGAGGGGAATGGAAGGCCAAACAACGCGCATTCCCCACTAAGGCGGGGTAAAACGTCGCTCATCTCCTCTCAGAAAAGAATGTCAGTCGAAGATATATCTCTAAGGCAGAGGGAAAGAACCGCGCACACGCAAAAGCTGACGCAACCGCCCCCACCTAGCCAGTCAAAGGCCACCCTTTCCCTGAACAATGGCCAACCGCCTTCCTCTCGACCAATCAGATAACGACAGCTCACACATCCCACATTGGATATAGATGGAAACCTTGCTCCTCAAATGTCTATAAATGGAGAAGAATCTCGAAGGTTGTAGAAGGTCGAAAAACATCTCTAACTCAAGAACTATCTTGCTTGTTAAAGATCGACGTGTTGAAGCAAACATAAAGACCACGTTACAATCAAGAGAAGGTCAATAAAAAGACTTCAAGTCGCCCAAAGAGATCTCGAGCCTCGAATAGATCCCGCTAGCAGTTTGTAAGCTATAATCTCGGTGTAGTCAAAAGGTCTCGAACCTCGTTAAATAGATAGCAATCCTCCACTTGTAATAGAAAAGATCTCGCTAGTAGTTTGTAAGCTATAATCTCGTTGTAGCCAAGAGGTCTCAAATCTCATTAGATAGAGAACTCGAATCTCAGAAAGGAGATCTCGGCCAAAATCCCAACATTGTAACCTTGCTTGGCAATCATTAATAAAAAGCAAGGGTTTGTTTTGTCCAATAAATAATCTCATTACTCGTTTCTAGCATTGGTTTATTTCGGGTTTCATCAGTGCACATCCCTATATGATGAACAAAACCGCCTTTCCACTGCCCATCACAATCTCTAATCACTCCTCCTACTGCCGCCATGCCATCAACTCTCACCGAACCATCAATATTAATCTTCATCCAACCCGTGCAAGGTCTCTCCCATACGATATATTTTTCCAAGCAATCCCGCTGACGGACTACTCCAGCTCTACTCGCCTCCGCATTGGCATACTCTTGGACTCGGTGATGAACAATAATTGCAAGATCCCATAAAAAAGGATTATGATCAAAAGCAATACTATTACGCCATTTCCAAATCCACCAAAGCGCCATGGCAAAAATGCTAGCCCTAGTCATCCCTCCAACATGAACTTGATTACAAGAAATATTGACCCGAATCCAAAAAGCAAAATCAGACTCGAAAAAAACTTCCCTATTAAGAGGAGCGTGAAGATTTTCTTAAAGACGCATTGTGATACCACAATCACGTAATAGTGAATCAACGACTCCCCTCAGTTGTGCCCTAAACCTTATTTAAGCTCCTTCCGTCACTTTTGTCATTTAAAAAACAAAAAAGCAAAATTGTATATTTGGATGGGTTTACAAAATTGAAAATAATAAAAGATGGCTGAAGTGTAGAAAGGAAATCAAAAGGTAAAGGAAGAAGATGGAGAAAGCGCTCCATCAGTCTATCACTCAGTTTGATTAATTAGTGGAGAGATTCAGGTTTATTGATTGATAAATCTATTCAAAAATTGAAATGAATTCACATAGTAAAAGCGTAACAAGTCTTCGACTGATTGTTTCCATCTATAATTCCAAAATCGGCTCAACGTTTAATTACGGTAGAGTTTAATATAAACTCTATCGATGGATTTGGATAAGGCTCCGTTCGGCTGGCACAAGGGGAGCTTTTTTTCCGCTTCATCTAGCGGAAATTGAAGAAGCTCGTGAGGAGGAGCTTCTTCAATCCGCCTAATATTCCGCTCCCCTAGCTGAAAATGCTAGCAATTCCGCTAGTGGCGAACGGTGCCTAAATCTCAACCATTGAAATATTATTTAACGATTAGATTTAGTTTGTTCTCTCTCCACATCTATAAATGATTTTTTTTTCATTTTAATTTTTTTTCCTAGGATTCACTAATTACCAATAAGATTTTAGAACTCTACCTATAGAGTTTTTAATAAACTCCATCGGAACAAGACCGACTCAAATCACCGAAGAAATCTACATGGGTAAGCATAAAACAATAATTGATGGTAGGAATTAGATAAAACACACCCTTAATTGCCCTATATCTACCTAAAACATAGCAAGTAAAGGCAACGACATAAACCCTCAATTCAAACAAATCGAATTGTATGAGAGCCATACATGTTTGTTAACTGCAGCTTCATCGTCAACTTTTCTCCTTCGGGTGACCCGAAGCTCTCCTTCCATCTCCGACAGACGCTCCTCTTCTCTCTTTTTCAGATATTCTTTGTTCGTCGTCGCCAGAGCTCCCTTGAGTCCTACTGGTCACCCCTGATGAAGATAGCCAAACTTATCTTATTAATTTAGATGAATCAATCATTTTAAATAACATAGATTACAGAAGCTCTCTAGCTACAGCGAAGGAAAGAAATAACTAGATAGTGGTTCTAGGTGATATTTTAGGAGACTGACAATTAAGACTCTATTAGTCAAAGATAGGATAAAAGATGACGAAAGATAACATAAATTAAGGAAGTACATAATCTAAATTATCCTTAAAAGATTACTCTTGATTATTTTACTTAATATGCCCCTGCAAGGAGGATGGTGGTTCACATAGTCCGATATTGGAAACCAGGATGTTGTGTTTTTGTCGGAGAAGTGGTTTTATGAGCACATCCGTTAACTGATCACCGGTAGAGACATAGGAGACCTTCAAACGATTGTTTTGGACTTGTTCTCTAATGAAGTTAAATGCCAAGGCAATGAGTTTCATGCGTGAGTGGAACACAAGATTAGAGCTGAGGCTTTTGGCTCCCATGTTGTCACAGTACAAAGCTAGGATTTGATTTTGGTGAACACCTAACTCACGAACCAGGGAGGCGATCCATAGAATTTTGGAACTCCCATTTGCCAACACTCGGTACTCGGCCTTAGTGGAGGATCGAGCAACTGATTTTTGCTTGCGGGAACTCCACAATATAGGCGTTCGACCAAGATAGATAATATAGCCCGGCCCAATCCTCATTAGAAAAGACATGAAAATCAAGAGAACCGGAGTTATGAATTATGATACGTACCTTTTTCCAACGTGCCTTTGACATACTGAAGAAGTCGCTTTCAAGCACTCTTGTGAGCAGATATTGGGGCATTCATTTACTGTGAAAGCTTATAGACAGTGAAACTTATGTCAATACGGGTGAGCAACAAATATTGAAGGCTGCTAAGAACCATCTGGAATTCAGTAGGCGACTCAAGTAAAGTGCCTGAGTGTTGTTGAAGAGTGGACGTGGTGCACATAGGGGTTGAGATGGGTTTAGCTTCATCCATGTTGGCTTTTTGAAGCAAATCTTCAATATATTCTGTTGGTTAAGGAAGAGGCCATTAGCATGAGGATGCACTTCGACATCGAGAAAGTAAGAGAGATGTCCCATGTCTTTTAATGAGAACCGAGAGGAGATGATCTTGATGAGATTTTCAAGAGCATGAGAGTGATTTCCAGTGACGATAATATCGTCCACGTACACCAAGAGATATAAGCATTTTCCATCAGACCTTAGAACGAATAAGGAGGAGTCTGCCAACGAGTTAACGAACCCAAGCTGTAGGAGAAAGGATTTGAGCTCCATGTACCATGTTCGAGGGGCTTGTTTGAGGCCATAAATCGCCTTCCGCAACTTGCATATATGTGTTGGTTTCTCTTTGTCAATGAATCCAGGAGGTTGCTCCATGTACACATTTACAAGGAGAGTGCATTGAAGAAAGGCATTATTAATGTCAATTTTCCAAAGTGGCCAACCGAAAGCCAGCGCAGTTGCGAGAACAATTCGAACCATTACTGTTTTAATAACCGGGTTGAACGTCTTGGTGTAATCGCAATCGGATCATTGATGAAACCCTTTGGCGACAAGTCTTGCTTACTATTTGTCCAATGAGCCATCAGGGTTATATTTTATGTGGAAAACCCATTTGCAACCGACTATATTCGACCCTTCTTTAGACAGAACAAGATCCCAAGTGTTGTTGTTGCATAGAGTCGTGTATTCCGACTACATTGCTCGACACCAAATCGAGGTCCTTTAAGGCTTGGGTGATGGAGGTCGGTTCTTTGTGGGGTTGAACTCGGGCTAGTAGATTGAGTTTATCAATTGTCTTGTGGATGTTGTTCATGGATCTTGTAGTGATTCTTGTATTGTGTGGAGGAGGATTTGGAGATTGAGTTGAATTCGAAGAAGAGGATTCAACAGAGCACGGAGTATCTTGTGAAGAGGAGGAAGGAGTGGTGGTTTGATTTTGCAAGGGAGATATGTCGCCAAAATTGATATTATGTTGGGAAAAAATATTAGGAGGTGAGCCCATAGAGATATCATTAGGGGTGGATGAAGTTTGATTGTGATTTGGAGTTAAGAGAGGCAGTTGGGAAGGTGTGGCATGTGTTTGGGTTTGTGATGGGGTAATTGGGCCTAGTGGAGAAATGAGAATACGTAGAGTGGCCCATTCATGGTGGGGATCGGCAGATTTGGGTTTATTCGGATGGGAAGAATTTTGTTGAAAAGGAAAGATATGATCAATTAATGTAACATGCCTAGAAATGTAGATTTTATATGTGTTTGGATCTAGACAAAAATAGGTACTTTGAGTTAAAGAATATCCCACAAAAATGCAAGAAATTGATTTTGGGTCCAATTTGTTGGAAGTATATGGTTGTAACCAACGAAAACACAAACAAACAAAACTTTTTAATTATTGATAATTTGGATTTTTTAAACAATTTGAAAGGGAGACAATTTTTGAAGAGTGGCAGTGGGCATTCTATTATTAAATAGATTGCCGTTTGAAAGGAAAGAAGCCATAAAGTGGATGGAACATTTGAGTAAGACATGAGTGTGTGATTGGTTTCAACAATATGGTGATGTCGTCGTTCGGCATAGCCATTATGTTGAGGAGTTTGCGGGGGAGAGGTGAAGTGTGAGACTCCATTAGCAGCTCAGATGAAGCAAGAGCAAGGAATTCTCCGCAAGTATTATAATAGAATATTTTGATTTTTCTATGAAAATAATTTTCAACTAGGGCTTTGAATTTAATGAAGATGTCTTTTGTGTCAGATTTTAGTTTTAATGGATAAAGCCATATGTAGTTGTCTAATCCTCCCATGCCAGTTGACACCGCCGACCATTCTCTATCGTTGTCCATTATGCAGCAGGCTGCCTCACCACTACCTTCCTCTAATTCCCTACCTCCTCCTCTGCCTCCTGTGTTTCCAAACATTCCATCAATGTTGCCCTCATGTCCGAGTTCAACAACCCCGACACCTTTATTGACAACGGCCTCCTCTAAGTCTTCCTCTCATTCCGAGTCATCTCAACCCTCGATTTCTCCTAGGTCTGACCACCTGCTACCCCCTCCTCCCATGCTACCCTTAGTCTCGGCCCCTAATCCCCCAACACAGTAGTCGAACCTTGACACCCCCTTTTAGTTTCATCAACCCGAGAACTACACTCACTTGATGACTACCCGCTCCAAAACTAATTCCTCAAAACCCAAAGTCTTAAACTCACTAAACATCTGC
Organism: Fallopia convolvulus; assembly: GCA_964016875.1. Classification (NCBI taxonomy): domain Eukaryota; kingdom Viridiplantae; phylum Streptophyta; class Magnoliopsida; order Caryophyllales; family Polygonaceae; genus Fallopia; species Fallopia convolvulus. Next base: position 24,893,769 of record OZ024718.1, read on the forward strand.
TTCCCATTGCTCTCCTGACTAATCCCGAACCAAAATTTTTCCACCAAGCCTCCAAAAATCCCAATTGGCAGCATGTTGTGTAATTAGAATATGATGCTTTACTATGAAATGGGACAAGGGACTTAGTTCCTCGACCTCATGGTGTTAACATTGTTGGTTGTAAGTAGGTTTACAAGATTAAGTGGAAACTTGATGGCTCGCTTGATTGCTACAAAGCTCGATTAGTTGCCAAGGGTTTCAATCAGGAAGTTGGTGTTGATTATTTTGATACTTTCATCCTTGTCATTAAGCCTACTACTATTCGCTTGATTTTGAGTTAGGCTGTTACTAATGCTTGGCCTCTAGGATAGGTTGACATTAATAATGCCTTCCTGAATGGCGACCTCACAAAGACTGTTTATATGGCTCGACCTCAAGGATTTCAAGCTTCTAACAAGCCTAATCACGTTTGTAGGCTTCGCAAGGCGTTATATGGGCTTAAGCAGGCTCCTCGGACTTGGTTTCAGAAGCTCCAAGAGGCTCTACTTCGACATGGCTTCAAGGGTTGTTTTTGATTCCTCTCTTTTTATCAAACAACATGGCTCTCATGTTGTCTATGTACTTATCTATGTTGACGACCTTATCATTACTGGCTCTCATGCTTCCTTTATTGATGACTTTATCCTTAGCCTCAATCGGGCTTTCTCTTTGAAACACCTTGGTGCTCTTAACTATTTTTTATGTATTGAGGTTTCTAGAATTGATTCCTGCATATAGCTCAGTCAACAGAAGTACATTGATGATATTCTTGATCGTAGTAGCATGACAAGTGCAAAGCCAATTGCCTCTCTTGCTAAGCCTGGTTCTCTCTTAATTCAATTGGGTGACCCTATTGATGATCCACATTTGTATCGCAGTATTGTTGTCGCCTTACAATATGTCACCATCACTCGTCTTGAGATATCCTATGATGTAAACCACGTTTGCCAATTCATGCATAATCCTATTGATCTTCACTTGGCTGTTGTTAAGTGCATTCCTCAATATTTGAAGGGTGCCATTTCTTATGGTTTGTGCCTTCAAAAGTCTTCACACCGTCATCTAGTAGCGTTCTTTGGCATTGGATGGGCTTTTGACCCCGACGATTATCACTCTCAATATGGTTTTTCCATTTATTTTGGCGGTAATCTTATCAGCTAGTCTTCTAGGAAGTAAAAAGTTGTTGTCAAGTCATGTATAGAAACCGAATACATGGCCATTGCCTTTATTGTTGCAGAGTTGATTTGGCTCCAACAACTTCTATAGGAAATGGGTGTTTTGGTTGATCGCCCACCTATTCTTCTTTGTGATAATCTGAGTGCTACCTTTTTGTCAGCCAACTCGATGTTTCATCAACGGTCAAAACACATCAAGATTGATTATCATTTCATTTGGGAACAAGTCTCTTCTAATGAGCTCGTTGTCCTACATGTCCGTTCTCTTGATCAGACTGTTGACCTCTTCACCAAGGCAGTTGGTACCCGTAGTTCCAAACCTTGAGTGCCAAGTTGTATGTTCGTCTCGAGCCATGAGCTTGTGAGATGCTGTTAATATATGTATATTATTCTATTAATAATTGTTTTCTTTTTCAATTTAGTTGTTGTTGGATCATGACGCGTTAGTAACAAGTCAGGGAACTAGCAATGTTCCCTGAGCAGCGGAAATAAATAATTAAAACACATAATTTATAGAGGAAAACTTTCTGTCCGACCAACAAGTCGTAGAAAGAAAAAACCTCTACCCTTGAGACTCCTTCTCATAGGATTTTCAATAGAACACTTTTATTAAGTTTCAACGGTTACAAGGCAAGTCAAGTTCCCTGGTACCTAAGGCACCAACCAAAGTTTAACCAACTAGACTTCTACAACCCTAAACATAAACCTAAGAGAAAGTAAACTACTGACTTAGTACTCACTTACTTGTGGATTCTTCACCGGAAACAGCCACACACTCATACACTTGAAAATCTCTCTCTTCAAGTTCGCCGTCAACAACCACACTTAAACCCTAGCTATAACCTAGCTATTTATAAGAAATGTCAAGTCTGATCTCATACGTAATTCTTGCCTAATTACGCAGATTTTCCACTTAACAAATCCCACGCTAATAGGAGAAATATTGTTTGTGATTTGGATCCTCAATCATGCCGATTCTTGCCAAAACCGAATGATCTCGGATTTCCTAGATAAGATCATGTGAGCTTTGATCTTATCCTTTCTTTAATCTTCTCAAGCAATCGCCTGCAGTTGTCGTATCTTCACAGAAGATCGCTTGCAGAAGATCTGGTAACTTGCCATTAATAGAAAGCCGCATTCCTTTTGAGAGGCGCTTCCTAAAACTGTTACTCGTTCCCTCCATCGTTCCTCACAATGTTCTGTCACTCGTGACTATGTATCTGTTTTCCTGAAACACTTACATGTAGAAGCAAGTTATACCAACTAAGTTTGTTATCATCAAAACTAAGAGAAACCATGGAACAATGATTGTTTCAACAATTTCTCCCTTTTTGATGATGACAAACCTATACAAAAATACACATCTAGAAACCAGTAAAACATAGAAAACAATTTCCTGTGGTTCCCCCTTAACAGATGCACAACTATTCCTACTCATCAGAGGTAACAACATATTCCCCCTTAGAAAAAGTTCCCTCTGTATTTTCTGGATAGAACGCATCTTTGTATTTTTCCTAACTTCCCCCTTTTGACATCATCAAAAGGTCAACAATCATCAAGAAAAACATAGAGCAAATGAACAAATTTAATTGAAACTCAAACCATTCATAAGCAAAAGATAGTTAATTCATAGATAATTGTTGCAGAAATCACAGCCAGAGAAAACGAAAAACATAAAAGTATTAACATCCAAGAGAAACAACTTAAAACTTTAAAGTAGGGATAGATAGGCTAGGGAACAATAAAGGGTCCACATCATGGTTCGGAGGAGGTGGAATCAACAACATTAGTGTCAATGTCTCTCTTAGCCAGGTAACCAATGACGGTACTCAACTGAGATGAAATATTTTGAAGATCGATCAACATCTTGGCAGTAACACCTTCACTCAGCGAAGAACTCCCAACATCCATCTGGGCAGTCTTCTTTGCAGCTGTTCCCTTTGAATCACCCTGGTAATTCATCCTCGAGATATTGCGCATATCCAGGGGTAATCCAAAAGACTCCTCAAGTGAAGAAACGTACACCTTCTTTTCCTTCAGAATTGCCTTCACAAACTGCGAGTAAGGCAAACCATGATTCTTCCCTGTGCACTTGGCCATTTGCCGCATCATGATCTCAGGAAGACTAATCTTTTCTCTTCTAAAAAACTTATCCAACAGAATCATGTCATTGATGGTGAGAGTGCTCCTCTTCTCCAGCCTGGGCAAGACAACCTTGATTAGAAACTGATGTGCAATCCTTGCAGTGTAACCAAGATCCCAAGTAGAGTAAGGATCGACCTCAGATGCCTTCCCCATTACGCGCTTGATGAGCTAAGCCTTGTTCCTTGGCCAGTTACTCGAAGTATGCAGCTCCCCATATCCTTCACTAGGTACCTTCATGACCTTCGCAACAGAACCCAGAGAGAAAGAGATTTGGGATCTTCCAACAGTAGAGAAACCCAGAGGACCAGTAACGAGATCAACCAGTTGATAGTTTGAAAAGAAATCAGCAAGGACAGACATGTCTACCTTGATCTTTGAAGTGCAAATCTTTTCCCATCCTTAGAACTTGAGAAGTTCCCAGAACTCCTCCAAGTCATTCTCTTTCAGAAATTCCTCGTCGATCACCATAGGAGCGACAACCTTCTTTGCATTCTTCTTGGAAGTTCCTTCTGGTTCCATTGGCAACTTTCCCTTTGCCTTTGTAGTCTTGAGGTCCTTTTCAGTCTCCTCCTCAATTTCCTCCTCTTCATCTTCATCCTCACCACCAGACTCCACCTTTTCCTCGAACTCCACCTCCTCAGGTTCACAGCTAACCTCCTCGATCTTCTTCTTCCTTAGGATCTTCTTCCTCAGCAGACTCCTCGATCACCGTTTTCTTTGAAGTGGTGACGGTGGATCGAAGGTTGTACTTCTTACTAGTCGGAGCATTCTTAGCCTTCATAGCAGCAGGGGAAGGAGTTATTTCCGACTTAGAAATATGAAGAATCTGGGACAGAGAGGGGGGTACTCGCTTCCTGGCCTTGGTCTTGCCTTGGCTGGTTGGTTTTACCCATCCAGGACGCAAGTGTACCGGCAAATCTTCCACCTTTCCTGGTTCCGTGGTGGCTTCCTTAGGAGGCGAGTTCACTTCTGTTTTGGGCACGATAATCACACCAACGTGTTACCTGCTAAGATGTGGGAATCCTAACCAAATGGAGTTCACAACACGTTACTAGCTACAAGTAAGTAGTAAAGCAAAGTAAAAGACAATAGAATAAGAACAAGGAAATAGTGGTGTTTGTATTAAGATTGAGATTGTAGATGAATCCTCGGTTCACGCAAATGAACGCTTTGAACGAAACAGAATGATTAAACAGAAGTGAATTGAATTTTAGCAAGTGATTTCGAGTGCGAGTGTTGATGGATCCTCTTCCTTTGCTTCGTCTCTATTTTATAGTCCTCTCTATTTGAGCCATTGGTGTAACGTCTGGCGTATCCCGGAAATCTCGCCTCCAGTGTGATGGAGGTAGCTGTTGAAGTGGTTAATCGTGGAATCCGAAATTCTCGCCATTCTTTGATTGCTCCTTTGACGTTCGCTTCTCCATAATACTCAGCTTGGGCTTATTTGTCTAGGGCTGGCGACATGCTTTTGGGCCAGATTTCGGTGAGGCCCAACAATACCCCCTCAAAAACCCGGGAAAATTCCCTCCACCGCTTTTCTAGGGTTTTTGATTTTGCACCTTGGTAGTTGTAGCGAGTAAAGATACGTCCCATCAATCCCTATTTATAGCGGTCATGATGATCTCTCGAGGCTTCAACTGCGCTTACTGGTGTCCAGGTACGTCTCCCTCCTCTGCATCTTTCATCTTCTCCCTTTTCTTAGTTATGGCGACTTTTAGCTCTTCTCCAAAATCTCCTCTTTACTGTCTTGAAACCGCCATTCCTCCTTCTCTAACCTCTTCCAGAATTCTCACCTGATGTTCGTGTTTTTAGTATAGTTTTTGATAGGTTTTATTAGGTTATTAGGACTAGTTTTGATAAGTTTAGGTTTAGTTTTATGTGTTTTTGGATAGTTTTGCATATTTTGTGAAAAGTATGGAAGCTACTCCGTTTTGTGTCTTTTTGTAGGTTTTAGCAAGGAAAAGGTGCTGTTTGGAGCTGAATTTGGTGAGCTATGATAAGAGATGGAGGAATACAAGATGAAGAAGCTGAAGTTCGAGTTTTTGGAAGAGAAGTGTTGAAGAAAACAAAGCCCAGGCTCGTTAACGAGGCTGTGAGGGCTCGTTAACGAGGCCACGAGATGAAAATGTTCGAGAGTTGACTTTGTGACTCACCGATCCTGTGCGGGAATTTATTTCCGTGTCGGTAGAGTATCTTTTTATGATTTTAGGGTTATTATATTATGTATTTTAGGTCTTGTTATCTTTTGAGATTTTATTTCTATCTTTTAGAATAGATTCTATCTTTTTAGGAAAGTTTATATCTTTTAGCCTTTTTTAGTTTCTAGCCTCTTTTTAGTATAAATACCCTTCTATCTAGCATAGAAAGGGAGGTCGAATTTTGGAGAGAGAAAGGAGAGCCGAGAGAGAGAAGTACGAATCGGAGTCGTGATCGAAGGAGCTCGGTAGACGGAAGTTACCGGGGTCGTTAGTCGTGTTTTTGATTCGGTATTTCGGTGTTTTCGGTTTCTTCTGAATCTCTGTAAGACGATATTTCTTATTTAATTTGAGTAGTGTTTTGTTTTCAATGTTTTCTTTGATTAAAGTTATTAGTTTCTTAGTCATGATTAGTGAGTAGTTTTTTTTATCTAGGGTCAGGGTTGAAACCCGGCATAGTTGTGCATGTTTGATGAGTAAGATTATGTGTTGAATGCCTTTTATCTATTGTTGAGATTGTTTGTTGTGCTTATACCAAGATGAAAGTTGAGGTAATTTAAGTTGTTGACTTGATTGAAAGAGAAAGTTATAAACTTGAAGGTTGATATTGTTTGAATACGAAAGTTTCAAGCTTTAGATCCGAAACAAGCAATTGGGTGAGTTAGTTTATGAAAGTAGATTAATTTGCTTGCTAAGTCAATGAAAGTTGATGCGTCTATCCATTTAAAGGCATGATATTTATCTTCTTACGAGCTTGTGTGCATGACTATGTTGTGGTAACCCTTGTCGTGGATATTTTCGTTTTTATTTGATTTCTTTCAAGATCATATTCGTTACTGAGTTCGTTGGCTCGGTACCGAACCTGTCTAGGTCGTTAGTTTTGGTCTTTTTATTCTCCGTGGTTCGTTAACGAGGCTGACAACTTCGTTAACGAGGCTGCTTGTGTGTTTTGTTTGCTTTTATTTCAATTTTTTTTAGGAGTCGATAGATAAACAAACCTTGCTTCTCGTGGAACGATCCTGAATCCCCTATACTCAGCGGGGTCTTGACTATAAATTTATTTGTTGTCAATCAACCCTCTCAACAAATTGGCGCCGTTGCCGGGGAAGCAACGTGTTTTGTTTATTTATCTGTGGGTCTGGGAATAGCCCGACCCCGTTTTTGTTTTTAATTTTTGTTTTCTTTGTCTGTTTTCTCAACGCATGCCGGTAGGACGTCGAAGGCTTGAGTTTGACAACGCTGGTTATTACTCAGAACCTGAACGTTCCCTGCACCGTAGACGCCGAGAGAACTGAGCCATGGCCACACCTGAAGAACTGGCTCGTCAGCTAGAAGTCCTCCAAACATGGATGGAGGCGTTGAAAACTGAGAAGGAAGGCGTTGCCGCCGAGGCTGAGCGTCAACGAGCTACCAACGCTCGTCTACAAGAAGAGCTGAATGCCTATCCGAGGAATGCCAAACAATACATGCATCCAGAACTGAGGGTGCTAGAGTCTCCAATTGTGCTTCCGGAGATAGAGAAATCTTTTGAGATTAAATCTCAATTTATATCCTTGATCAAACGGGCTCAGTTTGAAGGGAAACCTACTGAGTGCCCTATGGAACATATTAGGAATTTTCTTGACTTATGTGACACCATAGCTGCAGAAGGTGTCTCACTTGAATATGTTCTGTTAAAAGCTTTTAGATGGTCTCTTTCTGGAAAGGCCCTGAGCTGGTTGGAGAGCTTACCTCCTAAGTCTATCAGGACTTGGAAGAACTTGTATGATCAATTTCTTACAAAATTCTTCCCGCCTGCCAAGACAACAGAGTTGAGAAAACGCATCACCTCCTATCACCAGCTGCCTAATGAAACATTTGTTGAAACATGGGAAAGATTTAAAGAGATGCTTAGACAATGCCCTACTCATGGGCAACCTTTATATGTTCTGCAAGAAATCTTTTTCCAGGGTATCAACGTAGAGACCAAGAACCGCATCAACACGCATACTGTGTGCGGTTTTATAGAGATGGACCCAACGACTGCATGGGAATTGCTGGATAAGCTGTCCAATTATGATGCCATGTATGGAACCCAGCAAAATCCACAGCCCCAAAAACGTCTCTACCTACCTAACCGAGACGAAGTTGACCCGGATGTTAAAAATCAATTCCTGCAAGACGAGGTCAACCGTCTGAAGAAGCAGGTAAGTTTTCTGAAATCCTGTCAAGAATGTGGTTCTTCTGCACATAGTACTTCTGCTTGCACTAACATAGAGCAGGTTAGAGCCGCTGAGACAATTGCTGAGATGAGTTATATGAGGGGACCATACAGGAACCAGCCTAGCTATTTTGACAGGTCAAACAACTATCAGGCATGGGGCAATCAGAATACAAATCAAAACTATGCAGCGCCTCCGCCAGATAGACGACCTGCACCCTATCGACCTCCAGGCCATCAGGAGCCACCATCATGGGTTCAAGGATTACAGGAAGGCATTAACGGCGTGACCAACAAAGTTAACGAAGTGACCAACAAGGTTAACGAAGTTCAAGCCAACCTGAATCAACAAAATAAAAGATGGGGAGAGTTCGATATATGGAAGAAGAGTGTTGATTCCCAACTAGGGAACCTCGCTGCCTAGATTCCGAGACCACAAGGTCAACTCCCGGGCCACCCCGAGGAGAACCCTAGGGGACAAATAGCAGCGGTGCACCTTAGGAGCGGTAAGACATTGCCGGAGCGAGTCCAAGCTGAGGACAAGAAGGAAGAAGACGTCACAATTCAGCTCGGTAACGAGCCAGCAAGGGCAAATACCGAGCCCGTGTACCATGGTGACGAGGCTCCGAGGGTATCTAACGACCCTAATCCAGGTAAGTCTACTAATCCGAGCCTTCCTCTCTATCCCAGGGTAGTTAACGACCCCATCAGGGTCGGTAACGACCCGCCGAGGACACCAAACGACCCCAGTGTCGACCCGGTACTCTCACCTCTCGAGCCTAACTTGGTTCCGAGAATGGTTAAATCTCTTCCATTTCCAACTAAGAAATCTATGGACTCTACTGAGAGTAAGTTCAAGCGTTTCGTGAAGATTCTTCAGGGCATTAATATTTCCATCCCATTCGCTGATGTCCTAAGCGAAATGCCGGCTTACACAAAATTTTTGAAGGATATTCTTAGCAGGAAAAGGTCCATTACAGGGCTACAGGATGAAGTCAGATCAATTGCTCTACCAGAAAAGCTTGGAGATCCGGGGAGATTTGCCATCACGATTGGCATAGGCGACCACAAATTTAAAGCTTTATGTGATTTGGGAGCCAGTGCTAGTTTGCTTCCTCTCTCCATCTGGTTAAAAGCTGATATGGGACTACTAGAGCCTGTGGATATGAACCTCTTCATGGCGGACGGATCATGTGTCAAAGCCACAGGGGTCGTGGATGACTACCCTATTCAAGTGGGAAAATTCTTCATACCAAATGATTTCGTCGTCCTTGACATGCCTGAGGATCCTCATGTCCCCATTATCTTAGGCAGACCATTCCTAGCTACAACAAGTGCCAAGGTCGATATGAGAAAAGGACTTCTTACGTTTGAGATTGGAGAAGAACGAGTGGAATTCAGCTTGGACCAAAAAGCGAATGACCCAACCACGGTCGCACAAATCGAGTTGCACCAACCAGAACTCGACGAAGCTGATACAACTGAACTTCCACCAACTTCGAAAGAGGACGAGATTCTCACACAAGACCTTGTCGAGCTCCCATGGCCTACTAGCGAGTCTCATATACAAGGAAACAATCAAGGTGAGTACTTTTCTTCTTACCCTATTCCTACACCATACCCCACGACATATGCTATTGAGGAGTCCAAACCACCTTGGTTTCCAGATTCCACTAACCCATATGTAGGAATACCGGGCATACTCATAGAAGACAAGGGATCCAGCTTAGTGACTCAAGCAAACAACGCCTACAAAGCTAAGTATGGGGTAACTCGAGACCCTGACTTAGCTACAAAAGATCCACCTTGAAGAAAGGGAAGAACGTCGGGCTTACGACGTTAAAAATAGCGCTTACGGGAGGCAACCCGCTTTTAGTATAGTATAGTTTTTCTTTTTTTTTAGATTCTTTCTTTTTCTTTCTTTTTTTTTCTCTTCTTTTTAGTAGTTTTTTTTAGGATAGAAAATAGGATAAATTTTGAGCTAACAAGATGCAGGAGAAGGGCTCGAAAATCACTCCAAGAGGCTACGGTGGCTCGTTAACGACCCACCTAGGGTCGTTAACGACCGGTTCGACGACCCGATTCGGCAAAACGGGCAGGTAAGTTTTTTTTAACCTAATCTATCTTTTACCTACCCCATGCCGCCGCCCCCCTCTACCTCTTCCTATCCCTACCTCTCCTATATAACCCTTCTACCCCTCCTAAAATTTTTCACTCTCAAATCCTTAAAACTCCAAAACCTCTCAAAAATCCTACCCAAAATCTCGGAGATCCCCCACCACCGATCGGAATTTCTCACCTCCACCGATCGTCGGAGACACCCTCGTTACCGAAGTTCAGCACCCCGGATTTCCACCGACGAGATCCACACTCGTTAACCACCCCAATCCGACCCTTTGTTCTTCAATTTCTCGAAATTCAGGTATGATTTCTAAACCCTAACTCTTACTTACAAGATTCATGATTTTTAGGGTAGAAATTTCATATTGGGATTGTGTCTATAGAAAAGGTCGACATGCATGTTAGGATTTTGCTCATGGATTGTCGTTGAATCTTAGTTGTTCATATTCTAGGGAAGATTATTCATGTTAGGTTCTCCATTGCAAAAGTCTAATTAGAAAAGCATGAATCTTTCTTATCCTAGTATCAAGTTCAATTTTTGCTATATCCATTTTGGGTAATTTCGCATGTTTGGGATGGGGAATCGAGCAAGTATGGGGTGCATAAACCCGATTGTGTGTCTAGTGAGGAGTATTGAGGATACGTACTTGATTTATGGTCTGATTTTTAAAGTTGATGACATTCAGAAATCTGTGAACTGGCTCTCGGCAGCTCGTTAAACGACCCACCCAGGTTCGTTAACGACCCTGCGTAAGCATCACCGATTCTACACCAGTTCCAGATTGTTTAACGACCCAATTGGGTAGTTGACGAATTATTCCGAGGTTATTTTGAGACCAGGTATGGGGTCTCTTTCCTATCTATTTTGAGTGGATCTTATCTTGGAAAATTCTTGATTGTTTTGCAGATCTCATGGCAAGTTCAAGCAGACCCGCTACCCGAGCTCAGAAAAAGAGGAGGAATCAAAGGTCCCCATCCCCACCTCGCATGGATAATGTGATCTTGAGTACTCAAGGCCAAGTGAATCGATACCGTGCCATTCTAGATAAGGACCACAACACTCGTTGGTTCTCAAATTCTAGTGCCGTACACACAGGGATTTACACGGATGTCAAGGAGGCCTTCGTTATTCTCGGTGCATCTCATCTACTGAAGAAGGAGAATCTACCACACTTTCCGGCCCTCACATCTGAGTTTCTGGCCACTCTAGAGACTAGTTTTCCGTCGAAGACTTCGGCGGGACGAATCCGATTTCGGCTCGGTAATGTGAGCCGTGAGTTCACCATGGCGGAGTTCAATGCAATTCTGGAGCTCCCAAACCCTTCTAGAGAGTACAGCTTGAAAGATTACAAGGTGACTCGGACTTAGAGCTATATCATTGGGGAAGACCAATCCTCCACAACGGCATTATCTGGGGCAAGCATCATCAACCCCATCTTCCAGATCATTCTCCGAGTCTTAGCCGTCACATTCTGGCCGAAGAGAGAGTTGAACAGGCCAACAAGGACGGAAGTTGCTTGTCTCCGCACTATCCTTTTCGAGGAGCCCGACCCTTTGAATTTGGGGTATGAATGGCTCTACTACATAGAGAAATCAACCAAGTCCAAGGAAATTTGGTGTGGTAACTTGGTCAGTCTTTTGGCCACAAATCTTGGAGTCGACCTCACTCGCTACACACCAGCTCATGCTCAGTTACTCAACAAAAACTATTGGTATAGTTCCGGTATTTTCCTTCAAGCTGAGAGAGGGTTTAAAGTAAGAGTTCAAGACCGCCTTGTTACACCCACCCTAGATATGTTGGAGTTACTCTATGTACCAAATTGGTACGAGGCGTGGACGGGACATGCCTTCCCATTGGAGCCCAAGCCGGAGGATGAGCTATCACTTAGGCCTTGTGAGACGAGGTTTGAGCGAGAAGGTGAAGAGATGGATGAAGATGAAGATGAGGATACCGAGGTTGCTGGCAATGACACTGAAGAAGCCGACACAGAGGGAGGCACTGAGGAGCTTAACTTTGAGGAAGAAGATCTCAACGCTGAGGTTTTAGGCACCAACATCCTCGTTGACGAGCCCACCAGGCTCGTTAACGATCATTTCCAGCCTTCTATATCTGATGCTAACGAGGTACCCAGGGTCGTTAACGACCCACCGAGGGCAGCTACCGACCCACCGCCAGCTCCTACCGACCCCTACTCTTATGGACTTGTGCCATACAACCCAGTGCTTCACCATGATCACTTTCAGCCTCACTACCCACCACCTCCTCAGCCTGAGTACACTGGATCGAGTATTCCGCCACCATGGGCCTTGGATCTTTCTGCACGGATGCAACAGCTTCACCTCCAGCAGGACCACATTCATAGGAGGATGGATATATGGGAGACTGTCTATTCAGCTCGGATGACATTTGAGGATGAGCGACATCGTCAGAGAGAGACAGAGGATGCTGAGCGTTGGAGGACGATGTATGACTTCATGGGGAACTTTGAGCACTATTTTCCTCCACCTAACTGATGATTCAACTTGAAGATGTTTTCCTTGTTTTCCACTTCTGAGACTTTGTAAGTTTTTGTTTTCTCTTTTCTTGTTTTCTTGTGTTTTTCTTTTCTATTTCTTCCTTTCTTCTTATTTTTCTTACAGTGGGGACACTGTAATTTTAAGTATGGGGTGAGAGAAAGTAGAAACTTTTGTGTCTTGTTTGTTTTTTTGTGCTTTATTTTTACATCGAAAAAATAAAAAAAATCGAAAAAGTTTTGAAATAAAAAAAAAGGTCTTAGAATTGATAGATATCCCTTTTTTAGGTTCTAGGATAGTAGTTGCTAGCATGATCATTTAATTCCTTGCAAACATGTCTTTGAGAATGTAGCCAGATTCTTATTTTGAAGTTGTTTTTTAGGAAGGAATAGCATTTGATGAAATTGAGCACATATACCTTCTTAGCATAAGTGATGCAATCCAACAAAAATTTCTACCTTGTGAGTTATTTTTGGCCTTATAGGGAGAACATTAAAAATCCCTCTTCTTTTCTTGTGTGATTTACTCTCTATATGCATATTATCTCTTGGAATTGTGATGGTTATCTATTTCTTTAGACCCGTATGAGATTTATAGTTCATTACTTGTAAAAATCAGATGATAGAGAACTTATTTTTCATAAGCCCTATTAATCCTTATCCACCTTTACATTATCCTTCTTTTGACAGCCAATTTGAGCCTTAAGCCTTTTATTTTTAGCTCCACAAAAATTTGTTCCCTAGCCGATATAGCTTGACCCTATCCGGGGATTAGGACTTAGATTTGGAGAGGTGAATTGTTTTGTTGAGTGTAAAAAAAAAGGGAGTGAAATATAATGTTTGGTTCGAAATTGAAGGATTATTGGGAAGGGTAGATTGGAAGTCTCTTGTTTTTAATAGTTGTGATAAGAAAGATCTCTTGGTATAAAAGATGCACAAAATAAAGTTGTTGGTTGAAAGGAAGTTGTTGAAAGGGAAGAGGAGTACACGATGAAGCTCGTTAACGACCCTGAGGGGACTCGTTAACGAGGCAGCGAGAGGAAAAGAAAGTAAAAATGAATGAAGAAAAAAAAAGAAATGAAGGAGTAAGAAGTGCATTTAAGTTCATATAGATAAGCCAGAGATTCTTTTGTTTTATGAGACTTTCTAGGATAATAATGGGTGAGTGAAAATAAGTGTGCATAATGAGAGAGTGAGTTTGGTATATGTTTTTATGAGAGTTTTGATGTTATGTGTGAGTTTTTAGGAGTCTTTTGATTCCCGGATATTATTAGCACCACATAGCCAAAATATTTCCACGCCTTATTGTCTTTGTCAAGCCCCCATTACAACCCGGCCGAATGGAAGCTTCTATGAAGTTTTTTCATTGAGCCCCCTAAGTTCTCTTGATGATTTTTGCTTGTTTTGACAAATCTTGGGTGGAGAGTATTGGTGATATAAGTTCCAATTTCTATGAGTTTTTGTATATAAGATGAGTTGAGAGATTGAATTTATGAGCCCAAACACTTGAGAGTTGAGAGAAACACATTATCCCTTGTGAGGTTGGATTGTATTTTCTTGTGTCTATTTTAGGTGTATATATGTGTGATGACGTTAATAGTCCTTTGCTAATTTTCTTCTAGATATTTTGATGTTGCTTTTTTAGATGATGGCTATGATTTGATGAGTATGTTGTTTGGTTTTGATTATTGTTTAGTGATTGCTTGAGGACAAGCAAGTCTAAGTATGGGGTATTTTGATGTTCGTGTTTTTAGTATAGTTTTTGATAGGTTTTATTAGGTTATTAGGACTAGTTTTGATAAGTTTAGGTTTAGCTTTATGTGTTTTTGGATAGTTTTGCATATTTTGTGAAAAGTATGGAAGCTACTCCGTTTTGTGTCTTTTTGTAGGTTTTAGCAAGGAAAAGGTGTTGTTTGGAGCTGAATTTGGTGAGCTATGATAAGAGATGGAGGAATACAAGATGAAGAAGCTGAAGTTCGAGTTTTTGGAAGAGAAGTGTTGAAGAAAACAAAGCCCAGGCTCGTTAACGAGGCTGTGAGGGCTCGTTAACGAGGCCACGAGATGAAAATGTTCGAGAGTTGACTTTGTGACTCACCGATCCTGTGCGGGAATTTATTTCCGTGTCGGTAGAGTATCTTTTTATGATTTTAGGGTTATTATATTATGTATTTTAGGTCTTGTTATCTTTTGAGATTTTATTTCTATCTTTTAGAATAGATTCTATCTTTTTAGGAAAGTTTATATCTTTTAGCCTTTTTTAGTTTCTACCCTCTTTTTAGTATAAATACCCTTCTATCTAGCATAGAAAGGGAGGTCGAATTTTGGAGAGAGGAAGGAGAGCCGAGAGAGAGAAGGACGGATCGGAGTTGTGATCGAAGGAGCTCGGTAGACGGAAGTTACTGGGGTCGTTAGTCGTGTTTTTGATTCGGTATTTCGGTGTTTTCGGTTTCTTCTGAATCTCTGTAAGACGATATTTCTTATTTAATTTGAGTAGTGTTTTGTTTTCAATGTTTTCTTTGATTAAAGTTATTAGTTTCTTAGTCATGATTAGTGAGTAGTTTTTTTTATCTAGGGTCGGGGTTGAAACCCGGCATAGTTGTGCATGTTTGGTGAGTAAGATTATGTGTTGAATGCCTTTTATCTATTGTTGAGATTGTTTGTTGTGCTTATACCAAGATGAAAGTTGAGGTAATTTAAGTTGTTGACTTGATTGAAAGAGAAAGTTATAAACTTGAAGGTTGATATTGTTTGAATACGAAAGTTTCAAGTTTTAGATCCGAAACAAGCAATTGGGTGAGTTAGTTTATGAAAGTAGATTAATTTGCTTGCTAAGTCAATGAAAGTTGATGCATCTATCTATTTAAAGGCATGATATTTATCTTCTTACGAGCTTGTGTGCATGACTGTGTTGTGGTAACCCTTGTCCTGGATATTTTCGTTTTTATTTGATTTCTTTCAAGATCATATTCGTTACTGAGTTCGTTGGCTCGGTACCGAACCTGTCTAGGTCGTTAGTTTTGGTCTTTTTATTCTCGGTGGTTCGTTAACGAGGCTGACAACTTCGTTAACGAGGCTGCTTGTGTGTTTTGTTTGCTTTTATTTCAATTTTTTTAGGAGTCGATAGATAAACAAACCTTGCTTCTCGTGGAACGATCCTGACTCCCCTATACCCAGCGGGGTCTTGACTATAAATTTATTTGTTGTCAATCAACCCTCTCAACATCACCCCACACCATCATAGGAATAGTACCTCGGAAGATCACCACATATTCGCCTTCTCTGCGGGCTTTCCCTCATATGCGGAGATATTCTCTCCTCCTCCCGGTATCTATGCCGACTTTTACACCAAAGACTGGATTTGTTTGTACGAGTACCCTTTTCGTATCGGCCATCGTTTCCCTTTTTCCCCACTAGTCATCGATTTTCTATCTACCCTCAATGTATCCCCTGGGCAACTACTCCCTCAAGTTTGGAGGCTCCTGTTGTCTGTTGACCTCCTATGCTCCTCCCATGGCCTTCCCTTCAAAGTTGCTAACTTTTTTCTCAACTATAGCCTTTCCAAAGGCGGTCCCGGTCGTTTGACCTTGAAAACCTTTACAAACAAGTCTGACTTGATCTTTAACATATCGAAGTCCGACCGACGTTGGGCTGATAAATTCTTCTTCGTAAAGTTGTCTTCTTTGGGAGTTGATACGTCTTTTTTGAAAACTCGATGGCGTCCAACATGTAGTGTTTCTCTTTTCACTCGTTACACTTTATTCAAATTTAACCACTGGCTGTCTTTTATGTAGAGAGTCTCGCAACCCCTCAACCTCGCAAGGTGTCATCGCAAGTTATTTCCCATATAGAGGCCCTTTCGCTGGAAGATAGATCCTACTCCAAACTGGTAAGAACGTGCTTCACAGACCCTGAGGATACCGAGATGTCGAGTAAGCTTTCTTCTCTTTTTACTTTACTCCTTGCTTCGTCTCCTTTGTTATCTATTAATTCCGTTGCTTGCATGTTGCTAGGTTCGAGAACTACCAGATCCACTGATGCGTTATCTACCTTGGAAAGAGTTGAGGCCAGAAAGAAAAGGAAAGCGGAGACAAGTTCTACCGCAGATACCTCTTTGGTGGTGGCCCTTCCTCCAAAAACTGCAGGCGATGCTCCCAAGGCTTCTTCATCAAAGAAAAGCACGTCCTCTCGCATGACCGATCTTCCTAGCACCATGATGTCTCTGGACATGGATGCGGAGAAGTGCTTGAAGTCTCTGATGCCTCTTCAAGTGGATTGTCTCCATGTCGCAGGACACCGGTCTACTTTGCCTGAATTCTTTGGCGAGATATTAGCGGCTTAGTGGCAGGTATCTCGGTGAACAACTTTTAAAATCTGTATCACTTCAATGCATCCTGGTTCTTGACAGTTTACCACTTGTTTTTTAGGGTCTTCAACTCGCTCTGTCGGCTTTTGACGCCTTCAAGGATTACCCCGATCAACTGGCCCAAAGCAAGATCAGTACACGCAGCTCGAGAAGGACATAACGGTCATCTTGGGGCAGGAGAAGATGATCTTGGAGAAAAAGGTTGCTGATCTGCAAGGTGCTCTTGAGAAAGTTGCTGGAGAGTCCAAAGAGTGAGAAGACAAGTTCAACGTGGTGTCAAAGAAAAGCACCGCTCTTACTCAAGAGATCGAGGACACGGCTGATTACTGGTCGCTTAGAGCCCGCGTCGAGACAATAGAGGAATTTGCCGCAGGGAAGCACTCTTCCTGGGATGCCGCGAAGGAAAGGGAGCAATTTGAGAACATGTTCCCTGATGAAGTTAACGCGTCCAAGAAGTCTTCCCTTGTCGATGAGATTTCTCAAGTTGTCAAGGAAGTAGCTAAAGTGGAGATGGAGAACCAGAAATCCGCCGAAGGAGTCTCTAAAGACTGATTTCCCCTTGTTTCTTTTTACTCTCTAAACACTTCTCTACCCCAAGTGTGTTGGGGTTTTAAACACTTTATTTTGTATGGCCGCTTGTTTTAGGGGGTTAACGTGGACAATTTCTACCCCTTGCTGGTTTTTTAGGGGTTTAGGGTTTGCTACTGTGGAGTGAAGATCAACGCGTTATGAGAAGATCAACGCGTTATGAGAAGTTTGTTTAAATTTTTATTGATAGATTTCTTGTTGTAATAGCGCTTTCGTGTAAGATGCTGAGAGAGAGAATGATGTATTTGACAGAATGTAAACATTTGTGATTTATAAAGTTGTGAATTGAATTACAAGCATTTTGTGAAACTCTTCTTGTTCTTAGAGTTTGTGTTACGCATTCTCATCTCTTGCATCTCTTGACTAGTCGTTGTGTGCACAGTGTTGCCTGATCATAAGGTGAGGACCTATGTTTTGGCTTGTAACGTCACAAGGTGTCCCTTGTTAGTTTTTATTGGACCGTTTTTTCAAGTGTGTAAAAAGATGTAATAATATATGTGAAAAGAATGAAGTAGGTGATTTATACCTTATTGCGACTTGCATGTTCTAAAAGTGATACAACTTTAAATTCATCGCGTTTCAGCTTTTGGGGACCGTCTTCCCATCATGTGATATCAACTCATAGGCCCCTTGTCCTACGATCTTCGTGATTTGATAAGGTCCTTCCCAATTGGCTCCTAACTTGCCAGCATTTAGTTCTTGCGTGTTTTGAAAGACTTTCCTCAACACCCAATCTCCCACTTGGAACGCCTTCGCATTAACACGTTTTTTGTAACTTTGAGCTACCCCTTGTCTATATGCCGCCATACGAACTGATGCTTCATCTCGTAACTCGTCAACCGTGTCAAGATGATGTAACAAGTTAGGTAGATTTGACTCCTCGGTAGTAAGTCCATATCGAATTGTGGGCAAAGTTACTTCTACCAGTAACACGGCTTCGCATCCATAGACTAAAGAGAAAGGTGTATGGCTTGTAGCAGTCTTAGGAGTCGTTCGATCTGACCACAGAATAAGGGGTAACTCATCTGCCCATCTTCCCTTAGCCTCCTTGAGTCGCTTCTTCAAGTTGTTGATGATTACTTGTTGCTTGCTTCTGCCTGACCATTGGCTTGAGGATGGTGTGGTGTCGACGTTACTAACTGAATGTTGTATTGCTGGAAAAATGACCTCGTTTTGTCACTGATGAATTGAGATCCGTTGTCGCACACGATGGTGGATGGTATTCCAAATCTACTCAGGATATTTCTCTTTATGAAAGAAATGAACTGGGTGTCTTTAACTTCTTTGAAGGCTTCGGCTTCAATCCATTTAGAGAAGTAGTCGGTCATTGCTAAGATGTAGACGCGTTGTCCTGAAGCTGGAGGGAGCTTTCCGACGATATCCATTCCCCATTTCATGAATGGCCAAGGGGAAGTTATGGGATGTAACAACTCCGAAGGTTGATGTGGTATAGGTCCATGACGCTGGCACGCGCCACACTTGCGGGCGAACTCCACTGCGTCTTTGTTAATGGTGGGCCAATAATAACTCATCCTGCTTGCCTTCCTCGCCAAGTTGCGACCCCCTGTATGGTTCCTGCATTTGCCATCGTGTATGTCTCACAATATTTTCTGTACTTCTTCCTCCTTTACGCATCGCGCGTATAGCCCTGATGACATCCACTTGAACAGAATGTTATTCTTAATAGCGAAGGTGGAAGTTTTTACCTTAAGTCGTCGGGCTTCTTCCTTGTCATCTGATAAGATTCCATCTCGCAACCATCTTAAGTAAGGAGTTACCCAAGATGTGTCTTCATCATGATCTCGGATCTCGAACATATCTGTTTCTTTGATTATGGAAGGCGCATCAAGATACACAAAAGGTATCTTGTCGTACTCTCTTGGGTCGATTGCAGATCCGAGATTAGCTAAGGCGTCTGCTTGGGTGTTAGCATCTCGAGGAACTTGCTTTATCTCAAAATGCTTGAAGTGTTTAATAATTTCTTGGACTTTTTCTAGGTATGCCTTCATCTTTGAATCCCTGGCAACATATGAGTTTGTAGCTTGATTTGCAATAAGTAATGAATCACAAATTACCTCAATCTCTTGTACGTTCAAATCTTTGGCAATAAGTAACCCTATTATAAGCGCCTCATATTCTGCCTCATTATTGGTGGCTTTGAATGTACATCGAACAGTCTGGGCTATCCTATCCCCCTGTGGTGACGTCAGGACTACCCCAGTCCTACGCCTACCTGATTTGATGCTTCATCCGTATGCATTAACCACTTGTCGTCACATGAACCTGTTACATGTAACACGTCTTGTTTCTTTTTTCCCAAAGTGGTAGGAGTGAAGTCGACCACAAAATCCGCCAAGGCTTGAGATTTTGTTGCTGTTCGTGGCTCGTAAGCAATGTTGTAACCATTAAGGTGGATCAACCACCTTATTAACCGACCTGATAATTCTGGTTTCGACATGATACTCTTCATTGGATAGTTAGTCCTCACAATAATAGAATGACTTTCAAAATAAGGACGTAGTTTTATTGAAGCCATTACCAAAGACAACACAAGTTTCTCCACGGGTGAATACCTGGTTTCCGCATCAAGCAAGGTTTTACTTACATAGTAGATGGGCAACTGGTCTCCATTCTCTTCTCGGATCAAGACAGCGCTCACAGCTACCTCGGTTACGGCCAAGTATACATATAACTTCTCATCTGGCTTTGGTTTGGAAAGCACCTGCGGGTTAGATAAATAATTTTTCAATTCTTTGAAAGCTTCTTCATGTGCTTCCATCCACTCAAATGACTTGTTCTTCTTCAAGATACCATAGAACAACTTGTTTTTGTCCGAGGATCGAGATATGAATCGGTTCAATGCTGCTACTCGCCCTGTCAACTTCTGGACGTCTTTTACGCATTTTGGAGATTGTAACTCCATTATGGCCTTGATCTGGTCAGGACTCGCCTCGATCCCTCTTTGTGTTACTATGTATCCAAGGAATTTCCCTGATGTAACTCCGAAAGAGCACTTGGTTGGATTCGGTTTCATTTTGTAGTTTCGTAGGATCTGGAACGCGTCTTTCAAATGGGTAATGTGGTCTTCCGCCTTTAGCGACTTGACTAGCATATCGTCAATATACACCTCCATTGTATCCCCCAATTTTTCCTGAAACATCTTATTAACCAATCTCTGATAAGTAGCACCTGCGTTTTTTAACCCGAAAGACATAACTTTGTAACAATAATTTCCTTGGTTGCTTACAAATGCAGTTTTCTCTTGATCGCCGGGATGCATCATTATCTGATGATATCCACTAAATGCATCCATGAAAGTCAAAAGCTCATGCCTTGCTGTTGCGTCCACCATTGCGTCGATATGAGGCAAAGGGAACGAATCTTTAGGGCATGCTTTGTTTAAATTGGTAAAGTCCACGCAAACGCGCCATTTACCGTTTTTCTTTTTTACAAATACCACATTTGCAAGCCAATCAGGATACTTTACCTCTCTAATTTTTCCAGACTCAAGCAAAGATTTTACCTCATCGTTTATTACCTGATTTCGTTCGGGTGCAAACTTACGCCTTTTCTGCTTTACCGGTGGCATCTTCTCGTTGACATTGAGGGCATGTTTGATCACGTTAGGATCAATGCCCATCATATCTTCATTTGACAAAGCAAATCAATCACTGTAGGACCGTAGGAACTCCACTAATTGTTTACGTAAGGTCGGCCCTAGATCCGCTCCTATTCTGATTGCTCGTGATGGGTCATGTGGATCAAGGGCTACCTCTTCGAGCTCTGGAGTCTCCGGCTTTACGTAACAAGTGGTTGTTCTATAGTCCTTTAATTGCTAATCTGACGACTTCCTCCCTGCTTCAAGTTGTAGGTTTTTCGAAGTTGTTGCTTTCATTGTTACGGAATATCACTCCCTTGCTAATTTCTGTTCCCCCTTGATTTCTTGAACTCCCTAGGGCGTCGGGAATTTTACGCATTGATGGTAAGTAGAAGGAATAGCCTTCATCCCGTGGATCCATGGCCTGCCCAGAATGACATTAAAAGGGGACGGGCAATCAAGTACTTGAAATTTTACCTGGTAATTTATTCCTCCCGCGATGGTCGGTAAGGATATTTCTCCTAACGTGTTGCGTGGTTCGCCAATGAAACCTACTAAAGTCGTAGATTTTTTGACAATATCATCCATCCCAAGGCCTAAGTTGTATAAAGAGTCCAACCTGAGCAAGTTAGTGGAACTTCCGTTATCAACTAAAATTCTTTTAACAAGGAAATTGGCTATTGTTAAAGAGATTATTAAACAATCGTAATGAACTTCCTCTTCTTCGATGTCATCGAAGGTAATTGGCATCACGTCATGACTTGTTCGTGAAAGAACTTTTGGACATTCTCTCCTGGTATCCCTCGCGATTCTCTTTGCTGCGGAGTACGTTATGCCACAAATTTCGGATCCCCCGGTGATGACGTTGATTACTCCGGTATGCTTCGGAGGTGGTGGAGGGATAGCTTTCTCTTTGTTGCATTCTAATTGCTCCTTTGCTTGTTCTGATATTAAATCCTTGAGGTACCCCCTGCGTAATAGTTCACTTACCTCCTTCCACAACGCGATGCACTCGTCCGTTCGGTGACCATGATCGAAGTGGAAATCGCACCACCTGGACTTGTCTTTCTGATGCGGAGGTACATTACTCTTTCGGGGCCATTTGACATTATACCCCATGCCGTTGAGAGTTCGAACTACTTCCGTTGGATCTATGCAAAAGTTGTAATGGGAAATTTTGGGAGGCAGCCTAAGATTCTCATATCTTTCACCTTGCCTAGAAAATGTTGTATTTACAATCGTTTTGGCAGGGGATGAAGTGGAGTATGGAGCATATCTAGGTTCTCGTCTTCCTTGCCTTCGTTCTGGCCGGTGAGGGCTGGTTGCTTTTTCAATGAAGATATCATCCTCCTCCAATCGTACATGTGCTAACGCCTTCACCTGTACTTCATCGAAATTTGAACAAGGGTACTTAGTTAATTCACGATATAACTCAGGGTTACAAACCGAGATGCCCCTTCAGAATGCTTCCATGGCTGTGGCGGCATCGCATCCTTCTATAGTCACTAGCTCCTCGTTGTAGCGGTTAAGGAAGGTCTTCAAGGATTCACCGGGTTTCTGTACCATGCGATATAGATCACTTGATCGTTTCTTAGCGTGCCGACTGCTTGCAAACCTTACCCTGAACTTATCAATCAACTCAGCAAAAGATGAAATACTTCCAAGAGGTAGATGAGAGTGTCAATTGAGTGCGGGTCCAGATAACGTATTTCCTAACCAACGACACATAACAATCTCCTTCATATCAAAAGGGACTGTGCTAATGTTCATAGCCTGCTTGAACGCAGCTATGTGTTGATCAGGATCTGTTACCCCCTCGTACTTAGGTACATCGGGGACGTGAAACTTTCGGGAGATATCGACTCTTGCGATAGCGGGTACGAAGGGGGAGTCCGTGTAGCCGTCCCTTCTTTTCATCGCTATCGGTTGAGGTGCTCTTGAGACCTGAGTAATTCGGTCCTCTAGAGCTTTGATGCGTTCCCGTAATTGGGAAACCTCAGCGTCTTCCCGTACTGCCCTTAATGAATTACCATTTACTTGATACCCAGTTATTGGTCTGGCGACGTCGGGTGTCACGAGACTTGGATCATCCATGTCTAATCGTCCGGCGACTCCTTCTACCGCGTCCATTCCGCGCGGTCGGGTGGGAGCTGATTGTATCTGAGATCGGAGCAAATTACGTTCATTAGTCAGAGTTTCAATTTGCTTTTCATATACCTCGGTGAATTTATCATGAGCCTCCTTTTGGTTTTCCAAGTCTTTTTGGAGGGAGATCATGGTTGCGCGGAGTTCCATGATGACGTCAGAATCTCCACTTCCTCCTCCTCGTTCCGCGGAAGTGGTAGGGTTGCCATTTGCATCCTCGGAGTCTTGATCAACTCCATCTACGTTCCCGGCTCCATCAGCATTCCCAGTTCCATCAACATTCCCAGTTCGTTGGTTGTCACCTTCCTGATTGATCTCGTGGTTTTCGAGATCTCCTACATGACTGTGAGTAGTCTGAATTCTATCCATCTTGTTGATAGAACTTGTAGCTCCTTTCGGTGTGACTTCGTTTTGGCTAGGGCCCCACGGTGGGCGCCAATTGTTTTGGGTAGGATAATCACACCAATGTGTTACCTGCTAAGATGCGGGAATCCTAACCAAATGGAGTTCACAACACGTTACTAGCTACAAGTAAGTAGTAAAGCAAAGTAAAAGACAATAGAATAAGAACAAGGAAATAGTGGTGTTTGTATTAAGATTGAGATTGTAGATGAATCCTAGGTTCACGCAAATGAACGCTTTGAACAAAACAGAATGATTAAACAGAAGTGAATTAAATTTTAGCAAGTGATTTCAAGTGCGAGTGTTGATGGATCCTCCTCCTTTGCTTCGTCTCTTTTTTATAGTCCTCTCTATTTGAGTCGTTGGTGTAACGTCTGGCGTATCCCGGAAATCTCGCCTCCGGTGTGATGGAGGTAGCCGTTGAAGTGGTTAATCGTGGAATCCGAAATTCTCGCCATGCTTTGATTGCTCCTTTGACGTTCGCTTCTCCATAATACTCGGCTTGGGCTTATTTGTCTAGGGTTGGCGACATGCTTTTGGGCCAGATTTCGGTGAGGCCCAACAACTTCTTCTTTTTATGTCTCCCCAAGACCTTCTTTTACTTCCCCTATTTCAGCCGGCTTGTCGGAAGGGGTTTTTGAAGGACCTTTGGAAGGATCCTTTTCCGACTCCTCAGGCAGAGCCGCTTTCTCACTTGGATCTTCTTCGACAATCTTGGCTCTAATGTCAGCGACAATACCAAACTGGGTTTGGAGCTTTGAACTAAGAGGGGGGGGGGGAAGAAAGCTTGGCCTTTTTGAGGGATTCGAGTCGAGCTTGAAGAGCTTCGATCTCAGAGGGTCAAGTCCATCAAAGTTTAGGACAGGGTTGTTTGATGAAGACACCATTGAAGTAAGAGAGATAGAAAGATTGAAGCTTTAAAGAAGATTAGGGTTTTGAAGGTAAATCAGAGGTGCGGTGAAAAATAATGACCGAGAGAGAAGGGATTATAAAGCACACCTCTTTCCTTGTAGATTAAGATTGCAATCTTCTCAAAATCTTATATCCATATCTTAAAGGCTAAATCTTCCCATAATTATGATTCTTACACCGCTATTAAGAGGAGACTACGCAAAACATCCTCGTTCCCTGCAAAAGCACTGTGCAACGGCTGGATTTTCAAACTCGCAGTCACAACGGCTATCACACTGTGTCCCATCTCAAATGTCTAAACGACTGTTCCTTTCCAGAAAAATCATCAATTTTAATCAAAGACGTTCCTTCAAAAATCACAATCTCCAAACCACTAGTTCCATTCCTCGTTACCATGAGTGGATAAAAAGGCCTGTTTGAACGGGCAAGGGACAAGGGATGTTCCATTCAAACTTTTTGTGGGCTTGGAGTATTTTTGACATCCAAACAATTATTCCCCGTTTAAAGGTAAGCAAAGAGGGTAATCTGGAATGTTTGTTTGGACCAGGCTAAAGGACAGCTTATAACCAACCATCATTTCGGCGTGAAGTGAGCGATAGAATAGATCAAGTTGGTTATTTTGGGCTTAAAAGAAATCTTGGATGTAAACATTTCAGTTTTAATTCCTTTTAGCATGTCACACTTAACAATTTCTAATGTATATAACATCAATGCATAGAGGAAAGATATAAGCCATTAGAAAACATGTCAAATGATACGTAATTCACTGAGAAGTTACCTCTTTAGCCAGACACTGAGGGAATAGAGGAACGAGACTTGTTTACTCCAAGGAAATCATTCCTAGCAACATCCTAAGATACTCATAGGGTTTTCTGTCCAAAGCCTTGGTGAAAATATCTACCACTTGATTTTCAGTCCTACAATGATCCATCTTGATAAAACCTTTTTCAACATTATCTCGTAAGAAATGATGTCGAATATCTATATGTTTGGTTCTAGAATGATGCACCAGATTCTTGGAGATATTGATAGCACTTGTATTATCACATAAGATAGGGATAGTTTCAAGAGACATACCAAAATCCATCAATTGTTGTTTTAACCATAAAACCTGGGAACAACAGGCGGCTGCTGCGACATACTCCGCTTCAGTCGTGGAAAGAGAAACCGAATTTTGCTTTTTTGATCCCTAAGACACCAAGCAAGGACCAAGAAATTGGGCCATGCCTGATGTTCTCTTCCTATCTACCAAGTGACTGCAAAATCTACATCTGAGAATCCAACAAGATTGAACGAGTTATGTCTAGGATACCATAGACATAACCCATCGTTCTCTTTCCAGTAGCGCAGAATTCTCTTCACTTCTTTCAGATGTGTTTCTTTAGGATTAGCCTGGAATCTAGCACAAAGACACACACTGAACATAATATCTGGCCGACTGGTCGTAAGGTACAATAGGGAACCAATCATGCCTCGGTACATCGTTTGATCAACATCAACACCATTAAGATCACCATCAAGGCGAGTATTAGGAGAAATAGGAGTATCAAAAGGTTTTGTAGAATCCATACCATACTTCTTCAATAGCTCCTTGATGTACTTTTGTTGATGTACCTTTGTTCCCTCATCACTTTGTACCACTTGTAGACCAAGAAAGAAAGTGAGTTCACCAATCATGCTCATCTCAAACTCACTGCTCATCAGATTCTTGAAGCTTTCTACAAGTTTAGGGTTAGTAGAACCAAATATAATATCATCAACATATACTTGAACTACTAAAACCTCATCGTCTTGTTCCCTTAGGAACAACGTTTTGTCAATCACACCACGTTTGTACCCATTTGATAATAGAAATTGGGCGAATCTATCATACCAAGCACGAGGCGCCTGTTTAAGACCATAGAAAGCCTTATCCAGCACGTAGACATGGTCAGGGTGATCAACATCTTCAAACCCCGGAGGTTGCAACACATAAACCTCCTCTTGTAGGTACCCATTCAGGAATGTTGTCTTTACATCCATTTGATAGAGTTTGAATCCTTTGTGAGCAGCATAGGAGATTAGAAGACGGATGGCTTCTATTCTTGCAACAGGAGCGTACGTTTAATCGTAATCGATCCCTTCTTGTTGATTGTACCCTTTTGTTATAAGCCTCGCCTTGTTCCTTGTGACAGCGCCGGTGTCATCAAGTTTGTTCCTGAATACCCACTTTGTTCCTATAGCCATTTTGTGCTCTGGCTTGGGAACTAATCTCCATACTTTGTTTCTCTCAAACTGGTGTAGTTCCTCTTGCATAGCAACTAACCAGTCAGGATCTTTTAATGCTTCCTTCACATTCTTTGGCTCTGCAAGAGACATAAACGCAGTGAAAGCACAAAAAATCTTAAGAGAGGAACGAGTAAGCACACCTTTTTCGTATGGAGTGATGATGTTGTCAACAGGATGATCCCTCTCTTGATGATAATTTTAGACTTCGATCTGAGTGGGATCTATGCTTGAATCCTCTTATTCCTGTTGAGTAGTCGTTCAAAGGGATGTTTCTTCTACTTGATCTTCATTTTATGGAGTATCATCTTCAAGATTCGATGTACCTCATGTGTCATCTCCATCCACATCAGGACTGGGAAGAGTGACTTCCTCATTTGGAGCTTGTGTACTTGAATCTGGATCGACTTCATCATCTGAGTCTGTATTTAGAACCTTCAGCACTTCCTCGTTACTTGACAGATTACCTCCATTTTTGGACTCGTCAAAGACAACATGAATGCTTTCTTCAAACTTCTTTGTCCTTTTATTGAACACTTTGTAAGCCTTGTTGTTGGATGCGTAGCCTAGAAAGATGCCTTCGTCACTCCTGGGATCAAACTTGCCTAGCTCCTCTTTTCCGTTGTTGTGAACAAATCACCTGCAACCAAAGGCTTTCAAGTGGGAAATATTTGGCTTTCTTCCCCTGATTAGTTCATATGGAGTTTTAGAAAAATTGGGACGTATGGTAACTCGATTTATGATGTAGCAAGCGGTACTGACTGCCTCATCCCAAAAGGACCAAGGCAAGTTACTTGCCAACATCATAGTACGAGCCATGTTTTGCAGTGTTCCATTCTTTCTTTCTGCTACGTCATTTTATTGGGGAGTCCTTGGCGCAGAAAAGTTCTGAGACACTCCATGTTCATCACAAAAGTTATGAAACATGGAATTCTTGAACTATGTTCCGTTATCCGATCTGATAGCCCTCAGTTTCTGTCATGTTGATGCTTCTACCTTTTTTATCCAACTTTTGAATGCCATGAACGTCTCATCTTTGGAACCTAGAAAGAGAGTCCATGTATATCTAGTAAAATCATCAACAACAACAAAAATATACTTGCTACCTCCATGACTTTTCACCCACATGGGACCACACAAATCCATGTGTACCATCTCAAGGGGATGAGAAGTGTTGATCGATAACTTTGGCTGAAAGGATGATTTGCTTTGTTTCCCTCTCACACACTCTTCACACAAGCTTTCCTTTTCTGCAAGAATTTTGGGAAGTTCTATCACCAGGTTTTGTGAATAGAGTTTGTGAATTCCTTGATGATTTGCGTGACCAAACCTTCTATGCCAAAGATCAGTATTATCGACAATTGTAACAAAGCATAACTCTTCTTGTGGTTGGAAACTTGAGTCGACAAAATACACATTGTTGCGCCTCTTTCCCTTAGGACCACAAGACTTGAATTTTTGTTCTTGATCGTACAACCATCTAAGGTAAATGATACCTCATTGTTCCCTTGGTCACAAAGCTGAGCAATACTCAATAGATTGTAACCAAGACCCTTCACCAAGCTCACGTCTTTAACGCTGGTCTTTTCATTTAGCTTGACTTCACCTGTTCCAATGATTTCTCCTTGATTGTTGTTGCCAAAGGAAATGTTTCCTCTAGCATTAATCTGAAGTGAGGAAAGAATACTCTCGTTCCCTGTCATGTGACATGAACACCCATTGTCAAGGATCCATCGGATGTTCCCCCTCACTTCAACATGCAAGAAAGAAATCACATTTTAACGACCCAGGTCTGCTTAGCCTTCTCGGGTCGGTTAGCAGAGCTCATAGAATGATAAATTTGAGATTGAACTAGAGTAGCTTTCTGTGAACTCTTGGAACTAGAAGCAATATTTGAGGGATCAACATGGTTTTTCCCTTTATCAGTTTTAAAATCTTGCTTCTTTTGTGGTGGGTGAGCTTGTTTTTTCTTATTTTGATGAGATTTGTCAAACCCTTGATTTTTCTTACTAGACCACTGTTTCTTGTTGTTCCCTATATTCTGTTTTTCAACCCTTTTGTTAGACACTTCTAATCTAACCTTACAGTCCTTTTGGACATGACCTCCCTTACCACAGTGATAGCACACCCTATAATATTCGCCAAGATAGCACTTAGGATGTGGTTTCTGCAGGGTTCGTTCCTTTGCACGTTCCTTGGAAGGAACTCTGTGTTGGTTCCCTTGAGACTGTTTCAGATACATCTTATGAGTCGTTATACCAGAATACCACTCTGAGTTTTCATTTAATCCACCCTCTAGAATCTTAACCCTACCCTCTAGATAAGTAACTTTATCTCTAGCAGATTGAAGTTCCCTAGCTTTTCTTTCCATCTTTTCTTCAAAGCTAAGGTCATCTAGAGGATATTCATATTTATCTTTACCATAACCAATACCAAACTTAGCTGGATTAAACACAACACGAGTTCTTTTGTCGATTTCAAACTCCAGTTCTTCCTTTTTGAGTTTGAAAACAAGCAAATCGGTTCTACGTTCATTATTGGTTTCAGTGAGAGTCTTAACATCTTTTTTTAACTCTTTACACTCAAAACAAGGAACAACACAAGTAACAGTTGACTCTGATAATTTTTCTTCAAGATTAAGACATTTCTCATCAGCAATTTCTATTTCATCTTGCATTTTCAAGTTATCTTTAAAAAGCTTTTTAACAAGAATGACAAGATCAGATTGTTTAACATTTTCTAAACCAGCAAGGAATTGTTCAGGAGTTACCTCTTGGTCGACATCTTCAGTCTTCAAAATCATTGCATAGATCTTTGATTCAGATTCATCATTTGAGTCAAGATCCCATGCAGCGATGTAGGCCTTTTTCTTCTCGTTCCCAGACTCGTTACCTTTGGGACAACTCTTAGCATAGTGACCCTTTTCTTGACAGTTGAAGCAGGTAACGTCCTTGATTTCCTTCTTCTCAGTGTTGACCTTCTCTTTTTCCTTCAAGGCCCCTTGCTTCTTGCCTCTCTTGTAGAATGCCCTCATTGTATTGGTTACATCAGAGTCTTCCTCTAACGTATAAACTCCCCTTCCAGTAGTGATGTTTTCGATGTCCTTCTCCACCTTGAGAGCAATACCCTTGTTAGAGCTTGAGGTACCACTGTTGTTATTCTCGTAGCCAATGTTATCAGAATCCCGATCCGATTCTACGATTCTAGCGATCCTACGATCCATAACACGTGAAACGATCCACGATCCCAAGTAGGATCTTATTGGAGTAGGATCTTAAATGATTTAGAATACAATCTCGATCCGATCCCGATTTTACATACGATTTTAACAACCTATGAACGACTCTAACGATCCTAGAAAATGAGTATTTTAACTTTATATTATTAATAATTTCGCGGTTAACGTATCATTTCCATTAAAATATTTGACTAGTCCATCCTACAACATTTTTAATAATCAAATTAATAATGTTTTTCATTTTCTTACTTCACATATAACAAAATATACAGTCTATTAGGTTATTCTTGCATACATTTAGTTATAATGTAGAATCTTACGATACAACAATCCGATCATACGATCCGATCCAAAAGACCCTCAACGTTCCAACATAAAATCCCGATCCTAATAACCTTGCTCGTAGCGCTCGTAGTCTGTCAGCTTTCTAAAATTTTCATGAAGTTTGCAAGTCTTCGTGATTGGATTTTCTCTGAGAAAACCTCTGGTAATCCATTAGTTTGATCTGCTCCCTTTTAACTCTTACAAAGCCTAAACTAATACGTGCTCTGTTTGATCTGCTTATTTGTGTTGACTTGGTTGATTGTTTGTTAGTGGTTATGCTAGTATAGAATATGATTTGTTCTCTTGCGAATCGCTAGTCGTTTTGCAATTAGATTCCTTTAAGGGGAAGAGATTGTGAAACTTTAGGATTCGTTATAGGTTTATGTATATATGAGGAAGCTTCGGGACGAAACTCTATTTAAGGAGGGTAAATTGTAATATTCGGGAATATTTTGATATTTTAATGTTTCTCGAAATTCGTGCCGGGATTGATTAGTTATTAAGTAATCTCGGATAACCTCGTTTTTACCAAGATTTTATATGTTCAAAACAAATTTAGTGTCAAAGTTATCCATTAGTTTGTTTCTTAGTCGTTAAGTAATCTCGTCTATTAATAGAATGAAGATAGACTTGTAAAAGTTTTGATCTTATCCGTTTTCTTAGATATTCGTACTATGTGCTCTATCTTCTCAATCTTTGTGTCATGCTTATCTTTCTTCCTCAATATTCGTGTCATGTTATCTTATCTTCTAGATTTATGTGCATGCTTATCCCTCTTCCTCAATATTCGTGCCATATCTTCTAGATTTGTGTGCATGATCTTTATCTCTTATAGAAGCCAAACCGAATTTGTCTTCTTCCATTTCTTCTATATAAAGGCTTAAAGGTTCCTTGAGAAAGCCTTGGTTTCCTCCCATTTTTGTTCCTCTCTCCCTTCCTCTCATTTCTTCGTTCTTTCCACCATTAAACCACTTTGTCACCACCTTCTCGCTTATTGTTGGTCGCCCCTTCCACCGGAAGACAAGGCTCGTCCTTCTCACTTTTGGTGAGTTTTTCTTTCCTTGTTTTTCTTGTTGAGTTGTGTGAGGTTTTGGGTAAAGGAGACTTGATTTAGTGGTTGATTTATGGCGGGTTGCTTGGGAAATCTTAGATGGCGTTTTGGTGGATTTTGGGCGAGAAGGGTATTGAAAATTGATGTTGTGTGGGTAAGCATGTGGGTGGTTGGTGGCGGCATGGATGGGTTGTCATGGGGATGTAAAACAACATGGTTGGTGAATTGGTCCATGGATAAGAGGTGTGGGCTTTCGTGTTGTCGGGTTTGGTTACTTTGAGGGATGGAGTGATTCCGAGTCTAAACCTTTATTTTGTCTTCTTAGCCTAAGTTGTCTTTCCATTTATAAAGTCTTATATTGTTGTTTAGGAAATCATTTGTCAAGTTCATATTTCACTTGTGCTATTGGAATTCCAGTTTCGAGGTAAGTCTTCTAGACTTACTTAGCTTGCAATCATGTTATGTGTTAAGCTAGTAAATTGAGTGTGTGGAACTCTATTTTGGAATATTATTCCCTAGTATATTTTCATACTCGAATGTTATTGAAATGGTTTCAATAGTTTTTAATATGTTCAACTTGGTCTCTGCGGGTGTGATTATGGACACGGGCAAGTCGGTGGAGAAGAGACCCTGGACATAGTCATGCGGCGTGTGGAGGTCACCTTCAAAAATTGATTGTTTTGGCAAGTGCTCTAGTAGAGGTTTAGCCGGGGAAAGAAGGGTGATGGGAAAGAAAATGGGCATGAGCTAAGCGTGCGCGCTAGCCGTGTACCATGTTTGGAAGGCAGGTACGGGTTGCCTGAATTGGAGAATGATTATGGTTTGGATTATGGAGGAATTATTGCTGGTTGTTATGATATATGTTGCATGAGTATTACATTGTTTAATCTTGTGCTTATTTGTTATTGTGGAATGGAGTGTTGGTTTGTAAATTGATATACTAGTCTATATAATTATACGACGTGTTTTGGTGTGCATATTGGTTTGGTACATATATGAATGACTGAGTGCGTTATTTTGATAATCTATGTTTTGTTCTACATGTTTGATTTGCTTGTTTGGCCCATACCAGGATTGTTAGCTAATGTGTTCCACTTTCAACGTTTTAGGTAAACATTCTTGTATAGGAAATGTTCCAGGAGATCACTTCTTGGACAATGATGCTCGATCTCGACGTGACGTGTCTTAGTGGGATTTGAGGGCTTGAGTCCATAGTTGCAAGGACAGTGTAGTTAATAGTAATATTGAGTTAATGTTGGTAGCCAGTAGGTTGGCTTTAGTGCTAGCAGTTGGTTGCATTCACATTGGTTATCGAGTTGTTTTAAAAATGATAAGTTGGATGTTTTCTTGGTTTTTCTCGTTGTGTCTTTGTTGCAAGGTCCAATACCGGTGAATTTGTTGTCAGGCTAGTTCTGGTAGACCCAAGTGTGGTCTACAACTAAGTAGCAACCCGGTTCACCGGACGGGGTGTTACAAGTGATGTCCTTTTCAATACCAAGATGATTGATGCGATTCACCAAAGCCTCAAACCGAGATTGATAAGTGGCAATGGTTTCACCATCTTTCATCTTGAAGCTATAGAACTCCTTCTTGGCCTCCTTTTGGTGGCTTTCCTTCAGATCTGTACTACCAATATGCATTTGTTCAATAGCTTCCCATGCATCCTTGACAGTTTTACAATTCACCACCCTTAGTAGATCTTCAGCACCCAAGGCATTGTTTAGCAGCATTTGTAAAACTACCAATATGCATTTGTTCAATAGGATTCTACATTCCTGTCCATTCAGTTGGACCCTACTTGGACTTTTTGTTCTTGTTGTCTGCATGAATGACATAGTCTCCATCCTCAATGACTGACTAGGTTTGGTAGTCATTGCTCTTGAGCCAAGTAGCGAAGAGGATCTTCCGGTGGTCATATTCTCCAGCAACAAGCAATGGAGGCTTGTTGTTTCCAATCCCGATGTTGTGAGTGTTGTTGGTACTCATTCTGTATTCCTGCACTAACACCCAATCTAGAGCAAACCTGCTCTGATACCTATTGTTGGATCGTGACGCGTTAGTAACAAGTCAGGGAACTAGCAATGTTCCCTGGGCAGCAAAAATAAATAATTAGAACATAGAATTTATAGAGGAAAACTTTCTGTCCGATCAACAAGTCGTAGAAAGAAAAAACCTCTACCCCTGAGACTCCTTCTCAGAGGATTTTCAATAGAATACTTTTATTAAGTTTCAAAGGTTACAAGGCAAGTCAAGTTCCCTGGTAACTAAGGCACCAACCAAAGTTCAACCAACTAGACTTCTACAACCCTAAACATAAACCTAAGAGAAAGTAAACTACTGACTTAGTACTCACTTACTTGTGGATCCTTCACCAGAAAAAGCCACACACTCGTTCACTTGAAAAGCTCTCTCTCCATGTTCGCCGTCAACAACCACACTTAAACCCTATCTATAACCTAGTTATTTATAAGAAATATCAAGTTTGATCTCATACGTAATTCTTGCCTAATTACGCAGATTTTCCACTTAACAAATCCCACGCTAATAGGAGAAAGTATTGTTTGTGATTTGGATCCTCAATCATGCCGATTCTTGTCAAAACGAATGATCTCGGATTTCCTAGGTAAGATCTTGTGAGCTTTGATCTTATCCTTTCTTTAATCTTCTCAAGAAACCGCCTACAGTTGTCGTATCTTCGCAGAAGATCGCTCACAGAAGATCTGGTAACTTGCCATTAATAGAAAGCCGCATTCCTTTTGAGACGCGCTTCCTAAAACTGTCGATCACTCATTCCTTCCATCGTTCCTCACAATGTTTCGTCACTCGTAATTATGTACCTGTTTTCCTGAAATACTAAGTTATATCAACTAAGTTTGTTATCATCAAAACTAAGATAAAACATGGAACAACGATTATTCCAACAATTGTTATAGTGTATAGGGATTCAATCTTATCAAACTCTAGGATTTTATAATTTCATATATACGTATCAATGAAAAGAAGAAGGATCATCTTCTTCGACAAAAATCTCAAAGCGAGCTCCTATAATCACTTTTTAGAATTTGTTTTGGTTTGGTATTTGATTTGGGTCAGATGCTGATTTGCACCAATGGGAATTGTCCACTAACTTTTGTAAAGGTCTTTTGGAATAGATTTAATTTTTTTTAAAACAAAAAATAGAAGGATTGAAAGGAGAGATTAAAAAAAACAAATATATATATATATATATGATAACTATAATCACAAAATTAACTGGAAATTTTATTTTATATTGCTCCATGGACGTACAACAAGATTAGGAAAAAAAAATACAAAATAATAGGAGAACTCATCCATTTTAAGTAGATTACATTCTCGAACACACATATAACATTTTTTTTGAGTAAAAAAAAAATACCACCTCGATCACAAACTTAATGTATGATCAGAAAGAGAAGTTGATCATATCCATGCTCAAATTGTCCATCATGGCGCTCTCCATGAGCCTGCAAGAAGGCACTCCATTTGCGTAATAAAAGGAGGCTTCTTGGGATGAGACCAAATTAGGGGAAGCCGAATGGATGGGGAGGATGGGAATGTTGTCGCAGTTGCAGATCTCGATCATGTAGCCGTCGGGATCGTGGAAGAAGACCTGGTCCACCTTCGCCCCTCCTTCCTCCACCACGGCCGTCACGTACCTCATCCCCCACTCCTCCAACCTTCTCTTCACCATCTCCACGTCCGTACACTGCAAGCCCCCAATACCAACAAATTATAAAGTTGAGGTACTAATTAATGACATACATCAACGTAACCTAGCTAATGTATGTATAATGTATATACCTGAAAGGAGATGTGGTTGTCTTTCGGATTGATGGGTCGAGGGTCGTTCATCGGATCATACTCTTCAATGGATGGGCTCTCCAAAAGATGAATCCCAATCCCATAATTGAACAACCTAGCAATGCAATGCAATGCAATGCAAGCACCACAACTCGTCAACACACATCAGATTTGAAAGTACGTACATTACAAAATGTGTATCAAGAGAGAATTATATTGGTACGAACCAAGCACCGGCGAAATCGAAAGAGGAAGGGCGTTTGATAAGGAAGAACCCCAACACATTCTGATAAAACTGAACCGAAGTCCAAACCGATCTGCAAAGCAACGAAACATGGTTCAATGAGAGCAAAGGCAGCGATTCATTGCTCGTGTTCCAGCTCTCGACTTCTTCGATCTCCGTCTTCATTTCCATTCGAACGATCAAGATATTCGATTTGCCTGATATATATGTATATATCGAAGCTTTGAATCTTCTTGTTGCACTAGCTAGAGTGTGTTGATTGTATGTACAAATGTGTAGGGATGGCTCCGTTTTTATAGCCAAAGACTAATTAAATATTGCAATGTTTAATTAACCTTGTGTGCGTTATTAGGAAATTAGAGGAAACTAACACGGTATCTTCAGAGACACGCAAGTATATATATGAGGAACTTTCCTAGCAAGTGTTTTCAATTGCACAGGACAAAATCCAACTATGGCACACAACCAGCCAAGAGGAGTTACGTGTGCAAAGTGCTGATCGATCAAGTTGGGGGTAACATCGAACTCAAGATGAAAATAATTTGGACAACGGTTATTGTAATTAAGTGCACACTAATATATATTTACGATGAATTTGATGAAGGAGAAGATCGGGGGTCTGGAATGGATGGCTGCCTCAAGCAAAACTTGGTCTTAATTGAATGAAAAAACAGCTACAATTGAATGAGAATTAAGGTACCAAAAAAAAAAAAAAGAAGAAGAAGAAATTAGGGTCCATTAAATGAATAAGCTTCTATGTTTGTAGAGACTGAGGTAAGTGTCAATACTTTCTAGCCTGGTACATAAGTGTCAATGGAGCATGGTCATCCACTCTCTAGCAGGTAAATATAATGAAGAAGAACCACTTATTCATTTTGGTACCTCCGTTTCACAATGTAGTCATTTTTTCATTTTGCACAGGTTTTAATA
The DNA here is from genome assembly GCA_964016875.1 of Fallopia convolvulus. Classification (NCBI taxonomy): domain Eukaryota; kingdom Viridiplantae; phylum Streptophyta; class Magnoliopsida; order Caryophyllales; family Polygonaceae; genus Fallopia; species Fallopia convolvulus. Next base: position 24,930,018 of record OZ024718.1, read on the forward strand.
CATGCTTAAAAAGACATGCTTGAAATAAAATAGATGTTAATTTAATGTTTGTTTTTATCAAGTACACTAAATAATCTATAATTATGTTTTATTATTCCAATACCAATAATAATTCAATTTTGTGTTTGATGTTAATTTTCAATGGACTTTGGAATATGAAGTAAATTAAACAATGGACTATTTTAGAAAATTTATCATTATATAATTGAAAAGATGGCTTACATTATGAAATGTCTTTTGTAGCTAAAAATGACTTGCATTGTGAAACGGAGGGAGTATAAGTTAAGAGATAAGTGGTTCATCTTCTAGGAAGATTCATGCAGCGTAGTCATCCAATCTCTAGCCTGGTACATAAGTGTCAATGCTTTCATAGTAGAGACTGAGATATCTAGTTCGTCATGTGTACCGTGAAGTAAATAGTGTAGCTAACTGTCTTGCTTCTTTAGTTTTTTTATTTAGTAATGGTTTTCATGTTTTACTTGACCCACCTAAGAGTGTTTACTCGTTTCTTATTGATGATGTAAGGGTCAAGCTATATATTTCTCATATGCTTACTATTAAGCTCTTTTTTCTATTTTTAATAAAGCTCCCCCTTATGTGAATAAAGAGTGTTGTCTCTCCTTCGACAAAAAAAAAAAAAATGAATGGGCGCATATAGACTTAACTTGCTTATATATCTAGAACCTTGAATAAATTGTACAGTAATAATTAGTAGGGTTTATATTTCTCATCTTAGGCTTTGTGCCACATATATCTTGGGCTTGTTCTCGTTCATATATCTTGTGTGTTATTAGGAAATTGCTTTCAACCAACAAGTACAACAAGACCTTAGTATTGATTTCAATTCATTATTGATAAAATCAGGTTGGTTCAAGTTGAAAAGCAATGTGCACAATATGACCGGTTTACCTGGCTCAGATCGATCATTATGTGTATGTTTTAAATGTGTTTTTAAATGTGTTATGTGAACAGGAATTGAGCTGCTTGTGTATTGTTTAAGCTTTGTAGATTTATATTTTAGAAGCTTTTGTAGATATATTTCCATATATCATTCATTGCCACTACGTTGCATTCTTGTCTGTGAACGGCTAGATTGTTTTTAGTATGCAGAGCGCGTTTTCAAAAATCAGTGAGATACTTCACCAACAAATCAAGACAAAAAGAATAAGGCATGATATATATATATATATACACACACACAATGAGTTTCATATGTTCTCACTTCTCACACAATCTTTTGTAATCTAGGGATGGGAAGAACTGAATCAACAATAACAAATTTGATTTGTCATTTGTAGAATTGTAGTCTAGTGGGGCAAAATTCTCTCTTGCTTAGCTCATGCTTACAAAAGAGCTTCAGTAAGATTCAACATTCTTCGGCTATAAAGACTTGAGGCCTTCAGCCCAAGCCCAAATGCCTTTTAGCTTAGAAGGAAAAGAAAGAGTGAAAAAAGGGGATATGTTACCCAAAATTTAGTTCAAATGAATTTTTTTACGTTTTTTCAACTTTTTTACGCCTTTTAACATATGTAAAATGATATAAATCGAGTGTGAACATATGACCATAAAACATGAACATGAACACTAATATGTGAACTTATTATAAAATCTCTTACTCTTAAGGTGATTATTTCTGAACATATACTTTGTAATAATGTGAAAATGCGCATAAAATATGTGAACATAATGTAATATATCAAACGTCATGTTTTTGGCAAAAACATGAGGGAAAAATCGGTTTTTTTTATAATTTTTTAATTTCTGCATAATGATATAATCGAACATGAACATACGACCATAAAATATGAACATACAGTACTAATATATGAACGTGCTTATAATATATGTGAGCGTATGATAAAATCTTTGAACTGTTAAGATGAAAATATGTGAACGTGTCTTGTAATAGTGTAAACATATGCATAAAATATGTGAACATAATGTAAAATGTTAAACCTCATGATTTTGGCAAAAACAAGCGAAAAAATTTATAAGAAATTAAAAAGATAAAAATAATATTTTTTTTTGAAAAAAAGCCAAAATTTTCATTTTTACCCTAATTCTTTTAATCTTAGCTATTCGTTACTCAAATCTAAGGATTCTCATTTGTTTCTAGTTTTTAGAATAAGCTCGATATCCATGTGAATCAACCTCATGTTATCCAACACTAGTAAAAATAATATACAACACTCAAATTACAAAAATATCCAAAACTCATTAAAATTTTCCAATTGCCATATTCATAGATATTAGAGATTTTAAGAGATATCTATAATATCTTTTATTATGTCTATATTCTTGTATATCCTTGTATAGCTTCTTGGCCAAGCCTTTAATTGGTTATATGTTGTAAATTACCTTCTAATGAAAAGTAAGAGGAAATTCTCTACCATTCTACGCTTCTCTGATTTCTACATGGCATTAGAGCCAAAACCCTAAAACACAAACCCTATCTTGCATTTTTTTCCCCGCCTCTTTATCCCTACTCAATTTTTTTTAACGTTCCAAGCCACTTGAACGTGTATTATGGTTGATCCGGTTGCTCTCGCCGTTGTTAAGGCTTTGACGAACGCCGCAATTGTCGTCGACGCCGCCAATGTTGCCCTATCGAAACGAGGAGGCATTGACGTGACTTCTCCGTATTACCTTATCGTTGACCTTTACCTTTGAGATTATAGGATTTCTAGCGTCCCTCGCATGAAGAGTAACACATTCAGGTCTGAGGGTAGAAGCTCAATATGAGAAGAGCACATCCGATACTAGGAATTAAATTCCCCACTCGGAAGCCAACTCGTTGGCACAAATTAAGATCTTCCAAGTTGCAGGAAGGAGTTGAGCAGGTGAGACTTTTAGGGCTGCGAGAAAGCTAAGAATAAGGGGATGAAGGGGAAAGTGGCTCCGAGGGTAGACGAATATTCCAGAAAGCAAACCCGCCCAGGTTTGATCCATTCGAGAGTTTCGACCTTCAGATAGTAAGCCATAGTCTCTTCCGGGAAGTCGTGGCTTCGGATGATGTTATTAACCTCATTTTGGGTCATGGACACTCATGACAATCCTGGACATCTAGCGAGTAAGATGACTCGAACCCTGCATGGATCTTAACTATCCCCATGATTAAAGAAGATGAAAGAAAAAAGTAGAGTGAAGAAGAAAAGGAGGAATTACCTTTTCGAGTGGCCAAGGAGAACGAGGAATAGTCAAGGTAAGCTACGAGGTAATTATAGCTTTGTTAAAACCCTTCGTCTCCCCAAGAATGATCAAAAGGTGCCCAAAAGCCTACGTGTCCTACGTCCCATCGGAAGTAAGGCTGCAAATCCAATATCGATATGCTCTTGGAATAGGATTGGATTTTGGGGTATTGTTGGACCCACATTTTCGCTACTCTAGAAGGCCCAATAAGAGATGTCTGGCCCATTAAGCAAAAGATTCTGATGCGTAAGCCCACAAAGCGGATCAATAGAAACAGGCCCACGATGATCATTGACGAAAATTAGTGGTATCAATCAAACAAGACCGTTGAAGGACTCCGAAGAAGGCGGAATGGAAGACAACCACTACGGTCATGGGATGGTATCATTCAAACAAGACCATTGAAGGACTTTGAAGAAGGCGGAATGGAAGACTGCCACGACGGTCATGGGGAGGTTCTCGTAGAAGAGGTTACGTCAAGAAACATCCCCCGAGCCAACCTTGGGTCAAAGATATATGGGGAGAAACCCTAGAATTTTGTATATATCTTATCTTAATTGAGAAGTACAATTGTAATGAGATGGAAACTAAGAAAGTTATATTTTTTTATTGATAAGATGTTTTATGATATTACCCATCGTGATCCTTATTCATTGAACAGTTTGCTCGTAGCTTAGAATTCAAGCACATGTCTGATTTTGGCCCTCATCTTAGACATTTAAATATTTAGGTATTTTTCATCCAAAATAATTATGGAGCGATTCACCCAAAATCCAAGATCCTAATTGATTCCAACACAAAAGCTTATAGAAATTGGAAGAGGGGTATACCAAAATAAACTAAAAAGGCAACCAAACTAGTGGAAGAATTTAGAGATGGCTTTGATTTAAGGAGGCTAAAAGAAGGAGTAAGATGGAAAGTCGTCGGAGAAGAAGAAACAAGGGTAGATATGTGTTGAATTTGTGCAAGAAAGATGGGCAAAAAGAAAGCTAATCTCTGGTTTGCATTCAATGGTGGAGGATGCATTCGTGAGTGCCCATGTAATAGAAAACCCTAAAGTTTGTCTTTCTTTCCCTAAAATACCGGTTTACATCTGGTTCACTTATTATGTTGACCTAAGCAGGTTTTTTCCAGTTCATTTTTACTTTGTGAGCCGTTAGGCCATTGTACAAAAGCCTATTCCCTTTATAGAATTGGTTATCAATCAAATCAGAATCTTCCTCTTTCTCTCAATTTCTACCTTTCATCACTCTTTCTTTTCTGCAAAGTTTCTGTTACAAACCCAATTCAAAATTGATGTTCCATTGGTATCAAAGTGATCGCATCTTCGGATGATGACTGAGACCCGTAGCCAATCACTACAAGAGCTAAATCGACATGTTGAGGACGTAGCTCGGCAATTCGAGGAAGCTAAATTGGAGATGAAGATGGAGTTGAGGTACACAAGCTCAAAATTGGAGCATACCAACTATAAATTGGAGTAAGAGATGGTGGAAATGAAGAAAATCCTGGTCACCATCTCCATGAGCCTAAACCCATTGGCTGCTCCATTTCAGGCTACAGTCGGTGCTGATTCGTCGACCCCGATCGTGAATCGGTACTCGATGAACTCAGAACCTGCTCCTTGGCACACTGGGAGTTCGAATCTTCATAATCAGCACTCGTTGAACTCAGATCCGCCAGGATTATTCAGATCGAGCCCTTATGGAGGGATGCGACCTCCATTTCCCTTGGGGGCAGGAAACCCGCTTAACCAGGTCGCTTAAATCTACCCTGGGGGCCTTGCTTCCTGACTTGCTAAGGTCGAGTTCCCGGAGTTTGATGGAAGCATGATTAAAGAGTGGATATACTGATGTGAGCAGTTCTTTTTGCTAGACAACACTGTGCCAAAATTGAAAGTCGTGCTAGCATCGCTCCATCTCGAAGGGAAAGCCCTACAATGGCACCACAACTATATTCATGGGAGGTATGATGTATTTCCTTCATGGGCTGAATATATTGTTGACATATCTACTAGATTTGAACAATTTTATGATGATCCTTTGGCTGATTTGGTGAACTTGAAGCAATATGAACCAATCAGTGTTGCAAGGTTAGTTAAGCTATATGAGTCCTCTTTACAACTAGCTCCACAAAAATCCAATTATCCCAAACACAACACCTTCTCCAAACCCTATCAAAATATAGCCCGATCCTCCCCAATCCAACCATTAACAAGCCGTTTCAACCTAAATTAGCTTTACCACCACCAAAAGTGCCCAATGACAAGCATGTCAAGAAGTACTCAATTGAAGAGATGCGGGAGAGGAATAACAAGGGACTGTGCATGTATTGCGACGAGCTTTACACCCCGGGGCACTATATGAAGCATAAAAGGACTCAGATCTATGTTATGAAGTGTGAAGAAGGAGAGATTTCCAAGTGAATCTGATTTTGTACCTTTGGTGTTTGAGCAACATGGAGTTGAAAACTGATCCACACATATCTATTAATGCCCTTAGTGGTTCAATTAAGTTCAATTGTATGAGGATGCCCAACCAGTTGAATAAGAGAAACATCTACATACTCATGAATCCGGGTAACACCCTTAATTTCATTGCAGAAAAGACAGCCAAATTGCTGAATTGTGAACTTGAGGTTTCCAACCCTATTACTGTTTCAACTGCCGAGGGAAGTAAGATGACCTCTCAATATGTTTGCAGGAACCTCACATGGGTGATGTTGGAGCACTCTTATACTGAATGTTGTGATTTTATTCTCGAAATTCAGTGGCTAACTTCGGTAGGCCCTATTCTATGGGATTTTGTCAACATGACTATGGAAATCAAGGTTAATGGTGAAGCAAGACTATTGAAAGGAACCAGTAACTAGGGTTGTAAGGTTATCATAGCCAAAAGTCTGAGTAGGGTGATATAAGGTGAACAACAAATAGCTCTTTTGCATGTTTGTGATTATAGCAAGCACGATTCAGATGAGTCCATAAAGGCCAATTTCCTGCATATTGAGGCAAGGGGAGTAGTTGATAAAAGAGAAGGACTCCAAAAGCTTTTGTTTGATTTTGATGACCTCCCAAGAACCTACCTAGCTACCTCCCTTCAAAGAAGGCTTTAATCACCAAATTCCATAACAAGCCAATGCCCAACCCACCAATAAAAGACCCTATAGATACCCTTCATTCCAAAAGGACATAATTGACAAGTTGGTGCAAGAGATGGTGGATCAAGGCATTGTACAATACAGCTCTAGCCCTTCGCTTCTCCGGTGGTTTTGGTAAAGAAGAAAGATGGTTCGTGGAGGCTTTGTGTGGATTATCGAGGGTTAAACAAAAAGACTGTAAGAGACAAATACTCGATCCCTCTACTTGAGGATTTGTTGGACAAGTTAAGAGGGTCCACAATTTTCTCAACGCTTGACCTTCAGGGTGGATTTCACCAGATCATGATGGAGCCCTCAAATGTATATAAAACCGGTTTCAAGACACACTCGGGGCATTATGAGTTCCTTGGGATGCCTTTTGGCCTCACTAATGTGCCTTGCACTTTCTAGGGATTAATGAACCACATATTTAAGGTCATAGCAAGGAAATATATGTTGGTATTCTTTGATGACATATTGGTTTACAGCCATACTTGGGAAGACCATCTGCACCATCTGTTAGAAGTGTTTGGTATCCTCAAACAACACCAACTATATTTGAAGGCATCAAAGTGCACATTTGGGGCCAACACTATTGAATACTTAGGGCATTTTATCTCCTCGGATGGGGTGAGTACTAACCCTAAGAAAATTCAAGTGATCAGTGATTAGCCAAATCCTATGAATCAGAAGCAAGTAAGGAGCTTTCTTGGCTTGGCCAATTACTATAGAAGATTTATCAAGGGGTTCAGTATAATTGCAAAACCTTTGACTATGCTCCTTAAGAAAGATAATTTCCTTTTGAATGAAAATGTTGATCTAGCATTTGAAGAGCTCAAAACCTCATTAATTACAACACGTGTCATGTCATTACCAGATTTTAGCAAGACCTTTATTGTGGAGACATACACCTCTAATCATGGTATAGGGGTTGTATTAATGCAAGATAAACACCCCATATGTTTTATAAGTCGAGCCTTGGGACCAAAGCATTAGTCCTTATCAGTTTATGAGAAGGAGCTCCTAACAGTGGTACATGTTGTACAATCATGGGGAGCCTACCTAATCCAGCGCCCCTTTGTTATAAAACCATACCAGAGGAGCCTGAAATTCTTGCTAGAACATAAAATATCCACACCTTTGGCTGTCCAAATTGATGGGGTACACCTTCGACATACAATACAAGCAAGGCAAGGAGAATCTTGTAGCCGATGCTCTCTCTTGGGTTAGTGGATCACAACTGCTACACATCATGTTGTCACAAGTTCATCACGGATTTATGAGTCCATACAGAAACTATGGCAAATTGATCCAATGCTGCAAAAGATCATCTCAAAGCTCCAATCCAATGCCAACTCCCACTCTAAGTTCACGTTTATCAACAATGAACTAAGGAGGTGTGGCAAATTGGTGATTGGTAATGATAGTTCAGTCAAGCTGCATATTCTTCAATGGTTACATGACTTAGCTTTAGGGGGTCACTCTGGGCGAGATTCTACTTTATTCAGGGTCAAATGACTATTCTATTGGCCAAAGATGAGTATTGAAGTGCGAAATTATGTCCAAAATTGCTCTGTGTGCCAAAGAAACAAAACTGATTTAGCAGCTCAGAAGGGGTTTGGGAGCACATTAGATGGACTTTATAGAAGGATTGCCTCCATCCTTCCATAATCATACTATATTGAAGCATGCTATATTGGTGGTTGTCGACCGAGTTAGTAAATATGTGCACTTCCTAGCTCTTGCTCACCCTTACACAACATTAGATGTTGCACAATGCTACTTGGATCGGGTCTTCAAATTACATGGGATGTCGTAGTCCATAGTTAGTGATCGGGATCCTTGTTTCTTAGTGAGATGTGGAAAGAGCTATTCAGAGTTAGTGGGGGTGGATTTTAACTTGTCCACTGCATACCATCCCCAAAGCAATGGGCAGACCGAGGCTACTAATAAAACTCTTGAAACTTATCTGAGGTGCATGACTGTTGATACACCTCATTTCTAGAGTCGTTGACTCCCAATTGCTAAATGGTGGTCCAACACCACCTGTCATAGTGCTATAAGAAGCACACCATATGAGATTGTCTAAGGAACAAAACCCCTACCATAAAAGCAAATCAGTGGTAGTTGACCGAAGTCTACAAAAGAGGAAAGAGGTAATTAATATGTTGAAGTTTCATGTAGCTCGGGCACAACATCGTATGAGACAATATAGGGACTCTCATAGGTTTGTTAGGGAGTTCCAAGTTGGAGATTTTGTTTACTTGAAGCTCCAACCCTACAAGCAACACTCAATCAAAACCAGGGGCCCTCACAAACTATCACCAAAGTTCTATGGTCCCTTAAGGTTCTTGAGAAGATCGGGGTTGTTGCATATAAACTTGAATTACCCCTTTTGCTGCAGTGCACAATGTTTTTTCATGTCAATCAACTGAAGTTGTGCCCGAATCCCCATTCTTCAGCCACATCTCTACCACAATACCTAGGTGATCTAGGCAACCCCAAGGAAATAGAAGATATCTTAGAACACAAGATGGTGAAGTGTGCTAATGTTGTGACTACCTAAGTGTTGGTCAAATGGAAGGGAATCCCTGTGGGGCAGGCCAATTGGGAATACTACTAGGATTTAATTATTTCATCCCCGAAGTGGATGAAATAATTAAATCAATCCCCAGAAGTGGATGAATATAATAAAAGTTCCTACTCCTTGGAGGGAGTGGTGATACTAAAGTCGCCTCTCGAAATAAATGACATGATTCATGTGCAAATTGAAAAGAAAAATATATCTCTAGAAGTAGACGATAAAGTTCATATGACAATATTATCTCATAAAGTAGATAATAAAATACCCATATGGATATCACATCCTAAAGTATGTGAATAAAAGGTCTCATTGAAATCACATCCTGAAGTATGTAATTGAAAGATCTTATGAATAATCACATCCTGAAGTATGTGATGGAAAGAAGTCTAGAAGACTTCGTATACAATCTCTTGTCACCAGAAGTTGACAATATTTTATGATACTTTATTTCTTTATTTTTACTTTTTAATTTAATTATTTATGTTATTGATTATATACATTTTTATTTGTTCTTAAAGTTAAAACTTGTCATCTCGTGAAGCGGATGCTAGTATATCTCAGTAGAGACAAATTTGAAATCATCCCCGAAGAGATGAAATAATAAATCTCATTACCCCCTGAAGTGAGTAATGATAGAAAATATCACTTCCTGAAGAAGATGATAAAATTTATGTGACAATGATCATCTCTTGAAGTAGATGCTTTTATACATAAGAGTATTATCCCTAGAAGTGGATTTACATACATAATTACTTCTTGTAGTATGATGAGAAGAATTTATTAGTGGAAATATATGAACATATCATCTCCCGAAGTGGATGATAAATGGTTCAAGAAATAAAAGTACATTGTCACTTGAAGTTGACAGATGAGATGTTTGGAAGATCCATGAAGCACTTGAAGTTCCAACAGACATGTGCTAAGTTATAATGAACGTATCATATCATCAACTCCATTCGAGCTTGAAGAATCGAATTTTGACAAGAAGAGATCGTTATAAACTCTTGGAGAGTTAAGAGATCTCATACCAAACCATGTACTCTAGATGTAGTACAATAAATATGGCATGTACTCTAGAAGTAGTATAAGGAATGTGGGTCGTCATAATATTCAGTACTATGTCTAAATGACCACCTACCTAGCATGAACTAGAAGTTCAAGGTCATGTTTGACCAATCTCTTGCATGCTGGAAGCATGCCTCCTCTGAAAGAGGGTGTGAAAGAGGTTACAGTATATTACGCATGCGGCCGTTAGTCATGGTTATGACTTATAGCTAGGGCGTCGTGGGTTAATTTGATGTCCGGAAGAACATCTAAGATAAGGGATATCCCATAAATGACATAATTGATCACCAGTCTTGTACCAGTTGTACAAGAACCACACCTTATGAGTACAAGTGTGGAGACCGGTCTAATCTATATTAAAAGTTTTGAATGCACCCATTTTGAGGCATCTAATTTTGATATGAAGATAACAGTTTATCTGATATGAGTTGATGATCTCCCAAATTTATGTATGGATCACCAACATTTTTTCAATGGTGTCACACCACATAGTATTTGAAAACCAGAAGTTTTCACAAGTCATGCGCAAATTTTGGTGTGAAGGTTATGATGACTCTAGAAGAGTATATCCCATTGAATAATGTAATCTCACTAACTGGAAGTTAGTTAATGATAAGATATATTTGTGGCATGATTAACTTAGTCACTCAAGTGAAATAATAATGCGCATGATCGGTATGGGACCGAAAGATCTTGAGACTTGAAGTCTCTTCCTAAGAGTGACCTTGAAAGGCTTGTGATCTTGGTAAGTTAGTAGCAAAGCCAGCATAATAGGCAAGTAAATACAAAGTCTCATATGCTCCTTGACTAAGTTCAAGTGATATAAGAGGACATATTACATCGCCATGTGAACCATTGTGGATTAATCATATAATGTTGAAAGATGCCTAAACCCATTGGTTCCATTGAAAAAGGAGGGGAATGAAAATAAATTAGTGCACTGGTTGAGCATTGACTAGCTCTCACACACATTCACAAAACGACCTAGTAGAGTCGTCAATAATGCGGTCAAAATTGAAAATTGATAGCTAGGCAAATGTTATACATGAAATACACGACTAGGATGAGTCGTTGATTAAATAGGGTTATGAAATGTGAATGTCGATAATTAAATTCGACTTGGACCGACTGCTTATAGAAAATTTTCCTAATAGAAGCTTGTCTCTAGAAGAGATTAAATGCTTTATATGTCCTCCACCTCCCTGAATGATTGTTAAGTAATGTCACACAATGAAAGTTGGGATTAGACGAAGGATTTGGGTCCTTATCGTTTATAAAATACCTAGAGCTTATAAGCGATGATCAATATTTAGCTCGGTATTAAGATTAACACTTTGGCGAGGTGAAAATCCCAACTTTAGGGGAGAATAAAATGAGACTAGAATTTAAGAGATTGCATGAGATGCAACTTGTTGTTTTCAATCCGAAAAAAGCTAAACCAGAAGTTTAGCGAATTGTATAACTAAACCGGAAGTTTAGGGAATTGTATAGCTCATGTTATTTACAGATTCCAAGAAAGTGACAAAGTCACATATACCAGCTGAAAATGCTCCGGCCCGTTTGGAGATTCTAGAAGTAACTCCAAACAAACACATAGCAAATGAATCTCAAGCACGCCAGAAGTGTGGGAGACCATTAGGCTCTAAGGATATTGTTCCCCGAAAAAGAAAAGAGCCAATAACATCTCAAAAAGATGATGATGATATGTCGACTGGAAACAGAAATGGAGATAAAATTCCTGAAGAAATTTTATCTAAAGAATGTGAGAGCAAAGAAAATGACATTGAAGACAATTTTGAAATGTCAATTAATTATGTTAGTACCGGTATAGGAGGGTACTGGGAAGAAGTAGTCATTGATGAAATCTTTGCTTATTCAGTTTCCATGGAAGTCATGGAAGAAAATGACAATGATCCCCAAACGATGGAAGAATGTCGACATTGAAATGATTGGAAAAGCTGGAAAGAAGCAATACATGCAGAGCTGGATTCGTTGAATAAACGAGGTGTTTTTGGACCTGTAGTTCCAACACCACAAAGGGTAAAATCAGTTGGCCATAAGTGGGTCTTCGTACGAAAACAAAATGAACGAAATGAAGTTGTCAGATACAAACCTAGATTGGTTGCACAAGGTTTTTCACAAAAACCTGGAGTGGATTACACATAAATATATTCACCAGTAGTGGATGCAACAACACTCCAATTTCTAATCCCTTTAGCCGTTGTTAAACGACTTAAGATGCAACTCATGGATATGGTAACGACCTATCTATATGGGTCATTAGATAGTACATATACATGAAAATCCCAAAAGGATTGAGAATGCCTGAAGCATTTGAGTCAAAACCACGTCACATGTATTCCATTAAGCTTAGAAGATCGCTATATGGATTGAAACAATCGGGGAGAATGTGGTATAATCGCCTTAGCGAATACCTACAAATGCAAGGTTTTGTGAATGACCAAATAAGTCCTTGTGTATTCATAAAAGGAACAAAGTCAGGATATGTAATCATAGCTGTTTATGTTGATGATTTGAATATTATTGGGACTCCAGAAGAGATCCGAATAGCAGCTGATTATTTGAAAACAGAATTTGAAATGAAGGACTTAGGAACTACCAAGTATTGTCTCGGCTTGCAGTTCGAGTATACAAAGGATGAAATCTTTATCCATCAATCAAATTATACAGAAAAAGTCCTAAAGCGATTTAATATGGATAAGACACATCCATTAAGTACACCAATAGTACTAAGGTGCTAAATGTGGAAAATGGCTCATTTCGTTCCGATTAGAAAATGAAAGAGATATTAGGTCTTGAAGTACCATATCTCAATACAATAGGTACATTACTGTACCTTGCTTCATTACCTTAATAATGTCATTTTATGTGACAATGAGTTATTATCTCCCTAAACATAAAATAAAGATTATTAGTCCAGAAGTACCAATCTTCTACAAAATTCAGTGATGGCATATATTTATTGCACAAAGATTTTGTGTTTAGCTGAGGGGGAGCATTATTATACGACTGTACTCTTTTTCCCTTGGTTTTGGTTTTTATCCCACTGGGTTTTTCCAAACAAGGTTTTTAATGAGGCAGTTCGTCATATAAGGTTTTTAATGAGACAATCTCGGCCTGAAGTTCGAGATATGTGAAAGAATGGAGTTTTTATCCATCCATCAAATCAAGTTGAAAGGAGCCAACAATGATGTATATATAAAGAGAATTCAACATGAAGTGATCAACCAAAGTACATATCATCAAGTATTATCAAACTACAAGATTCAACCCAAAGGCAAGATGGATGCTCAATTCAGTCAAGCAAAGAGAATATATTTCAAGTAGAGAGGAAGACTCATAACTGCACTCTTTTTTCCTTAGTCTTGGTTTTGTCCCATTGGGTTTTCCAGACAAGGTTTTTAACGAGGCAGTTAGTGATGTACATCTAAGGGGGAGTGTTATAGTATTATTATATTTAGATGTACATAATAAACCCTAGTTTTGAGTTTATCCAATAAGGCTTGTATTCTCTATATAAAGGCTCCTATGGATGACCTAATAAGATAACTCTGATCTCTCCTTTCTCCCTATTTCTCTCTAAAAAAAATAGTTTTGTGGAATAAGTAAAACAAGGCCCATTTCTTTGTCCAGGGAGTTTTTTTGATAGGGGGCTTCTTGCTGGTTGCTTTAGATCTTTTTTTCATCAGTTGAGCTTATCGTTCATTGGTGGTGTGATTCTTACTATATCATTTTTGTGATTTTTTATGTTCAACTATTATGCTTATATTAGATTGGCAGGATGTGTGGCATATTATTTCACTCGCTTGTGAAGTTGTATGTTTGCATTGTATCTAGAGTCTAGACATGCCATATTGGGTCAAATTGGTCGGGCTCTGGTACAAGTTGAGTATCATATACGGATCGAGTCTCTAAATCATGCACTCAACTTCGAAATGTGCACTCAAAAAATAAGCTCCAGTGCAAATACTTCAAAAACGCAATTGCACAAAAACATGAATAAGTGTAGATTTAGGAGGAGATGTTGTAATAACTTTGTAATGTATTTTAACACACGAATAGACAAATATGAATTAAATTATAATTTTTATATTATACATATTATGATTTACATATCGAATTATTTAAAATTTAACCCAGTTCAAGCAAAATAAAATAGTACCTACATTTGGAAAAAAGATTGTCATTTTAGTCTTCCATTTTGTTAAGAAATATTTGTTGTTTGGGTTTATTGGTGACTTGAGTTGCGAGGTTTTTTTATTGGAATTTGCATGTATTAACTTTTTCTATACAATTTTTTTCATTGCTCAAAATAAAGAGAGTAATTGATAATTTCTAAAATATAAAAATGTAATATTTACCTTAATTATTGAGTTTCTTAATAGTTATACTGTATCAAATATTAAAATGACAGATCAAAAGAACTAAATTGAGCAAGTCGGATTTGGGCCTAAATTCAATATTCATGGGCCAAGTAGGGTCTTGTCCTCGAGGGGGACAGGTCGGCCGTGTAGGATCGAGCTTTTAACAACCCTATTTAATTATGTAAGTTTGAAAAAAATAAAATATAAACCAAATTACATTTCTTTTTCCCCTAAAGAAAAAAGAAAAAAGAAAAAAGAAAAAGGAAGCGGATAGGTGGGCCAAAGAAATCCTGAGGCTGGCCCATTTACATTTGGGCCTTTGCAAACTTATCTTGACAAGAAAAACTTTGACCGAAAAACATGCAAAAGCTATTTTCACGAAAACTTGTTCCCAAACATTGATAATTGAATATTGATGCATGGAATGAAGTCAATTGCCTCCAAAAGAGGAGGTGCAAGGCACATGACTGCCAAGCTGGCTTCTAGGCTTCTAGCTTCTAGTGTGAATGAACATTGACCTCCATGTGAGAACAAATACAATCACAAGCCAATTGTTGTAGCTTTCTTATGATCATTATTATGCTGCTTGAAAGTCTTGAAGCTTCACCTAACAGGCGGCAATAGTTAATACGATTTCAAATCGTTTGAATATTGTTCCCCATTAAAACATAAAAAATTGCACTAGTATGAAGATAACAAAACCGGGTTTGTTAGTCGCTTCAGACTGGTTTAGTAAGAACATATAAATAAAGAGGTTAAACTAATGGAATCTATTCTTAGGTAAGGATTCACCTTATTTATATAATACTAGTATTTTTATTAAATAAATTTGTCTTACATTGGAAAGTTGAAGATAAAATAAATTTGTATTTTTATTTCTCGTTGTGGACAAGTAAATAAGTCTTACATCGGAAATTTGAAGATAAACACCTCTCGTTAATTAGCCTACTAGATACATATGTCAAAAGTAGACCCGATTCGTAAACCCGACTCGAACCGCTCGAAAATTTTAGGGTCAAGAATAAAAAATCTGAACTTAAAACACGAAATAATCTGAACGCAGAATAATTCGAAACCGATAGACCTGAAACTCGTTGAGTTGAAACCCAAAAATTCATTGGATTAACCTAATTTATTATATTTTCATAATCTCTTTTGTTATCTTGACTATTTACAAAGACATTATTATTTATAATATCTTTTGTTACAAAGATACGTCTGCATGTTATAATAAGATTAAAGGATAAAAATTATACGTAGTACTTGGAAAGACATACTTGGACAGTTGTACATGGACATAAGACACATGCCTAGTATGCGACTAGTCCACAGCTTTCATAAAAAGGATGACAAAGAAAGGGAAAATGGAAGCGGCCGAATCAAAAAGGAACAAGTGGATATAAAAAGGAGTAGTTGAGTGATTCTGCGTTTAATTATTATGACGAGTACATGTACGATAATTTTCAGTCGTGTCACATGGGAACGAAAAGGGGAAATTTTTTTATACTGTACTCCGTATTAAAGAATTTGAATTTTATATTTTACTGTGTACGTACGCAGTCAAAAGTGGCGAAATAAGGGCGGAGACCTTTTAGGCTCCGTTTGGATTGCTGTTGGAATCGGATTGGAATCAGGAATCGAAATGGAATCAGAAATTAGAATGAACCAATCCTGTGATATTTTATTTGGTATGCTATCGGAATGAACCATTCCTGAGAATTATGGTTTAAAATTTTGGTTTAGACTTTATAGTTTAGGGTTTATGAAATTTAAAATTTATTATTTAAGGTTTAGGAGTTGTAGGGTTTGAAGGTTTAAGATGAAAAATTAAATTTTTTTGGAATGGATGATACGTTCCATTTTCTGCTGGAATCAACTTTGCTTGCAGGCTGGGAATCAGCCATTCCTGGGAATGAAATCGATTCCAGATTTTGGTAAACCAAACAGTATACTGGAATCAGCCATTCCTGATTCCCAGGGAATCGAATCAAACAAGGCCTTAATTCACCTCCGATGTTTAAGTTAAAAGAGCAGTTTATCGATGGTAAAAGCAGACTAAATGCAAGCTGAGCGAATATTAACCTATACTCATTGCCTAAGTTAAGCGAATATATATCAGCCTACTCAATGTGTTGAGTGAGTATCAAGCATGTATCCACATGTGTACATACATGGCAATCCCATGTATTTATGATGGTGAAAGAGAGAGAAGATCTAAAACTCTATCTCCAAGGCCGACTGACATGTCTTGTCGCCCAAGCAAGCGATATCTTGCTCCCCAATCCACGCGAAAATTCTATCTTTTAATTAAGATAGATGTCTCCATTATAATGATAATAAAAAACGGTAATTTAATAAGAAAATAATAAAAGGGTTTGAGAAATATTTACAGAAAATACATTAATATTTACCTGTTCACAGATCTATATAGAACAGTTAGTTTTGATGCACGTACAACTAGTTTTGATGCATGAGAGGTTAGACTCTCTCTCTCTAGAAAAAAACCCTCAAAGAAGTAATGGGTGAGGAACCCCACTTCTTATAATTTTGTGGCGAGAAGCCTTAGATTAATAACAAAGGGTAATTGAATGATGAATAAGATCTTTGAGGCAGAGTATGTTTTTGGTTTTCTAACTACTAATAGACCATTATGATGATTTGAAGATTTTTTTTTGAATTTTATATCTTAAAATTCTTTCCACTTTGCCCTTCGAACTCACATAGTGTCCATACAAGTTTCTCGATTTTGGCTCTGTTTAGCTTCGATCTGGATCTTTTGGGTGTAGAACCCTTTAGCCCTTTGTCTTTTTAACCAAGATATATAATTTTGGGTGCCTCTTCTTTGTCCTTTCTTCCATTTCCCAACCGATTTTCGACCCTTTGAAGAAAGCTATCTCCGGTTGTCGGCCTTGATACCGACCCCGACGAATCTCGTCTTTGACGATGAAGACTTGTCTAGGCGGCGGTGTTCTGGGTCGTTGCTTGCTTCGCCGCCCTCCGCCTCGATTTTTTATGACGTTGCTGGATTCCGGCACCGAGCTTGTTTTGTGACCTTCAATATGCCACGTCTATCGCTTCTGTTTTGGTTATGTGTGGTGCTTGTTCTCGTTAGAGTGGTATTGGGTTTGGGACCGTGCTTTTAGTTGGTCCATATTTTTGGGCTCTTTGTTTCTTTTGTTTTTGTTGCAGTTTTTTTACGATAATGAGTTTGTACAACGTCGAGGTTTGGATTTGGGACTGGGTGTGCTCTGTTGGTGATTGGCGAGGTCGCTTGGATGCTCATGACTGCTGAAGATAATTTATCCCGGTGAAGGCAACGTCAGTTGCCCAATTTCTAACTTGATTTTGTCCGTTTATGACCCGAATGCTAAAAGTGTTGCCCTCTAGCCCCTCACTTTCCTATTACCCATTTCGTTCTAGTTCACCCTTTTTCTAGTTGTACTTACTTTTTTCGTGCTTTTGGTTTGCTTTTGTTTGCTTAATCGGTTTCGGCTGCCGTTTTTCGGCCTCTCGGTTGTATCGGGCTTGTTCGATAAACCGAATTCTTACCTACTAAAAAAAACTAATTTTGATGCATAAACATATATCTATATTGCAGTTTTCGTGCACATTTAGACAATTTTAATATGCATATAACCAGATTTGATGCACATCCCATATGCATCCAGCATCCTTTATAAAAAGACGAATAATTAATAAAAAAATTGAATGTTCCATATTTTTTCTTTTTTAAAATAAAACGATCCCCACCCTTAATTTCTTTGCCTGCAACGTCTCATATTGTTTTGCATTTTACATGTAAACTGCCATTCGCTCCCGATCATCACCCATGTTTTTAACCCCCCTCCTAAATTAGTCTTCAAGTTATATTTTCTATACTAAGCAATAGAAAATGATGTTTCAGATCTAGCTCTATATTGTTAATTTGTGGCACTCCAATAGTTCCCGCGATCTTAAGCAAGGTAGCACATTTATTTTGTTGATAAATCCCAGGTTTATCATGCTCCAAATTAATGAGATATACTAAAAGTCTCAAAGCACCTAGAACCTTGCCCGAACATCCTTGTATTTTCATGATGAAGATTAGTTAGGGTGGAAACAAATCCACTAACATTGATAATCACTCTCTATCTGCCAAAGTAAAAGATAAATTTTTAGGTTACACTTCACTTAATCAACCTTTATATAGGTTAATTAACTGACAAGTATTTTTTTCCAGATTTTTTTTTCAAATCAAATTAATTAAATTTGTTTAAAATGAAAATTCTTATCCTAAAAAAGTGCAAACCATAATTTTCAATTAGTTAATTGAAATTCAAAGGAGTTTATAATTTATTTGAGTTGAAAAGATTTTGAATTGATTAAAGCAGCAATAATTATTTTTTTGAAAAAATGCGAGAGGGATGAATAAATGTGAGAGAGAAATTGAGGATGACCCAAAAAGGTAGTTGCTACTTAATTGCTAGTTAAATTCCCTGCTCCTTGATTAAGAGCAATTCAACGTTTTAAAACCTTGAAATGTAGTGTATATATTTATTTTTTAAGAAGAAGAAAATCGCAGAAGCTGAGGGGGAGAGAGAGACGTGGACAGAGTAACCAGCTACTCTCACTCTCCGCCATTGCCGTTCACTTCTCCGTAACTCGACAGCGATCTCTTCAACTGCCGTACCAAAGAAACGGAGAGAGAAGAAGAAGAAGAAGAGATGTCGGTCGTTAAGCTGTGCATTTGTCTGTAAAAGGCGTAATTGATCTGAAATCTCTCACTTATCTCCTTCAATTTCCGCTTCATTCTGTCTCTCAGTTCTGCTCTGATGTTCAATTAGAAGGAGGTGAGAGATCGAGCTATTTTACATTCTTGTTGTCTGTCTTAATTTTGAATTTATTTGGATACTTTTCTGATTTGGTGTTGATTTCTGTGTTTCGATCTACTTCAATTATCTGCGGGTTTCAACAAACAGCAAATTTTGCTGTAATCGTTGTAGCAACTGTTCCATTTATGTTATATTTCTGCGGCGATAGTGGCTCAAAAATTGAAGTAATGAACCTCATTCTATGCACCTACCTCCCAGATCTGTCTGGTGTGACGGAGATTTTAGCAAATTTTGGAGTAAAATGCCTTGATTTCAATGATTTGTGAAAAGTGAACTTGTAAGTTTTGGAAATTTTTACAATGCCGACACTTTCGCCGCGAATTTCTAACTGCAAAGGTAAAATTGGCGGGTTTTCGACATGATTATTCGTCTTATTACGACAATTTCTGAGCTCCTACAGTGGTCTTAAGAGAGAGAAAGAGAGGCGAGACTGGTGTCCTTTTCGTTTTGTTGTGTGTTTCAATTTTCTTCTCGCTGGCTGAAGCAGAATGTCTGTGATCGTCAAATACATTATCTGCTCGTAAACCCTGAAAACCATTGCTACTGATATGTTAGAAGAAAGGTATTTAATTAGTAAAGTCTCTCAATAAAACTTAGTTTTTGGTTTAGTTAACTTATGTTTGTCTTCATGGGGATGCTCTTCTCACGCCTGTTACTTCGTCTTCCCATGTGAGGTTAACCTCTCGCATTAGAGACAGTCTGTGAATTCGGGACCATTTGACAAAAATACAAAACTTGCAGCATTAGTTTATTTTTAAAACAAATTTAGGGTAGACCCTCCCGCCGCTCTGCGATTAATAAAATAAACCCATAACAAAATCAGGATTTTAGCCCATTCTTGAGACAAAATAATAATGTTCAGAAATCCTGTTATACATTCACTGATCTATGATTGTTTTTTCCCATAGCAATGATGGCCTTGTAAAGGTAGGATGGCCCATGCATTATTCTTGCTTTACAAAAGCAATTTATGCCTATAAGTTTATATTGTTAGGCTTTTGCTGGGTTTCAGCTGCTGTGGAGTAGAAGAGGAAGTTGATCTACAGAATGGAAAGTGCTAATGGAAACGAAGCAGCACAGTCACAGAATGGCTCAGAAGAGAAGATAGTTGTTTCAGTTAGGGTGAGGCCTCTAAATGAGAAGGAGGTGACTAGGAATGACGTTGTTGATTGGGAATGCATTAATGATAACACAGTCATATACAAGAACAGCTTTGGTCCTGATCGATCATTGTATCCTACTTCCTACACATTTGGTGAGTTAACACTTGCACATACCTTTTATTTATGTGCTTTTATTTAGTTGAGCTGAAATGTAGATGGAATTTCTCTCTATATACCTGTGTAATTTGAATTTAGCTTTCCACTGATCTTTCAAGGTTTACAACTTCATCTGTTATGAACATGTGTATCTGCATTCATAATCAGACCCCACTTTTAAAATTATAGTTATTATCATGATACTAAGGAAGGCTTCCTGGTTTTTCAGATTTTCTGTCAGGCATGTAGATGCTTTGCTGAACTTTATTGTTTGTTTTGGTACATTGATTTTGTTATAGACAGGGTATTTGGGTTTAATAGGACAACAAGACAGGTCTACGAGGAAGGTGCAAAGGCAGTTGCCCTTTCAGTTGTTGGTGGGATAAACTGTAAGTCGAATACCTTTGTTTTTTTTAAAATAAAATGTCAGTTGCTACCAGTTCCTTATTCTATGGCCTGCCTTTGTGGGAGTTCATTTTCCGAATATATTCTCTGCAGCAAGTGTTTTTGCATATGGGCAAACAAGTAGTGGAAAGACGTACACCATGACTGGAATCACACAGTATACAATGGCAGATATATTTGAACATATCCAGAAGGTAAGAGGAAATTCTTCATATTTCTTTTAAAAGTTTCGATGACTAATGAAAAATGAATTGCATCACTTGTAGCACAAAGAAAGGGAGTTTCTTCTGAAGTTTTCTGCTATGGAGATCTATAATGAATCGGTCAGGGACCTCCTTTCACTAGATCCCACTCCACTAAGGCTTCTTGACGACCCTGAGGTGATTTCCATTCAAAGTGGAAAACAATGTTCATGCTTGGTTTTTTTTTTTTTTTTGATACTTATTTATCTATTTTCACAGAGGGGAACTGTTGTTGAGAAACTGACTGAGGAAACTGTGCATGACTGGAACCACTTAAAAGGGCTTCTATCCATATGTGAAGGTAAGGTCTACGATGTTTCGTATACGTCTAATTTGAACAAGAGATCTCGGTTGCATGATTATGGACTAGTGATTGTTTTCCAGCTCAAAGGCAGATAGGGGAGACGTTTCTCAATGAATCAAGTTCAAGATCACATCAAATAATCAGACTGGTAAGACTTTTATCGATCACATTGCTGTCTTTCTTGATTAAACAGGCATTTGGAACTAATCCAAGCACAATGTGAGCCAAAAAAATTGAGCATAGGAGTCAAGATATTGACCATTGAGTAGGCAGACATCTATAGCTTGTTTTCTTCTCCCTCAAACCTGCATTATGAGGAATGGCAAGTCTAAATGGATTTAAAACAATATATTTCTTATGATCTATATAAAAAAATTTTGCAGACAGTTGAAAGTTCTGTACGTGATTTTTCTACCAAGGATAGGCCAAGCACCCTTGCTGCTACTGTGGTAAGTATCATGTAAGAGAATATAATGGTTGGGGAAAGGTCAGTTTGTGAGACTGTGCCTTCTTTCTTCGTGCAGAATTTCATTGATCTAGCTGGAAGTGAGCGTGCATCACAGGCATTATCAGCTGGTTCCAGGCTGAAGGAAGGTTCACACATAAATCGAAGCTTACTAACCCTAGGAACTGTGATTCGTAAACTAAGGTAGCAGATTAATTCTTTTTTGTTTTTTCAGCTAATCATCTTCAAGTTTGCTTGAATACATTCTCTGAGAAATGTCCTGCCATTGGTTAAATCAACTCACAAGTTAAGCCTTTTCTGCTGTTTTTGATACAATTGTCCACTCTTTTTTTCGTGAGATTCCTGTTTCCTTTGACATATATTATGTGCTTGTCATCTGGGAATCTGGTTTATTTATATGGTGAAAAATGTTATAACTAAACACTGAAACTAATTTTGTTGACTGATAGTAATATCTCATTCAATAATGCAATCTCTGTGATTGTTTTCCAGTGGATATCAAGTTTAATACTTTTCTGCTCACCTGCCTTACTTCCTCTCTACATTCATTTGTCATCAACTCTTTCTTTTCCAATTAATTTTACTCATGTCAGTAATTTCTTCTTTCTGTGTACCAGCTATTTAGTGCCACCTTATTTCTCATTCTGTATATCAAAACAGCATCCAGTGGACTGCATTAAAATTTGAAATTAATATATAGTTGAAGATGGCCCTATGAAGTGTTTCCATTTTCTAATTTTATTTGACATCTACTTTATGTGCCTTTTATCTTCATTGGCTTCCCCTACTGTCAGTCATGTTTCTTTTTTTTTCCATCCCTCGTTTTCTCTAGTATAATTGCTCAGCAGTTGCAGAGTTTATCTAGTAGAAGCTCTGCTGACAGAAGCTATGTTTTCTATGCATGTATGCAGCAAAGGAAGAAATGGACATGTTCCTTATAGAGATTCTAAGCTCACACGTATACTGCAGTCTTCTTTAGCTGGAAATGCTAGAACTGCTATCATTTGCACCATGAGTCCTGCAAGAAGTTACGTTGAGCAGTCAAGAAACACCCTCCTTTTTGCCTGTTGCGCCAAAGAGGTTACAACTAACGCACGGGTTAATCTTGTGATATCTGATAAAGCACTCGTGAAGCAGTTGCAAAGAGAATTGACTAGATTGGAGGATGAGCTAAGAAATGCAGGATCTTCTGCCAGATCGGATTCTGTATCTCAACTGAGAGAGAAGGACTTCCAAATAGAGCAGGTAAACCTCATCCATATCATGATCATTGTTTTGAAATAATGTATGAATTTCATCACCATGATCCATTAGAATCTCTCTTCTTGCTCATTTCTCAAGATACAACTGCTTAACATGTCTTGGGTTCAATCAAAATTCAAAGCTAGCCTATTGAATTTCATAACCAATTGACATAAATGGTTTGTTTGGCACAATGCCACTATTAGTTATAATATCCTTACATGCCCCATATAAGGACTTATAAAGACATTATAAATAATATTGGCTAAAAATATGCTTGCACAACAACATAATTCGTTTCCTTCATGTATTGTTAAATTTTGAATATTCTGTTTTTCCCGAAGTTGTTAGCTAGGTTTATGCAGAAATGCACTCGTATTTATCTGCTCTATTATCTGAACAGAAGAATTGCTACTCTCTTTCCTTCTTCCCCTGATATATTGCTGTTTCTTTTAATAGCTGGAGAGACAGGTTAGAGAACTCACCTTGCAGCGAGACCTTGCTTTATCCAAGGTTCAGGATCTGCATATGGAGGTTGAAAATGAGAGAAATACGAAAGTGTGGGTAAGTCAGGTTTTATTTCACGTCATTTGTCATCATTTCTCACTTCAAAGGCTCTTCTTTCTGATAAATTGGTTCAATTTCATATTCACAGGAAGCTTCACGTCCTTCTTATCCAAAGCTGCACGTTCGGCAACAATCTTGGGGAAGTCAAACCTCACACGCGTCTACCGTGGCAGATCTTCACTCCAATGACGCTGGTTCCAGGACAATAGTAACTTCTCATTCTTCTGCAAGACTCAGTAGGAGCAGCTGTGATGAAAACCACCCTCCTTCTGACTTTGAGGAGGATCCTTCTCCTACCACTGCTGTTCAACGAATGTCATTTGAGACTTCATGTGATGCCTCCTCAACATTGTTGAATGAAACACCCAACTCTGTGAATAAGGTTCCCTACCATGGAATTGAAGATCAAATGGATGAAAGTGTAGAAGATTTTTGTAGGGAAGTCCAATGTGTCGAGTCTAAAGAGTTGTTTATGAGTAATGATGTGGAGACTAACTCGGTATCACCTGAAGAAATAAGGGAAACTCTCTCACTTGGTGTTCCTGAAAATGCAGAGACCCTAAATGAGGAACTTGAGAATAGGGAGCTGAGTCATTGCTATGAGGATTTTCACATTTCCTGTGAAAAATCTCCCTCTTGGAATCAGAAAGATGAGATGAATGAAAGTGAGGAATTGAGCTTTACTGAGAGTAAAGCTAGTAAAGCTGTTATCTTCTGCAGCTCACCTTCTTCACATCTTGAGCAGGTAGAGAAGAATGAGATCAAACATGAGCAGAAGCATTCAGTTGGATCTGACAATGATTTTGTTGGTAAACTTCAAGATATTCAGATGAAGATCCGTAGACTTAAACAAAATGAGGTTAATAATGAAATAGTGGCCCAGGAAGCTCCTATATGCTTCCCTACTATCCATGGTGATGAAACTGACACACCAGAGGTTTTCACTAAAGGAGTCATTCTGAGCAAAGAAACAACATCTTCTGAAACAAAGGAAACCATTTATAAGCAGTATGAAAAGGATCTTACAGATGACTTGGTGAGTGTATATCCCTGTTTAATTAATTCAGTTTCTTACAAGTTTGTAGACTTTCTTTTTAATTTTGCAATTTAAACTTTTGTTCTTGCAATTATAGGAACCTTCTTAAATAGTTGTCTTCTACCTTGTTTGACAGGAAGAGGAATTGGTGGAGAAGGCTGAAAAAGTTATCAAGAATGTGAAGGATGTTGGTTTGGATCCCCAGGATGACTTGGATACTGCAGATTGGCCATCAGATTTCCAGAGATTTCAGAGGGAGATCATCATTGATCTTTGGAGTGTTTGTAATGTGTCCTTAATATACAGAACCTACTTCTTCCTGCTTTTTAAAGGAGACCCAGCTGACTCCATTTACATGGAAGTTGAGCACAGAAGACTCTCCTTCATCAGAGACGCTTTCTCTTCGGGTAATGAAACAATTCTAGATGGTCAGATTATTTCCATTAGTTTGAGGTATGTCATTCTTTCTCCTATGTTTATATATTCTCCTATACTATTTACATTCAGAAAATAAAACAATTTTTATATATTTTTGTTTGGAGCAGTAAGAAGCACTTGTGCCAGGAGAGGCAGATGCTAAGCAAACTGTTGAGAAAGAGGCTCTCCAAACAAGACAGACAAACTCTCTATGTTAAATGGGGAATTCGGTTGGAATCCAAGAAGAGGAGCTCACAACTAGCAAAACGTCTATGGACAGAAACCAAAGACATGGATCACATTCAAGAAAGTGCAGATGTAATTGCAACACTGATCAGGTTTAATAAGGCGCAAATTCGAAAGGAGATGTTTGGGCTTAATCTGATGCCTAATCCAAATAAAAGCAAATCATACAGCTGGAGACGCAGTCCGATGCTTTGATTTGAGATTTACTTTTGGTTCTCAAATGCATTTGGTCTGCCTCTGTATGTTTCAGCTGGAGCGCTGGTTACTGACTAATTGGTAAGCAAAAATCTAGATGTTGTGCCTAAAAGCCCTACAAGTTCTTGTGGATATGAAAGCTATCTTCTGTGTAGCTTCTTCCCTTGATGTATTTAGTAGAAAAAAAAACCTACTTTTAACTACTACTTGTTAGCTTTTCCCCTTGATGTAGAGAGCTGTCTTTGTGTAGCCAGTTCAAGAACTGAAATGTGTGAATGTGAATGGATCAGGATTTCATATTTTTGTCATCTACTAGTTATACCCGTCGTGCCATGCACGACTACATGAATTTAATATTTAATTTATTTAATGAATATGATTTTAATTTAATATAAAAAACTTATTTATTAGAAAAAATTATATAAAACTTTACAATTGGGGTGTCATACAGTCATGTGAAATGGGGCCAAAATTATTAAGGTGAATTTACTATAATTTTGATGGCTTAATAATAATTTATTTATGTAAAAATATAAATAAAAACTATTTGAATTAGAATCATTCAATTTTAAAAATCTTTTACAAAAAATATAAAAAGGTAAAAATAATCTAAATTCTTGTAAATTTTTTTATCAAATTCAATTCTTTAAAAAAATTTAAATAAAAACTAAAAATATACTTAATAAGAAACTATGAAAAAATATAAATAAAGAATGAATTTTTTAATGATAAGAAAATTATTTATATTTACATAAATAATTCAAAAAGAAAATAAAGGAAAATATAACACAATTTTTTTTTTATCAAAAGTCAATTTAGGCAAGTAATTATCTAGATTGAAAGTTCTATTTTTTTATCAAAATTTTAAGATAAATCATTTGCATAAATAGATAAAATAAATTTTTTTTAATTTTAAATAAAATTCGAATTTAATTTTTTTCAAATAAATAGATAGAAATTTAATTGGAATTACTGAACAATATATCTATCTTAATATACAATATATTAATATCTAATATTTTATAATTTATTTTAATTTTAGATAATATCTTTTAGATCTATCCTAATTCCTAATATATAATAGATAACATCTTTATTTTAAATAGAATATTTCCTAGATTAATTTATCTTATTTCTATTTTATCCTAAAATAATATCAAAATATATAAATTCCAAAAATAAAAAAAATCCTACGTTGCAAAATCCTAGGTGGCTTAACGTGGGAACGCCACGTAATAAAATCCTAGGTGGCGCAACGTAATGGCTTTATTCCTTGCGTCTTTTATATATATACATAGATTGTTATGAGTTGTAGGTGTGTTGTGAGTTAGTGTATGAACTGTTCACCAAAAGTCTGGAGCAACAATGGAGAAAATAACGGTTTTTTTTTTGGGAAATTCCTTTTGGTGTCCCTAAGATTTTGTCTTTTCTTTTTGGTGCCCAAGAAAAAAACTTATTCCTCTTGGTACCCCTGTGGTTTTGGTTTTTCCCGTTGACGCCCCTCCCCGGTTCAAATTAGCTAATTTCAAGCTTACCATTATGTTCATCACCCTTAATTAGTAGGATTCAACTCTTAAAACATTTAAATTCATAATCAAACTACATCAATTTGAATTTTTAAACAATTCTCTATTTTAAGGGGTTGTTTACAAAATAGTTTAAAAATTCAAATTGATGTAGTTTGGTTATGAATTTTGATGTTTTAATAGGCAAATCCTACTAATTTAAGGGTGATGAACATAATGGTAAGCTTGAAATTGGCTAATTTGAACCGGAGAGGGGCACCAACTGAAAAAGCCAAAACTTCAAAGATATCAAAAGGAATAAGTTTTTTTCTTGGACACCAAAAGGAAAAGGCAAAAACTTAGGGGCACCAAAAGGAATTTTCTTTTTTTTTCTTAAAAAAACAATTTGGTTATTAAAATGAAAATAAATTGGAAATCCATTTTAATTTTGTTTAAAATCTAATATTATAATTAAAGCTAAGAAGTTCATAATCATTTGTCCCATTAGCCATGTAACTTTTTTTTTAAAAATAAGCGATTGCACAACGGTATCCAAGTACTTGAGTGAATTTAGCATGACAATTGCACAACTGCAGTTCGTGAAGATTGAGTTTGATGATGAGATACAAGCCCTAATTCTACTTTCTTCTTTGCTTGAGAGTTGAAGCGGAACTTTCACAAATGCCAATGCTTCAGTTAGGAAAGAGAAACTTAAGTTTGATGATGAGCGAGGAGATTCGCAGGAAGGAGTCAGGTTCTACATCTGAATCAGCTTTGAATGTAGGGAACAAGGGCAGGTGTGGTCATAGTGGGTCAAAATCCAAAGGGAAGGAGAAGACTACCAAAGACAAGAGCAAGATCAAGTGCTTGAATTGTGGTGAATTTAGTCACTACAAAAGTAAGTGCCAGACATCAAAGGAGGAATCAGAAGATGCAACAGCAGAGTTTGTTGCATACGCGTTGATTCTGAGTACCTCAAGATCAGGTGGGAGCATGACAATGGTTCCTAGTAGGCAGGAGGCCTTGAAGGAAGAGCCACATACAGATGGTTAGAAGATCATTGAAGAATTAGATAAGGATTCACCTTCTGATTTCTGTTTGAGGTTTGCTGAATTGGTTGAGGCAAAAGACTATGCAGAGGGCGGAAATAACCTTGCTCACAAGCTTGATGAACTGAAGCCAAGCAAGGCTTCAAACGGGCTGACATAAGTTGAAGGCCGGGCACTAGAGTGTCCAAACCCGGTTAACCGAAATCAGTTCAGTTAACCATGATTTCGGTTAGTTAAAATCATGAACCAAAACCGAACCGTGAATCTCGGCCAACCGTAGTTCGGTTAACCAATTTTTCGGTTCGGTTTTCTCGGTTAACCAATAACCATTTATGTAATTTTACCTTAAATAATTAAGACTAAAATAATAAAATTTGAATTAAAAAAGTGATCAAGCAAGACTTTTATTTTTAATATGTACTTATATCATATTGTTTTGGTTGATGTAAACAAATATCGAGAGTATATACTATATTGTGTGGAATCAAACATTATTTGTATTAATTTTTATCCCATCACATTTAATAAGTGACTCTTATATCAATGAGAAGTGGAAAAATAGTGTGTAAATTGTTAAAATTAAAGATGTAAAGACTCAAACTAGATTAACACCTTAAAGATCATAGAGTTTCACTAAATAAATCAAAGATAACTAGATAACTAATATTTGAAAAAAATATTAATGTATTTTCGGTTTTTTGGTTAACTGTTATATGTAAAGTCGTGAACCGAAACCGAACCGAAAAAAACCGAAAATATTTTCGGTTCGGTTAACCAAACCAAAATTTCAAAAAAAGTCGGTTTGGTTAACCTAAAAAATAATCGGTTTTTCGGTTCGGTTTTTTGGTTTCGATTTTTTATGGACATCCCTACCCGGCACTACCAAAATTGAAGGACTGCTGAAGAAGACAATTACAATTGGAATCAGTCTCCATGTGGGAGATTGTTGGGTTATGGAGCCTGATTCGGGATTAGGCGAAAAAGGGAGCCGAAGGCATCCAAGAGGCGGTGACCGCTGCCAGAAGGGTGGCATCCTCTGCTAGGATGGGGGCACTTGCTGCCAGATAGCATGGGCAGGGAAACCAAAATGCGACCACATCCCATGGATCGGATCCGCACCCTTGTGCTCTTGACGTGAGCGCGAGCGGGGGCAGGCATGACCCGGTTCCTCGGAACCATGGAACCGGGCATGGGCCGGTTCCCCGATTATGAAGCCATTAAAATTTAAAAAAAATTGGGCCGAGTAATGATCTCCACGTCGCGATCGCGGGTTACACAAACCGCGTTTGCTTATCTCCATCCGCGATCGCGGGTTCGGTGTCACGATCGCGGTTGGAGATAAGAGATCGTGGTTTGTGTAACCCGCGATCGCGACGTGGAGATCGGATCAAGGCAATTGTATAAAAAATGAAAAAAGTTAGATAATTAAAGGACTTGGACTTAAAATTAAGTTGCCTACGTATCCTCTCGGGGTTATAGAGGAATCAAAGCCCACATAGTTCTCTTACCTTTCGATATGAAACCCCGCTTTGCTTACCATCTACGTCGATCCATCGGAACTGGCAGAAGCGCTTTGGGATTGGGACTCGTCGTCTAGGCCGTCCGAGTCAGAAGTTTCGGATACCTCCGCCTTTTGTTGACGAATTTCCGCCCTCTTCCAATCACATACGCACACTTGGGCTTCCAAGACATCGGGCTTTAAGTTCGATCTCTTTGTGTCTAGGACGTGTCCTCCTTCTCTAAATGTTTGCTCTATCGATACGGTCGAGGCGGGAACAACAAGCACTTGAGCCGCGATCCTGACCAAGGTTGGGAAAGTCTTCTTGTGGGTCTTCCACCAAGCTAAAATATCGAATTCTTCTTCACCAAACTCAAAGTGGGTTGTTAGATATGTCTCAAACTCCGCATTCGTGCTCGAATGTCTCGGTCTCTTGGTAAGGCTATGTATAATACTAGCCCCCCACTTTTTAGTAGTACCAAGGCGACTCGAGCTCGAAGAGGATGATGATTGTGAAGGTAATGGAGAAGAAATAACACTAGATGAATATTCGGTAACCTATTCCTCAATTGATATTCTAACTTTACTAAGTATATCTCCAACACTAGCAATATCATCATTAACATCCAACTCCAATGCATCATAATCACCATTCAAAAACATTTCTAAACCACTCATCTTAAACCTAGGATCAAACACACAAGCAACAAGATAAATATTGGGGATAACTTTATAATAGTTCAACCATTTCTTTTTCATAGCATCAATAGCACCACAAACTTCGGAGAATTTACGCCCCTCACAAAGACCACCCGCCACATTCAATGCTTCAAAACAAAACAAATGAGCACAAGGTTTTAAAACATGACTAAAAGTTAATGTTGCATCATGAAATATTTTCAAAACTTCTAGGATTTTTATAACAATAATCCCAAGATTGAGAAATAATGGGATTGTCGGGAAAATATAGAGCGGCAAAAGAAGTCAAAACATATTTCACTACTATAGATTTGATGAAATACACCATATAATATACCCCGGGCGTGATATTTATGAGGTATTATGTCATTAAAAATAACAGAATAGACTATATAACCCTGATATGAAGAAATCCGGTGTATTTAAACCATTTTTTTTATAGAATAAGCCTCCGTTCGGTTACAGCTTGTCCCAGCTTGTACTAGCTGAACTGAAATTTGTCAGCTACCGAGGCGTGTTCGGCATTGTAGCTGACCGAGTAGCGGAACTAGCTGGATGGAGCTGAAATCAGCCTAATTTTCTCCGCTCCCTCCCCCCAGCTTTTACTAGCTTGTAAATAGGAGCTTGGAAATTTTAGAATTCTTTCCTCCCGATACCCTTCGTCCCTTCTCCTCCATGTCCAACGATGCACCCTCCTCTCCTCCAAGTACGCCGACCGCTCCACCCTACCGCCGGTCAAATCTACCTCACCGACTACCCAGATCTACTTCACTGTCGCTATTCACCTCGCCCAGATCTAGTTCACCGCCCACAATTAATGTGAATTCGTCAAAAAATAAAGGTGAATCAAACTTTTACATTTTAACTTATTTTTTTTAATAATTTTACTCTATTTATTAAGCCCTTTATGGTAATTCTACACAATTTAATATATTATTCAGTTCGTTCTACCGAACACTTATTAGCAGATTCAGCTTGTAATTTCAATTCCAGCTCCAGCTACAAATCCAGCTTAGTTCTAGCTCCAGCTACAAAATTCAGTTCCAGCTCCAGCTCCAGCTAATACATCCGAACGGAGCCTAAACCGGATGGATTTTACAATACGAACGCCCGGAGTATATTACAGCTCGTCTTTTACATGCTCGAGATAAAAAAATAAAATTATTTTTTAGAAATAGAAGAATATTGGGGTTTTCTTGAAAAATCTCTAATTCACAAATCTCACTCTCTTTCGGTTCTCTCTTCCATCCCTCGCCAATCTCAACCTCTCTCTCGGTACTCTCAATATCCTTCGCAAGTCTTCAATTCAGATATTCTCTGTTATAATTTCTACCTCAGCAACCTAATTGTCTTTCTGATTCGTTGTGTGTTGTTAGACACCCTTACAACTAGAGGATGAGGCGCCCTACTCCTACAACGTCAGCACTTCCTGTGCAGCGATTCAGTCACCAACGATTCAGTCCACCTATATCTCCTTTGCCCTAGTTTCCATCTTTTCCCTTCAAGGTTTTTAGGTATGAATTTCATTTAATTGCCCAAATTTCATGCCAAATCTTGAATTTCTTATCGAACCCTTGCATGTTTTTTTTTTAAATTTCTCTAGTTTACTTTACAATTTTGGTAGAATAAAGAATAGTTTCCTCCTTTTCTAAGATGGGCGATAAAAACCGCTTCATCGTCTATCGAGTTCGTGTTATGGGGAGGTCTCAGGAGTCTAGAAGATTCGCAGATTATACAACTTTGTTCATGACTACCGATGTTACTGTTAGGTTGCATTTTCTATCTTCTGTTATCCTCCTGGTGTGAAGAAACTGAGAATTTTCATTTGATAGCATGAGATGAGGCTTGTTGTTTTAGAAGAAGATTCGAGTACATAAACTGCAATCTACATCTATGTTGTGTTATATACTTTACCAATCTGTAAAGCCTGTCTATAGTAGCACTAGCATCTTGCAATTTAGGTTTTAAATGCCCACGAAATCGGCCCATCCTGCTTCACTATGTTTTTTTTGTCTGTACCAGTGGAGTTAGATGAGGATCGTGGAATAGTAGAGAGTTTAGGTGAAAGGGTATCAGCTTCTGGTGGTACTGATGGAATTTTGGAGCCATATGAGGGCATGGATTTCAAATATGAGGTAACAACAAAAGTTTTCTATGATGATTATGCTAGAAGAGTTGGATTTGTCATGAGAGTAATGTCTTGTCAACGCTCTGAAGTTGATAGGATGATACTAGCACACAGACTTGGTTGTAATAAAGAGGGGGTATTATGTTAGTATATGGGGCAAGTTTGGTCAGATTAGGAAACCATGAGCAATCACCAAGGAAGGTTGTGTAAGGTCATGGTTCTGGTGAAACTAGAAAAGTTAGGGAAGTGGATTGTGACGAAATTTGTGAGGGATCATAATCATCCACTCGTGGTTTCTCCAAGAGAAGCATGCTAGACACCGGTAAGCTTCTGTCTTCCCCTTTTCCTCCTTGCTGATTCTTATGCTAATTTTGAGTTTTCTGTATGCTATTGTGGAACCAGGAAAGAAATCTCTAATGCATATGCATTTGTAGATAGTATCATGCAGTAGATGTGTAATACTTGCATAGTATCTTGCTGCATATAAAAAACTTGTTTGCATTTAATCATTAATCCAGAGAAGGACAAACTATTTTTTTGCTGTTTGGTCATCTTTCCTTTGAACAAGCTCCATATGTATCTATAGAAATACCCTTTTTTTTCTTTTTAGACTGGTTGTGTATCCTATGTCTGGTTATTCAAATGTTGTATCTTTTTTTATAGAGATTGAGTTGAGAAATCGTGTGATTGACTCTTGTTTGATACGAATTTCCATGACCATGTTTAACTTCTTTGTAATGCCAGCTCAATTTGTTTGTACCTCCACTTTTTTACTATGTTTTATTGACCTCTGATCAGAATTCTCATGTCTATCTTTCGCTGGAAAGCATGTAGTCTGGATATAGAGAGCTAGCAGGGATGTCTTCTTTGTAATGTCTTGTTTATAGATTTGTTCACTAGTGTATTGACTTCCTTTTGTTTGTTTCTCACCCATAAGTAAATTTAGATTACATATTATAATATACTTAGGTGCTTTCAATATTATGAATTTTTTTACTAGGATGATAAAAAGCTAAAGATTTTGAAAGAAGATTCAGGAGATGAGACATAAAAGTTAGTAATTGAAGGCTTGAAAGATTTGAAGAATAGAATCCAAGTGGTGGATCTATTAATGAGGTGATGGATTGTATTTTAAAGAATTTGAAGGATGTTCAAGTGCAAAAGAACGTGAGTTCATTACTCGTGGAAGCATAAAGAAGTTAGTGTTGTTTTATCTAAACTTGTGATGTTTATTGATCTTTGGCATTTGGTCTCATTACTTAAATCTTATTTAGCTTAATATTGAATATACTGAATTATGGATCATTACTGCAACCAGAAATTGTCATTCTCTGTTCAAAGATAATTTTCTTTATCATTGCTCCACTTATAATAATGCTTTTGCCATCTGATTGGCAGAATATTACACATCTAATTTTACCAGTTGTGTAAATGTAAATGAGATGTTGTATCTTGATTTTATCTTCTCTATGTTATTTTGATCTTGCACTATTCCATCTTGTCCTAAATATATGAATATCAACCTTTTACTAATTTCAAGTATTGTATTTGCTCTTAAAATATATTCTTTTTTGATAGTAAATATCTTTAACCTTACAGCTCAACACTAGCAAATTAGCTTATATAATGTAATGTTGTGCCACAAGCACTTGAGCATGTTATATACTAATATTTATTTTCACATGTATGATGATTCAGTTTGTACATGTACTAAAATTATATGTGCAAGGTGATATAATTGTTTGCTTAATTTTGTGATGCAAGGTGGCATGGATTTGCTCATTTATAATATGATGATGAAAGAAGGTTTCAAACAACAAACATGAAGAGACTTTCGAATGCACACTAAGCATAATCCCATTTCTCTCACAATTTGCCGGGGAGCTTCTAATAATCTGCCAGGGTAGCAGCTGCACCCAAACTGGGTTCTTGGTTTCTTTGTAAGTAGTTTTACAGTTTGTTGATAATAATGAAGTGGCAATTTCGTGTTACTCATCTATAAATACTTATTTACTTTGTTCTTTCAACTGAGTAATTAATTGTTTTCTTTGAAATTAATAACCATTACTAGTTCTTTTATAGATTATGTATGTTATTGTTGGCGTTGCTTGAGAATGATTCTCCACTAACTGAATCGAAGCGTTCCCCATTTGTCTTATTTTTAGTTGTAAATCTTGATTGTTGTTTATTTATTTTGGATTATTGGTCAACTTGTGCTTGATGGATATTACATTAGGGTATTGTCAAATTTTTTAACACGAAGATGAAGTTCAAATAATCAACTAGGGTTTGAATTTTTGTATGGGATTTTTTATGTTTTGTTTTTATTGATGCTCTATTAGTGTTTTATATAGAGATTAGTCTCTAAAATATTTTATTATGAAGATTAAAATGCACAATCGGTGCATTATTTTTTTTTAATAAAAAAGAGAATTTATGTATATAACCAAATTAAATACCCCGGTTTAAGAACATTTTTATATCGCGGATCCCTCTATGTCCGGGGTATATAGTGACTTTTATACGCCGGATACCATTTTCTACAGGGAAAAAAGCACAAAATTATAACACAAAATACACCGGGCGTGAAACGTAGACGTCCGGGGTATATAATCATCGTCTATGTACACCAATGATCTATACCCCGGACGTGGCCCGGTGTATATTTCATGAAACGCCCGGGGTATATTCCCCTTTTTGTAGTAGTGTTTGTAAGGCATGCATGCATGAAGTAGTTTAAAAGTGGAGTTCCAACGGTGGCAAACATCTTTTGGAAAAGTTCGGTGTGGAATATTTTTTTGATCACAAAACGACTTCCAATCACCGGCGGTTTAGGGGCTAGCCCACATACGACTAACAACATATCTAATAGATGAGATTAAACCCAACATAACATTTAAACCATCTTTGACACATAGGTTTAAAATATGGCAAACACATCTTACATGAAAATACTTCGCTCCAAGAATTGGTTGACAATACGGAATCAAATCTCGGATTGAAGCGGTGTGGTTAGATGCATTGTCAAACGAGATAGAAAAAACTCGACGAAGTAGTCTATACTCTTCCAAAATAGTACGAATAATGTTACTAATCATTAAAGCGGTATGAGAATAATCAAATACTCTATAAGCCAAAACACGTTTTTGCACAACAAAATGATCATCAATAAAATGACATGTTAAGCCAATGTATGAATGATTTTGCCAATGATCACTCCAAATATCACTACAAATTGAAACTTTAATATCATTTTGAGAAAAAAATTCACAAATGCCATTTTAAGGTTTTTATATGCTTTCATCACATTTTTTTTGCCGACTTCCTAGTACTCGGTTTATAAGCGGGTTGTACATGATTAGTCATCCAATTGTTAAATCCTAACTTTTCGGTAAAACTAAATGATAAGTGATCAACACAAATAGACTCGGAGAAGGCATACATGCTATCATTATGGTTATAAGTAAATAAATGAGGGTTATAATGAGGATTAAGGGAAGAAGAAGTTGCAAACCAGGAGAGTTGGGATTGTCCTCGCATCTTGCCTAACTTGTAGGGGTGTGCTCTCTTCACGTGATTTGACAATGTTCCATAGCCCGATCTCGACAACCATGTGTAATGCTTAGGACAATAGTTACAATGAACTTTAAATTTCTTGTTAGATGTATCATAAGCTCCCTTTCGAAAATGTTTTGTAAAAATGTCGGATTTAAATTTATTGTTACCAGAGTTGGTAACAATAAAAACTTAGAATTAAACAAAGTGTCCCCCGGCAACAACGCCAAAATTTGACTGGCTTAAAGTCATTGATGCCAAATCAAAAATAATTCCCTAGTTACTCAACTAGTATAGTTGGTAAATCAGGGTCGAACCCAAGAGACACTTGTAATTCCAAGTAATATTATTATCAGTTATAAAGTAATAAAGGGGGGAATTTTGGAATTGTAAACTACAACTAGGGAAAATTAAACAAAGCAAATCAATAAATCAAACAAGGAAAAGATCGGATTTTTATCAATTAGGGAAAACAATCTTATTCAAGTATCCACTTTTCTTCCTCAAGCAATTGATCATAGATTCAAACAAGTTATTCCTTTGGTTATTCCTATCCTGATCCGAAATATATTATGGCAACGAGACATGCAAACTTAATATCCAAACAACTCATGAAACGATCATAAATAATAGGGATATTAGCAATGAGAACAAGGATAAACATGATACATGCAATTGAATTCCAACGAGTCAAACAATTAACATGCATTCAAATCTCTTTCTCAAATGTTTTAGTCCAACGAGTCCTAAATCGATTGAGTTGCTACAAAGATTAGGCTTTACTACGAGAAAACCTAGATCTAGCAATAGATAATATTAACTCCAACAAGTTGGCCAGACAAGCAGAAATCAACACAATCAATAATAATTACGCACAACAGAATTGAAATAACCTGTAGAAATAAACCTGTAACGTAGAATCTCACAACAACTTGAGTCTGAAAAACTACAACTTGAATAAGATTTAGGGAGTTTAGTTCTCCATAAGAGAGAAAATACCAAAATCTGAAATTATGTAAACTAGGTCTCAGAGAGAATACCAACAAAGGCTGAAAAGTAAACCTAAAATAGTCTCGAACAAGTCGGAATTAAAAAGATATAAAATATAAAATAATAAACTAAGCGGAGAAATCAGATCGCGTCGATCTCCAGCCGGGCCGCGATCGCCATAGTTTTGGGCTGCGATCGCGACCAATCTTCAACGCGCCACCTCAACGACGATCTCAAACAGCGATCGCCACCATCGAGCACCGCGATCGCAGCCTTCTCGCTACCGCGGCCTCCATCGGCGACGTCCACCGCGATCTCCCTTAAGGGTGGCAGCGATCGCGGCCTTCAACATCTCTCGAAATCTTCAAATTCTTCATAACTCTAAACTCTCGGCCTTCAGATCTGTTCTTCAATAATGCTTCTAACAGGCCGAAAATACTATAGAAATATGTACTAAAAAGT
Source organism: Fallopia convolvulus (assembly GCA_964016875.1). NCBI lineage: Eukaryota > Viridiplantae > Streptophyta > Magnoliopsida > Caryophyllales > Polygonaceae > Fallopia > Fallopia convolvulus. The sequence continues at coordinate 24,967,512 of OZ024718.1, forward strand.
TATGCTGTATAAAGTCTTGCCTATGGTCGTGGGTTGCCTATGCCCGTGCGCTGCTTTGTACGGTCGTGCGCCTCGGCGCACGACGCGCGTCGTGGGTCGTGCGCTCCATGTTTGGCGTGTTTTTGGTCCGCCTCTCTTATTTTATCCTTAGTATAAATACTTTACTTTGTCTTCTAGCTTGGGGTTCGAACTTTTAACCTAGTTTTTATTCCTTGAGAGACAAGTTTAGAGAGATTTTGAAGAATTTGAAGACCTTTGTTGAATTGAGTTTGGATTTGCTGGATTTGAATAGAGTTTGTTTGTTTCTTCAATCCGGTATGTTGATTCTCATTGTTGCATTGATTTCTTCTATTTCCATGTCTAGATAAACCCAAATTCTAAGATTGGGGTGAACCCAATGATGTCTAGGTAGACTTATTTATTAAATTGCACAATCCGTTGTTTGAAGCTTTGTTTGATTCAATCCTAGATGTTTTATGCCGTAGTAATTTATTTGAATGGGAACTTGTCAAAGTTTGAGACTGAAAGGTGAAAACTTTGATAAGTAGTCAGACAGGGAATTGAGACTGAAAGGTACTTTTTCCTGTTGGAACCCTAGGATTTGAACCTAGGTTTTCTCTATTATGAAAGTATTTTGAATTCTCTTGTGGAATAACAATCGTCATAGAAATCTTAAGGTTGGGTTGAGTTAGCAAGTCGCGAAAGCGGATGTTGATTCAATTTAATCTTAAATTCTAAGTGCTTAAAGGTCTAGATTTTAATTTGCAAGTCATGAAAGTGGATGTTTAATTGAGTCTAGATACGTTTGTTAACATTCGAAAGAATTTAGCGGATACATTAGACAATTGCCTTCAAACAAAGTCATAATTAAGATTGTGCAATCATCTTTTATAGTCTACCGAAGCATTTTGTGGTGATCCTTGATCTTAGAAGCCTTTCTCTCATTGATTTGCCAATATTACTTGTTTGTTTGCTTTAAGAAGTTTCATAGCGAAATTCACACAATTCAATCTTTTCTTATTTTATGACTTAGTCTACTGATTTGATTACAATTAATACTACATAGTCCCAGAGTTCGACACCTTGGTATTACAACTGATCCCGTACACTTGCGGGGTAGGATTTGGCCTATCAAGGTTAATGGACAAAGATTGAAAAAATACCACGAGGGAGTCAGCCAAGAAGTGCTAGAGGAGGTGGGTCTTGATGATCCAACCCCAATTGATAATTAAAAGGGCACTAATGTCGAGCCAACGACATTAAACAAAGGCGCTGCTCGGGAGGCAACCCGAGATAAGTTTTCTTGTTTCTTTTTATGTTTTTGTTTTTGTTTAGTTTTCTTTTCAATCTCTTGAGGCTAACACGTAGGTACTAGGTTCGAAAGAACATTACTAAGGACAAACCGCGACCGCCCCTTAAAAAGGGCGATCGCGGGGCGTTTTTCGAAAAAGAATTGATGATATTATGCGTAGGCCACGATCGCCCCCCCCCATAGCCGCGATCGCGGCCCCTCTGAGATATAAAAAAAAATTACACGAGGCAGTAGGGCCACTCTCACCGCCGACCCTACTCCTCTTCATTCCACCTTCTATTTTCTTTTATCTTCTTCTTCACTTCTTCTTCTTCCTCCATCAAAAACCTCCATTAAAGTCTTTCTCAACCTCCATAAAATTCCCTCCAAACTTCTTAAAAAGCCCGGATCTACAATCCTCACCTTATTCTAAATCCAAATCCGTCCATAAAACTTCTTCTACCCCTCTACTTTTCTCCCAAAATCAAATCTAAAAAGCTCCAAAATTTTCCCTTCCATACCTTTCAAATCCACCAAATTCATCCCTCTCAATTCTTCGTCGGGTTGTTGAAGACGACCTAGAGGTGCGACCGCGGCTTGGTGCTGAAGAGAGCCGCATCGTCGGAATTCCATCGCTGCCAAGAGTCGCCGATCCAGAAAAACCGCGATCACTGCCTCCGTGTACCGCGATCGCGTCCCATCCAGAAACCTCGAGCGCCGCCCCATAACCGCGATCGCGGCCTTGACCCAAAAGGCGATCGTGTCCCCCACAAGAGGCGATCACGGCCCTTCAACAGATTGCTCGGATTTTGATTTCTGTAAATTGCTTCTTCGCCTCTACTGTTGAGGTTATTAGTTGCTTTATAAATGGCGTATCCTGTTAAGAAGTTAACTGCTGCACAGAAGAAAAAAAGGGATTCTTTGGCTAAAAGGAAATTCACTAGTACAAAGTTTTTTGATGTTGAGATGCTTAGGACGCTAGGCATGTATGACTGTACTCTGAGATTTCTGATGCAGGGTGGATTAGGGGTTTTTATTGATCTGAATGCCCCTACATATAGGAATATTATGCTGGAGTTTTTGGCTACTTTTCAGGATGATAATGGCTTGTTTAAGTTTCATATTTAGATGAGCCATATTATATAGACAGAGAGGGTTTGAAAGGAGTTTTTGGGATTACTGGTGTTCCTACTGAGAATTGGGAGGTAGTTAGTAGAGAGTCAGGCCTTAATGATTTTTGGGAGGCGATTACAGGTGATGGGTATTTGCCTAAGAAGGGAGAGTATAACTACTGCATTACTCATCCCCGTATTAGATTGTGTCATAAGGTGTTGCCCATGACTTTTCTGGGGAAAGGGGAGGTTAACAAGGCACCTCCATTAAAGCCTTTCTCAACCTCCATAAAATTCCCTCCAAACTTCTTAAAAAGCCCGGATCTACAATCCTCACCTTATCCTAAATCCAAATCCGTCCATAAAACTTCTTCTACCCATCTACTTTTCTCCCAAAATCAAATCTAAAAAGCTCCAAAAATTTCCCTTCCATACCTTTCAAATCCACCAAATTCATCCCTCTCAATTCTTCGTCGGGTTGTTGAAGACGACCTAGAGGCGCGACCGCGGCTTGGTGCTGAAGAGAGCCGCATCGTCGGAATTCCATCGCTGCCAAGAGTCGCCGATCCAGAAAAACCGCGATCACTGCCTCCGTGTACCGCGATCGCGTCCCATCCAGAAACCTCGAGCGCCGCCCCATAACCGCGATCGCGGCCTTGACCCAGAAGGCGATCGTGTCCCCCATAAGAGGCGATCACGGCCCTTCAACAGATTGCTCGGATTTTGATTTCTGTAAGTTGCTTCTTCGCCTCTAATGTTGAGGTTATTAGTTGCTTTATAAATGGCGTATCCTGTTAAGAAGTTAACTGCTGCACAGAAGAAAAAAAGGGATTCTTTGGCTAAAAGGAAATTCACTAGTACAAAGTTTTTTGATGTTGAGATGCTTAGGACGCTAGGCATGTATGACTGTACTCTGAGATTTCTGATGCAGGGTGGATTAGGGGGTTTTATTGATCTGAATGCCCCTACATATAGGAATATTATGCTGGAGTTTCTGGCTACTTTTCAGGATGATAATGGCTTGTTTAAGTTTCATATTTAGATGAGCCATATTATATAGACAGAGAGGGTTTGAAAGGAGTTTTTGGGATTACTGGTGTTCCTACTGAGAATTGGGAGGTAGTTAGTAGAGAGTCAGGCCTTAATGATTTTTGGGAGGCGATTACAGGTGATGGGTATTTGCCTAAGAAGGGAGAGTATAACTACTGCATTACTCATCCCTGTATTAGATTGTGTCATAAGGTGTTGCCCATGACTTTTCTGGGGCAAGGGGAGGTTAACAAGGCACCCCGTTTTGATATGAGTATGATCTGGTGTTTGATGCCTATGAAGGATACAATTCCTGATTGGGTTGAGTTGTCTCTGGGGAGCATTAAGAAGATCCTGAAGAAGGATACATGCAAGATTGTTATAGGTGGGATGATTAATCTGATTGCCAGAGTATTTGTGAGGGATGAGGTGCTGGGACGACCTGATAGTACTGAGTTCACATTTAATGAGGTGCTTGGGCGACAGGAGGATATGCTGGCTATGGTGATGGTGGAGCTGCTACATATATAGGTGGTTATGGAGGTTATGGAGACACATCTGCATGGGATGCTGCTGCCGGTAGAGGTTATGGGGGTGTGCATTCTGATTTAGATTGGCAGAACTGGATGTTTTGGGAGATGGGACGACTTTATATGTCCCAAAATGAGATTGTTTCCACTCAGAGGGATATAGTTGCACATCAGAGAGAGTTGGCAGCTCAGAAGAGTGCTCTATCATCCACCGTTCAGTCTATTCAGCAAGTGCAGGGGCAGCACCATGAGTTTTTCAGTCACCTGTGGCCAGGCTTTCTTGATTGGTCACAGTATCGTCCACCAGGTCCACCTCAGTGAGTCTTCTATTTTCCCTTCCTTTATTTTTATCTGATTTGTCTTTATTTCATTGAGGGCAATGAAAGGTTTAATTATGGGGGAGGGAGTACTCACTGTTGTATATATGTACAGTTGCATTTTAGTTTCTGCATTTCAGTTTTATTATTAAAAAGAAAAAAGAAAAAAAACATTAAATCCTGTGCTGAGTTGAAAACCCGAAAGGGCGGCTCATGCAAAATTGCAGGGGCCCGGACCGACATTAAGCTGGGGTAATAAGAGGCTAAAAAGAGTGAAAGTGAGTTTGGTGAGCACATCTATAGAAAAATGAAATGAGCGGTTAGGTGAAAACCCGAAAGGGCGCCTAAGCAGAATGAGTGAAAAAAAAGAGTGCTTAGGAACACTTCTGCTGGGGCTTGGGGTTCATTGTTATGGGTTTTTATCTTTGCTATATGTATTTTGTCTTGAGTGATAGATTGCGCTAGGATTTCATTGTATGCACTTTCATTCTTTTACTTGGGTTCGGGTTGTGAGCTTATTATGAGTGTTTTTTAGTTTTAGATCATTATCTCCTATTGCTGTCTGTAGACCTTCGTTGATTTGTCATGCTTGATTTTATTTTGAGCTTACTCGAGGACGAGCAATGTCTAAGTATGGGGGAATTTGATATGCTATGTTTTATACAGCATAACTAGGACTTTTTAGTACATATTTCTATAGTATTTTAGGCCTGTTAGAAGCATTATTGAAGAACAGATCTGAAGGCCGAGAGTTCAGAGTTATGAAGAATTTGAAGATTTCGAAGATGCTGAAGGTCGCGATCGCTGCCACCCTTAAGGGCGATCGCGGTGGACTTCGCCGATGGAGGCCGCGGTAGCGAGAAGGCCGCGATCATGGTGCTCGATGGTGGCGATCGCGGTTTGAGATCGCCGTTGAGGTGGCGCGTTGAAGATTGGCCGCAATCGCGGCCCAACACTATGGCGATCACGGCCCGGCTGGAGATCGACGCGATCAGGTTTCTCCGCTTAGTTTATTATTTTATATTTTATATCTTTTTAATTCCGACTTGTTCGAGTCTATTTTAGGTTTACTTTTCAGCCTTTGTTGGTATTCTCTCTGAGACCTAGTTTTCATAATTTTAGACTTTGGTATTTTCTCTCTTATGGAGAACTAAACTCCCTAAATCTTATTCAAGTTGAAGCTTTTCAGACTCAAGTTGTTGTGAGATTCTACGTTACAGGTTTATTTCTACATGTTATTTCAATTTTGTTGTGCGTAATTATTATTGATTGTGTTGATTTCTGCTTGTCTGGCCAACTTGTTGGAGTTAATATTATCTATTGCTAGATCTAGGTTTTTTCGTAGCAAAGCCTAATCTTTGTAGCAACTCAATCGATTTAGGACTCGTTGGACTAAAACATTTGAGAAAGAGATTTGAATGCATGTTAATTGTTTGACTCGTAGGAATTCAATTGCATGTATCCTGTTTATCCTTGTTCTTATTGTTAATATCCCTATTATTTATGACCGTTTCATGAGTTGTTTGGATATTAAGTTTGCATGTCTCGTTGCCATGTTATATTTCTGATCAGGATAGGAATAACCAAAGGAATAACTTGTTTGAATCTATGATCAATTGCTTGAGGAAGAAAAATGGATACTTGAATAGGATTGTTTTCCCTAATTGATAAAAATCCGATCTTTTCCCTGTTTGATTTATTGATTTGCTTTGTTTAATTTTCCCTAGTTGTAGTTTACAATTCCAAAATCCCCCCCTATTACTTTATAGTTGATAATAATATTACTTGGAATTACAAGTGTCTCTTGGGTTCGACCCCGATTTACCGACTATACTAGTTGAGTAACTAGGAAATTATTTTTGATTTGGCATCAACGACTTTAAGCCAGTCAGAATGTCAATATGGTTCATGTCATTTTGTCAAAGAAGACACAATAAAATTTGAGAAATTTTAAGAATGTTAAAAGAGGGCAAAATTATAAAGTTCATCATTTGGGCATTTTTATCGAACACATGGTGAGCAATTAGACAAGTAGTGACCATTTGCCTATATTTTCAATCAAAAACTTCAAATTACATTGCAAAATATACACAATCTCCATACATTTGAGTAAAATCAATAACAATCAATGTAAAGAACAAAAAAAAACCTAACTAAATACATGTAATTTGAAGAACCAATCTCCCAACTTTGAAAAAAATCCTAAATGTGAAATCAAACCATTTAAAAGTAACCTATACATTGCTCAAGAAAAAGTAACCTATACCAAAATCCATAAAGAGAACGGAAATTGGAGATAAAATCAACAACAAATTCGATCCGAATTAGAAGAAGAAATATGAAAACGAAAATGGCAAAGTATCGATCGAAAATAGCTTGAATGCGCATGTATAAGGTAGAAAATGGGTTTAAGTCATTTTTTTTAAGTTTTGGCTGGTGTAAGTACGAAAGTATACTTGAGTATTAAAAATATGAAAAGAAAACATACCTTTTTATTATTTTCATTGATTTTTTAGATCCAACACTCTAAATTTACTCACATTTTATACCATAATAACATTTATTCTTATTCGATCCAACTCAATATTATTAAGTCAAAACCTGCTTCATAAGCTTTGTACTAGCGGAATATCATCAACAGAATTATCACCTGGGATAGAAGATTGAGAACGTGAATGTCAATTTTTTTTATATTAGCTCATTACAAGAACAATATTAGGTCGCCTGAAAATTACAAGGTTAACTTAAATATAGCTGCGGATGATTTTTAAGAAAATATAATCAACAAAATTATCACTCGAGATAGAAGATTTAGAATGGGAATGTCGATTTTTTTTGAAAGATGGAAGACGTCACTTTGTTTTTTTTTTTCTTTTTTTCCGAGTAGGAAAAAATTAGGTCGAGATAACTCAACCTAGTGCATCTTTACGGATGAGGGTATGAAGCCCTAAATGGGTCAGAATCTGACTGGCACTAACCAAATGCCTTAGGTCAGCGATCAAATACGCCACTTTATTGCAATCACGAGGTTTATGAAGAAAATGAACCTCCTCAAAGGACTGCAAAGTAACCAACGTATTAACAATTAGCATTTCAATTTCCCAATGGCAAGATCTACTTCCTTTTAATGCGTTTATGACAATAAGACTATCTCCTTCAATTTCAATTTTTGAAATATTCCTAGCCTTAGCTTCACAAACAGTATGATACATTCCTTTTGCCTCAGCTTGAATGACATTCCAATGTTCATTAGCCACATCGTTCATGGTAATCATTCTTCCGCAATGGTCTCTAATAATATACCCCGCTGTTGCTATCCCATTACTCTTCTTTGACCCGTCAAAATTAATTTTTGCAAATCCCTGAGCTGGTTTAGTCCAAGTCTTATTCTTTACATTTTTCATTTTCGTTGTACCGAGATTAGTGGAGCAGTTTTCATGTCTATTATCTATCGTTTTTGCTCTATTCCACGAATTTATTTGTGATTTTATAAATTTGTCTATATTTCTTGTAGCTCCTTCTACTGGTTGATTGAAAGTTGTCCTGTTTCGATAGAACCATACACTCCACCAAGCAATGGATAGATTCGTGAAAAGTGACTCTTTCAATTGTGCTTTTAACTGTTGTATAATTGTCGTTATGGAATCATTGTTTGTCCCAAGTTGCAAGATTTTGTTGACAATATTCGGGTCGATTTTAGCTAAAATAGTTAATATAACAGGACATTCTAGTAGCAAATGCTTTGCTGTTTCCCGTTGGTTCTGATATAATGGGCATTCCGGTGTTACAAACAATGTTATCAGAATCCCGATCCGATTCTACGATTCTAGCGATCCTACGATCCATAACACGCAAAACGATCCACAATCCCAAGTAGAATCTTATTGGTGTAGGATCTTAAATGATTTAGAATACAATCTCGATCTGATCCCGATTTTACATACGATTTTAACGATCCTATAAACGATTCAAACGATCCTATAAAATGACAATTTATTAATAATTTTACGATTAAGGTATCATTTCCATTAAAACAGTTGACTAGTCCATCCTTCAGCATTTTTAATCATCAAATTAATAAGGTTTATCATTTTCTTACTTCATATATAACAAAATATACAATCTATTAGGTTATTCTTGCATACTTTTAGTTATAATGTAGGATCTAACGATTCAGCGATCCGATCCAAAAGACCCCAACGATTCAAAATAGAATCCCGATCCTAATAACCTTGGTTACAAACACATGTCTTTGTAGCAATTGATCTTTTGTCGGAAGTCTTTTTGCACAAATTTTCCCTAAGAAGAGGAGTTATATATATATTTTTTTTATAAGGAAAGGAATTAGGGAGGTCACTAACAGACTAGTGACCACCCTAGGGCATCCTGACGGATGAGGGTACGGAAACCCAAATCAACTGCAAGGAGAACGGAAGAGACACGTCTGAAAGAGCCAGCGATGTAGTCAGCCACAGAATTACATTCACGGTAGATATGAGAAATACTCCAATCCTAAGAAGAGGAGTTATAGACACCAAGCAACAATGGTTCTGACGTCACTTTGTTTTTGAATTTTGATTATAAGCCAAAATCAAAATCCGAGAGAAAATTAAGGGAGGAGTGTAGTGGGGCCCAAAATGGGCCCAATATTGAGCAGGCCCAAGCTGGCCCACCCACTCAACTGCTCTGACCTCTGATACTCATCGAGAAAGCTGCCTATTCCCCTATGCAATTTTCATAATGCATGCCTCCCCTTTCGAAAAGCTTCCTTTTTCATCCATGGCGTTCTGCTAGTAGTAGCGTTGATTATGCTCCTCCACCGCCATAACCATCGCCATCACCCTCCTTGACAAAAATGGCTACCTTTTTCCTCCTCCTCCTCCTCTTTTCCCTCCTAACATCCTCCGGCGCCAGCGCCGCCGTCTCCGCCACCCAGTCGGAGATTGACGCTCTCACCGCCTTCAAGCTCAACCTCATCGACCCCCTCGGCGGCCTCTCCGGCTGGGACATCTCCACCCCCTCCGCCCCCTGCGACTGGCGCGGCGTCTCCTGCTCCTCCGTCGGCCGCGTCACCGATCTCCTCCTCTCCGGTCTCCACCTCTCCGGCGCTCTCTCTCCCTCCCCCTTCTCCGGCCTCCCCTTCCTCCGCCGCCTCTCCCTCCGCTCCAACTCCTTCTCCGGCCCCCTCCCTCCCCTCTCCAACCTCACGTCCCTCCAATCCCTAACCCTCGCCGCCAACTCCTTCTCCGGCCCCATCCCCGTCGCCGACCTCCCTCTCACCCTTCGCTCCCTCGATCTCAGCTCCAACTCCTTTTCCGGCCAACTCTCCAGAAACTTCTCGAATCTCTCCCGCCTCGAGCTGCTCAATCTCTCCTACAACCAACTCCAAGGCGAGATTCCTCCTTCCCTGGGGCTTCTTCAGAGCTTACAATTCTTGTCGCTCGATTACAACCGTCTGTACGACACTCTCCCCGCGGCCATCTCCAACTGCTCTGCACTCGTTCAAATAACCGCCGACGGGAATCAAATCGCCGGTGTGTTGCCCGCAGGGCTCCCTGCTCTCCCTAGGGTTCAGGTGATCTCTCTCTCCAGTAATAATCTATCTGGTTCAGTCCCTTCATCCGTGTTCTGCAATGTGACTGGATCAGCGCCGTTGCTGAAAGTAGTTCGATTAGGGTTTAATGCGTTCTCAGGGATAGATTCACCGCCGGAGAAAAGCTCTGCCGAGTGTTCGAGTGCATTACAGGTATTAGATCTCCAGCAGAACCGAATCCGTGGGCTCTTCCCGGCTTGGCTGGGTAATGTGGCTTCTTCCCTGGCCATTTTCGATGTTTCTGGTAATTTCATTTCAGGCTCCATTCCTGTTGAGATTGGGAATTTCAGGAATCTGACAGAGTTGAGACTGGCTAATAGTTCCTTGGGCTCTGTTCTGCCCGTTGAGTTGAAAAACTGCATTGCTCTGCAAGTTCTTGATTTGCAAGGGAACCAGATTTCTGGCGAAATCCCTCTGTTTCTGAGTGAAATGAAGGAATTGAAGGCTCTATCACTTGGTAGGAACAGGTTTTCAGGTTCATTCCCTTCAAGTTTGTGCAATCTGACTCAGCTAGAAGCACTTGATCTGAGCAACATTGGCTTAAATGGCTCCATTCCATCTGAATTGATGAATTTAACTAGTCTTACTTTATTGAGCCTCAGTGGAAACAAATTTTCAGGTCAGATTCCTGACAGCATTGGTGATTTGAATCAGCTGATGTCTCTGAATTTGAGTGGAAATGAGTTTAATGGCAAAATCCCTGCAACTTTAGGGAGCCTTTACAGGCTCAGCACCCTTGATCTAAGCAAACAGAGCTTATCAGGAGAACTGCCAATCGAGCTCTCTGGATTACCTAACTTGCAGGTTCTTGCATTGCAAGACAACTTCTTATCTAGTGACGTTCCTGTTGGATTTAGTAGCTTGTTGGGTTTGAGTTACTTGAATCTTAGCTCCAATAACTTTAGTGGCCATATACCACCAACTTTTGGCTTCCTTAGCAACTTAGCTGTTCTTTCTTTGTCCAATAACAATATCAGTGGCTCCATCCCTCCCGAGCTTGGCAACTGCTCTAATCTTCAAATCCTTGAGCTTCAACACGATTCTCTTACCGGAAACGTACCTCCTGACTTCTCAAGGCTCTTGAATTTAACCAAGCTTGATTTGGGTAGCAACAATTTATCAGGCCAAATTCCTCAAGAACTCTCCCAGTGTTCAGGTCTGAACTATCTGTTGCTAGACAATAACCACATTTCCGGGATCATACCTAGCTCATTATCCAACCTCTCCAGCCTAACAGATCTTGATCTCTCCGGAAACAATTTGACGGGCGATATCCCAGCTGACTTTGTAAATCTATCCCATTTGACCTACTTCAATGTCTCAAAAAACAATCTCCAAGGAGAAATCCCATCGGTTCTTGGCTCAAGATTCAGTAACCCATCAATCTATGCTGGTAATGGCAACTTATGTGGGAGTCCATTGGATAGAGAATGCAAAGAAGATTTTAACAGTGATGCCAAGAAAAAGAGATTGATTTGGCTGTTGGGCCTGACAATAGGTGGAGCTTGTTTGCTAACCCTTTGTTGTTGCTTCTACATAGTCGCCCTATTGAAATGGTGGAGAAAGAGGCTAAAAGAAGGATCAGCAAGCGAGAAGAAGCACAGCAGCCCGTCGAGATCGAGGCCAAGCTCAGGAAGTACGGGCTTCCGTAGCAGCGAAAGCAACGGTGCACCAAAGCTAGTCATGTTCAACAACAAGATCACTCTATCAGAGACACTAGAAGCCACCAGAAACTTTGATGAGGAGAATGTCCTTAGCAGAACCAAACACGGCCTACTCTTCAAGGCCAGCTATAGCGATGGAATGGTCTTAGCAATCCGTCGCCTTCCAGACGGCCTTCTCGACGAAACTGCCTTTAAAAAGAAAGCCGAGGCACTTGGGAGGATCAAACACCGAAACGTCATCGTACTACGAGGCTACTACGTAGGCCTACCCGACCTCAGGCTCCTTGTGTACGACTACATGCCAAACGGAACCCTTGCGACGCTTTTACAAGAAGCGTCACATCAAGATGGGCATGTGCTCAACTGGCCCATGAGACACCTCATTGCTCTCGGCATTGCGAGAGGTCTCTCATTCTTGCATACGTCACAGGTTCTTCATGGCGACGTGAAGCCTCAAAACGTCCTATTTGACGCGGATTTCGAGGCCCATTTGTCAGATTTCGGGCTTGATAGGCTCGTAACAACTACTGAGCCTTTGAGATCTAGTTCGGTCGGGACTATAGGGTACGTCTCCGCAGAAGCCGGTGTGACGGGGTTGGTTTCTCAGGAGTCTGATGTCTACAGCTTCGGAATTGTCCTTTTGGAGCTCTTAACAGGGAAGAGGCCGATGATGTTTACGCAGGATGAAGACATTGTGAAGTGGGTCAAAAGGCAGCTGCAAAAGGGCCAGATTGCGGAGCTCCTAGAACCTGGATTGCTTGAAATGGATGCAGAGTCATCTGAATGGGAAGAGTTCTTGTTAGGGATTAAGGTAGGGTTGCTGTGTACCGCCCCGGATCCGGTGGACAGACCCACAATGGCGGATGTTGTTTTCATGCTGGAAGGCTGTCAGGTCGGGCCTGATATTCCGTCTTCGGCTGACCCGACGAGTCATCACTCTCCGGCTTGAGAGAAAAACGGGCCGACCCGAATTAGGATAACAATGGAAAGCTATTGCCAAAATTTTCAAAGCTATGTTTAGTGGGGACAATTATTTTGTCTGGGTGTTTTGAATTTTTCAGTCGCGTACAATTTTTTGTGGACTTTTGTGCAATTTTCTTCTTTTTGTGTATTTTTTTGAATTCTGGAATACTTTTTTTTGGCTGGGAGAAGGACATGTCACATGTGGGGCCCTTGGGGGTATGTCAATAGTCAAGTACAAATGGCTATCAGTCAACGAAGGGGACAGCTGGGTTTCTTTGTTTCTTCCGTTTTTTTTATCGTAGTAGAAAGTGGGAAACCGGGTGGGGCCCGCAAAGGCTTATTTCGCGCCAAATTAGCAGATGATTCAGTGCAGTGCAATGGGCAAATTTCTGATTTGGTCACGTGGGTAAGTCTAAAAGAGTGGAGGAGGAAAATCCGAAAATATAGCCGTTTGTGGGTTCGTCAGAGTCTAGTGGGACCCTCTTTTAATGTAAATTTTAAATTGGAAATTGATTTGCACCTGTGTAGATTTGCAAAAATTCATAAATTTCCAAACTCGACCAAGTTTATACGAAGGTAAAAATGAGTGACCTAAGTTACCCAACATGCATCATTTAGTCATTCTCCATTCCCATGATTGCACTTTTACCATACACATTCTTACTGTTCGCATACACATTCTTTATTTTGAACATTCAGATGTATGTATTTTTCTTTATTCTGTGTTTAAAAGGACAAAAATTTGAAAACATCACTCATTTTGTTGGCTATTTCTTTTGACTTATTTGACTCGATTTATCAATAGTCAATACCCCTCTCTCTATGTCTTTTGGTTGCTATTTTGGTGGTGTTTAACGTCATTTTACCCCCTGACTATGCTTTGGTAATTACACTCTTAGTTTGTTGCAATGCTTTCTCACAACTTTTCTTGGTACTTTTGAGTTCTTTAGCATTGTAAAGATTTGAATATTGATTTTTTGGAATTTTAAAAATAATCTATTATACTGGCCGTTGAAAGAGATAAGCATTAAGCAGCGTAAGAAGGGTCTTGTAATTATTTTTAACAATATAAATTAGAATAAAGAGCCAAATTCAAAGAAGTAACCGTTAAGTATCCGCCTCTAGATTTTGTATTGTTTTCTTGTTCGTGTTTTATATGAATATACTATTTGTTTTTTGAGGAAAGTATTGAATGGAGTATATTTTAATTATTTATAATGTCCTTGTACACGAGACATGCAATTATGTTTATGTTTTCACTTTCGAGGGGGACAAAGCAATTATAGATTTCAACTGGAGCCCTTGATTGCCCCACTTTACTCCCCAATATTTAGAAGTCACAAAACAAATACCACTATAAATATTATTTGAGCTACAACTAACACTACCCAATTTTTTTTTAAAAAGACTACGGGTACCGATGCACAACGAAAATCGACTAAGGTAAATCATTCATGTCGTCGAATGCTTAGAAGAAAGAGGCATCGGCCATACAAGAGGTCTCGGACATTCAAGTTCAAGAAGGTGTTGAAACATGTCAAATTATCCTGTGAAAAATATCAAGTGGGGGGTCCAAAACCTCCAAGGAAAAGGATCAACGTGAAGATATTTTCGGAAGTTTAAGATCTCGTCACATTATGAGTAGTGTTTAGTAAAATGGTCATATCTTTGGCTAGAAAATTGATTTCAAGTTGATTCAAGATGCTTTGGAAGCTTATTCAAAGATCTACAACTTCACAATTTGCGTCAAGATGAGAATCCAACGACAAGATGGTCAAAATTGCGCTTTACTAAGAGCAGTACAAGATCTTGCGGAATTCTGAGACTTTCCTTAATTATAATCTTTAAGTTATTATTATGTCTTTTAATAATTATGATTTTTTAGTGTTTGTTAGTAATATTATCTTTATTATTATCTTAGATAGATAGAGAGTTTTATTTTAGGACATAATCTCTCTATAAACGTTTCTATGTCTTTAAATACTCTATTGTAATCACTTTTTATGATCATGGTGGATTTTACTTTGGGATGAAAGACTTTAATTTGTTTTCTTATTCTAAGGTTTTCCTACCCAAAATCTATCTTTTATCTTTCTTATTCTCACATTCCAAACTCAAACAAATTAGATTGTTCATACAAATCCCACGTTCCAATTCATTCAACAACAATCAATCAAATTTGAATAATCAATCAACTTGTTCACTTGAAATCCATATCATTGGCACATTCTTCACGTGATAATCTTCAACCCGAAGATCATCACGTATCATGCACTAAAATGTAAAAGTTATTTAGCCATTACAAAAAAATTGATTTGTATTAGTTTCAACATTATACTATCATGGCATTTGTATTAGTAAATATTATGTTAGAACACTCATTATTTCATAGTTTCTCTTAGTTTTGATAATGAAGAAAGATTAATGTATTGTTTCACAGGAGTGTTACAAGAAAAGAACATATCGTTAGAGTGATGGAACATCGTGAGGGAGCGGTGTCTTGAGGGAGCGACGAAGGGAACGTCTAGTGATCTGGACAATGTCTGCAAGAAGTTACGCGACTTTCTATATTTGACAAGTTGTCATATCTTGAGCAAACGAATTTGTGATGATTTGACAGCTAAGATTGAGTTGTTTGAGAGAAGATAAGATGGAGTCTTGAAGATTTTTTGAAGCCAAAAGATAAGATATCGAGTTTTTTTTGTTTTGGATGTAATCCGAATGATTGAAGATATATGTTGATTGAGTTTCCAATTTTATGGAGATTTTGGGATGGAAAATCTATTATTTCGTGCCAAAGAAATAATAGAGATTAGATCCCACGAGGATTTATGAATAAGGATGTGAATTTTAGGTTAAAAGAATGGACTTAAGGTGTTGAAAATGATGAACAATAGAGAAGTGAGAACCTAAAGTTGTTTGAGTGGTTGTGGTATTTTCCAGTGAAGATCCCATGGGAGTTTAATTACTCGGGTTGGTAGTTCCATTATTTAGGTTTACGTTTAGGGTTGAAGAAATCTAGTTGGTTGAACTTAGGTTGATGTCTAGTTACCAAGGAACTTGCCTTGCCTTGTAATTGTTGAAACTTAATACATAAGTGAACTATTGAAATCCTTTGAGAAGGAGTCTCAAGGGTAGAGGGTTTTCTTTCTACAACCTGTTGATCGGGAAGAAAGTTTTCCTATCTAAATACCTTGTTCTTGTTTACTGTTATTTCCATTGTCCATGGAACATCTCTAATTCCTTGTTTGTTTACTAACACGTTACGATCCAACAACTGGTATCAGAGCAGGTTTGCTCTAGATTGTGTATTAAGTCCAGGAATACAAGATGAGTACCTCTTCAACTTATCAAACCTGTGTTCCCAATTTCCCGAGGTGTTAAATGCTCAAACAAATTAAACACAAGTGGTGATATCACAAAATACTTACAATATGGGCCAAAGTACTTGTCATCACTACCACTTTCTTCAAAGATAAAAATGAGTATTCTCTAGCACAAACCTTAAGCTCACTTGGTTTTATAGACTTCTCAATGGCAATAGTCAAGTTGAATTATAGGAGTAAATTCATATTGGGCATCAAAGGCATTGTCATAACCCAACTCAAGTGTATTGGACTCCTCCTCAACTTGCATTTGTGTGTCTAACTCAAGGGCATTTGATTCCAATGCAACTTCTCCCATTCTTGGATGGAAAAATGGGGGAATTGGTGGAGATAATTCAACTAGTATACACAGATGGCTCATGTAGCAAAAGAAGTCCCAATACTCTTTAGGTCCCATATATCAAAGCCTATAATTGTTCATGTATTCTGCCAATTGTTGGGTCTTAGAATTCATACTATCTAGGATGCATTCACATAATTCCCTCTCACAAGGGTGATAACCCCAAGTACCATGCTTGTGAAAATACAATTGCAGTCTAGAAAATACTCGTGAAAATATTCATCTTGTAGTTGTCTATATTCAAACATAGCCATTGATTATTAGCATGGGTGTAGACCATAAGATCGGTCCACACAAAGGTTGATAAAAATATTAAAAATTTGAAATAACAAAAGATTCCTCGGGAACGGTGCCAAAATTTGACAAGCTTAAAGTTGTCGTGCCTAATCAAAGACAAAGCTCTATTACTCAACTATAGTATAGCTAGTAAGTCAGGGTCGAACACAATAGAATCTTGTATTTGATGCGACCCCCGTTATGCATTCTAGCCAGGATGCCGACTCGTTCACACTTCGCTCGGATGGCCCCGTCACCTGTGCCAAGACTCGCGCAATCCAGACCGCGACGTAGTCGCACCTTACCGCAGGCCACGGCGCGCCCCTCTCCACGCCGACGCACACTGCCTTGTGCGTCCTCGACGTCGAGGAACCTCAAGTTGAGCCCTCAGTGCCCACCTTCACCACCTTGGCACCATCGGACTCAACCCTTGCACCAGATCCAGGATCGCGTCTTGAGGTTCAAGGTTCGCGCGCCCCACCTGGCGCGCCAGCGTCCTCGCCAGCGCCCTAGAGTCTCGCTAGCGCCGTGTCATGCCTCGCCAGCGCCGCGCCAACCCAGCGATGGCCTTGTTGCGACACTTCGATCATGGTCACAGACGACCAATCCTATTTCTAGTAATATTTGCATGATTTCTAATTCCGAACATTGCTATTAGTGGTTTTATATAATAAGGAAGAGTTTATTGGGCCTTGCGTCGATGGACTCGGATTTACGCCGCTGGGCCTAGTCTGCAAACTAACCCTAGGCGCGTCTCACTAGTATTAGGGTTTTTCATTGTGCCGCACCTATATATAGGGTGCTATGTAATTTGTTTCAATTCAGCGCACACTTAGGGTTTAATATAGTCGAGGTTGTCTCCTTATTTTGCCCTAGTGCCATTGCGCCCCCCTCTTATTATCTATAAAGCTCTCAAATTCTCGCAATTGCTCTCGTGATCTCACAAGGTTCTATCAATCCAACGTTGAATCGAATCACTCAAAGCCTTCCGCCGTGTACTTCCAGACCCAATACTCAAACAACGCACTGATCCGTCGCATCCCGTAACGAGGGACGCATCAACTGGCATCAGAGCCAAGGTTTGAGTAAGTCTCGTTTCACCCTTTTTCGTTCATTCACACACGATCCATTCCACTGCATTAACCCTAGATTCCATCCTCCACTTCGTTAACCTGCATCTAGGGGCCGGAGTTTTTTTCTTGCATACGTTAATTGATAAAAAAAATCAGCCTTGCCCTAACTCGCTTGATCTATTGATTTCGGTGAAAATTACTCATTGTCTTGCTAGTTGCTCGCACATTAGGTCTTGTTTTGCCGATTTCTATCTTGCATCTTTGCGTGTTGCTTGTGTTGATTGCTTGCATTATTCTTGTTTGCTCTAGAGGAGAAAGCCTAGAGTCGTTATTATATTTAAAAAAAGAAGTGTGTTTCGGCTATCAAAAACCAAAATAAGGTAAGATAGTCGATTGTTATTGTCAAAAAAAATCAATTGGACGATCACAAGCAAAAATAAGGCAAGATCTATCCAAAATATTGGTTCTCTTTTTCGGCAACCCTAATCGCAAATTCCATTGCTTGTGGTTTTCGGTTTTGACTTGCCTAAATTTGTGTCTTGCCTTGCTTGCTTTGTTATTTTCGAAGCCATATTGGTAGATCGAGTGCGTGACCTTAGCCTAGCCAATCCTTGTTCATGTGGTTTGAACATTAAGGGTCGGCTTGACTTAAGCGAACCGTACACTCGTTGTCTTTTGCTTGTAAACTTCTTACTACGATGACTGGTGTTACTATAGGTACGGTCTCGGAGTCAGGCGAGGACAACTGAGACAACAACAACAACACGACGTCGCAGAATGCCAATCAAAATTTCTCCCCTGAGGCTTTGGCTCGTATCCAAGAGCTCGAGCGTCTCCTCGCCGAGAGCCAAGAAAAATCGAAGCCCATGGTGCCCAGGACTCAAGTGCTTGCTTCCGAGATCCATGCCAATCCCAGAGTCACCGCGGACGACGTTGCACGAGCTCGTGCCAAAGGGAAACAACATGCGCAACCTTCATCACAATTTGGCACCATCAATCGAATGGAGTCGATCAAAGAAAGTCGCTACAATGATAAGCACGATTGTGGTCCACGGACCGCGGATCGCTATCAAATGGCGCGAGATTATCGAGACACGCAAGTGTACAACGTAAATTCCGGTGACGAGTATGACTCCGAGGAGTATAGACGTCAACACACGAGTGGTGACCCTAAGAAGCACAAGAAAAAGCATAAGCAACCAACGTATGTTTACGAAACCCCAAAGCGGAAGCACGGGGCCAAGTACTACGACGCTGACGCTTATAGAGTCGAGGACGATCTCGAGCATCAAAGTGCTTGAAGTCCATATACTGATTTTGAAGATAATGTAACACCCCTATTTTACAACATTGGGTATTACCGCCAGTTACCTCAGACTTTACCGTCCAAAGTCA
The DNA here is from genome assembly GCA_964016875.1 of Fallopia convolvulus. Lineage (NCBI taxonomy): Eukaryota > Viridiplantae > Streptophyta > Magnoliopsida > Caryophyllales > Polygonaceae > Fallopia > Fallopia convolvulus. Next base: position 24,986,481 of record OZ024718.1, read on the forward strand.
CCCAAGGCTTTTAGAATGATATAGAACAATTAAAATGCGGAATAAAACATGTTACATAATTAGAAAAGGTGCTCCCGAGGGAGACTTAGTTCTTACAAAACATCTTACATTGATTCAAACATAAAGTTGTCCAGAATTGAAATGCGAAACCTGATTGTTCTTGAAACGTAATGAAACTAAAGCAAAATGATAGAAAGGTACTTCTTGAAATCCTTGTTCTTCCTTCGTCTTCACTTCACTTCACGCCTTGCTGGGATTCCTAGATTCTGACATAATTCGCGAGGGGCGATAGAATGCCAGGCAAAAATGCGGAAAAGAAGAATTAGTCTAAGAGACTAAACAAGCGGGAAGGGAACTTTCCGAGGGTATTATGGGAATTTTCAAATATTATCGAAAGAGGCATTAAGGTTGTGTTTACGATGGGCTATATAATGAAACTTGTTGATGTGGAGCTTTGAGGGTCGAAGGGGAGTATATCTTTGGACAAAGATAACTCGATGAGCAATAGAAGAACTACTAGATTGTAGACTTCTTTTTGGACTTTGAAAGAATGATGGGAACGTTCATTGAATCACACAAGTGAAAACCTCTCGCGCCCTGAGCGGACCGAGAGCCGGATCGATCATTTGAGACCGATCCGGTTTTGGTGTCCTAAATGTGCATTCGCACTTATCTTATACAGTGACGAAAATATATTCGACTTTGTTAATGATTTTTAATAAAGAGAGTGGTGGGACACGGATATTCCGAGCCACCCGAAGGAGAACCATCAATTCTCCGACACTTAGCTAGAGTGTCGCACAATCCCTCCTTACAAACGGAGCGGATGGAGATCATGATCCCGAAAGTCGTATGGACGTACGACTTATTAATGTTATATAGAGGTGTCGGCTAACCCGCACCCCTTTCTAGTTTAATCAAGGTAAATCTCTGAACGAGATTGTATTCAATCAAGATCACAACATACTAGCATATATAATCCTAACAAAGGAATATAAAGCATACTACGCTAACAATTGTCGTAATTTCTAGCAATCAATATTTCCTAGGTTCATTTTTATTGAGACATACAAGTCGTTCCCAATGTCGAGAAATATCATGTAGACGGATATAAAAGGGCACATGGGGAAATTCCACTTGCCTTAGCTTTTGCGATTGTGTACGAACGAACGAACGGAAGTCGTTGACTTTACTCGGAACGGAGACTCGACCTATCGACACGAGAGGTACGAGCGAACTTTAATAAGAATTTCTTTAATTCTTCTAAAGTTTTAAATATCTCTTATATTCTTTTTATAAGTGATTTAATTTCTAAATTATTATAATAATAATTTAGGTGGAGATGAATAAAATAATAATATTCCTTATTATTATTTTATATTGGTAATATCCTTGTATTTCTTATAAATTCTTATTCTTAATATTTAAACATTTTCATTCTTGGAAACCAATAATTTCCTTATTTAATTTATTAAAATATTCTTTTAATTTCACTTGCTAACTTCTTAATATAAATAAGTAAGGACAACCTTATAAAGGCATATGGTATAATATTTTACCTAAAAAGGTGTTTTGAATTTATATCATCCTTAAGATTATGAAAAATCTATTATATCCTTGTTAGGATATTTCAACTTAGTGTCATTATAATATTATTTTATTTTCAATAGTATTCATAATGATACTTAAAATATTATTTTCTCATCAAAGAATATTTTATTAATAATATTACTTTAATAAAGCCTTATTTAGATATATAAACTATATTAAATAGAGATAAAATATTAACATGTCACTTTCTTAGTATTTTCCATAAATAGAACTTTCTATTTACTTTATAAAGTAAGCTTTCTATAATTATAGTATGATGATAACATAATCTTATTATCCTATTTACATGAATTCTCTCATATCTTTAGTTTATAAAAATAGTAGAATCATGTCTTACAACTTTATTTTATAATCCAAAAGTATATAATCATGATACTTAGATCAAGATATATTATCTTTTTCTATTTTAAATATCTTTTCATGCAAGGCAACTTTTAATAACTTAGCAATATTAATATCTTATTATATATCAAATTATTATCATATTTATCATAGTCATTAAATAAAACTTATATCTTTTTCCAATAACAAGTGTCTTTTATATCATAATATCTTTAACTAATGTTCTTATCATAAATTCATTAATATATGTATATACTATTGACAATAAAGACTTATTTTATTTATATCAAAATCATGACACAAGATATATTTTACTAATATGCAAAGATAATTACTTTATCTTAGTATAGTACTTTGCTTATTTGATTTTATCTAATTTGGCTAACAAGATCTTTTTAACAATTTAACTTACTTAACTTATTAAAAAGGGTTTTCCATGTCTATAAATATTATCTTATAAAATATGGCATGCTACCTTTATATTATATCTTTTGTCTTTCTTCAATTTAATCATATAAACTTATCTTATGACAAAATACCTTATCCATATTATATTCAAGTTTATAATATGATTTTAAGAGACATGCAAATAGTTTCTATCAATAAAGTCTTAAATTCGTAAATCCCTTTATCTAGTTCTATTTTTCTTTAATTCATTAAAATAGAATACAACCAAGTTAATATATTTTTTTTAAACAGAATTTTCAAGCTTAAAAGTCACTCATATTAATCTTATAATTTAGTTGAAATTATTTTATGTCTTGCCATATTTATTCCTTTTTTATAAAAACCAAATGCATGTTATTATTCCTTTCAAATCAACAACCTAACATGCTTAAAATATCATTGTTATGAATATTTATATTCTAGGAATTCACCTATGATTTATTGAAAATTATATTTCTCTTAGATGGGCATGAAAAATATTTTAATTACCTAATTTTTTTTTAGAAGCCCATTTGCAATATTTATAGAATTTATTTAAATAAATATTATATATATGTAAAATTATTTATAAAGAGATAGAAAATTAAAATACGAGTCGGGAAATTATACCGAGCGAAAACGAGAGCGAAAAGGGCACGCAAATCGAAGTTGGGCCGAAAACACCTATACCCACACCTTTCCTTCTTATTTGTTCTTATAAAAAGGCTGATGGGTTGTTGGCAAAGCCAATGGGCCTTTGCTGAAATTTTATTCCAGCCCATTAGATCAAGCCCAGCCCAGCCCCATGTCTTCTCTTGCATTCTATCTTCTGCAATTGTGAGCAATGCACAGGAGCCGCAACAACGACGCATCACAACACCGAACGACAACGAGGTGGTGACCCCCTGGCGAGGCTCCGGCGGGCAAGGTGGCGGCGCGCGCGAAGTGGAGGCGGTCCGCCTGGTGGTCCGACGACGGTCCGGTGGCCAAGGGGAGGGAGAAGAGGAATTTTGGGATTTTTTTTCTAGGTAAAAATCAGATTTGGGGGCAAAAATAAATTCTGGATTTTTGGGCTTCAAGATGGACGAAAATTTACTCAGAAAGCCACTTGCTATGAGTCCACCTTTTATAATGAGAAGAAACTTGTGAATTCAATTTTTGATGATCGAGTCTAGCCTTAGGTGATGGGTTGCTCATGGAGTAAAGATTTGAATTGGTTGCTAGATAGGTGGTGCATGAATGGTGATTGGATGAAGAGGAGGTGGAAGAAAGGAGAAGAGATGGTGGATTTGATGTACGTTACATCAGTCAGACATTCTAATTTGATCAATTTGGGGAAGAAGAAGAAATAGGGGAATAAAACGATTAAAAATCTTTAATTGATAGACAAGTTACCATGGCATAGCGGAGAAGGGAGGTGTGTGTTCAAGAGAATATGCAAGAGGTCTTGGGTTCGAGTCCCACCTCTTGCATTTTTATTTTGGCCCTTTCCCCTTATTTTTATTTGTATTATAAATTTAATTAAATGAAATTTCGAAATTTTTATTTAATCTCAACTAATTAAATTTTATTTGTCATTTTGGTAATCCTTTGTAAACTTTTTATAATTTATTAAGAAAATTATAAAAATATTTAAACTCTCTTTTCAAGAGAAAAAGTATTTTAAATGAATACATGACTTGCTTAATATAATTAATTAAATTCTTAATTTCCATTGTATTAAACTTTCGTAACCTTTTATAATATAATAAGAGATTATATAAAAAAATTATTAAATTCTCTACTTTAGAGAAAAAAAATTATTGGGATAATTACTCATTTATTTTATTTAAAATTTAGCGGATATTACAGATAATTATGAAGAATTTAGTGATTATTCTAATGAATCGAGTTTTGATCACCCGCAGGTTCAGGATCCCGAAGAACATGACAATCGACCTTCCGATTAAATCCCACTGCCGCGCCTCGCCAAAAACCGCAAAGAGTATGACCGCGCCTACGACACGGCACACAAGGATGGCTCGAAGCATCGGCGTGATATGGATCGGGACGCACAACGCCCTCAGCGACCGGATGATGGTGACGATCTTGACGATGGCGATGATGATTAAAATCGAGGTCCGCCTCGGCACCGGCGCGATTGGCGCGCACACTCGCCTCGGCGCCGCAGTCCCCGTCACGACAACGATCGTCGAGAGGCTCGTGATCCACGCCACAACCGCCGAGACATCAAGGTAAAGTTCGAACCCTTCTATGGCACTTATGATCTTGATGTTTTCATTGAGTGGTTGGAGGGCACGGAGCACATGCTCTGACATTTAGGGTACGAAGACTATGAGAAGGTTGAAGTCGTGACCCTACATTTTCATGGTGTCACGCGGACATGGTGGAACCGATGCGAGTCCGAAAGGATTCGAAAAGGAAAGCCCCTTATCTGAAAATGGCATCAACTTGTTTACATCTTGAAGAAGAGATACATCCCGACTGATTATAAGGACAAGATGCACATCGAAATAATGCGCATCAAGTAAGGTTCGATGACCCCGGAGGAATTCTTTGCCAAACTCGAAGACATGTTCTTTAAGGCTGGCATGAGTGTCTCTCCCTCGGTAATGCGAACAAGATTCATATCGGGTTTGAGGCAATCGATCCAAGACCGTTTGGAGATTTTGCCAATCAAAGATATCAACAACTTGGTTCACACGGGAATGCAAATCCATAAACAAGAGATGCGAGCCAAGTCTGGTTGGCCAAATGCAAGGTATGCCTCGAACTCTAGTCAATCCAGTTTTTCTACTAACCGTGTACCTTCTTCCGTGCCTAGTGCTAAGACAGGTTCCCAATCAAAGACCGAGGTCGCGCCGCGCACCGCCGAGCCAAGCGCCGATCGTGCCCGAGACATGGTGTGCTACAAGTGTGGAGGACGTGGCCATCTTATGAGGAACTGCCCAAACCAAAAGAAGGTCTTGTTCACGGCACAAGGGGATCCCTATGAGAGCCAAGAAGAAGAAGAGATCGAAGCCCCTAGTGCTGACACGTTGGAGTGCGATCCATCCGATGCCATTGGAGTCTCCAAACTTCAATTTGTGACTCGCCGAGCCTTAAGCATGCGAGAGGCACCGAAAACCGATCAACGGGAACAACTCTTTCATACCCGTTGTTTGGTCAATAACGTGTCCTTGAGCGTCATTATTGACTCGGGGAGTTGTGCAAATTTCTTGTCCAAGAAAGTGGTCGAGCACTTCAACTTGCCGACGACGCCACATCCGCAACCATTCAAGCATCAATGGATCTCAAACGAAGGCGGGGATTGGATTGACAGGCAAGTAATATTTTCATTTCTTATTGGTGCATATTCAGATTCCATATTATGAGACGTAACGCCAATGGACGCCACACACCTCTTGTTGGGGTGCCCATGGCAATACGATTGTCGCGTGCTTCACGACGGGTTTTTGAACACTTATATGTTCAATTACCACGGGAAGCGCATGACTCTCTTACCAATGTCGCCTAGTGAAGCTCTACAAGATGAAACCGAGAGGCAAAGGCAAAAGGCTAGCGACAATGGCCCCACCGCACCGAGTACGACGCCTAAGGCGTCCACTGCGTTACCAGCAAATTCCAGCGGCGTTTCTGGTGCCAAACCCCCTCATTTAGGTTCCCAAGATGTTGAAGAAGGATAGCGCCGACAGAAAGTGGAGTCGAGCCGACAGGTTACGTCGCGTGGCATCAATAACGCGCTGAACGTCGCGGATTTCTCCAACAAGGGCTCAATAGATTTCTGACGGTTCTACAGGCATTTTTGGTGGAAAATCTATTAAATTGAAGTTTCCAACAGATATGAAGAAAAAACACACAGGGGAGATACATTTGAGCAAGGGACCGCCGACGGTTTCGCCTAAGGTTGCACATCACGCCATCGCATCACGACAATTGGGCTACCAGGAGCTACATGACGAATTCACCGGCATTTCCAAGGCTATTTCCCCTCAAATTCCAGGAGCTATCACATAAAAAAAAGACGCCACAGAACTTGCCCGAACGAGTGACGACGCCGAGCCACCTCTCCTTGGGACGTGCCAAGATCGTCTCCTTTTGGCCCGACGTTGCGACATCGACAAAACTATTCATGGGAGTCTTTCTTGTTTCTTTTGTATCCTTTACTTTCTATTTCTAAATCTGTGGATAATTCACTTCCGTCTTGTATTGTTTCTCTTTTGAAGGAATACGGAGACGTGATGCCGGACGAGCTTCCGAAGGGATTGCCACCAATCCGTGGGATAGAACACAAGATCGATCTCATGACAGGTGCATCCCTTCCAAATAGAGTTGCGTATAGGACTTCACCGAAGGAAACCGAGGCGCTCCAAAGACAAGTTCAAGAACTTTTGGACAAGGGCTTTGTCCGAGAGTCTTTGAGTCCATGCGCCGTGTCGGTCATCCTTGTGCCGAAGAAAGATGGTTCATGGCGCATGTGCGTCGACTGCAGGGCCATTAATCAAATCATAGTGAAGTACAGGCACCCCATTCCACAGCTCGACGACATGCTTGACGAGCTCCATGGCGCGGCCTTGTTCTCAAAAATTGATCTCCGGAGCGGATATCACCAAATCCGCATGCATGAGGGCGACGAGTGGAAGACCGCATTCAAAACCAAGCATGGTTTGTACGAATGGCTTGTCATGCCTTTTGGTTTGACAAACGCCCCTAGTACTTTTATGCGGCTTATGAACTTTTTGTTTAGAAAATTTTTAGGACGTTTCGTCGTCGTGTATTTTGACGACATTTTGGTTTTTTCTAAGGATTTGGATTCCCACGTGAGGCACCTTAGGTTGGTGTTAGATTGCCTTCGCGAGCACTCTTTGTATGTAAATTTAGACAAGTGTTCATTTTGCACGGACACGACAAAGTTTCTTGGTTTCGTCGTGTCCAAGGATGGGATTAGAGTGGATGAAGACAAGATCCGCGCCATCCGAGAGTTGCCCACCCCTACGACCCCGATGATGGTTCGCTCCTTCTTAGGGATCGTAGGGTTCTACCGGCGTTTCATCAAGGACTTCAGTTCCATCGTCGGGTCACTCCATAACCTAACCAAGAAGGCAACCACAAGCAAGTGGATGCCCATTCATGAGGCCGCCTTTCAGGCCTTGAAAGATACTTTGTGTAATGCTCCAGTCTTGCAATTGCCAGACTTTACTAAGCGCTTCGAGGTCGAGTGCAACGCCTCTGACTATGGCATAGGCGGCGTACTCCTCCAAGAAAAACGCCCCATTGCTTTCTTTAGCGAAAAATTAACGGGGGCTACTTTGAATTACCCGACGTATGACAAGGAGTTGTACGCACTAATTCGGGTTTTAAAGACATTGCAACATTACCTATGGCCTAGCGAGTTCGTGATTCACACGGACCACGCCGCCCTAGAGTATCTTAAGAGTCAAACGACTCTAAACCGACGCCATGCACGATGGGTGAAGTTTATAGAAACTTTTCCGTATATCATAGCCCACAAAAAAGGTAAGGAGAACGTCGTGGAAGACGCTCTCTCGCGCAGGTATGTTCATTTAACTCAACTCCAGGACAACTTGCTCGGGTTCTCCTTGATTAATTAGTTATACATGCATGATCAATTTTTTAAACGAATCATGGAGAACCTCGAGCATAATCGAATCCATGAATCGTATTTTTTGGACAATGGATACCTCTACCGAGCCGGAAAGCTTTGCATTCCGAACTCGTCCATGAGGCATCTATTTCTCAAAGAAGCTCATGACGACCGAGGCCATTTTGGCATAGCCAAGACCCTAGCAGCACTTCGTGAGCATTTTTTCTGGCCACATATGGCATCCGATGTTCACAAGTATTACCGCGGTTGCATGCCATGCCAAACCGCATAATCGAGGTCCCAACCTCATGGCCTATACACGCCCTTGCCCATTCCGGATACCCCGTGGGAAGATCTCTCCATGGATTTTATTACGGGCCTCCCAATGACAAGGAGCGATAAAGATTTGATTTTCGTAATTGTGGACCGCTTCTCCAAGATGGCTCACTTCGTGCCATGCAAAGGGAATAACAATGCGACTGAAATCGCAAACTTGTTCTTCGAGCATATCGTGAAGCTCCATGGTGTGCCGCGCACTATTGTTAGTGATCGGGACACAAAATTTTGTATCCATTTTTGGGGAACGCTATGGGGAAAGCTAGGCACACAATTGCTCTTTTTTACTTCATACCGTCCCCAAACCGATGGTCAGACCGAGGTGACCAATCGGACTCTAGGCACCCTTCTTCGGACGGTGCTCAAACATAACCCACACCGGTGGGAGGATCTAATACCTTTTGTTGAGTTTGCATATAACAGGTCCAAACACTCGGTGACAAGGAAGACACCATTCGAGATTGTCTACGGCCTCAACCTGCACTCCCCGATGGATTTAGTCCCTCGGCCCTTGAAGAATGGCGAGCACCTTGACGCGGCCAACTGCGCCGATGCCATCCGTAGATTGCACGAGCGGACTCGGAGTCAATTGGAGCGCAAGGCTGCACAATACGAGGCCCAGCACAACAAAGGTCGCAAGCGTCTCGTGTTCAACCCGGGGGATCTCGTGTGGTTGCATCTTCGCAAGGACTGTTTTCCGGACGCACGGAAAACCAAGCTTCATCAGCGAGGAGCCGACCCTTTCAAAGTCTTGGAGCGAATCGGGGACAATGCTTACAAGATCGACCTCCCAGGCAAGTATTCGGTCCATTCTACATTCAACATTGCCGATCTCTTCCCCTCTGTCGACCCAGCTTATGAGGAAACGGGGACGTTTCCCAACCAAGTGGGGGAGGGTGATGCGACCCCCGTTATGGATTCTAGCCAGGAGGCCGACTCGTACACACTTCACTCGAATGGCCCCGTCATCCGTGCCAGGACTCGCGCAATCCAGACCGGGACGTAGTCGCTCGTGTCGCGCCTTACCGCAGGCCACGGCGCGGCCCTCTCCGTGCCGACGCACACTGCCTTGTGCGTCCTTGACGTCGAGGAACCTCAATTTGAGCCCTCGGTGCCAACCTTCACCACCTTGGCACCATCGGACTCAACCCTTGCACCGGAGCCAGGATCGCGTCTTGAGGTTCAAGTGCCACGCGTCGCATCTGGAGCGCCAGCGTCCTCGCCAGCGCCCTAGAGTCTCGCTAGCGTCGTGTCATGCCTCGCCAGCGCCGCGCCAGACCAACGATGGCCTTGTCGCGACACTTCGGTCATGGTCGCGGACGACCTATCCTATTTCTAGTAATTTTTGCATGATTTCTAATTCCGAACATTGCTATTAGTTGTTTTATATAATAAGGAAGAGTTTATTGGGCCTTGCGCCGATGGACTCGGATTTGTGCCGCTAGGCCTAGTCTGCGAACTAACCCTAGGCGCGCCTCACTAGTATTAGGGTTTTTCATCATTTTCTTTGTGCCGCACCTATTACCTATATATAGGGTGCTATGTTATTTATTTCAATTCAACGCACACTTAGGGTTTAATATAGTCGAGGTTGTCTCCTTATTTTGCCCTAGTGTCATTGTGCCGCCCCTCTTATTATCAATAAAGCTCTCAAATTCTCACAATTGCTCTCGTGATCTCACAAGGTTCGATCAATCCAACGTTGAATCGAATCACTCAAAGCCTTCCGCCACGTACTTCGAGACCCAATACTCAAACAATGCACCGATCCGTCGCATCCCGTAACGAGAGACGCATCATATTCCCAAGTCAATATCTTTATCAACTAGAGAAGTAAACAGGGGAGATTTTTGTTTGAATTCTAACTCTAAGAAAGCAAACAAGTAATTAAACAGATTGGTTTTATCAATTGGGAAGACAATTTCATTCACAAGCATCCACTTTTATCTCAAGTTTGTTGTGCATTGATACTTAACAAGTATTTCCTTTTCTAAGATTACTCCTATTCTGATCTGATGTAATAAACAAGCAACGAGTCATGCAAATACTTAATATCAAACAAACATGAAACGGTCATGAATTAATTTCACATTAGCAGTAAGAACAAGGATAACCATGATACATGCAAATAGTTCACAACGAGTATAAACAATTACTGTTCAATTAATTATGTTTCTCAATTGTTTTAGTCCAACGATTCCTAAAACAATGAGTTCGCTACAAAGATCAAGCTTTTAAATGAGAAAACCTAGATCCTAGCCTTAGAACGCAATCAACCTCAACAAGTTGCCCAAACAAGAAGAAATCAATAACATTCAATATAGATTAAGCAAAAGAGTGATTGAAAACCCAACATCGGCTATCGCTCACAAAATCCCAACGAAGCCTATCATAAGCCTTCTCTAGATCAAGTTTGAGAAGCATCCACCCCTTTCTACCTTGTTTCTTCCTCATAGAATGCACAACTTCTTGGACCAAAACGATATTATCTTGAATGAAATGACCAGATAGAAAGCTACCCAACATAGGACCAATAAGTTGAGATAACACCTATTGCAACCTATTCACCAACACCTTAGTAATGATCTTATAGAGAATATTACACAAATTAATCAGTCTAAACTGGATAATTTGCTATGGCTCCCCAACTTTAGCAATCAGAGAAATCAAGGTTTCATTTAACCTTGGAGGCATGACTAAAGTCTCAAAAAACCCTTTCACAATCTCAATCACATAATTACCAATCAACTCCCAACACTTATGATAGAAGAAAGGGTGGAAATCATCATTACTTGGAGGTTTAAGTGGTCACATCAGTTCAACAGCCCAGAACACCTTCTCATTGCTGAAAGGGCGGTTGAGCTCCAACCAGGTGCATTGTGGCAACACCGATAAATCTCCATGTACAAAAGCAATAGGCGTTCTTTCTGCAAGAGGTAAATCGTAAAGACACTTAAAGAAACTCACCGCATGAGCCTCTAACTCCTCTATATTAAATATCCACCGACCATCCATATATCTAAATGTTTCAACCCTATTGCGTCTTCTTCGTACTATATTAGAAGTATGGAAACACCTGATATTTTTATCTCTTTCTTGAAGCCACTAGACCCTAGATTTCTGCAACTACAACAGCTCCTCTTGCTCAAGCATTAAGGCAAGCTCATATTTCAAATTAGTCTCCATTTGCAATAACAAATCAAACGGTCATGCACTGATGACTTTTTGGATACCGGTTAACCAAGTCATAAGCTCCTTCTTTTGAATATGAATGTTCCCAAAGACGCTCTTATTCCATTGAATTAATTTCTCACATATATCACCAATCGCATCTAAAGAACCAAGCTTCTCACGACATGAGTCAGAAATAAAAGCAAGGAACTCGGGGTGGGTAAGCCATGTAGCTTCAAACTGAAATGGTTGTCTTTGCTTGTCATACACCAATTTAGGATCTAGAGACAACAATATCGAATTATGGTCGGATGACAAACGTGGTAGATAATGAACCGTCACATTTTCCCATAGCATCTGACCCGCAATATTAGAGAAAACCTTGTCAAGTCTCTTTTCAACGAAAGTCCTCGTCGAATTCCACCGGCCCAAGTAAAAGCATGTCTAGAGAACCCCATATCAACCAAAACCAATATCATTCACCATCTTGCTAAATAGATTGGAATCATTAGAAAGACGCCCCGAACCACCCTTACATTCAAAAGTATGGAGAATATAATTGAAATCACCCTCACTATAAGGGGTTCATTTATGCCATCAGGAGCCCCCGACAAGTCTGACCGGAACCCGCATCTTTGCCCAGGAGAAGGTGGCATGTACACTGCCACAATATGAGACCGACACCGACCGTGCAAAACCACAACATGAATGAAATCTTGAGCAATCCTCACCACTTGTAAATTGTTTTTGTCCCAAAGAAGCCAAACATCCCCAACGAGACGGATAGCTTCGACTTTGATAGAACCCGGAAAACCAAGACGATCATAAACTACTTACGATTGCGTTCCCAACATTCGGGGCTCCAACACCACAAGAATATCCACAGAAAAATGGAAAACGAAATAACGAATCGTTGTACGAAAGCTAGGCCTACCAACTCTATAACAATTCCAAAATAAACAATTCATAGGAAACAAAACAATAAGGAGAGAAACACATACATGAACGAAACTCATTGGCTCCTTGGAGCCAAAGCTGAAATTCCATTATCCTCCATAATCATATGAGTCGAAGTCTGAGCATCATTATGCACTTGAATAATATTACCCAACGAACAAACTTCCACTTGCGGATTGGCAACCATAGCTTCTACCGGAGCTGATGTCGCAACAAGCATTGGATTGCTGGGACCCTTATTAGCCGAAGTTGCAACAACACGCCCATCAGTAGGTGAAGCAGGCTCGTTCACTTTCAGGTTAAAAAAAACTTCTCCACATCATGAACTCTGATCCATTTACCCTTAACTTTGGCCAAAGGCCTAGTTTCATTCAGAAGTTTGGATCTGGTTTTATCTTATTTTTAGTGCATCTTCCTTAACTTTTATGGCTCTTAGATGATGAAGCAACCCTATCATCACTCGAACCCTTCACAAAACTGGTTGTGATTGACCCCAAGTTGGTTGACTTTGACCCGCTTACTGCTTTATCGTTGGTGGTGCCCACTAAAACTTTTCCTACCTTATTCGGAACAATATTCTTCGCCACCAAAGCACTATGGCCCGCTGAATTAGATGAAATCAAAGTTTTCTTTTCATTGAAGATTGTAAATTGGTTATTTTCCTTTCCTTTTTCCCTAGAATCTTGTGAGATCTTTGACTCGTCTTGAGTGGGTTTCAGTGACGTCTAACCACCGTCCACAGAACTGATCCTCGCCATCAGATGATCTCCACTGACGATGTACTTCCATTTGGAGAGGTTTGATTCTTTGGGAAATTGGACGCGACATGACCATATCTCCCCCACATGGTGCTAATGAAATGAAGTTCTTCATACTCCACATCAAAATGACTCTCATTTATTGTTATCGGTCCCTTTAACGCTTTGGTGATATCCACTTCAAAGAAAACCCTGGCAAACAAACATCGATTAGAAAACATAGTCTTACGATCCACCTTGATTGGAACTCCAACTCCCACCTCTAAACGGAGTAAAATATTCTCTTCGTGCAGAATCATAGGAAGACCAACAATCCAAATCCAAGCCGGCGTAGTCGTTGTCACATCAATAAAGGGATTAAACTCTAGGGACCATTGTTTGATAATCAGATAATAACCAAATACCATCCAGACCACTTGTTAGCGCTTTCATGTAGTCCCCTGGCCTTTAACATCAAACTTCACCACATAGTATCCATTCGATAAATCTGTCACAAAAATGCGTCCCAAGGGTTTCCACATCTCCTTCAGTTTTTGCTCCATTATCGCATGAGGAACCATTATACCCAAGGATTTCACAATGAGTGAAGATTCCCACACCGATTGTCTCATACTACCATATCCTTCTACGGCCTCACCACTTGCTTACCACTCACCCCTTGGGACTCCTGGAAACTTCTATCAACATGCCTCCCCGATCCCTAGTTTTCCGACCCACCAGTCGTAGCCAAAGAGGCCACACCCATTCTGCCAAGAATATCATCCATAATTAGGTTTTTTTTTTTTATCAAAGAGAGCGTTTTTTCCTTTCACAAGATGTTCTCTCAATTGAAACCTGATATCTAGTGTTTGGTTTGTGAGTTTTTAAAATTGAAACCGATATATCATACCGACTAGGCATGGGTTTCTCATACCCTTACTTATGAGTGAGTTTGGATCTCATTTTCACTCTCGTTCATTCTTATCTCAAATTATTCTCTCTTTCTCATTTCCGAGCCCCTCCTAAGCAAACACCCAAATATTTCGTGGCCCTATTTCGGGGGAGATCTTTCAATATCAATCTTTCCACATATGTTGCCGAGAGATTCACTTGAACAACACTTAAGGAGTCCTAAATCTAATTTACCACATCCAATTGAGTAAATGGTACAAAAGTAATCTACCTAGTACAATTATAAAACAAAAGCCAAGTCTTTGTAAAAATTTGAGCCACTTGACAATTTGAAATATTTTTTATTTTTTCTAAAATACTTTCACTTACCCACAATCTCAAAAACCACTACACATTAACAAATTAATATTTGTTAATTTTACTAAGAAAATATTTTTAAAATTTTTAAAATTTTCTTAAACCACTTTCACCTTACCCACTTTTTCCACTATCACAAAAACCACAACCAACTAACAAATTAATATTGTAATTTGTAATTCTATACTAAAAGAAGTGTGATTTGTGAAAATGTGTTTGTAATTTTTTTAAGAACAAGTCTATAATAATTTATAAATGACTTTTATATTAAATCTGTACACGGTACATGAATAACACTAAAAGTGTGATTTAGTCGTGAAAAATGTGTTCGGGAAATTTTTTTAAGAACAAGTCGAAAATAATTTTTATATTAAACACGTACAAGGTACGGAAATAACACTAGTTCCTCATTATAGAAGATCACTTGGTGAATTACAAAGGATTGAGAAATGTAGGTTTTATAATAGATCTCAACTAGTTATACCCGTCGTGCCATGCACGATTACGACTCGAATTAAATATAAGCATATTTATTTTAATATAATGATACATAAAAGATAAAAAAATTTATACTCACATACGTACGATAGTTTTTTATTTTTAGAATCAAATAAATTTCGAATTTTTATAAATAAATAGAGAGAAAAATTATTTGAAAAAATAAATTAATATAAATAAAAGTTGAAATTTTAAAAATAAAGTTGGGCCAAAGTCAATGTGGTGGCTCAAAAAGATACAACTTTACTCACATACGTTAAATTTTTTAACCAAAATTTATTTTTTTAAAAATCTTTTACATCATAAATGGATAAAAAGACATAGATAATGTAATTTTTTATCATCTTGTAATATTTTTTTTTAATTTTTTTTATCATAATTTGATTTAAGAAAACTTTTATAGAAATAAATATATAGATAAAGATAATGTAATCAACTGATAATCAATTATATACTCAGAATCTATCCTAATATATACTATAGTTTATTTTATGTTAGATAGAATCTTTTCAATATATATAAATTGTGAGAATGACATATACGAAAAATCCTAGGTGGCACATGGTAAAATCCTACGTGGCAAATAGCTTATATTGTGATAAAAAAATACCTTAAATAAATTATTATATCAATAATATTTTACCAAATATTTAATACTTTTATATTTTATTTTATTTTAGATATAATATTTTTAATTTAACTAAATTATCATATCAAATATTTCACATCGATACTTAAGATTTAACATTAGATGACATCTTTATTTTAGATAGAATCTTTTCTAGATTAATTTATCCTATTTCTATATTATCCTAAAATAATATCAACATATATAAATTACCAAAATAAAAAATCCTATGTGGCGAAATCCTAGGTGGCATAACGTGGGAACGACACGTAGGAAAATCCTAGGTGGCGCAACGTGGTGGCGAAATCCTAGTTTTACCCGTCATACCATGTACGACTAGAAATTTTATAAACATTATAAATAAGATATTAATAAATAAATAAAAATATAATATAAACTTTAATATAAGTAATTTATTGTTCGTATAATGCATATAATTTCTTAATCAAATATTATATTCTTCCTATTTTATTACTTTTCATGTACGTAAATTTAGAGTTTATCAAATATTTCAATATCTATTAAATATTTTATTATCCATTTTCATTAATTTAAAATTTTTTAACTATTTATTCATTAATTTTTTTATAAAATGAAATCACTATATTTCTATAAATAAATTCGTCAAAAGATATATGATAAAATATTTATATTTATTTTTAAATATTTAAATATTTTATCTTTAATTTTAAATACTTGTATAAGGAAGTTTTCAAAAAATATTATTAAACTAAATAGATATTTTTTTGATGTTAAAGATAAATTTAAATAGTTAAAAAGAATTTAATAGAAAGAAGTTATAATAATAGAAATAAAAATTAATTTTTTAAATATAAGGTGGGGCTAGAATTGTTCGGTAATTCGAAAAGGTACAACTTTAATATATAGTTATAGATATTACCTATTTTTTTATATTTAAACATTATAAGTATTTATTATTAATTTTTTTATTATAAAAGAAAAAATATATCTATAAATAATTTTATGAAAAGACATCATGCTAAAAGGTAAAAGATATTTATACTTATTTTAAAATATTTTAAATTTGTTATATTTAATTTTAAATATTTATATAAAGAAGTTTTTAAAAGATATTGCTATACTAAATAGATATTTGTTTGATTTTAAAGATAGATTTAAATAGTTAAAGAAGAATATAATAGGATAAAGTTAAAATATTAGAATAAAAATTAATTTTGTAAATATGAGGTGGGGCCAGAATTGTTCTGGTGACTCGAAAAGGGACAGCTTTAATATATAGTTATAGATACATAGATTATTTCCTTATAGGTACAATCCAATATGTCTCATCCATATATCAAAAAATAACTTCCCACTTTGAAAGTAAGGTGAAATAATATTTGGAATATAAAGTTAGTAGATTTATTATTCTATTACTATTTGATTTTA
Source organism: Fallopia convolvulus (assembly GCA_964016875.1). NCBI lineage: Eukaryota > Viridiplantae > Streptophyta > Magnoliopsida > Caryophyllales > Polygonaceae > Fallopia > Fallopia convolvulus. The sequence goes on from OZ024718.1 coordinate 25,003,471, forward strand.
TAATCAAACTCTATTAGACTCAAGGGTTGAGCTTGTTTGCGCAGGTGCACTTGTAAGAACTCCTCCTGCGCCATGGTCCATGTATCTTACGTTTATGATATTAGATCGTGGTTTTGGTAATGTCATTTCATTATAAATGTGAGCCGGGTCTACAACATAAGGGCCCCGTCATAACGACATGTGAAGTGACTGGGCTTATAGGTACACTTGAGTTATTAATGGTGTACGTCCAGCCCAATGGTGGTCCAAATGTAAAATAGTCCATATGCAATGCATATTGAATACCGACCCAACAAACTCCAATTTGAAAATAAACTACAACTCAAAATAAAAGTATTTTTTCAGGCAGTCAAATATAGTATTTTGTTTTTCTGTTTTTGTCTAATCTTCGGTGAGATGACTGATGAGGAATTTTCCATTGGTAATGAATATTCTAATTGGAATCCGTTTGATTAATTTTTTTTTTTTTATCATTAATAGTCGGCAATTTTTTACGCACTCTTATTTTTATGTTGCGCACTCAAGGTTGTGCGGATCTGAAACTCGCCCATGATTTTCCATAATTTTTTTTTAAAAATCCGGGTTTTCTTGTGCGGATCCTAAAACCGTCCAAAAAAATAAGAAAAAACCGGATTTTCTTGAGCGGATCCTAAAACCGTCCAAAAAAATAAGATTAAATCGGGTTTTCTTGTACGGATCCGAAACCCGTCCAAAAATTGACCCTAAACCGGACCAATTTGTGCGGGTCTTAGAACACACAAATTAGGTCAAATCTTGTGCGGGTTTCAAACCCGCACAAGATTAGGTGTGAAACTAGCAGCATATTCCGACCATAAACCATGGGGAGATTTTCCAAAAGACCACCCTGACCCTTGTTTTACACCACCAAATATCTTTTGGTCCGATTATTTTACCCACTTTATAGTTCACTTGTTTTGATTGGGTTAAATTAATTGTTTTATTATTTTTCCATAATAAAATAACTTTTATAATTTTTACCTCTAAAAAAACGATCATTTTTCAAATTTATATACGGATTACATCTCTTTATTTCATTTTGTTGGTAAATGACACCATTGGTACACAATTTTAGGCCTTCATTGGGGATTTGTTAAATACTAGCTATATCCGCCGTGTCATGCACGACTACATGAATTTAACATTGTACGTAATTTATTTAATGAATATGATTTTAATTTAATATAAAAAACTTATTTATTAGAAGAAAAAAATTATATAAAATTTTACAATTGGTGTCATACGGTCATGTGAAACGGGCCCAAATTATTAAGGTGAGCCCACTATAATTTTAATGGCTTAATGATAATTTATTTATGCAAAAATATAAATAAAAATTATTTGAATAAGAATTATTTAATTTTAAAATCTTTTACAAAAAAATATAAAAAGGTAAAAATAATCTAAATTCTTGTAACTTTTTATTTATCAAATTCAATTCTTTAAAAGAATTTGAATAAAAATAAAAAATCTACTTAATAAGAAATGATGAAAAAATATAAATAAATAATGAATTTTTGTTGATAAGATAATCATTTACATAAATAATTTAAAAAGAAAATTAAGGAAAAGATAACGTAATTTTTTTTTATCAAAAGTCAATTTAGGAAAGTAATTATATAGATTGAAAGTTCTAATTTTTACCAAAATTTTATTTAAGATAAACCTTTTACATATATAGAAAAAAATAAAGATAAATAATTTTCTATAATTTTAAATAAAATTCAAATTTAATTTTTTTCATATAACTAGATAGATATTTAATTGGAAAAACTCAATTAATATATCTATCTTAAGAGGTTGATTCATATGGAAATGTGGCTTATCATGAAAACTAAGAACAAATGAGAACCTTGGATTTGAGAAATGGATGACTAAGATTATAAGAGATAGGGGCAAACCTCACATTATTAAAAGGCTGTTCACATATAACCGCATTTTAACTTCAGAAAATTTAGTATACGTTCACATATAATATAGGTATGTTCACATATTAGTATTGCATGTTCACGTTTTATGGCCTTATGTTCATACTCGATTTATATAATTCTACATACGTAAAAAGACTTAACAAAATAAAGTAAGAAAAAAAATTAAAAAAAATTAAAAAAAATAAAATAAGAATTTTACATAAACTTTTTTTTTACATTTCCCACGCATTATAATAATTCTCGTTTGAAAGTTTTATTGAGGAAATTACTTTATTTTATTAAATAAGAGTATGTAAAATTCAATCGACAAGTACGGTTCCTACATAATTTTTTTTTCAAATCATCGTCGTGCATGACACGATCGGGTCTTGCTAGTATAATTAATTTATAAATGTTATCCTTTGTAGCCCTTATAAAGTCTTCTTGTAATATGATAGCTTGAATATCTATATTTTAAAATCCTAGACCTTAGACCATAAAAGCTTAGATCCTAGACCCTAAATCTTGTGCATATTTTATCTTATAGACCCTAAATTCTAAAATTCTAGAACCCAAAACTACTTAAATCCAAGTTTTTTTAAACCTTAGACCCTAAACCTTATAATGTTTTTAAACCTAGGGTCTAGGGCTTTAAAAACTTGGGTTTAAGTATTTTTGGGGTCTATGATTTTAGGGGTTAGGATTTAAGGTAAAGTATGCATAAGATTTTAGGGTCTAAGGTTTAGGATTTTAGGGTCCAAGGGTTAGTGTTTTATAAATTTAAAGTTTAGGGTTAAGGTTTAGGGTTTGATTAGGGTTAAGGTTTTAGGATTTAGTTAGGGTTAAGGTTATAGGGTTTAGGGCTTTAAATCGTTCAAATGCTATAAAATTGTTCATTCTTATAAGAATTTGTTATGATGAATTAGAATCGTTCATTCTTATAAAAATTCGTTATAATGGTTATAATTCGTTATAATCGTCAATGGTTTATGGTCATTATAATCGTTTAGAAATTAGAATTATTCATTCTTATATGAAATGGTTATAATCGTTTAGAATCGTTCATTCTTATACAATATCAATGAGAATGAACGATTCTCAATGATTGTAACGATTTCCTATAAGAATGAATGATTTTAATTTTAGATAACAATTTCTTATAAGAATTGACGATTCTAAACAATTATAACAAATTTGTATAAGAACGAGCGATTCTAATTCATTCTAATGATTTTTTTTATAAGAATGAACGATTCTAAACCACTATAAGGATTTTGTATAAGAATGAACACTTCTAAACCACTATAACAATTTTGTATAAGAATGAACGATTCTAAGCAATTGTAAAGATATCATATAAGAATGAATGATTCTAATTTCTAAACGATTATAATGATCATAAACCATTATAAAAATTTCATATAAGAATAAATTATTAGAATTCATTATAACGATTATAAGAATGAACAATCCTAATTCATTATAATAATTTTTAATAAGAATTAACGATTGTAACGATTTCTTATAAGAATGAATAATTCTAAACCATTATAACGATAATTTAAAAAATGAGCGATTCTAAACCATTATAACGAATTTTTATAAGAATGAACGATTCTAATTCATCATAACAAATTCTTATAAGAATGAATAATTTGTTGATATTATTTTAGGATAATATAGAAATAAGATAAATTAATCAAGGAGAGATTCTATCTAACATAAACATGTTATCTATTATATATTAGGAATTAGGATAGATCTAAAAGATTTTATTTAAAATTAAAATAAATTATAGAACATTAGATATTATATATTAAGATAGGAGATTGAATCAAATGAAAATGGGGCTTATCATGAAAACTAAGAACAAATCTGGACCATCCGATTGAAACACTAGAAATGAATCTAGGCCATCCGATTAAAAAAATAATTCTCGTTTGAAAGTTTTATGTAAATTGATTTAAGATATGAAATTTGATTTTTTTACAATTATTAAAATATTATTATATCTAATAATAATATTTAATAATAATACATTATTTTTATATATTTTGATAATAAAATATATTATAATTTTTAGAATAAATTATATATATCCTAAAAATATAAGAAATCATGTCAACCCAATGGTTTTTCGGGTTGAACCCAACAGGTTTCGAGTCTATCAGGCTTAGTCAATTTCGAGTTTCGGGTTAAAATTTTCGGGCGGTTCGAGTGGGGTTTACGAGTCGGGTCAGCTTTTAACGACTCTACTAGCTACACTTCTCCCATTTACTATATCATTCAAAACATATATACAAAAACAAAAAAAAAACATAATAATATTTTCCAAATGTTACAATTTTATATAGTTTATTCAAGTAATCTTAACCATTTTAGTTATGTTTTAATTGACCAAAGCTATTTAAATTAGGTAGTATAATAAGTAATTTAATATTTTTCTAATTATTTTTTGTTTCTAAAAAAAAAGAGAAAACAAATATGGGATCATGGTATGATGACAAAAAAAGGGTATTAAAACAAAAAATGTTTTTTTGGTTTAGGTACGTAGTATAATAAATAGCTAGATAAGGTTACTTGATTATTTATTATTCATGTTATAAATACAGGGGGCTTTATTAGAACAAAAAATGACATCAATCAATGCCTAAGATCACCGAATGAGAGAGGAGGGGGTTTCAGGGTATCTACCGCTAATGTGCGGATTTGAAACCCGCAGTTTCCGCAAATTATACGCGTAAAAATGGTGCTCTTGGGCGGGTTTAAAAACCGCACAAGACCACAGTACCCTAGTTTTGGACGGGTTCAAAACTAGTACAATCTCAAAACGGTTTTTTTGTGCGGATTGTCAACCCGTACAGGAACACGTTTTTTTAGATTTGCGCTTGTGCTAGTTTCGAACCGGAACAAAGTGTCCGGTTTTTTTTAAAATTATGTGCGGATTTTCAACCCGCCCATATGTCTGTCCTTTTTTGTGCGGGAAGTCAATCCGCCCATAAAGTCGGATTTTTCCGAAAACCGGGTGTCACTTTTTGTACGGGTTCAAAATCCATCCATGGTTTTTAAAAAATCCGGTTTTTTTATGTGCGCGTAACAAATCCGTCCATATCAGAGTGCGCAACATAAAAAAAAGAGTGCGCAAACAAACTAAATTATCATTTTATAAATTTGGGTATATATAGATAAGTTTCAAAATTATATTAAAAGTATTATTTTTCATATTTCTATATACCGAGGTCAAATTGAGGCGGATAGTACCTTCCCATCCTACCCCGACCCCAATCCGAGGATATAAAATTTGCCACATTTCCGCTTCCGTTCCCGGCCAAGCTGGGAAATTTCCGCCCCATTAAGGGTGGGTTCCATCATCGTAGGGTTTTTGTACAACCCTAATCAAATGAGATCAGATGCTTTATATATGAATGTGAACACATAATATAAAATATTTGAGCACATCGGGAACAAAAGCGTGTTCATTTACTTTATACTATATATTCATCTATTTTGTATTATTTATATATAATTAATTGTACCCGTCGTACATGGTACGACTACGATAATAATCAAAATCTAGTGATTTTTATTTGTTAATTTTATCGCTCGTAGAATGTATAATTTTTTTAATCGATATAAATGGTTAAATTTAATGTTGAAAATGAAGATATATTATTAAGATAAAATAATTACATTTCAATTTTTTCTTGATAATATTTGATAGATATACAAATTTATATATTCAAATACGGAAGATATAAGAATTTAAAAAATAATAATTAACTTAATAAATAATATATAATAAAATATGAAAGATGAGGATAATTTAATTATATAAAATATTTAAATTTTAATTAATTTAATTTAAGATGTGACCAAACTCAATTTGTGGTTCAATAAAGTAAAGATTAGATAAGATTAAATATTATATTAGTCATATTTTATTACTTTTCATGTATGTAAATTTAGAGAATATCAAATATTTTAATATATCTATTAAATATTTATTATCTATTTTTATTAATTTTAAAATTTAAAAATATTTATATTATTTTTTTATTATAAAAAATCAATGTATATCTATAAATAAATTCGTCAAAGGATATATGCTAAAAGATTTATATTTATTTTATAATATTTTATCTTTAATTTTAAATATTGTATAAGGAAGCTTTCAAAAGATATTGTTATACTAAATAGATATTTGTTTGGTGTTAGAGATAAATTTAAATAGTTAAAAAAGAAATTCAATAGAAATAAGATACAATAATAGAAATAAAAATTAATTTTTTAAATATGAGATGGGTCCAGAATTGTTCTGGTGACTCGAAAAGGTTTAACTTTAATATATAATTACAGATTTTATTGAAAATATGCATTTAATTTTAATTTATTTAATGTTCATTCTCCCCACCCAAAAAAAGTTAAAAAACAGACACAATTCTCCCAAGTCCCAACCAAAATCTTAAACTAAAACTGAATTCTCTAAAAAAGTGTAATTGGACTATACATGTGGGAGAAAAGTGCGAAATCAAAGGAGCCTGGAACTTCCATCAATTGTGTGTTGCAGATTTGCAAGTGCAATCACTACCTCTTCCGCAACTTCTCTTTTACACTTCAATCTCACTTCAATTCCTACTTATAACTAACCCGTTCATCATTGTTGTGTTGAATACAAAGCAGTGAAGTTATAAATGTTTGAGCTGTCTTTTTGCACTATGCATGCAACTTGAAATCCAACCAATCCCATCAAACAATTCAGTGGGGAATCTCATTAAGAGAGACTCGATCGCTATGATGAAACACAAAATGATATGATTTACCTGACCAAACCCCACGAAATTCAATTCCCACTTTAATTGTTCAACCCCCAAAACTGTAATTAACAGCTAAAAAACGTACACGAAGCCCACTACGTACAATTCCATCGATCCCACGTTTGCTAGCTTCATGTATTATGATTGCTTTGTTTGGTTCTCGTTGGAGATCATCGATCCAAATTTCCCATTCGTTTATACAAACATGGACCAACTTCAACTTACTCATATCCGGAGAGTATAATTATAACAATGTCATAATTACTTTGTAAGCAACATGTGCAAGGGGGCCGTATAGCTATTTCCAGTCTCGATAGCCACCTTCTAGCTCAAGTCATTTGGAGATATTCAACGTATACATGATTTTCTTAGAGCTAACGAGGTTCTTGAAGTCATTTTGAGATATGGCGGTCTGGAGGGATAGAATTAGAGTAGAGGAATTTTTTTTATTCTTTCTGTCTATGTATTTGGTGCATGTGTTAGGCGTGCTGTGTTCAGAATTTTATGTTTGTCTCTTGCCTGTTTGCTTTTGTTTTCATTTGTTGGGATATATATATATATATGTGTGTGTGGAAACAGAGTTTCTCCCATTGGAAGTTTAGTGAATAAATGCCTAGTACTCTCTCTTCCAATCAATGCCCACAAACTTTGTCACTATCAAAAATACTCTCTTTTCATGTTCGGGTTAAGGGTGTGTACATTTTGACTCAAACTCGTGAGAAGAGTTATTGCTGTTGTTCGTATTGATGAATTTTCACTTACCTTAGCTTCGCTACCATGAAATTTCTTGATACATATTACTTATCATAGTCTTTGTAAGAGTTCGTGGGCCATAATAGGGGGTCGTGTATACATAAGTCTAGTATACTGTGAGCGGGTAAAATTAATTTCTTTATTATTTTCGATATTATCAAGCAAAAAAGTATTTTTCTTTAATTATTATGCTATCCTTTACTTTAAATAAGGTTTTTAATTGTGTTAAGATATATATTTTGTTATAAAATTAAATACGGTAGTTATTCGTTATAATGGAGGATTATATCTTAGTCGAAAGATAGAATTTCCGCGTGGATTGAGGAACAAGAAATCGCTTGTTGGGCCTTGAGAATTACCGGCCAACCCTAAGAGATAGAGTTTTCGACCTTATCTCTCCCTCTCCCTCATTATAAATACATGTCTTTGCTATGTATGGTGAGCATATTCATATTTGCTGAGCTCGCTAGAACGTCTTATCCTTTACCTCGATGTTCGATCGACAAACTGCTCTTTTGACTTAGGCATCAGAGGTGGATTAGGGGGTCTCCGTCTCTTGTGTCCATTGTTTTGCAGGTTCTAGGTTGAAGAGGAGCAATCGATCCACACAATTATGGTGTTGGAATCGATCTCAAAAGAGAAAGAAGTGAATTTTCGAAGTCCTGGGGCAATCGTGCAAACCGAAATCGAGCATAATGCCCTCAGCGCGAAACCGCGATCGCGGAGCCAAAAACAACGATCGTGGCACCCAGGGCGATCGTGCGAACTCCGATATTCACTCGTAGTATCGAACCTAGCGCGCAGCGATCACGCGAACTCCGATACTCGGTCGGAGGATCGAACCCTAGCGCACACCGAGCAAGGCGCCTTGCTTGAAGACGACCTGAACCGTGACCCGGCCCCACGCACAAGCACGATTGCTCATCGCGCGAGCCGTCAAGGGATTGAGTCGAATGACGGAATCGATGGTCGTAGTGTTACACGGTCCAAAACTGATGAATTTGGCCAACTATGGGACTTCAGCAATGCAATCGAAATTTACAGAGTCGTGAGCCGTCGCATGAACCGGAACGAGAAATCGTGGTCATAGATCATAACCGTGACTGTGGCCTAGCGATTCATGACCGCTGTCGAGCGCAACTACGCATCTCGGAGCCCACTTCGGCTCTAATCCGAAAGTGGAGCTCCAATGTCGTCAGGCCCCGCTACAAGCATGGTCAATCAAGCCATGCCGGGTCCAATCTAGCACGTGGTGACACTCGCACATCCTTGGCATCCGAGCCAAACGGTAGGAATGGGGCATCAACCACCGCCGAGAACGAGGAGGATGAGATCACACATGCCTTAGCCTCCGTCTTGAGAGAGAATGAGCATATTCAAAATAAGCGTGCCCAGGCAGAGTTCCACTTGGATCAAGCCTTGGAAGAAATCACTAGATTGAAATGCACCTATGATAAAGTTCAAGGGAAGTGCCACGTCAGCGAATCGGCGACCGAAGGGACCAATCGACGGCTCGCTATCGTTATCGAATTCGTCGATAACCGCCGTGGTCTCGAGCTGGTAAGCAATGAAGAATCTGAAGAGATGCAAGTTGACTACGAGAGCAATCGTAGGGAGCCTAAAGGTCGACGAAGGGGCAAGCAACACGAGGCATCCTCGCATAAGAGGTCCCGAACCGCAGACCACCCTCAATCCAGCGGATCGACCTTGGACGACCCGGAAAGTTCCAGCGATCGCGGAAGCCGCCGTGGTCGCGACAGGACTGGTGGCGACCGCGGCAGCCCTAGCGGCGATGATGGCCGGAGCAATCATCACGAAAATTCGCGCGACCGTGGAGTAGATCGTACGTTATGACCCATCCTTAAGGCCGAGTCAGCTCATGACCAAGGCAATAAGAAGAAAAGATGACGTGATCGACGTTAGAGGAAAAGCGAGGAGAGGCATGAAGGGCAAGATCAAGCCCTAAGGCGCACTTAAAGGAGGTTGCTTGATCTTTTATGTGCGCAAGGTGAAACCTTGCAATTGGCTCAAGAGCAAGTCGAGCACAAGATGGATATGGTGACATCGACACCATTCAATAGGAGCATCCAACGTGCCAAGCCTGCGGAAAAATTATCACCGCCATCATTCACTCTCTATGATAGGCATTCGGACCCCATAAACCACGTAGCAGCGTTCTCTCATAAGATGGCATTATAGGTGTCTAATGATGCTAAAATGTGCAAAATGTTCCTAGGTAGCTTTGACAAGGGTGCATTGAAGTGGTTCCAAAGCTTGAAGCCAAATCAATCTTGTCATGGGATCAACTTGCCACTAAGTTTTTAAGGCATTACATAGCCAATAGCCAAGATGCAGTGTCTTTAGACACACTCATCTACCTCAAAAACGATAAAAACGAAAGCTTGTGTCGCTTTGCCAATCATTTCATGGAGTGCTACGCCGAGATCGATGGGTGTGATGAGAAGACTGCAATTGCCGCCTTTAAGAGGGCAATTTCATTGGAGAGCAAGCTAAGGGAAGACTTGACACTTCATCTTCCTTTCACCATATATTTCCGGAAATTGTGTCACGTGCTAGAAGTGATGCAGGTTTAACAAACTAAACCGCGATCGACACGGCCACCTGCGCCCGCGGTTGACAGTTTGGTCTTCCGTGATAAGGACCTTGCTTCAGTCCAAATCCCGCATAACGACCCCTTGATCGTCACAGTCAAGCTTGACGGCTTCAAAGTGTGTTGGACATTAGTGGATCTAGGGAGCTCGTTGATATCTTATATTATGATATCTTCAGGCTACTAGGAATGAAGAATGAAGACTTGATTCCGGTCAAGATGCAGCTCACGTGACTTGAAGGATATCCGACATTCCCGCTTGGAATGTACAATACCCAGGTCTATTAGGCAAAGAAGGAGTTTAAAGTTTAGTTCAGAATCGTTGACTTGCCTGCCCCATGCAACTTGATCTTGGGTGGGCCATAGATTCATGGGATGGAATACCATCGACCCTCCATCAAATAATCCAGTTTAGAGATGAAGACGCCACAGTCTGGTTGTGGGCTATCAGCTAGAAACGCGCATGTACTATAAGGGAAATCTCCCTAAATAGAGTTTCTGCACAAAGTTGAAGATGAGCCGAGAATCGAGAGCCAGGAGCGTAACCGCGATCGTGGGCTCGATAGCCGATACCGTGAGCTTTGCTCATTCTCTAAGGTAAAACCGCGACCGCGGGTCTACAGACTACAACCGCGGGACAAATGACCGTGGATCCCTAAGACGCAACCACAACCTCGACGTACGCTGAAGGAGAACTTCCTTCTCGAGAGAAGAACCGTGTTTGCAACCCACGCGGGCGCGATCACAGTTACCCGTATTCCCCTACGCAGGGATCTCGGGATTAGGAAGTGCATGTAATTAGGGCACTCTTTTTCCCACGTGGTTTTGATGAGACCCTTAAGTTTTTATTTTTCATTCATTAGCTCGATCTGTCCTTAAGATCATGTCATTCATGTTTATTTTCAATAAAAGTCAGTTTTTGCATTAGCTTAAGTCTTGCATAAAAAAAGAGTGCAACGTTAATTCATCGCATTAACGGAATTCTACATATGCGCGTATGTAGAGGAGCAAAGGAACCGAATATACGAACACTCACTCAAGGGGACCCCAACGAGTAATCTGCATGGCCACTTCGAATAGGTCCTAGAGTACTAACATCTTAGTTGCGTTTTAACGTAACTAACACCCAGGTGGGGCATTTATCAGCTGGTAAAATTAATTACCTTATTATTTTCGATATTATCAGCCAAAAAGGTATTTATATTTATTATGCTATGTTTTGCTTTAAATAAGGTATTTAATTGTGGTAAGATATATATTTTGGTATAAAGTTAAATACGGTAGTTATTCTTTATAATGTAGGATTCTATCTTAGTCGAAATATAGAATTTCCGCATGGATTAGGGAACAAGAAATCGCCTATTGGGCCTTGAGTAATATCTGCCATCCCTAAGAGAGAGAGAGAGAGAGAGAGAGAGAGAGAGTTTTCGACCTTCTCTTCCCCTCTCCTCCATTATAAATACATGTCTTCGCCATTTATGGTAATCATACTCATATTCGCTGAGCTCACTAGCACGTCTTATCCTTTACCTCGACGTTCGATCGACAAATTGCTTTTTTGACTTAGCCATCAGAGGTGGATTAGGGGTCCTCGCCCCCTATGTCCATTGTTTTACGTCTCAAAACATATACAACCCCCTGAACTTGTGTAAATTAGTCAGATAGACACCCCACTTTTGGTTTGGACCTATTGAACACTTAAACTTTATAATTCGGGTCTATAAACACCTGGTCGAAGACAACTTCGTTGAGTGTAAAATTTTATGCCACCTAGACAATTTTATTTGTAAATGTTAAATTTCCTTAAAAAAAATAAACTCTATCTATAGAGTTGGAGTTATGTGAACCCTTGATTAAAATCAATGTTTTAAATTAATTTACATCTCTTTAAAATCTAAAAAGAAACTAATCCCTAATTTATCTCTACCTAATAAATATTTAACTAATAAAATCATGTCTCACCTTCCTTCTCTGTCGTTTATCAATGTCGCAATTCGGATCCAGTTCCAAGCATTCCTCCATGGTGGCCTTGCCGTCGGCATCTCTGCTTCTGGCCAATTCACCGCTGATGGAGACACCTAGTGCTTATACCCCCAAGCCTTGAAACGGTAACCCTAGATCGATGGCCGTTGGGTTTGGCCATGAAGCTTTGGAGAGAGACGTTGAGAGATCCACCTCGTCTCGATCCCCGTCGCCCACTTCACCCACCGCCCATCTATGCGGTCCCATCCCAAATCCATAATTGTTTGGGTTCTCCCACTAACCAACCCATTCTCTGCTCAGGGCTAGGCCTAACCCCCCCCCCCCCCCCTCAGCACTGCGACTCACCCGATCTACCCCATCCAGATCCAGCAATGACCCTAAACTACCTGTGTCACTAACCTATTTCCACCACCAGTAGTAACAACCAACCTCTCGGTCGCCCATTTTGGATCGAGAATGATGAAGATGAACCCATGGAATCCAAATCGAAAATTGGAATCGGAAACTTGGCTACTCCGTCGCCAGTCTTGGTAAGGAAATTGGAATCGAAAACCATGGTTGGAGAGGTGTTGAAGGAGGCTTATTTGGCCAATTTTGCTTCATGTTATACGCAGGCAAATGAAGAAGACGATGAAAGAAAGTAGGAAGAAAGGAAAAAAAGGAATAGATAAAAGGGCTTTGTTATTTAATAAAAGGATTTTTTTATTAATGTGATTTAATAAGCGCTTCACTCACCCAATTGCGTTTGGCTTGCACGCACTTGCCACATCATCGACCATGTATTTAATATATTTTAATTATAAAGTTTAAGTGCTCAATAGGTTTACATCAAAGGCGGAGTGTCTATCTGACCAATTTGCAAAAGTTCAGGGGGTTGTATATGTTTTGAGCCATTGTTTTGCAAGTTCTAGGTTGAAGAGGAGCTTGGAACAGAAAGTGAAGAATGGAGTAAAGAGGAGTATTCAATCAGTGCACTAAAGACGAATTTTTGTGCACTAACCACTAACATATACAATTTTCCAACTTTCCATGTGGGAATGAGCATTCTAACATGCCACCGCAGGTGCAATTGGCCTGACCTAGTTGACACTTGGAAAAATAGATCTAGCATCTCAATCTCTTATAGCTAGCCCAGACAATGAGCAGTGACATCTCAATTTCTTTATAGCCAACTCAACCTAAACAACGGGCATATATCATAAACCGCTTAAACCCAATCTCGAACTAGTCAGGAAACGGACCCAACACCAAACCGTGAGCTCTGATATCATTTGAAAAATTGTATGCTATAACAAGATGGTCGTGTATACATAAGTCCATTATAAAGCTTAGTAAAATTCCATTCTAAAATCAATTGATAATAAAAAAAATAACTATAAACTTATATATTAATCAGTTTTATATCCCAAAATCCTATATAAAAAAAGTATTCTAACAGTCTTGTGTATTTGTTAACACGGTGTATCACAACAACGGATATTAGTGGAAAAATGATACGTGAACTATTTTTCAAAGCATACATTATGCAATCCTTTTAATTACAGAATCAATTAATTGTAAAATTTGATAAGAAGTAGCATACTTTTTTTTATAAGGAAAGAGATTAGAGTGGCCACTAACAAACTAGCGGTCGTCCTAGAGCATCATGTCGGATGAGGGTAAGTAAACCGGAATCAACTGCAAGCGGGATATGTTGATGATTTTAGTGTGATTGGGATTCATACGACACTATGAGATCTTACTTTGCTATGTCACGGGTTTGGTTGTGCGAAGTGCGCGCTCGTGTAAGCATAGTTGAGGTCTAGAGGGAAGCATTAAGGAGAAGTTGCATTACCTGAAAAGGAACAATGTTTGTTCCCTATTGGATGGTTGTGCGAAGTGCGTGCTCGTGTAAGCATAGTTGAGGTCTAGAGGGAAGCATTAAGGAGAAGTTGCATTACCTGAAAAGGAACAATGTTTGTTCCCTATTGGAGGAAACAATGTCTGTTCCCTTGGAGGGAACAGTAGTGGGAACAATAGTTCTCTGACTCATGCCTAAAATTTCGGCACGTTGTTAATTGTTGATAGCGGTCATTTAAACGTTGTGTAACTGCATTGTAACTTCTTTAATGGGTTAATAACTGATGGGTGACATGGGTTATTCAAGATAACCTTCGTGGCACTTGGTAACCGCCGTTAACTTCTAGTAACCGCCGATAACTGCTGTTAACCGTTCCCTGAAACAATTTCCTTTGCCTATATAAAAGGCTATTGGGAGATTGGTGTCGGGTGGGACGTAGGTTCACGTGGGTTCACACAATCAGAGGAGAACGTCTATCTCCATGATTGAACTTCAATTAGAGTCTAATATCCATTTTACATGAACTCTAAGGTTCGATCTCTTTCAGGAGCCTTGTTAGAGATCGGTTGGTTTGTCTTATCTCACTTCAAATTTCGTGGATTCCCCAAGGCTATGTAGGGGGCGAAATATTGATTTCGGAAAGCGTTTCTACGTGATTCAAATCTATATCAAGTATTACATATGACTGATCTACTGAAGAGTCATCTTCAACTACATCCACGAAGAGGAACTCCACGGCTTCAGCATCGCACTGTTCCCTGAGTACCAGTAGATACAAGATCTTCGGTGGGAACTACGAAGCAAGAGTCCAAGACACCTACATTCGAAATCAATATTTTGAGATCAATCATATGGCAATATCTTCCGAGGAAGACAACCAAGTTGAAGTTGGAGGAGATCAAATGTTTGATTGTCCTACTTAAGAACCTGAAAACCTATAAAGCTGAATCCGAATTCTCTCATGTTTGATCTTGGGAAATGAAGGGGTTTCTCCTTGATATTCTTCTGATGGATGATATGTAAAGTGTGGTAATGTTTGATCCTTACCCATGTGTGATATTTAGATCATGGAATAAGAAATTCGAACAATGGATGTGTTTTGTACACATGTTCATGTTTTCTCATTACTTATTGAATGAGAGTTGATTGGTGTAATACCCAAGTTTGATTAAATATATATAAGATATTAATATATGATTGTGTATGGAAAACTGAATTTTGGATCAAATGATCAAATTTTGGATAACTAATCCCGAGAAGGGAACGTTGAATGGTCCCGTGAGGGAATTGTTCCTTGATAAGATTATTGTTCCTTGAAGGAAATGAATAAGTTATAGCAGTTGTCTATATGAAGAATATTCTTTTAAGAAAGATGTACCCTTGAAGGGAACATCGAATGTTCCTTGCAATGGAACGAACCTGTTTCCGATGGATTGTTGCTTGTTCCCTGATATAAATTCTATGGGAACAAGAGTCTATTACAGGACGTTATACTTTATGGTATTTGATAACCATATAAGATGATCAAGGATGTGATCATGAATAAACGATGATATCAGTCTACTATACTTGCGTATAGATTACTCATGATTAAATCTAGATTACTTACTCCAAGTATGTTGTTCCCTTGACAGGTTACTGAGTAAATTATACTAGATATCAGATTACTTAATTTAATTCTATTGATCCCTGGACAGATTACTTGATGAAGTCTACTGATGAAGGCCCTACTGTTTGTTATATTTCTTATTTGCATACTAATGATGGTGTTTGTGTAGCATGTACAATATGTATGATTTCATGAGAACTGAAAAATTCTATGAAGGACATGGGGGAGGTCGAAGTTAATCCTTGGGGTTACTGTCCCTGGGAACGATGTCATTTGACAGGAAACGTGTCCTTGGGAACGATGTTATTTGACAAGAAACGTGTTCTTGGGAACGATGTCAATTGATAGGAAATGTGTCCCCTGGGAACAATGTCACTTGACATGAACACTTGTTTCTTTCATGGAGACGTATCATTTGATTTCTTGTCTTCTCTCATGATTTTGAGTTTGTAGAGTACTTGGTAAGGACCATGAATTGTGGTCTTAGTAATGACATAATTTCCTTGAAAATGGAAATGTTGATTAAAGTTAGATCGTTAGATAGAGAGTTATTTTCCAGAAGTAGGTGGATCTTTCTACTTGGGAACAGTACCATTTCATGGACTGTGGTAAAATGATCTAGCATTCTGATTTTAAAATGGGAACGAGGTTGGTAGTGTGAGTTGTAGCCTTGTTTAAGGTGACGACTAAGGAATTAAAATCTACCATGTTTCGTGAAGGCCGAAACTGATTTCAACTATGTGAGGAAAATATCTCTGGCCAGAGGGGAACGATCATTGTTACAGTGTGCTATCACATGTCATGTCTTTTGGATGTGAAGGTATGACATGGATCCTGACAAATAGTGTGATTTTGTTGTCTTAGTTCGGTTAAAAACAAGATTGGCTAACCACTTGACGAAGGGGTTGGTTGTAAGGGGATGAGATAAAAGACCCATATAGATTTCTAGTGATGGGATAGCCAATAAATACCTAATGAAAATTAGGGACAAAATTCAATGTGGAAAGCCCATACCTTGAAACTATGAGCACAACATAACAATCCCCAAAGGTGTGCTCTGTTCCTACAAGTTGGAGGTTGAAGACATAGTCTTCTTAATAGTTCCTTTGAGAAAGTGCAATTGTAGGTGCACGATTAAAGGATCTACCTATATGGACGTGAGGTTTGGCTGCTTCATGAAGCTCTGGGTTGGCTTCACATACGTTCATGAATAGATATGGACTCGAGGTCCTTAATAGAGTCAAGTAAAACTTTAGAGATGTAACGAAACTTGTGTGTGTGTTATCTTCATTCATCCAAAGTGATTGATTGGTTCAATCCTTAGGACACCATGATTTCGGGATGTTTGAAATGTGTAACTACACTAAAGCAGAAATTCAATCGTTTTCGACATTTTCCCTTATGCATGAGTTTGGGATAAGAGCTTGCTTATTTTATGAATCAAGGATTACACTAAAATGGGGGAGGATTGTTGGTGATTTTAGTGTCATCAAGTTATTGTTCCCTATATGGGAACAATGCCTTTTAGTGTGATTGGGATTCATACGACACTATGAGATCTTACTTTGCTATGTGACGGGTTTGGCTGTGCGGAGTGCGTTCTCGTGTAAGCATAGTTGAGGTCTAGAGGGAAACATTAAGGAGAAGTTGCATTACCTGAAAAGGAACAATGTTTGTTCCCTATTGGAGGAAACAATGTCTGTTCCCTTGGAGGGAACAGTATTGGGAACAATAGTTCTCTGACGCATGCCTAAAATTTTGGCACGTTGTTAATTGTTGATAACGGTCATTTAAACGTTGTGTAAGTGCATTGTAACTTCCTTAATGGGTTAATAACTGATGGGTGACGTGGGTTATTCAAGATAACCTTCGTGGCACTTGGTAACCGTCGTTAACTTCTAGTAACCGCCGGTAACTGCTTTTAACCGTTCCCTGAAACAGTTTCCTTTGCCTATATAAAAGGCTATTGGGAGATTGGTGTCGGGTGGAACGTAGGTTCACGTGGGTTCACACAATCAGAGGAGAACGTCTATCTCCATGATTGAACTTCAATTAGAGTCTAATATCCATTTTACATGAACTCTAAGGTTCGATCTCTTTCAGGAGCCTTGTTAGAGATTGGTTGGTTTGTCTTATCTCACTTCAAATTTCGTGGATTCCCCACGGCTATGTAGAGGGCGAAATATTGATTTCAGAAAGCGTTTCTACGTGATTCAAATCTATATCAAGTATTACATATGATTGATCTACTGAAGAGTCATCTTCAACTACATCTACGAAGAGGAACTCCACGGCTTCAGCATCGCACTGTTCCCTGAGTACCAGCAGATACAGGATCTTCGGTGGGAACTACGAAGCAAGAGTCCAAGACACCTACAGGATAGAGGAGACACGTCTGAAGGATCCAACGATGAAGTCCGCCACAAAATTGCACTCACGATAGACATGAGAAATACTCCAATCCTGGAATCGATCAAGCAAGCAGTGGATGTCCGAACACAACAGCTCAATCTCCCACGGGTAATACTAGTCACCAAAAGCGGCCTTGACCAACTGCAAATTATTACATTCAATCGGAATCCGAGGATTGCCACGACAAGTGAAACTTCACTATCACACTGAAATAATTAATTACATGCATGTTTAATTGTTTAAATAAATTTTTTATGCTTTCCATCAATTGAAACTGCACTTTTATATTTTCATTAAAAATATTGTTCATTGAGTGACATGGTTTTCTAAATTTTATTTCGCATTATTTTTTTTGGGTGGAATGACATGCGACACTCTCCGACATTTATTTATCCAAATTTCCTATTCACTTATATTTTATGAAATATGTGTAAAGAACAATAGTTCGCATTTAGGAGGCATTCCTTCATGGAGGACTTCCTAAGTATTTACCTCTTGGCATATTTCTCTTAAGTATTACCTAATCAATAAAAAAACTACGACACGTTAAGTATTCCTTCAGGGAGGACTTCCTATTCACCTTTTTTTTAAAGGTGTATTGTTTTTTTTTTGAAAAGTAGTTCTTACAAAATGATAAGTATTTCATAAAAAATGCGAAATAAGATTTTGGGTGAAAACAAACAATTTTGGGTAATACTTAAGTATTACCTAATCAATACTTAGGAGGCATATTTCTCTTAAGTATTTACAAAATGATCATCTCTAACATTCTTGACATGCGACACTCTACGCATTTTCTTGATGTATGAAAACAAACAATTTTGGGTGGTTTTTGATAGCGACAATAGGGAGAATGTGCCCAATTTAGCAATTTTATCAGCCATAGTATTGCAACCCTGGTTGACATGAAGAATTCGAACCAACTGAAATCATTGTGAGGAGACAAGGATGTTAGAGATGATCATTTCAATTTCTCAAAGACAGTTTGGACAGCTTTTATTACTTGTAGATATATTGTCTCCCTCAATTTTAATATTTGTATACTTTTTTTTATTTTGCTTCTCTTATACTCTCACTTAAGGCCAATGCTTCGACTTTAAGGGATGAAGTCTCTCCATAATATCGTGTTTATATCACAATCACAAATCCAAAGCGGTCTCTGGTGATTATTCCTCAAGAGGCTTGTCCATTTGATAGTGTAGAGCCATCAAAGTTGATTTTGATGGTATTTCGGCATGGTTTTCTTCATGTATCTTGTTTTTGTTGTCGCATCCTTCTCTTATGAGGTATTGCAATTTCTCCCAGTCGGTACCCCAGTTTATTATAGATACATAGCATAAAATATAAGTGAACTAGCTACATTTGATTTTTTAACATAAAAGTACTATATTTAAGAATGATTTTAAAAACACACCTAATCTTTTTTTTTTTTTTTAGAAATTCATCTAATTTTATAACTTTGTGGGTAAACTATAGCAAACTATTGTTCTTTACACCTATTTCATGACACCACACAATATTCTTTAAAAACATCACACAATTTATCATTTTGTAAAAACTACTTTAAAAAAAAACAATACACCTTTTCATATTTCTCTCTCACAAAACCACCACTTTTTTCAAACAGTCAAAACAACATTCTATTTTGACAAAAATTATCCGCCATTTTTATTAAAATTTATCATTTTAAAGCAAAATAGTTATCTTTCATTGAAAATTTTCATGTAAAATGTTAGAGTTGGGGTTCCTTACAACAATTAAAAAATATAAATTCGGAGATTTTTTGAAAAAAAACCTTATTTTGTTTTGAAAAGGTGTAAATAAGAGTAGTTTTCTTAAGAGTCTAAAAATGCATGGT
The DNA here is from genome assembly GCA_964016875.1 of Fallopia convolvulus. Lineage (NCBI taxonomy): Eukaryota > Viridiplantae > Streptophyta > Magnoliopsida > Caryophyllales > Polygonaceae > Fallopia > Fallopia convolvulus. The sequence goes on from OZ024718.1 coordinate 25,023,279, forward strand.
AATATATTTTGAAATTGTATATATTTATATTTGATTATTTTTTCAATATTTTTTTATTAGTTTCCTATTAGGATTTTAGTTCTCAAAAGTAATATTCTTAACCTATGTCCTAAGGGCATAGGACAGAAAAACCGTATAAATATTGAATATATTTTTGGAAACGCCCTATAAAAAATCTAATTTAAAAATAAAATTCTAAAATATAATAAATAAATCCTAAGGAAAAAAAATAACAATATCCTAGATAAAAAAAATCACAAAATATTTTCAAAATTGACATGGCTAATTATAGAAAAATCCATTTATGTAATTAGTAAATAATATTATAATTTACTAATTTTTTTTTTCATTTTTAATACTTCGGAGATACTGGATGAAAAATTTGAAACCTCAAGAATATAACGTGGGAACTAAGAAAAACTCTGTGTTTACATTTCCTTGTCGGTTGTCTGACTGTCGATTTTGTCGGCCTCTCGATATACCAAAACGTATCTAATAAATTGCATTTAGTCCTTATAAAAAAAATTTTGTGCTGCCAATTAATGTTTTCAGTTTTTTTCAAATGTTTTTTAAATAATTAGGTATGACCAATTTTTTTTTAATCGGTAAAGATGAGACCCCTAATGGGGCGTCTTAAGGCAACTTTGCGGATGAGAGCTAGAAGCTCTAGATTATCTAGAAGGAGATATGTAGGGATGATGTGGCCCAACTTAGAGATTTTGTCCGCCACAGCATTACAATCCCTACCCACGTGTAGAACTGAAACAAATGTGAATTGTTGTAAGGAGGATAGGATATCCGATATTAGCATTTCGATTTTCCATGGACATCTTCCATTGTTTTTAATAGCATTAATAACAGTAAGATTATCACCTTCAATTTCAATATTTTCTATACCTAGTCTCCGTGCTTCCCTAATCCTTCCCTTAGTGCATTCGTTTCCGTTTTTAAAATCGAGATAGTTCCTTGTTTCTTTGTACCTATACAACCAACTTCAACATTGTGATCTCGAATTACGAATCGTGAAGTTGCTAGACTTGAATTGAGTTTGGACCCATTAAAAATTAATTTCAAGTGATTATTAGTTGGTTTAATCCACTTCTCCTTTTTTCTTTTCTTCCTAGCTTGTTGAGTTATGACCAATATTTTGTTTTGTGAGTCTAGTTTACTTTTATAATAAATATTTTTAAAAGATTACACCAATAATCTCTAAAAAAAATTCCACCAATCAAATTGATTTTAAAAAGATGGGTGATGTGGTGCAATGTGGAGTTGACATGTGTCGTTTATATATTATTTTAACCAATCAAATTGATTTCAAAAGAAGGTTAATGTCTTAGAAATTTAAATTAATGTCTCAAAGATCTCCATCTCCACCTCCACCATCTTCAGTCTTTGCTAACACGCGGTTGCGAAAACCACGGAGCCGACTTTGATTAATACAGAGTATTTATAAAAATAAAAATAAATATTAGTAATTCCATAACATGCTTAACGTACGTGTAGAAGCTTGAGACGAATGGGGAATAAGTTTTTGTTTTCTTGATGAAATTGGCAATAAAGATTAGTGATTGATTTTGTTAAAGTCCGGCGGGTTAATACAGACAAAGGACAACCATCTTAGCGCACATATGCTGGCTAACATATAAGTTACGGGGTTCAATCATAAAATCAATTGACAATAGAAACTATTTTTACAAGTTTAAATAATTTTTTTCCCAATTTTCCGACGTGAAATAACTATCCTGCGAGATTTAAATTAACGTCTCGGAGATCTCCATCTCCAGTCTCCACCCTTGGGATTATTAATTAGCAGCTTTGGGATTGAGATCCGGTCTTACAAATTCTAAAAAGCCAAACTCTAATTCACAAATTGCATATTCAATTTACATTTTTATATACGGCTTTTTATTTTTGGTGGGTTGGAAACGAATTGAACCGATTAATTATTTTGTCAATTAATTAATATATTGAAGAATGGTCAAAATTTCAGTGCAAGTCGGATGAGATGTCCAAGTTTTCCACTGTAGCTATAAAAATGATTAAATTTACCAGCATTTATAGAGAATCACATTCATACTTATATGCTGGTCATCCATAACCCATCAAAGGCACTGCTGGTGTGTATGGTACTAATTAATTACTAGGAACACATGTCCAGACTTAAATTGACCCCCTATTTCACTTGTTATCAATCATCTTAATTGCTCGATCGATAGCGACTTTCTCAAACAAATCCCTTTCGAAGGGTATGTTTCGCTGCCCCACAACATTATTCTAATTAGGTCTGTCAATGAGAATCTTACCTAACATTAATGATGTAATTAATGTGTGACCTAGTTTATTTTGATGCACCCTTTTATAATATATTATTCAATAAATTCAATATCACATCTTAATTAACATATTCTCTTAATCAGGTAAAAAATTCGAAATGTCAAACACACTTTGTGATCCAAGGCCGTATGTAAACAACCGTGAATGACAAGAAGAGTCGAGTTTGTGATCCAAGGCCATATGAGCATGATTGGCTAGTGAGTACAAACACCGAAAAAGAACGAACAAAGAAGTACGAGTTTGGGATTGAGGTAAGTAAAACACTAAGAGCATAGCACTGCACGTAACAAATCACCCGTCATTGAATGTGTGAAATAACAAATGACATTTTTTCCATCAAAATAAAGGATGTTCAAAAACCTCAAATCACCAAACAACTCGACCCAATACAACTTGGTCCAAAATCGACCAATACTATTTACGACCGAATCGAAAAATAGTACAAAAAATAAACTCGAGCCACCCTACCCAAAAATCTCTACCATCCAACCTTGCAAGGCACGACTTTTAGCCGAATACACCTACGGACTATAGCTTTTTATTCCAAAAGGTTTGCAAACATCTTGACTAACATATATTATCATCCGTATTGATTTCTTGATCCTTTTAGTACTTTCAACCATACATACATTTGTTTACTTTAAATTAAATATCCTTTAGAGTTGGTCCATTTATTGACGTCATCCGTCCTAGACGTTTGGTGCAACATTTTTTTATAGTAGTAGTTTTTTGACCCATAGGTCTTCGTGCAATTGATTTTGCAAAAGGAATATTGAATCAATTATCGTGTGTTAGGCTTGAATTCAAAGGTGTACTATCTATAGCGGATCTTAAGATGCTCCTTACATTTTCTGATACAAGATCGTAGTGATCTCGTACCGAATTTAAAAAACAAACTATAACTAGGGAAGGGAGAAGGGCCAAAGTTCAGGGAAAGGGTGACTCGGACGAGGTAGGAAAGAAGACAACAAAGAGACTCAGATAAGAAGAGAGAATTAGGGTTTGAGATAATTAATTTATTCTGATTGATTAATGAAAAACATAACAATATAAGAGTATTTATACTAAACCTAAATTAAGTTAATTAAAATACTAATAATAATCCCTAAAATATATTATAATGTATCAATTCTCCCCCGTTGACAATCGACTTGTCCTCAAGTCGGAAATTAAGAAGAGAAATCATGAGCCGCTGTTGATTCCCACAATCGACTTTAGTCAAGACCCGCTGTTGTAAACATGTCTTTCCAGGATCAAATACCAACACACGAGCCTCATTCTTCTGCATACGCATCAGATGTTGTGGCTGGTTTTTACCTCTATCAAAAGGGAATGAAAGTACCAAAACTCCAAACCAAATTCAACACAAACCACATCATCAAGACCTATGAAGACCATGAGTAAATGCTTCTTCAACACATCAGAAATTTGAGCTAACAACTACACAAAGTCAACCCTTTTTTCCAACAAAATTAGACAACCCAACACTATGGTATTGAAGCCTTCACCTGGTTCAAAGACTCGTGTAACTGGAGAGTATTTCAGCCGCTTGCAGATAACAATGAGTTGTATACCCTCAATTCTTCACCACCTCGCAACAAAAAACAACTTCCTAATGTGAGTGCTCTTGGGTCCAATCTCCTATTATTACGACCCATCCAAAAATCACCATACAACCACTCGGTTATACCCAGACATTTCTTCATTGGAACATCAAACAGAAACAATTGAAACCCTTTGACAAGCTCATGCCCAAAATTTCGGGGTCAAAACCCAACTTTCCTTCCCACCATGCTGGCTTGTCTGAAATGTCTAAGATGTCCAAAAACTCCATGGAGTTCAACTTGATCTCCCAATGAACTCTACAAATTCATCAACTGAATCATCAATTCAGATTGAATTATCAAATGAATCGATGTGTACCTCAGCGGAATTAATACTTGATTCTGAAGCTTCATTCTCCTGCATTTCCGTATTGACTCCAGGACTTTTAGGGTTCAAATCTGCAGGCGGCGGACAAGGGAAAACAAAGGCCACGACATTTGAAGCCGCGAGCGCTGGAGCCTCAGCCGCAGGCGCTAGGCTGGTAGCCGCGGGCGCTGGTGTGGTAGCCGCGGGCACCGACACTGGAACCGCAACCACGGGCGCGAAACTGGTAGCCGCGAGCGCGGGGAAGGTGGTCGCGGGCACCGTTGAGCCGACTGCGTCGATCGACACTTCCACTTGGCTCGAACCCGAAAGAATCACGAAACCTTTTGACGATCCGCTTACTTCCGTAGCCTCCTCATACATCACTTCTCCAAGGCACAACTCCAATTGGCAACATCCATCATAGATGTTTCTCCCATTGAAGGAGTTGAAGATAACCAAGGCTGATTCTCTAGTCTTGAAACGAATTTTGGAATGGAGCCCTATTTCCGGGTTTAACATCGCAATGCCCTCTATAACTCTGAACGCCGAAAACAATTGCTCCAGTATAGTGCAAGAAATGGGGTAGATTTCCCAATGAATCTTGACATATAGATTTCGACGTTGACCCTCTCGCTCTCGGCGAGCATTACGGCACTCCAACAACAGCTTTTGGATTAGTTCCCTGATCTCAAGCGAGGTTTCTTCCTCATTGGCCATGGGGATTGCAATTCTCCATGTTGACAATCGACTTGTCCTCAAGTCGAAAAGTTCAGGAATGAAAGCACCAATTGATACAAGATCGTAGTGATCTCGTACCGAATTAAATGAACAAACTGTAACTAGGGAAGGGAAGAAGGGCCAAAGGCCAGGGGAAAGAGTGACTCAGACGAGGTAGGGGAGAAGACAAAAAGAGACGCAGATCAGAGGAGAGAATTAGGGTTTGAGATAATTAATTCATTCTGATTTATTGATGAAAAACATAACAATATAGCAGTATTTATACTAAGCCTAAATTACATTAATTAAAATACTAACAATAATCCCTAAAATTTATTATGACATATCATTTTCCAAATCGGTAAAGATTTTTCATATTTTTAAGAAGATCAATGACAATAGGTGATAAAATTGCACGACTAGTCTGCATACTCCCTATCAATTTGATCTGCAATTACCCGAAGTTGTAAGTTCTTATCCAATAGAATCCTTTTGGTCATAATCCAAATTTTTTAAACCCTTTATATACAAGCAAGGGAGGTGACATCGCACAATCTTAAAAGAGACAATTTTAGTTGGAAATAAATCTAGCTATAAGCTCGATCGACTTTAATCAACTGTTTCAAAATTTGCCTCTTTGCTAATTGCATGGGACTTTCAAGTCCCGGAATCGAAACCATTTGCAGATATAGACTCTTAAGGATTTTACAATCTGGGATAAACAGGAATCGAAAACCCCCACCATATCAAAAAGTTTAACAATTTCTCTTATATCAACTTTCATGTTATCGTTAAGTACATATTAGGAAAAATATCCTGATAATATGTTTCATCTTTATAGGATTATATTGGTAATTATCCTTTTGTCTTTGTAGGATTTCGCGGTTTTCATCGCGAATCGCTTCTTTGCCTTGGCAACTCCTTCGGTATTGCTTTGGGAGGGCGGGTGAAAACACGCGGTGCGATGAGAAAGTTAAAAAACCGTCTTGACAGGCCGCACACCAAGAACCACCTATCCTTCCAATCTCCCACATTTGAAGGAGTGGTGACAATTTTGAGGTTCAGGAGGCTAAGATTCAGCAAATTTGTTCCCAGCCGCGGCCTCGGCAGCAACAAGATCCTCATCGTAGCAATGTCGGGCTCCTCATCGAGCTCATAACATCGAATGGTGTACGCGCACAAGTATCTCCACGTGTTGTGAGAGAGCTGCGCGGGGCACACGTTAATCGCCCACAAATAATCGACTATGTGTTTAGCCAACGGAAGCCGAAAGCCGGCTTGAAGACTGGGCAGATACACCACTGAGCAATCTTCGTAGGCCGTCATAGAGTTGGCACCTTCCTCGGGAAGCACCAGCTTGACCCCCTCAGGACAGGGAAATTCATAGGCGATCTCCCGAGCATTTCTCTGTTAAATATCGTATCATAACCATCACGAAGAAACAACCCGAGCGATTCATTCCGAATCATCGGGACACGGTCTTCAGCCACAAGCGGGGTATGAGATACGTAGTCATTAATATATTGCGGGAAGAAACTCGATTGTTCGCTGCAACCCGACATTTACACGTCAAAACCAATAGGCTCCTCATCTTGTATCAATGACAAAGCCATCTCGACCCTAGAGGACGTACACACTCGAGTTAGTCGCGAGGTAATAGAAACTTCGGAAAGTCTAGGGGAAGGATCGCTAAAAACGAGCGAAGGGGAGTTAGGGTTATGAGAATCGCTAGTCTCGCTGGCCACTACACTTTCAAAGGATTCCTCGTGATACCTCTCCTAGAATTTGAACACAAAGCTTGGAGGTGAGCCCGGAGAAGAACCTCTAGGCATGAAAAACGAGATCCAAGGCACGAAAGGCGAATACTTGAAAAAGAAGAAAGCTTTAGGAGGGAGAGCAAATTCGATGGTAAAAGTGATAAAATAAAAAACGCGATCATAGGGCTATTCGGAAGGATAGACCGCTTGTGGAAAAGCGAGAAGGAACAAACAAAAATCGTAAGTCAAAACTAAATCCCAAAAGATCAAAAGGCCAAATGTCCCATCACCCAAAATTAAAACGTTTAAACTTCCCAAGAACATTCAATATTCAAAAATCAAACCAAGAACTCAACCACCCAACAGACCGCTAGGAAAACACCCTAAAGAGTAGAACCCATCGTCGGACAACCAAAACACAACCCTACCCCTGCCTACCCCCCTCCGTAACACCAGCGTGGAACCAGGAAAAACACCGCTTTCGTTTAGAGAGAAAAGCGAAAAAGAGAATAATCATCCGAAAAAGCGAGTCGAGGGAAGAAAACGTACTTACTTGTTGAAGAAATTGACGCAAGAAAGGCGGTGACAAGCTTCAATCGGTGGTGTTCCTCTCTCTTGGTCGACGGAAGCCGAAGGGTCACAACGGAGAGAGAAAGCTTCTGGGTTTGGAAGATGAAGCGGGAAATGGTAAGGAGAAGGAAGGGTCTGGCATTTATAAGCAAAAGTAATGGGCCTCTCTTCCAAAATCGCATTTATGGGCCTAGCCTTGTATGGCCCATTAAAAGAAAATCCAAAACACACAAGTGTGCAACGAGTAGATTCCCAGAGAAAACGCTAGAGCCAAAGGGTATGTGTCTCGCTAAAATCTGGCTCATGTGGAAACATCGCATCCTTGCGATAAGCTGGTGCCGGACCTCGAAGAAGAAGGGAGAAGAGCTTGCAAACGCGGATTTATGCCTTGTGATCCTTGAGTGCGAACCACAAGCCATGGGGTTGTGATGATGCGCGAAATTAACAATGCATAACCGGACAAAATAAGCTTCAAGCTAAAGCCAAGTGAAGAAACTTTGAGGTCAGCCCCAGAGGTTTTCCTGCACCCATCCAAAAAACCAGAGGCAAACATCACGTACTTGTCACTAAGGTGGAAAGTGGACAAGCAAAGCAATCTAAGTCAGAGAAGAGTTGAAGGCCGAACATCGCGCACTTCCCACTAAGGTGGAAAGTGGACAAGAAAAGCAATCCAAATTAGAGAAGAGTTGAAGGTCGAACATCGTGCACTTCCCATTAAGGTGGAAAGTCGACCATCAAAGCAATCAAGGCAGGAAAGAAAGTAAGGCCAAACATCGCGCACTTCCCACTAAGGTGGAAAGTGAACCAGCGATGTGACCCAACGTCGGCAAGGTAAAAGACCGCGCATGCTTAAAATCTGATACAACCGAATCGCTTAGCTACTTAAAAGCCACCCATTCTCTACCCAATCACAAGTCGCCTCTCTCTCAATCAATCAAATAGAAACAACTCGTACATCCCACATTGGATAATGATAAAAATCTCACTTCCCAAATGCCTATAAATAAGGAAGAAACTCGAACGTTGCAAGGGTGAAAAACATCTCTAACTCAAGAACTATCTTGCTTGTTAAGGTCAACATGTTGAAACAATCGCAAAGACCGCGCTACAATCAAGAGAAGGTCAATAAAAAGACTTCAAATGACATAAAAGCATCTCTCCCGCATCAGTTAGAAGATTGCAAAAAAGCTACAAGCCGCCCTCGAAAGTTCTCGAATCTCGAATAAATAGCCATCTTCAATTTGTAATAGAAAAGATCTTGAAAGTAGTTCGGTAGCTATAATCTCAGTGTAATCAAATAGTTCTCGAACATTGTTAGAGAGACCTTGAATCTCAGTAGAGAGATCTCGGATAATCCGCCATTTGTAATCTCGAATTGCAATTATAATAAAAGCAAGGGCCTGTTTTGTCAAATCAATAATCTTGTTCCTCGATATTAGCGTCGATTTATTTCGGGTTTCATCATTTTGAAATTAGTAACGACCCCCTCTTGACTTCTCATTTTCTGATTTGTGTTTTTTTTTCTGATTATGTTTAGTTAGCACAATCCTTGTATTCTCTATCGCTCTATGTTTAAGATTTAGTCTCCTCCCTTATATAAAAGTATATATAAACTTTTGAACAATGAATAAGTATGGACTATGCAAAATTAATTAATTTTGCATAATAAATTAAGCCTTGCTTGAGCGAGATAGCCAACAACATTTGTTATAATATGTATTTTGTGGAGATTTATGTATTTAATAAATATATTTTTAATTTCATTCCACATTCCAGATTTGATAATACCAAACAATGAATGTTAGTATACAAAAAATCCGCCTTTAATGCACTAATTGAATATTCTTCCTTCCTCTTTTGACTGCCTCTTAACTTGTAACCTGCAAAACAATGGACACAGGGGGCGGGGACCCCCTAATCCCCATCTAATGCTTAAGTCAAAAGAGTAGTTAATGATTGAGTATCAAGGAATAAACTAGAAAGCTAGAGAATCAGGGAGTATGAATCTCCTTAAACAATCGAGCTAAGCGAATATTAGTTGATTCAATATGCTTGCAATATATTGTGATCTGCCTTCTCTACACGGCGACGACGTATATTTATAATGGAAGAAGGAGATCCTAGGGGGCAAAAATTTCTATCTTCTAGGGTTGGCCAACTGCCTTAAAGCCCAAGCAAGCAATATTTTATCCCCTTGTCCAAGAAAAATTCTATCTTTTATTAAAGATAAAATCTTCCATTAATTTGCATAACCACCATATTTAATTTAATAAGAAAATAAGAAAATCTTCCAATAATTATGGTAGTAATTTTTACCCGCTCACAATTGCCCTACCTACGTCTTTGTACACGTTTCCCACATGTACTAGGACGTAGGGTACAGAGGTGCCCTATTCGAAATGGCCATGCAGATTAGTCGATTGGGTTCCCCTAACGTGCGTGCGTGCGTGTTCGTATGTCCATGAGCGAATATCATGGGGTTCGTGCATGTGTGCGTGTTCGTACATTCATGAGCGAATATCATGGGATCCTTGATCAAACTTAAGCGTGTCATTTATCGAGAATTAAGGTAGACTCATTGGAACAAGCAAAACAGAGAAGGGAGAACAAAATGTTATGAGTGAAAAATTTCTAGCCAGGATTTTGTTTAAGAAAACAAAAAATACAAAAAACGAGGTGCTTGTCCAATTAGCTTTATTCTTAACTCAACATCCACGCGAGAAGCCCCCCCCCAAAGAATTCACTGCTGGCGATTCCACGATCGCGGCTTTGCTTCTAGGGATAGGATTTCTTTAAAATGGGTGATATCCCAAGTCCAGAGGGACGACATTCCCGTCAAGACTCTTCAACGATTAACCTCTTCGACCGTGTGCTGAAGCCACCGAATATGATCCCTTCCAATTCAGTCCGAGCTACACCATACACGTGTGTTTTTCCATGACCTTTCGATGTATATGCCTCCACGCTTTGGGCTACGGCTTCCCGTTGGTAGGAAGATATTCATGTAGCGGCAGCGTCTCAATGATCCTTGGCTAAAACGAGGTGGTCGGAAAGAGCGTGATGATTCTTCTATTGGTTTTGTCGATGCACTTTTCACGTTAAAGGCCACCAATATTTTTGCAAACGAAACTCGGAGTGCCGAACTACAAACTCCGGTGTACTTCTCAAATATGCCTTTATGGATCTCGTATAAAAAGAGGCTCATCCTTGCTTGGGGTACACATCTCAAGTTCGGCCCGTAAAAAAGAATGATAATATAGAATCTTTCCCAACGATAGCCAAAACCTATGAGCCCTTAAGAGAACTTCTCATGCCCCGGCGGCGATATCCGAGGGCTAAACGTTCTCATCCAAGTATCATGTCAAGGGCGTTTTCCATTCGAGATCCTACGCGGTTTTGCTTCCGGTGACCATGGTTGCGGCTGTGGGCACGTCATTGCTCACGATTTCGATTGAGTGGCTAATGTTGCCAATGCATCAATGGACTCATTTTTAGCGCTTGATCATTGTCTAATCTTGAACAACTTGAACTCTTCTATCATATTTGAGCGTATTTCGCATCACAATGCCCCAATAATCGGTTTTTGGATCCTCGATTGTGACTTGCATCGTACGATTACAAGGATATAACTAGATGTGCAAATCACTAGGGTGAATCGCGGTCACGGTTTAAAAACTCGCGCTCACGGTGCGCATTAACTGAGAAAAAGAGAACTTCTGGAGAATGGTCGCGACCCCGACCCTCAGTGATTGGCGAATGCTACGGTTGCGACAATCTCTTTTGTAGTTGACTTTACACTCGTTCGGTCTTCTTACCGGCTTGGAAGCACGTCAGTTATCAACGAATTTGATAATGATAGCGAGTCGTCGATTGGTCCTTCGATCGCCGATTCGCTAACGAGGCACTTTCCTTGAATATTTCTAAGGAACGCTTTAGTCCATCGATTCTTCCAAGGCTTGATAGCGGTGACCCTAAACTTGAGCATGCTTGCTTTGAATCCACTTGTTCTTTCTCAAAGTGGAAGTTAGAATGCGTTTTAACCATAATCTTGTCTTTATTCTTGGCAGTAGTCGATGCGCCCACTACCTTTTTTGCTTTCGGGTTCAGTAACGTGCATTGCTGATTCCCAAAGATGATTGAATTCATCAAACTGTGTAGTGCTTTGACCAACTTTGAGAAGGTTTTATTTTTCGGGGCGTTCTGGGGTTTGATCCTCCTAGCGAATATCGAAGTTTCGCTTGATCACCCTGTGGGTCTTGATTATTCTCCGAGCGATGATATGAGTTTTCCCTAGCGCCTTTTAGGGTCAGGTGTTAAAACCCTGCGGTGTTCACTACCGCTTGGGCCACAATCGCGGTGGTACGGACCGCGGTCGCAGTGGCACCGAAAATCATTTGCGATTTAGGGTTTTCAAGTTCCTTGTTTCTTCAAAATTAAGAAAGCTCGTTTCTTGGTTGTCAGAGATCGATTCCAGCATCACGATTGCATGGAACGATTGTTTACATCCTCTAAGAACTTAGCTTGTGGCTTGGCTTGGAATCTAGTAATTGGTATTTGAAAGCGAGAACAAGTCTTTTTCACATGCGTCATTGGGATTGGTAAAGTCCACTCAGACGACTCTCCAATTTCTCTTGACCATGACGGTGTTTGATGACTAGGTTGGACACGAAACTTCTATGAGTAGCACTGATTTACTTTAATCTCCTTATTTTAGCAATTAAGGCTTGCTTTTGCTAGATAAAGGATCGTTTTGCTTGCTTTTACGATCGACTTTACGTTTGGGAGGACGTTCAACCTATGGCTCTTGGTTAGGGATTTACTTAACAACAAATAAAATTTGTAGTCAAGACCCCGCTGTGTATAGCAGAGACAGGATCGTCCACAGGAAGCAAGGTTGTTTGTCTATCAACTACAGAAACAAGAAAACAAAGCAAAAAAAGCAAAAAAAGCTACGACCAACCTCGTTAACGACCTTGTCAAGGTCGTTACGAACTTGGAAATCTACAAACACAGAACAACTAACGACTCAAACGTAGGTTCGGTCGAGGGTATGTTGACTCGGTAGCGAATGATTCAAAAGCAAAACTAAGAAAATTCAATGAATAAAAAGATCTAGGACAAGGGTTACCACAACATAGCCATGCATATAAACTCATATGAAGAAAAAGATCATGCCTTTAAAGATAAATTCATCAACTTTCGCTGACTAACGAGCAAATCAATCAACTTTCATAAATCAATTTACTTTATTACTTGTTTTGAATCCAAAGCTCGAAACTTTCGTTATCGAACAATATCAAAATTCAAATTCACAACTTTCTCTTTCAATCAAGTCATAAACTCAAATTACTTCGACTATTGTCTAAGCATAAGCACAACAACAATTCAATAGATAAAAGGCAATCAAAATATCAACTTACACATTCAAACATGCACAACTATGTCGGGTTTCAACACCGACCCTAGATAAGAAGACTACTCACTCTTCATTGAAATAAAGCAAGCAACTTTAATCAAAGAAGATATTGAAAGCAAAACTAAACTTACTTGAAATTAAAAATATATCGTCTTACAATGTCGTGGAATCCCGAAAACTCTAAGAACACCGAGCAAGAACGGATCACCGACCCAAACTCTCTCTCTCGATGGAGGTGGAACACTCGATCTAGTATAGGTGGGATGAGGAGGTGGTTGGTAATGATCTTGGGGATGGAAGTGGTCTTGAAAAATCACCGGGTTATAAGGCATCATATCATCGGACTGGGGCACGGTAGGCGGTGGCGGTGGGTCGTTACCGAAGCTATGTGCCTTGGTAGAAGCCTCGTTAGTAGCCTTGAAGTAGTCGTTAACGAACCTGGGTGGGTCGTTAACGATGTTATCATCATCGCCCAAAACCTCGGTACCGAGGTCATCGTCCTCGATATCGAGCTCCTCCTTGGTTGCCTCCGTTGCAGCGTCATCTTCATCCATAGCTTCTCCTTCTCTCTCGAACCTCGACACACATTCCCTCAACGACGACTCATCTTGTGGCTTCTTTTCTAACAGGAATGCATGACCCGTCCACGACTCGTACCAATTTGGCACGTAAAGCAATTCAAAGTTGTCTCGGGTAAGGAGCACATCTTGGCCTAGTACCTTGGTGGCGTTCCCTCTCTCGGTCCTCACAAAAATGTCGGAAGCAAACCAATAATTCTTGTCGAGATTTTAGGCACGGTTCGGCGTATAGAGTGTGAGATTGACGCCGAGCTTTTTCGCCAGTAGACTCACCAGATTCCTGCACCACACTTCTTTTGACTTGATCTCGTGCTTCTCAATATATTCCAACCATTCATACCCCAAGTTCAACGGGGCGGGATCCTCAAAAAGTATAGTGCGGAGGCATGCAACTTCCGTCCGCGTCGGCCTTGATAGCTCTCTCTTGGGCCAAAATGTGGAGGCCAAGACTCGGAGAATGATCCGGAAGATGGGGTTAATGATGCTTGCCCCGGAAAGTGCAGCGGCGGAAGGTTCAACTTCCCCGGAAATGTAACTCCAAGTTTTGGTAACCTTGTAGTCCTTGATCTTGTAGTTTCGAGAATGGTGAGGAAGCTCGAGATATGCATTAAACTCAGGCATTGTGCATTCATGGTTGATATTGCCTAGCCGTAACCTTATCCTTGCCACCGAAGTCTTGGTTTTGAAGCTCGTCTCGAGGGTGGCCAAGTACTCGGCGGTGAGAGCTGGGTAATGTGGTATCTCCTCTTTCTTTAACAGTTGAGGCACTCCAAGAATGGAAAAAGCGTGCTTGACATCCTCATAAATCCCCATTGATAGGGTGCTTGATTTTGTGAACCACCTAGTGTAGTGGTCCTTTTCAAGAATAGCGTCGAAGAGGTTAGCTTGCGCTTGGGTAGCCAATACGACATTGTCCATGCGTGGAGGGGATGGGAACCGTTGAGTCCTCTTCTTCTTTCTGGCGGCTCTTGTGTTAGCTCTGCTAGTGCTTGCCATATGTACCTAAAAAAACCACGAATGTCCAAGATAAGATCCACACAAACCAACAAAAAAGAAACCCCATACTCACTCTCGGAAGTTCTCTCGACTTGCCTCGTTAATGAACCAATTGGGTCGTTAACGAGTCTGGGTTCGTTTTGAAACTGAGCATATTACAGGGTTGTTAACGATCCTGGGAAGGTCGTTAACGGGCTTGGGCGAGAACCATTTGCAGTCTATTCCGAGTGCTAAACACCACATACTTCCAATCAATCGAGCATGAATCAAACACAATCCCACATAAAACACACAATCAAGCACATGCAACCCCACACTTACTCGATTACCCTATCCAAACATGCCAAAAATTTGCCAAAACTTATGGTGAAGATTTAATCACTTCAAAGACAAGTTAATTCATGCTTTCTTTATCAAAATTTCAATGCAAACCAAGCAAGAATAACCAAATACAAATCAAAATCAATCACCATTCTTAAAAGCAATAGAATCATCATGCAATTTGGACATGCAACCCAACCATTCAATCGAGATCTAGATACGAAATTTTACCCCAAAAATCATGAATCTTGCAAACAGAGAGTTAGGGTTTAGAATTCATACCGTTGATTCGAAGAATTGAAGAACAAAGATTGAATTTGGGGAGGGTAACGAGGCTTGTGGTGCGCCAGTAACAAACTCAAGAGAGGATTGGGCTCGTTTTCGAGGTGCGATTTAGAGGGGTGGTGGTGCTCCGATCGATGGTGGGTAGAGAGAAATCGGTGGGATTGGTTTGAAGATTTGAGGATTTGGCTTGAGATTTGGGTGTGGGATTGGGAGTTTTTGAGAGGTTTAAATAGGAAGGGGCAATAGGAAGAGGAAGAGGCGGCGTGGGGGGTATAAGATAGAAGATATATTAGGTTAGAAAACTTACCTCACCCGCGTCTTCCTATTCGGGTCTCGACATGGGTCGTTAACGACCCTGGGGGGTCGTTAACGAGCCTGAGCGACTTGTTTTTCAGTGTTGTTCTGAGCCCAATTTCCTATACCATATTAGTTTCGAACAATTCTATCTTGCTAACTTCTAAACTACTAAAAACTCAAAAGAAAGCTAAGAAAAAGATCTAAAAAGAAAAGAAAACTAACTAAACTAAAAACCGGGTTGCCTCCCATAAGCGCTATGTTTAACGTCGTTAGCCCGACGAACTTACTTTGGCTAATCCGATGTTGTGAGAGCCATGGTGACTCTAATCTCTTCGACCGGGTCGGGTTGCTCATGAAACTTCAATCGGTGACCGTTAACTTTGAAGATGGTGCCTTGGTTATCGATCAACTCTACCGCTCTGTGAGGATAGATGTGGTGAACCACGAATGGCCCGCTCCATCTTGTTCTAAGCTTTCCTGGAAATAAACGGAGTCTTGAATTGAAGAGAAGTACCTTATCACCAACTTCATAAGTTTTGGGCACCAATTTCTGATCATGCCACCGTTTGGTGCGCTCCTTGTAGATCTCGACATTTTCGTACGCCTTTAGCCTCAACTCCTCTAGTGCTTGCAAGTCCATGAATCTTTTTGCTCCGGCTGCTTCGAGGTTCATGTTGAGCTCTTCAAGATCCCATAATGCTTTGTGCTCCATCTCGACTGGTAATGGCATGCCTTGCCATACACTAGGTTGTAGGGAGTGGTGCGTAGGGGCGTCTTGTATGCCGTCTTGTAAGCCCATAGAGCGTCATCCAATTTAGATGACCAATCCTTCCTTGAACGGGACACCGTCTTTTCCAATATGCTCTTGATCTGCCTGTTTGAAACTTCAACTTGGCCACTGGTTTAAGGATGATATGGTGTTGCCACTTAGTGTGATACCCCATACTTAGCCAGAAGTGCCTCAAAACTCCGCTCCATGAAGTGAGATCCACCATCACTAATGAGAACCCTTGGAACGCCAAACATGGGGGAAATGTTAGTTTTAATAAATTTGGCCATGGTTTTAGCATCATTGGTCCTTGTAGCAATGGCCTCCACCCACTTAGAGACATAATCAACCGCAACCAGGATATACTTGTAGGGGCCCGATGCAAGAAAAAGGTCCCATGAAGTCTATGCCCCATACGTCGAATAATTCGACCTCTAGTATCCCGGTCAGCGGGTTTTCATGTCTCCAAGTGATGTTACCAGAGCATTGGCATTCATCACATGCTATCACATAAGCCTGTACGTCCTTAAAGATGCTGGCCAATAGAGACCACTTTGAAGAATCTTCGCTGTGGTCTTGAATCCTTTTGCATGGCCCCCGGTAGGAAGCATGTGACAGTGAAGGATCACACTCTCTATCTCCTCTTCTAGAATACAGCGTCTAAAGAGGTGATCACTTTCTTGCTTGAACAAGTAAGGATCATCTCAATAGTACTGTTTGACATCATGAAGAAATTTCTTTTTCTTTTGTGGGGTTAGTCCATCGGGAATTACGCCGCCTACAAGGTAGTTAGCAAAATCCGCAAACCAAGGGGCTTTTGACCCTCTAATAGCATGAATCGATTGGAGAAAAGTGGAAGCATGAGATGAGGAAGGAATTGTATTAAAATGAAGGAGTTCTATTTGTGAAAACGTACCTGACTGGGTCGTTACCGAATCTGTTTGGGTCGTTAACGACCCTGGAGCAGTTGTATTATCGTCGGTGACGACCTCGCGAGGCTTGGTATCGAACCTCCTGATTGTGATGTCGATGTACCTCGAGTTTTCGTCGTTGTGATCTACGCTCTCCAGCCTCGGTGGCTCGGTACCGACCCTGAAGGGGTTGGTAACGAGGGTCTTGTCGAGTTCAACCTCGTTCAGAGTCATTTATTGGCACTTCGTTGCTGGATTCAGTGAGGTGCTCAACCGACAACCTAGATAAGTGGTCTGCCACCAAGTTTTTTGCTCCCTTTTTATCTCTAATTTCATGATCAAAATCCTGCAATAAGAGCATCCAACGAAGCAGCCTAGGCTTGGCATCCTTTTTTGCCATTAGATATCTAACGGCCTCATGGTCAGTATAAACAACCACTTTTGAACCAACAAGATAGGACCAGAATTTTTCAAAAGCAAATACTACAGCGAGGAATTCCTTCTCCGTTGTAGTATACTTACTTTGTGCCTCATCAAGCGTCTTACTTGCATAGTAGATGGCGTGAAGCTTCTTGTCTTTCCGTTGTCCCAAGACTACGCCAACAGCATAATCACTGGCGTCACACATAATCTCAAAACGCAAAGTCCAATCCGGGACTGCATAATAGGGGCGGAGACGAGGGCTGCTCTTAGCCTGTAAAATGCTTCAAGACATTCTGGAGACAGCTCAAACACTACATCCTTCATTAGTAGGTTAGTCAGAGGTTTAGCTATCTTAGAAAACCCTTGATAAAGTGTCTATAAAAGCCAGCATGCCCTAGAAAACTCCTAATATCTTTTACAGAAGAGGGAGGAGGTAGTTTTTCAATAAGCTCAATTTTTGCTTTATCTACTTCTATCCCTCTTTTAGAGACAAGTTGTCCTAGTACTATCCCCTATTGGACCATAAAATGGCATTTTTCCCAATTAAGCACAAGGTTGGTTTCTTCACATCTTTTAAGAACACATGCAAGGTTAGCAAGACAAACATCAAAGGAAGAACCATACATAGAGAAATCATCCATAAAGACCTTTACAATATCCTCTATCATATCAGAGAAAATGGCCATCATACATCTTTGGAAGGTGGCAGGGGCATTGCAAAGTCCAAATGGCATTCTTTTATAAGCAAAAGTCCCATAGGGACATGTAAAGGTAGTATTTTCCTGATCATCAAGATGAATGGGAATCTGCCAAAAACCGCTATAGCCATCTAAATAACAAAAATAATCATGCTGGGCTAAGCGTTCTAACACTTGATCAATGAAAGGAAGCGGGAAATGATCTTTTCTAGTGGCACTATTGAGCTTCCTATAATCAATGCACATCCTCCAACTATTGTGGTCCTAGTGGGGATTAGCTCACCCTTTTCATTTTCAATTACGGTCATACCCCCTTTTTTTGGGACTACATGGACTGGACTAACCCATTGGCTGTTCGATATAGGAAATATGATCCCAGCATCAAGTAATTTAATAATTTCCTTTTTAACCACTCCTTTCATGTTAGGATTTAACCTACGTTGATGCTCTATAGTGGTTTTATGATTATCCTCCATGTATATCCTATGCATGCAAAGTGAAGGGGATATGCCGGTTATATCATCTAGGGAGTAACCTATAGCTTTTCTATGTGTCCTAAGCACAGTAAGCAGCTTCTCTACTTCCTCATCTTTTAATTTAGCATTGATGATGACAGGGAAAGTAGAATTAGGACCAATAAATTCATACCTGAGAGAATCTGGAAGAGGTTTGAGTGTTGGAGAAGGCTCAGCTGGAATGATAATTGGTTCTTCTGGCTCCGTCTTCAACATCTCTTCAAGGTATTCAAACGCCGAGATTGCATTATCCTCGGTCAGGGTCGTTAACGATGCAGGCAGGGTCGTTAACGAGCTATCTTCATTTGCTAGGAGACTTGCTACCGAGGTTGGTGGACTCGTTACCGAGACTGCAGGAACTATCTCGGCCCATATTCGACCTGAGAATACATCACTTGACAATAGCCTTCCAACGGGGTCCCCACATTCGATGAATTCATTGTGGGTGTAGAGCATCTTAACTTCAGCTCTATCTGTCTCCTTCATTGTTGGGTTGAACCGAAATTCTTCCGCCTCATCCCCAATTTCGAAAGTTAGGAGTCCCTTCCTAAAATCAATTATGGCTCCGGTTGTGGCGAGGAACGGTCTCCCTAAGATAATAGGAACCACCGAATATTCGGGCATCTCCATAACTATGAAATCTATAGGAACAAAAAATTTGCCCACTTGAATCGGAAAGTCTTCTATGACCCCTGTTGGCTTGACGCATGAGCCATTTGCCATGTATAGCCGCATGTTGATTGGCTCCAATGGTCCCACATTGGCTTTTGACCAAATTGACAAAGGTAGGAGACTCGTACTGGCGCCGAGATCACATAAGGCTTTGAATCGTTGGTCGCCTATGCCAATAGTTATAGCAAATCTCCCGGGGTCGCCTAGTTTCTCTGGAAGAGTAATAGATCGGACCTCATCTTGAAGCTCTGTAATGGATCGTTTCCTGCTAAGAATGTCTTTTAAAACCTTTGTGTAAGATGGCATTTCGCTTAGGGCCTCAGCGAATGGTATAGAAATATTTAAGCCCTGGAGAATTTTAACGAAACGCTTAAACTTGCCTTCAGTGGAGTCCTTAGACTTCTTAGTAGGAAAGAGAAGAGATTTCACCAGTCTAGGAACCAAATCGGGCTCAAGAGGTGATGCTACCGGGTCGACATTAAGGTCGATTGGTGCGTTTAAAGGGTCGGTACCGACCTTGGTGGGGTCGGTAACGAGCCTGGGATCAAGAGAGGAGCTCGGAGTAGGGAACTTACCTGGATTGAGGTCGTTAAGGACCCTGGGAGAATCGTTACCGAGTTGTTCAGGCTCGGTAACGACCCTCTTTGGTTCGTTATCGACTTGGGCAGTGGCATCCTCTTCAATTTCGGGGCTCTTCTCTTTAGCTTGGGTATGCTCCGGTAGTGTCTTTCCGCTCCTAAGGTGCACGACCGCTATTTGTCCTCTAGGGTTCTCCTCGGGGCTGCCAGGGAGTTGCCCTTGCGGTCTTGGAATCTGTGCGGTCAGGTTCCCTAGTTGTGAGTCGACATTCTTCTTCCACACATCGAACTCTCTCCATCTTTTCATCTGGTTATTAAGGTTGGCTTGAACTCCATTAATACCCTCTTGTAAACCTTGTACCCAGGATGGTGGCTCTTGGGAGCCTGGAGGTCGATATGGCGCAGGTCGTCTATCCGGTGGGGACGCTGCATAGTTTGAATTTGGATTTTGATTTCCCCATGCCGGATAGTTGTTTGGCCTATCAAAGTTATTAGGTTGGTTCCTGTATGGACCTCTCATGTAATTCATCGCAGCATAAGTCTCAGCGGCTCTTACCTGCTCGATGTTAGTGCAAGCAGAAGTACTATGGGTAGAAGAGCCACATTCTTGACAAGGATGAGAGGTTTTCAGAAAACTTACCTGTTTCTTAAGGCGGTTGATCTCATCTTATAGAAATTGATGTCTGACATCGGGATCAACTTCGTCCTTGTTAGGCATGTAGAGACGCTTCTGGGGCTGGGGTGATTGTTGGGTACCATACATGGCATCGTAGTTAGACAACTTGTCCAGCAATTCCCACTCAACTGTGGGATCCATCTCTATAAAACCGCATGTAGTGTGCATGTTGATGTGGTTCTTCGTTTCTGCATTGATCCCCTGGAAAAAGATTTCTTGAAGCACATATAACGGTTGCCCATGAGTAGGGCACTGTCTTAGCCACTCTTCTGAAAGTGCCGCACAAGGGATTTGCTGAATATCATCGAGGTACATGGCCTGAAGACGTTGATTCGGCTGAACTACTCAAAAAGGTCACACAGGTCGATGACGTTGATGGTGGTTCCTTTGCCACCAACTTCATGAGTGCCGAAAGGAAGGTTCTTTTCACTTGGGTGATCAGCAACTTGATTCCCCGGGAACAAAAGAGGAGCACTGCTATGCTCCAAGACATTCTTGTCATGGATAAAATTCTCGACAAGGAACCTGTTAACTTTGCTCGCTTAGTGCTTTGACACATGGAATCTGTGAAGGATAATCCCAGATATGCTCTCCCATATTGCTCCATTGTCAAGAAAGTGCTTCTTTATCATGAGGTTTATGAGGCTGAGAAAGAAGTGGATCACGTTCGTCTTCTAAATGCTGATATTGTTCGCAAGATGGGCTACAAACTGGTTGATGATAATTGGATGTGCAGGGATTCAGGCAAGGAAGTGGTCTCTGATGCTGAGATGGAAGATGCTGAGTTGGGCATCCATGCTATGGGAAGGGAAGGTGAGCAACCTGGTGTCATTATGAAGCTGTTAGTTGAGCTCCAACGTCAAAACCAGGATTTGCTTGAGAAAGTTGGCCAACTCCTGCGTGATCAGTCTGCGCTGAAATCTGATGTTCATGACTTGTTTGTTGCGCTTGATGATCTGATCAAGTCAGTGACTTAGCTTGAGTAGCCGACGTCCAATTCCTTTTATTTTCCCTTGCACATCTACTATCTCAAGAACCATTTCTTTGGTTTCAACTATGTGTTTTTTGTTTTCTATGTGTTGCATGTTTAAGACTATTCTGTTTTGTTGCTATGGATTCTGTCTGTATGTTGGATAATTTTCTATTTACCCTTGTTTGATTATATCTTTTTGCTTGATTATTTAGATTGATCTTTTTGATGATGCCCAAAGGGGGAAAAGGTTAAGGGTAGATAAAATAATGGGATTTTTATGCTGAATTACATATGGGTTATCCAACTTAGGGGGAACTTTTGGCTAACTTGAATATTATTGCATAGCCTGTTCGAGTTTCTGTATTGATCTGATTATACAAGATAGAAGAGTTTGTCACCATCAAAAAGGGGGAATTTGTTAGAAAAGCTGGAGGCTTTGATTTTGATGGTTCCAAACGTTTGTCATGTGAACGACCTCGAGTCTTTGAAAAGAGTCGCCAACGTCAGTCAGGTCGTCGACGTGTGTTGAAGGCAGATCTCGGAGATCTTGAAGACGCGTGAGATCTTGGTAGTTTGGATAGTATAAACTTGTTTTAGGAAAGATCCTATGCAGATTATATTGTAAGTCGTGTATGCCTTTATCCTAAGCCGTTATTGATTGTAATCTTTTTATATGCTTAGGATGATTTTGTAAAGATAATAGAAATAATATCTTTCCACAACCAAATTGGAAGATATTATTCTCTCTTATCTGACCTAGTTTGTGTGTATTTAATCTAAGGCTTTAGGTTAGATAGAGCACGAACTCATACTCCATTTTGTGCTAAGAAAGAAACGAGAGTTCGAGAGGAAGACGTAGGCTTTTGTTAGATTGAGTGCGGGTTGTAGTTATTTAGTTCACAACGAGTTCTAGAGTGCTTGGGAAGTAGGTCTAGATCCAGGGTGTTCGTGTAACTAGTCCAAAAGATCAATAAAGCAAGCTACGACCTTTAAATCCTTCCAAGCGAGAACTTGGAAGGGAGTGGTTTTTATACTTGGTTGATTGAGTTGATCAAACAAGTGTTTCCACTATAAAAAACTTTGTGTTCAAGTAAGTCTTTCTTGTAGTTCATTTCCGCTGCATTTACTTAAGAGGTTGACGACTTAGTTGAGGTCGACAACCTAGACGTACTAACGATCCTACAATTGGTATCAGAGCTTTGGCTCTAGATTTGTTTTAGTACTCGTAATTCATAGGAAAGATGACTTCAACAAACGCTGCAATCAATGATTCATTCTGGAAGCCACCAGTGCTCAAGGCTGGTGAGTACGATTGGTGGGTCGAGCAAATGGAGACTCACATCTTCTCGCTTGATGGACAACTCTGGAAGGTCATAGAGATGGGTCCTGAAACCTTTCTCACTGCTGATGGAAAGGAAGAAAAGAAGAAGGAGGACTATAATGATGTTGACTACAAGAAGTTAGAGAAGAATGCTCGTGCTAAGAAGGTTCTTCACCATGCTCTAACTCCTGGAGACTTGAAGAAGGTTGTCCAGTACAAGACGGCTAAGAAGATCTGGGATGTTCTCAAAAGACTCTACCAAGGTAATGATGATGTGAAGAAAGATCGCATCATTACTCTAGAGAGGGAGTATGAAGGAGTAAGTCAAGAAAAGAATGAATCCTTGGGTGATTATCACTCAAGATTTCAAGTTGTGGTTAGCCAACTTGAGTCTCTTGGTGAAAAACTTCCTCAATGGAAGCATGTTAACAAGTTAATCCAAGGACTCAATGCAAAATGGAATGAAGCAGCTGCTGCGATGTTAACCAATAGTGAGACTAAAACACTCACCTTGGAAGATGTCATAGGAAAGTTGACTATGTATGGAGGAATTAAGCAAAGGTGAGATGATCGCCTTGAAACTGTCAAGGTCAAGAACATTGCCTTGAAAGTTGAAAGGGATTTCGATCTTGCTCAAGGTGATGATGATCAAGTTGACGGTGACGAAGAAGTTGCATTCATCTCAAGAGCCATGAAAAGGCTTTGGAATCGCAACAGTAAGACTCCAGCTAAAGGAACCGAACCTGTCAAAGACATGAAGGACGTGATTTGTTATCATTGTTCGAGAAAAGGACACTTTGCAAGAAACTGTGTCAGGAGAAAGTCGGAAGGTGACAAGAATGCTTTGCTAGCTACTTGGGACGATTCCGATGTTGAAGATGAAGCAAGTCAACAAGAAGACATGTGTCTCATGGCTATAGATGCTCCAACAGAGGTATATAATTCTGAACTCTTGTCTATGTTATCCAATAAATCTAAAGAACAGTTGCATGCTATCATTGAGAAGTTGGGAACTCAGGTTACCCAACTCAGTGAGAAACTTGAAGAAAAAGAAGATAATATCTCTAACTTAATGGATGATAATCATGGTTGGTCTCTTAAATGTGCTAAGTTAGAGAAAAAGTCTTTAATTTCTGAGTTTATTGCCTGTAAAACCTGTGATAATCTTAAATCTGAAGTGGATGACTTAGAAAAGAAAGTCACAGACCTTGAAGGAGAAAATTTCATGCTTAAACTTGGTAATGCTAAGTTAGTCAATGACCTCGAAAAAGAAAAGAACATTAATGAGTCCAATAAAAAGAAATGGATAGAGGAGTTTGTAGTTAAGAAAACTGCTGAAGAGTATGCAAAAACTTTTGTAACTTCAAGACATGGACTTGGATATTCCTATGTGCCTAAAGACTTGAAAACCTTGTGTCCACCTGAACCTAAAGGTAAAACACCTATGTGCAACAACAAAACAAGATGTTCCACATCAGATGTGGGGAACCCAAGCAAAGGTAAACGACCTTGGTTTTCAGGCCAGAAAGCACAAAAAATCTGGATGAAACAAGTCGAGAACTTGAAACCATCAAAAATTGATTTTCATGCTCGTATCAATAACAAACCGATCTATCCTGGGTATAGCAAGTATGTCGGTCTTAAATCTCATAAAACTTGCTGGTATTGTGGAAAAGAAGGTCATCTTCAACATGAGTGCAAGAAAAAGATAAAGGATATCAGATCTAATGGATTTTGGGAAGCTCATGAGCATGAGCCAACCATAGATCCTGAGAGAGTTTATAATGAAAGATGTTCTGCAAATCATTACGTTTCCCAACCTAGAAGAGTTGTCAAACAACTCTGGGTTCGTAAAAACTGACTTTTACATTGCAGAATGAAGTGAGAGAAAGAGGTCCCTGGTTCTTCGACAGTGCATGTTCAACTCATATGACGGGAAGCTTTGAGTCATTCATCTCACTTCATCAACAAGAAGGTAGCAACATCACCTTCGGTAACAACAGTAAGGGTCAAGTTCTGGGTATTGGAAAGGTAAGAATCTCTAAGAACTTCTGTGTTAACAACGTAAGCTATGTCAAGGGTCTTAGATACAATCTGTTAAGTGTTTCTCAACTGTGTGCAAACAATATCTATCAAGTTGTCTTTGATTCTCTTGGATGTCAAGTGATTGATGTTAGCTCAGAAAAGACTCTTCTGAAGGGAATCTGTGAAAATAATCTTTATAAAGTCGTTCCCTGGCTCTTACCTGAAGAAAATTTGTGTCTTCAAGTAGTCGAAGACGTTGCCAACCTCTGGCACAATAGGTTTGGC
The DNA here is from genome assembly GCA_964016875.1 of Fallopia convolvulus. Lineage (NCBI taxonomy): Eukaryota > Viridiplantae > Streptophyta > Magnoliopsida > Caryophyllales > Polygonaceae > Fallopia > Fallopia convolvulus. The sequence goes on from OZ024718.1 coordinate 25,048,310, forward strand.
CATGCAAATTTACAGCTTATACGCAAACTTCACAATCAGGAACCGGTATGTGGATTACCTAAGATTGACCAAATCAAACATGAAGTGTGTGAAGCTTGTGTGAAAGGAAAACAGGTCATATCCTCCTTTCAATCAAAAAGAGAGGTAAGTACTTCTAATCCTCTAGAGTTAATTCATATGGATCTGTGTGGGCCAATGCGTGTGAGAAGTCGAGGAGGTAATAGATATGTCTATGTCATTGTTGATGACTTTTCACGTTATACTTGGGTATTTTTCTTGTTTTCTAAAGACCAGGTGTTTGAAGAATTCAGTACATGGGTTAAGCTTACAGAGAAGGTGCTTGACGTACCTTTGATATCTATTCGATCCGATCATGGCACTGAATTTGAGAATGCTCAGTTTATGGATTTCTGCAAAGAAAACGGAGTAGATCATAACTTTTCAGCCCCAAGAACCCCTCAACAGAACGGAGTTGTTGAGAGAAAGAATCGAACTTTGGAAGACATGTCAAGAACGTTGTTGATTTTGAGTGGTCTTCCAAGGAATTTCTAGGGAGAAGCTATCAATGCTGCATGCTATGTATTAAACAAAGCTATGGTGCGACCTCTTCTTGGGAAAACACCATATGAGCTTTTAAGAGGAAGAAAGCCCAACGTTGCCCACCTGCGTATGTTTGGATGTAAGTGTTTCATACATAACAATGGCAAAGATAGCCTTGGCAAGATGGATGCTAGGAGTGATGAAGGAACATTCGTAGGCTATTCTCAGCATAGAAAAGCCTACAAAGTGTTTAACAAAAGAACTAAGAAAGTTGAAGAGAGTGTTCATGTTGTGTTTGATGAGAATACCATGGGAGGCAGCTCTATTGTTGATGAAGAGGAAGGAGATCTAGGTTTTCATCTATGTGAAGAGTCAGAAGTTAGCATTGAGAAAATTGATCAAGTTCAACAGGTTGTTAACTCGACTTCGGTGGACAACGTAGATGATACTGACATGCCTGCTCTGGAAGATACTGCAAATATTAAAGAATCTGGTGATGATGAGTCTGATCCAAGCGAAGAAGCTACAGAGACTAAAAATCCTAACACTGATCAAGGTCACAACAATGGTGTAGTTGACCTCACTCAACTTCAGTTAAACTATCATCAAAAAGATGCTCATCCAGTGACCAACATCATCTCAGATTACTCCAAAGGTGTTCAGACACGTTCTTCACTTCAGAATTTTTGTGCTTTCAACGCTTTTCTCTCTGTTCTGGAACCCAAAAATGTGGATCAAGCTCTAAAAGATCCAGATTGGGTGTGTGCTATGCAAGAATAACTTCATCAATTTGAGAGAAACAAGGTTTGGCACCTAGTTCCACGACCCAAAGATAGAACTGTGATTGGAACACGTTGGGTTTTCAGAAATAAGCTTGATGATTCTAGAAACGTTGTGAGAAACAAAGCAAGACTTGTGGTTAAGGGATATAACCAACAAGAAGGGATAGATTATGATGAGACTTTTGCTCCCGTAGCACGTCTTGAGGCAATTCGTCTCTTGATAGCTTATTCAGCCCATCATGGCTTCAAGCTTCAACAAATGGATGTTAAGACAGCCTTTTCCGAATGGGTTTCTTAAGGAAGAAGTGTTCGTAGAACAAACCCCAGGTTTTGAAGACGTCACTCACCCAGATCATGTATTCAAACTCGACAAATCTCTTTATGGTTTGAAACAAGCACCTCGAGCTTGGTATGACAGGCTTTCTCAGTTTTTGCTCCAACATGGATATGTTCGAGGACAGGTGGATAAGACACTCTTTCTCCTCAAAGAAGGAAAGCACACTCTGGTTGTACAAGTCTATGTGGACGACATCATCTTTGGCTCTACTGATGAAAAACTTGTGAAGAGGTTCGCTAACCTCATGGCCAGTGAATTTGAGATGAGAGTATGGTTGGTGAACTTAAGTTTTTCCTAGGACTTCAGGTCACTCAAGATATGGAAGGAACAAGAGTGCATCAACAGAATTATCTCAGGGAGTGTGTCAAGAAGTTCGGATTGGACAACTCAAAATCCTTTGACACACCTATCTCTCCCATCACCTCTCTAGGAAAAGATGAAAATGAAAAGAAAGTTGATCAAACTTTGTATTGGGGCATCATAGGTTCCCTACTCTATCTCACGGCAAGCAGACCAGACATCATGTTCAGCGTATGCTTATGTGCCAGATTTCAGTTTGATCCAAGAGAATCGCATCTCAAAGCTGTCAAGAGGATTCTAAGGTACCTCAAAGGGTCCGATGACTTATGCCTATGGTACCCAACCTCATGTAATTTTGGTCTAGTCGGGTACACGGATGCTGATTTTGCTGGGAACAAAATTGATCGTAAGAGTACTTCAGGGATGGCTCAATTTCTTGGAACATGTCTAGTGTCATGGGGGTCCAAGAAGCAAAATTCAGTTGCTCTCTCTACTGCAGAAGCTGAGTACATCGCCGTTGTTGCGTGCTGCACCCAACTTCTTTGGCTCAAGCAACAACTTCATGACTTTGGCTTAGAGTATGATGGCATACCTATTCTCTTTGACAACACAAGTGCCATCAATATCTCAAAGAACCTTGTACAACATTCACGAACCAAGCACATAGAGATTCGACATCACTTTCTTCGTGATTGTGTCGAGAAAGGGTTGGTGACCATGGATTTCTGCCGAACAGGTGAACAACGTGCTGACATATTCACTAAAGCTCTCAATCGTGAACCCTTTGTACAGTTCCGCATGGAGCTATGTATGATTTCCCTAAACTAATCTATTTCCCATCTATTATCCCTCAATGATTGACTAGATTAGATGATCTATTTATGATTCAAAAGTTTTATGATCTTGAGGTGCTAAATTTGAATATTTCCATGTTACATACTCATGAACCATGCACATCATTATGTCTTCATTCTTTGCTTCTTGAGTTATGCATCAATTACATGTTGAAACCTTTCTTTGAGCCCAAAAGAGTCCAAACCTGATGTTCCTAACCCTCATTACAAGCTCAAATGACGGTTGACTCTACAGCCTACCCTAACCTATCATGTTAGAGAGTCTCTATGAGCCTATTTCTAAATGTTCTGTTATAAATGGAGACTTATCTATATGATTGACAAAGCCACATAAAATATTTCCCCTGGTTCTCTTTGGCACCCCTGTGCAAAACCCCAAAGAATCAGGCGTATTCTCTTTTCAATGGATGTTGGCGACTTGAGTGAGGTTAGTGACTGTGCACTATATGAGGAATGTCAGTTGTCTGGAATTTTTGTTGGCTAAGTGGTTGACGTAGAATAGGTTGAGAACGTCAGTTTCAGAGTAAGATAAAAATCACCTTTCTCCAACGGTATCTTTTCAAATATTTGAAGATCTTTTGCCAAAGGAAATTTGCCTTTTCAGTTGCATTGAATAAAGATCTTGGGAAGATCTAGTTTCCATCACATCAACTCAGTCTAAGCTTAAATACGGAGACTCTCTCACTAAAAAGGTACGCTCTCTCTCCTGCAACTATTCTCAAATCTCTTGCTTTTCATCTCAACCTCTCTACCAAAAAGCTTAAACCTTTTCATCATCAATGGCGTCAAACCCTAACCCCTCATCTCCCATTCGTGGCACTGAATCTCCACGGACCCTAGCCCTAAAGCTTGGGAAAGTCGTGGATCCCCAAACCTTGGCTCTGCTCTTGGCAGCCGTTCAAACCGCTAACAAACCAGCCACACCATTGATGCTTGAAGGTCTCGAATCCACACAAAATCAAGAACCAGGACCATCCTCTCCAAATCAAACCGAATCTCTCCCAATTTCTCAAGAAATCCCTCAGTCTCAAACCCTACCAAAAACCCTAGCCCCATCAAAAATTTCTATACCCAATTCCCCGAAACCCAGAGAGCGTGAGCAAGAGAAAACTGAGATTTTGCTTGAGGTTGAGAGTTCTAAAACCCAAGGCATGCAAGGAGACTTTGATTCTGTCCAAGAAGTAGTAAAGTCAATTGAGGCTATGGAGTCCGAAGATAAAATTTCTGAACCAGTCGTCATGGAGAAGACGACTATTGTGCTTTTAGCGGGAACTCATGCTCAGGTCAATGACCCAGAACAAGTCGTTGACCCAAGCAAGGTGAACGACTCCATTGAAAATCCAGACTCACCGCTTCAACCTCTCAACATCGAAGGACACGATGACTCTGAACAAGGTACTCCTAGTGATCCTAAGCTCACTCTAGTCAAATCTGTTGCATCTTCTTCCAAATTAAAATCAAAAGAAGAAATCGCTAGAGAACTGTTTGAGTTTGAAAAGTCCGATGAAGATGATGTGGTGATAACTAAGGAATCTAGAAAACCTAAGACTAGAGAGTCTAGTGCTAAGGTTACTAGAAAGAGAGGAAGGGAAGTATCTCCAATTCCAGTTGGATCTGAAGGTGGAGACTCTGTTGTCTCCAAGAAAACTGTTAAGTCGAAAAAGAGTAAAAAGATGGTCATTCGGTCAAGTGGACGACTCGCAGCAAGTGGCAAACCTAAAAAGGGCAGTAAAGAAATCAAAGGCGAAGGAAGTAACATGGTTGGTCGTGATTTTGTCAAGGAACTCATCATGGACGATGAGTTCATCAATTCCACGGGTTTACAAGGCGTTTCTGAGTTGTTGTCTCATCAAGGGTGGACTCATCTATTCTATGAGGAGGAAAGTTTTAATCTGGAGATGGTGAAAGAGTTCTACAGGTCGTTGACTGTAGAGGACAAAGAGAAGAGGACCATTGGCCATTATGAGTTACATGGTGAGAAATTCACCCTGTCGAGCATGGAGTTAGCCACTCTTATGAAAGTGACCCACAAGGGATTTTCTGAATATCATCGAGGTACATGGCCTGAAGACGTTGATTCGGCTGAGCTGCTCAAAAAGGTCACACAGGTCGATGACGTTGATGGTGGTTCCTTTGCCACCAACTTCATGAGTGCCGAAAGGAAGGTTCTTTTCACTTGGGTGATCAGCAACTTGATTCCCCGGGAACAAAAGAGGAGCACTGCTATGATCCAAGACATTCTTGTCATGGATAAAATTCTCGACAAGGAACCTGTTAACTTTGCTCGCTTAGTGCTTCTACACATGGAATCTGTGAAGGATAATCCCACACATGCTCTCCCATATTGCTCCATTGTCAAGAAAGTGCTTCTTTATCATGAGGTTTATGAGGCTGAGAAAGAAGTGGATCACGTTCGTCTTCTAAATGTTGATATTGTTCGCAAGATGGGCTACAAACTGGTTGATGATAATTGGGTGTCCAGGGATGCATGCAAGGAAGTGGTCTCTGATGTTGAGATGGAAGATGCTGAGTTGGGCATCCATGCTATGGGAAGGGAAGGTGAGAAACCTGGTGTCATTATGAAGATGTTAGTTGAGCTCCAACGTCAAAACCAGGATTTGCTTGAGAAAGTTGGCCAACTCCTGCGTGATCAGTCTGCGCTGAAATCTGATGTTCATGACTTGTTTGTTGCGCTTGATGATCTGATCAAGTCAGTGACTTAGCTTGAGTAGCCGACGTCCAATTCCTTCTATTTTCTCTTGCACATCTACTATCTCAAGAACCATTTCTTTGGTTTCAACTATGTGTTTTTTGTTTTCTCTGTGTTGCATGTTTAAGACTATTCTGTTTTGTTGCTATGGATTATGTCTGTATGTTGGATAATTTTCTATTTACCCTTGTTTGATTATATCTTTTTGCTTGATTATTTAGATTGATCTTTTTGATGATGCCAAAAGGGGGAAAAGGCTGGGGGTAGATAAAATAATGGGATTTTTATGCTGAATTACATATGGGTTATCCAACATAGGGGGAACTTTTGGCTAACTTGAATATTATTGCATAGCCTGTTCGAGTTTGTGTATTGCTCTAATTATACAGGATAGAAGAGTTTGTCACCATCAAAAAGGGGGAATTTGTTAGAAAAGCTGGAGGCTTTGATTTTGATGGTTCCAAACGTCTGTCACGTGAACGACCTCGAGTCTTTGAAAAGAGTCGCCAACGTCAGTCAGGTCGTCGACGTGTGTTGAAGGCAGATCTCGAAGATCTTGAAGACGCGTGAGATCCTGGTTGTTTGGATAGTATAAACTTGTTTTAGGAAAGATCCTATGGAGATTATATTGTAAGTCGTGTATGCCTTTATCCTAAGCCGTTATTGATTGTAATCCTTTTATATGCTTAGGATGATTTTGTAAAGATAATAGAAATAATATCTTGCCATAACTGAATTGGAAGATAATATTCTCTCTTATCTGACCTAGTTTGTGTGTATTTAATCTAAGGCTTTAGGTTAGATAGAGCACGAACTCATACTCCATTTTGTGCTAAGAAAGAAACGAGAGTTCGAGAGGAAGATGTAGGCTTTTGTTAGACTGAGTGCGGGTTGTAGTTATTCAGTTCACAACGAGTTCTAGAGTGCTTGGGAATTAGGTCTAGATCCAAGGTGTTCGTGTAACTAGTCCAAAAGATCAATAAAGCAAGCTACGGCTTTTAATCCTTCCAAGCGAGAACTTGGACGGGAGTGGTTTTTACACTTGGTTGATTGAGTTGATCAAACAAGTGTTTCCACTATAAAAAAAACTTTGTGTTCAAGTCTTTCTTGTAGTTCATTTCCGCTGCATTTACTTAAGAGGTTGACGACTTAGTTGAGGTCGACAACCTAGACGTACTAATGATCCTACAGTTCTCCTCGGGGCGGCCAGGGAGTTGCCCTTGCGGTCTTGGAATCTGTGCGGCCAGGTTCCCTAGCTGTGAGTCGACATTCTTCTTCCACACGTCGAACTCTCTCCATCTATTCATCTGGTTATTAAGGTTGGCTTGAACTCCATTAATACCCTCTTGTAAACCTTGTACCCAGGATGGTGGCTCTTGGGAGCCTGGAGGTCGATATGGCGCAGGTCGTCTATCCGGTGGGGACGCTGCATAGTTTGAATTTGGATTTTGATTTCCCCATGTCGGATAGTTGTTTGTCCTATCAAAGTTATTAGGTTGGTTCCTGTATGGACCTCTCATGTAATTCATCTCAGCATAAGTCTCAGCGGCTCTTACCTGCTCGATGTTAGTGCAAGCAGAAGTACTATGGGTAGAAGAGCCACATTCTTGACAAGGATGAGAGGTTTTCAGAAAACTTACCTGTTTCTTAAGGCGGTTGATCTCATCTTATAGAAATTGATGTCTGACATCGGGATCAACTTCGTCCTTGTTAGGCATGTAGAGACACTTTTGGGGTTGGAGTGATTGTTGGGTACCATACATGGCATCGTAGTTAGACAACTTGTCCAGCAATTCCCACTCAACTGTGGGATCCATCTCTATAAAACCGCATGTAGTGTGTGTGTTGATATGGTTCTTCGTTTCTGCATTGATCCCTTGGAAAAAGATTTCTTGGAGCACATATAACGGTTTCCCATGAGTAGGGAACTGTCTTAGCATCTCTTTAAACCTTTCCCATGTTTCTACAAAGGTCTCGTTAGGCAGCTGGTGATAGGAGGTGATACGTTTTCTCAACTCCGTTGTCTTGGTAGGAGGGAAAAACTTTGTAAGAAATTGATCATACAAAGCCTTCCAAGTCCTGATAGACTTAGGAGGTAAGCTCTCCAACCAGCTCAGGGCCTTTCCTGTAAGAGACCACCTGAAAGCTTTTAAAAGAACATATTCAAGTGAGACACCTTCAACAGTTATAGTGTCACATAAATCAAGAAAGTTCCTAATATGTTCCATAGGGCACTCAATAGGTTTCCCTTCAAACTTAGCCCTTTTTTTTTATCAAGGATATGAATTGAGATTTAATCTCCAATGTCTTCTCTATCTATGGAAGCACAATTGCTGACTCTGGTACCCTCAGTTTCGGATGCATATTGATATGCTCTCTTTAGTGTAGGTTAACTCTTGTATTTTAGGCATGATTTGAGTGTTTTTAGGTTAGTTTTGAGCATAATTGTAATATAAAGACCGAAGACACGATTTGAAGAATTGCAAGAGTTTTGAAGACAAGTGTTGATTTGGAGTTATTTTGACGTCATTTTCTTGTGACGCGTCGTTCGGGAGCTACGGTGATCGGATGAATCTGAATTTGGTATTATTGGAGAGCTAACTTGAAGAGCTACAATTCATATTTGTATGGCGAGTTCAAATTCCAACTCTAAGTGGGTCAAAACCACCTCCGAAGTTGACACCAAAATGGTGTCAGAGGACCCGCGCTCGTGGGTCGTGGTGTTTCAGCGTCGACGTGTTTTATTTTATCTTTTATCTTATATTTATATCTTTAGGTTTCGGTTGTTATTTTGACTATTTAAGTTTAGTTTCGTGTTTCAGTTTAGAACACAATTCAGAGCATACTTTTATATTTTAGGTTTTAATTCAGTTTTATTATGGAGAACTAATTTCCCTTGAAGTTTGTTTGATCAAGGAAACCTTTTTATGTAATTCGTGAGATTCTGGTAACTTTTCTATCCCTTGTTTAATAGCAAAACTCTTGTTTTTATTTATATGATCTATGTTTGATTTGATAAGCCTGATCAACTTGTTTGATTGACTTAGATCTACTGTTTGGATTAGTTTGATTGTTGTCTGTGCAATCTTATTTATCCTTGAAACAACTCTTTTCTAGGACCGTGGACTAGAATTGAGAAAGAGTGTTTGATTGTTATTTTATGCATGAGACTCGTAGCTTGATTGTATGATTTAATATCCTTTTATCCTTAATGTTTTGCATGATTTGAATTAAGCGTTCTTGTTCATATCATAATTTTGCTGGGACCGTGGACAAGCGGAAATCTTTTATAAGGATTGGAATTAATCTGGGAATTAATAGAAAAGTGGATAAATCAATGACCGTTGATTAAAAAAGTGGAATTGATTGAATGAACTCTGTTTTTCCTTTATTGATTTAATACTTGAAATTACTTGCTTGTCTAAACTTCCAAAAACCCTTGTCCTGTTATCTGCTGATTATTCAGAATCCCGATTCTCTGGGTACGATCCCTTACTTGCATGCTATACTAGTTGGTAGTTTAGGGTAATTTATTTTTGATCTTGGCACGACGACTTTAGCCGAGTCACATATATTGCTTCGCATTCCTCGGATAGGCGTTCAGCTCTTCCTGTAAACAAGCATTGTTTGCTCATTCACGTTCAGCGGTGGCATCGACGACATCTCGATCTGCTTGTAATGCCTCCATCTGCCTCTGGAGGGCTTCCATTTGTCGAGCCATTTCTTCGGGTGTAGCCATGGCCTGCTTTTCTCTCCGTCTACGATGCAAGGCGCGTTCAGGTTCGGAATAGTAACCGATGTTTGTCAAATTCGAGCATGCGACGTCCTGTTGGCATACGCTGAGAAAACAGACAAAGAAAATAAAATTAAAAACAAAAATGGGGTCGGGCTATTCCCAGACCCATAGATAAACAAACAAACACTATTGCTTCCCCAACAACGGCGCAAATTTGTTGGTTAGGGATTTACTTAACAACAAATAAAATTTGTAGTCAAGACCCCGTTGTGTATAGCAGATACATGATCGTCCACGAGAAGCAAGGTTGTTTGTCTATCAACTACAGAAACAAGAAAACAAAGCAAAACAAGCAAAAACAGCTACGACCAACCTCGTTAATGACCTTGTCAGGGTCGTTAACGAACCTGGAAATCTACAAACACATAACAACTAATGACTCAAACGTAGGTTCGGTATCCAGGGTATGTTGACTCGGTAGCGAATGATTCAAAAGCAAAACTAAGAAAATTCAATGAATAAAAAGATCTAGGACAAGGGTTACCACAACATAGCCATGCATATAAACTCATATGAAGATAAAAATCATGCCTTTAAAGATAAATTCATCAAATTTCGCTAACTAACGAGAAAATCAATCAACTTTCATAAATCAATTTACTTTATTACTTGTTTTGAATCCAAAGCTCGAAACTTTCGTTATCGAACAATATCAACATTCAAATTCACAACTTTCTCTTTCGATCAAGTCACAAACTCAAATTACTTCAACTATCGTCTAAGCATAAGCACAACAAGCAATTCAATGGATAAAAGGAAATCAAAATATCAACTTACTCATTCATACATGCACAACTATGTCGGGTTTTAACCCCGACCCTAGATAAGAAGACTACTCACTCTTCATTGAAATAAAGCAAGCAACTTTAATCAAAGAAAACATTGAAAGCAAAACTAAACTTATTTGAAATTAAAAATATATCGTCTTACAATCTCGTGGAATACCGAAAACTCTAAGAACACCGAGCAAGAACCGATCACCGACCCAAACTCTCTCTCTCTCGATCGACTTCAGGTTCGACTCTCTCTCTTTCTCGACTTCTCCTAAAACTAGCGTCTATCCCCCCTTGCCTAGGCTTAGAACAAGGGTATTTATACTAAGAAACTATCTAATAAAAAGGCTAAAAGATAAAAACTTACCTTGCTTAAAAGATAACAAGATAAAAGATATAAAAACTAAAAGTCGGCTAAGCCTCTACTGACACGGGCCCCTCGTTAACGACCCGTACAAGGTCGGTAGACTCTGCTGAATCCCTTACAAAAACTATCTTTTGCAGCGTCGTTAACGACCTTCACAGGGTCGTTACCGAGCCTCTGTTTGGCTTCTCTTGAATTTTTCTTTGGCTTTAACTCGGATTTTAACTTGATCTTCCCATGCAATCTTCTTCCTTATCTTCCATGCATTCCACCTTCCACCAGAAGACTTCAACTCAACTCGAAAAGTGCTCCTTTCCTGCTCTTAAACCTATAAAAAAAACACAAAACGGAGTAGCTTCACACTTTTCACAAAATATGCAAACTTATCCAAAAACACACAAACATAACTCTAAAACCAACTAAAAATAAAATAAACAACCTAAGAAAGACACCTAAAACTAGACTAAAAACATGAACATCAAAATACCCCATACTTAAGCTTGCTTGTCCTCAAGCAATCACTATACAATAATTAAAACCAAACAATCATGCTCACCAAGCAATAGCCACCAACTCAAAAGCAACTTCAAAACATATTAGAAAATATAAAATGACTATTAACATCATCACACATATATAAGCACAAATAGACATAAGCAATTACAATCCAACCTCACCAAGGGATATTTGTGTTTCTCTCAACTCTCAAGTGTTTAGGCTTATAAATTCAATCTCTCAACTCCATCTTATATGCAAAAACTCATAGAAATTGGAACTTATATCACCAAACTCTTTACCTAAGATTTGTCAAAATAAGCAAAAATCATCAAGAGAACTTAGGCTCAATGAAAAACTTCATAGAAGTTTCCATTCGGCCAGGTTGTAATGGGGCATGGTAACGACAAATAAGGCGTGGAAAATTTTGGTTATGTGATGCTAATAATATCCGGGAATCAAAGACTCCTAAAAACTCTCACATAATTTCAAAACTCTCATAAAAACAACATACCAAACTCACTCTTTTATTATGTTCACTCACTCACCTTTTATCCTAGAAAGCCTCATAAAAACTCAAAAGAATCCCCGGTTAACTCATAGACATAAATGCACATCACTTCTCCTTTTCTTTTTCATTTTCATTTTTTCTCTTTCAGCTCTTCTGTTTTCTTTCTTTCTCTCGAACAGCCTCATTAACGACCCAGATGAGGTCGTTAACGAGCTACTTTTTCCTCGTTTTCTTCTCTCTTCAACAACAACCTTTCTTATTCTGGTGCATCTTTTCACTACCAAGAGATCTCTTACAAATCAAAACAAGAGACTTCCAATCTACCCTTCCCAAAACCCTTATTTTTGACCAAACATAACTTTTCACTCTCCAAAACATACCTCTCCAACTAAGTCCTAATCCCCGGATAGGGTCAAGCTTATCTCGGCTAGGGAATATTTTGTGGAGCTAAAAATAAAAGGCTTAAGGCTCAAATTGGCTATCAAAAAGAGGGATAATGATAAGGTAGATAAGGATAAATAAGGCTTATAAAAATAAGTTCTCTATCATATGACTTTCACAAGTAATGAACTAAAAAATCTTATATAGGTCTCAAGAAATAGATAACCATCACAATTCCAAGAGATAATATACATAAAGAGACTAAATCACACAAGAAAAGAAGAGGAATTTTATGATGTTCTTCCTATAAGGCCAAAAATAACTCACAAGGTAGAAATTTTTGTTAGATTGCATTACTCATGCTAAAAGTTATACATGCTCAAATTTATCAAATTGCTATTCCTCTATAAAATAATTTCATATCAAGAATCAGGCTATACCATCAAAAACATGCTTGCAAGGAAATTACATGATCATGCTAGCAACTACTATCATAGAACCAAAAGAAAGGGTATTTATTTATTCTAAAAACACTCTTTTTTTGTATTGAAATTTTTAATTTTTTTCTCTTTTTTTTTAAACAAAGGACAACTAAAACAAACAAACAAGACACACAAAACAAGCAAGTTTTCTTCCATTCCCACCCCATACTTAAAATTACAGTGTCCCCACTGTAATAAGACTAAGCAGAAGAAAGGAAAGAAAGAAAAAGGAAAAAGAAAGAAACTTACAAGATAAACTGAAGCGGAAAAGAAACAATTTTTGAAAGCTGAATCAGCGTTGTGGTGGTGGAAACTAATGCTCAAAGTTGCCCATGAACTCGGATTTTAAATTGATCTTCCCATGAAATCTTCTTCCTTATCTTCCATGCATTCCACCTTCCACCACAAGACTTCAACTCAACTCGAAAAGTGCTCCTTTCCCGCTCTTAAACCTATAAAAAGACACAAAACGGAGTAGCTTCCACACTTTTCACAAAATATGCAAACTTATCCAAAAATACACAAAACTAACTCTAAAACCAACTAAAACTAAACTAAACAACCTAAGAAAGACACCTAAAACTAGACTAAAAACACGAACATCAATGGCAAGTAAGATTCGATTCTATTCTAGGCAAATTGTATGATCCCTATGCGAAGAGGTCACGATTACCCCTCAACAAGTATATGATTTTTGAAAGCCTATTTCCCATCTAGTTTGCCGCAATAAAATAAATTCTCCTCCTATGGATCTCTGACTCGACTCTAAGCCTATGTCGTTCGAATTTTCTGATTTATTTCGACGCAATGACTTTCGCGCACCTTCGGTTTTGGGAGACCCGCGGCCACGGTTTAGGGTGTCATGGTCGTAGTTGCGTGAGCCGCGGTCGCGGCTTCTCAAGCCGCACTCACGGTTTTCTTGGCGGTCGATTTTGGTTACCACACGCGCACAATCCAGCGAATATCAATCGTCGCCGCTTGTGCGGATCCCAGGTCTGCTCCAGAAAGTTACCGACTTTTCCCTTGTTAGGTTATTTTTCGCATTGATGGTGGTTGATCATTGATTCACGATCAAGTTTTCAACTTTGGGCTACCGAGCTCGCACCCGCATCCTAACCCGTCAAACGGTGGTCGACTACCAACCTTAGATGCGATTGAATTCGACAAGGGGCGAGTAAGGTTGCTCATTACCCTAGTGTCGTCGATTTTGCAGTGCGCTCTGCGATCAGTACTGGTTGTGATAATTCAATCGTGGTTTTGCCTAGGGTTCGTACAAATCCCAAGGCGGATTCTTTTTGTTGATATTTGGAGACGCCCTCTAGTTAGAAAAAATCCAAAAACACAAAATTCCGGAGGCACGGATTTCCGAAGGGGCGTACCAATCTAAAAATCAGGAGTCACAAATTTCCGGAGGTGCACTCCGATGAACCGCACTGCGGCTAGGTCACCTGCGGTCGCGGCTCGTTGTTCCGCGGCCGCAGATTCGTTTGCTGAGGGTAATCGCGATCGGTTCGCTTTTCGCGATTGCCAAGGATTTTCAAAAGATTACTTCTTTTACTTCTAGGAACAATTATTCGTGGATTTAATCATCGTTACCACGGACAACACCAATTGTTAATGCACAAAAATTCAGCCTTCAATGAACTAATTGTATGTTCTTCCTTCCTCTTCCGTTCCAACTACCTCTTAACCTGTAACCTGCATAACAATGGACACAAGGGGCGGGGACCCCCTAATCCAGCTTCGATGCCTAGGTCAAAAGAGCAGTTATCGATTGAGCTTCCAGGAATAAACAAGAAAGCTAGAGAATTAACGAGTATGAATCTCTTTGAACAGTCGAGCTAAGCGAATATTATCATGTTCAATATGCCTGCAATATATTGTGATCTGCCTTTTCTACACGGCGAAGACGTGTATTTATATTGGAAGAAGGAGAGCCTAGGGGCCCGAAATTTATATCTTCTAGGGCTGACCAACTGCCTTAAAGCCCAAGCAAGCAATATCGTATCCCATTCTCCAAGCAAAATTCTATCTTTTATTAAAGGTAAAATCTTCCATTAATTTACATAACCACCATATTTTAATTTAATAAGAAAATACGAAAAGATAATAAATACGCAATGAATAAAAATACCTTTATGACGACAGATATGAAAATAATTATGGTAGTTATTTTTACCGCTCACAGTTAATATGGGGTTCAATTTCATTCCAAAATAGTAACCAAACACTTATTTTCATGTATCAAATTCCAACCCTATATTTTACTAACATCATACCTTATCCCATATCAAAGCCCCATTTTTTACCAAACACCCCTAATATATACACCCACACAACTCCGCTATTAGTATCTTACAAATACCTATACTCAAAGCAAAACCCTCCAACCAATGAAATCAAAGTCATTAATCAATTATTCAGCTTGAATTTCTAATTAAACTAGGAGGACAGTCCCGTGCGTATGCACGGGACATGTTTTTAACATGCATTCGTTTATTTTTTGTAATTTTTAACGTTTTATAAAGTATATTTTTTACTGTTTGAGTTTGTAAAAACATTTGGAACTTGTAATTGTATAAGAATTGAAAGCACATGTGGGTTGTTTGATATAAAAAAAATCATAAAATTTTGTAAGTTAGAATTTTGTATGAAAAATTGTGTATTTTTTCACACTTAGTACTTGAAATTTGTCGCCCAATATGAAAACTTTGCACACATGCTACAAAATTTTTAATTGCCATTAGATGTTGTATGCATTTACATATCGTTAGACAAATAACAACTTTGGTAATGTTTATATTTAAATTTCAAACAATTTAGGATGGAATCAATCATAATTAGTCAATTCATACAATTCAATTGATTATATATATTTTGAAGTAATGTTTCTTCAAAAAAATTCACAATAAAAATTCACATTGACTATATATTCTTTCAGAAATTTAAAAATCAATTTGCAAACTTAACCCTCAAAAATATATTTGCTTGAAATAATATTCTTGTATATATAACAAAAAGTTTGTTTGATCTAAATTGACAACAATTTTGTTTAAATAATAAAGATCAATTATAATATAGTATTAAAAATAGTAATATTAGATAGAAATTAGTTTAAATTTTAAATAAAAATAGGCTTTTCCAATATAATATCAAAGAAGAGATTTGAACAAATATATAATAGAATCAAGATCCCAATAACTTATAATGCATAGAGAAAAAATAATTTATACATACCTTGAGCTATTCATGTTTATAATTGTAACCAAGGAGAGAATTGTTGACACAAGAAAGGAAGAAATGTGCATGTCAATGGATTTCTTTGTAGAATAATGTATATATAGGCCAATCCATAGAATACAATTGGTCAAAATACGTACACATAAATAATGGTGTAATCAAGGGTGGTAAATGTAGACAATAAGTACACATATAAGAGGATAAATATCCTAAAAGTATCTATATGTGTAGGTATACATCCATATTATAAATTTAAATAAATAAAATGTAATTAGGGGTGGTAAATATGGACAATAAGCACACTTTTAAAAGGATAAGTATCCTAAGAGTATCTCTATGTGTAGGTATGCATCCATATTATAAATTAAAATAAATAGGATGTAATTAAAGGTGTTAAATGTGGACAATAAGTACACCTTTAAGAGGATAAGAATCGTAAGAGTATCTCTTTGTGTAGCTATACATCTATATTTGTTCATTGGTTTTTGCATATTTGTTCATCGGTTTGTGCATATTTGTTCATTAGTAACATCAATTTGTTCATTGGTTTATGCATATTTGTTCATTACCTTTTTCATATAATTGTTCATTGCTAGATGCATATTTGTTCACTAGGTTTGTTCATTGCTATATGCATATTTCTTCATTAATAACATCAATTTGTTCATAGCTAAATAAGGCACAAACACTCCTCTTCGATTTGTTGCTATCTCGTTCTCTTAGCATAAAACATATTATTGCAAAGTCAGATTCTTTATCTATTCTCCTTCGCATTCAAGTTTCTACATCAAACTTATCTTATTTTGGTACTATATTGAGCACTTCATTTGTATTAACAAGTTTGCCTTAAAGCACTTCAATGGACAAACAAAGGTTACGTCAATGAAAAAAAAAGGTTATATCAATGAACAAATAGAGTATATTAATGAACAAACAATGGTATATCAATCAATATATATTATAAAAGCTGACCGTTTTCGAGCCACCACGTTGATTCTAGCTCCACCTTATATTTAAAAAAATAATTTTTATTTAAATTATTTTAGTTCTTCTAATTAAATTCCTTTTATTTATTTCATGTGGAAAAAGAATTTTTTTTTTTCAAATTCAAAATTGAATGTTTTGTTTTAATGATATAATTTTTTTTAAAATTTCACGTTTTCATGTTAAATAATTTTTTTTGTTAAAGATAGAATTTTTATATAATTCAACGTTGAATGATTTTAGTTCTCACAATTAAACTTCTTTTATTTAATTTATTTATGTGGTAAAAGATAAGATTTTTTTAACTTCCACGTTGAATATATTATTTTTTAAAGATAGATTTTTTTAAAACTAATTAAATTTCTTTTATTTAATTTACTTATGTATAAAAAAAGATAAGATTTACTTAAAACTCAACGTTGAATTATTATTATTAAAGATATTTTTTAAAATTCCTCATTGAATGATTTTTTTTTATAGATAGAATAATTTAAATGCTTACATCATTTAGTTCTCCCATTTAAATTCGTTTTATTTATTTATGTGGTATAAAACATTCTTTTGCTTTATTTAATCTATTAATTAATCCCATAAAATCTATTGAACTATTATTATTTAAGGACAGCATAGCATGAGCTTTTAAAGATAGAATCCTATAACTATAAAGATATCATATAAAATTCGACCAACAAAAAAGATATCGTATAAAATATTTTTTGCTTTATTTAATCTATTAATTTATCACACAAAATTTATTAAACTATTATTATTAAAGATAATATCTATCTTTTACATTTTACCATTTATAAACTATGGTGCTTAGGACATTGTCTTCCATAAAAACTGAAAAAAAAAAGAGAAGAAGAAAGTGGACGCATGAGCCAGGAATTCCATTAAAGCATACAAGTTGAGGATATTAAAGCATTTAAATAACAATGTTTTATTTTGTAAATACATATATAACATTTTTGTATTTTATATCCATCTTTTAAGAGTCCAAAATCTTATGAAGATATTAGGACCATTGACGATGTCCTTTATCTGTCTTTTAAAGAAGCTTGCTATGTTATGGGATTGCTAGATGATCACTTTCTGGTGCAATACGTTGCAAAGGAGTTATTGTTCTTATTGTTTCTTTGAAGCGAAATATCTTCCCTATTAATTTCGGGTGGTAGAACCGCACATTCTAGGTTTGCTATACCTATTATACATGGGGATTCAAGTTGTGAAATCAAGCTAGGCACACCAATCGCTGAGCTCTTAGCTAATGCAGATCTTATTATATAGGATGAAACTCGATTGAGTAACAAACATTGTTTCGAGGCATTAGATAGAAGTTTAAGGGATGTCCTTAGACACTCTAACCCGCAAAGTTTAGAAAAACCATTCGGTGGTAAAGTGGTTGTGTTTTGTGGAGATTTCAAACAAATCTTACTAATAGTTCATAAAGGCACAAGACAACATATTATTTCAGCCACAATTAATTCTTCCTACTTATGGGCATACTGTAAAGTGCTTCGCTTGAAAAAAAATACGAGATTTCAAGTTAGGTTAGCAAATTCTAATTTAAATAGTTTGAGAGAATTTTCATAATGGATTCTAAGTGTCGGAGATGGTACAATAGGAGCTCCTAATGATGGTGAAGCAACAACACAAATTCCAAATGATTTATTGATTAAAAAGACAATGGATCCAATTGCATCAATAGTTGAATCTACCTACCCTTCAATTGTTGACAACATGAAAGCTTCTAAGTACTTTGAAGAAAGAACCATCCTTGCACCTACACATGAAGTTGTACAGAAAGTTAATAATTATATTATGTCCTTATTGCCTAGAGAAGAATAGGTATAGTTGAGCTTAGATAATATTTTCCCATTAGATAGAAACAACCAGGATGATAATGATCTATATTCAGTTGAGTATCTCAATACTATTAGAATCTCTGGAATTCCAAATCATTGTCTTAAACTTAAGGTAGGAGTGTTTGTCATGTTACTCCGTGATATTGATCAATCTATCGGATTATGCAACGACACAAGATTAGTCGTCACAAGGTTGATGACACACACCATTGAGGTTAAGATCATTTATGTCACAAACATTGGATTTCAACGTTATATCCCTGTGTGCTTCTTATACCTTCTGACATTACATTTCCTTTTAAGTTATGATGTAGGCAATTCCTTCTCATTGCCTGTTTTACAATGACAATCAACAAAAGCCAAGACCAATCCCTTATATGCATTGGTTTATACATTCCAAGGCTGATATTTATCCATGGACAACTTTATGTAACCTTTTCAAGGGTCACAAGTAGAGATGGACTAACGGTTTTGATTTGTGATGAAAATAACAACACTTCAAGTACGACAACTATTGTGTATAAAAAGGTCTTCCATAATATCATGTAATAGTATTTCAAGATAGATTTAGAATGTCTTAACTACTATAAATATCATTTGATAACAAAGCATGATATAACTCTACCAGTCAAATTACATGACATTGTAAAATTAGTATTCATGATTATTTGTTATAAACAATATGCAATTTGATTTAGATTTATCATCTTAAAAAAAGTTATAAAGATTATTACAAAAATAAAGTTACATCCCGTACAGGGTACGGGTCACAAACTAGTGAACAAAAAAGAATATATCAAAGAACAAATAATGGTATATCAATGAACAAATAATGGTATATCAATGAATATCAATTAACAAATATTGGTATATCGAAACTAATTATATGTGCATAAAAAACTAGATAATATTGTATTCATACACATAAATAAGGTTAAAAAATAAAACTAAAAATTAAAAAAGTTCGAAATCGATGAACAATGTTATCAAACTCGATGCACAATGAGTTAGTATTGATGAACAAATAGTGAATATTGATGAACAATTCGCTATTTCTGATGAACAAACTAGGTGCATCTCATAAAAACGTATTTTTCGAAAAATACGTAAATAATACGGGAAAAATTCGTCCGTGCCGTATTTTATTGAAAAATACGCGAATAATACGGGAAAAATTCGGTCGTGCCGTATTTTATCCTTTTTAATGAATGTTTAATCAGAAGCGTTGATTTTTTAAAATGTCGAGCGAGATTTATTCTTAATTCTCATTTGGGCGTCCATTTACACATGACTCTTTCTCACTTTTTAACGTTATATATAGATTGGGCAATATTTGCGTTCAATTTGTTTGTAGCTCTAATTTATAACCTCAATATTATGTCATAAAAGCTTTACCAACCAACATTAAATCTGTCATATACAAAATAAAAAAAGGAGATACCGAGTCCGATTATATTAGTATGATCGCTCTCGAGTTTTTAACCAACATGATCGATGGCATTGGTCAATCATAATCATGTGTAGTTGACAAAATTATAATTAGTATTAGGCTATTAGCATTTATCAGTATTTATTATCTCATGAAAATATATTATTCCAGAAAATCCGGAAAAGTGGATGTTTAATAATGTAGCAATTTGGCCAAATATTTGTCTCTTTGAATAAAATCTGCTTTGTTTTTGGTCAAGAAAAAAAATTCCACTCTCACTTTCTCTCTCTCTTTTTTATACAAGGGGGAAAAAATCCACATTCTAGTTGATGGATTAATTATAGCAATTTTTATGGGGTTCTAGATGAAAAAAAGTATGTATATATATTTCTTTGTAGAAATTATGTGAATGTTGGAAATTATTATCGACCTAGAGAGAGGCAATGATGAAATATGGCCTTTCAATGAAGCTTGTGATTCACACCTGATGAACAACATCAAATCAAGTAGGATAAAAATCACTGACCGACTATATAAATAGTAAACAAATAGTATTATTCTTTACTGACGTGATAATGATGGCATTAATACTTAATACACAAAGGTTAACTAGGTTTGGACGCTTTAACAGTAACTCGAAATATTAAAAGGGTAGCATAGAGGGCCGGTTTGATTATTTAAAAACAGAAAAAGGTTCATTTCATAATGAAGTTTTATAGTATTAAATATATAATTTAAAAGGTAATTAATGATTATTAACTCATAACCTATACTTAATATAGGTTTAAGATTCAGAATTATAATAAAATATTCAAATTTATATATATATATATATATGTTGTAAAACATTTTTCCGATAATATTTTTTTTACTTAAATCAATGGTTTATATATCACACTCGAATTATAATGAGTACGTCTATCATATATTCATATGTACAAAAAATATAGTGATATACTGACATAGATTCCAATTACGGTTTTTATTAAGAATAAGCTAAGATTTCTAATTACGGTAAAATAGACCCTATACTATCTAATCACATTTCTTTTGGATTTTTCACTTGAATAACTTTTAGAAACTCAAATGCATGCATGAGAAAATTGTTTAGTTGCTAAGGTTAACAAAGCCAAGTTCAATATCAATCCTGCCCTCGACTGTCGACTCTAGCATGGCGACTGGCGAGTTACTTTTTTCCTCTGACGTAGGAATGAAGATGATAATATGAACTAATAATAATAAATACGAACAATAATTACTTAAATTCCAAATATGAAGGCAATATTGTTCTTGTCCCCCTTTTTTGAGAAGTGGCCGGAAAACATCAGAAATCGATAGGGTGTGATTTCTTTATGGCTTTTAAGAATGTCGATCAGACTCATCCTCGCTCAAGGTTGGTTGTGTTTTCTGGTTCTGAGCTGAAGCGTAAGCCACCATCTGATTGCTTTGACTCTGATGTTGCCAATGTTGTTGTTGTTATTTTCGTAATGGAAACCAAATCAAATAAGACGGTGTCAAGATAGCTCTATTCCGTTCTGCTGATAATAGGTTGTTTTTAGCTAAGACAAACTTGCATGAGTTGTCCACACAAACTGGATTTTTCAGTAATTTTACACAAGTATCTAGTCGGAAACGTCATATAGCATTTTCAAGAGTTTGTTTCTAGAGTCATGTATCAGTCATGCGATTTTGCCTTATTTTCATTATAGGAGCTACTCGTTTATCTACATACTTTTCGAATATTAATTTGTTTGTAATCAGTTTTCGATACATTATAGTTTAATACTCCCTCCGTTTTACAATACATGTTCTTAGACAAAACTTCACCCATATTAAGGTTTTTTTCCCAAATTACCCCTATTAAATGTTTTTCATATTCTCTCAATTATCCATAATTGTTTTGGGAGAAGTGTAGTAATTAATTAATGTTGGGTATACTCTAAGGGTATAAATGAATAAAAGTTGTATATGAACATCTTTTTTGAAACAAAAAAAAAACCTGTATTGTGAAACGGGGGATGGAGTATTTCCTTGTTTACTCTAGACATGTCTATTGTATTTCTTAATGATACTAATACTATATTATAATAATACACCATCTTTCGTTAAAAAAATGTAGGGCACTATTTAGTAATTTATTAAAACCGGGTTCAGTTGGCTAACCGGTCACCGCCCCAACTCTAGCGAGTTAGTTAATACAACTGGTTAGGAGGACATGGTGGGGTCCACAGACGAACTCAATGATGGGGTCCACCGCACTACCGTCCAACGTGGACCACTCGTTAGCCGTTTCTGCGAGAGACGTGGCCCATGGAGCCAAGTCGAGTGCCGACAAGCCGTCACTTTCATTTTGTTCCCTCAAAGATTGATGTTGAAGTGTTACAGTGGGCTCATTTTGGGCCCACTTTCAGACCCAACAGACCCTTGTTTGGCCCCTGAGCGTCATGTATTATTATTATCCTTTATAACCATAAGGCATAACACTATATTTTAACTATTTTATTATAACCTGAAAATATAGCTAATACTAAATGAATTGGCCATGTTTTAACTTATCCAAATAACCAAAAAAAAAAAAAAAAGGTTGGTATATTGGCAAGTACGTCCCACCAACCAGCAAACAATAAAAACCTCTACCAATCTATGGCTCCTCTATATATCACCATGAATGTCACCATTTTCATTTGTCATTCTATCTTATCCCCAATCATTATATGTGTAAGTCACTCGAATCATTTTCCATATGTATATATATGAAATGATGTCAAAATGACCAAATGGTAATGAATTATAGCTCTTTCATATAACTTTTTTTTATTGTTGTTTAATATATAGCTCTTTACAACATATATAACTAACCATCTACATAAAATACAAATTGTCTATAACATTTTCTATATCTCAACTTATATTTCCCCCCAAAATTTTAGAGCATGGATAAAGTTACCAAACCAGTTAATTGCCAATTTTTGATAGGTTGAACTTTTTTCCATCTTCTTGATCTATGAGAAAATACAAAGTTATAACTTGATGCCATGTGTGTGTAAGTGTGTTGCACTATATAAATCAAGTTCCAATTTCTTTGTTGGTGTTACCTTCTTCTTTATAAGGTTATTATAAAGACATCATATTTATTTATGGTTTCTTGCCAATTTTTTTAATTATTTATAACTTATAAATTGATTTACCCTACACTTTTTTTTTCAAATTCTATATTGAAAAATCATATTTTAAGAAAATTTAAAATGATTAATGATTACTTTGAAATATTGATAGTAGTCCCCACATGCAATACATGATATTTAATTATAAGAGTGTATGAATATAGTGATAATTTATGATATAAATAACTTTTAAATTTACATCGTAAATTTGTTGGCTGAAAAATAATTAAGTTTTTTTTAGGTATTGCCTTGAGCTCGCCCGGTTCGATTAGTTAACACCGCTATAAGTCCAAATCGAATACTTTGTTGTCCCATTTTAGGGAAGACCCTCCCAAAATAATTTCTTGTCATAGTGAATTTAGACTATACTTGTATAGCATATCAATGGAAATACTTTACATAGATCAAATGTTTCACCCAATATAATAATCATTATTAAAGCTAAAAATGTATAATATTTTCTTAAAATTGGATTTATCACATTAAAATTTCTTAAGTGATCATTCTCATAAATATTTTATACTTTTACAATGAAAAGTCATGTTATTAATTATAATTTTTTTAATATAATTTTTCTAGCGGTAGACCAAGGTCTTGACTTATTATTCTAGGTCGGAACAAGTTGATAGGATCCTTTTTTTCACTTTCGTGTCGCCACACAAGGGTATGCATGATTTATTATTTTTTTGGAAAAAGTAATTAGTTCAAATGAATTCGAAGACTCGATGATAAAATTTCTATCTAAATCCATCAAAAATTTAATACAACACATAAGAGAGAGGGGGGTTGAGGATTTTCAAAACCGCAAAGTGGCACCATCGCAAGTGCAATGCCTCATCACAGCCAGAAAAGACCTCTCCTACCACCAAGAAAAAGGGACACACTAGCTCCAACTCCAAAGTTCTTCACAATGCAACAATTGGAGCAAAAATCGAATAAAAAAGTGGAGACACTCGCAAGAAAGGCGAGATCTCTAGCGTCGACGACTACTCAAGCCAGATCCATGACAACCAGACTCTTGCAAGAAAAGTTTTCCATGGGATGAAGAGTGCGATGGATGCTAGAAGCACTCTTGAACAATCAATTTGCAAGGTGAGCAAATTTACCATCAAAGGCGATGCCTGGCCCCAAGACGGTGATACTAAAATCCCTGACAAGGGGAAAACTCCTCCGATCACCTTGAATATAGATATCGGGGTGCTACCTAATCCGGTCTTACGCATCTTTAAAGAGGCATCCATTGCAAAAATGTTAGTCACTAATGGGTCGAAACTTCATCATGTAGAGGGCATGAACGAGGATCTTGTTGAAATATTGGAGTCTGATATTGAAGAGCCTTGCAATTTTTTGGGCTAGCTTGTTGATTGGGTTTGTTCCAAGAGAGAGGTCCTTCATTCTTGCTATGGTGCACTTCGTGGAATCGCGTTGGGGCCATATTGGTAAACCCTAGACTGTGCAACAACAAAATGACATTTTCCTTTTCCATTTTGAATGAATCGAAGAAGTAGAGCAAGTTCTGACTAAAGGTTTGTGGTTGTTAGGAGGTGCCATTTGCCCTATTGTTGAGGAATTTCAAGAATTTGTCGTTGTGGGTCTCCTTAATTAGCCAATCAGGATATTTGCTTCTAGTCTGACAAAGCCTTATGTAAAATTGGAACTGCCCTAGGTGAACTTGTTGTCATAGACAAACTCACTAAAAACTAGGATTGAGTATCTTTTGCACGACTAATCGTTGAAGTCAATGATGCGCACGCTAACAAGGAATTCATCAACATTAAGAGCCCACACATAGATGTGATTAAGCAAGGTGTAGTGCTTGATTAGAAACCATGGGCTTGCTCCCAATGCAACTCATTTTGGGCATAAGAGCGGGGATTGCAACATGAATCATCCGAGGCAGATTTGGGGTGGAAAGCGACCAATGGAGACGACCTTTATTCAACTGTCCACGACCTATGAGTGTAAGCCTCCTACTTTCCAAGCCTTCCCATGAGGGCCCTTCTATGCAGCCTGAAAAAGCCTTGGAATCCAAAGAGATTGTTGTTGGTGTTAATGGTAATCCACAATCGTTGAGTCCTAGAAAGGCTGCTTGAGAATGGAGAGTTGTGGGCAAGAGGAATAGTGTGCCTAAAGTTGACAAGTCTAACCAAGACCAACTCAAAGTTTCCAAGTCTCTCAACTAAACAATAAAGTAATCCACAATAGGGTGCAAATAGTTGGCTCCGATATTCCATTTCTAGCTTCTTTCATTTGTGCCTCCAATGACCAAGCAAAACGTTTTTTTCCTATGGCATAAATTAAGGAACTTTCAAGCACATGTCACCATGCCATGGGTCTTACTCGGTGACTTCAATGCAATCTTTTACTCTAATGAGCATTTTGCGGCTAATGACGCAATAAGTAGAGGTTGCACAACATGGAAAGGGCTTTCGAATAGCACCAATATGCTTAACATGAGGGCTGAATGGTGTAAATACACTTGGTCGAATAACTAGTTGGGTGAAGACACGATTGTAAGGAAGTTGGATAGGGTCCTTAATAATGCAGATTGGTTGAACATTTTCCCCCATGCCGTTGTGTTCTTTGCTAATTTAGATGTCTCTAACCAGTCTACAACTATTTTCCACTTCATAGAATGGATCTCCAAGAAGATTTTGTTCAGGATTCGTAACATTTAGGCCGATGATCTTTATTTTGACCACATTGTCAATGAGGGCTAGGATGAACCCATTATCAAAGGGAGATGATCTCTCTCCCTTTGATAATGGGGTTTTGTTTCAGAAAAACAACTCCTCTAGAGTGTCAACCAGCTGCATCACTGAGTGATTAAGGATCTCAAACAAAGAGTTAAATCTCTTGGATCACTAGTGGAGACAAACAACAACAACAACAACAACAACATCTACCCAGGTGGAACCTGGTATGGACGAGATATAGGGGGTCGAGATGTACGCACCCTTACCCTGACTCAAAGTCAGGAGGGTATCTAAGGAGGGCCTAAAGAAAAAGGAAAAGGACACGAAAAGAGAGAAACTAGAGGGAGGTAGAAAGCGGGAATGAAAAAGTGCGATAAACAAAAAACCGATAACGATAAAAGAGAAAATTAAAACATAGAGAGAAACGAGATGAAAAGAGCAGGATACTCCCTTCAGGTCTTCCCCACTATCATTCTGTCACTGTGATCTTCTCACGCCATTCGTCCCTACACAAGGTCGTATCTGCTGAAACTGCCAGAAAGGTAAGATCTTGTTTTATGGCTTCCTTCCAACTCTTCTTTAGTAGTCGGCCAACACTCTGCCCCGTATAGTAGGGATGGTCGAACTACAGATTTGTAGAACTTGCCCTTGAGCTTGAGTGGGACCTTTCTATCACATAGCACTCTAGAGGCACCCCTCCACTTCTGCCAACCTCTCTGAATTCAGTGTCTAATGTCCTCCTCAACGCCCCCATCACTCTGCACAATTGAGCCTAGATATCTAAACATCTCCATTTTTGCTATGACGTCGCCTCCCAAACGTACTTCCTCATCTGGCTCAACCTCCTGACTGAACTTAAACTCTACATACTCTATCTTAGTCCGACTCAGCTTAAAACCCTCTGTCTCAAGTTTCTTTCTCCAATATTCTAACTTTCTGCAAACACCCTCCCGAGACTCGTCCACCAACACTATGTCATCGGCGAAAAGCATGCACCACAGTACCTCTTCTTGGATCCCCCTCGTCAGAACATCCAACACGACAACAAACAGAAAAGGACTCAAAGCCGACCCCTGGTGCAATCCGACTTGTACTTGGAAAAACTCTGTGTTCCCTCTAGGGGTGCACACACTTGTCAACGAGCCCTTGTACATGTCTTTCAGAATTCTGATATATGTCCCTGAGACTTCCTTCTCCTCCAAACATCTCCACAACAGCTCTCTAGGCACCCTGTCATATGCCTTTTCCAGATCGACAAAAACCATGTGCAAGTTTTTCCTCCTCTCTCTGTAGGCCTCTACCAACCTTCTGATCAGATGAATGGCCTCAATGGATGACCGCCCTGGCATAAAGCCGAACTGGTTTTCCGACACGGTAACTATTCTCCTTAGCCTGGCTTCAATCACTTTCTCCCACAATTTCATAGTATGGTTGAGGAGCTTAATACCTCTATAGTTGTTACATTGTTGCACATCCCCTTTGTTTTTGTACAGTGGAAACAAGCTACTAAGCCTCCATTCCTATGGCATCCTTGCCGTTCCAAAAAAAATATTGAACAAAGACGTAAGCCATTCTATGCCTCTCACCCCTAGCAACTTCCACACCTCCATTGGGATCTCATACGGGCCTATTGCTTTCTTGTTGCTCATCTTCTGAAGCCCTTTCTGCACCTCGATTCTGGAGATGTGTCTAACGAAACGACAATCTACCTGCCCCCTCGACTCCTCTGCTTCTGCTGTCGACCCCTGGCCCTCATTTAGCAAGCTTCAAAAGTACCTCTTCCAACGTTCTTTTATTTGACCATCATCAACTAGCACCCTTCCTTCCTCGTCTTTGACACACTTCACTGTATCCAAGTCCCTGCTCTTTTTCTCCCTTGCTCGAGCCAACCTGTAAAGCATTCCCCCCCCCCCCTTTTTCCTCTAGATCTTTGTACCACTCCTCGTACGCTTTTTCCTTTGCAATTGCCACTATCTTCCTCGCTGTCTTTTTTTCCGCTTTATATTCTGCCCAACACTCTTCTCTGTCTCTATCACTGCTCTCCAACCACTTTCTGTACGCCAACTGTTTGCCCTTAACCTTCTCTTGGACCTCCTCATTCCACCAGACCTCAGCTCTTCTGTTCTTACTTCTAGCCCTGGTCATGCCCAACACTCTAGATGCTACTCGCCGAATGCACTCTGCCATCCTGCCCCACATGTCGTTTGCACTGTCTCTAATTTTCCAAGCCCGTTTTGCCTCATCCTCCTCAAAAACCTTTTTTGTAAAAAACTATCCAATTGTCTCGTTTAGGCACCCCCATCTAATCCTCGGCTGCGTCTCACTGGCGGTTCTCCTCTTTCTGCGGACCCAGTCCAAGTCCATGACCAATAACCTGTGTTGGATCGAAAGGCCTACGTTTGGGATAATAATCTTACCGTCCCTACAACTTCTCTTGTCCCCTCGTCTGAGCATGAAAAAGTCAATTTGTGTCTTACTTGAAGCACTCATGAAGGTAATCAAGCGCTCATCCTTCTTCTTGAACCAAGAGTTCGCTATTACGTAGCCAAAAGCCACTGAGAACTCAAGTGGAGACAAAAACTCCAAATTCTTTTATTCCTCTATTAAGCAAAGATCAACTGCCCACAATATTTACTCCCTAATCAAGCAATACGTGATGACGTATTTTCAATGGTCGTTATACCTATCAAAGAACCTAACTTTACCAAACTCAGTAGAATGGTAAGCAAGGGTCTATCACACAGGTACTCGTGTATTTGTGTTGTTACTTGAATGCCAAGTAACCAAAAAGGGGGGTTTATGAATAATTTATCTAAACTAATATGCAAACTAAAAGTAAATATGAATGCAAAAGTTGATTGTAATATATGAGAGACAAGCGTGTTCAACTAGTTAAATCCATCATGACATTGCTTTGTTGGTCATCGATTCTCTACTCACTTGAATTATCTATTGTGGATTATGACCCTACTAAGGATTATGACCCGAACTTCATATTTAGTTGATAGAACTACCATTCTAACAACCCTAATCATCTAACAACCTAGAAGACCTTCTAGATTCAATTAAATAACAGCATAACGATTCAAGTTATCAATAGAAATAAACACTTAAAGCAACCAAACATCCAAGTGACTTGTGAATTTATTCCCTTCTTTAACCAACTAGTCCAACCGGTACTAAGTTGATTAAAGGTCTACCCTTGATCAAATTAACTCCGACCGGTAATTAATAAGATTCAGTTATAACTAGAAATTCAATTAGGTGATCAATCTAACAAAACCCTAGTTTAGATTCAATTAAGCACATGGAATAAACTCTATTCAAGTTTGTTGAGAGTCAATCAAACCTCACAACAATATGCAAATCAAGACTTTAATAACTAGCCAAACACAATGAAATTTAGCAATGCATAATTAAAATTAAGAAAAACTTACAAAGGTTTAAAGTTTGCCTCTAGAGAGAAAAACCCTAGCCTCCAAATTATGATCAAAGTTTTGAAAGAGATAAACTAACAATAGTTTAAATATATCTTGAAACTATCCTCAAAGCCATACTAGCAAGCACATCCTCGGACAATTAATAAAACAAGCCCAAATGTCAGCCCACGTCTTCGCGTGAAATCCCAAATTGCGCGGGTTGCCTCCCAATTGCGCGGCCGCGCAATTTCATCCCAACCCGCGTAATCAACTTTTGGTAAAATTACTCGGGTTGCAATCCTTCCTTGCAAGCAACGTAATGCTCCTTTGCTCCTTTGCACCACCTCCTAGCTCACTTCAACTCTTCTAACAACCACCATGATCAACTAGAACTCGTCCGCTTTTGCTCATAAACCTAAAAACCTGCAAAACCGAGCAAACAAGCGCAATCTACCCAACAACACAAGATCCTAGAAACTAGAATAAAACCAATCTAAAACTAGCTAAAACTTACATAAAACATGCATCTAAACTACACCTATATGTTATCAATAAGGTACCCATATTGAGGACTACTAGAGTATTTCAGAGTATTTCGTATGATTCTTTAAAAACTTCTAGGGTAATGACGACGACAATATGCTAGTAAAAGAGGAAATTTGCATGAGAGGTCCGACTCTCTTTGAGGAAGACTATAACTCAGTCTTGAGGCCTGCCACTAGGAACGAGATTGAGCATGCCCTCCTCTTAATCCTAGATGATAAGGCCCACCAAGGCCTAATCAATACAACAACACCTTCTTTAAGTGGTTTTCGAAGATAGTTGGTAATAATGTTATAGATGTTGTCTAACAACTTTTTAGGACTAGGAAGCTTTTGAAAGAGACTAATGGCACAACTATCCACCTTGTTCCCAAGTCCAGCAACCCCTCGAGCCTCCAAGACTTTACACTTATATCTTTTGCATACATTGTATAAGATTATTTCAAAGATTCTAGAAGGAAGACTCCAAGCAGTGGCTCCCAACATCATCAACAACACGCTAGGTGCCTTCTTAACTAAGAGGGGAGTTTAGAGTGCCATTCTTACATGCCAAGAGTTCTTTCCCATTATGGTTGGAAGCATGTGATGTCGAGATGTGCCTTGAAAATTGATTTAAGGAAGTCTTATGATACGATTAGTTAGGACGTCAACATTAAGACTATGTTTGGCTATTGTTTCCTATCTCATTCCTCGACCTCGTCAAAGAATGCATCACCACCACCTTGTTTTCTATTTGTGTGAATGGAGGGGTCTTTGACAAGGTGAACCAATGGTGCCATACCTATTTGGCTTTGGAATGGAATATCTATGAAGGCTTCTTGGCTGTATGGCACAATCCAACCAGTTTAATTTCCATCCTAAATGCAAAAACTTGGGGCTAGTGCAACTTGCCTGTGTCGAAAACCTTTTCCTCGGTTACCACCATCAAGAATGTCCTCATAAAAATTTCCCTTACCTTTGGGCTCGAGAGTAACTAGAGGAAGTCCACTCTCTTTTGTGATGGTGTTAACTCATCCTTACAAAACTCTCTATTGGGTCATTCCCCATTAAATATCTAGGCTTACCTCTAAACAATAAAAGTTTTAGAATTAATGATTTTGAGCCTCTCCTGCATAGAATTTAAATTGGAACCAACTCTTGGCCACATAGATTTCTCTCTTATGTTGGAAGAGTGAAGCCGATCAAATCAGTTTTGGAGGTATTAATAACTTTTAGGGGACATTTTTCATCTTCTCAAAGCAAGTGATACGAAGACTCAATAAGGTTATGAGAATCTTCTTGTGAGGTGACATCAATGAATCCAACAAATGCCTTATCACGAGGAAGGATGTTAAAAAACCTTGGATAGATGGGGGCATGGGCATTAAAGAGATGCTAGCTCTCGTGGAACAAATCTCTTATTGCCTTGCATATCAAAGACATTGAGTCTCACCGTGGCAATATCTAGGTATCTTGGAGTATTGGTAAATCTTCCATTAGGGGAAGATGTATGAACAACAAATGTTGGAAGTCAAGATGACTCGACTTGGAAGTCTATGGTGGAAAGTAGGAAGTCGCTGAATGCAATCAAAAGTCGACTCTCTATAGTTGAATGGAAGAGTTGCTGGGAGCAAAATGCATGGTGGTAAGAAACTTGCCCATTTTCTATATGAAAGCTAGCTTACTATAGGAGTCTTAGTCAATTGGGGTAATCTAATCGATCTAAAAGAGCCCAAATATTCCCATATGTGCATTTATAACATGTCTAGCTGCCAAAGATAGAGCACTTACACACGATCGACTTTGTAGGTTTTGGTATCATAGAGTCAAACACTTGCTAAATGGGAAATCAAGGTGTGGAAAACACACAAGATCGGTGGTTCAAGTAACCCTATTCCGACAACATGGGGGAGTGAAATAGAACATGAAACCGTAAGCTCCCAAGTAGTGGGAGGAGCAAATATGGCTTTGACAACGTGCCTGTTGAAGAATGAGCCGACGACTCATAGGCAGTGGCTTGGTTAAGGGAACCCACCGGAGCCGTACCGAAAGCGAGTCTTCACAGAGCAATTGTCACTACTTATGGACCCGAACCTGGGTGATCTATCCATGACCAGGATGAAGCTTGGGTGTTTCTTTCAAATATGGAGTAACTTGTAGCAAGGGAACCTGGTTGGATCGAACAAGAAGGAATGAAATGAATTATTCTCTATAGTAAGGGAGAGGGTAAAGTGACATGTGAGTTAGGCCTAGAAGTCAAGTACGACATTCAGCTGTGGGGGTGGCACCCATCCATGGGTGAGAATGGTGAAATGGTGTGGGTAGCAAGGCAATGATAATTGTTCGGTTTGGATTCTGTGAGTTAGGGAGCAGAGACAAAATCAAACTCAGAAGCAACTGACCAATCTAGTTGAGTTGAGAAAATCATCCTAGAAAGAGGAAATTGGCAGAAATTAGGGTGAGGTTTACTATTCTAGTCTACATGCCACTTAGCTAAACGAAATCCTAAGTATCGACTTGTTAGTCTCGATGTGTAGCTGCCGTTAAAAGGCTATAAGTAACGACATTCTCAGTTAAGATAACAGGATTCAAGCTTGCTTGTGTGCACGTGCTTTTTATAAGTAGATGTAGATGTGAAGGTGCCTAAGGAACCGCCCTAACCCCCTTAAATACGTTGTTAGAGGCGTTGGCTATTCGTGTAGATCTGTTATACAGGTGATTTAGCTACTTTCAACCCTTGGACAGCTATCCTTGGCATGCGTGCTACTGGTCCGCCTACTAAACTCCTACCAAGCATTCTCTCTTTACTCGCCTAAGGGTGCACTAAGAAAGATTGCTACAACGACAAAAGGAGTATATACACCCACAAATCTTAGACCGGAACTGCCCTCGCCTACCTGCATTGATATCCTTACCTTATGAAAAGCATTTCAAAAGTTGCATTTTCCCGTGTTTTTTGCTTGAAAAAAGGACCACTACTAAGGGAGAGGCGTACAGATGAAAAATTAGGTGTCATGTGTACTAATTTTCTCGGTCTGTCCTCTGAAAGCGAGAAGTATGAAATCGCTCGACTGAGAGGAGAGGAAGAGGAGTGGCTCTACTGTAAAGAAGATAAACAGAATTAGAGTTGCCAAGGTGGACAAGAGTGACACAATGCCAAGAGTAGTGCGGTGAGCATGCTAAAGATGCTACTAAAACCCATATGAGAGGTAAATTGAAGTCCAAAAACGCGAGCATCAAAAATTGGGTTAAGCACCTTGGTATTAAATAAGCGTGTAGTAACAAAATCTTTGGTCGAGGCCTTAATCTAGTATGATAGGAATCCTATAAGCATGATTTATTTCAATATAAATATATACAATAATAATAATAATAATTTATAACGATAATAACTTATTTACACTAAAGTTACCTCAAGTAACAAGATTTGGGGTACAATGTGATCTCCTAATTTTAAGACTCAAATTCAAATCTTTTTTTATCAAGAAATTAATTTTTTTACACTTTCGTATTTTCATATATTTCTTGAGAGCTTAGTGCGATCAAAGAGAGAACGAAGAAGAACACGAGAGATCTTGAGGAGTTGTGTACGAGTCTAGATTCGTGTGGTCGAGTTCATTAGATTGAGTTAGATAGAGTCATTTGACGTTGATGAACATAGTCATTCGATGTCAAGTTCACTAGGTCGTGTTCACTAGATTGATCAAGCTACTATTTATTGTGCATTAATTCTGAGTTCAATTTTCTTATCTAAGGATCAAGACCATTATGAGAGGACAAAACATATTGATGTAATGTATTACATCCTGAGAAGTGAGAATTAAGAGGATCAAGCTATTGTTTATTGTGCATTTTGAGTTCAATTTTCTTAGCCAATGATCAAGACCATTATTAGAGTACTAAGCATATTGATGTAATGTATTACATCATGAGAAGTGAGAAGAGGATCAAGGTGAAGAAAGTAGGTATTGTTGATATGTTCACCAAGCTGGTTTCCCACAACAAGTTTCAACATTGTTTGGACTTGCTACATGTCACAAGCTTGTAAATTGCCCTGTAGGGAAAATCTATGGCAGAGAAGTTTATTACATCTAGGCATTGTCATTGTGCGTCTTAGTCTTAGTAGTCAAGGTAGAGATTTGTTAATATGCATTGAATATGAAAATCCCGCTCCCACTACGCCTACAGTATGACATATCTTTAATTATTTGGCCTATCGTTATCTGTTTGGGCTTATATTCCATACTTGATTTAGCGTTTTTAGAACCAGATATATACTCTTAAAACGCCTCATAATTATATATAAAAAAAACTCTAGTCTCCTCAATAAAAATTTGTTTTTCTGCTTTATGGTAGCTAACACAATAAATTGTTAGTGAATCATTTTAATCTCCGTATTTTTTAATGGTCGATTTTCTAGTTCTTTCTCACATCCATTTTAATACTAACACACTCGATCAGTCGATCCAAGTATCCAACAACAATTAATACATTGATATTTTGCTGATAAAAAAGTCACGTATAGATAGACATATACATATCGTGAAACAAATTGTATAACAGATGATCACCATTTTAAATTGATAACCCTATCTCTCGTACCCACTCCTTATCGTATATGTTACTGATCGATGCATTACGTACGTACGCACACGCCTAACTTGATGAGGTTTCCAGGGCATGATTGATTGAGTAGCTAGCTAGTATATAAATATATAAATAATTTTCCAGGGAAGTGCTAT
This sequence comes from Fallopia convolvulus, assembly GCA_964016875.1. Taxonomy (NCBI): domain Eukaryota; kingdom Viridiplantae; phylum Streptophyta; class Magnoliopsida; order Caryophyllales; family Polygonaceae; genus Fallopia; species Fallopia convolvulus. The sequence continues at coordinate 25,082,695 of OZ024718.1, forward strand.
CTAGGCTGTATAAATTCTTAGCCATCAATATTACTGAAGAGTCGATCTAATTAATCGTTAAGTGCTAGTCCACTACACTTCTAGTGTAGCAGATGTGTAGTGGACTAAGTATAATCGACGCTTAATTAATTTTAATGAGATGGGAGATACGTAAGTGAGTTAATAAATCTGTGGACATATCGAACACTTAAGGATAGGATTACTCTTGGAAATCTGGTTAATTAGGCAAGTCACAATGCGTTGAATTCTTCATTACTACCGTACTGTTGGAATATAAGCTTAGCGGATTACATCTCCTAATGCCAAATAGTTTAAGAAACCCACTAGATTTATGTATAAGTTTTATATGCGTATGTGCACTCATACATATATGCATAATTCTTAGTTTATCGACCCATAGTATTGGAGCAGGTTTGTTCCGAGAAAGTTTGTTGGCTGTTTGAGTTGGTTTAGGCTATAAAAAAAATTGAGATGTCTACTTACACGTGGTTTGTGTTGTTTAAGTGTTAACTTTGTTGGCTGTTTGAATTAGGTTTGGCTATAAAAAATTTGAGATGTCTATAACACGTGGTTTGTGTTGTCTAAGTTTTAACTTTGTTGACTGTTTGATTTGGGTTTGTCTATAAAAAAATCGAGATGTCTATTGCACATGGTTTGTGTTGTCTAAGTGTTAACTAGGCTTAGATAAGGAGCGTGTTTATATATAAATTACCACGCCAAAAGTGTGTAAGGACCAATAAAGCCTAGAGTATGTATAATCTTGGTCACCTATATATTCTATCTAGTATATATTGTTATTTTTATTTTTTAAAATTGGAATCGTCAATTAATTTTAGGACAAATTCTTATTTAAATTATGTGTGTGACTTTTATGCGTATTAGTTCACGGACTTTAATACTTTCAAATTAGTATCACCTAGGCCGGCCTCTAGCTTGACAATATTACGTACTCCTATAATCAATAAGCTTAATGTGGCTTAATGAGAAGAAGCAAACGAATTGAATGATCAAACCACAATACTTTGAGAATGCATGTATACGTATGGTACATTGGAAATTAAATCAATGGACTATATGTTTTACATGGGACTTGTAGCCAAATATAGAGGAGACATGAAATATGCAGTGCGTATAAGTTTTGATATTTTTGTAACATATACCCATCCCACCTGTTGATGATGGACCCACCTCTGATCTTTATACAGAAAACAATGATATTGATAAAATCTTTGTTTTAACTTCTACGTAAAGTTCTCCTTGTGTTGATAGACGACCAACCACCACCTGCCACGTTTGAATTCCAACCATGTATTCCGGTCTCGTCTTATATACGTTTATACTGATCGATCTGGCCTTTTTTTATCCCGTACTAGTAGTATATACTCGTCGCCAGCTATACCACTTACGAATTGAATTACGATGTTTGCATTGCACTTGGTCGAGTGTTAAGTGTGGTGAAAATGACCATTATAACCCTGATGAATGGAGTAATACGGCCCTGCTCCAGCGTGATCGTCGTGAAAAGTAGTCGCACGGCGCCACGGGGAAAAGGTATTTCGGGGCGTGTCTCTCGTGCTGCCGAGGGTATTTTGGTAAATCAGGGTCGTGATAGATCACGCGCCGGATGTGAAAGTGTTAACAGTCGGTTTCTAGTCGTAATCTCCACGCGCGAGAAAAATTAGAAAGCGACCCGACAAGATCGGGCGGGACTTTGGCGGCAACACGTGTCAGAATGTTGTACTGCTGATGCCAGCGTGGCATGGTTTCTCGGAAGCGAATGAAATTTGGGTGTTTTTCATAAAAAAATTTTAAGTAATATTGCTCTAAATATCTTACGCAATTGTTCCATTCATAATTTTTTTTAAGTAATATTGCTCTAAATATCTTACTGTTATAATTATTGGAGAAAGAACAGGAAGAAAGAAATTTGGGAGTTTTTCTTAATTTTTTTTAAGTAATATTGTTCTAAATATTCTAACTTTTTCGCAATTGTTCCATTTATCTTGACTTTTTTGAATTAAAAAAATACCCTATATTTTAGCGGTTGTTGCACACTATACCCTTGAAATGTCGCTACTTTGAAAAAATTATAAATTAGCATCGTACCTTTTTATTTTGTGAAAAAATTACCCAATTTGTGTACAAACAAACTTTTAAAAATTATAAATCTTGTCATTAAAGGTTTAAAACATTAAAAAATAACCATTTTATATATTAATTTAAAAAATCAATTTCATTTACACAAAAAATATATTGATAAGATTAATGACATTTTGGATAAGTTTCAAAGTTATAACATAATCTTATATGTTCAGTCTTCGCATTTATAAGCAAATAATGACATTAATTTTATTATTTTGCTAATATAAATTCTGAACTTCATAATTAACCACAAAAATCATTAAATCATAACTTTGACTTTACAAGTAGTTCACCTTAATATTTTTATTTATTATTATTTTCAAATAATGTTATAAAAAAGTTAATAAGAATTTCATTGCCCTTGTATAAAAAGTTTTAAAACTTGTATTCTAGCTTGTCCAACTTATGTTTAGACTTGTCAAAATAAACACAATGACATGGATTAGTTGAATAAATATTTTTATTAAATTAAATATCAAACCCAAAATTTGTTTTTATTAATAAAAATAAAGCCCGGTTATTTAAAAATAACTAAAAACCCAAATAAGGCTTTTAAAATAACTCATAATTGATTTTAGTTTTGGATAAATAAAAGTTAAGGACACATCACCTTTATTGTGTTATAACCCAATTTTTTTTAAAAGGGTTATGAAAATTGTTATTAACTTTTGTCTAAAATTATTCAAAAATAATAAGAGATTCAAGTATTAAGATGAACTACTCGTAAAGTCAAAATTACGATTTAATGATTTATGTGGTTAATTATGAAGTTGGAAATTTATATTAGCCAAATAATAAATGTATTGTCATTATTTTCTTATAAATGAGAAAACTAAACCTATAAGACTATGTTATAACTTTAAAACTTATCCGAAATATTATTAATCGTGTTCAATATATTTTTATGTAAATCAAATAGATTTTTTAATTAATTTTTACTAAGAATGTTTTAGAACCAAACTAGATATTAAATGGTTAATTTTAATATTTTAATCCTTTAATGATAAGATTTATAATTTTAAAATATTTGTGTGTACAAAAATTGGGAAGTTTTGTCAAAAATAAAAAGGTAAGGGGCTAATATATAATTTTTTTAAAGTGTGGACATTTCGTGGTTAGTATGCGCAACGACCCCCAAAGTATAGGATATTTTTTGAAATTCAAAAAGTTCGGGGTGGAGAGTGCAACCACATGAAGGGTTGGAGATACACATTTGCACCAACCAACACGACCATAAAGCGTCGGAGTTCAAGTTTTCGACCAACGAATCCAAGACTCGTTGGTTTGACGCTTGGATGGTAACTTTTAATTAATTCGCATTTAATTTTACAAATTTCGGATTTATTTACTAATACTGTTCTTTATTTTTTTTTGTTTTAGACGCACTTCCGATGGGACGCCTCCCAGCCTAGCATGGACCTTCAGACCGTCCAGGACCTATGGGAGAAACAGGCCAAGACCTAGTACGATGACATGGTCGAGAAGTACCGTAACTTGAGGAAGAAGTCGAGTTGGATCAAGTCTTCCGTCTGGGACCTCTCGGTGGCGTATTTGAACACGCACAAGTTCAAGGTGAAGTACATGTGTCAAAAGGCGAACCGACATGTAAATCTCGCCAACCACAACAACAGTTCGAGATCCCACCTCGAGACCATGCGTTTATTGGTATGTTTTTTTAAATTATAGTTTTTGTACTTATCGTAATTTATATGGTATAGTTATTAACAATTTTGTTTTATTTCGTGGCAACAACGTCGTGGTCGACCAATTATGCCTCTCGAGCTTCTAATCGAGACACACACATAGGGTCTGGGCAGGCGTTTTATAGACCAGCGGTCCGCCAATATCGATGTAACCGGCGACATTTATTTAATTATATTATATATTCTGATGGCTTGCATTTAGCAGTAGTTTAATATGTATATTTATGTTTGTTTTGCATGGTTTTAGTTAGTTTTAGTGCAGTTTCTATGTTCTAGGGTTTTCGGGTAGTTGCGCTTGTTTTGCTCGGTTTTGTAGGTTATTATGTGAATGAGCAAGGCGGGGACATGTTCCAGCTGACTATGGTGGTGCATTAGAGGACATGAATGAAGATGAGAAGTGGTGTAAGTGAAGGTTGGAAGAGCCAGGGCCGAAGAGCGTGTGGGATAAAAACGCTTAAATTTGGGCTATGCATTGGAGTTGTTGTTTCGACACCTCTATCTTGTAAGGCTTCTCTTGGGATCTATAATGGTTTGATGAAGTTGGTTTTGGTATAATTGGAAAGATAATTCAAAGAGCTACAATTCATGTTTTTACTCTGAGTGCAAATTCCAACTCGAGGGGGTCAAAACAACCTCTGAAGTGTCACTTAAATGTTGAACTGAGGGATGACGCGGGCTCAAGGGAAGATGGCGCGACCGCGCACCACTGGGAGGAGACCGCGTCTCATGTTTTTACGTGAATGAGTTGGGCCAATGAAGTGGGATACGAGATGGGCCTTGATTCTATAATCTCCGACTAGTTTAATGTAGCTTTGGGGTTGTTTTTATCTTAAGTGGTCTTGGGGTGTTTAAACCTTGTGTTTGACTTTTCTTTCATACTTTCTAATCACAATTTGGAGGCTAGGGTTTTGTTCTAGAGAGTTTCTCAAGAGGTGACCTTTGAACCTTATTGTAATTTTGCTTTAATTTGACTATGAGTTGCTAAATCTCTTGTGTTTGACTAGTTATTGAAATCATAGATTGCATACTATTGTGAGGTTTGATTGATTCTCAGCATACTTCAATAGGTTGTATTCCCTATGCTTAATTGAATCAATTTTTATCTAGGATTTTGTTAGATTGGCCACCTAATAGAATTTCTAGGTTAATTTACAACTAATCTGATTAATTCCCGTTTGGGATTGGTTAGATAAAGTATAATCTACAACTGTTTAAACCCATTCGGGCTATTCAATTGTAGAAGGGAATTAATCCACAAATAACTTGAATGACGGTTTGCTTCAAGTGTTTGTTAATTTCTATCGATACTTGAAACTTAAAGATGTTTAATTGAATCTAGAAGTTGTTCTAGGTTGTTAGATGATTAAGGTTGTTAGACTGTTAGTTCTATCAACTAAACCTAAAGTTTGGATCATAATTTACAATAGATTATTCAAGTGAATTGAGAATCAAGAAAATCAATGATCAATACGCATATCTATGATGAATTTAACTAGTTGAACATGCTTTTTTCATATTTCATTAATACAATCATAACTGCATTCATACTTTAGTTTTAATTTGCATCTTAGAGTTAGATAATCATTCAACAACCCCCTTTGTTTCCTTTACTTGGCACGCGAGTAAGAACACAAATACACAAGTCTCTGTGAGATCAACCCTTACTTACCATTCTACTAAGTTTGGCTAAGTTAGGATTCTTTGATAGGTATAACGACTGAAAAATATCTCATCAAATTTGGCGTCGTTTTCGGGGACTCGTTGCTATTTGTGTGCTATTTTTGGTTTTGTGAACCTATCTTACGGTTTATAATACCCGTGCTACTAATCCATGACTATGTTTGAGTATAGACAACTGCATGATGAATACTTCCATGTATACTTTTCTAGATTGCAATAGTATTTTCATAAACTTGGTACTTATGGCTATCAACCCTTTGAGAGGGATTTATGTTAACGCATCCTAGACGGTATGAATTCTGAGACTCGACAATTGGCTGAGTACATGAGCTATTATAGGCTTTGGTGTATGTGACATGAAGAGTGTTGTGACTTCTTTTGCTACATGAGTCATCAATGTATGTAGGTTGAATCATCCACTCAAGTGCCCCATCCAGTTGAGACTTTTGACATTCCTCTTGAGGATATGATTCGGAATATCGTTGCAAGGACAAACAATACGAAAGGGGATGTCATATTGGAATCAAATACTCTTGAGATGGACTCCCAAATGCAAGTAGAGGAGGAATCCACTACATTTGCATTGGGATATGAAGAGGACTTTGATATCTAATATGATTTTACTCCTATACTTCAACTTGAAGAGAGCACAAAGGAGCCGAGTGCAATCTCTATTGACATTGAAAAGCCGTTAGAACCAAGTGAGCTTAAGGTTGTAACTCCACCACTTGTGTTGAATTTTTTTGAGCATATGCATGCCATTTCATGCCAATTGGGCACACATGTTTAATAAATTAAAACGGTTTTGAAAGTTATATTATGTATCTTTAATTTATTATTGTATTACTTATGTTTTTTTGAGATGTGTGCACATGGGTTTTATAGGTTGTTAAGGGCGTTGACAATGTCTAATCTTGTCAATTCATGCTAAACCTCCAGCTAATGACATTAAACAAGAGCTTCTTGGGAGGCAACCCATGCCAAGGATTAGAGTGGTTTTAATTTTCAGTCAAAATCTTTAGCTTTTTAGGTAGTTTTGTTTGTGTTTTAGATACCATAGGTTCAAAAATCAGTACCTCGGAAAAAGCAGTGGAAAGCGGGCAAGGAAGGCCCAAGACGTCAAATTAACCACCACCACCACCACCGTCGGATTTCCCGTATTACTCGGATAGTTAGAGTTTTTGTGAGTATTTCTCTTCCCTTCCCTTTTACTTTACGGACAAAGTAAGTTTTAAGCATGAAGGGAGGGGAATTACTTGTTTTCATTGCATATAGTTGCATTAGATTAGGCATGTTTAATTTTTGCATGCATTAATTAAAATCTTGAAAAGCGAAAAAAATTAGAAAAAATACAAAATTATTGCATTTAGGTTCTTATTTCACCATTGTGTAATGCCTCTTGTTTCTCTAAGTTAAGTATGAATTCTAACTCATGATTTGCATGATATGCTGAAATTTCAATGATATGAGCATGATCTTTGATTATTTACTTTGATTATAAGATTGAGCATGCATAATAGCTTGAGTTTTAGATTTATTTTGAAGTTTTAGACAAAATTTACCTTGTGAGATTTATTTGGCCTTTAATTGATGAATTGTTCTCCTATTCTTGAGTTCATCAATGTGAATTACGAGCTCTAGAACTTGCGTTTAGACTTTTTTCAAGACTGTTTTTTATTACTACATGCATCACATTAAAATGATTGAGGCATGTTTTCTTTTAGCGTATTATTTCCCTTCCTACCTTACAAGATCCATATTTTGACACCCCATTTCTTTTGAGCTTAAAGCCTATTTTTGATAAGCTCCACAAAATAATCTCTAGCCTAATAAGTTTCACCCATCCGAGATTTAGGACTTCAAGTTGTTTGTTTTGTGTGAGTTTTAAATAAGTATGGGGGGATTTTAAAAAAAGGTGGAAGAAAGGAATATAACTCTAGTGTGAAAATTGAAAAAAAGAAAGAAGCAAAAGTGTGAGAAAAAGAAGAAACAAAAGAACTTGAATGTATGTATGGGGTTGGTGAAGTAGAGTTGGAACTATTATAAAGTGTGCAGTGTCACTTGAATGCTGAACCGAGGGATGACGCGGGCTCAAGGAGGATGGCGAGACCGCACACCACTTGAAGGAGACCATGTCTCATGTTTTTACGCGGATGAGTTGGGTCGATGAATTGGGCGACAAGTCCTTGATTCTATAATGTCCGACGAGTTTATGTAGCTTTCGGGTTGTTTTATCTTAAGTTGTCTTGGGGTATTTAAACCTTGTGTTTGAGTTTTCTTTCATACTTTATAATCATAATTAGGAGGCTAGAGTTTTGTTCTAGAGAGTTTCTCAAGAGGAGACCTTTGAACCTTATTGTAAGTTTGCTTTAATTTGATTATGAGTTGCTAAATCTCTTGTGTTTGACTAGTTATTGAAATCATAGATTGCATACTATTGTGAGGAATACAACCTGTTAAAACTTTAGTTTTAATAGGTTGTATTCCCTATCCTCACCCAGAGGTCCTCCGACTAGGGCACCCCGCCGTCCTTTCAGGACGAGTCCGAGGCCTATCTAGATGTCGTTGGAGGGGTGGGCCCAGGAGGCGTTGTCTTTGGGCTCGACAATGCTGAGGCGAATTACTACGGCTCAGGATTGACAACGCCGCGTAGACAACCTCCTTGGGTGGCGCAGATGACATAGGACAACCACCCTTCAATGTCAAGTCACAGAATTGCAGGAGGAACTAGGGTCGGCACAATCTAGGTTGGAGCGGATGGAGCTGTTCCTGGCGCAAATGAGAGGCTTCGACCCGCAAACGTCTGGATCTCATCAGCTCGATTCTGACGGAATGCTCTGCCGGAGACGCGTCTGTTCGGCACTGACGGAGCCGAATAGTTTAGCGTTTTTGTTTTATTTTGTAAATATTTTCAAATATTATTGTAAATTAGGTATGTTAATTTAATTAATATAAATAATTATTTCATTATATTTTTTAATTATTTATTTTAAATTTACTTTTTTAGTACATAATTAATTAATTAATTATTTATTAGATATATTTTGGCGACCACTTGGTCACTAAATTGACACATCTCGTGCAGTAATAGACAGACGAACGTGCGATTTTGCTTAGTAAAAGGTTAGGATCGAGTGCTTTGTTTACGCGATTGGCGACCAAGTGGTCGCTAATCAACGACCATGTGGTCGCCAAATCAAGGCTCGGTTTGGCGACCCCATGGTCGCGAAAGCTGGGCCAGATTTGGCGACCAGGTGGTCACTAAATTTGACTCAGGAATTGGCGACCACTTGGTCGCCAATGTCGGATGGTCGCTAATATCCGCGACCAAGCGATCGCTAACTGATTAGCGACCGGATTTAGCGACCACATTTTTTATTTAGTGACCACAAAAGTGGTCGCTAAATTTGTTTTTTTAGTGTATTGGACCAAACGACCCAATACTGGCACACCCGAGACATCAGATCTCTGATATATGTTTGCTTATTAACTCTAACGACTTCATTGTGGTTCTAGGGTTGAGGCGTGCCATAAAAAATCTTGCTTTCTCCTTTTTATCGCTTATTGGGTTGATTTGAAGAAGCTTCTAGGGTTTGCTCTCGAGAGCGTTTGTCCTTGGGCTTCTTGCCTGAGCTTGACACCGGTGAACCTTTGAGCTCCCTTCTCAATTCAAACTAGGAGAGATCGAGAAAACACCTTGGAGACCCTCGTGGTTGGTTGATTAGTTCGACCTGTGTCTTTCTTGTTTTGGATCTCATCCTTTTATACTTCTCTGTATGTTGTTCTGTTTGCCTTTCTTTGACCCCATGTGATCTTGGCATTCCGATTGAGGCTCAAAACTTTAACCAAACTTTGTTTGACTTGTTTCTGCTTCAATTTTATCTGTTCAAGTTCTTGTTGTTCTTTCACATTTCAAAAATTCTATTTGAATTTGGCCCATCGACTTTAATCTATCATTGGTAAATACTCCCTTATTTAGGATCTTTCGGGTATTAAAGGATATTGTTGGAGTATTAAACCTTCCCCAAAACTTTCTACACCATTGCACATTCTAACCCCGAGCTCTTAAGATGGTGTAGACTCCTCTCCTAGTTTCTCGATTGCCTTAGTTGCACGTGCATGAACCATCTCAGTCTTGATTCATGCAACTTGTCCTAGATATTTGCTACTCCAACTTATTGTGAATGACCTCATTTTTTTTATTATACCTACCTCGTATATATGTTTGCCCATCTAACACATCATCCTCATCTTTGCGATTATCAACCTCTACTCATGTGCGTTTGTAACCAGCTAGTACTTTACCCTGTACAACAAAGTTGGCCTAATAATAGTTTTTGACGCATTAGGAAGCTTGAAAGGCAAGCAAGCACCAGCCTTTGTCAACAAGGATTCACAAGCACGTAACCTTAAACACAAAAAACTAGAAATCCACCAGATTAAAAGAGAAAAATTCTGAATTATAAATAATAGGGAAATTCCGGTTGATACCCTCGAGTTTTTGGCTTTTCCGAGTGGTGCCCTGAAAAAAAACTTATTCCGAGTGGTACCCCTGAAATTTTGCAAAAGTCCGACTAGTGCCCTTACTTGCAAATTTTCGTTAGTTTATAACTAAATTCGTATGTTTTCTTATGAAAAAAATTATATTTTTGTATTTAGTTAAATTAAAACAAAATTTTATTTCAATAACAATTAAAAAATCATATAAAATATTAAATTAAAAATATTATATATATATATATATATATTTGTCAAGTAGATTGTAAGTTGTGTAATTTAATTTTTTAAGTTTTTTTTACAATATTTACATTAAAATAAATATTATATATATATATATATCCATGTACGTTTTATATAATAATTTTGAATTTTTTATATAAATTAATAGAACTTTCATTATGGTGCTCTCAAGTTACATTAAAATTTTAATTTCTATCATTTTTTCAAAAATTGTAAAACATACTATATAAAATCTACATGAAAAATGTTGATCTTGAAATATATATTTTTTTTAATATAAATATTATAATTTTTTTGGTTTTAACTTAAAAACTTTGAATTATACAACATAAAATCTACTTGACAAATATATATATATATAATAAATTTAATGCTAATATTTTTATATGATTTATTTTCATTGTTATTAAATTAAAATTGTATTTTAGTTTAATTATATACAAAAATATTTTTTTCATTAGAAAACATAATGATTTAGCTATAAACTAACGAAAATTTACAAGTAAGGGCACCAGCCGGACTTTTGCAAAAGTTCAGGGGTACCACTCAGAATAAGTTTTTTTAGGGCACCACTCGGAAAAACCAAAAATTCGAGGGTACCAACCGAAATTTCCCTAAATAATAAGATAGATGTGTTATCAGAACTACATACAATGCTATATAGAGAAAACCTAAAAGATATAAAGATAAAAGGTAGAAATCCGAAAATTGCAAAAAAAAACCCTGAAGATTATTAAAACCCTAATTTAAGCCCTGAAACGAACTGAAATGCCCGAAAAGCCCTTTAGAAGCGTTGAGCTTGACTCGTGAGAAAATTCCCTATCTGCAAAGGTAGGGTGCGGCTCAATCGGACATCGGACGTCCGAGATCACTTTTATCGAGAATGCGATTTCTGACAATCAAGATCTTCTTCTATTCATGTCGATATACTAGGCTGATTTTTTAAGGACGTGTTTGTTACGAACGCACATGCGTGACCGCCTAACACAAAAACTAATAGGGTTCAATCCTAAAGCCATTTGACTATAGAAGAGTAACTGAAATGTATATACATTAGGCTGATTTATCTTTATATTTCATATATAAGATAAGTTCTATTCTCAACAAAACTCCCCTCCATATTTGCAAACCTATATGAATCCAGTTCTTGAGATCTACATATATATCCCTCAATCGCTTTGCACAACAAATCCCAATTCAAGTATCTGAAATTCTCCCTTTTCGAGATTGTGTCCTCACCAAGCATCACTTCTAGGCTCCTCTGAACTACCTAAAAGTTCACATTGTTCATAAAAATATCGACCACTTTGTGTCATTTATCTTATTATTTTTGCCGTCTTTTTATTTGTTTTTGGACTAAGTTTGTAGAGGAAGTTAGCTCGATGGGGACGACCTCCAAAAAAAAATATTCTCTAGAAATCTTGTGTTGAATATTTTTTTAAGGGGAAAAAAATGAAGAGGGGACAGAGAAGCATGAAAGCCATGCGCACAGGCACCAACTGAGCGGTCCACCTCTCTTTTCCCCACCCCACCACTCACTTCTTCTTCCTCTTCTTCTCTACTATAACTCTCTCTCTTTCTCTTTCTCCTTTTCTCTTGCTTTCAATATATTCTCCACATAAATCCCTCCCTTACTGTTAAATTTCCTTTGTCATCAGTGTCTTGAGATCATCTCTTGGATCTTCATATTGATCAGTTGATCGACCCCTTATGTCCTAAACGAGTAACTAAATTCTCGATCCCTCCTTCGATTGATCACTCGTAAGGTAAGAATCCATTGCTAGCTAGCAATAATACCCTTCAACCAGCTAGCTAAGTTTGATTCTCTATCAAGTAGCAGTTCAAGTTGATCTCTTTGATCCATCTCTTACACCCCAAATGTAGAGAAATTAGGTCAGATCAGAGCTTATAATAATTAGGGTTTTGTATTTCGGTTCTTAAGTATGATCCCCTCTCCTAGCAAAAGCATCGATAATCGATGAAACGAAAAGCTTGTCCCAGCCCATACGTTGATAAGTCTCGGAAGGAACGGAATCCTTGAAGTTGGATCGATTTCGGTTACCAGGTTTTGATCATCCATGGTGTCAGTTTTAAGCCGTAATTCCTTCTCTATCGTAATTGTTGTCGAGTCTTGCACATGAGATTTAAAGATTTAAGTCCGGCAACAATGTTCAATGCATTTGCCCCAATTCAAATCCCAACATTTTAATTAGATATCACCATTAATAGTTAACCCGATATATATGCGTATTTCTTCTTCAGAAATATACATATCTAATATCTTCTCTTTGTTTTTTTTTAGGATAAAGGTTTATGATGTTTGTATGAGAGTTGATGGTTAGAAGAAAATCGATCACCAAGTGGTCCAAATTTAGTAGCTTCTGGCTAGACTTGATCGATCCTCCCCAATTGCTTAGTCATATATATGAATCATACATATATTAGGGATAGGGTGTGTGTGCACACAGATAGGGCACACAAATTCTCTAAGCAATCATAGTTTAGTAGTGTGAGCTCTAAAGAAGCATATATTCATAGGCAAAGCTGCTTTGTTCTGTTCATGTTTGTGTGCGTCCTCTTTTGGCTGATGAATCCTGGAATTTCTCCAGCCAAGGAGGCTTTTGGAGTGGTCACAAACTCCTCCACTATATATTCTGAGTTCTCTCTTCTAGCTTCCCCATAAAAAAGAAACAAAAAGAGAGTTTGAATGAATTCACAGAAAGAGAGAAGAATTTAAGTCAGAGGGTTTTGTTACCAACATTCTCGACAATCAGACATCAAGGGTCAGTTTCTTACCCTTTCTTTTTCTTCTTTCTTTCTCCTCCTTTGCATTCCAGCCTCCCCTTTTCTGTCCCAACAATTTTAACGCGTGCTCCTTCTTGCTTACGTCATCAGCCTGCATTTTTACTTCCCCTTTTCAAAAATACCCACATTCAAATTCCATACATTTCTTTCTGTTCCAAAGTTTTATAACTTATTACACTTCTTTGGTTCAATCGAGCAGAGCCGCTCTATGTTGAAAATGGTACAAGCTTCAAGGGAAATTTGAATCTAACACGTCATCTCGTTAGATCAACTGGTGATTGGTTATAAATTATTGTACTGATTTAGAGAGTTTATTTTGGTGATAGGATGGATGGTTATTATAATGAAAACCCCGTTCTCCTTGGCATGATTTCTACCATTCCCTCTACACAAGACACCATCATTAGCACACTTCCCTCTCTACTTACTGTTCCACCTGCCTTCCACTTTCTATTAATTATCTCTCTTGATCACCATTAATTAACGTGTTCCATCCAGATGATCCTTCATCTTCACCAACAACAATACTATTTAATCAAACCCTTTTTGTCTTTTTAACTCTTTTATCCTTTTTTATTCCATCCATCTCATCATTGTAGAACGCCTTCTTTTTATCCTTACATAGATCAATTATGTACTATGTCTGATCTCTCTCTATATACTACAAACCCACCTCGATTGTTCAATGTGAAGAAGGATAAAGAAAAGCTTTTATTCAGAAGCTTACAAACATTTGTTCTAAACCCACGCGTTTATTATTTTTTTCCCTTTTTAGGTGTGGATGTTTAATTGGGAGTGGTGCTCACCACCAAAATGAGCTAGCTGATGATTATACCTGAAAACACTTGTCACCTTTTCATGTGTAGGGTTCATCATTCATCTCTCTCTTATTAATTCTTCTAGAGAGGTTTTTTTTTTAAACTTATGATTCTATCTCCACTTCCATCACTCCTTTTTCACTTTTCACTAATTACCCTCCTCCCTTTTTCTTCCTATTGGTGGTTAGTTAATTATGTACATATATTTATACTCTCTTGTATGTTTATTTCTTTTGTCTCTGCCTCATTATGAGCAATGTTAAATTGGTTATGATTCTAAGATGATGAATACATCAAGGTTTGCTTAGTGCTTGCTGGTGAATTCTATGCAGCTCAAGTAAAGAAGCTAAAAAAAAAAAAAAAAGTTAAAGACACTTGATGGAGCCGATGGAATCATGCGTACCGCCAGGCTTTCGGTTCCACCCAACTGATGAAGAGCTCGTCGGTTACTACTTGAAGAAGAAGGTTACATCTCAAAGGATCGATCTCGATGTCATCAGAGACATCGATTTGTACCGAATTGAGCCCTGGGATCTACAAGGTATGCCTACTAGCTTGTACATATTTCCAATTCATATATACATGTATATGTATGTATACTTTTCCTCCTTGTTCTTTCATGTTGTCAAATCTCACTAGCTAGATCTAATTATTCACACTATGTCTAACCATAGTCATATTCTATTGCTCCAAAAATAGTTTCAAAGTATTGTTTTACCTATATAGATAGGCTTAGATTCAGAAGATTGGTCTAAATGTTGGTCATAATATATGCAGAGAGATGTAGGATAGGATACGAAGAGCAGAACGAGTGGTACTTCTTCAGCCACAAGGACAAAAAGTATCCGACGGGGACGAGGACCAACAGAGCCACCATGGCCGGGTTTTGGAAGGCCACCGGAAGGGACAAAGCCGTCTACGACAAGACAAAGCTCATTGGAATGAGGAAAACCCTTGTGTTCTACAAGGGTAGGGCTCCCAACGGCCAGAAATCTGACTGGATCATGCACGAGTATAGGCTCGAAACCGACGAGAATGGACCACCACAGGTAATTACTTGTAATGTTTATACCCTAGCTGAATTAATCAATTGCTTTTTTTTTAATTTCTACGACCAATTCAATATTCATGATAAGAAGCTTATTTCAAATTAACCTTGGGCATTATCAAGTAGCACGCTTACTCTTCCATTCTTATACAATACACTACGCACGTACATGAAATACTTATAGATGGATCGGAGTAAAAATGAAGTTGCACATATTTGTGTACTTTATTATTTTTTTTTGGTCTTAGATACCGCCCATAGAAATCGAAACAGAAACCTCATGGTACGACTAAAAAGTCTTAACCGCTTAACTAGATACCCGAATGCATTTATGTGTACTTTATTTTGTGGTTGTGCTTTATGATTCTTGTGTTATATTTTAGTAGTTAATCAGGGAGAGGTGCACGATTTCATGGTTTTTATTTTTATTATTTAAATATAATACCAGGATCCATCTTCTATCACCAAATTTTAAGTTAATGGCAATCATCTCTTATATATAAATGTGGTTTCCAAACCCATTAACTGTTCTTATTTCTGTGGATAAAATGAGTTCAAAATAAAGATCCTCTCCAGAACCAAATTCAAATTTTTAATCTTTTGATTATACCTAGTCTTGTTTGGGGATACAGTATGAACAAGACAATATCATTAGATGCTAAAAATTTCTGCATGGTGATAAAGTGTTAATCTACTGTGCACCACTTTCTTTCTAATACATGATACATGCACACAAAGAGAGATAGTGGAGAGTGAGACTTGTGATACATCTATAAAAAAAATTAGCAATTTTTACTCCAAAGTAGCTCTACTTTTGCAGAAAGCTAGAGGCATATATAGCTTATAGTTGAATTTAATTTAATTTAATTCAATTTATGTGCATGCGAGACATTGGTTGAAACAGGGAAACTATGCGACCACTTTCTATGAAGCTTGAAAAGTTTTGTGTTTCAGAAAACACAGTGGGATCCAAATAGGAGCTTTTTCCTGTCTTTCTTTCTGCAAGTCAAAAAGACAAAAACACACTATTACATTTTGTATTTTTCTCTTTGCCTCTTGCTCATTCTCACTCTCACTCTCAGTCCACCGCGTTTTATCCACCCATATAATATATATGTGTAGACTCAACTTTTAGTGAGGAATATATCTTTATGCACTATTTGAAACCTTGACTTATTAATTATGTAGGGCACTGTAACCGGCCTAAGAGCCATGCTAATGTTCTTGCTTGTCTTTTTAAACAACATGCTAATGATGCACATGATCTTGTTAGTCAATTCTATTTTCTATAGGATAAGACTTCTGAAAATATATATTTGTGTCTTGTCTTGAGTCAAGGCCATTTCTCACATATAATGCTAATAAAGTTTTACTATGAACTATACTCGTAAAATAGTTTGACAACATAACACACATTTTGATAATATGTTAGATAAAAAGTCCTACAAGCTTTATGCATGGTTTGGACGGTGGACAAGATATATGTTTGGATTATCTAAGTGCTAGCTAGTTTACTCTTATTGATCCCCCTCTTTGAAGAAGGCTGAGTTTGTTGTGAAAATACAGGAAGAAGGATGGGTTGTATGCAGAGCATTCAAGAAGAAAGCAACTGCACAATCAAATCACAACAAGGCCATTGATCAAGGATGGGACTCCTCAAACTACTACTATGATCAAGCTGATCATGAAACAAGGTTACTTAACTCTGTCATGGACACACCCGATCGCCGCCACCACTATCTCCCAAGGAACCCACCAAACTTCATTCCATCATCATCCTCGCCTCATAACTACCTTTGCAAGCAAGAGATGGGTCATCAAACAAACAATAGAAACAGCAACAACCTCAACATTACTACTATGCAATCATCAGATCACCCTTTTATGCAGCTTCCTCAGCTAGAAAGCCCTTCATTTTCCTTGTTGAAGAGGCCAATCAGCTCCATTTCTTTATTGTCTGACCAAAGCAACAATAACAACGGCAACGATTTGGAAGATTTCGAGAAGATGAAGAAAGGGAAATCGAGTGTAGCTTCCATGGAGAAGGTGACGGATTGGAGAGCCTTGGATAAGTTTGTTGCTTCCCAACTAAGTCATGATAGTGAACAACAAGCTAATGATCATCATCCTAACCCTACTAATCATAATCAGATCCACCAAGGAGTCGGTTCGAGTTTCGGAGCTCGTGATCATCATCATCAAGGGGTTATGAATAATGAAGATGTGGCGGCATTGTACTTGTTGCAGAATGGTAGAGATGATGGAGATGAGGAGGAAGAGGAAGAAGGTGAGAAGTTGATAAGTGGGTTCTTGGCTTCAAGCTCAGAGAGTGACCTTGGCATTTGCATATTTGACAAATGAAACGGTGAGATTGAAATAAGAGTTTTTTTTTATTAATGTCTATTTGTGGGTCATAAAATTTTCTTGCTTGTTTTTTGATTTTGGGATCAATATATAGATATGGTTTGTTTGTTTGCATGATTTAAGTTGATGGGTTTGATGGGGAATACCATATATGAACAAAGGACGTATATGTCATATTGTAATTAAACATTATATTTGTGGTAAAAGAGTGAAGCCTCCTACCTCCCACCAGCTTCCATTTTACCAAACTCTATATGTGTGCTAAGAAAACAATAACATTATATATATATATATGTGCTTTTATTGAATTTGATCGAGGTGAATTGATCACGACTTCTTCTTCTTAGCCCTTAGTAAAAATGTACAATATCAAATATGTTCAATATATGGTTAACATAAGATTAGAACTCAAGCAAAGTAATTCAAGTTCTCCATCACCATTTGTATCAGAACAAGCTAGTTAATGTAATTGTCACATTTCCTTCTGTTTGCATTACTGTATTCTGCAATCAAACAAACAAACAAACAAAAACATAGCACATACATGAACAAGATGGGATTGATATATGTGAACAAGTTAGTCCGAATCTCCGATACATGGAATCATACGTTTATACACCCAAAACATTTAATTAGCAAGTCTCGTAATAGCATCAATCAGTTCTCACTTCTCAGCATCATGAAATCTATATTACATTCATAACTAGCAGACAAATTTTAATTTGAATGTTAATTAAGTTTCATCTCATCTACTTCCACTATAGAGAAAGCAAAAAGTCTCTAATATTTTTTTGAAAAGGGTATGATTAATTGATAGAGGAGGGAATATACAAAAATGCTTCAGATAGCTCTGAAAGATCTGAGAGATACTAGATACAAAATCCTCTTAACGAGGTATCAATTCAAGGCTTCGGTGTAGGTGCCTAGAATTGGTTTCCAAGAGATGAGATGTTTGCCGCTCCTATGCCAATTCACATGGGTGTGTGCCTTCACAGATTGAATGTCAGTAGCTAGCTAGTAGAGAGGTTTTGATGGATCAAATTAATTGTTCCTAGCCTGCCAAGTGTAGTAGACGAAAAGGCGAGGCAATATCTTCGAAGTTGATACAAGAATGAGTTCTTGTTTCTTCCCCGTTGTTACATACAGAGCTTGCAAGTGCTGTCAGTGACGACGCCCCATTGAGTCAGTGTTGCAAGAGTAGGCAGCCGCTTGAGAGCTTGCAAGTGCTGTCAGTGATTATGGAGGTTCCACCAAATGCAAGGATTCCAAGACTTGATCGATATTGTTGCAGTGGTTCTAAGGAGGTTGTCCTTTGTACGTAGCTTAAAAACATGTTGGGGAGGCGGTAGGCTTGGATACATGAGAGCCAAATGTACAAGTGTGTGCATAACCCTCATCTGTAAATTGATGGTATATATTAGAGTAAGTTTGGTCCGGGTCTATTCCTTGACTGTTTGAGTTGAATCTCATGGCCGCCTCAAATCCGTTGCATTTGTTAACTACTCCTTTCGTTCTAAAATTATTATTATTTTAGACTTCTTTTTTAGTTCAGAAGATATTAATGTCAGTTTTGGACTATTTTGTATCTACTTTAGACTTGTGTCCTTATAATTATTATTATTATTTTTAATAACTTTTTCTTTAAAAATAAAGTAATAAATAATAGCATACTTGTATATTTTGCTATTCTTTTTTTTTTTTTTTCAATCAGAAAGAGAGGACCACTTCCTCATATGTACTATTCTTCTTAACGAGTATCAAGTGTACTAAAACGATAATTATTACATAAACAGAGGAAGTATCATCATGTTTTCCGTATTTTTTCTAAAAACACATATCCAGGGATATTAAAGTCAGATAACAGACATATGATTATTATTTTTTTTTGGTAGAAGAGACATATGATTATCTAATACTCAGTAATTTATTACTACGGAGTACAATTGTTTAAGCTATCTACATGAAAAGTTATTTTTTAACATTCGGGTGGAAAGTGGGTGGGGTCGGTTTCCAGTCAACTGTCTAGCGTGCGCTGTGCAACGTGGCCTCTGTTTACCATGCCATTGTCTTTTACTTTTTTTTACTGGTTAGCTTCTACGGATTTTCCCTGCTGATGTTTATAAACTTAATTCAAGTTATTACATGCCATTCTGCTAAGTGGCAACTAGCGGCAAAATTCTTCTTAATTCAAGTTATATTACATGCCATTACTGATTAGCCTTCTCCTTTTTTTCCACTTGTTGCCCTATCAAATTCTTCTTCACCAAATTTAAAGTGGATTATTAGATATGTCTCAAACTCCGCATTTGACCTCGTATGTCTCGGTCTCTATAATACCTAATTAAAAAACTGATACAAAATTTCCGTTCCATAATTCAAAACCCTTCCCCCCTTTCCTTTCCATAGCTTTCTCTTATTCTTTTGCCTAGCCTATCAAAGGGGCCCAAAAATCAGCTCGCCTTCCTTAGCTCAATGGATTTTTAGCCCACTTGTCTTGTGGTAAGGATCAAAGAGAGCTAGGGATCTGATCCTTCTCATTTGTCTACACGCCACACTAGAGTCAGAGAAAAGAAGAGAACGAGATGGCAAACTAGTCGACTTCTATTCCAGTCCTCCTCTGCTACGCCGCTTAGGGAGAATCCGCTCGTTCTCCACAATCTAGCGTGGTTGCGGCGCGCTCGGGTCTTCCATCTGAGCCATTAGTGCTCGCTGGCGATCTGTTCCGTTGCAAGTCTCGCTCGTTAAGAGCCTCATCTTCTCTTTTTCCTCCTGCCCTAACCCGCTGGTTTGATTGTGCTCAAGCGAGGTGACCAGTTGTTCGCCCTTCTGGTTCGAGCCGCTCTGATCGCTCGTCCGATAGGTTTTCACTAGTAATGATCTCTCCGCCCCGATATGCGTGCAACCTGTTTTTAGATAGTTTTATCATATGTGAAATGCTGTGAATGGTTTCTACGTGCTTTAATTGAGAATCGACATGTAATGACGGGGAAGGATTGCATTGCCGGAATGGCATGCAATGATGGGGAAGGGTTTCACTATCGCGTAGCATGCAATGGTGGAGAAGAGTTGCATTGCTGCAAAAAGGATTTGTATATGTTTGTGTGCGTGGATGTGTAGAGGCGGGTGTGAAGGTGGATGGCAGAATAAATGCGGATGTGTTAATGTGCATGTGTGACTAATTGGAAATTAGGTATGGACTGTAGTTGCTTGTGTGTTTCCTAACCTTGCTTGTGAATGTTAGGAATTATGTGTTGGTTTGTAAAACGTCTTACTAGTGCGATGTAATTTCTAATTTGGATTAGAATAGGAACTGTCCCTTCGAGGACTTATTTTTCAATTTTATGTATGAATTAGGAACCGTGGTGGATCCTCAGCGAGTTGGTGGAGCGAAATGCGCGTGTCAATAAATTCGATTGGTTGTGAACTACTAGTAATATGGTTATTTTGATGTTGCTAAAACTGTTTAGCGTTATTATAAGATTTGAGTTGGAAGGGTTGTTCATGTTCGTTATTTTATGTATGTTTTGGCTTTGGGTTATACACATTTTTACAATATTTGTTTTTACAATTAAAGTTGGATATGTTAATTGTGTTTCTTGTCGTGCCCGAGTTGCAAGATCCAAGTGAACTTGTTGTCAGGCTAGCCTAAGTAGTACCTGGTGAGGTGATGCGACTCTACCCTAGCTCGGACCCAGCTCCTACCATTCTGAGAGGACTTAGACCTTGGAGACCCCCTTGGCTTAGGACATAATCTTATTTATGTATTATTTATATTATTATTTCTATTTCCGTCATTTACATCCCGTCCTTACTATTTTAGGCGTGTGTTCTCTTATGCTTAAGAGACCGACCCATTATGGTAGAATAAGGCCAATTAGGGTTTGTTGTACCTTTCCCTTTATAGCTTTACTATTATTAGATTTATGGGCTTTTCAGATGTGGGCCTTGATTGCATGCTAGGCCCAATCCGATCCCCTTCTTTGTACCTAGGGTTTCAAGCTTGCTCTCTATATAAGAGGCACTCGGGACTCCTTTCAATCTTTGTCAAAATTAAGCCAAGTTAAAGTAGAGTCGAGTTTCCTCCTTATTTGGCCTGACATCACCAAAACCTTCCAATCCCCTTTCCGTCTCGTCGGTCCTCCCTTGAACCGACATCTCTTATCTCTACCTCGCCCTGCCCTCGTTCCGACGAGCATTAGAGGCCCACGAGTCCACTTTGTGGTCTCGTACTTATCCCGGTTACTTATGTCGGAGAAGATTCGGGCATTTCGAGCCTAGATCCGCCCTTTGTGGACCGAAGACGAGTAGGTTCACATCATGAGGTCTACTATAGAGTAGCATCCCGTTGTAAAGACGAGGTGTTATAAATTGATATATGAGCCAAGTTGACAACAAGGACACATGAAACTGAACAATGGAGGTACCTGAGGTCCAACTTGAAAGAAAATCAGCCGATGTTGGGGGATGGAGATCCCAACTGAA
This sequence comes from Fallopia convolvulus, assembly GCA_964016875.1. Classification (NCBI taxonomy): domain Eukaryota; kingdom Viridiplantae; phylum Streptophyta; class Magnoliopsida; order Caryophyllales; family Polygonaceae; genus Fallopia; species Fallopia convolvulus. The sequence goes on from OZ024718.1 coordinate 25,104,477, forward strand.
ATTAATCAAGGTAACACGCTCATGGCCCACTCCAACTTTGTGTCCATGACCCTTCCAATGTGACGCCCATGCCCGTGCCCCATTTCAACAACACACCTACATGCGACATTTTCGCATCTTCTCTTCCTCTTGGCTCCATCACTAGGGGTTAAGTAAAGCAACTTCATTCATATTATCTTCAAGGACCCTTGGCCACATTTTTGGACCCTTATTATTAAGGTCGAGTATTCACAAGTCTTCGCCTTATCAATGGTGCCCATCCCCCAACACCTAAATGCGTCATAATTGTGTCTGGACCCTCCTTGAAAATTGTGGCGTTAAAGTTAAGATCGTATTCAAATTACATGCACCTATTAAAGGGAGTTGGTACTTTGAAGTCCTACCCTTACTCCATTAATCCCAAGGAGGTATAATGATCTTCTTTCCCAAGGCACCCTTTCCCAAGGCATGTTTTCTTATCACTTGAAAAATCAAAGTATGTGTGTCGAATAATAAGTACTCCCTCCGTTTCACAATAGATGTTCATAGACAAATTTGCACATATATTAAGGAAAAAAATTCTCGCAAAATTACCCTTATGGCCTTATTAAATACTTCCTCCGTCCCATAATGTTTGTCCTATTTCCTTTTCCGTCGTCCCAAAATATTTGTCCACTTTCCTTTTATATCTATATCTTTCTTACAATATTACCCTCATTCAATATCACCTTTATCCATATTATCCAATCAAAAATCTACTCCAATACCCCTTTTAGACATTTCCTTTTTTCTTTCTCTTTCTTCCCATATTTATCCATCAATATCACACTCTCTCTCCCATTCCTATTGGCTACTTTTTCTTCACTTTATTTTCTTAATTTGTGTGAAAACCGTCCTTTAGGATGGACATTATGGGACGGAGGGAGTAGTACACCTTGAGAAAAGTGTATAGGATTAATGTGGTGTAATTATTAGGGGTATAAATGGAAAGTAATGTACAAAATTCTTATATGGACATGTATTGCGAAACAAGAAAAAAAGCCTCTATGAACATCTATTTTGAAACGGAGGGAGTATAATGTTGTTATTTGTGTAATTTCGAGTTAAATTGTGTGATTTTGGGGGGTTCAATGAGGTGGAAAATTCGGTGGACGTAGCGAAATGCTCCACGAAGAAAACGTAATGAACACCACAAACTTTCCTACAAAAACTTGTTGGTTAGTGGTGGTACGAATTTAGGCATCGTCTGACGTAATAAGATGTTATCAGTAATGAATAAACACTATGTTAGGAAATTAACTCCTACTATAAGGGGGAATACACAAACTCACAAGAGAAGAGAGAAAGAAACAAACAAGACAAAGAACACAAGAGAATTTATTGACCCAGTTCGTCAAACTAACTACATCTGGGAGCACTACCAAACTAGGGACTCTATTCATTAGATTTCACGACTCAAGATTTACAAGGACTTGATCTTCTTGATCTAAATTGATCTTATTAACCAAACCTAATCTCTCAACTCTCTAAGATTTTTCCCTTAGCCTTAAAATTAGAAACAAAATCTTCAAGTATAGAAATCACAATCCTTCCTAAGATCTTGTCTTGCTTGTCACGCAAGAAATCCCTTCTATCGATGACATAGGCCAAGACGTGGGCACAACCAGCAAGACATGGTCACGTCTTGCCCTTCCCAGCCCGCGCCTTTCACCCCGCGTTCTGTCACCAAGATGCAGCCAAACCCCTTAAGATGCGATCGAGCTTCTTGGGCTGTGGTCCTTTGGTCGCGGTCAAGGTTCAACGTCTTTTGCTCGCGTTTGTCTTCTTTCGCAAAATTCCGAATCAGGCTCCATACACCCAACACACTAGACCTGTTACTCATGTCAGTTTGGTCAAGTTCGAGTTTGTTCATGTCGAATTCGAGTCGTTAAATTGACTGCCCAATCAGGTCGAGTCATTGGGAGTTTCTTGCGGGTTGAGGTCAACATAAAAGGTCATTAGCATCAAAGTTTTTATGATTATTAATATACAAAATTGAAAATAAATAATATAGCCTAATAATAATATGTTACTTGCAATATATTTTATGAATAAAATGTACTATAATATTTAAAACACATGTATATTTTCTACAAAACAATGAGACAGATTAACAGAACAGGTTTCGGACCTCAACCTAATCGATTTGGGTCAGTATGTTCAAGTTACTCTTTGACTGATAGGCTACAAATATGGATTGTTATTTAAAACACATGTATATTCCTCTTTATATTTGATCCTGGAGGAACACGTTTAGAACAGCGACGCATGATTTTTCCTCATGATTTCCGACTTGAGGACAAGTCGATTGTCAACGGGGGAGAATTGATATGCTATAAATATGGATTGTTAGTAATTAATGAATTAGTATAATTTTTAAATAGAGATTTATGCTTCTTCTCGGGTTTTCTTTACGGTTCTTTCCCGTGACGCTTTATTTGAACCGTGAGGGTTTAGTGTTAGGGCGTATTATTATATATACTCCTTTATTGTATTCTAGGGAGGCAATCAATGAGAAATCAAAAATTATCTTACCCTAATCTCTTCTCTCTCTTCTCCTTTTCACGTATCTTTTCTGCCTCTTCTCTGCCTAATTTGCCCTTCTATCTTCAATCCTTCTTCACTTTCATACAATAATTTCATTCCCTTCTTCTTCAATCTTAGTATTATCTTTATCAATTCGGGTCAGTATGTTCAAGTTACTCTTTGACCCAGGTTTCAACTTTGAAAATTTCTAGTGATTCAGGACAAGTTGAGTTTTAACATGTCTAATAAACACCGATGGGAAATTTTTAATTAAAAAGTTCGTGATTTTGTATCACTTACTTTAATATAAGCTGTGTGCCTTAGCTTTTATGATCTTATCCATCTCCAATCATTTACTTCCAAGTAGACTCCGACACTTGAAAGTTTTTTTTTATATAAGGTAAGATCTTGGTATTGGGCCAAAATTACCCAATACCAATGGCATCCTTCCGGTTCCGGATGAGAGCAAGAAGCTCTGGGTGCAAGCCTACCATCCTGGGGGGTACATAGGCTAGATGTGCAATTTTGTCAGCAACAGAATTAGCGGTTCTGTAGATATGGGTGATGATCTTTTCCTCTAAGGAGGAACAAATCATCCGAAATCCATAACTAACATTTCTATTTCCCACGGACAGTTTTCTCACCACGTATAGCTTTGATTAAGATTTGGTTGTCGCTCTCTATTTCTATTTTGCGTATTCCTAATTTAAGAGCCACTTGATGACCTTTGTATAAAGCTAATGTTTCAGCTTGTAGAATCGATCGTTCACCTATTTTTTCGCATCCCATCCTCACCATTTCTCCCTTATTATTTCTAATAATAAATCCAATCGAAGCATTTCCAATCCGATTTTTAGAAGCATCGGCATTTAATTTGAACCACCCCTCACGAGGCTTTCTCCACCCCTCCCGTTATCTGCGTCCTGCTGTGACTTTAGTCGTCTATCATTTATGGTCATTTTCTTTCCCTTCTTGCATAGCATTTTCCCATTTTTTTCCATTGTTTTATATTAAATTGATACAGGTCTCTGATGACATTCTGATTATAAGAAATTGTCTTGTTTCTATTATACCATATAGACCACCACCCAGATAATATAATAGCTATTTCATTTTTACCAACCTTGCTTTGAAGTTCGTATGCAATTTCCTTTATGTTTTCATTTTGATAATTTAGTCTCTCTAATATGTTGTCATAGTTCCTATGAATAAGTGACATATTTTGTAAAGCATAAGGGCATTTTAAGAATAAATATGTAGAATCCTCCTCACTTGATGAGCAGAAAGGACATTCTTGTGTAACTGCTATATTACTTTAAGCCAACCTTGTTTTTGTTGGGAGTCCATCAAAACATAGTCTCCATACAAAATTCTTCACCTTAGGCGGCACGTTTAGAGACCAAATCCAGTTCCAATTTTTAGTCTCTTGATTCCTTTGTTTTGTTATTATTCTGATTGCTGATTCCATTGTAAACCACCCATTTGTACTAGGCCACCAGTATAGTCTATAATGGATATCATGTTTTGGGATTGGTATTTTCATAATTTTACTAACCTAGTCTTGAGGTATAGTTTGCTTCAGTTTTGGGATATTCCATGTTTTCTCCTGTGTGATATACTCCATTACTTTTTCATTCGGGTTAATCCTATTTAGAATATTCATCTTTGATTGTAGTATCTCATTCGAAATCCATGGGTCTTTCCAAAATCGTATAGTATTCCCATTTCTCAGTTACCAAATTAATCCTGCATAGAAAATCTCTCTTAATCGCATGAGATTCCTCCATTACCAGGAACATGATTTCTTTGGAATATAATTTAGAACATGTATATCTTTTAAATATTTCTCATTGATGATCCGTACCCATAAATTTACTGGTTCAGCCATTATCTTCTATAACAGTTTCATTTGCAGTGCTTGATTAACTTCTTTTGATTTCCTTATACCTAGACCGCCTTGCTTTCTTGGTCTGCAAACCTTTTCCCACCCAATCAGTGGCCTAGATTGTTGGTCTTTGTTCCAAAGAAATTCTCTGTTTATTTTGTCCAACTTATTGGTGACTTGTTCTGGAAGCATAAAGCTTTGCATTAGGTGTAGAGGTTTAGCCGTAAGATTGGCTTTTATTAATGTTGCACGACCCTCATTAGAAATTGTGTTTACTTTCCATGTCGTTAATTGATTTTTTGAGGATACTAATACATCAGAGAATCTTTCTTGGTTCACTCTTCTATTTATAACCGGACATCCTAGGTATTTGTCTATTTTCAACTGTTCACTAATTCCAAATATCCCTTTTAATTGTCTTTTTCTGCTTTTTGTAATTTTGGGGGTAACATGAGTGGCAGATTTTGTGTAATTAACTTTCTGTCCCGAAGAATTACAATATTCTTCTATAATTTTTTTAAGTTTTGTGCAAGCTAAGTTTCCTACTGTCTCAAACATAATGATATCGTCTGCGAAGGATAGGAAAGGTATTCTCGTACCCCCTCTAGTGATCGGAAACCCTATTATCGGTTTGTGTTTTTCACTTTCTGCTTTTAATTTTCGTGCTAGAACTTTTGTTCCAATAATAAATAGGAACGGTGACAATGGATCTCCCTATCTTAAACCTTGCTCAGCCTTGAATATTCTCGTAGGGCTATTGATTACTAATACTGTAAAGGAGGTGGTTGTTATACATTCCTGAATCCATTCTATAAATCTTGTACAAAATCCAAAATTTTCCATGACAAAGAACATGTAGTTCCAGTCAAGTCTATCTTACGCTTTTTCCATATCAAGTTTTATTGCAATCCAACCTGTACTACCTTTTCGTAGTTGAAACGAATGAAAAATCTCGTGTGCAATTAGAATGTTATCTTGTATCGCTCTCTTTTCTACAAACACGCCCTGACATGGGTGTATTATTTTACCTATCTTTGTTTTGAGGCGTTCAGTGAGGATTTTTGCTATTATTTTGTATATCATATTACACGGACTTATTGGTCGGAATTGTTTTGGTGAATTTGGATTTTCACACTTCGGGATCAAAGTAATAAAAGTATGATTTATTTGTCTTAGTATTCTTCCAAATTCAAAGAAACTTTTCACAACCCTAATCACGGTACTCCCTACAATATGCCAATGTGTTGGTAGAACTATGCTATTATACCATCTGGACTCGGCGATTTGTCTTTCCCAAAATTGAATACAACTCGCCTAATCTCCTCGTTGGTAACATGTTTTGTTAGTTCTTGGTTATCTTCATTTGTAATCTGCCTTTGGATGAGTTCTAGGTATCCCAAGATCGAACACTCTCACCTTTTGGTACTGTAGAAATCCGAATCCACCCATGAGACCCCTTTTCCTCTTTCTCCAGTTCTTCATTCCTTTGCTTGCCCATCCCAATTGATACTTGCTAGCAATTTGCTTCTTCCACTCCTTCATAATCAATTGAAGGTTGTAGATCATAAGAGTACCAATTTATACTGGAATTGGAAAGATGAACACTCTATTGGGAATTGATTTAGGGTAATTGTTGCTTTCTAGGTCTTCTTTCACGTTTCTGTAGGGGATGGGCAAAATCAGCTGAGATAGGTTTAGAAAATAGGATGTGCAGATAGGATTTTGGGATTGAGAATGAATTTCAGATCTGGATTTGGGATTGGGAGCATTTGTTTAGAGGCGCTTTCAAAACTATAGTTCTAAACTAGAAAGCCAATTTCAATTTTCTGACATGAGAAAAGAAATTGAAACGAAGGCTGTCCAATTAGAGTTTCCAGGTAATATAGGTTGAACCCCTAAACAAATGGCAGCCTAGAAGTAGGAAATATCCACCATATATAGACAGAGCCTATTATAGCCATGATTCCACATATGAACAGCTTAAAGGAGCCTTCCCCACAAAAGATGATACTACTAGCAATGAAATTAAGCTACACTAAGTAGCTGGCAATGAATATGGCGCGAGATACAAGTCTCACACCTTCTTTGCTTGCAAATCCTATAAAAAAAACAGAATAAAACAAACAAGCAAATGAAAACTTTATCATATAAGGGGAAAAATTCAGAAGAGTGAAGCGAACTCCAGAGCTCACCATATACAAGCCTTAGTAGTAGCCACCTCCAAAAGAGTGGTTTCCTCCTTGAAAAGATGGATATAGCCTAGCATTGTACTGTAACAAAGAAACATTAGAAGACAAATTTCAAGGGCTCGCTACACAATAATATACACACAAGTCATGGACTTAGATCAAAGTCGAAATAGTTTCTTGAATAGAAGCTTCTGCTGTTGCCACCTGCAAAGGTATCTGGAAGAAATGCATAAATAGATGCGTATTAATTACAACCAAAAGCATAAGAAAACATGCCTAACTAATAAATGTTGTACCACTGTAGTGAGTCACTTGGACTGAATCAGTAAAATTGAATCGCGGGCAAACCATGCTTGACTCCATATGACCAGGATCTTGATCCTATGATTCAAGTCCAACATCCTTAAACTCAAACATCAAACAGACAAAAATCAAAATTAAGGAAAAGAGATGGAACACCGAAGTTGATATCCCTAGTCACTCACAATGATATAGAGAGGATCCATCATACGAGTAGCCTTTTCAGCATAAAGATGGGTGTCATCCCTGTACCTCTTCATTAGAGAAGTGTACCATTCATCTTTAAACAGAAACAAGTCTTGATCCTATGATTGAATAGAAGCGCAACATCGTTAAAATATCTCTACTCACAATGATACAGAGAGGATACTTAATTCCATATGCTCTTTCAGCATAAAGAGAGGGGCCATCTTTGTACTTCTCCATTAGACAAGTGTACCATTCATCATCTTTACACTTGGAGAGCGAGGAGTCTCGAGCACAAGTAGATGCAGAATCGGTTTGAACTTTGCCCATAACGTCCATATGCAAAACCTTATATCTCTTAGCATCATCCTCAACACCGTTCACACCATCAAATTCTTGATTTTGTTGATCACGTTCTTTTAAAGTTTGTTCGGGTAACTTACGCATCTCATCCTTGTTGACTTCAATTGGACTTAGAATTTGAGCAGAAGCAGAGTCACCTGATGTACGAGCCCTTTTTCTTTTTCTTTTCCCTTTCCTCAGCCCACTTTTCATAGTTGAGGCCTCATTATCGCCAATAGCATCTTTGGCTGCTACATTTGTTGGTTAAATAAAAGATAAGAAAATCAGAGCATTTAGAGCATCCCTACTGAAACTAAACTCTGTATGAAAATTGCAGAATTCAATTCAGAATGGAGCCCAAGAGAGTACCTGAGGCGTCCACATTAGAGTTGGCGGACGGGGCCAGAGTCGTCATGAGAGACGCAAATTCCATGACAGTGTTCATCGTCGGTAGTATAATTGGGTTCGGGGAACTTATTCATCTCATCCTTGTTGACTTCAGTTGGACTTGGAATTTGAGCAGAAGCAGAGTCACCTGATTTACGAGCCCTTTTTCTTTTCCTCGGCCCTCTTTTCATAGTTGAGGTCTCATTATTAACAATATCATCTTTGGCTGATACATTTGTTGGTTCAACAAAAGAAAACAAATCAGAGCATTCCAACTGAAACTAAACTACTGTACAAAGCAAGTGAGACTCCTGTATGAAAATTGCAGAATTCGATTCAGAACGGAGCCCAAGAGAGTACCTAAAGAGGCGTCCACATTAGAGTTGGTGCACGGGGCCAGAGTCGTCGTCGGAGACGCAAATTCCATGTCAGTGTTCATCGCCGGTAGTATAATTGGGTTCGCAACGGCGGGATCCGGCGTAATAGTCTCCGGCGTGATGCCAAAATTTGGGCTTGGAGTCCTGCCCGTTGTTTCTTCTTCCGGCCCGCGTTATTCACCGTCCTCATTCGTAGTAATTAACAAAGTGATGATTTTGAAACTGAAGTGTTAAGAGGATTGATTGTACGTGGATTAGCCGACGGAAAAGCCTAGGCTGGTGCGCTAAGTAACGAAGCCCTAGATCATGGCCTGCTGCTACCGGATGTGCCGCGCAAATTGAGCCGAACAAGCATTCGGCTTAGAGCTTGTCAAAAAGTGGATCGAACCCACAAACCGACCCCACGACCTGCTCTTAAACCCGAGTTGACTGATCGAAATCTAAATTTGACCTGAATCCGATTCTAACCCGAAAATATATGATGTGAACCCGACCGATCAAGTACCCGGTCTGATTGTCTTATAAATGTAAATTTTTTAATAGTAAATATTAATATATAATGTCAATTTTAAATATAACTTTATTTATTTTTACCTATTTATATTATTGTTTAATAATTTAATGGTGAAAATAAAATTTAAGATATGATGTTATTGGCCCGTTGGTGAATCCGAACCCACACGATAAACAGTCATAACCCGACCTGATTTGACCAAAACTCGTACTCAACCCAAACTCGAAATGATCGAACTTGAACCCTACCGAACCGACCAGATTTACCTGTCTAATTGGGCTTATGGATTTTTCTATAATGTGCCCTACCATATATATATATTATAAGAAGTCAATTTGGAAAAAGTTTGTGAATTTTTCTTGTTTTATGTTATTTTTAACTTTTTTCCATGTATTTAGTGTTTTAGTTTTTAAATCGGATTTTTTATATGTGTTCTTAAAACACATTATAACACATAAATAGATTGATGTTGTATATACACATCACTAATCACATTTTTCTAAAATAAGGAAAGTTTTTTTTGGTTTAAACTAAGATTTTTTTTACATATTTTATTGATGTAAAACATGTAATGGATCAAAACAACACTTATCATGAAATTTACAAAGAGTTTGAGGACAGATGGATCTGTAAGTGCAATATCCATTTTATTTAGGGTTCATAGCTGTATTACAATTTGGAGAAATTATTGATCAATTTTTCCTCTTTAAACTTAAAGTTATATAGGGTTCATGCTAGTTTTTTATACGTTGATCGACCAAATTATAAACACGTTATTTTATAAATGATTATAATGTTGTCATTTTGTAGTTTGACTTGCAAGAAGTGACCTTATCAATGCTTTGAGCAGTCTTAAGCATGTGTGTAGTTTACCACTAGTGCATAGTTGTAGTATATATCAGAGTGCTGATATGGGTGACATTGAATTTCATGAAAAGGGGAAAATAAGATGGGAACACTTAGCTGGGTACATCCTGAATTCCTTACTCTCTTACTTGGCCATGAGTTGGGCACATCGTGAATTCCTTGCATCCTGAATTCCTCAGGTAGTTTATATATAAGTTGCTTTGGTGATAATCTAATTGTTCATCTACGACACATCAGTTATTGATAAGTTACTATATCTTGAATGGCAATTTATCTTGCTTTAAACAATGCCTTTTGCCTTGGTGTTATTTCTGTCAAAACAGAAGATGTGTCTTTTTCACTTTGATAACGAGTATATAAATTTGTGATATTAATTTTTTTTTGGTAGAAGATTTGTGATATTAATTGAGATTTGATGATATCGTGCCAATCTTATTATTGAACATGCTTGAAAATGGAAGCATTTTTTCCGTAGCAGCACTGCAATTGTTAAGAGTTGAGATGAATGAAAGTGAGGAATTGAGTTTTAGTGAGAGTGGGCAATTTTTCTGATTGTAGGGAGCTGAGTCATGGCTATGAGGATTTTCACATAAATTGTGAAAAATCTCCCTCTTGGAATCAAAAAGATGAGATGAATGAAAAATCTCGCTCCAATACTGAGGCAGAATACAGGGCCATTGCTTTCACGGAAGCTGAGCTCATCTGGTTACAACAGCTTCTTCGGGAGATGGTCGTCCCTGTTGATCGACCGCCTATTTTGTTGTGTGATAATCTCAGTGCCACTTTTCTGTCAGCTAATCTTGTTTTTCATCAGCGCTCTAAGCATATTAAGATTGACTATCATTTTGTTCGGGAACAAGTTTCTGATAAAGAACTTGTTGTTCGCCATGTTCGGTCTCTTGATCAGATTGCTGACATATTCACCAAGGCAGTAGGCACTCATCGGTTTTAGACATTGAGTTCGAAGCTGCATGTTCGTCCCCGATCATGAGCTTGCGGGGGCATGTTAATATATATTGTGTAATCTTTATTGTGTATATTCTTTTATCCATGTATATCTTGTTTCCTTTTTTTATCAGTTTAGATATTATTCTGGTAGAGGATTCTTTCTTGATATCTTGTAACTGTAATCTTTATATACACGTTCAATGAAAGTCAGAAATATCATCTTCCTCATCAAAACCTAGTCTTACATGGTATCAGCCTTCCCACGATCCTCTCGATCAATGGCTTCCGCACAACCTACTTCTCCCACCCAACTCTTGTTTTCGGCTTCCTCTGATGGATCTCAGCCCAATTTCCATCTCCCGAACTTTGCGATCCGTCTTGATCACACTAACTACTCTTTATGGCGTAATACGGTCCGCTCCGCTTTGGAAGCCTTTGACCTCGCCTCCTTCTTGGATTCGAGTACTCCTCCCCCGGCCAAGATCTCCGACTCTGCCGTCCTCCTCTCGGCGTCATCTGGGGTCTCAACTGAGGACGCCATTGCTGCATTGATAGCCACGACTTCAACTAGTGCAGCCGCTGTTCCGCAGGTCCCGAATCCGGCCTACTTGGCTTGGGTTCGCAAGGATCGTCTTGTTTTGTTATGGATCCGGTCGACTCTCACCACTCCAATGCTAGGTCATGTGGCTCATGCTACAACCACTGCCGAAGCCTGGGGAATCCTTGAAAGGATGTTTCATGCCCAAACTCGGGCTCGTCAGATGCATCTTCGTCATCAACTTCAAACCTTGGCAAAAGGATCGATGTCGGTCCTTGATTGTGTTTAAAAGAAAAGGGCTCTCGCGGACGAACTTGCGGAGTGCCTTCATGTTGTGTCCGATGATGACTTAGTGACCTATATTCTCCAAGGTCTCGGATCGCAATTTGCGTATTTCCGCACCGCCATATCCATCAGCAAAGATCCGGTGTCATTTGACGAACTTCTCGGTCTGCTTCTCCAAGAAGAAGAACAACTTGATGAAGACACCAAGCCTTTAACTGATTCAATTGCACCTTCAGCCAATATGGCATCTGTCCGCGGGAGCGGCAGTCATGGCCGCGGGCGCGGCCGCTCTAATCCTAGCTGCGGGTATTCTGATCGATCCAATTCAGCTGGCTCGTCCTCCTCTGCAATTGGCGAGCGTGGTCGTTATTGATAGGGTTTATTTAAATTGACAACAAATAAATTTATAGTCAAGACCCCGCTGAGTATAGCGAAGTCAGGATCGTTCCACGGGAAGCACGGTTGTTTGTCTATCAACTAACAAAAATAAGAAAAACAAGCAAAACAGGCAGAAACACACACGACCAACCTCGTTAACGACCTTGTCAGGTCGTTAACGAACCTAGAAAACCCTACGAACACAAAATAACAAACAATCTAAAACGCAGGTTCGATACCGAGGCAAAGGAACTCGATAACGACTATAACAAATGATAACTCTTATAAAATAAAAGACCTAGGACAAGGGTCACCACAACATAGTCATGCATATAAACTCATAAGAAGATAAAGATCATGCCTTTAAAAGATAAATTCATCAACTTTCGCTGATTAATAAGCAAATCAATCAATTCTCATAAATCAATTCACTCAATCACTTGTTTTGGATCCAAAGCTCGAAACTTTCGTAATCGAACAATATCAACCTTCAAGTTAACAACTTTCTCTTTCAATCAAATTGAGAACTCAAATTACCTCAACTATCGTCTAAGCATAAACACAACAAGCAATCTCAAATAGATAAAAGACATTCAAAACATCAACTCACTCATCAAACATGCATAACTATGCCGGGTTTCAACCCCGATCCTAGATAAGAAAAACTACTCACTACTCATAATAAAGCAAACAACTTCAATAAAAAGAAACATTGAAAACAAAAACCAAACTTACTTGAAATTAATAAGAAAAATATCGTCTTATAATATCCTGTAGAGACCGAAAACACAGAACAAAACCGACAAGAAATTCCGACTAACGATCCTAATTCTCTCTCTCGATCGAACCTGGCTCGAATATCTTCTCCTCGTCTTCTCGTTCCTTAGAATATCGGCTCTCCAATAATATCGTCCTCCCTTTTTCTAGGTTTAGAATAAGGGTATATATACTAAGAAACTATCTATTAAAAAAACCTAAAAGATAAAAACTAACTCTACTAAAGATAACAAGATATAAGATATAAGATATAACAACCCTAAAATCAGTTAAAACCCTACCGACACGGAGCCATCGTTAACGACCCCGCACAGGGTTGGTAGAAATCACAAAATCCCTTCGAAAAATTCTATCTCTAAGCCTCGTTAACGACCCTCATAGCTTCGTTAACGAGCCTGGGTTTGGCTTTTCTTCTCGATTTAAAAACTTTAAATTTACTTCACTCTCATGCAATCTTCCTTATCTTCATGTTCTTCCGACCATCACCACAATACTCCAGCTCAGCTCAAAAAGCACTCTTTTCTACTCAAAAACCTACAAAAAGACACAAAACGGAGTAGTTTCCATACTTCTCACAAAATATGCAAACTTATCCAAAAACACACAAAACTAGCTCTAAAAACTACTAAAACTAAACTAAACAAACTAAGAACCATACTAAAAACTAGAATAAAAACATGAATATCAAAATACCCCATACTTAGACTTGCTTGTCCTCAAGCAATCACTAAACAAAAACCAAGACCAAACAATCATGCTCATCGAGCAAATCAATATTAAAAGCAACATCAAAACATAGAAGAAAATAGCAAATGACTATTAACGTCATCACACATATATAAACACTAAATAGACATAAGCAAATACAATCCAATCTCACTAGGGATATATGTGTTTCACTCAACTCTCAAGTGTTTAGACTTATAAATTCAATCTCTCAACTCTTCTTACATGCAAAAACTCATAGAAATGGGAACTTATATCACCAAACTCTCCACCTAAGATTTGTCAAAACAAGCAAAAATCATCAAGAGAAACTTAGGCTCAATGAAAAACTTCATAGAAGCTTCCATTCGGCCGGGTTGTAATGGGGCTTGGTAATAACAAATAGGCATGGAAATATTTTGGCTATGTGGTGCTAATAATATCTGGGAATCAAAGACTCCTAAAAACTCACACATCAACAAAACACTCAAAAGATAACCAAATCTCTCTTCATTAAGCACTTTCTCACCCAACATATCCTAAATAGTCTCATAAAACAACTCAAAAGAATCTCCGACTTATCTTTCAAACACAAATGCGCATTTTACTTCTCTATTTCTTCTTCATCTTCTTATATTTCTTTCAGCTCTTCTTTTTCTTTATTTCGAACAGCCTCGTTAACGAACCAACTAGGTCGTTAACGAGCTTCATCGTGTACTCATTCTTTTTTTTCAATCTTTCTCTTCTTTCTTTGTGCATCCTTTCTTACCGAGAGATCTTTTTACAAATTAACACAAGAGACTTCTAATCTACCCTTCCCAAAACCTTGATTTTTGCACCAAACATAACATATCACTCAACAAAACAATCCTCTCCAAACTAAGTCCTAATCCCCGGATAGGGTCAAGCTTATCTCGGCTAGGGAAAATTTTTTGGAGCTAAAAATAAAAGGCTAAAGGCTCAAATTGGCTATCAAAAAGAGGATAATGATAAGGGTAGGTAAGGATAAATAGAGCTTATAAAAAAAAGTTCTCTATCATATGACTTTCACAAGTAATGAACTATAAATCTCATATAGGCCTCAAGAAATGGATAACTATCACAATTCCAAGAGATAATATACATAAAGAGAGTAAATCACACAAGAAAAGAAGAGGGATTTTTGATGTTCTCCCTATAAGGCCAAAAATAACTCACAAGGTAACAATTTTTGTTGGATTGCTTCACTTATGCTAAAAAGTATACATGCTCAATTTCATCAAATGCTATTTCTCTATAAAAAACAAATTCATATCAAGAATGAAGCTATACTATCAAAGACATGCTTGCAAGGAATTACATGATCATGCTAGCAACTACTATCATAGAACCATAAGAAAGAGGTATCTATCCATTCTAAAACTTTTTTTTTCAATTTTTTTTTTCTTTTTTAACAAAACAAAGAACTACTAAAAACACACAAGACAACAAAACAAACAAAACAAAAGTTTTCTACCCTTTCCCATCCCATACTTAAAATTACAGTGTCCCCACTAGAATAAAAATAAGCAGGAGAAAAGAATAGAAAAGAAAAAGAAAGAAAAAACTTACAAGATCTTTGAAGCAGAAAAGAAACAACTCTCAAACTGAATCAGCATCCTGGTGGTGGAAACCGTTGCTCAAAGTTCCCCATAAAAGCATACATTGTCCTCCAACGATCTGCATCCTCCACCTCCCTCTGCTGGTGCCTCGCATCGTCTAGCGCCATACGAGCAGAGTAGACACTCTCCCACCGATCCATCCGCTGGTGGATATGAGTCTGCTGTAAGTTAAGCTGCTGCATCTGAGACGAAAGATCTTCGGCCCATGGAGGTGGGATACTCGATCCGGTGTAAGCGGGCTGAGGAGGTGGTTGATAGTGGTTGTGAGGCTGGAAGTGGTCTTGAAAAATTACCGGATTGTAGGGCATAAGACCATAAGAATGTGGCTCGACAGGCGGCGGCGGGGGGTCGTTACCGAAGCTGTGTGCCTCGATAGTAGCCTCGAAGTAGTCGTTAATGACCCTGGGTGGCTCGTTAACGAAGCTGTCAGTGTTGTCTAGAACCTCGGTATCGAAGTCGTCGTCTCCGATATCAAGCTCTTCCGTGCCCGCATCCGTTCCTGCCTCGGTCGCATCATGGCCTTAGCGACGGCTCATCTTGTGGTTTGTGATCCAACGGGAACATGACCCGTCCATGACTCGTACCAATTTGGCACGTAAAGAAGCTCCAGCTTTGCTTGGGTAAGAAGGAAGTCTTGGCCAAGAATCTTGGTGGCGTTCCCTCTCTCGGTCCGCACAAAGATGTTGGAGGCGAACCAATAGTTCTTGTCAAGCAATTGAGCATGGCTCGGCGTGTAGAGGGAGAGGTCGACACCGAGGTTGGCCGCCAAGAGGCTAACCAAATTTCCACACCACACCTCTTTTGACTTGATCCCTTGATTCTCAACATATTGTAGCCATTCGTACCCCAAATTCAACGGGGCGGGATCCTCAAAGAGTATGGTTCGGAGGCATGCAACTTCCGTCCTTGTTGGCCTATTCAACTCTCTCTTGGGCCAAAAACTAGCAGCTAGTACTCGAAGAATGATCCGGAAGATGGGGTTGATGATGCTAGCCCCGGAAAGTGCTGCAGCGGAAGGCTCTACATCTCCGGAATTATAGCTCCAAGTTCTTGTCACCTTGTAGTCCTTAATCTTTTAATCCCGAAAAGGGTTAGGAAGCTCGAGAATACCATTAAACTCCGCCATAGTGTACTCGTGACTGACATTGCCAAGCCGAAATCGAATCCGTCCTGCCGAGGTCTTGGTTGGGAATCTCGTCTCCAGAGTAGCCAAGAATTCAGAAGTAAGAGATGGGAAGTGCGGTGTCACCTCCTTCTTTAGCAATTGAGGTACTCCGAGAATAGCGAAGGCATGCTTGACATCCTCGTAAATCCCCATGGACTTTGCACTCGATCTCGAGAACCACCTAGTGTAGTGGTCTCTATCTAAGATGGTATTGAAGTGATCCGCCTGTGGTTCGGTGCGCAAAATCACATTGTCCATGCGGGGAGGTGACGGGGATCGTTGAGTCCTCTTCTTCTTCTGGGCTCTTGTTGCAGCTCAGCTAGAACTTGCCATATGGACCTACAAAAAATACAAATTGTCCAAGATAAGATCCACACAAATCATTTGAGAAGAGATCCCATACTTGGCCTTGGAAACGCTCTCGACTTACCTCGTTAACGAGCCAATTGGGTCGTTAATGAGCCTGGACTTATGTTTAAAACTGGGTAATATGCAGGGTCGTTAACAAACCTGAACAAGTCGTTAACGAGCCTGGGCGAGAGCACTCATGTTTGATTCTGAGTTGTAAACTCCACAATTTTCGCAATAAATCAAGCATGAAACGTACACAATCCTATATAAGACTCACAATCAGGCACATGCACCCCATACTTGCTCTATTACCTAACCCGAACATGCCAAAAGTTTCCCAAAAACACATGGTGAAGATCAAACTAAATTCAAAGAACAAGGTAATTCATGCTTTTTCTTATCACAATTTCTATGGAAAATCAAGCAAGAACAAACCAATATAATCAAGATCAAACACCAATGTAAAAAGCAATAAAATCATTGAGCAATATAGACATACAATTCAACCACTTCAAACAAGATCAAGATATGAAAATTTTACCCCTAAAATCATGAATCTTGCAAAACAAAAAGTTAGGGTTTAGAAATCATACCGTTAGATTGAGAAATTGAAGAACAAGATTGAAATCGGGAGTAGTTAACGAGCTTTTAGTGCCTCGCCGGTAACGAGCTCGAGAATGGAGGTCTCGTTAACGGGGTGGGATTTCCGGGATGGGTGGTGGTGTGGGTTCCGATCGGTGGTGAGATAAAACCGGTAGGATTGATTGAGAGATTTGAGCTTTAGGTTGTGAGATTTAAGGGTGGGATTTTGGGAGGTTTGGAAGGGTTTTTATGGAGAGGGCTAGAGGTAGGAGGCGACACAAGTAAGAGATAGAAGATAGATTAGGGTAAAAAAACTTACCTGCCCGTTTCCTGAATTTGGTTCGCCAAACTGGGTCGTTAACGAACCTGGCGGGGGTTGTTAACGAGCCTGCGTGACCTGTTTCGAGTGATTTTCCGAGCCCAACTCCTGTACCAGGTTAGCCTAAAAACAATTCTATCTTGCTACCTTCTAAACTACTAAAAACTCAAAAGAAAGCTAGGAAAAAGAATCTAAAAGAAAAGAACTAAACTAAACTAAAACCGGGTTGCCTCCCGTAAGCGCTATTTTTAACGTCGTCAGCTCGACGTACTTACCTTTCTCAAGGTGGTTCTCTTGCAGTTAAGTCGGGGTTCTGAGAGACCCCATACTTAGCTCTGTAAACTTTATCGGCTCTTGTCACTAAATTTGGTCCCTTATCTTCTAGCAATATGCCCGATATTCCTATACAAGGGTTAGCGAAATCCGAAAACCAAAGAGGTTTGGACTCCTCTATTGCATAAATGGTGGGGTATGGTGGAGGAACAGAATCATAACCAGTAATAGCGAATTCATGGTTAGAGTACTCACCTTGATTTATTGGAAACGATGTTGACACCGAGGTTGTCGGAGCCGTTACCGATCCTATGCTAACGATTTCTTCATTATAGATTTGCATGAGGGACTTGGTACTGGACCAAGGAAGGTCGGTAGAGATTTGTGTGAAATTCTCGTCCTCTTTACTAATTGGTGGAGGGTCTTTTGGAATAGCTATGTCGAGTTCTGGCTGGGTAACTCGATCTGTGTGGCCGCAGTTGGGTCATTAGCGTTCTGGTCAAGGCTGAATTCCATGCGTTCCTCTCCAATATCAAAAGTGAGGAGTCCTTTCCGCACGTCTACCCTAGCACCAGCTGTAGCTAGGAATGGCCTGCCTAAGATAATGGGGACTTGAGGGTCTTCAGGCATTTTGAGAATGATAAAATCATTTGGAATAAAAAATTTCCCGACTTGAATGGGATAATCGTCAATGACTCATGTAGCTTTTATGCTTGATCTGTCCGCCATGTAGAGATTCATGTCCACAGGTTCCAATGGTCCCATGTTGGCCTTTGACCAGATTGATAGAGGGAGTAAACTAGCACTGGCTCCCAAATCACATAGAGCCTTGAATTTGTCGTCATCTATGCCAATTGTTATAGCAAATCTCCCTGGGTCGCCGAATCAAGAATTTTGTTTAAGAATATCTTTCAAGAATTTTGTTTAAGCCGACATTTCGCTTAGGGCCTCAGCGAATGGGATAGAAATATTTATGCCCTGGAGAATCTTTACGAAACGCTTGAACTTACTCTCAGTAGAGTCCTTTGATTTCTTAGTAGGAAAAGGAAGAGATTTCACCATTCTCGAAACCAAATCGGGCTCGAGAGGTGATGCTACCGGGTCGACATTAGGGTCGTTTGGTGCACTCGGAGGATCATTACCGACCCTGGTGGCGTCGTTAACGAGCCTGGGATTGAGAGAGGAGCTCAGAATAGGAAACTGACCTGGACTGGGGTCGTTAACGACCCTTAGAGCATCGTCACCATGGTGTGCAGGTTCGGTAACAACCCTCTCTGGTTCGTTATCGAGCTGAGTCGTGGCTTCTTTATCGGTTGAGGGGCTCTTCTCATTAGCCTGGACACGCTCCGGTAGTGTCTTCCCGCTCCTAAGGTGCACCGCTGCTATTTGTTCTTTCGGGTTCTCCTCGGGTCGACCCGGGAGTTGCCCTTGTGGCCTTGGAATCTGTGCAGCAAGGTTCCCTAGTTGGGAGTCGACATTCTTCTTCCACACATCGAACACTCCCCATCTTTTTAGTTGGCTATTTAGGTTGGATTGAACTCCGTTAATGCCTTCCTGTAACCCTTGTACCCATGATGGTGGCTCTTGATAGCCTGGAGGTCGATACGGTGCAGGTCGTCTATCTGGTGGAGGCGCTGCATAGTTTGAATTCTAGTTATGGTTGCCCCACGTTGGATAATTGTTTGACCTGTCAAAATTACTAGGTTGGTTCCTGTATGGGTCTCTCATATAGTTCACTTCAGCATATGTCTCAGCGGCTCTTACCTGCTCTATGTTAGTGCAAGCAGAAGTAATATGGGCAGAAGAGCCACATTCTTGACAAGATTGAGAGGATTTCAGGAAACTTACCTGCTTCTTCAGGCGGTTGACCTCATCTTGCAGAAATTGATTTTTGACATCGGGGTCAACATCTTCCTTGTTAGGCACGTAGAGACTCCTCTGGGATTGGGGTGATTGCTGGGTACCATACATGGCATCATAGTTAGAAAGCTTGTCCAGTAATTCCCATGCAGCTGTGGGATCCATCTCTATAAAACCACATGTTGTATGCATGTTGATGCGGTTCTTCGTCTATGCATTTATCCCTTGGAAAAAGATTTCTTGGAGCACAAATAAAGGTTGCCCATGAGTAGGGCATTGTCTAAGCATTTCCTTAAATCATTCCCATGTCTCTGCAAAGGTCTCATTAGGCAGCTGGTGATAGGAGGTGATACGTTTTCTCAACTCCGTTGTCTTGGCAGGAGGGAAAAACTTTGTAAGAAATTGATCATACAAAACATTCCAAGTCCTGATAGACTTAGGAGGTAAGCTCTCCAACCAGCTTAGGGCCTTTCCTGTAAGAGACCACCTAAAAGTTTTAACAGAACATATTCAAGTGAGACACCTTCAGCAGCTATAGTGTCACATAAATCAAGAAAATTCCTAATATGTTCCATAGGGCACTCAGTAGGTTTCCCTTCAAACTGAGCTCTTTTAATCAAGGATATAAATTGAGACTTAATCTCAAAAGTCTTCTCTATCTCCGGAAGCACAATTGGAGACTCCGGCACCCTTAGTTCTGGATGCATATATTGCTTGGCATTCCTCGAATAGGCATTCAGCTCTTCTTGTAAACGAGCGTTGTTCACTCGTTGACTTTTAGCCTCAGCAGCAGCGACATCTCTATCAGCTTGTAGCTCCTCCATCCGCTTCTGGAGGACTTCCATCTGTCGAGCCATCTCTTCAGATGTAGCCATGGCTCGGTTTTCTCTTTGTCTACGATGCAAGGTAAGTTCAGGTTCTGAATAGTAATCAGTGTTGTCAAATTCGAGCCTGCGACGTTCTGCTGGCATATGTTGAGAAAACAAACAAAGAAAACAAAATTAAAAATAAAAAACGGGGTCGGGCTATTCCCAGACCCAAAGATAAACAAACCAACACTGTTGCTTCCCCGGCAACGGCGCCAATTTGTTGATAGGGTTTATTTAACTTGACAACAAATAAATTTATAGTCAAGACCCCGCTGAGTATAGCGAAGTCAGGATCGTTCCACGGGAAGCACGGTTGTTTGTCTATCAACTAACAAAAATAAGAAAAACAAGCGAAATAGGCAGAAACACACACGACCAACCTCGTTAACGACCTTGTCACGGTCGTTAACAAACCTGGAAAACCCTACAAACACAAAATAATGAACAATCTAAAACGCAGGTTCGGTACCGAGGCAAAGGAACTCGATAACGACTATAACAAATGATAACTCTTATAAAATAAAAGACCTAGGACAAGGGTCACCACAACATAGCCATGCATATAAACTCATAAGAAGATAAAGGTCATGCCTTTAAAAGATAAATTCATCAACTTTCGCTGATTAATAAGCAAATCAATCAATTCTCATAAATCAATTCACTCAATCACTTGTTTTGGATCCAAAGTTCGAAACTTTCGTAATCGAACAATATCAACCTTCAAGTTAAAAACTTTCTCTTTCAATCAAATTGAGAACTCAAATTACCTCGACTATCGTCTAAGCATAAACACAACAAGCAATCTCAAATAGATAAAAGGCATTCAAAACATCAACTCACTCATCAAACATGCATAACTATTCCGGGTTTCAACCCCGATCCTAGATAAGAAAAACTACTCACTACTCATAATAAAGCAAACAACTTCAATAAAAAGAAACATTGAAAACAAAAACCAAACTTACTTGAAATTAATAAGAAAAATATCGTCTTACAATATCTTGTAGAGACCGAAAACACAGAACAAAACCGACAAGAAATTTCGACTAACGATCCTAATTCTCTCTCTCGATCGAACCTGGCTCGAATATCTTCTCCTCGTCTTCTCGTTCCTTAGAATATCGGCTCTCCAATAATATCGTCCTCCCTTTTTCTAGGTTTAGAATAAGGGTATTTATACTAAGAAACTATCTATTAAAAAAAACCTAAAAGATAAAAACTAACTCTACTAAAGATAACAAGATATAAGATATAAGATATAACAACCCTAAAATCAGTTAAAACCCTACCGACACGGAGCCATCGTTAACGACCCCGCACAAGGTCGGTAGAAATGACAAAATCCCTTCGAAAAATTCTATCTCTAAGCCTCGTTAACGACCCTCATAGCTTCGTTAACGAGCCTGGGTTGGCTTTTCTTCTCGATTTAAAAACTTGAACTTCACTTCACTCTCATGCAATCTTCCTTATCTTCATGTTCTTCCGACCATCACCACAATACTCCAGCTCAGCTCAAAAAGTGCTCTTTTCTACTAAAAAACCTACAAAAAGACACAAAACGGAGTAGCTTCCATACTTCTCACAAAATACGCAACCTTATCCAAAAACACACAAAACTAGCTCTAAAAACTACTAAAACTAAACTAAACAAACTAAGAAACATACTAAAAAATAGACTAAAAACATGAATATCAGTCGTCCTATTTGTCAACTGTGTAATAAACTAGACCATGAAGCTTTCAATTGTGTCAATGTGTGTGAATTTTTTGGACTTTCCGGTAACGAATAGGCATGCGGCTACCATCCTAAACCAGCCTGAACCGCCAACGAACACCAGATCAGCCTACTCTGCTGAATGCCAGTCCGATATTGCTGCAGATCCCTGGTTTGTTGACACGGGTACAAATTGCCATGTCGCTGCAGATTTGGGCAACCTGACAATTAATAACAACTATGATAGTGGTGACCAGTTGGTCGTCGGAAATGGTATGTCTCTCCCCGTAACTCAGTTAGGGCATTCTATTTTGTCTAATAAGCATGTTGCTCAGCCTTTATTATTAAATGACGTACTTTTTGTCCCTTAAATCACTAAAAACTTGTTAAGTGTTTCCAAGTTAGCTAAAGATAATGTTGTTTATGTTGAATTTTATGCCAATTGTTGCCTTGTCAAGAACTTGCAGGGTCAGATTCTACTAAGAGGAACCGTTGAAAATGGCCTTTACCGTCTACCTCGCCTTCCCATTCAGTCGTCTCTTCCTTTTCGTTCGAGTCGTCCCGTCGCTTTTGTTGATGAGCGTGCCTCGATTTCTTGCTGGCACGATCGTTTTGCTCATCCACACGAGTCTGTTTTGCGTCATTTAGTTTCAAATTTCAGTCTTCCTGTTTCATCCAATATCTTGGCACCGATTTGTGGTGCTTGCCAACTTGGCAAAAGTCGTCGATTTCATTTGTCCAGTAGACTGTCAGTTTCTGTTAAACCGTTTGAATTAATTCATTCTGATGTATGGGGTCCCTCGTCAAACTTATCTATTAGTGGAAATAAATATTATGTCAGTTTTATTGATGATTATTCAAAATTTGTTTGGATTTATTTTCTCAAGTCCAAAGATCAAGTCTTCTCTACTGTTCAACTTTTTATCAGGCTTATCCAAACACAATTCTCCACTCTAATTAAAGCCTTTCAAACTGACTGGGGCGGTGAATACAGAAATATGTCTAAATATCTTGAATCTCTTGGGATTGAACATCGTGTCTCCTGTCCTTATACCCCTGAACAAAACGGGTCTTTTGAACGCCAAAATCGAGTTATTGTTGAAAAGGGTCTTGCATTACTTGCTCATGCTCATTTGCCTATTAAATTTTGGGAAAATGCATTTCACACTTCCGTCTATCTTTCAAACAGAACAATTACACTCGTTCTTAAATTCAAATCTCCCTTTTAAATATTATATGGCAAGACATCGGATTATGCTTTCGCAAATCTTTTGGGTGTCTTTGTTATCCTTTTCTTAGAACCTACAACAACTCTAAACTTGTTTATCGCTCCTCTCCTTGTCTATTCTTTGGTTACAGCTCCAAACATAAAGGCTATATTTGTTTTCATGACCCTACCAGTCGTATATTTGTCTCTTGTTTTGTAATTTTTGATGAGTTGGTTTTTCCTTATCCTTCTATGGTGTCAACCAACCTGCCCTCTACTGCTGACTGTTGTGGACTCGTGTCCTAACCCACCCTTGGCTGTTTTGCAACAAGCTGCAGCCGTCCCTACCCCACAAACTCCACCTCTTTTCCCAACTCCTTCTCCTTCACCTAATATTCCACTCTCGCCTCATTCACCGACGAATTCTCCTATCTCGGGTTCGTCTTCGAGTCCTTCGAGTCCTTCGAGTCCGTCTTCTCCTGCGTCTTCCCATTAGCCCCTACCCTCGGTTCCTCTAGCATTTGGCTCGTTGCAATCGCCAACACACCCCTCCTCTAGTCCCATGTCATCACCGTCGTCCACGACCAGCTCATCACCGAGCTCTGATCCCTATCCAGCCGCTCCATCGTGGTTTCGACCACATGACCAGTCCGCTCATACCATGATTACCCGATCACGTACCCATAATCTCAAACCCAAAGCTCTCCAGGCCACAAAATACCCTCTCCCGATTGCTCTTTTAGCCCATCCCGAGCCTAAATTTTTCCATCGAGCCGCCAAAAATCCTAAATGGCAGCATGCTATGCAGATTGAATATGATGCTTTACTGAGAAATGGGACCCGGGACTTAGTTCCTCGGCCTCCTGGCGCTAACATAGTTGGTTGTAAGTGGGTTTATAGGGTTAAGCAGAACCAGACGGTTCCGTCGATCGTTATAAAGCTCGTTTGGTTGCTAAGGGATTCAGTCAAGAGGCTGGTGTTGACTACTTTGATACATTTAGCCTTGTTATCAAGCCCACTACTATCCGTCTGATCTTGAGTTTGGCTCTCACCTTTGATTGGCCTCTGCGACAGGTTGACGTTAATAATGCATTTTTAAATGGTGATCTTGCTGAAACAGTTTTTATGGCTCAACCTCCAGGTTTTCAGGCTTCTGGTCGTCCAAACCATGTTTGTCGCCTTCGCAAGGCTTTGTATGGTCTTAAGCAGGCTCCTCGGGCTTGGTTTCATAAGCTCAAGGAAGCTCTAATTCGGCATGGCTTTCAAGGTTGTGTTTCTGATTCCTCCCTGTTTATTAAAAGGCATGACCGACATGTTGTTTATGTGCTCGTTTATGTGGATGATCTGATTATCGCAGGCTCTCATACCGTCTTTATTGATGAGTTTGTAACCAGTCTCAATCAGGCCTTCTCTTTGACGGATCTTGGATCACTTCATTTTTTCTTAGGCATTGAGGTTACTCAATCCTCCAATAGTATACAATTGAGTCAGCAGAAGTATATTGTGGACATCTTGGAGCGCAGTGACATGTCCGGGGCTAGGCCCATCTCTTCTCCTGCTGAGCCGGGCTCACGTCTGATTCAGGCTGGTGATCATGTTTCTGATCCTCACTTATATCGGAGTATTGTTGGTGCTCTCCAATATGTTACTATTACTAGGCCTGAGATATCGTATGCAGTTAATCGTGTTTGTCAATTTATGCATAATCCTACAAAATTGCATTGGGCTGCTATTAAATGTATATTGCGTTATCTTAAAGGGACACTATCTTCTGGATTGTATCTTCGAAAAGCCATTGATAAACGATTGGTTGCCTTTTCTGATGCTGGTTGGACCTCTGATCCCGATGACTGCAGATCTCAACATGGTTTTGCTACCTATTTTGGCAGTAATCTTGTCAGCTGGTCATCGAAGAAACAGAAGGTCGTTGCTCGCTCCAATACTGAGGCAGAATACAAGGCCATTGCTTTCACGGAAGCTGAGCTCATCTGGTTACAATAGCTTCTTCAGGAGATGGCCGTCCCTGTTGATCGACCGTCTATTTTGTTGTGTGATAATCTCAGTGCCACTTTTCTGTCAGCTAATCTCGTTTTTCATCAGCACTCTAAGCATATTAAGATTGACTATCATTTTGTTCGGGAACAAGTTTCTGCTAAAGAACTTGTTGTTCGCCATGTTCGGTCTCTTGATCAGATTGCTGACATATTCACCAAGGCAGTAGGCACTCATCGGTTTCAGACATTGAGTTCGAAGCTGCATGTTCGTCCCCGATCATGAGCTTGCGGGGGCATGTTAATATATATTGTGTAATCTTTATTGTGTATATTCTTTTATCCATGTAATCTTGTTTCCTTTTATCAGTTTAGATATTATTCTGGTAGAGGATTCTTTCCTGATATCTTGTAACTGTAATCTTTATATACACCTTCAATGAAAGTCAGAAATATCATCTTCCTCATCAAAACCTAGTCTTACAAGTTTGCACAACTCTCCTTTCAACTAGCAAATCATTTTATGAAATTTATTTGTACCTACTAGTATTATAACTACTTTAGAAAATGATGTAACACCTCATGGGGATGACTAATGCCTTTCTTAATGAAATAAAATATCAGGTTTAGCCTGCTTCTAGACCAAAAAAAAAATTTAGGGGTAGTGTATCCTAGATATGTTCGTATTGGAACAAAATCCGGACTCATAGGTGGGAAATAAACATCCAAGTAAGTGACAACATCTCTTTGACGGTATTTGAACCATCATATTAGCCTAAAGACTAAGAAGAGGATCAAAAGTGACATAGAAATAAACAGAGAATAATTCAACACTTTCAGTCTGAACAAGAACAAAAAAACCTAATGAACTCAAAACCAAAGTGACATTAAAATTCAATGAACTGAATTTAGCATCTAATGACTAATTCCCACAACCATACACGAACAACTTCATTTTAGGAATCAAATCAACATATAGCTTGAACAATCTACTTCCCAACTTCAACATAAACCTATTAGCCCCTTGAGTAAGCCATGAAATGGAACAAACTATAACTTGCCTGAGAAATTTTCAATTTTTGTGTATGTAACCAGCATTAACGAGAACATGTAAACCTTAGTTATTTTGCTTGATGATGGTAATACATGATCAGATCAAGGTTGTTGCTGAGCATCCATGTAACCGACATCAATGAGAACTTTCTCACGCTTAGCCAACTCAGCATCCTCATCAACCATCATCTTCACCAGCTGCTGAAACCCAACTCTCGACTTCTACCAAAGCCACTCCTTCGCCTTCGTTGCATCCCCCTTCAAGTTATCCACATGGCCTAAAGTACCACCTCTTTTCAATTTCCGCATGATCTTTCCAATTCAGACACACATACCCAAACGCCACCTCTAGGAATTCCTCCATTGTGTGAGAATCCTCAATTCCCATGGCATAGTCATCTAGCTTGTCTTGTTGAAGCATCATCCACAATCCACATGGCCTCCACATAGTCTCCTGCAAAGCTCTAGTCTCTTGAAGCTTGAAGGTTGCCCACGAAGAGCTTGTTCCGAAGACCGACCATGATCATTCCTATCGCTCTAGTGATCTTTCGGGTCACAAAGTTTCTCCTCTTCGTGGAGACCTATGGTTGACCCGAATTTTGTTGCAAGCATATAGATCTATTCAGAAATCAGCAATTTTGTTCAGATTGAATCCCATTTCAATAATAGCAAGAATGCACATATTCCCTTAGAGAAAGTCTTACATATAGAGTGAATGATTTAAGAAAAAAATAGGATAAGTGAGTTGATATTCCTTGTTCACTCGAATTAAGTGAAGATTATACACTTTGAATGCAGTTGTGTTGTCACTCTTATGATTAGGACAAGGCATGTTACACTTAAGGCAATATAATCTAAATAGCACTTCGATTTGTGCGTAGTGGTCGAGTGGATCCAGATAACGAAATTGCCAAGGGATAAAAAAAAATATTTAACCGATTCTATTTCACAAGCAAAAGAAGTGTCAGGCACGTTTATTAGAATAGTTAGAGACATGTATTAGGGTTCAAGGACCAGTGTCTACACCCCGGACAGAGATATAGAGTACTTTAAGGTGGGAGTTGGCCTACGCCAAGTTTCAGCGCTTAGTCCCTTCCTTTTCACGCTAGTGTTAGACATTGTGAAGAGAGAGATCCAGGGGGAGGTACCGCGGTGCATGATGTTCGCAGATGACATCGTCTTGGTAGACGAGTCCAGAGTGGGCGTCAGTGATAAACTGGAAGCTTGGAGGGAGAAGTTGGAATCCAAGGACTTTAGACTGAGCAAGTCCAAGACAGAATACGTTGAGTTTAAGTTCGGGCAAGACCGTAGTACTAATGTTGAAGTACGACTAGGAGGGGAAGTAGTCACAAAAAAGGAGAGCTTCAGATATCTGGGTTCAGTCATGCAAAGCAACGACGGTATAGACGAGGATATCACATCTCGAATTCAGAGAGGGTGGCAGAAGTGGAGAGCAGCTTCAGGGGTACTGTGCGATAAGAAGGTACCGCTTAAACTCAAGGGCAAGTTCTATAGAACTGTAGTCAGGCCAGCCATCCTCTACGGTGCAGAATGTTGGCCGACCACAAGAGCGCAAGAGCAGAGGTTGATGGTAGCAGAAATGAGGATGCTCAGATGGATGTGTGGGCACACAAGACTAGACAAGATTAGAAATGTAGCCATCAGAAGCAAGGTATGGGTGGTCAGCTTAGGGGACAAGCTACGAGAGACCCGACTCTACTGGTTTGGGCACGTGTAGAGGAGGGGCCCTGGAGAGCCGGTCAGAAGGTGCAAAAGATTGTCTCTGGGGGACTTCCACAGAGGACGACCGAAGAAGTGTTGGAAGGACAGAATAACACATGATATAGACCTCCAAGGAATTTCAGCTGATTTAGCAGAGCGCAAGGACGACTAGAGAGAGAGGATAAGAGTGGTGGACAATTAGCTGGCTTGATAGAGGGCAGGATTCCACGCCTCACTGGGGCGTGTTTGGTTTATTGCCTTTGTTTGAATTCTTCGTCTCTTTTGCGTTTTTGTCTGTTGTTTCTACTTTGTTTGTTGCTTTTGTTTTGGTGTTTCTATACTAACTCTCTAAGTTGTGCAGTTTGGGCTCCACGCGGGTCTTTCGAGCGTACCCCCTACCCTTGGGCAGGGGTACCTCCATCTTGACCCCGGGATTTTATTTTGGCGAAACCTCACTGGGTCAATGTTGTTGTTGTTGCTATTTCACAAGCAAAACCTAAAAACACAATGATAAAAAAACTCATCCAAATCAAGCAAATCCCGGTAAACTTAAATGAGTAAAGTTTCTACACTTCCAATGCAGCAAGACTTTGACTTTTATCATTAAAACAAAGAATATTAAACCTCTAACAAAAAAAATGTAAATAGCGATTTCTCTATCATAAGTGATCATGGAATCGAAACCAAACACATTACGAAGATAACAATGCAGCTTCAGCTCCATGGCCGAAGTTAGTATAGCAAATTTCACCAAATTGGATTACACAAACGACGATCAAACAAATCAAACCAATTCTAGATCAAATTATTGGGCCCAAGCCCAATATTAATATCCAGCCCAAAAGTGTTGTCTTGCTAGGGTTTGTAGACAACAAATTATGTGTGTAAGAAGCCAAAGAGCATCGCTTGAGCAGCCACAAAAATTGAGCATCCCCATTTTTTCTCCATTTGAGAGTGATTTTGGAGCACAAAAGTGAGGAGGGAGAAAGGAGAAGAGAGAGGAGAAAATTGGGTGAAGAAGAAGAGTTCTTTCTTGCTAAGCCCATGATTATTTCGACTCTATCTTCGGGATCCAACAACTAGTTGTTTGTTGGTAGGTTTTCTCTCCCCTTGGAAACCCAATCTCTAGTTACAAGTGTTTGCCTTCATTTAGGAGTTCTAGAGTTGATTCTCCTTGTATTGAAGTTCTCCGGGTGTGAGATTTGAGAACACTAGTATCCGTTTGTTGATTAGTGGAATTTTGCTCTGTTGGGCGCCAATGGGTTTTTTCCCCTCTAGTTTGAGGGTTTTCCCACTTAAATCTTGGTGTTGATTTGTGCTTTGCTATTTGCTTATTTCTTCTTGTTTGCTTGTGGTTGGTTTGGTTCCCACATTGTTGTTATTGGTTTGCAAGGTTGTTTGGCTTTGTTGTCTTGGTTGCGTTTGCTGTTCTATAGACTATTGTTTGCTTCCGCTGAGATTGTTTGTGGGATTAGGAGCTATTGATCGATCCATTTCCCCAACAAGTGGTATCAGAGCCCAGGT
Organism: Fallopia convolvulus; assembly: GCA_964016875.1. Taxonomy (NCBI): domain Eukaryota; kingdom Viridiplantae; phylum Streptophyta; class Magnoliopsida; order Caryophyllales; family Polygonaceae; genus Fallopia; species Fallopia convolvulus. The sequence continues at coordinate 25,133,968 of OZ024718.1, forward strand.
TGAGCTCCGTCTGAGTTTGGGTGAGATATGGCAACTAAGACAGATGAGTTTGCGGGTACTATGATCAAGTTGACTTCTTCCAACTATTCGCTCTTGAAGTCGAAGATGGAAGATATTCTGTTCTGCAAGGATTTGTATGATCTTGTTGAGTTGGGATCAAAGAAGCCAAACAAAGTTGATGACAACGAATGAAAGAAAACGCACAGAAAGGCAGTGGGAACCATAAGACAGTGGGTAGACAACAACATCTATCATCATATAAGCAATGAGACAGATGCACAGGTTTTATGGAAGAAACTTCAGTCTATGTACGAGAGAAAGTTAGCTCAGAGCAAAGCTTTTGTGATCAGAAAGCTTGTTAATCTGAAGTACAAAGATGGAAAGCCTATTGCCGAGCATCTGAGTGAGTTTGAGGAGCTTGTAAATCAGTTGAGCACTATGAAGGTGCCTCTAGACGATGAGTTACAAGCGTTGATGCTATTGAGTTCTTTGCCCGATACTTAGGAGACTTTGGTAGTTTCCATCAACAATTCTGCTCCTAATGGTGTTGTGTCCTTGAGTACTGTTATTGACAGTCTCTACAATGAGGAGACTAGGAGAAAAGACATGGGTGCTAGCACTTCACAGACTCTGGCGACGACATCAAATGATAAGTCCAGAGGGAGAAGTAAAGAGCGGAAAGGACGTGGCAAGTCCAACGGGAAGTCACAGAACAGGGGAACTTCTTAGGGAAAAGGAAAGTATACTTGCTTTCATTGTGGCGAAGAAGGGCATATGAAGAGAAACTGCAATGCTTGGAAGAAGATCAAGAATGAAAAGAAAAATCAGAAAGATGATGATAAGAACACCACAGCTGCTGTGTGTGGTGACAAGGAAGAAGGTCTGGTTGTTCTGTCTTGTGTGGATGATCACAACGACGAGCTTGATTCTTGTGTAGAGTGGGTAGTCGACTCAACTGCATCCTACCACGCTACACCGAGGAAGGAGATTTTCACTAGTTACAAAGCCGGAGACTTTGGTAAAGTGAAGATGAGGAACACCAGCTATGCAGAGATTGTCGGTATGGGAGACATTTGTGTTCAAAAAAATGCGGGTTGCACGATGACATTGAAGAATGTGCGACATGTACCTGATCTATGTATGAACTTGATTTCTCTTCATGGTTTGGATATAGAGGGCTACCACAGTTTCTTTGGTGATAAGAGGTGGAAGCTTTCAAAAGGCTCAATGGTGATTGCTAGAGGGAGTCTTAGCTACACTTTGTACAAGACTCAGATGAAGGTCACACGAGATGGCCTGAATGCAGTTGAGGATGAGACATCACTAGATTTATGGCATAAGCGGTTGGCGCATATGAGTGAAAAAGGACTGCAAATTTTGGCGAAGAAGACCCTCATTCCTTCAGCCAAAGGTATGTCTTTAAGCCTTTGTGATAATTGTTTATTTGGTAAACAAACTAGGGTGTCATTTAGCAAATCTTCTGAGAGAAAAAAGAATTTGCTTGAGTTGGTATATTCTGATGTTTGTGGTCCCATTGATGTACCCACACTTGGTGGTCGTAGATATTTTCTGACTTTCATTGATGATGCTTCACAAAAGGTTTGGGTGTTTGTTTTGAAAAAAAAAGACCAGGTTCTTGATTGCTTCAAGGAGTTCCATGCCAAGGTAGAGCGAGAAAATGGTTGTTCCTTGAAGTTCCTTCGAAGTGATAATGGAGGAGAGTACACTTCTAGGGAGTTTCAGAAGTATTGTCTTGAGCACGGCATCAAACATGAGAAGACAACTCCCGGTACTCCTCAGCACAACAGTGTTGTTGAAAGAACCAACAGAACCATTCTGGAAAAGGTCAGATGTATGCTGAAAATGGCAAATCTTCCTAAGCCATATTGGGGTGAAGCGGTGATGACTGCCTGCTATTTGATGAACAGATCTCCTTCAACAGCTTTGGACTTTGATGTTCCTGAGAGAGTCTGGTCTGGTAGAGATATCTCTTACTCTCATCTGCGGGTCTTTGGATGTAAGGTATTTGTACATGTGCCTAAAGAACAGAGACAAAAGCTAGATGACAGGGCAATTACTTGCATCTTTCTAGGATATGGAGATGCAGATTTTGGGTACAAGTTGTGGGATCTAGAAAGGAAGAAGGTGATAAGGTCCAGGGCTTGGATGTGATCTTTCATGAAGACAAGACTTTGTCAGAATCTGATACACCAGAGATAGCCGTCAAGCTTCCGGTTTACTTGCCTTCTCAGCCAGAAAGCAACGACTCTAGCGATGAGTCTTCTTCAGGGAATGGCATTGATAATATTCTTGCTTTAGATGATGACTTATCAGAAGCTGAAACTGGTGAGGGTTCTGAGCAGGGGGAGCCAATTGAAAATGAAGAAGTAGATGAGCTCAGAAGGTCAAGAAGAGAGTGGCGTCCATCCATAAGATATCCCTCTTCTGAGTATGTTGCAGTTACTGAAGAGGGGGAGCGTGAAAGTTTTCAAGAAGTACAGAACCACAAAGAAAAAGCTCAGTGGGAAAAAGCCATGGAAGAGGAGTTGAGTTCTTTGAACAAGAACAACACATATGAGCTTGTAAAACTTCCCAAAGGGATGAAGGCCTTGAAGAACAAGTGGGTGTTCAGGTTAAAGACGGATGGAGACAAACTAGTCAAGTACAAAGCTAGACTAGTTGTGAAAGGCTTCAGTCAGAAGAAGGAAGTTGATTTTGATGAAATCTTCTCACCGGTTGTCAAAATGAGTTCCATCAGAGTGATCCTTTACTTAGCTGCGAGCATGGATTTGGAACTTGAGCAGTTGGATGTGAAAACTGCATTCCTCCATGGTGATTTAGATGAGGAGATTTACATGGAGCAACCGGAGGGGTTTGAAGTAAAGGGAAAAGAGCACTTGGTTTGCAAACTGAAGAAGAGCTTATATGGGATGAAGCAAGCTCCTAGACAGTGGTACAAGAAGTTTGATAGCTTTATGGTGGATCATGGCTACACCAGAACAAGTGCAGATCATTGTGTTTACTTCAAACGACAGGTAAATGGTAAATTTGTGATTCTTCTTCTCTATGTTGATGACATGTTGATTGTGGGGCAAGATAAATCCCTAGTTGATGCTTTGAAGCGGGATTTGAGCCCTTCATTTGATATGAAAGACTTAGGACCGGCACGCCAGATTTTAGGTATGCAAATTACTCGTGACAGAAGAGCCAAGAAGATATGGGTGTCACAGGAGAAGTATATTGAGAAGGTTCTGAGCAGGTTTCAAATGGAAGGTGCTAAGTCGGTTAGTACTCCTCTTGCTAGCCATTTCAAACTTAGCAAGAAGTCTTGCCCGTCCACAAATGAAGAGAAGAAGAAGATGGACACCATTCCTTATTCATCAACAGTTGGAAGTTTGATGTATGCCATGGTGTGCACCTGACCAGATATTGCTCATGCGATTGGTGTTGTGAGCAGATTCCTTTCCAATCTTGGCAGAGACCATTGGAAAGCAGTGAAGGATCTTCAGGTACTTGAGAGGTACTTCTAAGATGAGATTATGCTTTGGAGGAGATAAGCCTATTCTTGAGGGGTTCACAGATTCAGACATGGCAGGGGATGATGGTAGAAAGTCGACATCAGGGTACTTGTTTACTTTTGCGGGGTGGGGGGGCTGTCTCGTGGCAGTCGAAGTTGCAGAAGTGTGTTGCTTTGTCCACGATTGAGGCAGAGTACATCACCATGACAGAATCTGGGAAAGAGATGATCTAGGTGAAAAGATTCCTTCAGGATTTGGGTTTGAAGCAAGGAGAGTATGTGGTGAATTGTGACATTCAGAGTGCTCTAGATTTGAGCAAGAATGCTACGTAGCATTGTAGGACAAAGCACATTGATGTGAGGTACCATTAGATTCGAGATGCTGTGAGTGATCGTCGGATGAGCTTGAAGAAGATTCACACCGACAAGAATCCAGCTGACATGTTTACCAAGGTGGTGACTGTTGACAAGCACCGGTTCTGCGCGAAGATGGCGGGACTGGTGCACAAGTGAAGATCCCGAGTTGATGTGAAAGTCTTCCCCTTGGGCTGGAGGGGGAGATTGTTGGGCCCAAGCCCAATATTAATATCCAACCCAAAAGTGTTGTCTTGCTAGGGTTTGTAGATAACAAATGATGTGTGTGAGAAGCCAAAGAGCATCACTTTGAGCAGCCACAAAAACTAAGCAGCCCCATTTGTTCTTTCTTGCTAAGGCCAGGATTATTTCGACTCTAGCTTCAGGATCCAATAACTAATTGTTTGTTGGTAGGTTTTCTCTCCGCTTGGAAACCTAATCTCTAGTTACAAGTGTTTGCCTTCGTTTAGGAGTTCTAGAGTTGATTCTCCTTGTATTGAAGTTCTCCGGGTGTGAGATTCGAGAACACTTGTATCCGTTTGTTGATTAGTGGAATTTTGCTCTGTTGGGAGCCAATGGGTTTTGTCCCCTCTAGTTTGAGGGTTGTCCCACTTTAATCTTGGTATTGGTTTGTGCTTTGCTATTTGCTTATTTCTGCTTGCTTGCTTGTGGTTGATTTGGTTCCCACATTGTTGTTGTTGGTTTGCCGGGTTGCTTGGCTTTGTTGTCTTGGTTGCGTTTGCTGTTCTACAGACTATTGTTTGCTTCCGCTGAGATTGTCTATGGGATTAGGAGCTATTGATCGATCCATTTCCCCAACACAAGCAAAATTTATCAAAAGAAGTAGGAAACGACTCAAGAGAGAATATTACCTTACGCCTCGCGATAATTGACCGTGTATTAGTGAGCAGTGACCTTGGAGACGACATAAGGAGACCTAGTGTGGAACCGTGTCATCTCTGACTAAGACGGCAGCTTAACTCCTCCGAACATCTCCGATGAACCGGCCTGGTAGTACCTCACATACTTCCTACCTGGTCTGACCCGAGAAACTGACCTGACCCACCCGACCCAACACCCGAAAAAAAACCAAAAAAGTGTATAGTCGAAACTAATTTGACCCGAACCGATTTGACCTGGACTGGTAAAAAGACCGAACCCAAGATAATCCGAAACCGATTATATCCGGATGGACTAGCCGATTCAACCGATACCCGATGTTACCCGACCCGAAATCATCCGAAAGACCGAAGTTACGCGAACCGAAATCGACCGAAAGTCCAAAGATATACGATCCGAAATCATCCGAAAGTCCGATGTTATCCGACCCGAAATCGATCGAAAGTCCAAAGTTATCTGACCCAAAATCATCCAAAAGTTACATTATGTTTATAAAATATTAATGATAGTGAATATTTATTATAACTATGTTTTTGAATTTAAATGTTACATTCGATATATGGTCTCAATCGAAATTCGGCTCACTCGAAATCCAATTAACCCGAAATCCAACTAAACCCGAAATCCGACTTACCCGAAATCCGAAAAATCTGAAACCCGACTTACCCGAAATTCGACTAAACCCAAATTTGACTAAACTTGAAACTCGACTTATCCGAAATCTAGTTGGACCGAAAACCTAATAATCCAACCGAAATTGACTTGAAAACCCGAATTTGCCTAATTAATTGTGCACCTTACCCAAAATGGTCCAACTCAATTTGAAATGACTGTGAACGACTTGGATCTGAACTTACCCGAACTCGAAATAACCTGACCCGAACCCGACCCACCCGATTGTGGTTTTCCATCGCCATTGTTGAGAGCTTGGACGCGAGAAGAATGAAATGGTTTGTCTTTCAAGGAGCGAATTTTGCAACTTGCCGAGCTATGGTTTTATGCGCTTCCATGACAGTGGGCGAGAAGTAATTGGCTAAAAACAGGTTAATACTTTAAAGTGCTATCATTTGTAGAACATGGTTGATTATTCACAGAAAGTCAATTGGAGCATTTTTTATTTTGTGTTCCAAATTTATTGTTTTTGAAATTTTAAAGTAATTATATATTTATATTATTGTATCGAAATCATTTTGTTGAAATTGAGATTGAATATCCATTTCTCATTTATTAGATTTCAATTTCATGTATTGAAATCATATATAAGTTAGGGTGATCATGATGATTGAGTGGCAAGTACAATATTACTAACTAACTACAAAGGTAGGTTATCCTCAATGATTGAAATATGATGTCCATTGTTTAATAAAGTTGTGGTGGTGAAGTTCTCCCAAAAGATGATATCCGTAGATTCCTCATCATATAAGCATTATATACAGATTTTTCAAACACTAGAATGTGTGAAGCACACGACATGAAAGAAAGAGGGAGAGGAGCTCATAAAATACATTTCACAACTGAAGCATACGAAATGCTCATTAAAACTACCCCTCAGTTTTGCACTTTTTCGGATAGTATCCGAAGAAAAAATTTATTCCGTATAGTACCCCTAAGTTTTTATACAAGTTCGGTCTGTGCCCTTTCTTATAATTTCCTTTCACTTCCGTTAAGTTGCTATTTTTTTTTAAAAAAAAGAAAGAAACATAAATTTACAAGTTAACACAAATCAAATTAAAACTTAAATACACATTCTATGTTTATGATGTTCGTGTTTTTAGTCTAGTTTTAGGTGTCCTTATTAGGTTGTTTAGTTTGGTTTTAGTAAGGTTTAGTGTTAGTTTTGTGTATTTTTGGACAAGTTTGCATATTTCGTGAAAAGTATGGAAGCTACTACGTTTTGTGTCTTTCTGTAGTTTTTTGAAGTAGAAAGGAGCATTTTCAAGTGAAGCTGAAGTCAAGCAGTAAATGGTGGAGTGCAAAGAAGGAAAGAAAAAGGAAGAGTGAATGATTGAAAATCAAATTTAAGTGAAGCCATGAAAGAGTGCAAATTAACCCGAAACAGAGAGCTCGTTACCGACCTGTGAGGGTCGGTACCGAGTTGTGCAACGAGTTTTTGTCCAAGGGATTCAACAAGTGTCTACCGACCCGGTGCAGGTCGTTACCGAGGTGACCTGTGTCGGTAGAGCGACGCCGACTTTCGGAATTTATATCTTTTATCTTGTAATCTTTTTAGTTTGGTAAGTTTTTATCTTTTAGATCTTTATTAGATAGCTTTCTCTAGTATAAATACCCTTCTTTCTAGTCTAGTCGTTTTGGGAGGGATTGGTTAGTTAAGAGATTTAGGAGTTCGGTTTTGAGAGAACACGTTGGTTGGAGGAGCTCGGTTCTGTCGATCGAGAGAGAGAGAGAGAAGTTCGAGTCCTCTGTTGTTCATTATTGTTCTTTGATTCCGAGCTTGGTTGTAAGACGATATTTCTTTAGTTTCAAGTAAGTTTTACTTTTCAATGTTCTCTTTTAATAAAGTTGTTTGTTTTGATTCAATGATGAGTGAGTAGTTCTCTTTTCTAGTTGTGCATGGTTGAATGAATGTGTTAATGTTTTGATTGCCTTCTATCTTTTGAATTACTTGTTTGTGCTTATACTTAGACGAGAGTCGAAGTAATTTGAGTTTATTGCTTGATCGAAAGAGAAAGTCTTGAACTTGAATGTTGATATTGTTCGATAACGAAAGTTTCGAGCTTTGGATTCAAAACAAGTAATAAAGTGAATTGATTTATGAAAGTTGATTGATTTGCTTGTTTAGTCAACAAAAGTTGATAGATTTATCTTCAAAGGCATGATCTTTATCTTCGCATGAGTTTATATGCATAATTATGTTGTGGTAGCCCTTGTCCTAGAGCTTTTTATCCTTTGATTATCTTAAGTTTTGCATTCGAATTCACTCGTTACCGAGGCACTAGGATCGGTACCGAGCATGCACTTGCATCGTGTTATTTGCTCTGTTTTAGTAGAATTTCAACATCGTTACCGACCCTGACAAGGTCAGTACCGAGGTCTGTCGTAGCTGTTTGCTTTTGTTTTACTTTGTTTTCTTGTTTTCTTAGGTCGGTAAACAAACAACCTTGCTTCCCGTGGACGATCCTGACTTCGCTATACTCAGCGGGGTCTTGACTACAAATTTTATTTGTTGTCGGGAAACCCTCATCAACAGTTTGGTGCCGTTGTCGGGGAAGCAACAGTGTTTGTTTGTTTACCTGTGGGTCTGGGAATAGCCCGACCCCGTTTTTGTTTTTAATTCTGTTTTCTTTTGTCTTTTGCTCAGCTTATGCCAGCAGGACGTCGCAGGCTCGAGTTTGATAACACTAGTTATTATTCTAAACCTGAACGCACCCTGCACCGTAGAAGAAGAGGAAACCAAGCCATGGAAATGACTCCTGAACAGATGGAACAACAGATGGCCGCTCTCCAGAGGCAGATGGAGGCGTTACAAGCTAATCGAGACGCCGCTGCCGCTGCCGCTGAACATGAACGAGCGAACACTGCCCGTCTGCAGGAGCAGTTGAACACCTATCCGAGGAATGCCAAGCAATATATGCATCCAGAACTAAGGGTGCGAGAGTCTGCAATTGTGCTTCTGGAGATAGAGAAACCTTTTGAGATCAAGTCTCAATTTATATCCTTAATTAAAAGGGCTCAGTTTGAAGGGAAACCTACTGAGTGCCCTATGGAACATATTAAAAATTTCCTTGATTTATGTGACACTATTGCTGCTGAAGGTGTCTCACTTGAATATGTTCTATTAAAAGCTTTCAGGTGGTCTCTTACTGGAAAGGCCCTGAGCTGGTTGGAGAGCTTACCTCCTAAGTCTATCAGGACTTGGAAGGCTTTGTATGATCAAGTTCTTACAAAGTTTTTCCCTCCTGCCAAAACAATGGAGTTGAGAAAACGCATCACCTCCTATCACCAGCTGCCTAACGAGACCTTTGTAGAGACGTGGGAGAGATTCAAGGAGATGCTTAGACAGTGTCCCACTCATGGGCAACCCCTATATGTGCTCCAAGAAATCTTCTTCCAAGGGATTAATGCAGAAACAAAGAACCGCATCAACACACACACTGCTTGCGGATTTATAGAGATAGATCCCACTGCTGCATGGGAACAGCTGGAAAGTTGTCTAACTACGATGCCATGTATGGGACCCAGCAGCCATCCCAGCCACAGAAGCGTCTCTACATGCCTAATAAGGAGGAAGTTGATCCAGATGTCAAAAATCAATTTCTACAGGATGAGATCAACTGTCTAAAGAAACAGGTAAGTTTCCTGAAAACCTCTCAACCTTGTCAATAGTGTGGCACTTCTGCCCATAGTACTTCTGCTTGCACTAACATCGAGCAGGTTAGAGCCGCTGAGACATATGCTGAGATGAACTATATGAGAGGTCAATACAGGAACCCGCCTAATAAATTTGACAGGACAAACAATTATCTAGCTTGGGGGAATCAAAATCCAAATCCAGGTTATACAGCCCCCCCTCTGGATAGACGGCCCGCACCGTATCGACCTCGATGCTATCAAGAGCCACCATCCTGGGTGCAAGGACTTCAAGAAGAAATCAATGGAGTCCAAGCCAACCTTAACAATCAGATGAAAATATGGGGAGAGTTCGATGTTTGGAAGAAGAGTGTCGACTCACAGCTAGGAAACTTGGCTGCTTAGATTCCGAGGCCGCAAGGGCAACTCCCGGGCCGCCCTGAGGAGAACCTTAGAGGACAGATAGAGGCCGTACACCTCAGGATCGGGAAGACACTGTCGGATCGTGCCAAAACCAAAGAAAAGGACCACGATTCTGAAGAAGACGCCACGACCCAGGTCGACAACGAGCCAAAGAGGGTCGTTACCGAGCCTGAGCCACTCGGTACCGATGCTCCTAGGGTCGTCACCGACCCCAACCCAGGTAAGTTTTCTTCACCGAGCCCCTCTCATAGTCCCAAGCTCGATACCGACCCCACCAGGGTCGGTACCGACCCTTCTAAGGCATCGATCGACCATATTGTCGACCCGGTAGCATCACCTCTCGAGCCCTCTTTGGCTCCGAGATTGGTGTAATCTCTTCCCTTTCGCTGAGGCCCTAAGCGAAATGTCGGCTTACACAAAAATTTTGAAAGACATTCTTAGCAGGAAACGATCAATAACAGAGCTTACAGATGAGGTCCGATCTATTACCCTTCCGGAGAAGCTAGGTAACCCAGGGAGATTTGCTATCACTATTGGCATAGGCACCCACCGATTCAAGGCTTTATGTGATCTCCGTGCTAGTGCGAGTCTCCTACCATAGTCAATATGGTCGGAAGGCAACATGGGACCATTGGAGTCAATCAACATGCGGCTATACGTGGCAGATGGCTCATGCGTCAGGCCAACAGGAGTTGTAGAAGATTTTCCGGTTAAAGTGGGCAAATTCTTTGTTCCCAATGATTTTATAGTCATGGAGATACCCGAAGATCCGGTGGTTCCTATAATCCTAGGGAGACCATTCCTCGCCACAGCCGGAGCCATAATTGATGTTAGGAGGGGACTCCTAACTTTCGAAATTGGGGATGAGGTGGTGGAATTTAGGTTGAACCTGACAATGAAGGAGACAGATAGGGCCGAAGTTAAGATGCTCTACACCCACAATGAATTCATCGAATGTGGGGACCCTATTGGAAGACTATTGGCAAGTGATATATTCTCAGGTCGAAGATGGGCCGAGATAGCTCCTGCATTCTTGGTACCGAGCCCATCCACCTCGGTACCTAGTCTCCTGGCAGACGAAGATAACTCGGTACCGACCCCTTCTGCATCGGTACCGAGTCTGGCCGAGGATGAAGAAATCTCAGCATTTGAATACCTTGAAGAAGTCTTGAAGACAGAGCCTGAAGAACCTATTCTTATTCCAGCTGAGCCTTCTCCAACGCTCAAGCCCCTTCCAGACTCCTAATTCTACTTTTCCTGTCATTATCAATGCTAAATTAAAAGATGAGGAAGTAGAAAAGCTTCTTACTATGCTTAGGACACATAGAAAAGCTATAGGCTACTCCCTAGACGATATAACTGGCATATCCCCCTCACTTTGCATGCATAGGATATACATGGAGGATAATCACAAACCCACCATAGAGTATCAACGTAAGTTAAATCCTAACATGAAAGAAGTGGTTAAAAAGGAAATCATTAAACTACTTGATGCAGGGATCATATTTCCTATATCGGACAGCCAATGGGTTAGTCCGGTCCATGTAGTTCCTAAAATAGGGGGAATGACCGTAATTGAAAATGAAAAGGGAGAGCTAATCCCCACTAGGACTACAACTAGTTGGAGGATGTGCATTGATTATAGGAAGATCAATAGTGCTACTAGAAAAGATCATTTTCCACTTCCTTTTATTGATCAAGTGTTAGAACGCTTAGCCCAGCATGATTATTTCTGTTATTTAAATGGCTATAGCGGATTTTGGCAGATTCCCATTCATCTTGATGATCAGGAAAAGACTACCTTTACATGTCCCTATGGGACTTTTGCTTATAAGAGGATGCCATTCGGGCTTTGCAATGCCCCTGCCACCTTCCAAAGGTGTATGATGGCCATTTTTTTTGATATGGTAGAGGATATTGTAGAGGTCTTTATGGGTGATTTCTCTGTGTATGGTTCTTCCTTTGATGCTTGTCTTGCTAACCTTGCATGTGTTCTTACAAGATGTGAAGAAACCAACCTTGTGCTTAATTGGGAAAAATGTCATTTTATGGTTCAAGAGGGGATAGTGCTAGGACACCTTGTCTCCAAAATAGGGATAGAAGTAGACAAAGCAAAAATTGAGCTTATTGAAAAACTACCTCCTCCCTCTTCTGTTAAAGACATTAGAAGTTTTCTAGGGCATGTTGGCTTTTATAGACGCTTTATCAAAGATTTTTCTAAGATAGCTAAACCACTGACTAACCTACTAATGAAGGATATAGTGTTTGAGTTGTCTATAGATTGTCTTGAAGCATTTTACAGGTTAAGGGAAGCCCTTGTTACCGCTCCTATTATGCAGTCCCTAGATTGGACCTTGCCCTTTGAAATTATGTGTGACGCCAGTGATTATGCTGTTGGCGCAGTTTTGGGACAACGGAAGGACAAAAAACTCCACGCCATCTACTATGCGAGTAAGACGCTTGATGAGGCGTAGAGTAAGTATACTACAACGGAGAAGGAATTCCTCGCTGTAGTATTTGCTTTTGAAAAATTCCGTTCCTATCTTGTTGGTTCAAAAGTGATTGTTTATACTGACCATGAGGCTGTTAGATATCTAATGGCAAAAAAGGATGCCAAGCCTAGGCTACTTCGTTGGATGCTCTTATTGCAAAAATTTGATCATGAAATCAGAGATAAAAAGGGAGCAGAAAACTTGGTGGCAGATCACTTATCCAGGTTGCTAGTTGAACACATCACCGAATCCAACAACGAAGTGTCAATTAACGACTCCAGGCCAGATGAACACCTCATGCTGAACGAGATTGGAAACGGCAAGACCCTCGTTACCGACCCTGGAGGGGTCATTACCGAGTCATCACCGAGGTTGGAGAGCGTCGATCACATCGGCAATAAATCAAGGCGCATCGATACTATAATTGGGAGGCTCGATACCGAGCCACATGAGGTCGTTATCGACGGAAATAGCGAAGCTTCAGGGTCGACACCGACCCAATCAGATTCGATAACGACCCAGTCACGTGCATTTTCTCAACCTGAACTCATTTCTTTTAATTCAATTCCTTCTTGATATCTTGCTTCTATTTCTTTTCAATCAATCAATGCTATTAGAGGGTCAAAAGCCCCTTGGTTTGCAGATTTTGCTAACTACATTGTAGGAGGCGTAATTCCCGAGGGACTAACCACACAAAAGAAAAAGAAGTTTCTTCATGATGTCAAACAGTACTATTGGGATGATCCTTACTTGTTTAAGCAAGGAAGTGATCACCTCTTTAGGCGTTGTATTCCAGAAGAGGAGATAGAGAGTGTGATCTATCAATGTCACACACTTCCTACCGGTGGCCATGCAAAAGGATTCAAAACCACAGCGAAGATTCTTCAAAGTGGTCTCTATTGGCCAACCATTTTTAAGGACGTATAGAACTATGTGACAGCATGTGATGAATGCCAACGCTCCGGTAACATCACTTGGAGACATGAAAACTTGCTGACAGGGATACTAGAGGTCGAATTATTCGACGTGTGGGGCATAGACTTCATGGGACATTTCCCTTCATCGGGCCCCTACAAGTATATCCTGGTTGCGGTCGATTATGTGTCTAAGTGGGTGGAGGCCGTTGCTACAAGGACCAATGATGCTAAAACCATGGCTAAATTTAATAAAACTAACATTTTTTCCAGGTTTGGTGTCACAAGGGTCCTCATTAGTGATGGTGGATCTCACTTCATAGAGCGGAGTTCTGAAGCACTTTTGGCTAAATATGGGGTATCACACCGGGTGGCAACACCATATCATCCCCAAACTAGTGGCCAAGTAGAAGTTTCAAACAGGCAAATCAAGAGCATATTGGAAAAGACGATTTCCCGCTCAAGGAAGGATTGGTCATCCAAACTAGATGACGCTCTATGGGCCTACAGGACGGCATACAAGACGCCCCTACGCACCACTCCTTACAATTTAGTGTATGGCAAGGCATGCCATTTGCCGGTCGAGATGGAGCACAAAGCATTATGGGCTCTCAAAGAGCTCAATATGAACCTCGACGCAGCCGGAGCAAAAAGATTCATGGACTTGCAAGCACTAGAGCAGTGAGGCTAAAGGCGTACGAGAACGCCGAGATCTACAAGGAGTGTACCAAACGGTGGCATGATCAGAAATTGGTGCCCAAAACTTAGGAAGTTGGTGACAAGGTACTTCTCTTCAACTCTAGACTCCGTTTATTTCCAGGGAAGCTAAGGACGAGATGGAGTGAGCCATTTGTGGTTCATCGCATCTATCCTCATGGAGCCGTAGAGTTGATCGATAATAATGGCGCCATCTTTAAAGTGAACGGCCACCGATTAAAGAAGTTCTATGAGCAACCCGACCCAGAAGAAGAGATTAGAGTCACTATGGCTCTCACATCGTCGGATTAGCCAAGGTAAGTTCGTCGGGCTAACGACGTTAAAAATAGCGTTTACGGGAGGCAACCCGGTTTTTAGTTTTAGTTTAATTTTCTTTTCTTTTTATTAGCTCATTTTCCTAGCTTTCTTTTGAGTTTTTAGTAGTTTAGAAGTTTGCAAGATAGAATATTTTTGGAGCCAACATGTTATAGGAAGTTGGGCTCGAAAGATGCTGAAAATGAGTTGCCCAGGCTCGGTACCGAGCCGAGAGGGTCGGTACCGACCTGAGATGGCACACAAATCCAGCGACGCGGGTAGGTAAGTTTTTAAACCTAATCTATCTTCTATCTTTTCCCTACCTCCTCACGCCGCCTCTTTCCCCTTCCTATTAAAACTATCTTAAGCCTCCAAATCCCACACCAAATCTCAACCAAACCTCTATAATCCCACCGACTCCACCGGATTTTCCTTGCCATTGTCGAAACCGCACCCCCAACCCCGATCGCGATCCACTCGATAACAAGCACAGCCCTTGTGATTCGTTACCGGAGCACTCAAGCCTCGTCACCCTTTCAAATTTAGATTTTTATTCTTCAATTCTCCAATCTACGGTATGATTTCTAAACCCTAACTCTTTTCTTGAAGTTTCATGGTAATTTGGGGTCAAATTCATATCTAGATCTTATATGAGAAATCGGTTTGCATGTCTATATTGCATTGTGCTTCTATTGCTTCTTTGATTGGTGATTGATCTTGATTTAAATTCGGTTATTCTTGCTTGATTTTCATTGAATTTTGATAAGCAAAGCATGAAGTAACTTGTTCTTGAATTGATTGATTTTCACCATGAATTTTGGCACTTATTAGCATGATTAGATAGGGTTTTGAGCAAGTATGGGGTTGCATGTTCTAGATGGTGTGTTTTTGTGCGGAATCATGGCTGAAATTGTGTTAAATTGTTGGAAATTTTGAGATTCGGAACTCGTAAATTGCTCGCAAAGTGTTCTCGCTCGCAGGTCGGTAAGGACCTGCGAATGCCCAGAACCAGAGTCCAACCAACCAACCTCGTTACCGACCCAATTGGCTCGGTACCGAGGTAGGTCGAGAGCAAGTACGTGGGTTCTATTTTTTTTGGTTTGAATGGATCTTATCTTGGATTTTCGTGGCGTTTTCAGGTACCAAATGGCAAGCACTAGCCGAGCTAACGCTAGAGCCGGGAAGAAAAGGAGGACTCAAAGGTCCCCATCTCCTCCACGCATGGACGATGTCGTGTTGTCTACTCGGGAGCAAGTGAAGGTCTTTGATTCCGTCCTTCCGAAGGACCACTTCACTCGGTGGTTCTCGAGGTCAAGCGCTAGGGCTATGGGGATCTATGATGATGTCAAGCATGCTTTCGCCATTCTTGGTGTACCTCATCTATTGAAGAAGGAGGACACACCGCATTACCCGGCCCTCACCGCCGAGTTCATAGCTACTCTCCAAACAAGTTTCAAACCCAAGACTTCGGTTGGGAAAATCAAGTTCCGATTGGGCAATGTTGATCACGAGTACAAAATGGCCCAATTCAATGAACTCCTCGAGCTTCCTCACCACTCTCGGAATTACAAGGCCGGGGATTTCAAGGTCACCGACACTTGGAGTTACATTTTCGGAGAGGTCAATCCTTCCGCATCGGCACTCCCAGGGGCAAGCATCATCAACCCCATTTTCCGTATCATCCTTCGAGTCTTGGGCTCCACATTTTGGCCCAAGAAAGAGATTTCAAGGCCAACACGGTTGGAGGTTGCATGCCTCCGCACCATTCTTTTTAAGGACCTTGTCCCCTTGAACTTGGGGTATGAATGGTTGAAATATGTCGAGAAGTACGGGGTCAAGTCAAAGGAAGTATGGTGTGGGAATTTGGTGAGTCTTCTGGCCGAGAAGCTCGGTGTCGATCTGACACGCTATACTCCACACCGTCCTCAGAAGCTAGACTCCAAGTATTGGTTCTCTTCCAAAATCTTTGTGAGGACCGAAGGAGGGATAGCCACCAAGGTACTTGGTCAGGATGTGCTGCTTAGTCGGGCCAAGTTGGAGTTGCTTTATGTGCCGAACTGGTATGAATCTTGGACGGATCATGCGTTCCCATTGGAAAAGAAGCCCCAAGATGAGCCGTCATTGAGGGAGTGTGAGACAAGATTCGACAGAGAAGATGCTGCTATGGATGAAGATGAGGCAGCTACGGAGGAGCTCGATATCAAGGATGATGACCTCGGTACCGAGGTACTTGGCGAGGAAGACGACCTCGGTAACGAGCAACCCGGGCTCGTTAACGATTATTTTGAGGTTAATACCAATGCATTCGACTTTGGTAACGAACCACTGCCTCCGCCTACCGAGCCTGAATCGTACAGTATGGTGCCCTACAACCCGGTGATTTATCAAGACCACTTCCAGCCCCAAGATCACTATCAACCACCTCCTCAGCCCACCTATTCTGGCTCAAGTGTTCCACCTCCATGGGCCGATGATTTGTCTTTCCAGATGCAACAGCTCAACCTGTAGCAGACACAGCTTACCCAGCGGATGGAGCATTGGGAGGATGTCTATGCAGCTCGCATGGCTTTGGATGATGCGAGGCATCAAAAGGCGGATGCTCATTGGAGGACTATGGAGCAGCGGGTGACGGTTGATGAGGAGCGCTGAAGGACCATGTTTGAGTTTGTGGGCAATTTCGAGCGCCAGTTTCCACCACCACCACGGCAATGATTCGGCTTTAAAAGGAATGTTTCTTCGGCTTCAGTTTATCTTGTAAGTTTCTTTCTTTTCCCTATTCTTTTCTTCTGCTTAGCTTTATTACAGTGGGGACACTGTAATTTTAAGTATGGGGTAAGGAAGGGAAGAAACTTGTTTGCTTGTTTCTTTGTTTGTTTTGTTTGTTTGAGTTGTCTTTGTTTTGAGAAAAAAATCACAAAAAAATTGAAAAATTATGAAAAATACAAAAAGACTTTTTTAGAATGGGTAAGTACCATATCTTTTGGTTCTATAATAGTTAATTGCTTACATGATCATGTAATTTCCTTTCAGCATGTTTTTGATGGTATAGCCTGATTCTCAGTACGAAATTGTTTTTATAGAGGAATCAGTGGCGGATCTAGGATCAACTGAATGGGGGCGAACTTTAATAAGTAGCAACAAAAAATTCGGAAATCAAACTATTATAAATATCAAAAATCAGCATTGCTGATAGTTTTTTTAGAAAAAATGAGTTACGGTTTTACAATCTATGTGCAAATCAAGTCAATTTTTTTTGTTAATCTATATTTTTTTCCATTATGATATTTAGATAGGATCGAGTCTTTTTGTTGTCAAATCTTTAAATTTTAATTATGATATATCTTTGAATTTTTAATTTTGATTTTTTTGATAATTTACATACAAATCTAGCCAATTACAATTGTAAATTTCAATTATAATTTCCCGATAATGTTTTTTTTTAGAATATATGTACATTTCAAGTCAATTTTATTTGCTAATCCATATTAAATGTCTCATTATTTTCATTTTTGCTATCAAAATCTTTAATTTAAAATTATGCTTTTTTACAATTTATATAAATCACCAATTCATAATTGTTATTTATATTATATTTTTATTTATTAATATCTTTTTATAGTATATCTATAAAAATATCGAGTCATAGTCATACAGGCACGACGAGAACAACTAGTTACCATACAAAATTACAAATGAGCAATAAGGCAATTGGAATTTTTCGGCGGGCCGGGCGGATTAGAGTAATACGGAGTAGAATTGAATATCGGCTTTTTTTTGCATTTTTGTTAAATCTTAACCCTAGATTTAGAAAAAAAAATTAAAAAAAAAGCTATTAACATCATTTAGAAGAACGGTGTCGTTTTAACTCTTCTTTATTCTTTACCTCCTTCTTTACCATTCTAGTACACAGTAGCGCAGACGAGATTCACACGAACACCCGCCGCCGACTGGCTTGCCCTCCTCCCTCCTCGTCTTCTCGACTGTTGCATCTGCCTCTTCGCCCACCTCAATCCCCTCCCGACTGCCCCTCAGATCCGCCCCGACTGCCCGCTCGCCTCTCTATACCTACCTCGAATTCCGGCGAACGGGGGGCAGTTGCCCACCCCTGCCCCCCTAAATCTGCCGCTGAGAGGAATAGCATATGATGAAATTGAGCATGTATAACTTTTAGCATGAGTAGTTGCAATCCAACAAAAAAATTAACTTTGTGAGTTCTTATTTTTTAGCCTCTTCTTTTCTTGTGTGTTTTACTCTCTTTATGTATATTATCTCTTGGAATTGTGATGGTTATCTATTTCTTGAGACCTGTACAAGATTTTTAGTTCATTACTTGTGAAAGTCATATGATAGAGAACTTATTTTTATGAGCCTTATTTATCCCTATCCACCCTTTACATGATCCCTCTTTTTGACAACCAATTTGAGCTTTAGCCTTTTATTTGTTGCTCCATAAAATTATTTCCCTAGCCGAGATAAGCTTGACCCTATCCGGGGATTAAGACATAGTTGGAGAGGTATGTTTTGTAGAGTGAAAAATGTTATGTTTTGGTTCTAAATAAGGGTTTTGGGGGAGGGTAGATTGGAAGTCTCTTGTTTTATTTTGTAAAAAGATCTCTTGGTTAAAGAATATGCACAACAATAGAGGATAAAAAAAAGGATGTTTGGATCAATATCGGCCTATGTGGGCTCGGTACGAACAGAAAAATAGAGGAGAAGTGTAGCTCGTTATCGACCCTCTCAGGTCGGTAACGAGGCAAGTCGAGAAGAGAAAAAAAATGAAAATGTGTAGAAAGAAAGAAAAGAAAGAGAAGGAAGATGTGTAGAGTGTTTAAAGTAAAAACCAGAGATTCTTTATGTTTATATGAGGCTTTCTAGGGTTAAAAGATGAGTGTGCATAATGAAAAGTGAGTTTGGTATAATGTTTTTGATAGTTTTGGAATTATGT
This sequence comes from Fallopia convolvulus, assembly GCA_964016875.1. Taxonomy (NCBI): domain Eukaryota; kingdom Viridiplantae; phylum Streptophyta; class Magnoliopsida; order Caryophyllales; family Polygonaceae; genus Fallopia; species Fallopia convolvulus. The sequence continues at coordinate 25,152,832 of OZ024718.1, forward strand.
GAGTTCTTAGGAGTCTTTGATTCCCGGATATTATTAGCACTACATAGCCAAAAAATTTCCACGCCTTATTGTCTTTACCAAGCCCCATTACAACCCGGCCGAATGGAAACTTCTATGAAGTTTTTCATTGAGCCTAAATTCTCTATGAGTTTTTGCATATAAGATTGAGTTGAGAGATTGAATTTATAACCCAAACACTTGAGAGTTGAGTGAAACACATATTCTTGGTGAGGTTGGATTGTAGTTGCTTATGTTTATTAGTGCTTATATATGTGTGATGACGTTAATAGTCATTTGCTATTTTTGCTATGTTTTGGAAGTTACTTTTTAGATGAAGGCTATTGCTTGATAAGCATGATGTTTGGTTTTGGTTATTGTTTAGTGATTTCTTGAGGACAAGCAAGTCTAAGTATGGGGTATTTTGATGTTCGTGTTTTTAGTCTAGTTTTAGGTGTCTTTCTTAGGTTGTTTAGTTTGGTTTTAGTAAGGTTTAGTGTTAGTTTTGTGTGTTTTTGGACAAGTTTGCATATTTCGTGAAAATTATGGAAGCTACTCCGTTTTGTATCTTTCTGTAGGTTTTTGAAGCAGAAAGAAGCATTTTCAAGTGAAGCTGAAGTCAAGCAGTAAATGGTGGAGTGCAAAGGAAAGAAAAAGGAAGAGTACATGATTGAAGATCAAATTTAAGTGAAGCCATGAAAGAGTGCAAATTAACCCGAAACAGAGAGCTCGTTACCGACCTGTGAGGGTCGGTACCGAGCTGTGCAACGAGTTTTTGTCCAAGGGATTCATCAACGAGTTGAAATAATTATGTTACTTAATTTTTTAGAAGATAAAGAGGGAATTCCTAAAAATAGAAGTTCTAGAAATAAATACTTAATATTAAAGTTTTAAATTTAAAGGAAAGTTCTTAGCTAAGATGTTCGAGTTTAGAAAGTTGACACTTCTAAGTTTCCTAGAGGATATAAAAAGGAACTTTCTATAAGTAGAAGTTTTGGTTTGCGAAAGAAAAACTTTAGGTTTTAAAAGTTCTCGGGTTTTGAAAATTTTCGGTTTTGAAAGTTTTCGGTTTTGAAAACAAAACGTTCGGCTTTGATACCATAATTGTAACACCCCTATTTTGCAACATTGGGTATTACCGCCAGTGACCTCGGACTTTACCGTCCAAAGTCACCCAAGGCTTTATAATAATATTAGAACTTGTGAAATGCGGAAGTTGACATTTAATTAAATGTAATTAAAGATGAAATTGACCAAAAGCGGAATTTTATTTATTGATAAGAACTTTCGTTCATTACATTGAGAGTCGTTTTACAAATGATGTAGCAGCGGAAAGTAAAGCCCATATAGAAAGGGTTGAAAAGACGTACTAAAAATACAAGTATGTTTTCCCAAGACAACTCATGTGATAAGGATTTGCTTGGTTTTAAACAAAGGAAGAGCTGGTGCACTATCTTCGGAATGCCTCGCTCTTATGAGAATTCCTTCCTTCCTTCAACGTTGTCTTGCCTTGACCTTCTAGCCTTTCATAACGCTTCTCGAACCTTCTAGACTCTGTCTTCAACACTTCAGTGTGACTTCCTATAGGCTGGCATTTGTCGCGAAGGGCGAGAAATACCAGGCAAAAATGCGAAAAAGCGGAATTAGTCTAAGGAGACTAAGCAAGCGGGAACGGAACTTCTCAAGGGTAATTCGGTAATTTCTAGTATTCGAGGGAGGTATTATCGGATGTGTTTTGAGATATAAATCTTGAGGTGGGGCTTATCGGATCGAAGAAGAGAATATCTCGAGAGGAGATAGCTCGTTAATCGAGAGAAGAACTACGAGATTGTAGACTTCTTTAGAGTAGAAAGTATATTGGGAACGTTATTAATTCATACAAGTTTTGAAAATCTCCCGCGCCCTTGCGGACCGAGAGCCGGATCGATCATTTGAGACAGGACCGGTTTTGGTTTCTTTTAAATGTGCTTGGGCACTTATCTTGTATAGTGATGAAAACTTTCACTGATGTTAATGTGTTTTAAGAGCGTGGGGGGCCATGTACCAGCCCGAACCACTGACATGAACAAAAGTTTCGGCACTTAGCTAGAGTGCCTACGTCCCTCCGAGGCGTAGGAGCGGACATGGATCATGATCGACAAGTCGTAATTTATGAGTGGTGGCAATACGACTTTAGTGGGTTATATAGAGGTGTCGGGTTAGGCCTGCACTCCTCACTATTTCATCCAAACCGATCTCGAAAAGAGATCGTAAACAATCAAGGTCACAAACAAGACTAGCATAATAGTCCTATCGAATATTTAAACAACGGAATAACGATAACAATGGGGTCATTAATTCTAGCAATCGATATTCCTAGGTTCGTTTTATTATTAGCAAACAAGTTGTTCCCAACATCGAGAAATTTCACGAAACAAGTTTATTAAGGCTACAAGGAGAAATTCCACTTGCCTTAGCTTTGTACGATTGCCTATTAGCGAATGAACGGAAACGTTGTCCTTAAAACGAAACGGGAACTCGACCTATCGACACGGAATATACGAACGAGCTTTAATAAGAATTTTCTTTAAATTCTTTTAAAGTTTAGGAAATCTCTTATATCCTTATTATAAGAGAATTAATTTATAAATTATTATAATAATAATTTAGGCGGAGATGAATAAAATAATAATATTCCTTATTATTATTTCATATTTGTAATATCCAAGTATTCTTTATAAACTCTTTATTTTAATTTAATTATTATATACTTTTGAAGATCAAGGTTTAACATTTGTCAAATTATTAAATACTCATTAACTTGAAGTTAATATTCCAATTAAATTCATTTATAATTCTTTTATCTACTTAAGGTCATATAACCTTATCATTATTAGGAAATTCTCTTATTATTCAAAGCCTGCAAGTTGATAAATTAAATAAAACCTATTAAAAAATATACTTTCCAAATGATTACAAAAACATTCTTATGATATAGAAAGTCTATATTGCCCTTATCATATTATATCTTTTATGACTATAGTATATTATTTTATTATTATATTATTTTCATCTTATCATAAACTCTTTTTAAGGACACGCAGCTCCTTCTTATGATATAAAAGGTATTAAGATAATATATTAATATATTTATTCTAGCTCTTTACTTACATAGTAAGTTTTCAATATTATGTTAAAAGTAATTATATCATACTTTCCATAGAATATTATCAAGAGAAAATCCTTATCTTATTAAAAAGGGTTTTCCATGTCATATGATTTATAAATATTTTATTTGTACAAATATTATGATATTGCTAGTATATCTTTTCTAACAACTTAGGTCTAGATCTTTATTTATATTATAAACTTTAAGTAATGTACACATACTATTATAATATTCTTTCCAATTATACAAAATTAGTGATATTAACCCATTATTTTATTTATAAAGATTTCTATGTCTATTGAGATTTTATTTTATAAAAATAAACATGCATAGTATTAATTATTTTTGTGTACAAGGGAATTAATAAAATTGGTTTATCCTCCCTAACAACTTAGATCTTTTTATATTTACAATAACTTCCAATAGAATATACATATGATTTATAGAGTAGGGTTCTAGTGAGGAGGAGGATTATAGTGTAAAATGAGGAGTAAAGAGAACCGTTAGATTGAGAAAATGGAGGGTAGAGATTAAAAGAAGGGTTTTATTGAAAAAGGGTGAAATAATGAAGCGGTGGCAATTTTGTAATAAACAAAAGTATGTACCCTTCATATAAAAAAAGGTATCTCTTCGTTCCCCCGACATCTCAGGCAGCATCTCACACTTTTCAGCGTCGTTTTTTCTCTTGTCCTCTTCTCCTCGTCGATCGGCACCGTTCAACATCGTCACTAATTCTACCACCTCTTATGCTATAGCCTTCTAGGATCGACCTCAAAATCGACCCCGAAGAACACAAATTCAGTGTGGAATTTGCCTTGATTTTGACGGTGCTGTCTTTTCTCGTACGACCAACCAATTGTTAACCATAACTTTTTTGTCACCTTAGTCTAATGCATGCGATGCTTTGATGTCATATCAGGATTAAAATGATAGAAATTGATTGCAAAATTTACATGTTTTGTGTTTGGTGGCCAAGTTTTGGTAGAGCTTGCCAAATAATTATTTCTATAATTTGTAAAAGTGCGTTTAAAATTAATAAAAGTGCACTTTAAGTAAATAAAAGTTCATGTCTAATGAAATATTTTTGTGTTTAGTAAAGTGCATTCTATATTAGTAAAAGCGTATTTCAAATAAAAAAGTGCATTTCGAGTTAGTAAAATGCATTCAAGTTAGTACATGTGCATTTCAAATTAGTAAAAGTGCATTCCAAATAAGTAAACGTGCATACCAAATTGAGTGTCTTTTGTGTTTAGTAAAGTGCATTATAAGTTAGTCAAAGTGCATTTTAAGCTAGTAAAAGTGCATTCCAAATAAGTAAAAGCGCATGCCAAATTGAGTGTCTTTGTGTTTAGTAAAGTGCAGTATAAGTTAGTCAAAGTGCATTCTAAGCTAGTAAAAGTGCATTCCTAATAAGTAAAAGTGCATGCCAAATTGAGTGTCTTTGTGTTTAGTAAAGTGCATTATAAGTTAGTCAAAGTGCATTCTAATCTAGTAAAAGTGCATGCCAAATAAGTAAAAGTGCATGCCAAATTGAGTGTCTTTGTGTTTAGTAAAGTGCATTATAAGTTAGTCAAAGTGCATTCTAAGCTAGTAAAAGTGCATTCTAAGATAGTAAATGTGCGTTTCATATAAGTAAAAGGTCTTGCCAAATTAAGTGTTTTTATGATTAGTAAAGTGCATTTCGAGTTAGTAAAGTACATTCTATATAAGTAAAAATTCATGTCAAACTAACTAGATTATAGCTAGTTAGATTAAAAATAAGTTTCTTAACCAATTGGTTTGTGTAAGAGATTATAGCTAATATGGGAGTCAAACCTACATTTTTTGCTCAAACACACCGCTCTCCCATTTGAACTAATATGCTATTGGTAGTACGTTATATACAAATGAATTGTAAGCAAAAGAGAAGTATAATTGAAAAAAACTCAAAAGAAAAATATTTAGAGTAAAATGTAAAACAGTGCATTCAATGTATGATAAAGTGCAAAACATTGTATTGAAAAGTGCAAACTAAATAACATGATATTATGTGTATATATACTGACTGAAAACCTAATCTAATTCTTCTTGATGGGGATGTAAGATAAAGGCTACATATTTGGATAATACTATCAAAATATATTAATCAATTCATCCTAATGCAGAAGACTTAAAAACAAACCATTTTTTCTAAATAATGGTCGTGTTTTTCCAACAAGTCTTCTAGAAAAAGCTATGCGATCGGAGATGTACAACACTGCAGTTCACCGTCTCGAGTGTAGTATGTCCGAATCATCAACAATTCACCATTAATGTTCTAAATCATTGACAAATTAATGAAAACAAATCAATCCATGTTCAAATTCCAATTCACAAAAAAACATTGTTTTTGAGGACTATTCTAGATTCAATCAAGGCTGAAAAAAGAAACCAAATTGAAGGTCGAAATAAACATATTAATGTTACTCCTGATTCAACAGTAAGTTTTGATGCAAAATAATGGAAGACAACAAATATAGAAGAGTTTGGAGCTAGATCGACATCGAAACAAAAATCGTCCCCTTCGAGAGCTCACCTGAAAGGAAGGAGAAAAAATAGAAGGGGAAAGACAAAATTGACCCCAGTCCCCAAATGGAAAGCAAAAAGACAAATATACCCCTGTTTAAAAAATTTAGGATATAACCACATCAGTTAGATCTAGTCAATCTAAAGGCTGACATTACTCCTCATTTTACACAATAACATCTCTTTTTATATGATCATAACTCATGATTTATATTACACTTTCCATGTAAATGATTTAATGATGAAAATAACATTATTTTATTTAAAAAGGATTTTCATGATCTAGGGACATTATTTTATAAACTAAAATGCAAGCTAGTTTTATTCAAATTAATTAAGTAATTATCATATAAATGTTAAATATATATATTTATATATATATATATTTTATAAATAGCTATAATTAAAATATAAGTTGGGAAATTATACCGAGAAAAAACGAGAGCGGAATGGGCACGGATTTCGAGAAGGGTGGAAATGGGCTTGCTTTCTCCTTGTCTTAAAATGGGTGAGAAAAATCAGATTTTTAATTAGGATTTGAGCCTAATTTATCCAGCCCAAACTAATTAAAAATACCCAAATTTAATTAAGCCCAAAATATGCCTTGTCTTCCTCCTTCTATGTACAGGAACCAGAGATACAGTACGGACGGACGAACGACACAGCGAGGCACCAGCCGGGGAGGGCGGAGCCCGGCGACCGAGGCGGCGGTCCAGCGTGGGCCTGGTGGTGGTGCGCGGCTAGGGACGGCGGCGCCCAAGGAGGTCCGGCGGCCCGGGGTGAAGGCTAGGGTTTTTCTGTGGGGTTTTGGAAGAAAAATCAGCAATTAAAACTATGGCTTCTTGGTTGATTTTTGAATTGAAAGAGAGCAATTTTGCTAGCGGAAGAGAAGAGAGGAATGGTGTGAATCTTACAATGGGATTTCAACCCTTTACGATGTCGTAATAGAATATATTATACTACCGAGAAGTGGTACGAGCGTCCCTTTATATTATATATTACAGTATTTATAAAAATGTAGAAATAATTATGTTACTTAAGTTTTTAGAAGGTAAAGAGGGAGTTTCTAAAAATAGAAATTCTAGAAATAAATACTTAATATTAAAGTTTTAAATTTAAAGGAAGGTTCTTAGCTAAGATGTTCGAGTTTAGAAAGTTGACACTTCTAAGTTTCCTAGAGGATATAAAAAGGAACTTTCTATAGAAGAACAAAAAAAAGGAACTTTCTATAAGTAGAAGTTTTGGTTTGCGAAAGAAAAACTTTAGGTTTTAAAAGTTCTCGGGTTTTGAAAATTTTCGGTTTTGAAAGTTTTCGGTTTTGAAAACAAAACGTTCGGCTCTGATACCATAATTGTAACACCCCTATTTTGCAATATTGGGTATTACCGCCAGTGACCTTGGACTTTACCGTCCAAAGTCACCCAAGGCTTTATAATAATATTAAAACTTGTGAAATGCGGAAGTTGACATTTAATTAAATTTAATTAAAGATGAAATTGACCAAAAGCGGAATTTTATTTATTGATAAGAACTTTCGTTCATTACAATGAGAGTCGTTTTACAAATGATGTAGCAGCGGAAAGTAAAGCCCATTTAGAAAGGGTTGAAAAGACGTACTAAAAATACAAGTATGTTTTCCCAAGACAACTCATGTGATGATGATTTGCTTAGTTTCAAAAAAGGAAGAGCGGGTGCACTATCTTCGGAATGTCTCGCTCTTATGAGAATTCCTTCCTTCCTTCAACGTTGTCTTGCCTTGACCATCTAGCCTTGCATAACGCTTCTCGAACCTTCTAGACTCTGTCTTCAACACTTCGGTTTGACTTCCTACAGTCTGGCATTTGTCGCGAAAGGGGAGAAATACAAGGCAAAAATGCGGAAAAGCGGAATTAGTCTAAGGAGACTAAGCAAGAGGGAACGGAACTTCTCAATGGTAATTCGGTAATTTCTAGTATTCGAGGGAGGTATTATCGGATGTGTTTTGAGATATAAATCTTGAGGTGGGCTTATCAGATCGAAGAAGAGAATATCTCGAGAGGAGATAGCTCGTTAATCGAGAGAAGAACTACGAGATAGCTCGTTAATCGAGAGAAGAACTACGAGATTTTAGACTTCTTTAGAGTAGAAAGTATGTTGGAAACGTTATTAATTCATACAAGTTTTGAAAACCTCTCGCGCCCTTGCGGACCGAGAGCTGGATCGATCATTTGAGATCGGTCCGGTTTTGGTGTCTTTTAATTGTGCATTGGGCACTTATCTTGTATAGTGATGAAGACTCTCACTTAGGTTGACATATTTTAAGAGCATGGGGGCTTATGTACCGGCCCGAACCACTGACAGGAACAAAAAAGTTCCGGCACTTAGCTAGAGTGCCTACGTCCCTCCGAGGCGTAGGAGCGGACATGGATCATGATCGACAAGTCGTAATTTATGCATGGTGGCAATACGACTTTAGTGGGTTATATAGAGGTGTCGGGTTAGGCCCGCAACCCTCACTATTTCATCCAAACCGATCTCGAAAAGAGATCGTAAAAAATCAAGGTCACTAACAAGACTAGCATAATAGTCCTATCGAATATTTAAACAACGGAATAACGATAACAATGGGGTCATTAATTCTAGCAATCGATATTCCTAGGTTCGTTTTATTATTAGCAAACAAGTTGTTCCCAACATCGAGAAATTTCACGAAACGAGTTTATTAAGGCTACAAGGAGAAATTCCACTTGCCTTAGCTTTGTACGATTGCGTATTAGCGAATGAACAGAAACGTTGTCCTTAAAACGAAATGGGAGCTCGACCTATCGACACGGAATATACGAACGAGCTTTAATAAGAATTTTCTTTAAATTCTTTTAAAGTTTAGGAAATCTCTTATATCCTTATTATAAGAGAATTAATTTCTAAATTATTATAATAATAATTTGGGCGGAGATGAATAAAATAATAATATTCCATATTATTATTTCATATTTGTAATATCCAAGTATTCTTTATAAACTCTTTATTTTAATTTAATTATTATATACTTTTGAAGATCAAGGTTTAACATTTTTCAAATTATTAAATACTCATTAACTTGAAGTTAATATTCCAATTAAATTCATTTATAATTCTTTTATCCACTTAAGGTCATAAACTTATAACCTTATCATTATCAGGAAATTCGTTTATTATTCAAAGCCTGCAAGTTGATAAATTAAATAAAACCTATTAAAAAAATACTTTCCAAATGATTATAAAAACATTCTTATGATATAGAAAGTCTATATTGCCCTTATCACATTATATCTTTTATGAATAGTGTATATTATTTTATGTGTCCGGTTCACGTGCGAATGGACGCCCAGGTGCGAAATAAGAAAGAACAAGAGTCGTTGGATCAAGAAAAATCAAAAGGCGTTGATCATTAAAAGGGGAAAAAAACGGCACAGGCGAATTATTCGCGTATTTTTGAAAAAAAACGACCTAGATTTGTTCATCAATACTGTGGATTTGTTCATTTTTGTATTAATACTATGCATGTTTATAAAAATAATTAATACTATGCATGTTTATAAAAATAAACATACATAGTATTAATTATTTTTGTGTACAAGGGAATTAATAAAATTGGTTTATCCTCCCTAACAACTTAGATCTTTTTATATTTACAATAACTTCCAATAGAATATACATATGATTTATATTACACTTTCCATTTAAATGATTTAATGATGAAAATACCATTATTTTATTCAAAAAGGATTTTCATGATCTAGAGATATTATTTTATAAACTAACATGCAATCTAGGTTTATTCAATTTAATTAAGTAATTATCATATAAATGTTAAATATATGTATATATTATAAATAGTTATAATTAAAATATAAGTTGGGAAATTATACCGAGCGAAAACGAGAGCGGAATGGGCACGGATTTCGAGACCAGTGGAAATGGGTTTGCTTTCTTCTTGTCTTAAAATGGGTGAGAAAAATCAGATTTTTAATTAGGATTTGGGCCTAATTTATCCAGCCCAAACTAATTAAAAATACCCAAATTTAATTAGGCCCAAAATCTCCCTTGTCTTCCTCTTTCTTCTACGTACAGGAACCAGAGATATAGGACGGACGGACGAACGACAATGCGAGGCACCAGGCGGGGAGGGCGGAGCACCGGCGACGGAGTCGGCGGTCCAGCGTGGGCCTGGTGGTGGCGCACGACTAAGGAGGTCCGGCGGCCCGGGGTGAAGGCTAGGGTTTTTCTGTGGGGTTTTGGAAGAAAAATCAGCAATTAAAACTATGGCTTCTTGGCTGAATTTTGAATTGAAAGAGAGCAATTTCACTAGAGGAAGAGAAGAGAGGAATGGTGTGAATCTTACAATGGGATTTCAGCCCTTTAAATAGTGAAAATTGAAGCTCTTCTTGATCCATGGCAATGAAAATTGACCAATGGTGGAGGGGATGATTGATGGGGGTTGGAGGAGATTGTGTTTGTTTGATGATGACAAAAGATGATGAAGATGTTTGGAAGGTCTTAGAAGCAACAATGGTGATATGAAGACAAATTGGACATGGATTGGTCTACGTCAAAATCAATCAGACAAATTGACTCTCTTGTGGAAGAAGAAGAAATAGGAGGGTTTATAATTAAAATAAATGTAATGTGGGTAGATAAGCTACAATGGCATAGCGGTTTGGAGTGTGTGTGTGTGTGTGTGTGTGTTATGAGCGAGATGCAAGAGGTCTCGGGTCCAAATCCCGGCTCTTGCCTCTTTTTATTTGTTTTTCCTTGCATTTTTGCTAGCCTTATAATAGCCCATTATTTAATAAATCCGAAATTTATTTTAATCTATTTTTATTCGAAATCTCTACCACTTTAATAATCCTTTATAATATATTCTTAATTTTATTAAAAATGAAATATTTAAACTCTCTTATATTAAGAGAAAAGGATTATTTAAATGAATACCCGACTTGCTTAAAATTTTTAATTAAATTCTTACTTGTCATTATAGTAAACTTTTGTACCCTTTTATCATGTAATATGAGATTATAAAGATTATTAAATTCTCTACTTTTGAAAAAAAATTATTGGGATAATTACCCATTTTATTTTATTTATAATTTAGCAGATATTACAAGTTTCAAGTAAGTTTTACTTTTCAATGTTCTCTTTTAATAAAGTTGTTTGTTTTGATTCAATGATGAGTGAGTAGTTCTCTTTTCTAGTTGTGCATGGTTGAATGAATGTGTTAATGTTTTGATTGCCTTCTATCTTTTGAATTACTTGTTTGTGCTTATACTTAGACGAGAGTCGAAGTAATTTGAGTTTATTGCTTGATCGAAAGAGAAAGTCTTGAACTTGAATGTTGATACTGTTCGATAACGAAAGTTTCGAGCTTTGGATTCAAAACAAGTAATAAAGTGAATTGATTTATGAAAGTTGATTGATTTGCTTGTTTAGTCAACGAAAGTTGATAGATTTATCTTCAAAGGCATGATCTTTATCTTCACATGAGTTTATATGCATAATTATGTTGTGGTAGCCCTTGTCCTAGAGCTTTTTATCCTTTGATTTTCTTAAGTTTTGCATTCGAATTCACTCGTTACCGAGGCACTAGGATCAGTACCGAGCCTGCACTTGCATCGTGTTATTTGCTCTGTTTTAATAAAATTTCAGCATCGTTACCGACCCTGACAAGGTCGGTACCGAGGTCTGTCGTAGCTGTTTGCTTTTGTTTTGCTTTGTTTTCTTGTTTTATTAGGTCGGTAAACAAACAACCTTGCTTCCCGTGGACGATCCTGACTTCGCTATACTCAGCGGGGTCTTGACTACAAATTTTATTTGTTGTCGGGAAACCCTCATCAACAGTTTACAGTTACGACAGTGAGAGAAGGGGCAAAAGGGCGACATGGAAGGGCAACCAGAGGAGGGACAGAGAGAAGGCTGAGGGTGAGCAAAGGTTGAAGACGGTGGACAGTGGGCAGTGGACGAACGGACGGCGACCTAAATTTTTTCTCTGGGCTCGCTGATTAGTTGAACTAATTAAACAGCATGATCAGTAGAAGAAAGAAATGGAGATGATTAGAGAAAATTGGATCAAAGGGTGTTTATATAATGTTAGTGCACAAAAAATCGGTCTTCAATGCACTAATTGAATGCTCCTTCCTCTTCCGCTCCACACCGTATCTTCTGACCTAAAACCTGCAAAACAATGGACACAGAGGGCGGGGACCCCCTAATCCACCTCCGATGCCTAAGTCAAAAGAGCGAATTGTCGTTCGAGCGTCGAGGTACAACGAGAGAACGACGAATCCTTGAACAGTCGAGCTAAGCGAATATTAGCCTGTTCAAGTTTTCAGAATATGCCGATATGCACATGTGGCTCTCCCTACACACCTAGGGCGTGTATTTATAATGGAAGAAGGAGATCAGGGGATCGACTTTCTATATCTCCTAGGGCTAGTCAGATTGCTTAGAGCCCAAGCTATGAATATTCCCACCTTCTCCAAGTTTAATTCCATCATATTTGAAGGATAGAATCTTCCATTAAGTTGCACAACTACCATATATTTAATAATATGGAAAATAATAATAATAATAATAATAATAATAAATGCGCAGACCTCCTAATCCACCTCCGATGCCTAAGTCAAAAGAGCGAATTGTCGTTCGAGCGTCGAGGTACAACGAGAGAACGACGAATCCCTGAACAGTCAAGCTAAGCGAATATTAGCCTGTTCGAGTTTTCAGAATATGCCGATATGCACATGTGGCTCTCCCTACACGCCTAGGGCGTGTATTTATAATGGAAGAAGGAGATCGAGGGTCGACTTTCTATATCTCCTAGGGCTAGTCAGATTACTTAGAGCCCAAGCTATGAATATTCCCACCTTCCCCAAGTTTAATTCCATCATATTTGAAGGATAGAATCTTCCATTAAGTTGCACAACTACCATATATTTAATAATATGGAAAATAATAAAAATAATAATAAATGCGCAATAATTTAAGAAATACCTTTAATAACGAAAATAAATATGGTAACTATGTTTGTTTTACCTGCTCACATATAATTACCACACGTATCCCATATTCTCAATAGCGATTGGTTTAAGTTTTTAACTAAAAAGTTGAATAATGGTGATTAGCAAGGAGATTGGAGTTGAGAGCATGATTTCATTGATTTGGTGGAGAAGTAAAAGTTATATATCATACGAATTTACATTTACCATGCTTAGTTTGAACGGAGGTGAAAGGAAATTATAAGAAAGGGTACGGGCCAAACTCGCATAAAAACTCAGGAGTATAACACGGAATAAGTTTTTTTTATGGGCACCATCCGAAATTTCCCTTAAAACTATAGCAGGTTTATTAGGAATGCCATCTCACAATTGAAATTAGAGAACTATTCCAAGAAATAAATCTACAAAGCCAATATTTTTGTTATTTTAAGTAAACAACAAAACGTATTTGAACATTAAAAAAACTTTCAATGCTTGTAGAGGCAACACGGAAATGCTAGTGCTTGTTCAAAAGACTTATAAAGAAAGTCATCATATATGATGTTCAAAGCTTGAGGATCAGCCAGTTCTCTTTATGATGTGGACTCCGCTATCAGTCTCGACAATTCCACTTATGTCACCAACTTTGAGGCCAAATGTAGCTTCTTCAAACGGCTTCTGCATCTGGCCTCGACCGAATGGTCCTGCACGGAATTAAAAACAATTACTTCAAAATCTTTTGTTGTTTGTTCAAAAAGCATCATTGAAAGAACATCAGGGTTTCCTGCTTTGGATTTGGATCCCTACAAGAAGGTCGTATCTTGGTACCAAGGTTTCAGACGAAAAGGAAATCTTATCATTATTTATTACCCATTTATTGTATAATTTTGAGAAAAAAATATTTGCTTCTTTCTGGTTCTAATACTGGCATACCATTACAGGTACATAAAACAATAACATACATTTCTCTATTTATCTCAACATAATAAGAAATGAGGGCTCTATAAAATAATTTAGTGTTCTAAAAGACCATAGGCGAAAGCTTAGCGGTGAGGGTGCCTAAGCAGAAGACACAATGATGCAGGAGCTGGAAAAAGAGACTTGAGAAAGACACATCAAAAATCGTATGATTGACCTACTAGGCGGGTGCTGGGGCCGTCTTTTAGAACCCCACCTAGACCACGCTCAGGAATCCTACCGACCTGCCCCAAAACTGGACACCAATCACCACCTAGGCCAATTTTTAAAGCACTAGAATAGTAGTCTAAATCCATCAAGAAACTTGATTACATCCAAATGCATTTCAGGTACTCATTATGATTATTGTTGATACCTGTCAAGGAATGTCCTAATGCCAACTTATATGCCAGTTTCTACAAAAAAAATGTCATGCCAGTTTTACCAACAAGGCAATGGATTCTAAGACAATTGGCATGATTTAGTTGCAGCTGATATAACATAACAAAGGCAACTTAAATGAACATGTTGTGTGCCATATGTTTCTTCAATGAATATTGCAAAAGCCAAATCATTTCCAGAAGGTGGATAAGCAATCAGACTCGAAGATGTCTATGTACTGATGGGGGTAAAGTGCAATAAACAAGGTCTACAAGGGTAGCCTAACAAGTGTGACCAAAATAAGAATTTTAATTCTTGCTAGAGGATCACCCTTGCTCGCATATAATATTTTACCTACATGACATGACAAAAGGCAACTCATTTAAGTAAACAGTTAGTTAGATTTATGAATCTGTGTGATTAGGTAAATATACAATGAACAAGGCATACACCAATAACAGTGTGAGCATACCAAGAGCCACCAACATAGCATTTCAGACATAATATTGCAGATGCAGATCCAAAATAAGTAAAGAGTACTAGAGTACTATTTAGCTTTCTTAGAAGATAATTCTGACACATTGTTTGAAGAAAAACAGCTCAAAAGCCATACTGGTATTTAAAAATGACCGCTTTGGGAATTTGGGTATTAAGTCTATGTAACCATTAAGGTATTTACAAAAAACTTCGATGGACATTTAAGTCCCTTTCTTTGCCGGAATTTGGGTTATTGGTTTTCCTGAAATCAACATTACGTAACCCTGTATATTACGTTATTGTGCATAAACATCAATCATCTTCAAACAAATTCGAAACACAACTTAGAGACAATGTCAATCCAATAATGGAAAACACAAAAGTTTGGTCAATAAGTGAACAAAAGATGGATCTTTGCATTATGGATGGTCATATGAGAGTTTTTGATATTGCTCTGACAGTTTGTGCTTTCTTGGTTCATGATTATGGTGAAAGGAACAATTGGAGTTTATTCATATTTGATAGTCCTCTGTATAAATTTAAAATCTTTAGGATTCTCTTATTTGTCTTCATTGAAGAATTTGTGGGATCCCTGACCCCTTTCAGTTTGAGATTTTTCGTTTCCTTTTTCCACTTGTATAGTGGTGGGAGAGGTTTTCTAGGTTCAAGTTTGAATGCTCAATTTTCAACTTTTAGGGAAAGAAGATCACCATGAGTTTTTATGTACATCAAAAAAAAAAAAAAAAGAGTAAGTGAGATGGTGATCAGATGCATCAACTATTCAACTGTAGCAAGTAAGAAGATGAAGAAGAAGAAGACAGAAAAATAGATAAATAATATCCAATCATACTGTAGCCAAACCGGTCTAAGAACATATGGAAAAAAGTAGGGAATGTTATGTGCCCGTGAACCCATACAGTGTAAAAATGGATATAAATGGTCATAAGAGTATGTTAAAAAATCTAAATGGTACCAGACTCCTTTTAAATGCTAAAGTGGTCATTTTGAAATACAGATATGGTATTATTTTTCTACGATACCGACCATAATGAAAACAACGATTTCAAACATGAACCAACCAGTCACATTAGGTTAGATAGAATAAACACAGCTACATAATTCCTTTCAAAGCTAAATGATATCAACTAAAAGAAGAATCAACCGAGTTTTGTATCCTTTTACATCCATACAAAATTCTACCAGACTACCACTTTATATCTCAAAGATGAATACGAATGGGGTTCCTTCACAATATAGTCATGATGCTTCTAAATATATATATTAAATGCATAGCTAAGAACATGACCCATAGCATTCATACATTGCCTGATGTTTTAGAGCACGACTAATTTGGGTTAGAGAAAATTGCTGAGATAATGGGAGACTGGCATACAGACCCAGCACTTGTTTTACTAAGCCCTTAGATCAGCCTAACACTGAATTACATTGTGCATCCCACAGTGATAAGCGAGAAGCTCGGGGTCTTGAAAATTGCTGATACAGAGTCCCCTGTATCGGCTGCTATGAAATATTGCTGAAATTTGTATTTCCTTTAATTAGTGAACCATTTCAATTTCCTAAATGTGAATCCGGTCTAACCCGGAGTGCAAACCGGTATACCCCTTACAAGGGATACCCTAGTTGTAAGGCTATATAAGCCACTTTTCCCCTTTTGGGCAAATATCAATAGAACAGTAGCCGTCATTCCTCTTCCTAAATTTCCCAATCTATCATATTTGCTGATTCACATCGGTTGGTTCTTCTAATCCCAACTAACCCTCGTGATTTGGTGTAGCTTGGTATCGAATCCCTCGTGATTCCTCACCAGCTTGCTTATCTTTGCAGGAACACCCGCCATCATTGGTATCAGAGCCGTAGACCTCCGCATGTGAGCTATGCCAACCAACAACGAGCTCAGCAAGAAACTCGATGATATGGAAGCGGAAATCGCATCTCAAGCTAGAGCGCTGGAGCAGCACGATGAGATACGAGAAGCTCAGGCGAAATCTAACGAGCAGCGCGACAGGGACATCGCTGACATTAAGTCCATGATTTCCTCTCTCGCCCAGTTGATCAAACCACCGCCGGCACCAGACATCCCAGCCTCGCCAAGTTCGATGACAGCTTCACAACCTGAGCCCCCTTCAAACCGAATGATTCACACATTTGACAGAGGTAACCCTAATCCAACCCCTCAGGCCCAAATTACAACTTCTGCTGGTGGTTCGCTTTTTCCTGGAGGATTATCCTCTCGCCTGACGAAAGTTGACTTTCCAAAATTCGATGGGTCTGCCTTGAGACCATGGCTTTATAAATGCGAACAGTTTTTCGCCCTAGACAATACTCTCCCGGAATACAGGGTTCGCTTAGCCTCCTTGCACTTGGATGGCCGTGCCTTGCAATGGCACCACAACTACATGAGGGAGAGGTCCCATATTTTCCCATCCTGGTCAGAGTATGTGGTAGATATCTCAGCCCGATTTTGCGAGCTCATCGAGGATCCACTCGCTGAACTGGTGAATGTGCGTTACAACGGCGATGTCGACTCGTATTTAGACGCCTTTGAGGGTGCCTTAACTAAGCTATCGTTGCCAAGCTCCCAAGCCCTTAGTATTTTCCTGGCAAATCTTAGCCCGCAGATGCAACTTCACACGAGACAATTCTCACCTGCCAATATTCACCAAGCTGCTCGACTGGTCAAACTCCATGAATCTGCCTCCAAACTCTCTCCCAAAACAGGCCATCCTTTCTCAAACTATCCTCGAAGTTCCAACCAGTCCCTCTCCAAATTCAGCAGCAACACTCCCCCAACCCAAACACTTCCCAAAACCCAAAACCAAACACTGGCCATTTTACCCACCCCCAAACCCATTCAAATGAGCTCTGACAGACCCCGTAAATTCACTTATGCGGAAATGCAAGATAGAAAATCCAAGGGTCTATGCATGTTTTGTGACGAGCCTTACACCCCAGACCACCAATCCAAACACCGAAGAGGCCACCTTAATTGGATAGAAGGCAATGACAACAGTGATGATGAGGACACAAATGCTAACGCTGAACAAGGATCCCCACCCACTGATGCCTCAGCACTACAAATCTCAGTGCAAGCACTCACCGGGGTTTCGATGTTCAATACAATGAGAGTAACCGGATTCTATAAAGAGCGGCCAATTCACATCTTAATTGATTCGGGCAGCACCCACAATTTCCTTGATTTTGAGGTTGCCAAGGCTTTTGGGTGTAAACTCGAGCCCATCAAATCCCTGACTGTTTCCGTAGCCAATGGGAGTACACTACACTCCTCTCATGCTTGCAAAAATTTCACTTGGAAGCTCCAGCGAGCTCAGTTCACATCAGATGTGGTGACTCTGCCTATCGGATGTTGCGATCTAGTATTGGGAATCCAGTGGTTATCCACTTCAGGACCCATTATTTGGGACTTCGAAAAACTGAGAATGGAGTTCACCACAAATGGAGAAAAAACAGTGTTGCGCGGGCTAGTCAATACTACATATAAACCCATCAAAAGCTCCACCATGGACAAGGTCCTCGAGCAACAACCCCAACTGGCTTTCATACACGCCACCACAAATCCCTCCCCCATGTTCACCCCCACACTCCACCACATTGAGGCCCTCCCCACTAACGACCCTACCCCAGCTGAACTTGAATCTCTCCTTAAAACTTTCAAACCCATCTTTGAAGAGCCATCCCACCTACCCCCTTTTCGACCCGGTTTCGACCACACAATTCCCCTCCAACACGGCTCCAACCCCATCATAAAACGCCCCTACCGTTACCCAGCTATTCAAAAAGACATCATTGAGTCCCTAGTTCAAGATATGCTCAAAAGCGGGGTCATTCAAAACAGCGCAAGCCCATACGCATCACCCGTAGTCCTAGTCAAGAAAAAGGACGGCTCGTGGCGGCTTTGCGTCGATTACAGGGATCTTAACTCTCAAACAATCAAAGACAAATACCCAATCCCTTTACTCGACGACCTCCTTGATGAGCTTGGTGGCTCGACATTATTTTCCAAATTGGACCTCCGTGCCGGTTTTCATCAAATCCGGATGTCTCCTCTCGATGTGTATAAGACAGCGTTCAAGACGCACTCGGGCCACTACGAGTTCCTTGTCATGCCCTTCGGACTATCCAACGCCCCATGCACATTCCAAAGTCTCATGAACGAGATCTTCCGAGACTATTTGAGGAAATTCATACTCGTCTTCTTCGACGATATATTGGTGTTTAGCAAAAGCTGGCCAGAGCATCTCGAACACTTGCATATTGTCTTCTCCTTGCTCCAAACAAACCAGCTATACCTCAAAGCCTCTAAATGCACTTTTGGCGCTTCCCGTATCGAATACCTCGGCCATTTCATCTCAGCCGATGGTGTAAGCACCGACCCCGCCAAGATCCAATCCATTATTGACTGGCCAACACCCACATCCCTCAAGCAACTCCGGGGATTTCTCGGCCTTGCAAATTATTACCGGCGCTTCGTCCAAGGCTACGGTATTATTTCCCGTCCTCTCACCAACCTCCTCAAAAAAGACTCTTTCCTTTGGTCCGAAGAAGCCACCTCAGCTTTCCACCTCCTCAAAAAAGCCCTCACAAATACCCCTGTTCTCGCCCTACCAGACTTCACCCAAACATTCATAGTCGAGACTGACGCTTCCGGCACCGGAATTGGGGCAGTCCTCATGCAAAACCACCACCCCATCTCCTTCATAAGCAAAGCCCTAAGCCCTCGACACCAACTTCTATCAGTCTACGAAAGGGAGCTACTCGCCGTTGTTTATGCGGTGCAAAAATGGAGTGCATACCTCACTCAAAGGCACTTCATTATACGCACGGACCAGAAAAGCCTCAAGTTTTTGCTCGATCAATCCGTCACCACCCCATTCCAACACATGTGGGTGGTGAAACTCATGGGTTTCGACTACGAAATCCAGTACAAAAAGGGCCGGGACAACGCAGCAGCGGATGCCCTCTCTCGGGTGACAAATGCCCAGATTATGCAAATGCATCTCACCTTCAACAATACTGATTTTTACAAATCCATCTTGGATTCTTGGAAAGATGACCAGGCACTCTCCAAATTGATTCAAGAACTCCAAGCTGACCCATCTTCGCATCCAAAATTCACCTTCCACAATGCCGAGTTGAGAAGAAACGGCAAGCTCGTAGTAGGCGACAGCCCGATCCTCAAAACCCAAATTCTGAAATGGCTTCACGACTCTCCTTCTGGGGGTCATTCGGGCCGGGACGCTACAACTAAAAGAGCCACCTCATTATTCTATTGGAAGGGAATGCACCGAAACATCAAATATTATGTTCGGAATTGCGAAATCTGTCAGAAAAACAAGCCCGATAATGCTGCATATCCAGGCTTGATCCAACCGTTGCCAATCCCTGAGGCCGTATGGGAAGACATCAGCCTTGATTTCATCGATGGCCTCCCTCCCTCCACCAAGAAATACACCACAATACTCGTTGTCATCGATCGCTTAAGCAAGTATGCTCACTTCATCCCATTGAGGCATCCCTATTCGGCTTCTACTGTTGCACAAGCCTACCTTGATAATATATTCAAACTCCATGGGTTCCCGAAATCGATTGTAAGCGATCGTGATCCCATCTTCTTGAGCGACGTATGGACTGAATTTTTCCGTCTCCAAGGCGTTCAGCTCAACTTCTCTACCGCCTACCACCCTCAAAGTGACGGCCAAACGGAGGTAACAAATCGTACTCTAGAGACTTAATTACGTTGTATGTGCTCCACCACTCCACAGACATGGTGCTTTTGGCTCCCCTTAGCCGAATGGTGGTACAACACCACTTTCCACTCCGCGTCTCAATGCACCCCGTTCGAAATCCTCTACGGGCAAGCACCACCGATCCATATGCCATACCTCCCTGGGGAATCAAAAGTGGTCTCTGTCGACCGCACATTGCAGAAGCGTGAACAGCTCATTTCTCTGCTGAAGCACAACTTAGAGCGTGCTCAACACCGCATGGTTCAAATCGCCAACAAGCACCGCTCCGACCGCACTTTCAACATTGGCGATTGGGTGTACCTCAAATTACAGCCTTATCGCCAAACAACACTCAAAGGCACCGGTCAACACAAGCTCTCCCCCAAATATTTTGGCCCCTATCTAATCACTGACAAGATCGGCAAAGTGGCCTACCAACTACAACTCCCACATTCGGCTGCTATACACAATGTATTCCATGTAAGCCAATTAAAGCTTTGCCCCAATCCTGCTTCTTCCCAGAGAGTTGATATTCCACAGTACATCTCTGACGCCGGTGCCATCCGCCTACCTGAGGCTATCTTAGACCGGCAGTTGGTGAAGCGCGGTCGAGCTGCAGCCACTAAAGTCCTCGTCAAATGGCAAAACACACCAGCGGAAGATGCTACATGGGAGTTCCTCCCCGAACTGCTGGCCAAGTTCCCTGAATTTCATCCTTGAGACAAGGATGCTTCAGCGGGGGAGTATTGATACAGAGTCCCCTGTATCGGCTGCTATGAAATATTGCTGAAATTTGTATTTCCTTTAATTAGTGAACCATTTCAATTTCCTAAATGTGAATCCGGTCTAACCCGGAGTGCAAACCGGTATACCCCTTACAAGGGATACCCTAGTTGTAAGGCTATATAAGCCACTTTTCCCCTTTTGGGCAAATATCAATAGAACAGTAGCCGTCATTCCTCTTCCTAAATTTCCCAATCTATCATATTTGCTGATTCACATCGGTTGGTTCTTCTAATCCCAACTAACCCTCGTGATTTGGTGTAGCTTGGTATCGAATCCCTCGTGATTCCTCACCAGCTTGCTTATCTTTGCAGGAACACCCGCCATCAATTGTCCTGGTCCCCAAGACTTCTGATGGAAATTAAGGCACAATATCATCCAAGAGAAGCACATCTTGAGGAATTCTAGCGCACACGGACAAGGAGTATAAACAAAAACCTCCTATACTAGGGAGTGGTTTTCCTTTTAGAGCAGCCACAATCCAATTCGTGAAGGAATCATTTTTCTGACTGGAAAATTGATAGAATTTTGCCAGTTCAATTGATTCAAAGGAGACCTTCGCCCAACAACAAATCTTTCATTAATACCCTAAATTTTTAAAGACATAATTTGACAATTAGGGTTTCGGGACAAGCAGAAACGAGAACACAAATCAAATTCTATGCTCCTAGAGGTAAAAGACTATCGACCGCTAATGCAAATTCCACCAAAACATGAAACCGCAGACAAACTAATCAACATCCATCCAGCATAAGATTTATAAAAAAGAAAGCACCTTTTAAATCCTATAACTCCAAATTCACCAATTCACCAAGAAAATCCCAAATCCAGAGAGGGAGAGAAAAACGAAAAGGCTCACCGAGATCGCCGCCGCGTTTGGCGGAACTACAATCAGAGACTTCCCGAGCGACGTCTTCGAATTTAGACTTGCCGGAGACGATGTCTTCGCGAATGGCCTCAAGCTGAGAGATGGCAGCCTCCTTTGTGGTGTTGGAGATGACGCGGCCTTCAGGATCCTTCCAAGAGGCCTTCCGACGAGATCCCTGGTGCTTTATCAGTATGTGATAAGCCCTAACCTGCTCCCTGGAAGACATCTTCGTCTTCTTCCTTTCTTTCTCCTTCTCCTTCTTCTCTCGGTGGTGGTCTCCTCCTCGATCTGAGACCGAAGCCTTCTTCCTCTTCCGATCGGACTCTATTTTCTCTTTTTCTGCAGAAACGGCGCGAGAGTAGAGATGAGAGGAGGTAGATAGCGCAGCTAATTCTAGTAATCTAGGATTCTGTACTGTGTACTTTGTACACAAAGTATCCGCCATATTTGATAAAAAAAAAAATATTTCTCCACCGACCCCAACGGAATGAAAATTACTCGCACGACCAAAATCTTCGTGTCATGTACATATTTATGTTCAGTGCTTAATATTTAAAATTATTTATGCATCAAAAAAAATATTTGAACTGTTATGAATATATCCACACATACAATGCTACAAGTTACTTTTTTTTTATCTAAAAAACCAAATGCATTCAAGGAGTCAAGTCTTTTACAATGAAAAAAGCAAGTTCAATAGGACAATCATCAAGACTAGAAAAAAAATAAACTAGAAGCAGGTCTTAAAGAAGTCAGCTAGTGGGCAGGCTGATTCGCTGATCTGCGTGCAAAGTCCCAACTGCAATTTTGAAGCTCCCACGCCTTTGCAAGGATTTTTGCCACCAGAACACCGATAGTAGTACGGGGAAGAATAGATTGCCTCAATTTTGTGATCAGTGTGAAACAATCCGACTCAACCACCAAATTGTGAATACCATGTTGCACAGCCAAATCCAATCCCCACAAAATTGCTTCACCTTCAACAATCTCTACCGCCGAGCCTTCCTGGACTCTCTTTGCTGCTGAAAATTCAATCTGACCATCCGCATTTCTACAGAGCACACCCACCCACACTCCTTGTCTAAAACAGAAGCATCACAATTGAGTTTAAAGAAACCAGGGCTTGGTTTTTTTCCACTTAGCAGCGCAATCCTCCTTTTTTGTTACCAATGGTCTCAATTGATTAGACCCCAGATTGTGCACAATATCTAGGCATCGACCAACAATCTCACGCACCAAACAATCTTCACCTGCAAAAATTCTAGCATTTCGAACGTTCCACAACTCTCAAACAACAATCGCCCAAAGTTTCACACGCTCCTTGTCAAGTTTATCAAAGTTCAGATTAGCCCAATCACAGAAAAGAGCAATCCCATTGCCCAACTCCGCAATCACCGGCCAATTTTTCCAAACTTTTCTAGCGATCTTACAATGACAAAGAACATGCACTACAGATTCGTTGCCGCCACAGAGATCACAAGAGCCATCAACCACCACCTTTCGTCCCACAAGATTCGATTTGCAAGGCAAAATCTCTCTAGACGATCTCCAAAGGAAGTTTTTGATTTTTGGCAAAACCGGAATCTTCCACAGGTATTTCCAGTAGGATTTTCGAACAGTCTCATCCGAGGTATCACCTTTGTTCTTCATGACTTCCAAGCTGTGAACTGCCGCATGATACGCTGTCCTAACTAAGAAATTCCCATCTTTTTCATGAAACCAAATCAGCTGATCATCAACTTCACAATCCACCGGGTGAATTTGTAGAACCAAATCAGCATCCATGTGATTCAAAGTGCTTCTAACCAAACCCTCATCCCAATAGTTGTGCTCCCAGTCCATCAAATCACACACCTTCGACACACTTGTTGTAGCCGGCCTTGACATCACTTTAAAAGAAACAGGGTGGGGAATCCATTTATCTTCAAAGACGTCAATAGCCACACCATTTCCGACTTGCCATAATACTCCCAAGTCAAGAACGTCTCGTGCCCTAGTAATACTTCTCCATGTAAAACTAGGTTGAAAACCAACTCTAGCCTGCATGAACGTCGAGTTCGGATAATAACGAGCCTTGAGAAGTTTGGCCAACAAAGAATTAAGGTTTTGGATAAGTCTCCAACCTTGCTTTGCTAAGAGAGCAAGGTTGAAAGCATGGAGGTCTTGAAAAACTAATACTCACCTTTCTTTTGAGACGCCCATATTACGCCAACTAAGCCAGAACATTTTCTTTTTGTTTCCTTCATAACCCCAAATAAAATCACACATCTTCTGCTCCACCTCATTACAAAATTCAATAGGCAAAAGAAAACAAGACATCGCAGAGTTTGGGATTGCTTGAGCAATAGGCTTCACAAGAACTTCCTTTCTTGCCCTGGATAGACACCTTTCCTTCCAGCCTTTCAGTTTCTTCCAAAATTCTCTCTCTCAGGTGATAAAATAACCTTATTTGACCGCCCAACCATAGTTGGTAGTCCAAGATAATGTTCATGCTTGTCGACTTCTTTCACATTCATAATCTCCTTCCTAACGTCTCCCACATTCTTACTAAATGACTGTAACACCCCTATTTTACAGCACTGGGTATTACCGCCAGTGACCTCGGATTTTACCGTCCAAAGTCACCCAAGGCTTTTAGAATGATATAGAATAATTAAAAGTGCGCAAATTGACATTAAATGTAATAAAGATGAAATTGACTAAAAGCGGAATTTTATTTATTGATAAGAACTTTCGTTCATTACATTGAGAGTCGTTTTACAAATGTAGCAGCGGAAAGTAAAACCATTTGGAAAGGTTTAAAAGACGTAATTTAAAGTTTACAAGTATGTTTTCCCAAGACAACTCATGTGATGATGATTTGCTTGGTTCTAAAAAGGAAGAGCTGGTGCACTATCTTCGGAATGCCTTGCTCTTATGAGAATTCCTTCCTTCCTTCAACGTCGTCTTGCCTTGACCTTCAATCCTCGCCTAATGCTTCTTGAACCTTCTAGACTTCATCTTCGAAACTTTGGTGTACATTCCTACAGTCTGGCATTTGTCGCGAAGGGCGAGAAATACCAGGCAAAAATGCAGAAGTGGGGAATTAGTCTAAGGAGACTAAACAAGCGGGAACGGAACTTTCCAAGGGTAATTCGGTAATTTGAGTAATATCGAGGAAGATATAAACGGGTTGTGTTTTAGGATAAGGTTTATTTATGTGAGGTTAACGATACGAAGGAGAGCGTATCTCAAGCAGAGATAGCTCGATCATCGAGAGAAGAACTACTAGATTGTAGACTTCTTTTAGAGTAGGAAATATGTTGGGAATATTATTAATTCATACAAGTTTTGAAAACCTCTCGCGCCCTTGCGAACCGAGAGCCGGATCGATCATTTGAGATCGGTCCGGTTTTGGTGTCTTTTAATTGTGCATTGGTAGACTTGTACAAAGTCGGGTTCGGGCCGGATCCGGGTCGGGCTTTGAACAAAAATTATGCCCATTTGTCCGAGCGGGTTCGGGTCAAGCGGGTTATTCGGGCCGGCAAGGATGTCCAAGCCCGCCCGGACATCCGGACTCGGGTAGCCCGTCGGGACCCGTATATAAATTTATAAATAATTATTTTTTCATGTCCATTAAAAAACTAGAAAATCCTAGTATTATAATTACACTATCTAACATTACTTAAAATTCAGATCGTATTTATGCTAGCTTTTTAGGTGACAATGTGAAGGAACTATAATAATTAACTCTCTTTTGTACTAATTCTACAACCAATGACCCCAAGATATTTTTCGCAAACATATCTTTATTTATAAATATAAATATTTATTTTAAATATTTAATATATTCGGGTATTCGGGCGGGTTATCCGGGATATTCGGTCAAAAATATTGTCCGTGTCCCGCCCATGAATTCAGACGGGCCGGGCTTATTTACCCTTTCGGGTTAGAATTCTTGTCCAAGTCCGCCCATTTTTCCGGGCGGACGGTACGGGTTGGGCGGGTTAGTCCGACTTTGTTCAGGTCTATGCATTGGGCACTTATCTTGTATAGTGATGAAGACTCTCACTTAGGTTGACATATTTTAAGAGTGTGGGGGCTTATGTACCGGCCCTAACCACTGACAGGAACAAAAAAGTTCCGGCACTTAGCTAGAGTGCCTACGTCCCTCCGAGGCGTAGGAGCGGACATGGATCATGATCGACAAGTCGTAATTTATGCATGGTGGCAATACGACTTTAGTGGGTTATATAGAGGTGTCGGGTTAGGCCCTCACCCCTTACTATTCCATCCAAACTGATCTCGAAAAGAGATCGTAAACAATCAAGGTCACAAACAAGACTAGCATAATAGTCCTATCGAATATTTAAATAACGGAATAACGATAACAATGGGGTCATTAATTCTAGCAATCGATATTCCTAGGTTCGTTTTATTATTAGCAAACAAGTTGTTCCCAACATCGAGGAATTTCACGAAACGAGTTTATTAAGGCTACAAAGAGAAATTTCACTTGCCTTAGCTTTTACGATTGTGTACGAACGAACGAACGGAAATCGTTGACTTTACTCGGAACGGAGACTCGACCTATCGACACGAGAGGTACGAACGAACTTTAATAAGAATTTCTTTAATTCTTCTAAAGTTTTAAATGTCTCTTATATTCTTTTTATAAGAGAATTAATTACTAAATTATTATAATAATAATTTAGGTGGAGATGAATAAAATAATAATATTCCTTATTATTATTTTATATTGGTAAAATCCTTGTATTTCTTATAAATTCTTAATTCTTAATATTTAAACATTTTCATTCTTGGAAAACAATAACTTCCTTATTTAATTTATTAAAATATTCTTTTAATTTCACTTGCTAACTTCTTAATATAAATAAGCAAGGACAACCTTATAAAAGCATATGATATAATATTCAACCTAAAAAGGTATATTGAAATTTATAATATTCTTAGGATTATAAAAGTCCCTTATATCCTTATTAAAATATCTCAACTTAGTGTGATTATATAATATCACCTTTTTATTAAAAATATCCATAATAATACTTAAAATATTATTTTCTCATCAAAGAATATTTTATTAGTAACATTATCTTAGTAAAGCCTTATTTAGATATATAAACCATATTAAATAGAGGTAAAATATTAATAGGCATTCCTTCTTAGTATTTCCATAACTTAGCATAATATTAAAATTAAATAATCTTACTTACTTTATTCACATATATCTTCCCATACCTATAATTTATATAAAAATATGATCATGTCTTAAAAACTTATCTTATAAACAATAAGTATATAATTAAGATCACTAGAACAAGATATATTATCTTTTCTATTTTTAATTATCTTTTCAAACAAGGCAACTATTATAACTTAGCACTATTAATATTATATTATATATTAACTTATTATCACAATTGATGAAACCCGAAATAAACGCGCTATAAACGGGAATTAAATAAATACTAACTCTTGAGATTCGTACAACCGAACGGTTTTCGTACGTGGATTATTCCTCCTTCCCACCCCTCAGCCTGTTGTTTTTGTGCTCTTTACGAATAAAGCCTTTAGACTTTATATCGTTTATAGCGCGATCTCACTCGGAGATCAAACACGTCGAGCTTTGGCAAACGAGATAGTTCTCGAGCCAGAGGGGATTGTCGACCCTTATAATTACCTGATGGACTTGCTATATATATATATATAAACTGGGAGTTGCTTGCTTGTGCCCACCCAATCGATGTGGGACGAGACCTCACATTTATATCACTTTCAATTTGATATTCACGAATGAGTTCATTGTGGGATGCCACTTTGGCCTTGAATTGTTGACTTTTCAACCATTAACTTGTACACTGCATTGAATTGCATGCAATTCAATTCATTCATGTTATTGCTCACGTGAATTTGCATGAAATTCATTCATGTTGTTGCTAATTTATACATAGATGATATGCTTGGCGCGTATATGCAACGCGATATTCTTACTATTTCCCGCTTATATTACTAATTCGCCTTTAATTATTTAGCGGTTATTTCGCGCACCATCACAACCCCTTGGTTTGATGTCCTCGTTCCACGAGGGCAACGAGACAATAGACAGGTGCGCATGTCCTATCTATTTTCAACTTTGTGCAACGAGATCTAAACTCGAGATTAGGTGGAGTTTGCGCATTTTTCGAGAGTTGGGACCTCGTCCCTTAAGGTTTTAGCATACCTCTTTCGCTTAGAGCTAGGACCTCGTACTTTGAGAGTTAGCGAACCTTGTTCGCTTAGATTGTCAGGACCTCGTCCTTTTGAGAGTTTAGCGAACCTCGTTCGCTTAGATTGTTAGGACCTCGTCCCTAAGAGAGTTGCAGCCAACCCCGAGCCTCGCTCGGGTTGCGCGCTTTTCGAGAATTGGGACCTCGTCCCTTTTTAGAGAGTTTGGACCTCGTCCATTTTAGAGAGTTTGGACCTCGTCCATTTTTAGAGAGTTTTGACCTCGTCCATTTAGAGAGTCTAGACCTCGTCCATTTTTAGAGAGTTTGGACCTTGTCCATTTAGAGAGTCTGGACCTCGTCCATTTTAGAGAGTTTGGACCTCGTCCATTTTAGAGAGTCTGGACCTCGTCCATTTTAGAGAGTTTGGACCTCGTCCATTTTTAGAGAGTTTGGACCTCGTCCACTTAAAAAGTCTGGACCTCGTCCATTTTTAGAGAGTTTGGACCTCGTCCATTTTAGAGAGTCTGGACCTCGTCCATTTTAGAGAGTTTGGACCTCGTCCATTTTAGAGAGTCTGGACCTCGTCCATTTTAGAGAGTCTGGACCTCGTCCATTTTTAGAGAGTTTGGACCTCGTCCACTTAAAAAGTCTGGACCTCGTCCATTTTTACAGAGTTTGGACCTCGTCCATTTTAGAGAGTCTGGACCTCGTCCATTTTAGAGAGCTTGGACCTCGTCCATTTTTAGAGAGTTTGGACCTCGTCCACTTAGAGAGTTTGGACCTCGTCCACTTAGAGAGTCTGGACCTCGTCCATTTTTAGAGAGTTTGGACCTCGTCCATTTAGAGAGTCTGGACCTCGTCCATTTTAGAGAGTCTGGACCTCGTCCACTTAGAGAGTCTGGACCTCGTCCATTTTTAGAGAGTTTGGACCTCGTCCATTTAGAGAGTCTGGACCTCGTCCATTTTAGAGAGTTTGGACCTCGTCCATTTTTAGAGAGTTTGGACCTCGTCCACTTAGAGAGTTTGGACCTCATCCACTTAGAGAGTATGGACCTCGTCCATAAGAGAGTCTCCAACGCAAGCGGGAAGCGAGGGGTGGATTAGCGCACTTCCCGAGAATCTCCAACCCCAAGCAGAAAACGAGGGGTGGATTTTGCGCACTTTTCGCCAAACGGGAAGCTCGGCGGTCCCGCGTAAAATGAGGTTCGACGGCAACCACGAGCGGGAAGCCCGACGGTCCTGCGTAAAACGAGGTTCGACGGCAACCCAAGGGGGAAGCCGGCGTCCCGCGTAAAACGAGGTTCGACGGCAACCCCGAGGTGCCACACAGAGATGGCGGCCTCGCCAGCGCACGCCAAGGGCGAACCCCGTGGCACCGCACGGATATGGCGGCCTCGCCTGGGCACGCCAGGGGCGAACCCCGTGGCGCCGCACGGATATGGCGGCCTTGCCAGCGCGCGCCAGGGGCGAACCTCGTGACGCCGCACGGATATGGCGGCTTCGCCAGCGCACGCCAGGGGCGAACCCCGTGGCGCCGCACGGATATGGCGGCCTCGCCAGCGCACGCCAGGGGCGAACCCCGTGGCGCCGCACGGATATGGCGGCCTCGCCAGCGCGCGCCAGGGGCGAACCCCGTGGCGCCGCACGAATACCAGGGCTAACTAAAGAGGGAAGAGGACGCACTTACGTGATTATCCGAGAGTTAGGTCGGATAGGGAGAGATCATTCCCACAGACGGCGCCAATGATGAAACCCGAAATTAACGCGCTATAAACGGGAATTAAATAAATACTAACTCTTGGGATTCGTACAACCGAACAATTTTCGTACGTGGATTATTCCTCCTTCCCACCCCTCAGCCTGTTGTTTTTGTGCTCTTTACGAATAAAGCCTTTAGACTTTATACCGTTTATAGCGCGATCTCACTCGGAGATCAAACACGTCGAGCTTTGGCAAACGAGATAGTTTTCGAGCCAGAGGGGATTGTCGACCCTTACAATTACCTCATGGACTTGCTATATATATATATATATATATAAACTGGGAGTTGCTTGCTTGTGCCCAGCCGATCGATGTGGGACGAGACCTCACATTTATATCACTTTCAATTTGATATTCACGAATGAGTTCATTGTGGGATGCCACTTTGGCCTTGAATTGTTGACTTTTCAACCATTAATTTGTACACTGCATTGAATTGCATGCAATTCAATTCATTCATGTTATTGCTCACGTGGATTTGCATGAAATTTTATTCATGTTGTTGCTAATTTATACATAGATGATATGCTTGACGCGTATATGCAACGCGATATTCTTACTATTTTCCGCTTATATTACTAATTCGCCTTTAATTATTTAGCGGTTATTTCGCGCAACATCAACAACTACCATAGTTATTTAATAAAGTTTCTATCATTTAGAATCTTTACACCTAGAGATATGTCATACTAATATTTTATTATATAAATTTATTATCATATCCATCATCATTATAAAGTAGTTCATAAGTCTTTAAATTCTCTACACTTAGAGATATATTATAAAATAATAGCCATTTATCTTATAATCTTCTAAGTAGGCATTTTAATAATAGAAAGTTACAAACTTTAAACTAGTAACTTTATATAAAAATACTTTTACATGAGTTCTTATTATTATATTTTCCTCTTATCACCAACTCTTTTTAAGGACATGTAACCACCTTATGTTATAAAAGGTATTAATATAACATATTATGTTATACTATTTCTAGTACTTTATTTATCTAATAAATTCCCAAGTGTTGTTTTAAATAAACATTATGTCATACTTTCCTTATTTATTTTAACAATATAACTTACTTAACTTATTAAAAAGGGGTTTCCATGTCTAGAAATATTATCTTATAAAATATGGCATGCAACCATTTATATTATATCTTTTGTCTTTCTTCACTTAATCATATAAACTTATCTTATGACAAAAATACCTTATCTATATTATTTCCAAGTTTATAATATGATTTTTAAAGGCATACAAGTAGTTTCTATCAATAAAGTCTTAAATTAATAAATCCCATTTATCTAGTTCTATTTTCTTTAATTCATTAAAATAAAATACAACCAAGTTAATGTATTTTTTAAAAAAAATCAGAATCTTCATATAAAAGAAATCATCTATAATATTCTTATAATTTATTTAATATCTTGCCAAAATTATCTTCTTTTATTACTTCACATGCATGTTAGTTTTATTCAATTTAATTAAATAAATATCATATAAATGTGAGAAATATTTTTAAAAATAGATGTTAATTAAAATATAGGTCGGAAAATTATACCAAGCGAAAACGAGAGCGGAAATGGCACGGATTTCGAGGTGGTTGGCCCACACCTCTTTTCTTTCTTCCCAAGTGAAAAAAAAATCAGCACAACTAGCCAACTTCGCCGGTGTGCTACGTCGTCGTCGGAAGGCCAATGGGGGCGCTTCAAGCGACAGTCGGTAGCTGGACACCCCCTCTACCAACTGTTGGAAACGGCTCGGGCTACGGCGGCTTGAAGGCGGCGTACGGTGGTCGGAAACTTCGGTCGTCGCTAGCCCGTTCTCTTGGAGTGGGTGGAAGTTGGTCGTCGAGGTAGGTTCGCTCCGTCCTAGCGGTGACACCAGTAAAGGGGTGGGGAGGAAAGTTGCGACAGCTGAAACCTATCATCCCCCTCTTTCTACTGTTGGCACAAAGTCCGGAAAAGGATGTGTAACGAAGGCATACGAGCCTGGCGAATATCGCTCGTTACCAGCCCGGAAAGCCCGAAAATTGCACATAGTCGACTGGTTTGGATGCATTTTTGGCTCGATTTTTGTGGTGTTTGTGTCCAATTGATTGAGGGGTTTTGTAGGCAATTACTTCATCTATATTTAGGGACTTGAATCACACAATTTGGTTGAGAAACGAGCTCGGAATCGGTCTTTGAAGATCATGCACAACTAGTGCAAAAATCTGGAATTGTTTTCTGATAAAATTCAGCATTTAAGTGAGGAAGAAGAATCTGAATTTTTTGTGGTTTTTAGGGGGACGAAAATGGGAGAAGAGAAAGAGATGATGTGCTCTTCTAGCTTTCACAAGTTCCCTTTGCATAGGTGAAGTAGAAGGTTGAAGAAAAGGGGAGAAAGGAGGCCATTGGTGAGGGTGGAGGTGGCTTAGAAGAATGGAGAAGAGGGGGATTGGATGGTGTGGAGGTGGTATAAGAGACAAGACCTCTCACCCATCTCCATTGTTGATGAGACAAGCACCTAATGCATGTCTTATGAAAGTTTCTAAAGGAGAAGTAGATAAAAAGAAGAATTTTCCTTAAGATACAAGAAGTACTTGATGACATGGTGGTGTGGGAGGTGTTTTTAAGTAGAGAGGGTGCATGAGGTTGGGGGTTCAAGTCCCATCTCTAGCATTTTTATTCTCCACCACACCCTTTTATGTTCATTTTTCTCTTTTATGTTCATTTTTTTTTAAATATAAGTTAACAGAAATTCAATCAAAGAATCGTTTATAATTAATTATTTAAATTTTTATGTGCTATCAAGTTCAAATTTTAACCAATATTATTATTATTATTATTATGAAAAATCATAATAAAGAACATCTTGTTATTTTAAAGAAATAATTAAATTAATAAAAATAACGATTTCTTCTTATTAGAAATTGTGGTTATTACAATGACAATTCTGACTTTGCAAAGTTAACCTATTGTCCCGACGCTGCTCCATAGGCATGGAGAATATTGACGATTTCAAGAGCCTGTTGACAAGTTGCTCTAGCAAACATCACACTGTCATCCGCAAAAAATAAATGAGAAACAAAGGGGGCATTTCTAGCGATTCTGACACCATTAAGCCTTCCAGCCGCCTCGCTCTCCCTAATCAGCCCCGCTAACCCCTCATCACATAACAGAAACAAATAGGGTGATAATGGATCGCCCTGACGAATCCCTCTCTCTGGCCAAAACATTTAGGAAGGAGTGCCATCTATTAAGATCGAGAAAGAGACCGACCTGACACATTTCATGATCAAATCCACCCATCTACCATGAAATCCCAACTGCATCATACAACTTTCTAAATAAGGCCATTCAACCCTATAATAGGCCTTTGCCATATCCAATTTGAGAGCCATAAAACCCATCTTGCATGTCCTCTTCATTTTCATGTAGTGAAAATTTTCAATCGCCGAGAGAACATTATCTGTAATCAGACTCCCTGGGACAAAAGCACTCTAAGCTGGAGAAATAACCTTATGCAGGACCATCTTCAACCTGTTAGCTAACACTTTGGAAACAATCTTGTAACACACATTGCATAAACTAATAGGTCTAAGATCCGTCATGCGATAAGGGTCTTTAATTTTTGGGATTAAGGAGATAAAAGTATGATTCAAGTTTTCTGGAAAAGGCGCACCATTAAGAATACCAAGACAAAAATGTATAACATCATTGCCTAGAATATTCCAATGGTGTTGGTAAAATAAAGCTGATATTCCATCCGGACCAGGAGATTTAAAAGGGTGTATAGGAAAAAGGGCAGAATGTACCTCTTCTCCAGTGAAGGGGCGTAAGAGCTCGACGTTATCATCCTCCGATATCATAGGCGGGATTCCTTGAGGAACCGTGTTTGAGAGTGCATTAAGGTCAGTTTTAAACAGGTTACAAAAGTAATCAACCACCACCGACGTCTTCCCCTTTCTACTCCTCCTCACCATACCTTCCTCATCAACTAGCCTTCTGATCTTATTTCTTTTCTTTCTACCATTCGCCTTCTGATGAAAGAATGATGTATTTTTATCCCCCCACTTGAATTCGTTTGCCTTAGCCCGTTGGTACCACAACGTCTCTTCCTTAGCCATTAAATCCTCCTGAACCCTTTCGAAGCTCTTTCTAAGACGGACTTGATCCCCAGACATTCCTTTCTTACGCAAACTACGAAGCTGCTCATGGACTTTTTGCAATCTCACCAAAATATTGCCAAACTCCACTCTATTCCATTCCTTCAGCGAAGCAGAACAATGATCAACTTTTTCAGCAATGGGCTCGACTTCCCCACCATAACCCGGTCTATTCCATTCATTATGAACAACATGGTGGCCACCATCATTCGCTGTCCACATTGCCTCGAAATGGAAAGGTCTTGGTCCTCTAGTTTCATTCTCTTCGACTTCTTCATACCGAAATAATTTCACCATAATAGGCACATGATACGAGCCTTCACGACTGAGATGTCTCACATTCTCCCCCGGAAAAAGCTCGGACCATTTCTCATTAGCAAAAGCCATGTCAAGCCTTTCCACAATAAACTCCCAATCCTCTCTCCCATTATCCCATGTATAGCGCGATCCCACGAAGCACAGTTCCCAAAAACAACAACAACTTTCTAACGCTTCTCTGAATTTAAGGACCTCTCCCATTTCAATAGGCAACCCACCTATTTTATCTTCAGCACTAAAAACTTGGTTAAAATCTCCCATACAAATCCACCCCTCATGTGTGTCCTCCCCTAACCTCCTCAGAAGTCCCAATGACTAAAATTTTTCTTCCTTAACCGGCCATCCATAGAAACCCGTCACCCTCCACCCCCCTCCATCGTCATTGCATCGCACCATGGCATCAATGTGATGTGACGTGTATGATTTTATTGACACATTAACCTCCTCCTCCTACAGTAGACATAGCCATCCCGCCCTCCCCACACAATCCACCGTAAAACACCCCGCCATGCCCATCTTATTTCTTACAGCCTCCATCTTATTACGATCGCATTTGGTTTCCATTAAGAAAACCATCTTAGGGGACTCTCTTCTGACCAAGTTGATGAGATGACCAACTGCACTGGCCTTCCCCAATCTCCGACAGTTATAATTTAACAGACTCATGGCGTTCGGTAGGAAGGGTTCTGCCCCCCCCCCCCCCCCCGGGTTGATGGAGTAAAAATGTTTTTTTTTGTTGCTACTGCCACATCCACCATTTCAACCTCTCCTTCCTCTCTGTTCCTTTTTAACGTCGCTTCAATCTCCTATTTTCCTCTTTCAACTTCCCTTGCTTGTCTCTTGCATTTTTTATGACCCCCTCCTTGATCTTGTACTTTTTCTGGTGCTATCACAACAATCTCATTCTCCCTAGTAGTACGTGTGTTGCTTGCATCATCATCAAGTTCAGTATCACTCGTTCTTTTATCACTTCTTTCTACTATCTCTGCCCCCATTTTTATTGTGCTCCCTTCAGTCACTCCTTCTGCTTTCTTCGTTGTACCACTATCCCCCTCTTTATCATTCCGATCAAGATTAACCTGCTCCAATCTAAGCTGAACTAATGTTGTTTCTTTGTCAGTCAACACTTCTTTCCCCTTTAGCTATTTTGTGATTCCTGCGTTCTCCTTTTGCCCTGCTTCTTCTTCACTGGTGTCTTCATCGAAAAGAGCCAAAGATTTACGAACTGAACGCCCAACATTTTCTCCCTCATCAGTCTTTTCTCCTTACACAGACCTTTTATGATCCTCCTTTCATTCTCTTTTTCAGCCTCCAAACTTTGATATCCTCTCTTCTGTGGGGAAGCACGTAACCACTCCGCATATTCGTGATGTTGATCTTTCTCATCATCCTCATTACAATCAGTTGCAACGTGCCCTAAAACTCCGCACACGTAGCAAAAGTTTGGCAATTGTTCATACTTTATTTCATCCCATACCTTCTTCCCATTGATCTTCATCACTAAACCTCTCCTTAATGGTTTCATCACATTGACCAGCACCCTCACTCGGATATACTTTGCACAGATTAGGGTTTCATCCTCATCAACTTCCTGCAATCCTCCGAAAACTTTACCAATAATCTCCGCTGTCTCCAATGTCATCGTGTTGAGGGGAAGATCATACACTCGGACCTAGAACGACACTGTATCAACCATAATCTTTGAAGGTTGTTAATTCCCCGGTTCCTTCAACTCAAGCAAAGCCTTATCAAATGCCTAAGGTCCTCCACGGAGCACTGAATCTTTATCCGCTTTATTAGCAAACCGAAACAGGAAGAGATTCTGTCTCAACTCTCGAAAGATGAACCCTTGCCTTAACTTCCACGCTCCCTTCATGGTTGCGTTAAGCGCAAAGGAATTAAACGGTCTTGCTATCATTAGGGTTCCAACAAGAGCAAGATTATTTTTAGCATTCTTAGTTTCATTCGTCCCTACTATTCCATCAAAGACTTCGGCTTCTTCCGCTGTTAACTTCAAATCCTCTTTCGTCCTCCTTCTTCCATACTTCAAAACCTGTTTCAACTGACCTCGTATAACACTCTCGAGCACTGGTGAAACCCGCACGAAATCGGCGAGAATACCCCGGCTCCTTCGGCCCTAGACCGGAGAGAAGAAAGACGATCAAGAAAACTGTAGTGCAGTCGCTCGAATCGCCCGTAAGCCCTAGGGTTTTTACAAGTTACCCTTAGTTTTTCACCTATTGCTTGTATACATAGATTGAACATGTAGTATTGTATAATGTATGATTGGAGGTAAATTGTACAAGGTGAATTATTCACCTTCTTCACCTCCTTATTTCCATGCATGAATCATGGAGACTTAACAAAGTTTTACCCCACCTTTGGCCTATAAATATGGCCATCATCCATTGTAGAACTTGCACCAAAGTAGAGTAAGAAATACACTCTCTAAAGTTCTTACTCTCCCTCCCTCTCTTCTAATGATCTAAAAGTTCTCCTAAAATTGTTTAAGTGTTCTTTCCAAAAGTTGAAGTGGTCTTACTTTTATAAATCTTTTCATAACACGTTATCAACACAAGTCTCTAATTGCCAATTGAGCTTCTCTAATCACCAAGGTATAAACTCTATCTCTTCTTAATCTTAACCATGCATGAAGTTTATTTCCTAAAACCGTTTTGAGGAGTATGCTCTGTAGTTTCCCGATTTGGGATCCTCTACATCAAAAACTCGTAAATCCTTCTAGATTTGAAACAATTTCTTACTAATAACTCATGTTTTTGGATATGTACAAGATACAAACAAAATATTATATTTGCTTACCTCTTTTTAATGTTTAACCCGATTTCACCTCCGAAAATCCTCACATTCACCACTTGGATTGGAAGTAAGTTTTAACCAAAAAGATTATGAGCATGATGTTGGTAATCACAATAAGAACAAGGCAAATGAAAAGCTCAATCATAAATCTCCTATTACCAGCTCTAAGACGACGCATAATCTCGTTGTCGCCCATGGAGAATGTCGAAAGAAAAAAATTGGTTAAGGCAGTCGAAATATGGAAGTGGAGGAAGGAGATAAGGTCGGAACTAAAAAGGTGAAAAAAGGGGATGAAGGAAACCGGACTTTGTAAGGACTTTAAGGACTTCGGACTTCGGACTTTTAAGGAGCTCGGACTCTAAGGACTTTAAGGACTTTAAGGATTTCAAAATTCCTGCTAAATACTATTCTTTTCATTTCGTATGTTCTTTTACTTTTGTCTTACGATATTGTCTATGCCTACATCTATATTGATTGACTACTTCTTTGACTCACACAATATTTCTTTATGCATTTTGAATATATCATCTACATGCATGCCTTTATTGTTTGATATGACATGTCATTCAATCGTCCAATACACGACTCATGTATTATAATATTGATTATGTTTGCATATCTTTATATGTAATAACTAATGGAAAACATCGCTAAAAGGGAGTTTGACATCCTTGATTTGTCGGGCCAAAAATACCTCGAATGGAGGGTTGATGCCATGTCTCACCTCAAGGCAAACGACCTTGATGAAACAATTGTGGCAAACAATAGTGCTGCCCTACAAGAAAAGGCAAAAGCCATTGTGTTCCTCCACCACCACATTCATGAGAGTCTCAAAACTAAGTACTTATTTGTGGAGGATCCAAGAGAATTGTGGGCGAGCCTAAATGAGCGATATGCTCATCAAAATGAAGTTTTGCTCCCACAAGCAACACATGAATGGAACACTATAAGGTTCCAAGACTTTAAGTCCATCACTGAGTATAACAATGATATCCACAATATCACTTCTCAATTGAGACTGTGTGGTCAAACGATCACCCAGCAAGAAATATTGGAGAAAACTTTCTCCACTATGCATGCTTCAAATATATTGTTGCAACAATAGTATAGAGAAAGAAATTTCAAAAGATAATCTGACTTGTTGAAAGTACGGTTGGTTGCTGAAAAGAATAATGAGCTCCTAATGAAAAACCACAACCTGAGGCCTACTGGCTCAACAACTGCCCTAGAAGCAAATGTTATGAACAAAGCGTTTCATGATAGAAACGACAATGAGCGGGGGCAGCAATCACACCGTAATAATGGCGTGGACGTGGTCGTGGTAACTATGGGAGTCGTGGTGGCCATGGTGGTCGTGGTGGCCATGGGCATGGTCGATCCTACAACAAAAGCCACGATAATCACCATGAGAACCATGGTTACAAGGGGGATGTGAAGCAAAAGGTCCAAACGGGTCCATCAGGATCCTCCCAGAAATCCAAATCAACATGCTACAGATGTGGCATGACTGGTCACTGGTCAAAGATATGCCGCACAGCTCCATATCTAGTGAAGCGATACTAAGCTAAAAAGGATAAAGAAAGGGCTACCGAGACCAACTACATCGATAATAAAGATGTGGATAGGTCACCTGTGACTAATCTGGATGTCAATGGCTTTCTCAACCTTGAGAATGATGATGGTTATGCCTTAGGGGCTTAAATGAAAAGCACAAGCCCCTAAATATCTCTATTATCTCCCATGTTATTGTATAATACTTTCAATGTCTTTTATATCTCATGATTTTAGCCTCTATCTCGTAGGACTTTGTATAATAAATCTTTGTATGATAGAACTTGTATAATATATCTATCCTTGTATAATATATGAAGCTTTTATCAATGCCTTAATTCTCCTTTTCTTTATATTTATAGCAAAACATGGACTCACCTAAGGTGAAACTCGATGGGAATGAGCAATGTCTTTTAGACAGTGCAACAACACACACCATCTTGAGGAGTAAAGAATACTTTACCCAATTAAGAGCCTTTGAAGGCAATGTCACTACAATATCTGGTGTGTCAAAATTCATGGAAGAGCTTTCTTTCTACTCCCAAAGGGAACAAAGCTAGTAATAAATGACACACTATATTCGAGTAAATCTCGAAGGAATTTACTAAGCTTTAAAGATGTGCGTCTAAATGGGTTTCATATGGAAACCATGAATGAAAATGGGAGAGAATACTTGTTCATCATAAAACATGAGTCTAGCCATTAACAGATTCTCGAAAGGATGCCAACACAGACCTCCGGATTATATCATACATACATTTATCCATTTGAGGTCAATGTAATGTTTAACAAAAGGTCATGACCAAGTTGCATTCACATTATGGAATGACCGATTGGGTCATCCAGGAGCAATAATGATGCACAAAATCATAAAGAGCTCACTCGGACATACATTAAAGAACATTAAGGTTCTTCCGTCCAATGATTTTAATTACAGTGCTTGCTTACTTGGAAAGCTAATTATCAGGTCTTCTAAAAACAAGATTGCAAGTGAGAATCCTGCATTCTTAGAAAGAATCCAAGGAGATATATGTGGGCAAATTACTCCACCATGTGGACCATTTCGATGCTTTATGGTGCTAATTGATGCATTTACACGTTGGTCACATGTAAGCCTATTGTCAACAAGAAATGTTGAATTTGCTAAACTCCTTGCCCAAATAATTCAATTGAGGGCCCAATTTCCGGAGTATACAATAAAGAAAATCTGGCTTGATAATGCAAGAGAATTTACATCTCAAACTTTCAATGACCATTGTATGTCAATTAGGATTTATCTAGAGCATCCGGTGGCTCATGTTCACACACAAAATGGTCTCGTTGAATCATTGATAAAGCAATTGCAATTAATTGACAGAACATTATTTATGAAATCAAAATTACCACCATTGGCATGGGGACATGCAATATTACATGCAACAACCTTAATTCGATTAAGGCCAAGTGCAAACCATGAACATTCCCCTATGCCACTTGTGTCTGGTAAGGAGCCAAACATTGCACACTTAAAAATATTTGGATGTGCAATTTATGTCCCTATTGCTCCACCTCAACGCACAAAAATGGACCCCAAAGAAGATTGGGAATTTATGTTGGTTTTGAATCACCCTTGATAATCAAATATCTTGAACCAACAACTGGTGATTTATTTACAGCAAGATTTGTTGATTGCCATTTTGATGAAAATACATTCCTAGCCTTAGGGGGAGAAAAGAAAAATGGGGACCCACATGGGAAAGAAATCACATGGAATGCAACCGCATTATCCAATCTTGATCCAAGAACAAAAAAGTGTGAACAAGAAGTACAATGGATCATTCATTTGTAAAATGTTCCAAATCAGTTACCAGATGCATTTACTGAAACAAAGAAGGTAACCAAATCACATATACTTGCAGCAAATGCTCATGCAAGAATTGAAATACCCACTAGATTGCCAAATACATCCATCACAAGTGAGTCTATGACACGCCGAAAGTGTGGTAGACCGTTAGGCTTAAAAGATTTGAAACCAAGAAAGGTAAGGAGCCAAAATGGTATAGCAGGAGAAGCCACAATGGATCATGAGAATGATGATAAAGGCAAAGATATTGAAAATGAGAATACCTCAATAGAGGGTGATATTCTAGATAAGAATAATGATATCAACAATTTTAAGATTTCCATAAATTATGTGTCCACATGCACATAATGGAATCGAAAAGATATAATTGTCGATGATGTATTTGCCTACTCAGTGGCTAGTAATATAGTAATTGAAGATGATGATTTTGAGCCAAAACTGGTCAATGAATGTCGACGAAGAAAAGGTTCCCCAAAATGGAAAGAGGCTATTCAGGCAGAACTAAAATCGCTTGAAAAGCGAGAGGTCTTTGGACTAGTAGTCCGTACACCAAATTAAATGGTGTGAAATCGGTCGACTATAAATGGGTCTTCGTACACAAACGAAATGAGAAAAACGAAATTGTAAGATATAAAGCAAGGCTTGTAGCACAAGGTTTTTCTCATATCCATGGACTTGATTATGAAGAAACATACTCTCCGATAGTTGATGCAACTGCATTGAGATTCCTAATTGGCCTGACTGTCTTTGAAAAATTACAAATGTGCCTCATGGATGTCGTTACAGCATATTTATATGGATTACTTGATACAGACATCTACATGAGAGTATCAAAAGGACTCAAGCTGCATGAGGCCAATAATTGTGGACCTCGAGAAATGTTTTCCATAAAATTGAGGAGGTCATTATATGGATTAAAGCAATCTGGGCGAATTTGGTACAACCACCTAAGTGAATACCTTATGAAAGAGGTATACAAGAACGACACTGTTTGTCCTTGTGTTTTTATCAAGCGACCCGAAAAGGGATTTGCTATTATCGTAGTTTATGTTGACGATTTAAACATCATCGGAACTTCAAATGAACATATACTATGAAAATTTGATGAAAGAATTCGAGATGAAAGATCTCGGACAGACAAAGCTCTGTCTTGGCTTACAAATTGAGCACTTAAGGGATGAAATTTTTATCCATCAGTCTAATTACACTGAGAAAGTTCTTAAAAGATTTTACAAGGACAAAACGCATCCCTTGAACTCTCCCATGGAAGTTTGATCCCTCAATGTAGAAAAGGATCAATTTCGTCCTCGAGAAGAGGATGAAGAGGTTCTTGGTCTTGAGGTACCATATTTAAGTGAAATTGGTGCTTTAATGTACTTAACTAACAATACAAGGCTAGATATTGCTTTTGCAATAAATTTGTTGTCCATGTATATATAGCACTGCACCCACAAGGAGGCATTGGAACGGGATTAAACATGTATTCTGCTACCTCCGAGGCACACATGATCTTGGGTTGTATTACCATAAATAAAGGGATACGACCTTTATTGGATATGCAGATGCAGGGTACTTGTCTGATCCACACAAAGCCAAATCGCAAAATATTTATGTGTTCACATATGGAGGTACTGCCATCTCTTGGAGATCAACAAAGCAGATCGTGACTGCCACATCATCAAATCATGCAGAATTGATTACTTTATATGAGGCATGAAGAGAATGTGTGTCCCTTCGATAAATGATTCAATTCATCCAGAAAGAAAGTGGAATGAAGCCTATCACTGATGATCCAACAATATTATATGAGTATAACTCAGCATGCGTTGCTCAAATGAAGAAGGCTACATCAAAGGAGTCCGCACAAAGCACATATCCCCAAAATTCTTCTCCACTTGTGAATTGGAAGAATCTGGTGAAGTGGACATTCAACAAATTCGGTCAAATGACAACTTGGATGACTTGTTCACAAAGTCTTTAATCCCCAAGAAAATTTGGAGAATTTGTATCCAGAATTGGAATGTGCAGACTTCGAGACATACGTTGAAGTCAGGGGGAGCATCATACGCGTTGCACTCTTTTTCCCTTCGATCAAGATTTTACCCCACTGGGTTTTACTTGACAAGGTTTTTTTAATGAGGCAGCATCAAGGCGTACAATGGGATTAATGGTTGCACTCTTTTTTCCTTCGTTCGGGTTTTTATCCCACTGGGTTTTTCCTGACAAGATTTTTAACGAGGCAACATCTACCCATATCTTACAACATCAAAAGAAGGTGAATATTCAAGGGGGAGTGTTACGAAAATATCCACACATACAATGCTACAAGTTACCCTTAGTTTTTCACCTATTGCTTGTATATATAGATTGAACATGTAGTATTGTATAATGTATGATTGGAGGTAAACTATATCAGGTGAATTATTCACCTTCTTCACCTCGTTATTTACATGCATGAATCATGTAGACTTACTAAAGTTTTACCCCACCTTTGGCCTATAAATATGGTCATCATCCATTGTAGAACTTGCACCAAAGTAGAGTAAGAAATACACTCTCTAAAGTTCTTACTCTCCCTCCCTCTCTTCTAATGATCTAAAAATTCTCCTAAAATTTTTTAAGTGTTCTTTTCAAAAGTTGAAGTGGTCTTGCTTTTTTAAATCTTTTCATAACATAAACTTATTTATCAACTAGTTTATTTCCTATTTATCATTTTGGTAGAAAAGGAGGGTTATACCCATCTATATATATATACTAAAGAAGTCACTTTTCTGACACATGTCAGCCTCGCATTCATTATGCCTATGTGTCGCTTCCATATTCAATTCGCCTATGTGGCGCCACATCATCAACACTTTAAAAAAATTCAATACTAATTTGAAAAAAGATATTTATAATTATTTTATTTTATTTTTATATAGGTTTGTGATGAGGCATTTTTTAGTCGTTTATCTATCGAAGAATCCTAACTTAACCAAACTTAGTAGAATGGTAAGTAAGGGTCGATCCCACAAAGACTCGTGTAAATATGTTATTACTTGAGTGCCAAGTAACCAAGATGGGGGGATTTTGTGAATGATTTTCTAATTCTAAGATGCAAACTAAAAACTAACTATGAATGCAAATATGATTTTGTTAAACAAGTATGAGAAAAGCGTGTTCAACTAGTTAAATCCATCATAAATATGCTTATTGATCATTGATTCTCTTGATTCTCAATTCACTTGAATAATCTATTGTGGATTATGCTCCTACTAAGGATTATGACCCAAACTTCAGAAATAGTTGAAAGAACTAACAGTCTAAACAACCCTAATCATTTAACAACCTAAGACAACGTTTAGATTCAATTAAATAACAGCTTTACAAATCAAGTTATCAATAGAAGCAAACACTTAGAGCAAACAAACATCTAAGTTATTTGTGGATTTATTCCCTTCTACAATTGAATAGCCCGAACGGGTCCAAACAATTA
Source organism: Fallopia convolvulus (assembly GCA_964016875.1). NCBI lineage: Eukaryota > Viridiplantae > Streptophyta > Magnoliopsida > Caryophyllales > Polygonaceae > Fallopia > Fallopia convolvulus. The sequence goes on from OZ024718.1 coordinate 25,196,862, forward strand.
TAGATGCTACTTTATATAATCAACCCTGAACGGGACTTAATCCGATTAGTTGTAAATTAACCTAGAAATTCTATTAGGTGGCCAATCTGTAATACCCCGTCTTTACATCGGGGCACTACTCGATAGTAGACCACACATGGGTCTACTTGAGCCAACCTGACAACAAGATCACTCGGATCTTACAACTCGGGCACGACGAGAAAATACAAAGAAAACATCCAACCTGTATTTATAAACCAAAGTATGGAAAACATGCATGAATTCTCCAATCGACATAAACTACACCACCACTTGTGAGCACTTTATTGACATCATAGTATCTTTTCCTTAACAAAATCAAACATTATGCAAAATAAGTAACCACCATTCACCCAACTGAACCCAATCCTAATGACACGGCCTTCAACGACTCGTACCATCATTTTGTCGGGGTTCCATCATGGTTTCTTGATCCTAATCCTTACCTGGAACTAAAAAACAAATCCCCGAAGGGTTAGCTAACAATTCTAATATGCACTAACTAGTAAACACAATATGCAGTAGCAAAATCAATTTAAGAAAATATTAGCAAGAGTAGTAACACAATAGTTCTCATATAATATATTCACAACATCAAACAAATGCACAACAATACCTATAATCATAAGGCGCACAAAATAGCATTTAATACCATACAACACATAATAATAATTGTATATTAGTTCAATTTAATATCATCATACTCATCTTCTGCATCAATAATCGTTCAATCATAACTCATCAATTCTCATTCATCATATCAGTTATCTAACAAGCATGGCATCCTCCAGCCTTACACGGGGTAGTGGACATCGGCCTCCACCATATATCTGAACCACTCACACCCTCATCCTTCACCTTCTTACCCCTGGTCAAGCCTCCTCGGGAGCACTCACCAAAACATTTTATTATAATTTTGAAGGGGCCCTCCTTGACATACAACTAAGTTAGGGATGTCTCCGCCTTCCCGACTATCCCTAATTGTAGCCGTATCGGTTAGGTGCCAATGAAATTGAATGAAATACAGAATATTATCATCTATTATATTTTTCCAAAATAACGAATTATCCTCAAATAGACATATATAATATATAGGAATGAATCCCAAAATACAGCTCTACACATCATATCTACACATCCAACACACATCAAAATTGATAACTAAGTAAGTCTAGGCGACTTACCTCGAAGACGAACTCCCAAGGCCAAGAAACAACTAACTAACACGCAACGTGGAACCCTGTCTAAGACAGATTGTAATATCCCTCATTTTTTATAAAGGGTAAAAAATGTAATTTTATATTTTCCTTTTACATAATAAAATATGTACATATTTTATTTCTTAGAGTTATAATGATATAACATTTAGGTTAAGACCATATTTAAAGGTTACAAAAATTATTCCTCATATTATAAATGTTAATTATGAACCATAAGAATTATGGTTTTATGATTATTATATATGATAAAATGTAACCATTAATAATATGTGTCTTATGTATTAATTAAAATTATAAAAGAATAATTATAACTACTAAAGCTTATATAGAAATGTCATAGTATATTTCTAAAATTTATAATAAATACTTTTTGGTAAAGTTAATCAAATAAATTATTTTTGAAAAATTATAATATTTAAAAAAATATTTTATATCCTTATAGATTATTTTTACTAGTAATTTCTATTAAAAGGGTAAATTGAGAATAGTCTAGTTTAACAAAAAAAATGGGATCGCTCTCTCCAAGGGTCGAACTCTCGACCTCTTGCCCACACGCACACTGAGGACCAATTGTACTAGTCTATCTTTCAAACCTCAAGGGAAAGGTTTTTCTTATTAAACTTAATCTGCGAGAGAACTTCATCTTCAACCTTCAGACCACGAACGACGCTTTAATTTTCGACCTTGTCTCGAGAAATTATGGCACCACGTCGACAATTGTGTACAACCTTATCCAAAATTTATGGATCCACGTCAGATTGGAGTTCAATCGGTTGGTTTCCATGGATTAATTCGGATTTAATGGGAGTTAAGTAAAATCTTTCAAGGAGTTGTAACCGATGCTTCAATCGGTATAAATAGGGTGAGGGTTTTGTCCAAGGTCCATACCCAATCTGTTCTCCAGCCTCAATCCCAGAAAGAAAGAGTTTAATAATCTAGGTCGGAGGTTGCTCGGATCTGGGCATAGTTTGTGCCAAAGGAGTCGTCGGAGGTTGATTCCGTCACCACTGTTCGGGTCCTAGCGTTGTTTCAGGTACGCCGGGCTGGTGCGAGGGTGGTGGTGCCGCCGCCGCGGGCTCGCCCTCGTCTCCGCCGGTTCCTTTCCTTGCTATTGTGCGACCGCTGTGCAAGTTGCGTCTTTCAGCAATTGTTGTACTGTTGTGTTGCTTTAAACATGGGTTAGAAATTAGGGTAGATTAGAAATAAAAAAACAATTAAGAAAAAAAAACAATAATCTACTATATATAAATAGGATCAAAGATTCTGGATTATGTAACAAGACTACAATCGTTGTTTAAAAAAACCCATTACCCTTTAATTCATGTAACACCCCCTTTTTATATAGGGATATTACCGCCAGTGACCCCGAGATTAAACTCTCGAAGTCGCCTAAGGCTTACAGTAATTACAGAACTTAACCAAAAACTTTAAAATGCGGAAGATACATATATATAAAAGATGCGGAAGTCGAATACAATAGTTGAATAAACTTGAACGGATACAAAATTTAAATGGAAAGGGTCCCACAAGTGGGAACCTCGACCCTTAAAATTATTCTAACTTATTCTAAACTAACCACCTTCACTCTAGCTGCTCCTCAAGCTTGCTTCTCATGATCCTCGACGTAGAACTCCACTCCTGATGTGTCGCGACGAGAAATGCGATGGACACCAGCCGACCATGCAAGGAAAATAAACGGTCGGTTAGTCTTTTGACAGACTAAGCAAATGGGGTTTTGGAAGGTGGTTCGGTTTTTAGGAAGGTGCGAGTTGGGATGTTGAGTACCGAATGAAAGCCAGACCCATCCTCGGACCTCGTGCCTCCTAGGAAAACTATGATTTGAAGAAACAGAATGAGAACGTCACCCAAGGGTGAGTCTCGATTTATAAGAGAGATGTACTTATGTCGGGAACTTGGGTTTCACACATTTAGTCAGGTGGGTGATTAAACCCCTCGTTGATCACGTTTCCCTCTACCAACCTCACCGCATACGTGTTGTGCGAATTCAGATTGGAGCCAGAGAATTACGGAATCCGAGAGTAAGGATGGCATTCCATTTTGTACTAGCCTTCCTATCATTTTAATTGTCGCCAATGGGAGCCTATTTAATCTCCACGAATTTTAAGAATTTCAATATCGTTCCACTTGGAATTAAGCACACAGTTTAAGTAAGACAGAATGTGGGTTACGGCCCCACGGAAATACTCAAAGGTTGGGTGGCGAACCCAAACTAACACGAGCTACGTGCCATCACCCCTCATCGAGCGAGCGGGTATTGACCATGGTCTTAAAGGTAGAGCAACTGCTCAAGATTAAAGTCGAATGAATCGAAGCGTATAGCAAAAAGTACGCACATACAAGCCTACTCATCTAGGCACACATACCACAAGGCAACGACCCTACAGTCCATCTAGCGTAACCTAAGTACAACTAGAAATAATGTCATTAAAACTAGAACAACATACATCCTAGATTCATTTTATTTCATACAAGAGTTCCCAACATAGTCATAAAACAGTTTAAGCACAAGAAAACATATAATAAGATATGTAACACGCTTGATAAAACGAGTGATGCATAAACGATTCTATATGGAAATCGAACCCAAACCACTTGCCTCGAAATTGGCGTAGACGGGTTACGAATAGATCACTCTCGATTACTGACTCGAACTTGTTCCTGTTCCAATCAACCACAAAATAAATTGTCGTCAATTTATTTTGTTCCTTCGATAACGTTGAATTTCAAGGAATCATAACGGATTTAAGTTTATAAAAATATAAACTTTACACATTATATTAATAATTTTCTTTTTATTAATATAATGCAATTCATTTATGAATTATATAATATCTTCATATTATTTACTTTAAACTTTTCCTTATAAAAATATTAACCTCATATATATATTAATATTAATAAAATACCTTATTAATACATTTTTATAATCTTACTAAGATGCTAATAAAAATCATACTTTTATTAAAATTCCCATCTTTTCATAATCTTAATTTTTAAAAAGATAAAACTCATTCAACTTCCTAATTTTATTTAAAGTACACATGACTCCCGTGAGATTTAGTTTTAATACAAACAAATCACCAAACATCATTTAATAAAAATGACCCATTTAAATCTTGGAGACCCTTAAATTATTATCAAAATAACTTCATATCTATCTTCAACTATATTAGTATCTACTTTTCTTATCAAAGGGATTTTTTTTAAAAACAAAACTACGAATTTGTTTTCTTTTTAATTAGCTAAATCTGATTTACTATATATATCAAATATATATTTAAAATTAAACTCAATCCTATTAAATCCTAGACTACACGAACGAAGAACAAAAAGATAAAAAACACACTACTATGCAACCATGAGAATAGCGCTTAACACAGTGAAGCACAACACAACTCCCTCGCACAACAACACAACAGTGGAAGGAGGAAGGAACCGGCGAGGACGGCGGCGATCGACGACCGCCCCACACCACGTACCAGCCCACGCTCGCGGCACACCTGAACAGCGGCGAGAAGGACGAACTTCCGTCAACCAGATCCGACTAGAACCGATTAATTTCCCGAATGCTAACTCCTCTTTCTTGTCTAATTTGAGATTGAAAATTGGATTGATGTGATTGTGCCCAATTCAAACCCTTTATATAGCAAGGCTAGGGCAACCGATCCATTCCCAACCAATTTAATTCAATTTAATTTCCCCTAATTAAAACCGAATTAATCAATGGCAAACCAAACGATTCAAATCTCGTTCTGACGTGGTGCCATGAATTCCCGGGATAAGATTGAACTCCAATCGTCGTTTCGAGCTTGCGGAGGTTGAAGATGACCAATCCCATTTGTGAAGGATTAAATACAAAACCTTTCCTTATACACCTAAATGTCGTATTGGCACAATTGGTTGGGAGTGTGTAATGGTTACGAAGGTCTCTGGTTCGAAACATGGAATGGGCAATTCGCCCCTCTTTATTTTATTTTATTTTTATTCCTTGTTTTGTATTTTAAAAACATGATCTAATTGTGAAATAATTTATAAAAGACTAAATAATATCTTTTCAATAATTATAATCCTTAGAAAAACAATTTATTTGTTTAAATTTTTGCTTAATGTATTTATTAAGGATTTTGGAAATATACTATGATATTTCTACATAAGCTATATTTTTTATAACTATTATTTTGTAATTTTAACTAATAAATAAGACATAAATTATTAATGGTTATATTTTATCATATTATAATAATTATAAAACCATAATTCATGTGGTTCATAATTAATATTTATAATATGAAAATTTTTTTTTTGTAACCTTTAAATATGGTTTTAAACTTATAACATTTATAATGTTATAACCTTATAACTTTAAGAAATAAAATATGTAAATATTATATTATATCCAAGAGAAATGTAAAATTACATTTTTACCCTTTATAAAAAAATGAGGGATATTACAAGTTGTGTTGTTGTGCGAAGGAGTTGTGTTGTGCTTCACTGTGTTAAGCGCTATTCTCATGGTTAAACAGTAGCGTGTTTTTTATCTTTCTGTTCTTCGTTCCTGTAGTCTAGGATTTAATAGGATTGAGTTTAATTTTAAATATATATTTGATATATATAGTAAATCAGATTTAGCTAATTAAAAAGAAAACAAATTCGTAGTTTTGTTTTAAAAAAAATCCCTTTGATAAGAAAAGTAGATACGAATATAGTTGAAGATAGATATGAAGTTATTTTGATAATAATTTAAGGGTCTCCAAGATTTAAATGGGTCATTTTTATTAAATGATGTTTGGTGATTTGTTTGTATTAAAACTAAATCTCACGGGAGTCATGTGTACTTTAAATAAAATTAGGAAGTTGAATGAGTTTTATCTTTTTAAAAATTAAGATTATGAAAAGATGGGAATTTTAATAAAAGTACGATTTTTATTAGCATCTTAGTAAGATTATAAATTACTAATAAGATTTTTACATATGTATTATTAAGGTATTTTATTAATATTAATATATATATGAGGTTAATATTTTTATAAGGAAAAGTTTAAAGTAAATAATATGAAGATATTATAAAATTCATAAATGAATTGCATTATATTAATAAAAAGAAAATTATTAATATAATGTGTAAAGTTTATATTTTTATAAACTTAAATCCGTTATGATTCCTTGAAATTCAACGTTATCGAAGGAACAAAATAAATTGACGACAATTTATTTTGTGGTTGATTGGAACAGGAACAAGTTCGAGTCAGTAATCGAGAGTGATCTATTCGTAACCCGTCTACGCCAATTTCGAGGCAAGTGATTTGGGTTCGATTTCCATATAGAATCGTTTATGCATCACTCGTTTTATCAAGCGTGTTACATATCTTATTATATGTTTTCTTGTGCTTAAACTGTTTTATGACTATGTTGGGAACTCTTGTATGAAATAAAATGAATCTAGGATGTATATTGTTCTAGATTTAATGACATTATTTCTAGTTGTACTTAGGTTACGCTAGATGGACTGTAGGGTCGTTGCCTTGTGGTATGTGTGCCTAGATGAGTAGGCTTGTATGTGCGTACTTTATGCTATACGCGTCGATTCATTCGACTTTAATCTTGAGCAGTTGCTCTACCTTTAAGACCATGGTCAATACCCGCTCGCTCGATGAGGGGTGATGGCACGTAGCTCGTGTTAGTTTGGGTTCGCCACCCAACCTTTGAGTATTTCCGTGGGGCCGTAACCCACATTCTGTCTTACTTAAACTGTGTTCTTAATTCCAAGTGGAACGATATTGAAATTCTTAAAATTCGTAGAGATTAAATAGGCGCCCATTAGCGACAATTAAAATGATAGGAAGGCTAGTACAAAATGGAATGCCATCCTTACTCTCGGATTCCGTAATTCTCTGGCTCCAATCTGAATTCATACAACACGTATGCGGTGAGGTTGGTAGAGGGAAACGTGATCAACGAGGGGTTTAATCACCCACCTGACTAAATGTGTGAAACCCAAGTTCCCAACATAAGTACATCTCTCTTATAAATCGAGACTCACCCTTGGGTGACGTTCTCATTCTGTTTCTTCAAATCATAGTTTTCCTAGGAGGCACGAGGTCCGAGGATGGGTCCGGCTTTCATTCGGTACCCGACATCCCAACTCGCACCTTCCTAAAAACCGAACCACCTTCCAAAACCCCATTTACTTAGTATGTCAAAAGACTAACCGACCGTTTATTTTCCTTGCATGGTCAGCTGGTGTCCATCGCATTTCTCGTCGCGACACATCAGGAGTGGATTTCTACGTCGAGGATCATGAGAAGCAAGCTTGAGGAGCAGCTAGAGTGAAGGTGATTAGTTTAGAATAAGTTAGAATAATTTTAAGGGTCGAGGTTCCCACTTGTGGGACCCTTTCCATTTAAATTTTGTATCCGTTCAAGTTTATTCAACTATTGTATTCGACTTCCGCATCTTTTATATATATGTATCTTCCACATTTTAAAGTTTTTGGTTAAGTTCTATAATTACTGTAAGCCTTAGGTGACTTCGAGAGTTTAATCTCGGGGTCACTGGCGGTAATATCCCTATATAAAAAGGGGGTGTTACAATTATGGTATCAGAGCCAAAACCTTTTATGCAAATCCTTAGGACGGTCCTTTCATTTTTTAGCCTTATCCATTTGTGGGAAATGGATTAGCCTCAATGACAAGTCAACGAAGCCGGGAACCAGTTGATCATCGCTTAAGAGGAGCTCGAGGAAGCTCAAATGCGAGTGAAGAATATATACTCTGAACGTTGTTTCTGTTTGAGGACTAAGTAGGGAGATATTCCCCAAGTTGTCGTTTTTCTCTCCATGTAGGCCTTGTGGCCAGAACCTATCTTTGGTTTAATATGAATAAAGTGGTCTTTTAACATATGTGTGGGAGTTTGACCCAACATTTTACTATTCATATAGATGAGTCAAAGCGGAAACAACGAAGGAGTTCCGAGTGGTGGAAAGGACCAACAAGAACAACTACCGGCGGGAAACGTTCAAATTGTGATGGATGCTGCAACTGTAGAGGTATTTAGGGCATTCTTAGCCCAACATGATCAAAACAACGTCAACGAGGTGGCAGCACAAGCCCCGAGTATGGAGGTTGAACAATCCCAGCACAGGGGGCATGTAAGGAAACAGGTTGACCTGCCTGATTATTCCAGGGACTTCGGGAAGGCACTGAAGACCTTTCTAGCTATGAAGCCTGACAGTTATGACGACACCGAGGAGCCGTATAAGATTGCTTACTGGTTCTCCCATGTGGAGAGACTCATGAGAAACATCAAGTGTGACGAGGCTGAAAAGGTTTACATAGCCTCACTCCAACTCAAGGATGGTGCTAGTGAATGGTGGGAAGGCACCGACATGGCTGACAACCCTAATCTGACATGGGCCATGTTCAAGGAAAAGATGTATGCACGGTTCTTTTCGCCTGCAATGAGAAAAGAGAAGTTGAAGGAGTTTCTCCACCCGAACAATGAAGGGTTGAAGGTGCCAGAACTCACCTTGAAGTTCAACAACTTACTTCAGTATGCAGGTGCCGAGGTGGCAACTGAGGCACAAAAGATCGAACACTTCCATGAGTGGATGAACTTGTGGGTAAAACCCCACATGGTGCATCATTCTTGCACAACACTGGAGGCATATGTGGATGCTGCTTACAAGGTGGAAGTTACTCTGGAAGAGTCCACCAAGAAGTTGAAGGATGTTGGTGGTCAACCTAACCGATCGCCCTCCAACTTTAGTGGTTTCAAGAGGCCCGCTCCGCCAACGCACTCTAACCGCTCCAGCAAACAGTCGAAGGCCTCGTCTCCTTCACACTTTACTTTTGGGAGCGTTTCCAAAGGGCCTATAACCTGCCACAACTGTGGGGCAAAAGGCCATCTGAACCGCGACCGCACAAGGCAGAGGAAGACATGCTTCAATTGTGGCAAGGTGGGTCATATGCAAATCTACTGTCGCCAGAAAGGGAATGAGGCAGCTAGATCGGAGCAGGGATCCATTGCTCCTGGAAATGGAGGAAGGCCTAATACTGGGAAGGATGAAGTGAGTCAAGTGTCGACTCAGAACAAGGGAAAGGCTACGATGACTTCGGGGCAAGGTCAAAGGTTGTACGAGATGAGAAGGACTGATGAACCCGACGCTTCAGAGACACAGGGGATATAATCTTTTTGAGCGTTTACTAGGTTATCGTTTGGATATGGGTGTTATGCACTCGTTTATACCCAAAGCTTGTATAGAAAAGTTAAGGGTTATAATGTAATGCCATATATGGGCCTTATGTTATTAGTTTCATCCGATTATGCATTGGCGTTTGAAAGTGGAGTAAAGAAATCATCATCAAGAACAAGTTTTCGTTACAATGGATTGATAACTAGTTAGACCAACTATGTCATATTAAGGTCGTGTTTGGAATAGTTTTGCTCCTTTGCTTCATTACGTGTTTCTCGTGTCTTTGCTTTGCAAGTATACTCTCACTTCAGATTAATGGAACATATGTGTAGAAACCATTCGTGTTTTGGAACGATGAGTCATGGCTTTACAGAGTAAGCAAGTACCATTGGTATGAATTTTTGTGGTCTTGTTTAGGAAAGATATGAAAATTCGTTTCCCGAGAGGTTGTCCTCGACTTAGTTTCGCGGACGAAACTATTTTTAAGGGGGTACTATTGTAACCGCCCACGTTTTTCTTAAGGATCGTTTTGAAAATATTTCTTTGTATAATCGAATAGCTTGTGAGGCGATATTTTTTTTTTATTGACGGTGCCTTACCTTGATCTAGTTTCGCGGACGAAACTCTTTTTAAGGGGTACTATTGTAATATCCCTCATTTTTTATAAAGGGTAAAAATGTAATTTTACATTTCTCTTGGATATAATATAATATTTACATATTTTATTTCTTAAAGTTATAAGGTTATAAGATTATAAATGTTATAAGTTTAAAACCATATTTAAAGGTTACAAATAAAATATTTCTCATATTATAAATATTAATAATGAACCACATGAATTATGGTTTTATAATTATTGTAATATGATAAAATATAACCATTAATAATTTATGTCTTATTTATTAGTTAAAATTATAAAATAATAGTTATAAAAAATATAGCTTATGTAGAAATATCATAGTATATTTCCAAAATCCTTAATAAATACATTAAGCAAAAATTTAAACAAATAAATTGTTTTTCTAAGGATTATAATTATTGAAAAGATATTATTTATTCTTTTATAAATTATTTCACAATTAGATCATGTTTTTAAAATACAAAACAAGGAATAAAAATAAAATAAAATAAAGAGGGGCGAATTGCCCATTCCATGTTTCGAACCAGCGACCTTCGTAACCATTACACACTCCCAACCAATTGTGCCAATACGACATTTAGGTGTATAAGGAAAGGTTTTGTATTTAATCCTTCACAAATGGGATTGGTCATCTTCAACCTCTGCAAGCTCGAAACGACGATTGGAGTTCAATCTTATCCCGGGAATTCATGGCACCACGTCAGAACGAGATTTGAATCGTTTGGTTTGCCATTGATTAATTCGGTTTTAATTAGGGGAAATTAAATTGAATTAAAATTGGTTGGGAATGGATCGGTTGCCCTAGCCTTGCTATATAAAGGGTTCGAATTGGGCACAATCACATCAATCCAATTTTCAATCTCAAATTAGACAAGAAAGAGGAGTTAGCATTCGGGAAATTAATCGGTTCTAGTCGGATCTGTTTGACGGAAGTTCGTCCTTCTCGCCGCTGTTCAGGTATGTCGCGGGCGTGGGCTGGTACGTGGTGTGGGGCGGTCGCCGAGCGCCGCCGTCCTCGCCGGTTCCTTCCTCCTTCCACTGTTGTGTTGTTGTGCGAAGGAGTTGTGTTGTGCTTCACTGTGTTAAGCGCTATTCTCATGGTTGCACAGTAGCGTGTTTTTTATCTTTCTGTTCTTCGTTCCTGTAGTCTAGGATTTAATAGGATTGAGTTTAATTTTAAAAATATATTTGATATATATAGTAAATCAGATTTAGCTAATTAAAAAGAAAACAAATTCGTAGTTTTGTTTTTAAAAAAATCCATTTGATAAGAAAAGTAGATACGAATATAGTTGAAGATAGATATGAAGTTATTTTGATAATAATTTAAGGGTCTCCAAGATTTAAATGGGTCATTTTTATTAAATGATGTTTGGTGATTTGTTTGTATTAAAACTAAATCTCACGGGAGTCATGTGTACTTTAAATAAAATTAGGAAGTTGAATGAGTTTTATCTTTTTAAAAATTAAGATTATGAAAAGATGGGAATTTTAATAAAAGTATGATTTTTATTAGCATCTTAGTAAGATTATAAAATTACTAATAAGATTTTTAAATATGTATTAATAAGGTATTTTATTAATATTAATATATATATGAGGTTAATAAATAATGTACATATTTTATTATGTTAAAGGAAAATGTAAAATTACATTTTACCCTTTATAAAAAAAAATGAGGGATATTACATAGGTAGCTTGTCTCTGCCTATTTGTCTCTTGTCATGACCTAAGACTCACGCTCCTATATACATATATATAACCCAATGAATAAAAATATCCTTTTAGTTCTTACAACCTCTAACCCCAAAAACAATGAAAAGCCAGCATGCGTTGTAACTTATTTTGTATAAATCCAAATCCTTTGAAACTTGACAAGAATATACTATATATATAAAGAAACATTTTTCTAGTTCAAAACTCTTAGTAAAACTTGATCAAAATCCCTAATAATCATTACAAAACAAAACCCTAAAAATACTCTAAAATCCTTTACCAAATATAAATCCAATATCGAAAACACCCTCTGAGAACTATAAATCAACCGATTTTCAAATCAAAATCAACTGTAAATCTAGATCTGGAAAAATTAGTACAAATCAATTGAACCACTAATTAATTAAAACTTACCGAACCACGCCTGAACTCCAAAAACTGACCCGACGGACGAACCTTGCACCGGAACTAACTCCATCCCCCTCCCCCCCTCTTTCTCTTCTGTACGCTCTTATTCTCTGCCTAAAATTTCATGAACACACACATATATAATAACAGAGAAGGTCGACATAACTTTTTTGAATTTTACGATTTCCACCCTCAAATCTCCTTTACTACAAACTTTACCCTATAATAATTATTAATTACTTTTAAGTTAATTTTTTTTAAATATAATTGACTTAAATTGAAAATTAAATATTAAATACTATTATTTATCCAAGTTTACTTATAAGCTAAGTAATCCCAACACGAAATTCAAGGAGCGTAAAAATAGGATAAAATATCAAAATATTCCCGAATATTACACAATCTAACAAAACCCTACAATAACTTTGATTCAATTAAGCACATGGAATAAAACCTATTCAAGTTATTGAGAATCAATCAAGCCTCACAATAATCTGCAATCTATGATTTCAATAACTAGTCAAACACAATGAATTTAGCAATGCATAATTAGATTGAAGAAAAACTTACAAAAGGTTCAAAAGTTGCTCCTTGAGAGAAGAAACTCTAGCCCCCAAAATATGATTCAAGTTATGAAAAAGATAGTAACTAACAAGAGTTTTTAATACCTCTTAAAACTACTAAAGGTATCCAAGGAAACAAATCCTCACAAGCCATACAAAGACAACACGTCGGAATCATAAAGCCAAGCCCAAAACTGAGCCCAATTCTCGGCCCAAGACATCTCCGCGTAGAAAGCCAATTCCGTGGCTTGACTTTCAAAAGCGCGGCCGCGCAATTAGATGCTAACCCGCGCTTTTACCCTCGGTTCAGCATTCAAGTAACACTTCAGAGGCAGTTTTGACCCTCTTCAAGTTGGAATTTGGATTTGGAAACATGAATTGTATCCCTTTGAATTAGCTTTCCAATGATAACAAATTTAGCTCCATCAGACCACTATAGCTCCCAAACTAAGCATTGCAAGATAGAGGTGTCAAAACAAGAACTCCCATGCATAGCCCGGATTTAAGCGTTTTTATCCCTCAAGCTCTTGGATCTTGGTTCTTCTAATATTCACTTGTATCACTCTAAGCTTCATCAAACTCCACCACAATCATCTAAGATCCATCCCGTCCATGCTTGTTTACCTAAAGATCTGCAAAACCGAACAACACACACGCAGAACCCGAATTTCCTAGAAAACCTAAAAACCTAAGAATTATACTAAATTAAACTAAAAACATGCAAAATAAAAATAAATATGCATCCTAAGCTACACCTATATGCAAGATATCGTTTTGTTACAAACTAATTAATAAATCTTAGATTCATTCTTATCTCATTCTACTTTTTGATTAGTTGTACATTTTATTGATTAATTATATATTCAAATCTCATATTATAATGAAAAAAATTATATAAGTTAGAATTAAACTTTTGTTTGAAATTATATGTATAGATTTTAAACTTAAACATATGTGCACAAATTTAAAAATTGCTAAACTAATTCATTTTCTTTTAGTAAAGGAAAAAATATTGGATCTTACATTAAAATAATATGCTATATTTATTTATATTGACATAAAAAATCAAATTAATTTATTTTTAAAATAAACGATTTATATTTGACTTAACCCGTACAAGGTATGGGTAGTTATGCTAGTTTATTTATTAAAAGAAAAGCTTACATATTCTCACTCATAAACATATCTATCTCCATGATGGTAACTATTATATTCGGAGGGTTATTAAATAAAATAAAATCCCTGTTACAAGCTTATTCGAATGTAACACCCTTATTTTATCCTAAGGGATATTACCGCTAGTCATCTCGGATTAATCTACGCGGAACCACCCAAGGCTTTAAAGACACGTAACTTAAATGAAATCGACTCAAAAACAAAAATCTTATTCATTAAAAAGAAACGTAGTTCATTACAATAAAATTTTGTTTACATTAGATGTAGCAGAGGAAAGAAGACTTATTTTTTAAAAAGGAATTATTGAAAATGCGTGAGTGCTTCAAGGAAGACTCATATAATGATGATTTTCTTGGCTTAAAGAGAGAGTTGGTGCACCACCTTTCGGATGCGTTGCTCTAGGAAAAATTCTTTCTTCCTTTAACCTTGTCTTGCCTTGATCTTCAAGTCTTGAAACTACTCCTTTGAATGTGTACCTCCTCTTGACTTCTTCAAATCAGAGATTTAGCCCTTCCTTGTGTCTATCATTGGGTCTTCGGTCTTTGAAAAACACGCCTTTACATCCTGATGTCCAAACATGCAAGGGAAAAAGATAAGAGAGTGGATGGGTTAGTCTAATCAAATACTAGCAAGTGAATGGCGGCTAAGGTATTAATGAAACATGTTGGTATTGATCTCCAATGATGGTGATTGGTCGATAATCCAACAGTTAAATACTTCCATCGAAAAAAAAGAAGACTACGAAATTTCAAGGTAGCTAGAGTATTACGAAGATGTGATTTCATTAAGAACAGATTTAACACTCTTGCCCAAGAGGAAAAGAATCAAACTTTCTTTGGAAATAGGACACCAAAAGGATGGGGTTCTATCGAAGCATAGGTTAGCACTATTATCGAAGAAAATGAACACGAGATTTCTTTTGGACGTAGGATACCACATGAGTGTGGTTCACTACAAAATAGATTGAGAACTTTTTTATTTCAAAAAGTATACAATAGTATACTTTGTCTAGTGAATTGAATAGGCATAGCGAGAATTTTAGCCTAATTCATGATTTTGGAAATTTCGAAATAGCAGGAGACTTTAGCCTAATTTGTGAAGTTGAAACGCGACATAGCATAAGACTTTAGCCGACGTTTCTATTTCATGTGGTATTACTTAAGACTTTAGACGAACTTCCTATTTCGACATTGCTTTAAGACTTTAACCAACATTTCTTTTCCGTGTGACATTGCTTTAGACTTTAGACGAAACCTTTCTATTTCGTCATTGGTTAAGACTTTAGTCAACGGGGGTAAGAGTAGAGTCATGACTTACATATAAGATAATGTTTTAAAAAGGTGTTCCTAGACTTATGTCCAACACCTTATCCTATACTATTCCAAGGAAGGTCTCTAAATAAGACACTTTAAACAAACAAGGTCGCAAACATTGGTCCTAACGTAGTACGAATAATAATAAGATTAACGAGGCCGTTATCTCTAAGCAATAAATAACCTAAGTTCATTTATTTTTGCGAGCAAGTCGTTCTCAAACAAGCATGAATATTAAACGGAGCATAAATTCTCGTTTAATAAAAGAGAAGGGCAAGAGCTCCATCCACTTACCTTACGATTCAGGTAGAACTCTTGCGAGGCCGTAAGATCGCGAATGAAGAGCTTCTCGAGAGTTAGACCTAATCCGAGGTTCACATTATAGAAACAAAATATTAAACTTCGTTATTTCGTTTCTATCTTAACTTATTAGAACAACCCCTTTTTATTAAAGGGAGTTGACTTAAACTATTATTTTTGAATAATATAATCGATCTAAACATGCCTAATAATATTATTATTTTAGAATATTATTTATAATTTATTTAAAATTATAAATATCTTAAGTGGGCATGCTAGAATTAATTTTCATAAATCTCTTTTTATAAAAATCTAAGAATAACTCTTATTTAAATTCCCAAATTAATTATGATTTATAATGGAATAATTTTCAATAAAATAGTAAATAATTAAATAAGAGTCGGGATTATACCACAAGACGGAACGGGAATTGGGCTCGGATCTTGGGCTAGAACCGAATGAATGGGTCAAAACACTCCTCCCTTTCTCAATTAAAGTTGATGGGTTTAATTAAAAGAAAAGGTCTGGGCCTGCTCGTTGAGTCAGCTCGGCCTAGTCACCAGTCTCAACCCAATGAGAAATAGGCCCGCCTCTCAGCCCTTCTCCTTCCTTTCTTCTTCTTCGTTGGAACACAACCGATGCAGCAACAGCAGCGAGCAACGATGGTGCACGCCGGCGACTTCAACGGATCGGAGCGGCGGCGCGCGAGGAGGAACGGACGGTGGGGGCATGGTGAAGACGGTCGAAAAAGAAGGAAAAAGGGTACAAGAAGAGGCGGTTGAAAAAATAACTCAGATTTGAAAGTAGTGTGAATTTGGGAAAATAATTGTGGCTCTTTGAAAGAACTTGAACGAAAGAACTCATATGAGATTTGTGTGTCTTTCGTTCTCCTATCTATTCCCTTTAAATAGCCCAAGAGCTCTTCAAGAGGATAGTTTATGATGGTTCCTATATGCTTGGCCAATGGCCTAATGGCCTTGGGAAGAGATCCTACATTTGTCTATCATACCCCTGTGCAACAGGTTTTCAATGTTATCCCCTGTCATATATTTCACCACTTCAAGAGCATCTAATTCAACCTCCAGCCTTTAAGTATTGAGTTCCTTTGCGAGAGTTAAACCCTGCATCAAACCTAACAATTTCGCTTCAATAGCTGATGACCCATTAGCCTTTGCAACAAATGCTCTCATGAAATCCCCCTTCTGATCTCTGAGCAAACCTCCAACATAAACCCTAGTTTTGCCTACCCTAAAGGTGCCATTAGAATTCAACCTAACCTAGC
Source organism: Fallopia convolvulus (assembly GCA_964016875.1). Taxonomy (NCBI): domain Eukaryota; kingdom Viridiplantae; phylum Streptophyta; class Magnoliopsida; order Caryophyllales; family Polygonaceae; genus Fallopia; species Fallopia convolvulus. The sequence goes on from OZ024718.1 coordinate 25,213,710, forward strand.
CCTGAACAGGTTTGGTCCAATGCATCAACGAAGAATTGCAGTCCACTCTATTCCTCTTCCGTTGACTTAACAGGGACAAATATTCTCTTGCCTTCCCAATAATGAACTCGTGCTTCAGATCAGGAACCTCATCATGCTTGTTGAAAGTTCGACAGTTGCGCCACTTCCAAAGCCACCAACACCCATAAGCAAATGTTGTCGGCCAAGTTCCGTTTCTTCTCAAATTTCTCCTAAGCCAGACATGAAGATCCCCTTCTAGAAAAGCCTCCAAATCACGATTTATCAACAGTTCCTGCCAAACCTACCTTGCTTTAGTATAATCTCTGAGAATGTGCAGGGTATTCTCCGAGTTCGCTCCACACTCAACGCATGTTGGGTTTGCACAAAGATGTATTTCCTATTTACCATTAGATTATTTATTTTCTTATAATCAAATAAAAATATTTTTTTGATATGCAATCTCAAATGTGATATTGAAAATAACCAAATAAAATATATAATAATAAATTATAAAATATATATAATTCTTACTAAGTTCGTTAAAATTAGACTACTTGTTAATCAGGTCGGTTAGGCCGGGTTCGGGTCAGGTCATATTTCAGGTTAAAGTTGAGTCGGGTTCAGGTCGTAGCGGGTCACGTGTTAAATCGGTCGGATCGTTATGGGTATTCGAGCGGGTCGGGTTAACCCAACAGGTCAAGAATCGAATTTCTTACAATTATTAAAGTATTTTGCTTTCTAGATGGGATCCATGTATGATGATATCACTGACATTGATGAACTCAAACTAACATGGAAAATTTGGTGTCAAATTATTCATCAATTACTCTGCTATGATAGATGAGATTCGAATGGTTTTAATGGATGAAAATATATATTCTTTTATAGTTCTAATTAATGAATATGTTTTGATTTTCAAGGTAAAATAATTGAAGAAAAAATACTAAAAAATATTATATTCAAATTTTCTAATTTAGTATTGTTCAAATTTCTCTCCATATATCAAATGAAATACAATAAATTATACAATCGTTGTATATAAATCCGAAGTTTTTGGGAGGATTTGGTGTCGGTTAATAAAAATTCATGATAAACTCGTAAATGTTTTCTTTATCATCAATCGTATAATTTAATTATAATGTAATATTCCTATCCTAATCAAATTTTTTTGTGTTAGTTTTTCTTTATGCTCCTACAAGAGAAGCGCAGAAAATTCCTTTTTGAAATTCTCTTGCTTTACAAATTTCGCATATCCAATTACCTTTCTTTTTAATAAGAGACTTAAATGAAGTTTCTTCAATTAATGACAAATTAGGGGGTGTCCCTCCTTTACCTAGTAGATTTAATCGTCTTTTAAAATTTTCTAATCAGTTTTGCCTTGTGGACTCTAAAACTTCTGGCTTTCCTTTTACTTGGCGTAAAAGCTTAGTGGCTCAGGATAATGTTTTTGAAAAATTGGATCGAGTTCTTATACATCAAACTCTAACTCAATTGTTTCCGTCCATTGTAATTCAGCATCATCCGTTTACAACCTCGGATCATTGCCTAATATCTTTTTCGTTGGGAAAATGTAAATCCTTTCGTAAAATTCCTTTTAGGTTTGAAAACGCTTGGATGTCAGTCCCGTCCTTTCATCCGTTAGTTTCAAAATTCTAGAACTACTATATGTCTGGATCTTTTATGTTCCATCTTTCTATGACATTAAATCTTTTGAAAAAATACTCAAAAGTTTGGGTTAAACATCATATTAATAATAATTTTGAACAACTTGAAATTTCAGAACAACAGTTTTATCGCTTCAATCGGATTTGTTAGTTGATCCCTTTAATTCTAACACTCTTTCTAAACTCCAGGATCATTTAAATAAATACAATGCCCTTTTAGACTTTCAACATAATTTTTGGAAACAACGAGCCAAAATTACTCACTTGCAAAATACAGATCAAAATACAAAATATTTCCAATTTGTCTCTAAAATTAGATTTTATAAACAAAGAATTCTTTCTTTCCAGACTAATGAAGGGGTTGTTCTATTTGATCATGACTCAATCTCAAAAAAAAAATAACTGAGGAGCTTGCTCATCGGTTTAACTTGAATCCTTCATGTTCTGTTAATAATTCTGAGTTAGATATTATTCCTAACCTGGTTTCAGATTCGGAAAATTTAATGTTGTGTAAATCGCCTTCAATAGCAGAAATTAAAATTGTTGTGTTTGATCTTGCTCCTAATAAATCTCCAAGACCAGATGGTTTCCCTGCTGACTTCTTCCAACATTACTGGCATATTGTTGGAATCTCGGTTGTTTTAGCAATTGAAGCCTTTTTCCACTCGGGTCATATGTTTCGATCTATTAATAAATCTTTTGTAGCACTTATTCCTAAAGTTGATTCTTCCTTAACAATAAATCACTTTAGACCTATTAGTTTGTGTAATACAATTTATAAGGTTATTACAAAAATTCTAGCTAATCGTATGTCCTCTATTTTACCAAATATAATACATCCTCTCCAAGGAGCGTTTTTTTCAAGGTAGACTTATTCAGGATAATATTCTAATTGCATCTTGAAATTTTTCATTCTTCTCATAAAAAGAAAAAAGGAAAAAAGGGCTGGATGGCGTTGAAAATTGACATGCAAAAGGCTTATGATAAACTTGATTGGAATTTCATTAAATTAATTCTGCTTAAGTGTGGTTTCCATGCCAATTGGGTTAATCTTGTTAGAGTATCTCCAACATCTTCCCATATTATTAGAAAGTGTGCATTTGGAGAATTTGGTACAATTTTTTGCTACAACAGTTTCTCCATCACATTCTCCATAATAAAGAAGTATGAGATAAAGGGAGGCATCTTCCCTACATTTGGGGAATTCTCCAAAAATATTTAGGGAATGTATTGATGTCCACCTTTTTAGTCGTGTTTTTAGGGTGTGTTTTAGTGTCTTTGAGTCTTTTTCTTTAGTTTTGTGTTTTGTTTTGAGTCGTTTGTGTAGGTTTTCGTATTTCCTTAAGATATGGAGTCTACATAAGCTTTGGTGGTGTTTTATAGGTTTTTGGAGCTATTTGGAGCACTTTTGCAGAAAGGAGCAAAGCCGGTGAAGATAGCATTCAAGAATGAAGAGAAGATGAAGATTAAGTGCTCAAGTAAAGTCATTGAAGATCAAGTTTGAGCTTGGAAAGATATAGAGAAATTCGTTACAAGAACATAGGAAAAAAGAATCGAGTCAAACAGAGTTGTAACGAAGCCGCTACGCAAGTTTTACTCAAGGCTGATTGTAGTGCACGACCCAAACAAAGAGAGGAACTCTCAGGACCGACCCTATGAGGGTCGTGCACGACCCATTTTGGTCGTGCGTGGTGCCGACTCTCTCCATATTCCGAGATCTTTAGGAGATATTCTATCTTTTTATTTTAGGAAGGTTGTTTTACCTTGTTTCCTAGTTGAATTAGGACTCCTTTTCTTCTATAAAAGGAGGTTAAACCCTTTGTTTCGGGGAGAGCCAACCAACACCGGTCTAGGGCCCGAGGGGCACGTTAGAGGAGTAGGAGGAAGAGAGAGAGAGAGAAGTTGGTAGGAGAGGATAGAGAGTAGAGATTGGTGTTGCTTGGAGAACAAGTTTGTTTTGAATTCAAAGTTGTAAGCTTTTCCTTTTTAATTCAGTTTTATTTTCAATTATTATGCTTAGTGAGTAGTTTTCCTCTCTAAGGTGGGGGTTAAACCCAACAATGGTGGTGCATGCTTTCTCTTGATCATGATTTGATTGTTTTTTTTTATTGCATGAATCTATTCTCTTGTTCTTAATCCTTGAAGCGAAAGTGGATTGGAATTTATCATTCATAGTTGAAGCGAAAGTGGAAACTTTGAATCAGAATAGTCAAATTAGGGTTTTGAAGCGAAAGTGGATCTATCCTAGTTGAAGTAGAAGAGATTAGATAGTAAGTTTATTAATTGAACGAAAGTTAGTTGATTTACTTGCTCTAGTTAACGAAAGTTAGCGCCTTTATGTGATAAAAGCATGATCTTTAAGTTTCATGAGTGTGAATTCATGATTTGAATGCTTGAAGATCATATCTATCTATCTTGTGCTTAATTCCTTTGCGAAAGTTGAGGCATATATCTTGCAATTAACTCAAAAGCGAAAGTGTAAGGTTGATTGTTTGATTAGTTCTAATAGGATTATTTGCGAAAGTTGATATTCCTAGGTTGAAGGATAGATAGAAAGTTGTTTGATTTGCGAAAGTTGATTGAATAACTTGAATTGTTTGCGAAAGTCGACTCTTCTATGATCTAAATTGCATGATAGTTGTGAGTTCTCATTTGAAAATGATTATTGTTGTGGTGATACCTTAACCTTAGAAATCTCTTTCCCTTGATAAAAATCCTTACTTTTCTCTCTTGCTTGCGTGAGAAGTAACAAAACTTGATACTGACTATCTCCTGTGGATGAACCTGACTCTGCTATACACAGCGGGGTCTTGATATAAATTTATTTGTTCAAGAAACCCTTCAACATGTATTAATTACATATGCTATCATGGTTATATTATATTTTTTAATATTTTGATGAATATTTATGTACATAATAAATATGGGATTCTCTATAATAGGAAAATTGTTGGAGTTGAAGTAAAATTATTTTGAAGATATAGCATTTGGTTCTCTATTATAGAGAAAATTATAGGAAATTTGTTGGGCATGCTCTTATGGCTCGTATTACCACCTCTTCTTCCTCGGTCCTGGTTAATAATGAGCTTGGATATGAATTCTCCCCTTAATGTGGTATCCGTCAAGGTGATCTGATGGCTCCTTTATTTTTTATTATCTCTATGGAGTATCTTGCTAGATCCCTTCATTTACAATCTACTCTGGATTCCAAATTTGTTGGTATCCAATTAGTTAAAAATGGCGTTTGTTTGCCTTTCCTCAGTTTTGCAGACGACACTATCATTTTTGCAAATGCATCTCATTCTAATATTAATTATATTAAGGGGTTCTTAGATTCTTTTTCAAGGGTTTCTAGTCTTTCAATTAATTATCATAAAAGTAGTTTTCAGGTTTTAAAAAATATTTACTTGTCAGTCTGCAGTATCTCTTGCTAGTGTTCTTAATATTCAAATTACTACTTCTATGGAGAAATATTTTGGCATTCCTATTCTTAAGGGTAGGGTTCAATGTGCAGTCTTTACAGACTCCATTACAAAATTGAAGAAACAACTTTCTCAGCGGAAAGCAAACTCTATTTCCCAGGCGGGAGGGCTGTGTTGATTCAGTCAAATCTGTTAGGGCAGGTTAATTATCTAATGCAAAGTTTTTTCCTTCCTAAAGGTGTTCTTTGTGAAATTGATAAAATTAATAAACTTTTTTTTGGAAAAAAACCCCTAATCATCATCCTCTTATAAGTTGGGATAAGGTGTGCTCTCCTAAAGAGTCTGGGGGAATGGGCCTTCAGACTGCCGAGACTGCTAATATTTCCTTGCAAATGAAGCTTCTGTGGAAAATTTTAACTACTCCGGATAATTATTGGGTGCGTATTATTACTGAAAAATATTTGGGTTCCTCTTTGATCTTTAAAATTCAGAAGAAAAAAATTGTTCTTGGCAATTTGGTAGATTACTAAATCTTAGAGAAATTTTTTCAAAAGGATTATTATGGACTATTGGTAATGGCCATTCTATCAATTTTTGGAAAGATCCTTAGATTAAAAATAATGATTTGATTTCTTTTTTTGACAATGATAACATTAATTTAAAGATCTCAGCTTTTATAACTCCTGATCGGTCTTGGAATTTTGACTACTTGCGCTTGTTGCTTCCTGAATCAATTGTGGATTTAATTATATCTCTCAGAATTCCCGTTTTTGAAGGTGATGATCGTTTGGTTTGGCTTCCTTCAAATGATGGAGGTTTATAATTATGTTTTTAGTACCTGCTCGTTATGCTCAAAAGAAGATGAAAACCTTAATCATTTGTTCTTCAATTGTCCTTTTTCGCAAAATATGATTTCAAAACTAGAGTCTAAAATGAATTTTAAATTTCAAATATTTTCTTCAGGTACTTTTATTGGTAATCTTGTCTCTACTATAAATTCAAATAAAAACAGTAATGTTCTTTGTTTCCTATGGTAGTTTTTATGGGGACATAGAAATGGAAAGATCTTTAATCCTTCTAGGCTTATTACATCTCTACTCCCTTGTGATTTGGCTTTTTCTCAGCTTTTATTGTGGGCTTCGGCTCACCCGATTTTAATTCCTAAGCATGTGTCTCGTCCTAAAAGGAAAAATTCTCGCTCCTGGATCAGGCCTCATCCGCAATGGTCAAAGTTAAATTTTGATGCTTCAAAGCGAACCAATTCTTCTACTTTTTCGAGTTTTCTTATTCGAGACCACAAAACTAAGATTCTAAGTTTTGATCGTAAGGAAAATCTTCGCATTTTGATTCTCCAGGCTGAAGCGCTTGCCTTGCTAGATGGTGTTTGAAGTGCAGTTTCGTTAAAAATAGTGCGCCTTATTAGTGAAGGAGATAATTTAATTCTTATTAATTCTTTAAAGCGAACTTGGGAAATTCAGGCAATTGTAAATGATATCCGTCATTTTGTTGCTTTGGTTCCTTGTGTGGTGGTTTATCATTGTTTCAGGGAATGCAATTCGACGACGGATTTTCTCGTCAGAAGGCTTTTTAGTTTTCCTCGGCTTAGTTTTGCTATTTCTAATTTTTTTTCCCAGGATCGTTGTTAGATCGTGTAGATACCTCGTTTCGTAATTCTTGGTTTAGTGATCACCCTCTGTTATTTGATTTTCTTAAGATCATCCGCCGTGATGATTTAGGTTAGCCTTTTAATTTACAAGTAACCTAGCGTTGGCCTTGTAATGAGCTAGTAGCTCATTTTATCAAAAAATAAATAAAATAAATAAAAAAATTCAAGATATCTATTTGTGTACTTAAACAAGTTTGTTATTTGTATCATTTTGAGATTTAGGCTGACCAATATGGGCTGTTATAAGAAATTGTTTGTGCACTTAATTGGGCCTAAACTTAGACGCCTTAAACTTCGCTTGTATATGTGGATTGACCCATTTTCCTTATCTAATCTAGTTTGAGTGTTTGGAGTAAAATAACACTCTTTTATTGTGACATATCTCATTTTTTTTTACGAGGAATCCATCTTTGGTGGCAAATTTCGGACGTGTGGCCTAATCGGCAAGGACCACAAAGTAAACCGACTTGCGCTGACCGGCTCGACCTAATGACAAGAGAAATGGTGAGACTTGTTTTTTCACCCAAGTGAAGTGACAGAGGCAAGGATCGAACCTGGGACCTCCTAAAATCCCCCCATGCCTCTTAGTCTCTCACCACTAGGCCACCTCATCCGGGGAGCTCATTTGGTCGAGTGAATTGCGTCTATCCCTTGAGAGCTCTTTGAGAAATCTTTCTAATATAAATTCTTCATGTACAACAATAATATTTTGGATAATAGTGCCTATTATACCAACAAATTTAATTATTTTTTAAACATATACATATCTATCGATACAAAAATTTCACCTTATTACCATACGAAGTAAAGTTTTGATGTGTATATTTTTTTTTTTTGATGAAATTTATGGTGTGCTATTGATTTTTTTGTTTACAAAAGGAAAACTAGTTTGAACAAAAAAGACAGTAACATTTATTGAGATTCAAGGGGGACAAATACAGATCAAAAGTGGCCCCTCTACTCCTTTAAACCGTGTCCAGGCTGCTCAACGTTAGCTAACACACAAACACATACATATCTCTATTGTCTTGTATTGTATGGCATGTGCCCAGCTATTACAATCTCCAAGGTTCGTACAATTCAAGAATGGTAAACCAAATTAAGTAGAGGTATAATTACGTACGTACAGCATTCCGAACTAATAATTAGCAAATATATTAATGCTCCCATACGGAAACCATTCGACCAAAAAGAAAGGAATTATATAAACCATTAATAATACTTTGTTAAAGTATGTGGCCGATAGATTAGGGTTTATGCACGTGATAACCCATACATAAATATAATAGGTTCCATCCTACAAGTAATTAGGAATAGAAGAGGTAGCCAATCAAGTTTATATTCTAGTCTATTTTAGTTCTAACTTTGACAAGTGGGGAAGTTAGAACTCTCAATCTATATATTTATACTTTATAGCTCACACAACCCAAACAATGGGAGAATAGTACCGATCGTTAAGTCCAACCCAAACAATTAAGATCGATATAAACCCTGATCGAAATCAGACCATCAACTCAATACTATATTAAAGTACGTGGGTAGATAGACTATAATAAGTGGCCGGGTCGGTTTGAAAATAAACGAATAGAAATCGTGTACATATAAATCTATTACCTAAATTTTCATTGTAAAATCAATTAACAACAAGAAAAATAATACATCAAACTTATATTCAAATTTATTTTTGAGTTCTAACTTTTTCATATGGACAAGTCATACTCCAACATACTTGGTAATTTTGGCTATTAGGAGAGAAACTTATACATCATATTGAGTTGTATGACATGTCACAGTTCCACGTCACTAAGTTTTACGATAAAGGTAGGTATGAGTTTATTGTTTTTAAAGAGAGACGACAATATTATATATTTATGATATTACACTCCTAAAATTATTATTATGTGTGTATAGGAGGCACACATTACATAAAGTCAAAAAATCACTAATCAATAGAACTAATCTTCAAAGATCAAGTAATTAATTAATAGAGAACAAATAAACGAACATGATTAGTACTAATTAAATAAATAATGAAAGTGCTTATTAAGTTTTACAACTTCACCATATGGCGGTAAAGATCCATTAGAGCTTGGAAAACAACTTCTTGGCAAGGAATGGTGATCCCCATTTCATGGCTGAACCCGTACTCCTCCTCGGCTTTTCGAAGAAGGCTCTGAAACTCGGGTTGGCTTAACCATGATATGGGTACGATGAACCGGGTCCTCTTCTCTCCGACGTACACCACGAAGTGTCCCTTAGGGACATCTTGAGGGAGCCCTTTGTTATCTCCCTTGCCAAAGCTTGTTAGTATCTTCTTCAATCCTCCTCTCCTTGAAGCCATATCTAGCAAGATCGATCGAGGAAGTCGATAAGATTTTGAAGTATAGTTGTAGAGAGGAAGTAGTGATTTAATTTAGTATTGTTTGTGAGATTAGATATTGGTGTGGTGATATGGAAGGAAAGAGTGGTATTTATAGTATGTATTGCAAGGCGGGGAGAAGAAATTTGAAGGTGTAAGGATATTGATTTCTTAATTAAACAAGGACATGTGATGTTGTAGGGGATCATGGAAGGAGACATTAATTAGAAAATATTTAAAAAATGGCCGGTCTAGTTTTGGCTTGGGTTTAGAGAAACATTAGGGTTATTGGTCCATTGGCCTTTAGTCTTTGTTGTCTGCCTTTAAGACATGAGTTTGGGCTACATTCCTTTGATATCTTCTTGTCAAATGACTACTAATTAACTTAATTAGCTACCTCTAATTACACTTGTTGACTCAGGTTTCATCAATTAAGTTGAAAATAATATTGAAACTTAATGTATAGTATATATTTAGATTGTTTTTCTAGCTAAGTGTATATTTTGAACATAAATTTGATATTATATACATAATTTGTACTACAACATGATAACACATCCTTTTTGGGTTTATAATTAGCCAAAATTAAAGTATAATTTGGCTAGCTTTTGGATTAGTTAATAGTTTGTTTTGTTTTTTTGCCTATCGAATAATAATGCATACAACAATATAATTGACTCTTGTGTGATGTATAGTTGAGGACGGATAAGGATGGTATTCTAATTATTACGAGTTTAATAATAGGATATTTGGATGATAAAATGATAAATAGACCCACCCAATGCATGTCCAAAAAATAATAAAGCAATAATCATATTTTATTTGAGATGAGGTCATGACTACTACAGTACACGTACTCGTAGGTATAGAAAGCGGTTTTAACTCTATTTATACACACGGGCCCGGTCCAGGCCCGGCCCCATTTGACATTTGACTTCTCATGAAAAAAAAATCTTGGTTAAAGTTTTTCTTTTACCTCGAACCATAAGCTTGTAATTTTTTTTCGATCGAAAGATTGTAAGAACTTTTGTTTACGTTGAGAATACAAGCTTTCTATAACTGAAAGTTAGGACTAATTAAAATTAATATATAAATTTATGGGCTACTTTTTTATTATTATCAATTGATTTTAAAATAAAATTCTAGTAAGCTTATCTTCTTATTTATAGCTCACATAATTTCACATGATATTAGCGTTGACGATCTAGTCCTGAGCCCGTTTCTGGCTGTTTGGGCTTGTGTTTAGTAGTTGAGCTACTCGCCCGTTGTATGTGTTAAGTTGGTTGTAAAGAAACTAAGATGTCACCCCTTGTTATTGAATAGCATATACGAATGTCCAATCATCTCAAACACGTTATTTGAATAGGCGAACGAAAACCCAACCTAAGTTGGGTGGTCGACAAATGGCGAGTTGAATGGATCATGGGGTACATGAGTCACCTGACTCATATTTCACCTGACCAAGTCTTCTTATTTCTTTTTTAAACTCTTTGCAACACAATCAGTCTTCTTTTCTCACACATCTTCATTCAATGTCAAGATCGAATTTTTCATATCCATTAATCTTCTAACTTGACTCTTCTATATATATTTGTAATAGAAATCTTTTTCTTCAGCAACCTTTTCTAATTTTTTTCCAAGTCTTTATTTCCAAGACTTAGCTAGCGATACAATGTCGTCTACTCCTCAAGACTTGGAACCATCAAAACTTGTCAAAGTTTCGGACTTCTAGATCCTAATAACCCGGAAATTAAACTAGACAGATAAGGGGTGAGTCGGATACAAATAATGAGTTTTGCGAGTACTAGGAAGAACGATTAGCCTTACAGCTCGGGTGATGGTCGGAATAAGACCACCCATCCATAACCCGAATTATTTCCAAAACATAGCAAACAATCCAATCTATCTCTTGACACTTGTTAGGCGGGAAAATAAAGTGGATGGACATATGGGCCTGGTTCTGCCCGGGCTTATTGATTCATTGCATTGTTTTAGATTGTTTAGAGGATGTATTTGATTTCAACCATAATAAAAAGCGGATGTATTTGACGAGCACGTGGAGTTTATATTCCAAGATTCATTCATGTCGCACTTTTTTCCTAAACCACAAAAAATAAAATTTTATTCCATATTTAAATAACTGAAGAAAAAAAACAGGAATACCGGGTAGAGTGTGAAAACAAATTTAATCATAGAATTGATACCTAAATGCCAGGGGGAGTTCATAGTTCATACCTTTTGCCTAATAACCCATCATTTTCATGAAATTGAAATTCATGTAACTTGGCATAAGACACTACTTAAATCTTTCCCTATCCGATGAAATGAAGTCAATGGCCATCAATTATTGTTGAATGTTGATGGCACAAAAATAAGTAGAATGATGGAACATTAAACCATCGTCCATGTGCATGTATATACATATATAGTACACATAGGACTGTGCATGATATCTGTGCAAATCTACCCAAGTACATGCAACGTGCTCTTGTCCTACCTTAATTATGGGATAATCTAGACTTCTTATACTTTGATATTCATGTTTAACGACTCTAACTACACCAAACTTTCCATATTTTATTTTTCTATGCAATTAACTTTCTTTAATTTTAGTATGTGCTTCATTTAGACTGTTCATACCGTATAACATCTCCGATAAATCTGATAAAAGCCCTTGGCCCGATAGGTAGATAAATTGGAGACTATATGCTAGGCTTGGTCTCTTTGGATTTCAGATGTGTGATAGATTATTATTATCAACACGTCCTCTCAAGTGCAACTGGGATGACCAGTTGACACTTGGACATCGGTAGGTATAGGCTATTATAAATCTAATAGTCTATGGGTCTGGTAGGTAGGTAAACTGGGGACTATTTGCTAGGCGCTTGATCTCTTTGGATTTCAGATGTGGGATATGTTATTATTCTCAACAGGGCCCCTCAAGTGCAACTGGGATGGCCAGTTGACACTTGGACATCGGTAGGTATAGGTTATTATTCTCAACACGCCCCCCTCAAGTGCAATTGGGATGACCAGTTGACACTTGGACATCGGTAGGTTCAGTAATTCGCTAAGCCCAACCCAAGGTAGATAATGGGCCAGGGATCGAACCGCTCTGATACCATGAGCCCAACCAAAGGTAGATAATGGACCCAGAACCGAACCGCTCTAATATCATGATAAAGCCCATGGGCCCGGTAGCGATAGGTAGGTAAATTAGGGACCTGTTGGTACGAGCGCACATGCACGGATAGGCCTATCAAATAAGCTCATGAGGTTCCATCCTAAAACCAATTGACAATAGGAGGAATAACCCAAAAATATATATGTTAGGTTTAATCTCTTTTTATTTTGAGATGTGACATAGGTGATTATTCTCAACAAAATTCATTGTGAATTTCAAATCATAAACATAACTTAAATTGCTCCAAATATATAAAAAAAAATAACATAAAGCAAACATTTGAGCACCCTACGTGCAGCAGAAACTAGTCACACAGACAATGTTTAATAAAAAAAATGTTTACGTATAAATTAGAGCTAGAGCTGTCAAAATAGGACCAAACTAGCTAGTTGTACCCGTCGTGCCTTGCACGACTATGACTTGGTATTTTTTTAGATATATTATAAAAAATATATTAATAAAGAAAAATATAATATTAAATTTAATGTAAGTAATTTATTGCCTATAATATGTATAAAAGTTATTTTGTTTTTGAAATCAAATAAAACAAATTAAATCTAGATTATTAAGTTTAAAAGTGAAGATAAATATAGATTATTAAGAAAAATAATCTATATTGTTCTTTTTCCTTGACAATATTTCATAACCAGATTTAACTCGTTATAAATGTTGTGTCGATGTACATATTTTTTCTTATTTTTTAATTTATCTTTTACAAATATAATAAATATAATGTCCTTTCTTATCTATTTTGGTAAAATATACTAATATTATTTTATTTTTATTTTTTTAGGTTTAACTCGTTATAAATGTTGTGCTCATGTACATATTTTTTTTAATTTATCTTTTACAAATATAATAAATATAATGTCCTTTTTTATCTATATTGGTAAAATATACTAATATTATTTTATTTTTATTTTTATTTGGAGATAAATTCTTACAAATATTATTTTATCTTTATGTTTACTTGGAGATAACTTTTTTGCATAATTAAGTATAAAAAACTACAATTTTAATAAAGGGTTGATGTGGCGCAATGTGGTGGAAAGAATTGATTCGGTTTTAGTTATTAGTAATAGATCTTTGAATGAAAAAAATAACCCATACCTAAACCCAACACTTTCGTTACTGGAAATGCTCGAACCCAAAATGAGTTTTTATTAAAAATCTTACTATAATACTATATAATGAATAAGATATAAATATTTCAAATATATTTATGTGCCCTCAAAATGAATCATATCTTAACTATACAATTTTTTAATTCTTAAATTTACATTTAATATATTTTAAAAGTTTTAAATTATATTTAAATCAAAGTTTGGATGTACCGATCTCAAATATGATATAAATATCGTTTAATGGAGTTTGGTTCCCATAAAACACCCTCTTAACATGAAACGGAAGGAGAATTTTGGGTCCTTAGATCACCTTGATCCAAGGGCTGATCTTCTTTCTCCTTTTATTAAAGATGGGGGCAATTATGTCTTTTCCCTCTCTAATTAATTAATTATTTTTCTTTTTTTTTGTTTTTAGGGGTAAATTGACAACTCAATCGATTGAATCGATTTTGCCCTTCGATTTCGTTCAAGCGAGGTTGAATCGATTTTTGCCCTTCGATTGAATCGATTTTGCCCTTCAATTGAATCGATTTCGTTCAAACGAGATCGAAGATTGTGCCCTTCGATTGAAACGGAAGGAGATCGCAATCGCCGAATCCGAAATCCAACGAGTCTCGTTCCAACCATGGTAGAAAGTGGTAAGAGGAATTCACAAATCCATTGAACGAGATCGAACTGTGTGATTTTTCGGAATCGATTGAACTGGTCAATCGAACTCGTTGAACGAGATCGAACTGTGTGAATTTCGGAATCGATTGAATTGGTCAATCGAATTGTGTGAATCTACTTGGATTTCGATTGAACTGTGTGAATCGAACTTAATACTAGGCCAATCTTGAACTGTGTGAATCGATTGAACTGTGTAAATTTTCCTGTAAACTAGGCCAATCTTGCAAAATTCGAAGTTGCACTTTTCGGACTTAATACTGCACTTTTCGGACTTAAGAATGCACTTTTCGGACTTACTAGTGCACTTTTCATACTTAAATAACGCACTTTGAACAATGAATTCCTCTTCTCGTTGATACTTTGAACTAATCATAAAGAAGTAATACTAGCAAATGAGAATGCACTTTTATGACTTAATAATGCACTTTTCATACTTACTATTGCACTTTTCATACTTACTTGCACTTTTCATAAAGGAGTATTACTAGTAAATGACAATGCACTTTTCAGAATTACTAGTGCACTTTTTATACTTAAACAATGCACTTTTCATTTTTGTTTAGAGAACATATATTCGACCGTATATCTAATTTCATTTGTTATAGAGAACATATTTTTACTGCACTTTTCACAATTAATAATGCACTTGTTACACTTAAGAGTGCACTTTTTCTACTTAATAGCACTTTTTATATCTTTTACTTTTCACTGATTTAGTTAGTAGTTTAGGTAATGCACTTTTCCTAGTATACAATGCACTTTATTATACTTTCAATGCACTTTTACTGATTTTCAACTAACACCTTTATATTTCCCTTTTATGTTGTTGTAGTGGGGACATCAAACTCTTCTTCAACTACTATTCTGAATGAAGAATCACCTAAAAACAGTGGTGAATATTTCATTGAGCTATCTCAAGGGGGAACGACATACTATTTGCCCACATGTCCATCCGAGTTGAAACCATATGAAGGTCAAATTTTTGTTTTAGTACAAGTAGCCTATTAGCTCAAATGGTAGAGCGGTGTGCTTTGTGCACAAAGATGTAGGTTCGATTCCTACATGGGCTAATTTGATATTTTACACAAATTAATTCTTAACGCATTTATTCTCAACCTAACTAGCTATGCACTAAAAAGAAATTATATTTTATCGATGTACGACAAATAACTATTTAACCACTATTTTTCAAAGAAAATCATGATCAAATTAGCTTATATGGGATTCGAACCCACATCTCTGTGCCTAAGCACATTGCTCTTCCATTTGAGCTAATAAGCTTTTCTTCAATTATGCCTTTAAACATGCACCATAAATCCATTCAATGCACTTTTCCTATGTCACAATGCACTTTTGAAACTTTTAAATGCACTTTTGAAACTTTTCAATGCACTTTTTCAATCAGATGGTGCATTTTTCTAATGCCATTTATCAATGCACTTTTCCTATGTCACAATGCACTTTTGAAACTTTTCAATGCACTTTTGAAACTTTTCAATGCACTTTTGAAACTTTTCAATGCACTTTTTCAATCAGATGATGCACTTTTCATATGACATTTATCAATGCACTTTTCCTATGTTATAATGCACTTTTGAAACTTTTCAATGCACTTTTTCAATCAGATGATGCACTTTTATTATGACATTTATCAATGCACTTTTTCTAATGTCATAATGCACTTTTGAAACTTTTCAATGCACTTTTGAAACTTATAAGAACTTTACATATGAAATAGAACAAATCAGAATAATGACCAAGTATTCAAGAAAAAAGTAGCATAAACTAAACTCATAAATGCACAAACAAGATGACCACAGCCACACTGAATAAAGCAGTACAAGATAGAAGCTAGGAAAGATCTATTTAGGTTGTGGAGTTAATTTCAGAATGTAAATAAAGCAGTACAAGATTTGATGTAACTAAGTTTCCTACTAGCTAGTAAAAAGATAAATGCTTTATTATGATGCTTAATATATTGGAAAAGTTCTGCCTTTTAATGTAATCTACTTGATCTAGAGAATCCCAGAAGTGTAGAACTCACCAAGCATTCTCAGTCACTAGCATGTGTTACAGATATCATACACTTTCCAATTCAGTGAGACATTCATGTTCATCATCATAGCAAACACATAACAGACTTAGAGAATGTTAAGTATTTCTTTTCATAAGCATCTCTGCACAATCAAATAACATGACAGAAAATTTACAACTTCTCAGGCGCGGAGAACAAAGTATATAGTATATGAAAGAGTGGGTCTTTTGTTAATGCATATGTCAACATTACTACCACTTGTAAAATGTACCAAAACAGATAGACTTTATTACCATCGCAAACTCTTTCCACATGGAGATAATAAAGAAGCATATGGAGCGTTTAATCTCATCAGCTACTTCATAATAAATCTAAAATATTTGCATTAGTATCCCAAATACTTCCATTTGGTGGAATTGTTTCAATAGCTGTCCTACTTTCCTTGTAAATCATTGTGTGCAAAGTCATCTTTTTTTCTTCTTTGAAATCAACAGTGGTGCATTGAAGTGCAAGAGAACAAAGACAAATAATTGGACAAGCCACGGATTTACTTTGCAATGAAAATAGCCATGGCAGCAAATTATAACATACGTTGAACAACTCCAATCATCCAAGACACTGAACCGAAAATCAAATTTCTTATATAATACAAGGGATACATCAAGAACAACTCCAGCAAATTAGGGCTGAAAATAAGGTGAAGAAAATTAGGGCTTATACCTTTTCGATTTGTTTTTGGAGGCATCGTGATTCGTGGGAGAGATTGAAGGCGAAGGTGAAGGTGAGGGCGATGGACGGAATCACGTTCCTGGATCGAGCATTTGTGGAGCCTTCGATCGGTTGGAGACTTCGATCGTCCGTCGTCCTTCGTTCGTCCGTCGTCCTTCGTTTGCTTTGGGATACTTCGATTGGGCTTATTTTTGATATTTGAGAGTGAAGTTAAGGGTATAGAAATTGGGTGTATTTACAAAATTGCCACCTTGCTGATTTGTTTTATTTTTTTTTTCAAAATCACAGGAGTAATCTGAGCCATGATCCATGTGATCCAACGGCTGACAACTCTCCTTTCGTTTCATGTTAAGGGTTGGTTTCATTTGAACCAAACTCTCGTTTAATAATTCATTTTACTTATTTAACTAATTTATTTATTTTCACATATTTACATTATTGTTTTAACAATTTATAAATATTTTAATAGTAAATGATAAATAAAAAGAATATGCTATTGACTCGATGATCATTTTGACTCTACAGAATGACCTGTTATGACCAAATTGATCCGACAACTTGACCCGAGTTCCTACTTAATCCAAACCTTTAGGGTATGTTTGGATGGTGGGATTTGATGAGAATTTTAGGGAGGGAAATGATGGGAATCATTTTTCTATTATTTGGTTGTAATTTTATGTGAAAATTGATGGGATTTCATTAGAAAATTTAGAGTGAAATGATGAGAAATTGAATCACACCAAATTGGTGGAATTTGATGGGAAACTAGAAATACATGTTTTCAATAAGAAAAATAAAAATAAAATTTACCCACATTTTCTCATCAAAACCCATCTCTATCCAAACAAATAAATCATTAAAATCCCCTACATTCTCACCTTTTATTTTCTTATCATTTCCTTTCTCATATTTCCCTACCCTTTCTTTTCTCATCAATTCTCAATTGCCAAACAGGCTGTTAAACCTAAAATAATCGAACACGAACCCGGTCAAGCCGGCTACTTATAAGAGATTTCTACTAGATTAATTTTTTTAATATACATTCATACTAGCAAGACCCGGTCGTGCCATGCACGACTATGATTTGAGATTTTTTTTTGTAGGAACCGTACTTGTCGATCGAATTTACATAAACGCATTCGATAAAAATAAAACATTTTCCTCAATAAAACTTTCAAGCGAAAATTATTATGATATGTAGTTTATTTATTTATAATATCATAGGTGATTTAATTTTTGAATTAGATAATATTATTATAACATACATGAAAATAAATACAGAAAAGGCTAAATAATATTTCCATACTCATTAGTTGAATATGGTAAGTAATAGTAATAAATGATATAATTTATTATAATAGACATGAAATGCTTATCAATAGCATATCTTATTGATTTTTTTTATTTAATATGGTAAGTACCAATGACAAATGGGATATTATTATTATAATATAATATGTAGGGAATGTAAATTCTAAATAAAACTAAGGATAAAGAGGTAAATCAACATTTAAAAATGTCTATGTGGCATAGTTAGATGGGCGACACATAAGCGAGAAGCATTCGACTTTAGTAATAGTACTAGTTGATGTACCCGTGCCCTGCACGGTATTTTTAATAATAAAATCTATTTTATATATATATATAGATTTAAAGGGGTTTATATACTTATTGTAAATAAGCGCTTATTTTTAGTGAATATTAATAATTATTTTCAAATAAATTAAATATAACTTAATGTTAATAAGTTCATATAATTTAGCCTCCAAATACTAAATAGAATAATCAATAAGAAAATATGTTTGAAATAACTATAAAACTAAAATAAGAAAAATATGGTTGAAATAATGTTTGAGAAACAAACTTCATATTGTAATATTGCAATGATTTGCATTGGGTATGCAAACAACTCAATCTTTCTCTTCGTGCTTCATAGTTTTTTGGAACTGGAAGTGAAAAGTTAATCTTCGGTAAGTTTGTCTCCATTATCATCATCTAGGATGAGGTTTCATTGGAACACTTAGAAAGAGTAAGTGGTTCATTCGACGATACATTGTAATGTAGTTAAGGCTTAAATGTGGTTTGTGACCTAGATAAGGTAACGACAAAAAGAATATATGGGTTCGACTTTAGTTATAGTATATTATTATTAATTGCTAAGAAAATGTTTGCATAATTTTATTATACAAATTTTGCCGGATTTTTATATCAAAATTTTATGATGACATTATTGAAAAAATTCTATATGATAAATCTGTTGAAATTTTTACATATTTGAGAAAATGAAGATTAATCAATTTTCACCAATAAGTAGAGGTAAAACAATTAAGAAATATATAGTAATTATTTTATACACATTGATCTTAAAGAGTAAATACCTTTTATAAAAATATATTTTTTTTAGATGCTACAATTAGAAAAGTTAAGCATAATATGACAAATCACCAATAAGTAAAGTGACCTAATTAAATAGTATTTGGAAATTATAATGTGGTAGAATTAAGTAATATTTGAAGATTTAGATGGGCAAATTAGTAAATGTAAAAATTAAATTGCTTAGGTGGCATAGTTAGATGATTGACAAATAGGATTGAGTGATTCGACTTTAGTTATAGGACTAGTTGATGACCCGGGCCTTGCCCGATCTTTTTAAATAAATACTGTATAATATGTTAATTTATATATGATATAGGTATTATAATTTTTATAATAAAAATAATATTAAAAATAATTAATTATAATTTATTTTATTATTAAAATGTATACAAATATTATCTTATTCCTAGAAATGCTATTTGCAATATTTATGTAATGATCATAAAAAAGTTGAAGCTATTAAGTAGGGTTGACTCGAACCTGCACAAAAATAACAATGAATTGACCTAATCAACATATAAATTTTAGCGATATGAACATGTACTCAACTCAACCCGAACCCAAAATGACAAAACCTAAACACAAATGTACTAATTAAATAATTTCATTATGCATGTGTCAAAGTGGATGTATATTTTATAATCCATATTTTACTCTTTTTTTAATCTTTTTGTCATTAATTTAATAATTCATGGAGATTTAAATATTCACATGTGGTTTTTATATACAAAAAAATTTAAATGTAAAAATTGTTTACCTCCTCATCCATATCTTTTGATCCAATTATGATATGAGGTCTTTGTATTAAAAAAGGAAGATGAAAATTAAGTAAATTAAAAATGTTGAAAAAATAAATTTGAGAAAACTAATACAAGCAATACTTTATAGTCTTATCTTATAAATTATAAATTTAATTATAAAAGTAATACTCTATTGAAAAATTATAAATTTAATTAATAAATTTTATATACTTATGTTAAAAAAGAAGATAAATAATTTTTTTTAAAAATATGAAAATATTATAAAAGTAATACTTTATAGTCTTATCTTATAAAAATCACATAAAATGAATTAAAAAGTAGTTTATTTTGTTGTTTATCTTTGGAAAAAAGATAAATAAAAAAATAATTTTTTATTACTATTGTATACTTTTCTATGATAAATTAAAATATTCCTTATCTATATTTACTTTACATATATTAAGATAAGATTTATAAGAAGAAAATGATTTTTTTATCATTTACAATAATTGAAACTCGAATTTTAAGATATTTTTCCTAACCCAAATTCTATTTTTTCTCCTACTTTTACATCTAAAACCAAAAAATTTAAAGCTCAATTGTAGCAAGTAGTAACCAAAATATTTTTCTAACCCAAATTTTCACTTTTTTGATCAAAATTTGGTTGAAAAAAAATATTTTACATAAATAGATAAAAATATAAAGATAATGTAATTTACATTGTTTTTAAGTAAATTTCTTCGTTTAATTTTTTTAGCAAAAATATATATAAAAGAATTCAATTAGAAAAATTAAAATAATATGAATAAAAATTAAATAATTTAAATATAAGGTGATACCAAAATTAATGTGATGCCCTAAAAATTTATAACTTTAATATATAGTTATATATAGATAGATAAATACATACATAATATTTTTAAATTATTTTATCTATATGTTTACTTGGGATACTTTTTTCACAATTATTTTACGAATATTTTTATAATTCAATTAATTATTAGTAATATATAGCTTCTAGTATATATCTTGTATGGTATATAATCTATATTCAATTATATTATTTTAAAAATTACATAAAAAATATTTTAGAGATATTTACGTAGATCACATCAAATCTAGATATCTTTTTGGAATCTTTTTTATCTATATTTTACCAATATAATAAATATAATGTCCCTTTCTTTATCTATTTATGTCTATTTGGGGATAATTTTTTTACATAATAATTTTTTAATCATTTTATATTTTAAGTAGCTAAAAAAATTTATTATTTTAATAAAGGGGTGATGTGGCGTAATGTGGTGGCAGAAATTGCTCCAGCTTTAGTTATTAGTAATAGATAGATAGATAGATATTGATATTGATTGCCGACCTGTTTTTTTTCTTTAGATACAATACTCATTATCTTATATGTCTAATTTCCAAATTAGGTTAAACCGAACAGCTGTTCCTGCGTGTACTACTCTTAACACATGAATAAATAATGATCTAATCAAATTAAA
The DNA here is from genome assembly GCA_964016875.1 of Fallopia convolvulus. Lineage (NCBI taxonomy): Eukaryota > Viridiplantae > Streptophyta > Magnoliopsida > Caryophyllales > Polygonaceae > Fallopia > Fallopia convolvulus. The sequence goes on from OZ024718.1 coordinate 25,235,183, forward strand.
TATGTGATGTGAACAGATTTTTCACACGATGAGATTATGATAATAGCCATACATATACCTTATCCTATCCTTTAAGTAAATTGTGGACATAACCGCGTTTCTTGACGTGAATTAGTTGTTCCCCACTTGACGAACATTCTGTTTGTCAATTAATTAATAATTAATAATTAATAATTAATTTAATTTAATCGATCAAGGGCATGCATATAGTACTATACTATCTTATAAATATGCCTTCGACCATTTGGTTCAACAATTAGGCCTTTAAATTAGTATCTCGAGGTCACCGTTTCAAACCCCACGGGCGGCAATCTGGATTTGGTTAGTAAATAGCTTCATTCCTAGTGGATGCTCTAGGCGAACCCAAATAGGTACTTATGACGACCCTTATCCTTACCCAATCAAAAAAATTATTATCTTATAAATATAATTATTTTATCCGTTTTTTTAATCTATATCCTTGAGATACATGTTAAATCCCCTTATTTGAAAAGATTTCAGGAGATCTAATTTTCTTAAAGTTATTTAAATATTTTGGGAAATTCCGCGTGGCGACCTTGATGTTTTACAAATTCCGCGTGTTACACAAGGTTTTCCAGAATTCTGTATGGTAACCATGTAGTTTTGCATATTCCGCGTGCTAGTCTCGAAGTATTATAAAAAGCTAAAAGTATTTAAAATTTAGCCACATTAGTAACTTAATTAAATAAAATCACCTTTATTTTAATTTTTTATATAAAAATTATCTAATCTATTTTTTACATAACCACCTAAATATAGAAGTTTTGGAAAAATTTATAAACATTCTCATATTTACTAAATTTTATTATTGTTTTAAAAAATCCAATGTTTTGTTCTTGTAAAAATAACCACTTTTTCAAAATTGTATTATAAAATAATATCATTGTTCAATTATCAAAATCACATGTAATTTTGGAAACAAATCCACCATGTTTATTGCTCTAAAAAAATATAAACTTGTAATTTCTATAAACGTTAAACATTTTAAGGGAGTGGTTTTTTTTTGAAAGAGTGGGTGTATTAATTGAAAATTTTGGTGTTATTAAAAGAATATAACAATGGATTTTTTAAACTTAATAAATAATAGAATTTTGTACAATTTTCTTACAAAAATGTATAAATGTAGGTGGATTGTTTTAATTTATAATAGAATCTAACATTATAAAACCACCTATTAAGAAGTATGTTAATTAAGTGATAGTCCTTATTAGGTTGTTTTAAAAAATAATTAGGTAGTTCTTAAAAAACCTAACAATATTGTAATTTTATACAATTAAATAAATAAGGTGGCTAAATTTCAAATACTTTTTAGTTATTATAATAATTCGAGGTTACCACACGGAATTTGCAAAACCTCAAGGTTATCATGTAGAATTCCGAAAAGCCATGTGTACCACTTGGATTCCTAAGTTTCATTTTAGGGTTTAGTTTTTAAATATAATATTTTAAAGAGAAATTAAGACCATTAATATAGAAGTGTAACATATTGTAAATGAGTGAAAAAACATATATAGTTAGATCCTAAATAGCTAAGATCTGTTTACCAAAATTAGTGGTTGCAGAATGCAGATACTGTAACTGTATCAATAACTGTAGGAGTTGACAAAGCAGTTGAAATTAACGGTCCAATGAAAACAAAACACTAATGTGTGTTTGGTTGAAGTAACTTTTAATTTTAGCTTATACTTATTAAATGACAAAATAGGACATATAATTTATTAAAGAAGACATTATTTTCCTTTTTTGTTAAGAGTAGATGTTGGAAAGAAATTTCAAACGCTATTTCAATTTCCAATTTTTTTTTTAAAGTAGTTGACAAAAATCAAGCTTCTAAACGTTAAAAATACCTCTATTATTGATATATCAAACATCCTAGTAATTTTTTAAATAAGATTTTAAAAGCTAAAATCTATATTTATGTTGGATACTTGAATCAATCTTTAAAATTGAGGCGGCAAAATTCCTTTGATAGAGATGCTATCGATTCCAAGTGCCAAATTGTTTTTGTGTAAACGTCTGTTACTTGTTGGACGTTGACGCGGTCACGCGGATCCACTGTGAATGATTCACGTACTATCTTAATTTGGGCTTCGATCAAATTAATTCAAATGATACAAACTGTCATCTTTGGAATTGTACAATCCTGAAAATCAAAGTCTGAATACAATGCAGCGATGAATCCCTTTCAGGTTATCTCTTCGTACAAACTGATCTATTTGTCGGGGATTATCTGATACGCTGGAACAAAGCAATTTATGATCTCAGATATTTCACTTTACCATTAATTATTATGTTCATTCAAAGAACCTTACAACGTCATTGTCTTCGATCATGTCATGTGAAGCAATTTCTTATCTAAGATATAGCCATTTTTTCGATCACAGGACTTTGTCAGTCGGTGGTTTTATGTCCACTGAGTTAAAGCTTGTATGTGAAACGTTTTCACATTTATTAACTACTTATACAAAGGATCTCTTAATTGATGTAACACTAGAATAATAATTGCTCTCTTAATTTTGACAATGATAAACACTATGAAAAAATTAACGTATTTTATCCAGGTGTTTCAAAAGAACTACAGGTCAACCATGTATTATAATATAAAACCATACTAAGATGTTCATATTAAGGGAACTCGATCGAGTGCCAAATATTCCCTATTCAAAGGAACTCTCAAGTCAATCCAAAGACAGACCAATGTGAAATATAGAAGCCTGTTTCAGACAGATTAGAGGAACAGTATGTGCATCAAATTGATCCCATGCATCCAACGACTCGATGAGCTTCAAGAATTGACAATATTTGAATCAATTTGAACCAAGTCACATGTGAAGAAAACACACTTCCTTGGAGGGCAAGACAAGGGCATTTCGGGCGAATGATCAAATGATAAGGATTGGGCTCCAAGGATGTCCTTGTGCCTATAAATAACCATGAATAGTGAGTTTGCAAGTTACTTCTCTTGAAGCACAAAAACCAAACCCTAGAGCGAGATGAGAAAACAAGGAAGATCCAGAGAAGTCACCGACGACGAATTTGCGATCTTGACGACGGAAAGAAAGGAGTTCCCTGGTGCAAGGAAACTAAGTAGTCGATATATTCCAGGTGTAAGGTCTTAATAACTATAAAAGTTGTCTAGATTGAGTTGCTTTAGTTGAGTTGTTCATTTAAGAACTAGATTGAGAAGACTCATTAGTGTTTCTAGAGTTTGGAAACTACTAGGAACATAGAAGTTTGAGTCTTGCCTATTGTAACCAAGGAACAATCAATAAAGAAATAAGTCTTTCAAAATCCTCCAACGGAGGTCGAGGTTTACACACACAACTAGTTGGTTGTTGTGGGGTTTCTCTAAAAGAAACTACGTCCCTTGTTTTAGAACTTCTGTTTTATACGTGCTTTGTGTTTTTATTTGCTCTGCCTTGGGAATAGTTTAATGTTTCTTCCCAACTCACTACTAACGCTCTACGTTCCAACAATTGGTATTAGCGCAGGTCGCTCCAGATTTGTGCGTTAGCTTCGCAGGTTTACAAGATGTCGTCCGAAATGACTTAGATCATTGGAACAACAAGCCACCTAAGCTCATTGCTGGAGGGTTCGAAAGGTGGTAGGGAGGGATTCATGAAAGATTGGATGAGAAGTCACAACTTTCAGGCTTGGTGCGTCATCGAAAAGGAAACTTCGAAGTGGATCCAGCCATTCGTGACGATCTATCCAAATAGGGATAAAATGAATGGAAGTTCATGGAGGCCAAATTCAAGGCCAAAATGTATATCAACAATGTCATGTGTGAACAAGATGCAGACAAAGTGGCTAACCTTGAAACAGCCAAGGAAATGTGGACCACTATTCAACAGATGTACATAGGGAGTTCTTCAATTTCTGAATGGAACAAGGTGAAATGATTTCCTTGGAAAATTCTCGCTCAATAGCGAGTGAGAAATTTTGTGTATCTTCTTGTAAATAATTGTGTACTCTATAATGCCACCATATTGCGTAGGCATTTGACTTCTTCCGAGAGTTGTCCTAGATGCGACTCTGATGAGACGGAATTACATATGCTGCGGGATTGTGTGTCTGTTTGTAATACTTGGTTGGCCCTTCACAGTAATACTTGTACACCATCTTTCTTTACATGTATGAATATTGTAGAGTGGGTGATGGGAAATATTAAAAGGCATATCAAATTGTGCTCTTATTAATTCATGAATATGTTGTGGTGCATCTAAAAGTGTCACAACAACCTTGTTTTTAACGGGAAAGACACAATCAATTTGCTCACTTCCATTGTTGTAACTTATACTGAAACCTATTGGGAGAATATGACTGATTTTCCAAGTCACATAAGATCTCCTATGAATGTGGCTTCTCTTGTGCCAAGTGTCTGGATCGCGCCACCTTTTGGTGTCTTAAGCTTAATGTTGATGGCATCTCGAATGGGAATCCTGGCCTAGCTGGTGGGGGTGACATATTTCGCAATTTTGAAGAAACTTTTGTCCATGATTTGGTTTTCCATTGTGGCTTTTGTTCTATGCTCAAAGCCGAATTATGGGCTCTTCTTCTCCATGGCATTCAAAATTGCTGGAGTATTAAACTTGAGATCACTAAACTTCTTATTGATTTTGACTCTTCTGATGCAGTCCAGCTTATCCAATCGAATGGAGTCCTTGCTCACCCTGATCTGCCAATTTTAATATCTTAGTAACTGTGTATGTTTAGTGAACGGAGGGAGTATTTTTTAGTGCAGTTCTTCATAAGTGTGTATGCTTTATCAATTATCATTATTATTTTCAAGTTTATCAAAATTTGCACATTCCAAATTTGTAAATTGGGTTCCTAGACAAGATTTAAAGATGCAAGGGAATGAGATTTGACTAAAGAGGACACAGGGTTTGATGCTTAGATAATCTTTGGAAACTTGGAATCAATTTGCTTGGACATGGTTCTTTCTATTTTCATTAAGGGTGTGTTTTCCTTACCCTTATTACTCTGGTTGGGCACAAGGAGCTCGGCCACATATAACAACGACATCGACTCAGATTAATCCTGCTCAAGCATGGTTTGAGGAGTCAAGTTGTTTGCACCCTTTCCCCCAAACAAGCTGAGAGAAAAGTAGGAGTAGCCAAATTACAAAGTAGATCTAGCATACAAACACTCAAGGGAAGCACAAGAAGCAACTAAGTGTATTGGATCTGGTAACTAAGCCACACACAAACACACTTTCTCAGGTAATGAAAATATGCTAACAATTCATCTGACCAGGTAACCAAGTGTACTTAGGCCTTTGTTTTGCTTTGGTTCCATATATTTGAGTCATAGTAACTGGTTTTGCTATGTTAATATGCTGTGCTACTTATGGGTTTGTTCTTTTGTTTGCTACAGAGCAAAGCAATCACAGGATGGAGGAGACATGATGAGTAAAAATGCAAGAACCACAACTACATTCGATCCAAGTGCAATATTCGCCTGCAAAATGCAACCTCCTCAATCTGGGTCCATAATACATGTCTTTTAATCCATTGAAATTTGTACTTGTAAGCCTCTCTTTCTCCCTTCCTTTTGTTGCCTATTAAGAGTAAGTATTCATTTGTGTTACTGCATCTCTAGACCACATTCATATGTGAAAGCAAGCGCCTTATGAACGGAAAATATCCAACACAAGAGATACATACATCTCATTACTAGGAGCCCTTGAGCAAGTTCTCAGGGGCGAGAGGGGGAGTATCAAGCTGGTAAAGATTCAGAGCCGGCCCCACAAACCTGAACAGAATCCAAGCTCCAATGATAATAAAAATGGAAGCATAAGCAAACTTGTTGAGCCAGAACAAAGCGCCCTTCTCCCCCAAGTACAACTCCAACGCCTTCTCGCCGTAACTCATCTCCTCCCACTTCTTCTTAGGAGCCGCTTCCTTCATGGGCATCTTCTCTTGTTCTTCTTGTTGTTGCTGTCGCCGTCTTCTGGAGCCTCTTCCTCTCCGGAATCTGATCTCCACCGGAGGCGGTGGTGGGCTCGGTGGCTGTGTGGCGGTGCCGCCGTCATCGCCGGGGGTGCAGTTGAGAGGGGCAAGGAGGAGCCTTGGAGGAGGAGGAGGATGGGATGATGAGAAGTGAAGGGTGAAAGGCTTTGGGAGGAATTGGGGAGGGAGGAGAGTGTTGGCATACATGGCCACAAGTTTTGATTGTGTTTGGATTGCATTACCCCTTTCTTTGTTTATCCCTTTGCTACTACTGCCCATTATTGCTGGGGCCACCGGCCACCTCTATTTTTTTTCTCTTTTTTTTTTGCTAATTTGATCTAACAGAAATTTATTCTGTAAAATTATAAAATTAATTTGATCTAAGAGGAAAATTGACTAAAGAACCATCGCTATTGTTAATCTTAGATATGACTTTTATGTTATGTGCCAAATTGATCATAGCAACAGCTAGTAGCTGAGAACAGGAAGAAAAAAAAAGACATCTAGACTTCAATTAGGCAAGTATTCATAAACAATGAGCTTTTCTTCACCTTTGATGTTGCAGCCCAGAATCTTGACCAGATTCTCTTGTGCAGCAACTTGGAGATTAGCAAGATTTCATTTACGCCTTGCCCTGAGCGATCTGAGAGCCTTTTTTTTAACTGCAATTTCCTGGCCATCATGTAGCATTCCCTGCAACTACAAGACATCCATTAACCATCTGCAAATGAGTTAGTTACTCTGAGAGAGGCATGCTTGAGAAATGGGACAGTGAACACTACCCTGAATACTGCTCCAAATCCTCCTTGTCCAACCTTATTTGAGTAAGAGAAGCCATTGGTTGCAGTGACGATTTCCTCAAATTCAAATGTTGTTAGCTCGTCTTGTATGATAGTTTTCCAATTAAGGAATTGTTTTGTTGCACATCTGAGGAACTCCCTAGATCAAATTTCTTAGATATCCCTTCTCTCCGTTCTGTTTTTTTTTCAATGTATAACAAGACAAAAACATAAGAATCCTCCCATCCCTCTTTAGAAAGCTATAAACAATGCATGTGTGTAAAAAAAAAAATACGGTTCAGCTGACTCTATGCACCGCAAATGCTATCAAGAAGCAGAAGATGATGAGGCAGACGGCACTCACTAAGCAGATAATGATGATTAATCTTTTGCTGTTGACTGCCATGTTAGAAAAAAAAATAACCATGAGATGAAATGGAGAGCAATAATAATATGATTAATATTAATAATAAAAAGTAGAAGTAAGGATGACCTAGTTCAGAATAATCAAGATGAACGAAGACATCCTTTCCGGAAAATGAAAACTCGTGCATAAATCAACTCAAGCAGTTGCTGAGGCACCATTCCTGGCATCCCTTATAATCAACTCAAGAGTTTATTCACACTTACATCACACGTGGTCAAAGCTCTCCCAAACTAAAATTAGGTCACCAGAATTAGAAATCACAGCAATTGAATTATACAAATGAACTGATACATTTGTGTACCGTCCTAAATCCTGAGGTTTCCATCTTTAGTTACCATTAATCTTGCAGATTCGTCTGAGGCATAGAGTGGATTGCCTCGGTTCCCCACCCACAAGATTGTTTCTGGAATGTTCTTAAACCAAACTCCAATGTATCTTGCGCTGCTGGCATTGGCAGGACTGAAGATGCCTAGTTCAAATTTCTGATTTGCTGATTCGCATTCTCCCAACTGCAGAATGCTACTCATTATTTATAATTATCAAAGCAATAAGCATCGCGATTACACCAAATGAATAGCAACGAGAAACTCATAGTCAAAGAGCCCAGAATCAAGCTACGAAAATCATCAGCTTGCCCTGTACACTAAGTAGAGTGCAAATTGAAAATAAAATAATAAAAAAACAACTTGAAAATAAAATTCTCTCCCCAAAATTTGTAACATATAGTAATCAAAGTTAGGAAGAAAATTACTCCGTATATTATTTTCATCCTCCCTTTTCTGCTCATACCTCCATCTCTGTATGTTCTTGGTTCTGCGTTATGCAAAGCAACAGAGCTCCCAGCAACATACACTGTTTCTTCTCTCTGCTCCCTGACAAGTTAAGCTTTCTTCTTGCCACAATTTGTCAATTAAGGTAATTAAGATCTGATCAGAAAAAAAAAAGGAAATTAAGAAGAACAGACCACTACCACTGAATTAGCAAGTCTTCCTACTTCTCTGACAATTCAAACTTCTTATCTTATCTAAAAATCAAACTTCTGATTCAAAAGGAACAAGACCCCCTTGTCTTAGCCAGGACTTACTTACATTAGTAGAAAATAGAAGAAAAGGCATGACCCACAATTCCAACCGTGAGTCTGAGAAGTCTGTGCATACTGTGACCATTATTTAATATCGATACCTATTGAAGATTAGTAAAACTTGAATAGAATATACTTTCCTTATGTTAGGATTGCGTTTTCATGATTTATTATTGAAATTATCTCTAAAAAATATCTTATCTTTGGAATTGAGTATATATTTTCATCCCTAGGATAATCAATGTGAGAAAATTTCCCAAAATTCTATTGTTTTATGGTATCGGAGCAAGTTATAATCTTGCCCTAATTTCTTTTTCCAAACATTGTTTGCCTTCAAATCACGGTAAATAACCTTTAAATCGAGAATCTTGATGGAGATATATGATATACGTAGAGCAATTGCTATGTAAACACTGTGATTTTGGTGAGGAAACTGATGTCTCTGATTTTCTATTAATTACGTATATAAAGAGAATATAGTTATAAACTAATCCCTTGAGATCAGGAATGAAATCCTATCAGAATAAAATCTGAACTGATAAGATAAAGGATATATACAAATAATTAACAATTTACAAATACATATTTACATGCCACCGCAAGCTCATGGTTGTGGACGAACATGCAACTTGACACTTAAGGTTTGAAACACCGAAACAAAAAACCGAACCGAAAAACAGGTTATTTTTTAGGTTAACCAAATCGACTTTTTTTGAAATTTCGGTTTGGTTAACCGAACCAAATTATTTTCGGTTCATCGGTTCGGTTTCGGTTTACGACTTTACATATAACGGTTAACCGAAAAACCGAAAATATATTAATATTTTTTTCGAATATTAGTTATCTTTGATTTATTTAGTGGTTAAACTCTACGATTTTCAACGTCTTAATCTAGTTTGAGTCTTTCATTCTCCAACTTTAACAATTTATACATTATTTTTCCACTCCTCATTGATATAAGAGTCACTTATTAAATTTGATGGGATAAAAATTAATACACAGAATGTTTGATTCCACACAATATAGTATATATTCTCGATATTTGTTTACAACAACCAAAACAATATGATATAAGTACATATTTAAAATAAAAGTATTGCTTGATCACTTTTTTTATTCAAATTTTATTAATTTAGTTTTAATTATTTAAGGTAAAATTACATAAATGGTTATCGGTTAACGAGAAACCGAACCGAAAAGTTGGTTAACCGAACTACGGTTAACCGGGATTCACGGTTCGGTTTCGGTTCATGATTTTAACTAACCGAAATCATGGTTAACAGAACTTCGATTAACCGAAATCTCGGTTAACCGGGTTTGGACACCCCTAGTACCAACAACCTTGGTAAAAATGTCAGCAATCTGATCAATAGACCGAACATGACGAACAACAAGTTCTTGAGCAGACACTTGTTCCCGAACAAAATGATAGTCGATCTTAATGTGTTTAGACCGTTGATGAAAAACAGGATTAGCTGACAAGAATGTGGCACTAAGATTGTCACACAACAGAATGGGAGGTTGGTCAACAGGGATGATCATTTCCTGAAATAACTGCTGTAGCCAGATAAGTTCAGCAGCTGTAAAAGCAATTGCCCTGTACTCCGCCTTAGTGCTGGAATGAGCCACTACCTTCTGCTTTTTAGATGACCAACTGACTAGATTTCCTTTAAAATAAATAGCAAATCCATGCTAAGAACGACAATCATCAAGATCAGAGGCCCAAGCAACATCAGAAAATGCAACAAGGCGTTTGTCAGTCGCTTTCTTGAGAGACAACCCAGAGGAGATAATCCCTTTGAGATAGTGTAAAATCCGCTTGACAACAGCCTAATGTAAATCAGTAGGATTATGCATAAACTGACAAACACGATTGACAACATAAGAAATCTCGGGTCGGGTAATGGTCACATGTTGAAGAGCTCCAACAATACTGCAATATAAGTGTGGATCAAAAAATAGGTCACCAGACTGAATCAAATGAGAGTCAGGCTCAGTTGGAGAGGCAATGGGCTTAGCCCCAGTCATGTCATTGCGCTCTAAGATGTCAGCAATGTACTTCTGCTGACACAACTGAATAGATGTAGAAGATCGAGTGACCTTAATGCCCAAAAAGAAATGAAGTGGGCCAAGGTCCTTCAATGAAAAGGCACGATTCAAATTGACTACAAACTCATCAATGAAAGAGTTGTGAGAACCAGTAATAATAAGATCATCCACATATATCAAAATGTAAACAACATGTCAGCCATGCTTCTTAATAAAGAGAGAGGAGTCTAAAACACAACCCTTAAAGCCATGACGAATCAGAGCCTCCTTGAGCTTATGAAACCAAGCTCGGGGAGCCTGCTTAAGACCATACAGTGCCTTCCGAAGTCGACACACATGATTAGGGCAATCAGTAGCTTGAAATCCCGACGGTTGAGCCGTGAAAACAGTTTCAGCTAGGTCACCATTAAGAAAGGCATTATTAATATCAACGTGGCGAAGATGCCAATCAAAAGTGAAAGCCATACTGAGAATAAGACGAATAGTTTTCGGCTTAATAACCGGATTGAACGTGTCAAAGTAATCAACACCAGCTTCCTGATTGAAGCCTTTTGCAACATGATGAGCCTTATATCGATCAACTGAGCCATCTGATTTCTGCTTAACCTTGTAAACCCACTTACAACCGACAATGTTAGCACCAGGAGGCCGAGGAACTAAGTCCTAGGTCCCGTTTCTCATTAAAGCGTCATATTCAATCAGCATAGCATGCTGCCATTCTGGATGTTTGGTAGCTTGATGAAAGAATTTTGGCTCGGGATGGGCTAATAAAGCAATGGGAATGGGGTATTTAGTAGCATGAAGGGCTTTGGGTTTTAGGCTATGGGTGCGGGACCGGGTGATCATAGTACGTGTGGAATTATCCGATGGTCGAAACCATGAAGGGGCGGCCAGATATGAGGTTTCACTTGGTGATGCGTCGGCGGCAGATGGCTGCTGTTCTGGTGATGATGCAAGCTGCTGTTGCAAGGCAGAACTCTGAGGAACCGAGGGCGAAGAGGAGGAAGACTCAGTTGAAGGAAGATTGGACGAAGAAGGAGGTGCTGGAGAACCAACCAGCGACAGCGGCTGAGTGGCCGGCGACCGCGGGTAAGCAGCATATGGTTGGACTGGATTTTGTGGTGGTGACAAAGGGAGGACATCAGCATGCTCAAGGATCGCCATTGGCGGGGAAGGTGAGTCATGCACCAGAGAAGGCGAGTCGGGAGGAACCATGGATAAATATGGAAAGACTGAGTCATCAAAGATGATAAATCGGGACACAAAAATACGATTAGTGGGAACATGAAAGCAAATGTAGCCTTTGTGTTTTGAGTTGTAGCCCAATAATAAACAAGGAGATGAGCGATAATCAAGTTTGGAATTATTGTAGAGTCGTAAAAATTGATAACAAAGGCACCCAAAAGACTTGAGAAAAGCATAATCCGGGGTTTTGCCGTATAATTTTTCAAATGGGGATTTGAATTGGAGTGTAGAAGTAATGGTTCCATTAGATAGATAAACTGATGTATGAAAATCATTCTCCCAAAACTTTATTGGTAGGCTAGCATGGGCAAGCAAGGCAAGACCTTTTTCAACAATGACCCGATTTTGTCGCTCAAAAGACCCGTTTTGTTCAGGGGTGTGAGGACATGAGACATGATGCTCAATTCCAAGAGACTCAAGATATTTGGACACATTGTGATATTCTCCACCCCAATCGGTTTGAAAAGTTTTAATTAAAGTAGAGAATTTTGTTTGAATGAGTTTGATGAAGAGTTGAACAGTGGAGAAAACCTGATCTTTTGTTTGGAGAAAACTTGATCTATTGTTTAGAGATGAGGAAGGACCCCATACATCAGAATGAATTAACTCAAATGGTTTAACAGAAGATGAAGTTCTACTAGATAAATTGAAACGACGACTCTTGCCAAGTTGGCAAGCACTACCAACTGACTGAAATTTATTTGAGGACACATGAAGCTTGAAACTAGAAACTAGACAACGCAAAACGGACTCATGTGGATGAGCAAAACGATGATGCCAACAAGAGATGGAGGCACGCTCACCAACAAAAGCAACAAGATGACTCGAATGCAAAGGGACGGGCGACTTTAAGGAAAGGCGAGGTAGACGGTAAAGGCCATTTTCAACGGTTCCTCTAAGAAGAGTCTGTCCCTACAAGTTCTTAACAAGGCAACAATTTACATGAAATTCAACATAAACAGCATTATCTTTAGCCAATTGAGAGACACTAAGCAAATTTATGGTAATTTTAGGAACAACAAGGATATCATTTAAATGAAGAGATGTAGCAACATGCTTGTCAGATAAAACAGAGTACCCTAATTGAGTCACAAGATGGGAAGTACCATTTCTGATGACCAACTGATCACCACCATCATAGTTGGAGTTGATAGAAAGGTTCATCGGCAGGGCATCATTGGAAACAACATAGAGGCACTACACAAGTTCATCGGCAAGAGCATGTTTCTTCTCCACGTAGTCTAGGAACGACAAAGAACCCTTCGACATGGTTTGAAGTTGATGGCGAAGATGCATTTGTCAAGCCGTAGTTTGAGCATGAAACATGCGTTGGAGAATTCCCCAAGCCTCGACAGTGGTGTTAGCACGAGCCAGATGCCCTAGTAACGGGGTAGTGAGAGTGGAGCGGATCAATAGCAAGACAAGGCGGTCTTTGCGAACCCAAGCCAAGTATGCTGGATTTGGAACCTGAAGACGGGACTGTTCGCCAAACGAAGACGTGGAAGTCAGCGTCGTAATTGCAGCCTCAGTGGAGACACCAGACGGTGGTGAAAGCAGGGCAACCGGGTCTATGATGGTGGCCGGAGGTGGACTCGTTGGGGTCAGGAAGGAGGCGAGGTCAAAAGCTTCCAAAGCAGAGCGGAACATGTTGCACCATAACGAATAGTTGGTCCGATCTAGACAAATCGCAAAGTTCGTGAGATGGAAATTTGGTTGAGATCCATCAGACGAAGCGGAAACAAGAGTTTCGTGAGAGATGTAGTTTGTTGCGAGACCATTGATCGAGAGGATCGTTGGTCAGGCTGATACCATGTAAACATTGTGATTTTGGTGAGGAAACTGATGCCTCTGATTTTCTATTGATTATGTATATAAAGAGAATACAATTACAAACTAATCCCTTGAGATCAGGAATGAAATCCTATCAGAATAAAATCTAAACTGATAAGATAAAGGATATATACAAATAATTAACAATTTACAAATATATATTAACACTGTATAAAATTGAATCTAATGTCCTAGCCCAACTTATTTTTCTTAGATGAATTTAATGACACAATGCAACATTAAGATAAAAAGTACAAATGGAACCAGTAACAAATTTAAATTTTAAGTGGAATCCGCTCTGAACATTCTCTCAAACTAGTCCATGCTACTGTTGGTCTTAGATAGGACTTTTTTCTCACTAAAGAGAAAGCCGTCCAAACTTCCATTAGGCAAGTATTCATAAACAATGAGCTTTGTCCTACCTTGTTTGAGTAAGAGAAGCCATTGGTTGAAATGACAATTTTCTCAAAGTCAGATGTTGTTAGCTCGACTTGTAAGATAGTTTTCCAATTTGTAACTGTTGGACATCTAAGGAACTCCATAGATCAAAATTCTTAGATGTCCCTTTTTTCCGTTCTGATTTTTTGAATGTATAACCAGACATAAACATAAATTCTTAATCTTTTGCTTTTGATTGCAATGTCAAAAGAAGAAAAATCATGAGATGAAATGGAGAGCAATAATATTAAAAGTAGAAGTAAGGATCTCCAAGCTCAGAATGATCAAGAGGAACGAAGACATCCTCTCCAGAAAATGTGAACACCTACATGCCTTCAAAATTTCCTTTACAAACAGCTGTTGAGGACCCATTCCAAGCATACCTCAGAATCAACATATGATAAATAACTAAATAATGATAATTGTCTGCAACTTTTAATCTACTCAACTTCCAAAAGCCCTCATTTCTTTCTTTCCTTCCCCAAAGTCATATTTTTAAAGCATAGAAGTTGAGTCTCGGTAAATCTTTGCCAGCTAGTCAAGAGGATAACAAGTTACAAATTTTATCTCGGTAGGACATGTATTTCTATTACTATGAAATTCATGAAATTCATAAATGAAGTAGTTAATGGTGGGGTTACCATTATCCATTTTGGAGTGGCGAATCTTGTATGTGCTCCTAAGAAAAGGAATTTGTCCATTTTTCGGGGTCTCAAAGGGGCGTGTAAACACATAAGAACTCTGGATTAGATCATTAAAACCGGATAGTTTTATGAAACCATGTGCTATGGTTCGAATCCTTAGTCAATCCGATTTTCGATAGGAGCAGTTGACAATTGAATCCAAAATTTTCCATTCTTTTCGTATCCGTAATAGTGCGAAAAGAAGGCTCGGCTCCAAGTTGATATGGAGGTGCCTGTTAGAACCAAAAAATTCCAAGTATGATTTCAAGACCGAAGAATGTCATCGTTACAAAGAACGAAGACTGTCGTCGTCAGAAAGACCATTATCGTTAGAAAGACCATCATCGTCATAGAGACCATCGTCGTCAGAAAGACCGAAGACTTTCGTCGTCATAAAGATCGATGACCGTTAACGTCAATCGTCATCTGACTATCCCGCAACGCCAGCGAGATCTTGAGATCTTCGGGTTAGTTACAACCGCATTTGACCCTATCCTCCACAACGTCCACTACCTATTTTTTAGGAGAATGTGTATCCTTGATTTTGTAACTGTTTCTATGTAACTCTCCCTACTATATAAAGGGATTTAAGAGCATAACCACGCC
The DNA here is from genome assembly GCA_964016875.1 of Fallopia convolvulus. NCBI lineage: Eukaryota > Viridiplantae > Streptophyta > Magnoliopsida > Caryophyllales > Polygonaceae > Fallopia > Fallopia convolvulus. The sequence continues at coordinate 25,250,296 of OZ024718.1, forward strand.
AAATCCAGATATAGAGATATATACATTAGTGCACCATAACCCCCTCTCTTGTAATCAGAAGGCTCTCATAGTTTACATTGCTCTCGGAGACTTCTGTCGTCTCAGCAGGACTGCAAGCACCTGACCGTTGTCTTCCCATCATTTTTCGCATGATTAAGGGCTCTAAACCCCAGATCTAAGCTCGTAATCGGTTGTTTATAATTAATAAGAAGAGATAGCATTTCTTCTTCATTTTAGTTGTCTTTACATTCAATTTCTTTACTTATTTATTGCTTTTGTTAATCGTTTTCATCCGTTCTCCCATCAACCCGATCCCATCACATCCCTTTGGCTATCAAACCCCATCTAGGACACTAAAGTGATCAGCCGGTCATTTTTTGTCCAAAATATTGCATAGAGAGTTCTTCCAGATAGTTGATATGGAGGTGTTTGGAGGGAAAACCTGCATATGATCTTTATCGATTTGGAAAAGGCTTATGACAGGGTGCTTAGAGAGTTGATATGGAGGTGTTTAGAGACGAGAGAGGTCTCAGGGAACTATATCAGAATTCTGAAAGACATGTATAAGGGCTAGTTGACTAGTGTGTGCACCCCAGGGGGGGAGCATTGAGTTCTTCCAGATAGGGATCGACCTGCATCAGGGGTCGGCTTTGAGCCCTTGTCTGTTTGCTATCATTTTGGATGTTTTGACGAGGGATATCCAGGAAGAGGTACCGTGGTGTATGCTTTTCGCCGACGACATAGTGCTGGTGGACAAGTCTAGGGAGGGAGTTTGCAGAAAGATAGAATCTTGGAGAGAGAAACTCGAGACAGAGGGTTTTAAGCTGAGTCGGACTAAGACAGAGTATGTAGAGTTTAAGTTCAGTCAGGAGGTGGAGTCAAATAAGGAAGTACGTTTGGGAGGAGAGGTCATAGTGAAAAAGGAGATGTTCAGATACCTAGGCTCAATTGTGCAGAGTGATGGGAGCGTCGAGGAGGACATTAGACACAGAATACAAAGAGGTTGGAAGAAATGGAGGGGTGCGTCTGGAGTGTTGTATGACAGAAAGGTCCCACTTAAGCTTAAGGGCAAGTTTTACAAGATGGTGTTTAGACCAGCCATACTTTACGGGGCGGAATGTTGGCCGACTACTAAGGCGCAGGAGCAGAAGCTGATGGTAGCAGAAATGAGGATGCTGAGGTGGATGTGTGGGCATACGAGACTGGACAGAATTAGGAATGAAGTGATTAGGAGAAAGGTGGGAGTGGCCAGTTTAAGTGACAAGCTCAGAGAGTCGAGGCTTAGATGGTTCGGGCACATACAGAGGAGACCACCAGATGCCCCGGTTCGAAGAATTGAAGGGTTGGTCGATAGCAACTTTCGTAGGGTAAGGGGCAAGCCGAAGAAGAGTTGGAAGGAAGTCATAAAACAAGACATCACAGTCCTGGCAGTCTCAATAGATATGGCTCTGTATAGGGACCAATGGCGGGAGAAGATTTCAGTGGCAGAGCGTTAGTGGTAACGACCTAGAGGGAGTGCCTTGCTCTTTTTTCTCTTCATCTTAGTTTCTTTGTTATAGTTATAGTTTTCTGTGTTTTTCTAGAGTTTTTTCTCGCTCTCGCTTTTTACTTTTCCTCTTTTTGTTCCCGCCTTTTCACCTTTGGCTTTGGGCCCACCGTAGATACCCTCCCGACTTCGAGTCGGGGTAAGGGTGCGTACATCTCGACCCCCCAGATCCTGTTCTCATACCGAGTTCCACCTGGGTAGATGTTGTTGTTGTTGTTGTGTAGAAGTTGAGTCTCCTTCCACACCGATCTGACCAATTTCCTTTACTATACTCAACAGCTGCTTTTGGAACAAACCCTCTTGGACAACTACAAATTGGAGATTCATTTGAACTACATACCAAAATTCCCACACGTCCCATAAACATCACAAGCTAGTCTAGATTTACCAGACCGGTTTTTATGAGTTTTAGTCTTAATAGGCCCATTAGATAATTTTGTAGACAGAAAAAATATTTTCTTAAATAATTATAATTGATCATAAAATAAATTGATTAATTATAATTTTAGAAAAGTAGATAAAGAAAATAGATAAATTTGATCTCTTATGACTAGTGTACAAGATATATAATTCAACAAGTTTCGAAATAAATAAATATATATATATATGTATATATTGTTGGAGGGGAGCGCTCCGGTAGAATCCAAATTAGGGTGCAATGTGTGGTTAGAGGAGAGACGTTGGATTATCACCAATCAATGATTATTAATTAGCGAGCATAATAGGATAAATGGGGAATGAAGGAGAGAATCATATCTATGTTGATTTGAAAAAGGAAGGTACTGATTTTTAGGAAAAAGGGATGAGTAATTCGGAATTAGAAAAATAAAATCAATTAATTGAAAAAGGAAGTTGCTGATTTTTACGAAGATGGATGAGTAATTAGAAAATAGTAAAATAAAATCAATTAATTAAAAAAGGAAGTTGTTGATTTTTAGGAGAATATAAAATATATGAGATTTGAATAATCACGTAATATTGGAAGTGTCTACTGCACAACTGCTATTGTTTGTTGAATAAGTATTTTTATGTTTTTGAATAAGTAATATAATGGTCCTTGAAAAACTCAGTATGATTGTTTAAATAATTTTATAATCGTATAATATTTATAGCCGAGGTTTGAATAACTCAATTTGATTGTTTGAATAATTATAGAATCATAAAATATTTATAGTTGAGGTTTGAATAACTCAATATAATTGTTTGAATAACTCGGTTTAACACATGTGATAACATAAAAATTATTTGATACAATTACATTCATATATGGATACAATAATATCAATATGAATAACTAAATGAAAGTAGTTGAAAAACAACATTGTTCATCTTGAATAACTAAACTTATTCAATGGTTTTCACTAGTATTATTAGAATGTATTGATATAAATAATGTATACTTTTGAATAACAATTACAATGCTTATGAAAAACAATCTTTAATATTGTGAAAAATATGTGATTCTTTGTATTAAGTTATGATATCAATAATCATTACACTGCTCATGAATAACAATTACAATGCTTATGAATTACAATTCTTTTTTGGACCGAGGTCAAATACATCAAGATTATCATCATTTGAAACATGTTCCCTAGTGCGAGGTCTTTTAAATTGGACCTTGGTGCACTTTGACTTTTCTCCAATGTCCAACTGTTGATCATTACCACCTGTTCTATTTGAAAACTCGGTTAAACACAAATGATAACACAAAACTTATTTGATATAATTACATTTCATATATGGATACAATAATATCATATGAATAACTAAATGAAAGTAGTTGAAAAACAACATTGCTCATTCTTGAATAGCTAAACTTATTCAATGGTTTTCACTAGTATTATTAGAATGTATTGACTATTGACATAAATAATGTATACTATTGAATAACAGTTACAATGCTTCTAAAAAAAATATTTAATATTGTGAAAAAGCGGTGATTTTGTGTATTAAGTTATGCTATGAATAATCATTACACTGCTTATGAATAACAATGATTAATACTCTGAAAAATGTTTGAATTCTTTTATATTGTTATGCATCAGTCTGTGTAAAAACAATAGTATAACTCATTACAATGAATTGAATAATTTTAATGTTACGTGATTTGAAAAACAATTTTATTTCTCTTGAATAACAAAATACATTCTTTTGAACAATAATGCTATTTTAATGTAAAAAAACATACCTTTTTCATTCTTGCATTTGTTGTCTTTCTTGACCTTGGGAGACCTTTCCATTCATATCTATGCATTACAAAAAACGTACATCAGCGAACACACCAATTGCATATCTTAAATGTTCAAATTCGATCCAAACAAAGTCAAAATCTGTTTTAAACCTTGTCGATATAGTCTCCCCATATAAAAACGCAATTGCAAAACCAACTCAAACTAACACAAACTCTATACCAGCCATAAATCTATAGGTTTCTACTATTTTGTACTTAACAAGCCAGATTTATCCAACACCATCATTGTTTAATCAAAAAACGTAAATTCAAGTATCGATATCTATAATTTCGATTCCAATTTTTCATGATATAACGAAATCATACCAACTATTGCTTTCTAAAACATAACTTCAAATTTCTTCATTCTTAACCTAATAACGCAAACATGCTCGATTCTCTTCAGTTTTATCGATAAATCTACTCGAAATTGAAAGTTCACTTACCAATTTGGGGAAACAAACGATGTTTGTTGTTGTTTTCGCCGGCGTCCTTCAGAGGTTTTCAATCGTCACTAGAGAGAACGAGAAAGGAATTGTAAAATGAGAGAGGAGAGAGAATATTGAATATGTGAGGAAATAATAAATGTGCTAGCGAAATTTTAGGAAGGTGAATCAAATTAAATATCTCTAATTAATTTTAATCCGGTTAAAATTAGATTTGGTGTATCACCCCCATCACACATATTTGCACCATATTTTTTTTTCAATCCTCACCCTCCATTTATCCAAATCTAATGGTTATAATTTAACCACATGATTTACTCTAAGATGTTGATTCACTAGAGCACTATTCTATTGGGGGATTAGATCTAATTAATATATAAGTGTTAGTAGTGCACAAAAATTCCGCCTTCAATGCATTAATTGATTGCTCCTTCTTCTCCTTCTTTGGTTCCAACTGCTTTTTCAACCTAGAACCTGCAAAACAATGGCCAAAGGGGGCGGGAACCCCCTAATCCACCTCCGATGCTTAAGTAAAAAGAACAGTCGTCGATCGATCGTCAAGGTAAAGACAATAAAAGGTAGAAAACTCAGCGAGTGAGTTTTTCAAAACAAATAATCTAAACGAATATTAGCCTATTTAATCTTTGAATGCGTGTTTCAATATGCTTCATACACGGCGAAGACGTGTATTTATAATGGAAGAGAGAGGGTAGGGTGCTGAAAAATGTGCCCTCTAGGGTCGGCCCTACTGCCTTGCAACCCAAGTAAGCAGTATCTTGCTCCCTACTACAAGCGAAAGTTCTTTATGGCAGTAGATAAAGAATAATAACGATGGTTGATTTTTACCCGCTCATAAATGCCTCACCTACGTCTTTGTATACGCTTCCCACGTAACTAGGACGTAGGGTAAATAGGTCTAATACAGATTGGCCATGCAGATTACTCGCTTCAAGTCCCCTAACGTGCGTGTGTCCGTACTCATACATCCATGGGTGAATTTCATTGGTTTTTTACTCCTCTTAAGCGTGTCATTTGTTGAAAATTAAGGTAGACTTATTAGGACTAGCAAAACAAAGAAGGGAGAACAAAAAATTGAAAAGGATCCCGACCGGGGATTTTGTTTTAGAAAACAAAAAATACAAAAACGAGGTGATTGTCCTATCGGCTTTATTCTTAACTCAACATCCACGCGAGGAGCCCCCGAAAGAATTCACTATCGGCGATTCCGGGATCGCAATGGAAGTCCACGACCGCGGTTTTGCTTCTAGGGGAAGAATTTCTTTTAAAACGAGCGATATCGCAAATAAGAGGGATGACATTCCCGTCGAGACTCTTCAACGATTAAACTCTCCGACCTTACAATGTGGCTGCTTAATGTGGTTCCTCCCAATTTGGGTTGAGCTACGCCATACACGGATCACGTGCGCTTCCCAAGCCCCGTCGAAGTACAAGGTCATCGACTCGAAAAGTACGATATCTCACGCGTTGGTTTATGACCCGTTCGTCTGCCCTTTGGTAGGACACAATCCATGTAGCGATAGCGCCTTGGCGATCCTCGACGAAGACGAGGTGGTCGCGATGATTTTTCTATTGGCTTTCTTGAGGCACTTTTCACATGAAAAGCCACCAATACTATTGCAAACGAGCTCGGAGTGCCGAACTACAATCTCCTGCGTACATTTTGTATAAGCCTTCACGGATCTTGTATAAAATAGGCTCAACCTTGCTTGGGGGTACACATCTCGTGTTTTGGCCTGGAAAAAGACTGATGTATAATATAGAATCAGATCCTGGCACGCTGGGACTCGATCCTGGCACGCTGTCTCGCACGTCAAGACTGCGATCCTCGCACGCTGGCTGGCACGTCAAGGATGTGATCCTGGCGCGCTGATGGCAGGATGGGGTCGTAGATCCGGCACTTGGGATGACACTGGTCTTCGCTGTCGAGTGGACTCGGGTCCTCGGTGTGGTGTGGTGCGATAGCATAAGGGTCGGAAAAAATTCGTTCGAACCGCTTGTCGCTCTAATACTAATTGATGCGACCATGCTCGTCTTCGGGTCACAAGGGGCGGATCTAGGCTCGAATCACCCGAATCTTTTCTGACAATAGTAACCAGGATAAATATGAGTCCAACGTTATGGAATTGCGAGCCTCTAATGCTCGTCGGAATGAGGGCAGAGCGAGGCTAAGGGATAGAACGTCGGTCCAACGTTATGGACTCAACAACGGAATCGGGGTGACGTCGGGCCAAGGTTAGGAGGAAATGCTCTCTACTATAACATTTGCTTAAATTTGACGTAAGAAATCCAATGGGGCATGACTTCTTTATATAGAGGAGATCTGTGAAAACCCTAGGCAAGATGGGAGTGGATTTGGGCTAGTAAGCATACTAGGCCCAACACCCAAGGCCAAATTACTAATAATATAAACTACTATAAATGTAAAGGTGCAATCTAAGCCTAATGGCCTAATAGGCCTTATGATAGCTTATTGGGCTGATCTCTTAAGCATAAGAGAACACACGCCCAAAATAGTAATAGTAGAAATATAAAGACGAAAATAGAAATAATAAGTATAAATAATACATAAATGAGACTAAGTCCTAATCCAAGGGGGTCTCCAAAGTCTAGGCCGTCTCGGGATGGTCGAAGGTTGGTCCGAGCTAGGGTAAGGTCGCATCAAAGAACAGATGTTCCATATAGTACAAGTTGTAAACAATGTCCATCTACAAAACTAAAATAGTGGAGTTTTTCTAGAGTTTCTTGTTGTAGATGATACATATGGATTGGGACTCTTTAATATTTTAATTTATGCATTTAAATCGCTGGACCTTAATGTTGCTAATGTAAGGGGTCAAGGCATGTCCGTAGATAAGGGTGTGCAAGGAGTTCAGTAGCACAGGGCCCCCAAAAAGTGAATATATATCAAGAAAGCTAGTATATGGACAATAGAAAAAATAGCTTGGATGGCTGTGTGTATAGCAACTGAGCAAGAGGACCCGCGTTCGAGCATTGTCTGCTCATAGATCCATTTCTATTTTTTCCCCTCAAAACAAACGCATGTCTCCTCCGCCTTTATTTTCTTTATTTTTTAAAATTTCTTTCCATTTTGTACATAATGTCTTGTTTATACTATATATCTTTTCTTTATTTTTTTTTAATTTCTTTCCATTTTGTATCATAAATGTCTTCTTTATACTATATGAATCATTATTTATAAATTTTTTTTATACTTTTTAAGAGAGAAATTTTTCATATTAATTTTTTAATAGTAATATTTTGATGTGTAGTAGAACTTTTTAAATTTTGAATTATAATAAAAAATAATTTATTTTTACCCAAAATCATACATTAAAAGTTATTTTATTCATAAAAAATTTATATAATTAAATTTCAAGGGCCTAATTTTAAAAGTATAGAACGGGGCCCCGAAAAATATTGAGACGGCCTTGGGTCAAGGTTATAACAATGTTTCTAATATGAAGGGAAAACACCAAGGGGTATAATAGAGATTGCTTGATATGAATCTAAGAGCATTTTGTATTCCGTGTGCTTGTCATAGTCTTAATCTTACTCTTAGTGATATGACACATTATTGTGTCAAAGTTGTTTCATTTTTTGGAATTGTACAACGAATCATTGTATTATTTTCTAGCTCTTCTAAAAGATAGAAGGTTTTACTTTATAATATTATGAGCTTAATGGTGAAATTTTTGTGTAATATTTGTTGGGAGAATCGAATAAAAACTTTCAAAGCCATCAGATATCAATTCCCTTAAATTGATTTGTCTTTGTTAGAATTATGTAAATCTTGTGATGATGCCAAGTCAACTAGTGAAGTTGAAATTTTAATTAGTGCACTTGATGTTTTTGAGTTTTTACTTGGTATAGTGGTACATTTTTTTGGTATGACATCTTATTTGCCATTAATGTAGTAAGTAAGAAGTTGCAAGATAAATCTATGTGTATTGACACTACCATGAAGCAAGTAGAAGGTGTAATGTTATGAAGGATTTCTCTCAAGTATGAATGCTTCTAGAAGTCTTGCATTTGACATGAATGTAGAGCTTATCTTTCAAACAAAACGTTGAATTTTTAGGAAAAAATAGTTTTATGAAAATGATTATAATGAAGATGTACAATCATCTAACAAGTCCTTTAGACTGATTTATTTTCTAGTGGTTGTTGATCATGCAATTGCTTCATTGAAGGATAGATTTTAGCAATTAAAAATGTGTTTGGTTTCTTATTTAATTCAGAGAATTTAAAATCATTGGATGATAAGGAGCTTAGGGAATCATGCATTAAATTCCATGCTATTTTTTCTCATGATAAAGTGTTAGATGTGGATTTAAATGATTTATTTTCTGAATTGAAAGTATTTTAAATGAATTTACCTGAAGTGTTGATGTCGACAATTGAAATTCTTGAGTTAGTCAAAGCTACATATTATTATCCAAATATTTCAGTTGCTAATCGCATCTTATTAACTAAACTTGTGATTGTAGCATCAATTGAAAAAAGTTTCTCAAATTTGAAATTATTGAAAACCTATTTAAGGTCTTTTATGTCATAAGAAAGGTTAAATGGTCTAGTTATTTTGAATATTGAAAATATGCTTGAAAATGTTGATGTTGCTACTATTTTTAATGATTTTGCTTCAAAAAATGCTCGTAGAATCTGATTTACATAATTGGTTGTGTGATTTGTTGTAATAACCAATTTTTTTAAGAAGGGTATTATTGTATTTTTCCTTCCTTCTTACATTTAATAAATGATACTTTATTTTCTAAAAGGAATGAGAAATTAAATAATAACTTGTAATAGTTATTATGTAATTTTGGAACTTACAAAAATGGTCATGGTTATAAGTTTTATAAATAAAAAATAATCATTTAATTTTATTATAATGTAGTAATAGAATTTAAAAGTACTAGTTATACCCGTCGTACCATGTACGACTATGATTCGATAATTTGTCGACATTATAAATAGGATATTAATAAATAAATAAAAATATGATATAAACTTTAATATAAGTAATTTTTTGCTCATAGAATGTATAATTTTTTAATCAGATATTATATTCTTCATATTTTATTACTTTTCATGTACGTAAATTTAGAGATTTTCAAACATTTCAATATATTTATTAAATATATTATTACCTATTTTAATAATTTTAAAAAGTTATAATATTTATCTATAAAAAGATCACTATATATCTATAAATACATTCATCAAAAGATATATGCTAAAAGATTTATATTTATTTTAAAATATTTTATCTTTAATTTTAAATACTTGTATAAGGAAGTTTTCAAAAGATATTGCTATACTAAATAGATATTTGTTTGATGTTAAAGATAGATTTAAATAGTTAAAGAAGAATTTATTAGGAAAAAGTTAAAATATTAGAAATAAAAATTAATTTTGTAAATATGAAGTGGGGCCATAATCGTTCTAGTGGCTCGAAAAGGTATAGCTTTAATATATAGTTATAGATAGATTATTCTAGTGTGAATAAGAGTCGCGTGTGAACGCCCGCGTGTGTGAGAAATGCGAAAGTCCCCTGGCCGTTCGATCGTATCACACGTACGGTTGAGATTGCTTCTATTTTAAAAAAAAACTTTAAAAAAAGAAACGCGCCACACGGAGCGTTTAGGAGACACACTTTTTATAAACTCATCCTTCTTCTCTTCTCTCCCCATTTCTCTCTCACTCACTTTTTAGTTTTTACATTTCCGAAGCGGTTTTGGAGTAGTTCAAGTGTGAATCGAACTATTTCGTAGCGATTTGGAGCTTGATTCTTACCATTAAGGACATTAGAAACCTCAATCCAGTTCTAGATGGAGAAGCGAAGTACATCTTAAGAGAATCAAGGTTTTTATCTCTTGTTTTAATTTTTCTGAAACCCTAGATTTTGGTGTTTTGTGCTTTTTCTGAATAAAAAAAATGCATGAATCGTCTTTTTAACAATTGTGTGTTTTGTGTTTTGGTCCTACCACTTGAATAAAATACAAATTATGTGTGCATGTGCGTATTTGATGTTTTTATCCAGGTTTTTGATGTTGAGTTTTGCAATAGGTGTTTGTTGCTTTGTTAGTTGCATGGAATGATTTGGTATACGTGCGTGAGGAAGTGTTAGTGATCTTGTGTTGAATTTTTGTTCATTCATTTGTGTATATTTGTTCACTTAAACTGGCCTAGCATTTGTTCATCAGAAACTGGCATTTGTTCATAAGAAACTTGCACTTTGTTCATAAGAAACTGACATTTGTTCATAAGAAAACATGCATTTGTTCATCAGTAAGTTGCATTTGTTCATCAATAAAATCAAACATTTGTGGTTGATACATGTGTGAATTTGTGCTTTTTGTATCTCTTGTTTATTTAGGGAATAAACATCGTTCTGCAAATTATAAACAAGTAAAACATTTAAGGTTTGGTACAATGACAATCGGAGAAGATGAAATATGTGCTATTCGAAGAGGTTTTATTGTTGTTTTTGATATGTTTTTTTTTTGTGCTTTTAAAATAGATGGTTAAATATGTGTTTATACTGTCTTTTATCCGTTTTTTGTAATAGAAATAAGGAGCAAATCCGGAAGTGATGCCTCTTCCACCGTCGAAAAGACTGTGAGAAGAAAATCAATTGCTACAAAGCCGGTTTCAAAAGAAATTGCTACTGAAGTGCCTGTATTGAGGCAAAAGCCGGCTGTTGAGTCGTCTCCATCAAATAAGAGACGTCGGCTGGACAAGGGTAAAAGGTTGCCTGTGATGAATTGTCCGATGATGTGTTGCTAATTGATATGATCCCTCGAAAGGGAGTGATCATAAATGAACCATCTGAGAGGAGAACGGATGCTACTGTTGGTGAATTATGTGTTGTTGGAAAGAAGAGGAAAGCTGATATTGTTGTCGGTAAAGGACAAGGTGTTGGTAAAAAGCCAAAAGAGAAGGTGTAATTGAGAGCTTTGAAGCGTGGGTATTTGTCGTTGAGTCACAGGAACTTTCCCAAGCTGATATGTGAAGTTATTGCTGGTTTTGAAGGGGGAAGCAAGTTGCTGCTCTTAAAGAGATGGGGTTTGAGTACCTCGTACAGTGGAGTGTGACTGATCTACCTAGTAAGCTTTGCTACTATGTTGCTAGCTGTTTTGATCCTGCATCGTGTACATTGAAGATGGGTGATGGACCAGGTGTTAGGATAACACCTGAGCTTGTGCAATTCTACCTTGGTCTACCTCATGGTCCAAGGACAATTTCTGTCCCGAAAACTGTCAAGCATTAAGACTTGTACAATACTTTTAGAGATCAGTTTGTGTGGGATGAAATTGATGAGGTGACAGGGAAGAGCAAATTGATGGAGTTTGAGAAGATCAAAATTGGGCATTTGAGTACAGTGATCAAGGAGGCTGATAATGGTGGTGCTTGGTTTAGGAGGAACTTTGTTATATTGTTCTACACCCTTTGTATAGAGAGCATTCAAAATGGTGGTGTAAATTTAAAGTTCTTGGATCATTTGGTTGACTTGGATAAGATCAATGAGTATGATTGGTGTGCTCATCTTGTGGAGAAGTTGGTTGAGAGTGCTGATTCATGGAGGAAAACAGACAATGGGTTTTTCAGAGGACCTATTTTATTGTTGTTGGTATGATTTCTAATTTGTTCATTAATATCATCAGTTTGTTCATTTGTTTATGCATATTTGTTCATTAATAAGATTAATCTGTTCATGACAGATTGTATATTGTGATTGCATGTTGATCTACCATCGCGCTGAAACTCCAAGATCCTTCCCGGTGATCAAGCATTTCAACCATGATTACTTGGGTGAGAGAGAGAGAGTTTCGAGGTTTCCAAGGGTGGTTTTGGGAAAGGCTATTTTAGAGGTTTGCTTGACTTTGTTTACCCTGGTATTGATCATGATCAGAATGAAGGGGAAGCCCCTGCTTTTGACCATTTGAAAGAATGAATTGATCTTGGTGATGGTGGCGACATATGTGTTTTTGATTTTTGCATGTTTTTGTTTTTATTTGTTCATTAAAACTGGCATATCATTTGTTCATCACAAACTAGCATTTGTTCATCAAAAACTAGTATTTGTTCATCAAAAACTAACACTTGTTCATCAGAAACTAGTATTTGTTCATCACAAACTAGCATTTGTTCTTCAGCAACTAGCACTTTGTTCATAGCATGTTTTGTCTTTTTTTTAAAAAAAAAAAATTTATGTACTTATATTGATTATTTCTTGTGAAGTCATTTCTTAAAGAACATCTTGAGATGTCTATGGAGCTTGCATCAACATTGAAAAGATATCTAGATCATGTGCAAAGAGCTTCAGCTGAAATTGCTAGCCACAGACTTTTCACCAAGATTAATGAAGCTTTTGAGAAGCTGTTGGGGTTGAAGTGTGCATCATCATCATCCCAATCTGGCACCCAAGAAGATTCTAAATCGCCAAGCCAAAATTCATTCTGGGAGGAAGCTACAAAGGTCTTGGATGAAATTGAGGCCGCAATGAAGGCAAAGAAGCGTTTTGAATTACCTTCTTTTGACCTGGGTGTGTTCCCGTTGAGGGATGATTGGGCTTGTGTTTCAGATATTGCTAGGGAAAGTGTTATGATGCAAGAAGATGAGGCCAGGAAGGTTGATGTGACAAGGAAGAAGGAACTAAAGATTTCGTTTGTTTGTAAGGGATTAACTGATGAACAAATTAGAAAAAAGGCTAAGGAAGACAGGATAAGGATTGAAGAGGAAGAGAAGTTGAAAAGGGATGAAGAGGACAGGAGGATAAGAGAAGAAGAAGAAGAAAAGAGGAAGCATGAAGAGGATTTGTTGGTGGAATCCATAAGGAGGGAGGATGCATTAATACAAGAGGAGGAGAAGAGAAAGAAAGAGGAGGAAGAGAAGAGGAAAACAGAAGAGGAAGAGAAGAAGAAGTGGGAAGAGAAGGCTGAGAAAAAGAGAAAAGCAGCTGAGGAGGAAGAGAAGAGACAAAGAGAAGAGGAAGAGAAGAAAAAGTGTGAAGAGGAGGAAGAGAAAAGGAGACAACTAGCTGAGGAGGAAGAAAATAGAAAGAAGGAAGAGGAAGAAAAGAGAAAGCGGGAAAAGGAGGAAGAGAAAAGGAGACAACTAGCTGAGGAGGAAGAGAAGAGAAAGAAGGAAGAGGAGGAAGAGAAAAGGATACAATTAGATGAGGAAGATAAGAAGAGGAACATTAAAGAGGAAGAGAAGAAGAGAGAAGCGGAGGAGAAAGAGAAGAAGAGGATTGAGGAGGTTGAACAACAGAAAAAGCAAGAGGAGGTGAAAAGGAGGCAAGAGGAAAGGAAGAAGAGGAAAGAAGAAGAAGAAGAGAAGAGGAAGAAGGAATATGCTGAGGCAAAAAAAGAAGATTGATTAAGAGAAGAGAAAGTAAGAGGATAAAAAGAAGAGGAAACAAGAACGGGATGCAGAATTGAAGAGAACTGGAATGGAGTTGAAGAAGAAACAAGAGGAGTTAAATAAGATAAAGGAGGCTGAAGAAAAGAAGAAATTTGAAGAGGAGCTGAACAGGATTCAGGATGAGGTTTGTTCATTGATATTCCTGATTTGTTCATTGATTTTTGCTTATTTGTTCATAAGTTATAGGACATTTTGTTCATTGATTTTTTATGTATTTTTGTGTCATGAATAATATGTGTTTTTACATTTGTAGATGAGGAATGAGGCGCAGGAGGTTGGTTCTAGTTCGATTGACACTCCCGTTGGTGTTAAACTTACTGGTGAGGATGTACTTGATAAAAGAATATCTAAGTCTTCTGATTATGTGAAGTCACCTTACATGGGAAGGAGTGTTGTTTTGACAGAAAAAGTATCTCCTGCGGCCAAGAAATTGTTCGATTGGCTTATTGAAGACATTCCTGATCAAAGAGGGTAACAATGTATAGAATAGTATTTCTTTTCTTTACATATTGCTCTTTTTATATCTTTCAAGTTGATTTTATTATTAAAATTGATCATTTTTTTTGTTTATATGTGTCTGATGTTTTGTAGTGTTGAAATCTTTAAGATGATGCATGTATCCGCCATGAAAACGGATTTTGTTTCAATGGCGGTAAAATTTGAAGTGGAATCAAATATCATTGGGCTTTGGAGTAGTTATCTCAATATTCAAGAGCAGTGGAAAAGCGACTCAAAACCCTTGAGGTTTTTTATGCATCCTGAGGATTTGGTAAGAAAAAGATTTTTTATATTCACATTGTCTTATTTTCATGACTTTTAATTTTCTCAATCTAATTTATACTTATATGTATTTTTGCAGGCCTTTCCACTGAAAAAGCATTTTAGTGATGAGGATTCAAAAGTGTTTTTCATTAATGCCGTTCATGAAAGTCTTGAAAAATTCAAGTGGATTAATGTGCACAAGATTGGCCTGGTATGACATTTTTTGTTCATTGATATTCTTTTATTTGTTCATCAGTACTAATTATTTGTTCAGAGGAATTAGTTATTTGTTCATTAGAAAGATTGACTCTTCACTATGTTGTTTTTAATCAATATAAGGTTTTTTCATGATTGTTTCCCTCTGCATTTTTTTACAGTTTGTGTTCCCTATCTGTATCGAATCACATTACTATTGTATTGCGTTGAATGTGAGAGTGCCACGTTTCCACATAATTGATAACTCAATGGTGGATGTGCCCTTGGAAGCAAAGTATGAGCACGTACCTGCTAAATTGGTGAGTTTTATGTTTTTTTGTAATAGTTTGTTTTTCATCATTGACACGTGTGTTTAATATTGAATGAGTTGTGTTTGTTTTATTGTTCTTATTTTTATAGAGAATGCTCTTTGTCGATCTTTTGAAGACGCTCAAGATGTATGCGATGACTACTTTGTTCGAGGATAAGGATAGGGTTCCATATGAACGTCTTGAGATGAAATGGAGAGATACCAGAAACAAGACTGATTGTGGAATTTTTATGATGCGGCACATGGAAACATACTTCGGCAGTGGCTTGTCTGGTTGGGAGTGTGGACTCAATAAACATGATCAGCATCAACTTATGACTTGAGGATAAGGTATTGTAACAAGTTGTTGTTGAGTCCATTGAATGAGCACAAGGCAACAACTGAAAAGCTTGTTCAAGAATTTGTCCCGCGTAAACCGACAGTTGCATCTCGTGCTCCGCTTACAAGGAAGGCAAAGAATAAGAAGTGATGTACAATGACATGTGTTTGTTGAAAACAGTTTGGAAATGGTTTTTGTGTTTTTGTATGGTTTGTGTTTAGAATACAGTTTATGGTGTTGTATGGATTTAATGGTGCAGACATTTGGTTTTTCTTTTTATATAGTGTGGAATGTGGATGATGGTTATTGAACAGGTTCTTTGTGTTAGAATTTTTGATTCAGAAAACATGATTTTATCGTAATTTGTTCATCGATACCTTCGATTTGTTCATCGATACCTTCGATTTGTTCATCTGCACCTTTGATTTGTTCATCGATTGATAATGAAATTTTTATTGAAGAATGAAATTGTTTTTGTTAATCGACACCTTAGATTTGTTCATCAATACATTCGATTTGTTCATCGATTGAGAATGGGTTCATAATTTGTTCATCAATATATTGGATTTGTTCATCCATAACTTAGATTTGTTCATCAACACCTTAGGTTTTGTTCATACATTTTATTGAAGAATGAAAGGGTTTTGTTCATTGCTAACTGCTAATTGTTCATCCAAAACCAGAAATTTGTTCATTGATAATGCGACAATTAAGAATAATATGCATTTCACCCTTTGCTCCTTGTTTGCTTTCTTCATTGCCTTCTCTTTACCTCCCATAATACGCCCTTCTTTCTTCCTGCCCTTTGTCATTGCTCGTTCAGGAGTGTGTACCTCAATAACACTCGGTCTTTTTCCCAAGAATGTTTGGATTGAACTCTGCCTTGTTGATGTAGATGATTCCCCTCCCAATAAGTTCAGATATGTTTCCTTTTTTTCCTTCAAGAAACATATCAGCTCTTTGAGGTGTTTTGTGTTGTCATGTATGACATTAATGCAAGAATGTACCTCGCCCAATAAATCAGCTATCAACAGCTTTTTCTCATTCATGACATCACATTGTTCAACTGTTGAACCTTCTATCTCAAAATTAGGAGTCAGATTCGATGTCTTCGTCCATCTATTCTTGATGTACTTAGTTGGCACCTTCCTCAACCCAATGTTTTTGAATACGAAAAACATATGGCAGCATGGAATCCCGATATTGATGAGCTTATTGCACGAGCAAATGAACTCTTCGTTTTGAAGCTCATGTTTCACAACATGTACCTGCCCGTTGATGTGATACTCGTGGATGTTGTCTTCCTTGAACAAATTGCTTAGACCACATTCAAATTCAGAAGCAACAATTTCTGTTTGGATGTCATAGAAGACATTTATGGTGTAAACAGATGCACAATGTTTCTCTAGATCCAATGGTGTCATTAGAGTGGGGGAGCTTGTTGACGTTTCAAAGTCTAACCTCTGCTTATTGTGCCTTTGGGAATCAAGTCCACTCTCAAACTGCATCATGAAGATAACTAGAGAAGATGTGGATCCAATGAAATGTGAGAAGAAAAAGTTCTGGCTTTCAGACCTTGAAGTTGTTCTAAGAATTCCACCCATGTTTACATCATTGAAGTATGCAGGGATCCATAAGTGACGTAGCTCAAACATCAGCGGCAACCAAGTGTTTGACTCAAGTCCAAATTCAGCAATAATGGAATGCCAAGTCTCTTCAAAATCTTCCCGACTAATTTCATTGCTCCAAACAAGCTTGTTGAACTTGCTTCTGAATTGATCATTGTTATACACATCATTTGTAACCTTTGACGGTACCTTGAACATGATATGCCACATGCAGAAACGATGCACAACTTTTTCAAAAACCTTTTCAATTGCCACTCTTACTGCAGGATCTTG
Source organism: Fallopia convolvulus (assembly GCA_964016875.1). Classification (NCBI taxonomy): domain Eukaryota; kingdom Viridiplantae; phylum Streptophyta; class Magnoliopsida; order Caryophyllales; family Polygonaceae; genus Fallopia; species Fallopia convolvulus. Next base: position 25,267,476 of record OZ024718.1, read on the forward strand.
ATCAGTGAGAATGACAAATGGTTCATGGCCCCTCATTGCATCTTTGAATTTTTGGAATAGCCAGACATAAGATTCGATATCTTCTTTTAGAAGCAACCCAAAGGCAAAAGTAATGCTCTTCTTGTTGTTGTCAACCCCTGTGAATGGTACAAACACCATTTCATACCTGAAGGCACAGAATTAAATTTGTTCATCAATATTTGTGATTTTGTTCATCAGTATGTACGATTTGTTCATCAAAAAATACGATTTGTTCATCAAAAGAATTAATTTGTTCATTGTAAATTCCTGAAGGCAAGTATTAATTTTGTTCATCAGTATATACGATTTGTTCATCAAAAGATTTAATTTGTTCATCAAAAATAAGCTTTTTCATACCTGTTTAGGATCAGACCAGAATAATTTGGTTAATTGATGTTGTTCATCAACATCATATTCAAAGAAAAACGCGTCACATCTTTTTTTTTTCTTGAACAAGTTGTCAATAACCATTTGAGCATCACACCCAATCATGAAGGACTTCAGATCTCTTTTAAAATTCTTGAAATCAATTATAGTTGAGCCAATTTTTGCATATGAACCAACAAACTCCTTGTAGACCTTGTATGACTTGCTTGTACCAACATTTGCTCGTATGCAATTCATGATGAAATCTTCATGGAAGGAGGTCAGTTTCCTATTGCTCTTTGCAAAGTGTTTTTGCCCGTCTTCAAACATAATATGGGTGTGCCGCTCTTCAAATTTCTTAACAATATATCCATTTCTTCCAAAAAGTCTCATAGCCAGTTTAGCAATGCAACCACACCTTTTGGTTGCTTTTTTTCGCTTTTTCACTTTTCCTTGTTGTCCTTCTTCTTCATGATTCTCTTCATCATCTTCTTCATCATTATCTTCATCATCTTCTTTGTCTTCTTCTTTTTGATTTGAGTTTTTAAATCCTGCCCGATTACACAACATGTATTTCCAAACTGTAGTGTTAGTTCTATTTGAAGACTTTGTAATTGTACCAGCACGTGCTTGGAAACCACATGCATCTGCGTATGTCTTGTAGAAATTTACTCCTTGTTCCCAGTTCTAAACACCATCCCCTCTTTAGGTCTTAAGTTGTCATCACAAAATGGTATGTAGTAATGTGTGTTGCCAGGCGAGATCACGATCTTTAATTCCTTTTTATCTTCTGTTTTTCCTTCATTATAGGGAAAGGAAACATATAAATACGCAATTCTATACACTATACGTACAATTGATATTATTGGACAAATGCATGATAGGTATGAACAAATCCGCAATATGTATGAACAAATGCTTGATATCTATGAACAAATTTTAGATTAACAAATGTGTAATATAAATGAACAAATCCGAGATATTTCTGAACAAATGTGAACTAATGTACAGTCTTCCCAAATAAATCATAGCAATGCTCTTCAAAACCATAAAACGGGAGTTTTCCTATTGGTAATGCGTAAACATAAACAAATTTTGACGATATATGTAATGAAACTTTTCAAAATCGTGTTGTATTAGTTTTAATCAGGGAAAAAATCGTTTTATTACCTGGTTCCATTAATCTTGACGAGTGAGATCTTCAAAATTGTAAATCTGAACAAAGCTCCTTTCGAAGATCGTAAATCGTTGTGTTTTCAATCCAGTGTAAAAGATTTATTTTCGTAGAGGAAGAAAGAGGTTTTTTGGTTTTGATTTGGAAAGAGAAAAAAAAGTTGCCTTTTTTTCGGGTTAGCTTGGGCGACAAGTACGTCTGGTAGCGTGTCGTTTACACGTGCGCTCGTTTTTTTATGAATTATTTGGACGCGCTTCGCGCGTCCAAATAATTCAAGCTAGATCGACGGTTTAGATGCGTTCTCTTTTTGCACCCTAGCGCCCATTCGCACGTGATCCGTTCTCATTCTAGTGTAACCCATTAATAAATTTTTAATAGGCTTTTATGCTTCAAGAAAATTATTTTGATAAAAAGGTAAGTCTAGCTTAAATAATGATATTTTGAAATTTATAGGGAAATGCTATACATCACACCCTTTTACTAAACATCACACAATAAAATTACTTTAATAACCTTCTTCTAATCTATATATACTATAAAATAGAAAAATTTTGGGCAATCAATGCCTCATTAAAATGACCTAATATTTATTGCTATTATTTTTTTCTAATCTTCTATCTATAAATCTTCTATAAACATATAAGCTAGGAAAAAATGGCAATTACTACTCAATACTCTTGTATATTATGCAAACTATTTTATTTCATATAATATATTTTTATATCATACCATAACCTATTTTAATAAAACATTGATCGAATGCCAATTTCAATTCCTAATAAAATTAGAAAAAGCTATACTAGCTATAATATATATAAACATAAACATCTATAAACCTGTAAACTAAAATATATATTTTGAGGATTAATAATACATGTATATTTAATAAGGTATTTTATAATTCTATTTCATGCATATATATATATGCACATAATATCCAAATTTACAGAAATTAAATATCACAATTCATAAGAATAAGCTTTATAGAAATTAAAATTATAATTTTTTAATATGCTATATATTTCTTTTGAATATTAGTTTGAAATGTCAACTTTTTATTAAAAAAACATTAATCTACATGCAATATAATTAGAGAGACTAATCAATTATTGTCAATAAGTGTATTAATGTTATTTGAAAGAAATACGTTTTAGCTTGCTTAGGAAGTTCTTGGTATTCCATCAAGAACATAATGCAAAGAAATAAATGGTATCGGAAGACCATTAGTCTCATTACATTAAAGTGCCAATTAAAAAGAAGATTAATTAGTATTAATAACAAATTGACTATTCATATGTTATAAACACCTATCCAATTTAATTTTAGAGCAAGCAAAGCCAACTTTTCATCTACCACTATATATCTGTGTATTACATCATAAATTATATATAAAGGCTTTAGCACATTTGTCCAACACTACCATCATATTCTTTCTTTACTCCGCTAATCTGCATCCGAGGTCATGGTTCAATCATGAGACAATTGCGTGAGGGTGGAAGGCCCTTCTCAAATGGTATGTATATTTTTTAATATATTCAATATTAAGTCTATTTCATCTATGTAGAAACCTGTTCCATATACATCTACTTAAAGCTAAACAATCTCCTTATATTTTTAAAATAAGTATTCTCTACTATATATATATAAAAACAAATAATTCCCTACTTTATTGGTTCCGATTGTACCAACTTTAATCCCATAAAAAATACCATGTATATTGATTGAAGGAAGAAGATAACTCTATGTAAATATACAACACAATCATTTCATTCAATATTGTAATTCGATCTATATATTCATCTTTTATTCCCCCTCATGAAAAATATATTTATCTTCTTAAAAATACCATGTATATTGATTGAAGCCCATATATATATATGAAATAATGACTAAACAAGGACAATTTTTCCTAAAAAAATCATACTAGGAATGATTGATGCTTTTAGCTTAAAAGTGTAAAAAATTAATTATTAGAAGGCGTATATGATTCTATTACTATATATTTGTATTGTTAAGTTCATAAATCATGATGATGAAAATCTTTGAAAAATTTGTCAAATTATTTCGTTATTTAGGGATCTAAAAGCATTTTTTTTACATTACTATATATGAACTTAATTCATATTCTTATATTGAATTTTCAAAAAAGAAAAATTTATTTTAATACAAAAAGATATTGATGTGGCCATTTTCCACTTTCTAAATCATTAATTTTATAGTGGTCATAATCACCTCATATTTTCTATCCTTTCACATTCCATACTCTCTAAAATTAATCTATCTATATCTATATATCTATATATCTATATATCTATATATCTATATATCTATATATACTATAAAATAGAAAATTTTGGGCAATTAATGACCCATTTAAATGACTTAAATATTTTTTTTAAATCCATTTATAAAAAGCTAACCTATCTATCTATCTATCTATCTATCTATAATCTATAAAAATATAACAAAAGCTTTGTGAGAATTAATGCTCATAATATACACAATTGTAACATACATATTAAAGTTTAAATCTAATTAATTACTTCATAATAATATCAATTTCTAAACAACTTTTTATATTCCTAAACCTCCAATATTTCTAATATAAAAAGTCACATCATATATCCTCTCAATATTTATACCCAAATATACACATATAATATTTTCTATTTCCATACATGTTCACAACAAAGTGAAAAAATGATAAGTTGGAGAAAAGCTTTGGAAGAGATAACAAGAAGTCAGGTTGGTAATGAGGATGAATCGAATATTTTGATGAAGATATTTAAATTGATGGGAATAACTATCATATTCTTTCGAAAGTGAATATTGATTTAGACAACTCCACTGTTTGGGAGCATGTTCATGAAAATTATATATGATACCTAATTCTTGAATAATGTATATCTTCCTCCTTTGTTTGATGTAACATATTTAAGTTTATTCATTTTGTCTTTCATGATTAAGCATAAGAATTTATTTCTAAATGAATGAAAAATATAAATTCTCATTATCACATTTTATCAATCATTTTTTAATGATATTTTCGATTTAAGATTTTTCAACGAGTTAGAAGAGAAAATAGAATAATTTTAATTGAAAAAATAATATAGAATATTAATTAAAATATTTAAACAATAAATATTTGAAAGCGCAATCTACGTACAATGTAGAATAATGACGAGAATACTATAAAGAACAATTATGGGAGAAGAGCTTTGAGAAGATGAGTTCTACTTTTTCCAAAAAATATTAAATTGTGTTACAAGCGATTGGGCAATATAATTTTGACACTTCAAATAACAAAAGTTCTATCTCAATATATTCAACTTTTATAAAAGAAACATTACATAGTTGAACAAAATAATTTTGAATAACATACTGAGAACTTCAATGAACAAATTATTGTAATAAAAAGTTCAAAATTTAATATCTTATGAACAATTACTTTTGATTTTTATTTTAATATATTTAAAATCTATCAAATTCATTATTTTTATAAAAATTTTGCACATTAGATGTTTAGTAGATTATGTGACCTTTCATATTACCCTATTAAAAATCTTCTATATCTATTTATATTATGAAGAAGAAAATTTTGGCTATTTATGACTTATCCTACTAATTGAACATAGAGAATCCAATTCTACATTTAAATCAAGAAGACCAATAGTCAATCAATTAATATATCCTATTATACAATAATGCAAGAAAGATTAAAAAAAAAGACTTTTGATCTACCATTTTGTGTAATAATAACCTTCTTTAGCTTAATTTCTCTAATAAAATGGGTGATGAATTCCTCTAATTAATTGGATATCTATTAAAGTTATATTAAAGTCCTCCAACTTTTCACATTTCTAAACAACCTTTTTAAAGCTTCAAATTCGCTAATATACAAAATCACATCATTCTCTTCGTATTGGACACACATTCATCATAGGAGAGTTTTGGAAGAGGTCACAAAAAACCAAGTTGGTAGTGAAGAAGAAACGCATATGTTCATGCACACAAAGATTATGCGTCATCTTGGTTTAATTTTGGCATTGCTTTGTATTCAATTTATCATCATCGTAAAAACATTCTCTCATGTTGCTGCCATTATTCCCCTAATCCCCCTTCTATAAGTCTAATTTGTTTTCCATGTGTATATGTGTGTGTGTGTGTGTGTGAGTGTGTGTGTGTGTGTGTTTAATATAACCTCTAACTTTCCAATTGCTAACTTTTGATAAAATTGATTAAAATGCACCAATGTGATTTTTTTTATCAAAATATGATCAACTTCGATACAAGTATGATATTTAGTTTTTGGATTTCTTTTTAAAAGTATGTTTATGCTCAATCTTATTGTACAAATAAAGATTTTTTATATTACCATGCAATAGCAAAAGCATAATCTAAATATCAAACTATAATTGTTTCCTTTATAAAATTAAACTATTTCTTCCAAACTAAAAAATTGCCATTATTTTTTTAATTTATTAATCCATAGCGATTCAATACTTCCTAACCAATTTATTTTTTAAACATTAATATTTCTTAATTGAATTAGATTGATATATTTATTTATAATTAATATAATACATGCAACCAAAATATTAAAACATTGTTTTAATTAAAAAAAACTATGTAACGATAATACAAAACATGAACAAAAATAAAACCTGTGCGTAGCACAGGTCATCCTCCTAGTGTAAATAATAAAACTATAAAAATTATTTATTAAGATATTTAGTAGATTTTGTACCATTCAATATTATATATTGCCTAATTAGATAGGTTAAGATATGGTATCTTTTCTTAAACCAAAAAAAAAAGATATGGTATCTTTTCCTTTTTTTGTCTTTTAAATAACAAAATAATGTTATTATGATACTTGTTTTTAATCCGATCACACCACCAAGCTGAGACAATATGCTCTTTGTATTTGTTTAGCCTTGTGTTCTTCAAATATGTAGCCAAACCAAATGTAGCCCACCTCCCTTCAATTTTAGATAATTGTTGAAGATAATCATGCTTTGTAGTAGACTCTAACAACTTTTTACATGAATACTCAAATGTAACTCGAACACTATTGTTATGTGTCATTGCCATGACTTGACTTTGACAATTTTTCTCCATGTGTCGACGACACAACAAACTATGGCTCTCAGGAAAAACCTCTTTCAATGCGTTAAGAAGAGCAAGCTCTCTATCTGTAATGAACGCAATAGGAGTAGTCCCAACATATAATGATAGTAACTCTTTCAATTGATTGAGGATCCAAGTGTAGTTGTCTGTTGTCTCCGAATTCATAAAAGCAAAAGCTACACAGAAGCTCCATTGTTGTACGTACAAAATTTCTTCAAGTTTCAACCTATGTTATAGGATGTAGAAGTATGAGAAATTATAGTAAATAAGGGTATTAAATTATATATAAGAATATTATATATATTTTTGTGAATATTTTGTTTCATATTTTGGTAGAGTGAAGATTTTGTATCATTGAACAATATATTGTACGATCTTTCACTAAGATCTTATAACAAATTTTTTTTAAAAATATTTTCTTATTAAAGCGAAGTTTAAATTTTTCAAAATTATATCATAGGCTTTATGGTAAAAAAAGTGGAAAAGTGTTAAGTTTAGCAAAATGAGGGTGTGATGTACATCACTTATGAATTTATATGATTCCTTATATCCTTAAAAGATCATATTTCAAGAAAGAATAATTTTAATTATAATTGTGGTAAAATGGTTTTTAGGTGAAAAGTGATTTTTAGTGTTTCGAAAAACGTAAAAAGTAGAGAGAATTGCACGAATTTCAAGAGTATTAAAAAATAGTTTTTGGATAGAAAGAGATTTTGGGTAGAAAGTGAAACAAGGCCAAGGTTGAATATACTAAAACGGATATGTTATGATATTTTAATTTTTTGGAAAACAATCTTTCTTTAAAAGAGGCATGGAAGCCCTTTTTATGACCAAATAAGAAAGTTGGGTTTGTTTTAGTATATTTTACAAAAATCTTTTGGCACATGGGAGAGTATTTTTTGTACAAGTAAAAACAAGAGGGGTAAAAATCATAATTACCCCAAAAATAGATCCCCACGCCTATCTTCTTCTACTTCACTCTTTCCTTTTTCAAAAACTCTTTCCTTACACATTCAATCCGAAAGTCCCGAGTTTTTATTCCCTGGTGGTGGCATTGATAAACTAGGAAAGTGTAGATTGTGAATTTCTTGCCATCCATGAATCAAAAGCCTCACAAATTGATGCCCCATATGCTCAGATTTTTCACATTTTCGATTGAAACCCTAGAATCGTGTCTACCTTGTTCAATCACAAAATTCTCCTTAACCGTGAAGCGAAACTCGAAATTGAAACCAGATCCAAATCCTCACAAAAAATCCTTTGTAATCCATACGTCCATTAATTTTCTGGTAGTCTAAGCCACCAAAAATCCCGATTAAAAGTTTTGTCCATGTTCAGCAAAAGAGAGGGGAATACCCTCGGTTTTCAGCAAAAGAGAGGGGAATACCCTCGGTTTTGTCCATGTCCCCTCTATGCATGCCGCATTCACCGTCCACCTCTATGCACGCCGCCAACGCCAGCGTGTTCATCTCGACGAGCCACACTAGAAGACGCCGCCACAACACCGAGCCACTGTTGTAGGAGCCGTTCCGAGCCGCCCGAACTCGATATCTGCTCGCCTTGTTTTCAGTTTTTACAACCCCTTTCTTTAATTTTTTGTTATTTCATTTTATTTTTTTAATGTGCTAAAATCGATTTTGGTAAAAATAATTTGCTTCTAATTGAAATTAAAACTGTATTAATATTTCTACGTAATGTATTTTTACATGTTTATAAAAGTTATAAATAGTTTATAATATCAAAGTATGATTTTTTAAGTGAATTAGTTCATGTTTATTGTTAGACCAAAAATTAAGTCGGCCCAATTGACGACATTAGCCCAAGAATGAGCGAGAAATTGCAGAAGAATGAGAAGACAGAAATCCTGGAGAGACGGAAGGAAGTTAATGGTCACTCAGTGAAGGAAGAAGGCTATGGTCATAAAAGGAAGATATGCGTTCGGGGTCGGCCGCTGGCAGCAATTACCTACTCCGATATATACGGGGAGTGGCTAACGGTTAAGAGATATGCCCTAATGACGTGGAAATCGTGGGGAGACTAAGAAAAACTACTAGTTTAATAGGATAAAGGTGGATTTTTTATGATTCATTCGGTTGTATGCAGAAGAAACAAAGATTTTCTCTTGAGAGAAAACACTTGTAACTTTCTATCACAATTAATACGACCGCTTTATTCATTGATTTCCCTAGTATCAATTGGATCGTTGCCCCGATCCATGACAGAAGTTTGGATATCAAATTTTTTTCCAAAACAATTTGGCGCCCACCGTGGGGCCTTACGGTCGAAAAGGGTTCATCTTTCCCGATCGGAAGAAATCGAAAGATCACCATGAGCAACTCCGACGAAAGAAACCAAGAGCAGGACGTCGAGGGCGGCGGAGGCGCATGCCAGGATGCATCGACAGCGCTCCGCGTCGAGTTGTCAGAATTTGCCCAAAGGCATCAAGCTCTTGAAAAGGATTTAACGAATCAACGTGCTTGCAACGAGAAGCACAAAACTAGCATTGAGCAACTAACTGCCGACAACGAAGGGTTGAGCTCTCAACTTCGATCCGTCTCTTCCGTCGGCTCGCGCGCCCGAATGACGGACCGAACGCAAACTAGTGGGGGAGAAGGTTCCTCTCGAAACTCTACTGGTCGGCGTGAGAGACCTCCCGGAACGGAGTTCGTTACCCCCACCAGCGACTGTCCTTGGGGTTCCATCCTTCACTCCCGCACAAGACGACCATACTGGTGGGGAGGCAAGGGCGCCCATCCGCCTTCGATCTGCACGAGAAGTTAGCCCTCGATGCTTCGAAGATGATAACATGGATGATGAAGAGGATTGGGACCGTCGTCGTCCCCGAGATCTAGAAAATATCCTTCGAAACCAGTTCAAGATGTTCACCGAGCAACTCGTGAAGATCCCTAGGGTCCCTCGGCCCATCGAGAAAGAAGCGGTTGATGGTTATGGCGACTCACCCTTCGCTCCTCACATCACTCACGTTGAAATACCGAAGAAGTTCTTGGTGCTGAGCATGAGTCCTTGTGACGGAACGGGAAACCCCAATGAGCACGTGGCTATATTCATTGTCGTCCCTTATCACTCCCGGGAAGCATTGATATGTAAGGTCTTTGGAGCGGCTCTTGCAAGGTCGGTTCTGCAATGGTTCGTTAATCTTCCCCGAGGAAGTATTCGTTCTTTCGCCGAGTTGATGGATTCTTTCAAAGTCCAGTTTGCTAGTAGCCGAAGGTTCGAGAAGTAGCCCAACGACTTATACCGGGTTATCCAAAAGCCGGAAGAATCCACTCGGGAGTACCTAGACAGGTTCAACCGAGAGAAGATTTCCATCTTGCACTGTGACGTGCCAACTGCTATGGAAGCCTTCCGTCAGGGGGTTAACCAGGATGGAGATTTATACAAGGAACTCACCAGGCACCCTTGCCAGAGTTTTGAAGTTGTTCAGACTAAGGCCCTAGCTCAGATCGGGCTTGAAGAATATTTGAAAATGAGAAAGCCCGTGAGTGTTTGGGGAAGGGTGGAGAAGAAAGCCACGCCAAATCATCACCGAGAACGCCACGATCAACCGTATCGGCACCCTCACCCCGACGCGGTAAAAGTAAATGTCGTCGAGGCTAAACTCACGAAGCCGTTGCCACCAAAGTACGACGAGTTTAACCTGGGTATATCCCCCGAGGAACTCGTAAAAATATAGCCCTAACGGTACGAGGCGTCACGTGGCCAAAGAGAAACGGGAAGCCCTACTCAAACAAGGATATGAGCAAGTGGTGCGACTTCCATGACGATTATGGTCATATAACCAAAGACTGCGTAGCGCTAAGAAGAGAACTTGCTTACTTTGTATCCTGAGGAAGGATTACAGAAGTAGCGCTCAATGCACTGGTCCCTCCAAACGTGGTAGAAGCCTCACATGCGGGAAGGCCTGCGTCGCCAGTACCCGCCAAAGTTGTGAACGTAATCACTGGGGGATCGAGTGTGTGTGGTCTTACATACTCATCAGCAAAAAAGAACGCACGAGAAAATGCTTTCCATTGTCCTATGCAGATGAGGAAAGACGTCATCAATCTCGCGATACATTTTGACGAGGATGACATTAATGGTCTCGAAGGACCTCACCACGATGGTCTCGTGATTTCTCTCTCAATAGGGAACGTCCGGAAGCTCTACCAACCCCATGACGTTAGGAGCGCTGAAGGAAATGGGACTGAGCGAGGATGACGTGGAAAAGAACCCAACTGCAATGGTAGGATTCATTGGAGAAGTGAAGCACAGTGTAGGTGACATCACCCTTCCTACGTACGCGAAGGGATTTTCCTTCATGTTATAATGTGATAATGGGAAGACAATGGCTCTATGATATGAGGGTAGTCCCTTCCACCTACCATCAGTTAAAGTTCCCAACGCCCTGGGGGGTTCAAGAGATTCGAGGACACTAGATGAGGTCGAGAGAATGCTACAAGTCGGCTTTAAAGCCGACCGCTAGTCAGAAATCAACATAGCAATTAACAGAAGCCACTAATTCCACCGCTCCAAAAGAAAAAGAAAAAGGGGACGAGCAGGTGGAAGAATTGGTTCTAGACCAATCAAACCTCAATCGGTCCGTAAAGATTGTTATAGACTTGGAAATGTCTATGAGGAACGAGCTGATACACTTCTTGAGTAAGAACACAGAATGCTTCGCGTGGTCTGACGAAGACATGATAGGAATTGACCCGGAGATCATTATACACAAGTTGAACGTGGATCCAAATCACCCACCAGTAAAACAAAAAAGAAGGAAATTCTCCGCGAAAAGGAACAAGATAGTAGACGAGGAAGTAGGAAAGCTAATGGAGACCGGTAAGATCAAAGAAGTCAAGTATCCGGAATGGCTAGCTAATGTAGTTGTCGTACCCAAGAAAAATGCAAAATGGAGGATGTACGTGGACTTCACGGATTTGAATAAGGCTTTTCCGATGGATTCATTTTTGTTGCCTCACATAGACTCCCTAGTAGACGCCATGGCGGGTCATGAGTTGTTAACCTTCATGGATCAGCGGGTACAACCAGATCCGGATGGAAGAAAGCGATCAAGAGAAGACAGTTTTCATAACTAGCAAAGGAACTTACTGCTACAAAGTCATGCCTTTTGGACTCCGGAATGCCAGCTCCACATACCAGAGACTGGTGAACAAAAGGTTCCAAAACCAGATCGGAGAAACCATGGAAGTATATATAGATGACATGCTCGTTAAGTCAAAGAAAGCTAAAAACCATCACCGTCATCTAGAAGAGGCGTTCGAGTACCTGAAGCGGTACAACATGAAGTTAAACCCGTAGAAGTGTACCTTCGGCGTAAAGTCTGGGAAATTCCTAGGGTACTTAGTCACCCAGAGAGGAATAGAAGCAAGCCCAGAACAGGTTCGCGCAATAGTGTTGTTGAAATCTCCAAGATGCGTGAAAGGTGTCCAAAAGCTCACTGGGAAAATCGCTGCGTTGAATAGATTCATTTCCAAATCAACAGACCGCTGCCGTCTATTCTACGAAGTGCTCAGGAAGAACAAGTGCTTCCAGTGGACTCACAAACATGAAGAAGCTTTCCAGGAATTGAAAAAATACTTCTATGATCCTCTGATCCTAGCAAAACCGAAAGAGGGGGAGATCCTACCCTTGTACCTAGCCGTCACCAAGCAAGCTATCAGTGGGGTTCTTGTCCGCGAACAAGAGGGCAATAGCAACCCGTCTACTATGTAAGTAGAACCCTCCTACCAGCCAAAACTCGTTACTCTTCTCTGGAGAAATTAGTGCTGGCACTGGTCATGTGCTCCAACCAACTCCGTCCATACTTTGAGTCACACACGATCGTGGTGCAAACCATACATCCCTTGAAGACGGTCATGCATAAACCCGAGTTTACGGGGCGAATGGCCAAGTGGGCAATTCACCTAAGCGGATACGACATCCAATATGAGCCCCGGACCGCGCTGAAATCCCAAGCATTGGCCGAATTTGTGGTTGATTTTAGTCCTACCGCGAAAGAAAGAAAAGAGTCAGCTAAGTTGATGACGCTAAAAGCAAAGTCTCTAGTCAAATGGACGCTTCACATAGACGGCGCGTCCAACGCTCGGGGAACAGGGATAGGAGTAGTCCTAAAATCAGCACAGGGGGATAGGGTGGCACAATCCATGAGGTGCACGTTCGACGCCACAAAAAATGAGGTAGTGTACGAGGCTCTGATTTTCGGGCTAACCCTTGCAAAGGACTTGGCCATACAATAGATTGAAGTTAATTGTGATTCGTTGCTAATAATCAATTAGATCCTGGGGTTGTATGATGCTAGAGATGAAAGAATGGCAGCTTATTTAGGAGTGGTGAAAGACATAACCCCTCAGTTCGAAAAAAATATCCTTCACCCAAATCCCAAGAGAGCAGAACGCCCAAGCAGATTCCCTCGCCCGTTTAACTTCAGTCATCGACCCCATGAGTATCTTGTGATCCCAATGGTCCATATAATGATCCCTGCCGTCAAGAGAGCTCGTACTGATGATGGTAACGAGTCTCATGAAATCACCGAAGCCGTCTTCCCTCTCGGATCCACACTTTGCGAAGACGTACTCATTAGCAGTGACGATGTTGACGTCAGGAACTTCCGGAATGACCCGGATCCATATCATTCTCTGACTATTTGGGTCGTGACGAAGATTCCCTCGCTCCCTCCAAAGTCAATGAGGAACCATGGACCGAACCATACCTTTATTGGTTGGTAGAAGGGAAACTTCCAAAGGACAAAACAGAAGCCAAGATGTTGAAAGTAAGAGCCATACGGTTTATAGTTGAGAATGACACGCTCTTCCATCGGTCGACGGTAGTCACACTTCAGCGCTACTTAACCAAGGGTGGTGTTCAGAAACTTCTTGAGGAGCTCGACGAAGGAGATTGCGGGAACCATAAAGGAGGAAGAAGTCTATCCAACAAGGCCCTTCGTCAGGGGTTGTACTGGCCCACCATGTGAAAAGATGCTATAAACGTTTGCCGTAAATGCGACGCCTGTCAGAGGCACGCACCCATAGTACACCAGCCACCCGAATTACTCTATCCCACACTCATGTTGTGGCCGTTCATGCGTTGGGGAATGGACATAGTCGGGAAGTTACCCCCTCGTCCGGGCAGAGAATATTTTTCCCGCCATGACCGATTATTTCTCCAAATGGATCGAAGCTGAAGCTTACCGAGAAATCAAGGATAAATAGGCAATTTCCTTTATCATTAGAAATATCCTTTGTCATTTCGGGGTGCCTTCAGAGATCGTATGTGACAGTGGTTCTCAATTCATAAGTCAGAGAACTAGAGACTTCTGCAGTCACTGGAACATCAACTTGGTCACTTCAACACCTCGCTACCCCCAGTCTAATGGGCAAGCCCAGGCTAGTAATAAAGTGATTGTGAACAACCTAAAGAAGCTTCTTGCGAAAGCCAAGGGAAACTGGGCCGACGAGCTACCTTATGTCCTATGGGCCGATCGAACAACACCTAAGGTAGCGACCGGTCAGTCCCCTTTCTCTCTAACTCATGGGTGCGAAGCGGTCATTCCCATTGAAATTCTCATTCCCACCGCTCGCTCCAGTTTCTTGATTGAAGAATAGAATCATCTAGAGTTATCGACCGATCTAGATACCCCGGATGAGCTTCGCGACCAGGCCCGACTTCGCCTAGCAAGGCACCAACAACAGGTCATTCGGAGCTATAATCAGAACGTTAGGGTTCGAACTTTCCGAGTGGGCGATTGGGTATTACAGTAAGTCTTCCAAAATACACACGAAACCAAGTCAGGCAAGTTAGCCCCAGCATGGGAAGGGCCATACAAGACAACCAAGGTCGTCGGATAAGGCGCGTATCAGCTCGAATCTAAAGATGGTGACGCTGTCCCACGAAGCTGGAACGCGGTACACTTAAAAAAGTACCACTTCTGAAGAAGTCTTCCTTCCTCGAGCCAAATCTTTCCCGACACTCCCGCCAGGAAGCCTCTGCACATCAAATGCAAGACGCACGAGGTCATCTATCCATAGTTAATTGCTAAGTTTGTTTTTTTATCTCAGTTTGTTCTTTCACTAGTTTGTATGCAATCTACTCGACTCTATGAGAATTGCTTGTTGTGTGAAAACCATGTTGCAATGTTTGTTTTGCTAAATGAATTACTCCTGTTTATATCTCTATTTGCTGTCATCCATACTTCATTTCACATGATTTTAAGATTGGTAAAACGTAGAGCATGTTTTATTCAAGTCATCATTGGATAGAATACATCATTTAGGTAAGCATCCGTACAATCAAAGACGTCTTCAATCGTTGAAACATCCTGAGCGCACACATCAACACGATCACTGTCACTCGCCAGAGGACAATCTTCGGTAAGCGCAGCTGCCATCAGCGATGAATGACTTCTGCAGGAGTCTTCATCCAAAAGACTTCGATTAGAAGCACTTAGATCGTCCTGAAAACACCTGCACATAAAGGTAGGACACAACCAAGCAAAAAAACACGCAAGTAGAACCACATATGTACATATACAAAATAAGTTAAACCCATCTCGGCGAGACGGCGCTTCCAGAACAGGGTAAAAACTGTCTTCGGCCCCAAACCCAACTTATCACAAAGAAAAAACAAAAGAAAAAGCAAAACCATTGTGCAAAAGACTTGTTCAGTTACGGAAGACACAACACAAGAAATTACAAGGGCACACAACCCTAATCTTCACCCTTGTCGGTGGTATCCTTCGGTTGCTCCATTCCACTTGCCAGAAGATCACTCGATACTCCTCCAGTCACAGGTACAACCCCCATGCCCGTTCCGTGATTGACACCATCTTCTTCAGCATCTAGACCCTTCTCTTCTATACCCTCTCCCAGGAGGCCCAAAGAAGCGAAAATCTTATCACTTGGAGCTAGCTTATCAGCGGGGTAGCATTCATGGAAGGTTGCGATCTCAACATCCAAGTCCCAACCTAAGTGTTGACCCATCATGAATTGCTTGATCGTCTCCACCTGAGACATCATTAAGAAGTAAGCCCCGATCTCGCTAGCCTCCTTGAGGATCTTCTTATTCACAGCTTCGAGCTCCACAACCTTGGATCGATCGGAAGCGGCCTGGCAGGAATGACATTTGACCGTCTCATTAAGCCTAGCAAGCTTGCCATCATCCACCTTTTGTCGTTCGGCAGCAACGACCACTTCCCTCTCTAAGTTAGCCTTTTCAGTGTTCCATCTTGATAGGTGCTCCTTTAGACCCTTGTCTTCCCTATCGGTGGCGTCCACTACCCACAAAATGCCTTGCAAGGCCTACAAATAGAATAATAAAGTAGGGAAAAATGCGAAAAAGGCAAAGAAAAGCAAGGCAGAAGCGAACTCATACCTTCCAGGCCATCAGACCAATATCTCTAACCAAAGCAGGAGCCGCCGTCCTGTTATTGGACTCACCCTCTAGAACTAGCTCCACAGACTTCCGGTATGTCCTCCCCCCCTCCGGTAGAGCGAAAATCCTCATGCGTGTCTCCGATTCCAGAACATGGGTGTCCAAGCCAGATGGAACTACACCAATGAAAGAGAAAGAAAACAATAAGGGAAAATGAACTTTGAAAAAGCAAAACACAAGCAAAAGGACGAATGTTTACCTTTGGAAGTCCAAGTGTCAAAAAAGGCAGCGTGATACATTGGCCCCAAAGACAACCTCTCCACGAAGAAGAAGTGAGTCGCCAAATCCTTGTCGTTTACCTTAGATTTCGGGATGAGCGGATTCTTGGCATCCCTGGCATGGAGAAAGAAATGGCCAGCCCTAAGCAGGCACGCCCGATACACGCACATGAGGTCCGACATGGCGAAATATTGTAACACCCCTATTTTGCAACATTAGGTATTACCACCAATGACCTCGGACTTTACCGTCCAAAATCACTCAAGGCTTTATAATGATATTAAAACTTATAAAATGCAAAAATTGATATTTTATTAAATGTAAGTAAAGATGAAATTGAACAAAAGCGGAATTTTATTTATTGATAAGAACTTTCGTACATTACATTGAGAGTCGTTTTGCAAATGATGTAGCAGCGGAAATGAAGCCCATATAAAAAGGGTTGAAATGACGTGTTGAAATTACAAGTATATATAACCAAGACAACTCATGTGATTATGATTTGCTTGGTTTAAAATAAAAGAGCTGGTGCACTATCTTCAGAATGCTTTGCTCTTATGAAAATTTCTTCCTTCCTTCAACGTCGTCTTGCCTTGCCTTCTATCCTTGCATAACACTTCTCGAGCCTTCTAGATTTTGTCTTCAACACTTCGGTGTGACTTCCTACAGTCTGGCATTTGTCGCGAAGGGCGAGAAGTACCAGGCAAAAATGCAGAAATAGTGGAATTAGTCTAAGGAGACTAAGAAAGCGAGAATCGAAGTTCTCAAGGGTATTATGGTAATTTATAATATTCGAGAGATATTTCCGGTTTGTGTTTTGAGATATAGAACTTTATGTGGGGCATATCTGGACGGAGAAGAGTTTATCTCGAGAGGAGATAACTCGTTAATCGAGAGAAGATTTACGGGATTGTAGACTTCTTTTTAGAGTAGGAAGTATGTTGGGAACGTTATTAATTCAAACAAGTTTTTGAAAACCTCTAGCACCCTTGCGAACCGAGAGCCGGATCGATCATTTGAGATCGGTCCGATTTTGGTGTCTTTTAATTGTGCATTGGGCACTTATCTTGTATAGTGAGGAAAACATTCACTTAGGTTGACGTATTTTAAGAGCGTGGGGGGCCATGTACCAGCCCGAACCACTAACAGGAACAATAGTTCCGGCACTTAGCTAGAGTGCCTACGTCCCTCCGAGGCGTAGAAGCGGACATGGATCATGATCGACAAGTCGTAATTTATGTATGGTGGCAATACGACTTTAGTGGGTTATATAGAGGTGTCGGGTTAGTCCCGCACCCCTCACTATTTCATCCAAACCGATCTCGAAAAGAGATCGTAAACAATCAAGGTCACAAACAAGACTAGCATAATAGTCCTATCGAATTTTTAAATAACGGAATAACGATAATAATGGGGTCATTAATTCTAGCAATCGATATTCCTAGGTTTGTTTTATTATCAGCAAACAAGTTGTTCCCAACGTCGAGAAATTTCACGAAACGAATTTATAATGCTACAAGGAGAATTTCCACTTGCCTTAAGCTTTCACGAGCGTTTTCGAACGAAAGTACGATAATCGATGCCTTAGTTGGAACGGAAACTCGACCTAACGATATGATAGACACGAGGGAACTTTAATAAGAACTTCTTTAATTCTTCTAAAGTTTTAAATATCTCTTATATTCTTTTATAAGAGAATTTATAAACTAAATTATTATAATAATAATTTAGGTGGATGTGATGAAATAATAATATTCCTTATTATTATTTCGGATTTGTAATATCCTTGTATCCTTTATAACTCTTTATTTTAATTTAATTACTATTTTCTTTTGAAGATCAAGTCATAACATTATTTCAATTATTAAATATTCATTAACTTGAATTTAATATTCCATTTAAATTAATTTATAATTCTTTTAACCTCTTAAGGTCATAAACTTATACCCTTATCATTGTTAGGAAATTCTTTTATTATTCCAAAGCATGCAAGTTGATAAATTAAATAAAATCTATTAAAATCTATTTTCCATATTTATATTTTCAAATGATTATAAAAACATTCTTGTGATGTAGAAAGTCCATTATGCCCTTACCTTATTATAACTTTTATCCTTCTTTTTATATATGTCTTTTATTCCATATTTAAATCATAAAATATATCTTAACACTAATATATTTTATCGACATATTTTAAGTTTATCATAATCTCTTTAAAAAGACATGCAATCATTTTTATGTTATAAAAAGGTGTTAAGACAATATTTTATAATACTTGTTCTAGCTCTTTTACTTATAGAGTAAGTTTCAAGTATGTACTCATAATATTTATATTATCCTTTCTATGTATATGAATTAATGATAATAACCCATTATTTTATTTAAAAGGATATCCATATTTATAGAGATTTATTTATAGAGATTTATTTTATTTAAAAGGATATCCAAATTTGGATCAAGATTCGGGGGTATTGTTAGGCCCAAAATTAAGTCGGCCCAATTGACGACATTAGCCCAAGAACGAGTGAGAAATCGCAAAAGAATGAGAAGACGGAAATCATGGAGAGACAGAAGGAAGTTAATGTTCACTCAGCGATGGAAGAAGGCTATGGTCATAATGGAAGATATGCGTTCGGGGTCGGCCGCTGGCAGCAGTTACCTACTCCGATATATACGGTGAGTGGCTAACGGTAAGAGATATGCCCTAATGGCGTGGAAATCATGGGGAGACTAAGAAAAACTACTAGTTTAATAGGATAGAGGTGGATTTTTTATGATTCATTCGGTTGTATAAAGAAGAAACAAAGATTAGCTCTTGAGAGAAAACACTTGTAACTTTCTATCACAATCAATACGATCACTTTGTTCATTGATTTCCCTAGTATCAATTCGATCGTTGCCCCAATCCTGGACAGAAGTTTGGTTATCAAATTTTTGTCCAAAACATTTATGTAAAGGGTTATAAATAAGAATAAATAAGATAATAATGGCTTCACCATATTTTTGAAAGAAAAAAAAATCAGAATATTAGTCATTCCTCATATACATAATATTTTATAATTTTATAAGTAATTAACGCGATGTTCTAGTTTATAGATAATAAATTACAAGACTTATACTATTTGGGTAACATTTGTGTATAAATACATAAGTTCATGCATATATCATAGGTATTTATATAATTTATCAAGGTTAACATGAAGTTATGATGATAACCCAAGTTGATATACATCAATATTTGAGAATTTATTAATGTATAAAGGATGACGGAATCAATCATAATTTATTTTGTGATTTGCATTAAAACAAGAAAGAGAACTTAATCATTGCATCTTGATCTCGTCTAAGTCAATTCGTTCATTTGCCTTCGAATCAAGGCAAGTGGTTGGTTCGCTTGCATTTTTATTTAAGCATGAATTTTTATATCATGTTTAAAACCTTGTTGGGAACACTTGTTTGTAAGAAAATAACTTAGGATTATTTACTGTTATAGAATTAATTACTTTGTTATTATACTTTAGATATTATTAGAGCATGTGCAATGGTGAGAGCTTTCAATCCTCTCTTATTTTTCTCTCTCCTTCTCTCCTTTTGACATATCATTTTCTCTATCATCCACATCACTTTTCACTTTTTCTTTCCTCCTTCTCTTCCTCTTTCTCTATTTTCCCCCACAACAAAGGGTATCCCCTTTCACTTTCTCTATCCTACTTTAACATATATATTTACTACATATTTTATATCATTCAATATTTTTACAAAGTTAGTTAATCAAATAAATTAATAATAAACTATATTTACTTAAATAATTTGGATGATATTGAGTGTTTGGATTATTTTAAAAGTTTGAGTTGTTTGAATTATTGTGATGATCCATGCAATGGAGTAGTGATTAGGCCCCTTAACTAATTTGGTCATATTAATAAAATCACAAATGACTAATGATAATGTAAATGAATTACTAATGAGAGAAAAAATTTAATTAACATTAACATAACTTCAAGAAACATTGTAAACTACGAAAAGATAAATTAAAAATAAAATCAAGCATAAATAATTTCAATATTTTCCATAATTTGAATTATTTTGATGTATGGTACTAAGAGAGGTGCGGGAGGGGGGAGAAGAAGATAATTTGTGTGAACTATGGGAAATTTGGACTTATTTTGTAGACAAAATTTTTTTATAGACATTGGTTAAATTTTTCTAAAAAAATAATGTCACATTTTATCAATTTTTAGTTATAAACTTATCAATTATAAATTGAAGTGAAATAAATGATAGTGGTTGAATGTTGAATTGGACACATGTCAACATGTGAATGGATCTTGAATCCTCTTTGGCACAAGGGCCAATGCATGAAATCCTCTACAGAAGGAGGATTTCAAGCAATCCTCTTTCAAAGAGGATCCTCTTTCACATTTTTCACAACAATGAGGAGCTCCTCTATGAGGAGAGATAGTGCAAAGAGGAGCTACATTCCTCTCCATTACACATGCTCTTATTGCTAAGATGTGCTAGATTTTGATTAGGTCTCGATGATTGTGGTCATATGTGTTTATCGTCTCGTTTAATACTTTTTGTGGAACTAGCGTAGCACCTAGGGGTGTGAGTCATAATTGCTTTGGACACCTCTATATAACATTTTCTCACTAGTTGTAATTTAAAAATCCTAGTGCTTGGGCATGACCCGACATGTTTTATCGCATTGAGGGGTGTTGCACCTTAGCTAAGTGTCTTTGGGACATAAGAGCCCACTTTTATCTTTTGGGACATATGAGCTGTTAGGCCCAAAAAAAACTCGGCCCATTTGACATAGTCAGCCCACAAACGAATCAAGAATCATGAGAGGACAAGATGACAGAAATCATGAGGAGACAGAAGAAGTTACCAGTCATGGAAGAAAGAAGAAGACTACGGTCACGAGAGGGGAGCCCACATCCTAGATTCAGCCATTTAAGGCGGTTACTCGTCCCGAGAAACGTGGGAGGTGGATAGGGTGTAAAGATATGCTTTAGAAATGTGGACATCGTGAGGAACGAACAAGCAAGACTAGTTTGATAAGATAAAGGGGGTAATTTCTATAGAGATATTTAGTTGTACGCACAAAGAACCAACACAAACTCTCGAGAATAGAATACTTGTAATTATTGATTACATCAATCCAACTGTTTCTTTCACAATTCTGTGAGCTTTAATTCGATCGTTGCCCCAATCTAGGGCAAGAGTTTGATTGTCAAATTTTTGTCCAAAATAATTTGGCGCCCACCGTGGAGCCCTACGATCGAAAAGGGTTCATCTTTCCAGATCAGAAGAGGTCGAACAAGTCACCATGAGCAACTCCAACGAGGGTAACCAAGAGCAAGACGCCGGGGGTGACGGACGCGCACACCAAGACGCGTCGGCAGCGCTCCGCCTCGAGTTGTCTGAATTCGCCCAGAGGCTTCAAGCTCTTGAGAAGGAGTTAACGGATCAACATGCTTGCAACGAAAAGCATAAAACTAGCATCGAGCAACTAACCGCTGATAACGAAGGTTTGTGCTCTTAACTCTGATCTGTTTATTCCGTCAGCCCGCGCGCCCGTATGATGGATCGAGTACGAACCAGTGGGGGAGAAGGCTCCTCTAGAAACCCTACTGGTCGGCACGAGAGATCCTCTGGTACGGAGTTCGTTACCCCACCAGCAACTATCCTTGGGGTGCCATCCTTCACCCATTCACAAGGCAACCATACCAGTGAGGAAGCGAGAGCGCCCATTCGCCTTTGATCGGCGCGAGAGGTTAGCCCTCGATGCTTTGAAGATGACATAATGGATGATGAAGAGGATTGGGACTGTCGTCGTCCCCGAGATCTAGAAAACATCGTCCGAAACTAGTTCAAGATGTTAGCAACTAGCGAAGATACCTCGGGTCCCTCGGCCCATTGAGAAAGAAGTGGTTGATGGTAACGATGAGTCACCCTTCGCTCCTCATATTGCCCAGGTCGAGATACTGAAGAAATTCTCGGTACCTAGCATGAGCCCTTATGACGGAATGGGAGACCCCGATGAGCATGTGGCTATATTCAAGCAGAAGATGATGACCAGTGTAGTTCCTTATCATTCTCGAGAAGCGCTGATGTGTAAGGGCTTTGGGGAGGCTCTCGTGGGGCTAGCTTTGAAGTGGTTCGTTAATCTTCCGCGAGGAAGCGTTCGTTCCTTTGCCGAGTTAATGGATTCCTTTAGGGTCCAATTTGCTAGTAGTCGAAGGTTCGGAAAGCAGTCTAGCGGCTTATACAAGGATATTCCGAAGCCGGAAGAGTCCACCCAAGAGTACCTAGATAGATTCGATAGAGAGAAGATCTCCATCCCGCATTGTGATGTGCCAACCTCCATGGAAGCCTTCCGTCAGGGTGTTAACCAAGACGGGGATCTTTTCAAAGAACTCACCAGGAACCCTTGCCACAGTTTGGAAAATGTTCAAACCAAGGCTCTAGCTCAAATCAGACTTGAAGATGAGGAAGCCCGTAAGCATCTGGGAAAGGGTGGAAAAGAAAGCAACACCAAAATACCGCCGGGAACGCCGCGATCAACCATATCGGCGCCCTCACCCCGACGCGGTGAAGGTAAATGTTGCTAAGGCTAGACCCTCCAAGCCATTGCCACCGAAGTATGATGAGTTTAACCTGGGTATATCCCCCGAGGAACTCGTGAAGAATATAGCTTTGACGATACGGGGCCCTACTCGAACAAGGATATGAGCAAGTGGTGCGATTTCCATGACGATTATGGTCATATAACCAGGGAGTGCGTAGCGCTGAGAAGAGAGATTGCCTACCTTGTATCTCGAGGAAGGATTACAAAAGTAGCACCCACCAGACAGGTCCCTCCGGATGTAGTAGAAGCCTCACGCGCGGGAAGGCCTATGTCGCCAGTACCCGCCAAGGTTGTGAACGTAATCACCAGGGGATCGAGTGTATATGGCCTCACGTACTCAGAAGCCAAGAGGAACGCACGAGAAAATGCTTTCCATCGTCCCATGACGATGAAGAGAGACATCATCAATCTCGCTATACACTTTGACGAGGATGACGCCAATGGTCTTGAAGGCCCTCACCATGATGGACTCGTTATCTCTCTCTCGATAGGGAACGTCTTGGTCAAGAGGGTTCTCATTGACACCGGAAGTTCAACTAACCTCATGACGCTGGGAGCATTGAAAGAAATGGGGTTGATCGAGAAGGACGTGGAGAAGAACCCGACCGGTCTCGTAGGATTCAGGGGAGAAATGAAGCACACGGTAGGAGACATCATCCTTCCCATGTACGCAAAGGGCGTGAACATTCAGGTTAGATATTCGGTCATGGATTACCCTTCTTGCTATAATGTGATAATGGGGAGACCGTAAAGATTGGAAGAGACTTGGAATCGTCCATGAAGAATGAGCTAATATACTTCTTGAGTAAGAATATAAAATGCTTTACATGGTCCCACGAGGACATGGTGGGAATCAACCCGAAGGTCATCACACACAAGTTCAATGTGGATCTTAATCACCCACCGGTAAAATAGAAAAGAAGGAAATTCGCCACTGAAAGAAACAAGATAGTAGACGAGGAAGTAGGAAAGCTGATGGAGACTGGCAAGATCAAAGAAGTCAAGTATCCATAATGGTTAGCTAATGTAGTCGGCGTACCCAAGAAAAATGGAAGTGGAGGATGTGCGTGGACTTCACGGATTTGAACATGGCTTGTCCCAAGGGTTCATTTCCGTTGCCTCACATAGATTCCCTAGTAGACGCCACGACGGGCCATGAGTTGTTAACCTTCATGGACGCCTTCAGTGGGTATAATCAGATCCGGATGGAAGAAAGTGACCAGGAGAAGACATCTTTCATAACTAGTAAAGGAACCTACTGTTACAAAGTCATGCCCTTTGGACCGCGGAACGCTGGCGCCACATACCAAAGACTAGTGAATAAAATGTTCCAAAGCCATATCGGGGAGAATATGGAGGTATATATAGACGACATGCTCGTCAAATCAAAGAAAGATGTAGACCACCACCGTCACCTAGAAGAAGCCTTCGAAATCCTGAAGCGGTACAACATGAAGCTAAATCCGCAGAAGTGTAACTTCGGCGTGAAGTCTGGGAAATTCCTAGGGTATTTGGTCACCCAGAGAGGAATAGAAGCAAGCCCAGAGCAAGTTCGCGCAATAGTATCGCTGAAATCTCCGAGATGCGTGAAAGATGTCTAAAAGCTCACCAGGAAAATTGCTGCGTTGAATAGATTCATTTCCAAATCAGCGGATCGATGCCGTCTATTCTACAAGTTGCTTAGAAAAAACAAGTGCTTCCAGTGGACCGCCAGACATGAGAAAGCTTTCCAGGAATTGAAGAAATACTATTCCGATCCTCTAATCTTAGTAAAGCCGAAAGAGGGACCTTACCCTTGTAGTGGGGTACTAATCCGCGAGCAGGACGGACAACAACAACATGTATACTATGTAAGTAGAACTCTCCTACCAGCCGAAACTCGTTATTCTTCCTTGGAAAAATTGGTGCTAGCATTGGTCATGTGCTCCAATAAATTCCGTCCCTACTTCGAGTCACACACGATCGTGGTGAGAACCAAGCATTCTTTGAAGACGGTCATGTATAAACCTGAGTTTACGGGAAGAATGGCCAAGTGGGCAATCCACCTAACCGGATTCGATATCTAGTATGAGCCCATGACCGCGCTGAAATCCCAAGCATTGGCCGACTTTGTGGTTGATTTTAGTCCTACCATAGAAGAAAGAACGGAGTCAGCTGAGTTGATGATCCTAGAAGCTAAGTCTCCAATCAAATGGAAGCTTCACACAAATGGCGCATACAACGCTGGGGGAACAGGGATAGGAGTACTCCTAAAATCAACACAGGGGGATAGGGTGGCATAATTTGTGAGATGCACCTTCGAAGCCACGAACAATGAAGTCGAGTACGAGGCTTTAATTTTTGGCCTAACCCTTGCCAAGGACCTGGCCATACAGTAGATTGAGGTCAATTGTGATTCATTGCTGATAATCAATCAAATCCTAGGGTTATATGAAGCTAGAGACGAAAGGATGGTGGCTTACTTGGAGGTGGTGAAGGGTTTAATCCCTCAGTTTGAGAAGATATCCTTCATACAAGTCCCAAGAGAGCAGAACGCTCAAGCAGATTCTCTCGCTCGTTTAGCTTCGGCCATCGACCTTGATGAATATCCTGTAATTCCAATATTCATATAATGATTCCCGCGATTAGAAGAACCCGCGCTGATGATGGTGATAAGTCTTCTAGCATGACTGAAGACGTCATCTTTCTCAAGTCCATGCCCTGCGAAGACGTCTTTATGAGCAGTGATGATGTTAACGCCAGGAGCTTCCGGAACGACCCTGACCCAGATCTATCTCTGGACGGTCTAGATCATGAAGAAGGTTCCCTCGTTCCATCCGAAGTTAATGAGGAACCCTGGACCCAGCCATACCTTGATTGGTTGGTCGAAAGGAAGCTTCCGAAGGATAAAACCTAAGCTAGGATGTTGAAAATGAGAGCCACGCGATTTACAATCCAGAATGGGATGCTCTTCCACCAATCCACGGTGGGCACCCTCCAACGTTGCTTGACCAAAGGAGGCATCCAAAAACTTCTCGAGGAGCTTCACGAAGGAGATTGTGGGAGCCATACAGGAGGAAGAAGTCTATCCAATAAGCCCCTTCGTTAGGGGTGGTACTGGCCCACCATGAGAAAGGATGTTGTAGACTTTTGCCGTAAGTGTGATGCTTGCTAGAGACATGCACCAACGACTCTTAAACCTCCCGAACAACTCTACCCCACACTCACATCATGGTCGTTCATGCGTTGGGGGAATGGACATAGTCAGGAAGTTACCCCTTCGTCCGGAGGTATTTTTCCTCGCCATGACTGATTACTTCTCCAAGTGGATTGAAGCCGAGGCTTATCGAGAAATCAAAGATAAACAAGTGATTTCCTTTATCATTAGAAATATCCTATGTCGTTTCGGGGCACCTTCATTGATCGTATGTGACAATGAGTCTCAGTTCATAAGTCAGAGAACCGGAGACTTCTGTAGTCGTTGGAACATCAATTTAGTCACTTCGACACCTCGCTACCCCCAGTCTAATGGGCAAGCCGAAACTAGCAATAAGGTGATTGTAAACAACCTGAAGAAGCGTCTCGGGAAAGCCAAGGGAAACTGGGCCGATGAGCTACCCTACGTCCTATGGCCCAATCGAAAAATGCCTAAGGTAGCAACCGGTCAATCTCCTTTCTCATTGACGCACGGATGTGAAGCGGTCATTCCCACCGAGATTCTCATCCACACAACTCGCTCTAGCTTCCTAACTGAAAAACAGAATCGTCTAGAGTTGTCAGTCGATCTGGATACTTCAGACGAGTTTCGTGACCAGGCCTAACTACGTCGAGCTAGACACCAGCAACAGATCGTCCGAAGCTATAATGAAAACGTCAAGATTCGGACTTTCTGAGTTGGCGACTGGGTATTGCGGAAAGTCTTTCAAAATACCCATCAGACCAAGTCAGGCAAGCTAGCCCCAGCATGGGAAGGGCTGTGCAGGATAACCAAGGTCGTCGGTCAAGGCGCATACCATCTCGAGTCCAAAGACGGTGATGTTGTCCCACGGAGTTGGAACGCGATACATCTAAAGAAGTATCACTTTTAAAATCCCAAGCATTCCCTCCTCGGAACGTAAACTTCTTGGGCACTCTCGGCAGGGAGCCTCCACACGTTATACGCAAGACGTTCGAAGTCATCTATCCCTAGTTGCTAGTTTATTTCCGTTTCAATCTATTCCTTTCGTAGTTTGCTTGTGATCAACTTGACTATGTGAAAACTACTTTTTGTGTGTTTATCATGTTGCAGTGTTTAGTTGAATGAATGACTTGTGAATATGTTGTTACTTGCTCGTATTTATTTTCTTGCATAAATACTGGTAGCACATAAAGCATGTTTTATTCAAATCATCATGAGATAGAATACATTCACTTAGATAAACTACCGTCCAACCGAAAAGCTTAAACGGTAAAGGCAATAAATCCTAGACCTAAGACGTCTTCAATCGACAGAGCATCTCGAGCGCACGCTTCGACGCGATATCCATCATTCGCTTGGAAAGAACGACTTCTGCAGGAGTCTTCGTCCAAAACCCTTTGATCGGAAGCACCTAGCCGTCCCGGAACACCTGCACACAAAAGGTAGGACACAACTAAGAAAAAATACGCAGGAAGCACCATGCATGCATACACATGAGATAAACTAAAAAACCATCCCAGCGAGACAACGCTCTCGGAATGGGATAAAAACGTCTTCGGCCCTAAACCTAGCCCAATCCATCACAAAAAAAAAGAGATTTTGCAAAAGACTTGTTCAAACGCATTTGAGGTAGCAAAAGAAATTACAAGGACGCGTAGCCCTAGTCTTCGTTCTTGTGAGTGGTGTCCTTCGGCTGATCCAGTATGTCCACCAAGAGATCGTCCTGTCCTTCGTCCATTTCAGGGGTAGCTCCGACATCCATCCCACGATCGCCACTGGAATCTTCAACATCAAGATCCTTGTCTGCCATTTCTTCTTCCAGAAGACCCAAGGAAGCAAAAATCTCGTCATTAGGAGCTGGCTTCTCAGGCGGGTAGCATTCATGGAAGGTCGCAGTCTCCGCGTCCATGTCCCAACATAAATGTTGACCCGCCATGAATTGCTAAATCGTCTCCACTCGAGACATCATTGAGTAGTAAGCTCCGATCTCCCCAACTTCCTTAAGGATCTTCTTATTCGCAAGCTCAAGCTCAGCGATCTTGGATCGGTCCATGGCGGCCTGAAGCGAGTGACTTTTGACTGCTTCCGTCAGTTTCACAATTTTCCTAGCATCAATCTTTTGACGTTCAGCAGCAACCGCTACCTCCCTTTCTAGCCCAGCTTTCTCGACGTCCCACCTTGACCTCAACTCCGTCAAATTCTTCTCCTCCCGGTCTATGACGTCAGCTACCTAAAATGTGCCTTGCAAGGCCTATGAGATGTGAACGCCGATAGTAAGGAGGGATTCATAAATAAAGGGGGTAAAGGTGAGGAAGGAGCGTTGTAAGGGGAGGGGTTTTACCTTCTAAACCGTCAGACCGACGTCTCTAATCAAAGCAGAGGTAGAAATATCCAGATGGGGTTTTTTAGAAGCATGAGTGTTGCAGAGCCCTTGCAATAGATCCAATGGGTCTTGTCTTCTGGGTCAACAACCTCAGTAACCTCGGGCGATGACCGCTTGATTGGGGTTGCCTTTTTTACGACCTCCATCTTCACTTTGGGGTCTAGAGGAGGTTTCCTATCACTCGAGCGCAACTTGCGTTGGATCATGGCTGCGGCTGAAAAATTCCATCCCAGAGAAGTAGAAGCTTCGGAGGCCAAGTAAACCGAGATCACCAGTCAAGAAAAGGAAGATGAAGATACGTCAAGGGTAAACGATAGACAAGTACATACCAGTGGTTTTCGCCATAGGCTTGTCGATCGTTTTGACAGCTGCCACCGACACAGGAACTCTATCATCAATCGTCTTCTCAGACTCACATGACCTTGAATCATCTTCCTCATCAGATTGGTCCTCCGACAAAGCTGCCGTCTTAGTACTCGATTTACCCTCAAGCTTGAGCTCCGCCAACTTTCGGTAGGTCCTTCTCGCCTCAGGAAGGGCAAAGATCTTCTTGCATGCCTCCGATTCCAAGACATGGGTATCCAAACCCGGTGGAACTACACATGAACACCGCCAAAAGAAAAAAATTAATTAATAAAAGGGGCAGATGCTAGTAAAATGAAACGGAAACTAGGGTTGAGAATGCTTACCCTTAGAACTCCATGAATCGGAGAAGGCCGCTTGATACATCGAGCCCAGCGTAGATCTCTCCACAAAAAAGAAGCGGGTCGCCCAATCCTTGTCATTCACCTTCGACTTGGGGATTAACGGATTCTTAGCGTCCCTCGCGTGAAGGGTGAAGCGACCGACCCTGAGTGGACGCACCCGATAAGCACACAAGAGGTCTGACACCGAGAAGTCGATCTTCTCTTCTGAACACACCTCACTTATCTGGTGCAAGATCTTCCACGTGGACGGCATCAGTTATGCCGGAGAAGCTCTAAGGGCGAGCAGGAAGTTCAAGATCAGGGTGGAAAAGGGGAAAAAGGCCCTTAGTGTGAAAGGGTACTCGAGGAAGCAAACCCATCCATCCTTGACCCAATCAAAAGCTTCGTGCGTAGGGCAGTGAAAGTTGGTACCCGCCGGAAAGCCATGACGATCTTCTCCACCTCTTCCGGAGACATGGAGCAGGGGCGACAATCATGGGGCTCAAGAGAATGAGATGATTCGAAGCCCAAGTCGACTAATCTTGCCCTAACCATGGCGAAAAGAATCTGAAATGATTAGAAAGGAGGAAGACATAGAGAAAGTGAAGGAAAAGTGAGAAAACGATGGAAGACGCGTATCTTCGAGAATCTGCTCTTGGAGTAAAATAGCCAGACTAATGTGACCCTTCCCTTCCTTGAGGATGATCGGACGGATAGGGTGAAGCCACGTGGAACCCGTCGACTGCAACATGCGCGACGAATCTTATCAAAATCCTTCCAAAGGATTTGGATCAAGATTCGGGGGTATTGTTAGGCACTTAGGCCCAAAAACAACTCGGCCCATTTAACATAGTCGGCCCAAAAACGAATGAAGAATCATGAGAGGGCAGGATGAAAGAAAGCCCGAGGAGACAGAAGAAGTTACCAGTCACGGAAGAAAGAAGAAGACTACGGTCACGAGAAGGGAGCCCGCATCCGAGATTCAGCCGTTTAAGGCGGTTACTCGTCCCGAGAAACGTGGGCGGTGGCTAGGGCGTAAAGATATGCTTTAGAAACATGGACATCGTGGGAAATGAAACAAGCAAGACTAGTTTGATAAGATAAAGGGGGTAATTTCTATAGAGATATTCAATTGTACGCACAAAGAACCAAAACACACTCTCGAGAAGAGAATACTTGTAATTTCCGATTACATCAATCCAACCGTTTCTTTCGCAATTCTGTAATTCGATCGTTGCCCCAATCTAGGGCAAGAGTTTGATTGTCAAATTTTTGTCCAAAACATGAGCCATGATCTTCGATGAATTCACGATGTCGATTAAAAGCCACCAACTAGAATGCATTGTTTTTTTAATTAATATAAGATAAGTGTCCAATCCACATAATTAACGTATCAGGGTGGTGACTAC
Source organism: Fallopia convolvulus (assembly GCA_964016875.1). Classification (NCBI taxonomy): domain Eukaryota; kingdom Viridiplantae; phylum Streptophyta; class Magnoliopsida; order Caryophyllales; family Polygonaceae; genus Fallopia; species Fallopia convolvulus. Next base: position 25,298,102 of record OZ024718.1, read on the forward strand.
AACATGGAAAACTGCTTTGCTCCCAACTATGAAAAGTCTTATTTCCAATCTGAATTCGGACGACACGTATTTAGTGAGGTTAGTCGTAAAATGGACTAGTCAACAAAGGCTTTTCAAAACTTCTATTTATAATAATTAAACGTTCACTACAAACCTCATAACTTCTTTATGGAACCATGGCTCCATCGTGTCATGTTGGTTTCTATGCATTCCTTTTCCTTTTCGTTGAAGTATTCTAGTTGCTAAATTATTGACCATCTTTCATGCGAATTTTAATATTAGTAATTTAATACAACCACAAAACCACTCAAAAAATCTCACTTGCTTCGTCTGTCACGAGACTAACCCGACCGCTTTCTTTCTTTTGCATGGTCGACTGGTGTCACCCGTCCCTATAAGGAACATCACAATTCAAAGGACTGGATTTGAAGATTTGAAGAGTTACAAGTTGAAGAAGGTTACAAGTTTTTATCTTTTCCTAAAATGAGTGTTTCCTTAAAGGTTAAGATCCTTGGTTTAATTCCTTGAAGTTTTATACTCAAATATACAACAACAACAACAACCCAGTGAAGCTTCCTTTACGGGAAATCTAGGGGGTCAAGATGGGGGCACCCCTGACATACGCAATGGGGAGAGACCAAAAGACCCGCAAGACCACAGAAAATAGGTGAACAAACAAAGCAACCAAAAGCCGAAAACTCAAACAAAACTGGAAGAAGAAAAGGCATAAAGCAAAACAAAGCAAAGCATAAAACGAAGCTAAAACATCAAATCTTCAAGGCTCCGAGGGCCGGTCTGTTTAGGTGATTGGCAATCCACTACTCGTATCTTCTTCCTCCAACTATCCCTGCACGCTGCCAACTCCAACTATCCTTAAAGTACCTCCTCACTGCGGGCCTCACTTTGCCCGAACTTGAACTCCACATATTCTGTCTTTGTCCTGCTCAGTCTAAAGCTTTTCGATTCTAGCCTCTCTCTCCAAGTTTCGAGCCTGCCGTTGACCCCGGCTCTAGATTCGTTGATGTTCGTGTTTTTAGTATAGTTTTGGTTGTTTTTCTTAGGTTGTTTGGTCTAGTTTTAGTAAGTTTTAGCGTTAGTTTTGTGTTCTTTTGGATAAGTTTCCATATTTTGTGAAAAATATGGAAGCTACTCTGTTTTGTGTCTTTTTGTAGGTTTTTGAAGCGTAATGAAGCATTTTTGAGCAAAGCTGAAGTCAAGTGGATTGTGGTGGAGTGCATAAGGAAAGAGAAGAAGGATATGTTGTGAAGATCCTGGTGAAGTCCAAGAAAAGTCATGGAAAGAGTTCAAAAACCCGAAACAAAGACCTCGTTACCGACCTGTGAGGGTCGGTACCGAGATGTGCAACAAGTTTTTATCCAAGGAATTCAGCAAGTGTCTACCGACCCTGTGCAGGTCGTTATCGAGGTGACCTGTGTCGGTAGAGCAGCGTCGACTTTCTGAAATTATATCTTTTATCTTGTGATCTTTTTAGTTTAGGAAGTTTTTATCCTTTAGATCTTTATTAGATAGCTTTCTCTAGTATAAATACCCTTGTTCTAGTTCTAGTTGAGAGAAGAAAATCGTTGGAGAAAAAGACGGTAGTTTGGTATTTCGATTCTGTCGATTGAGAGAGAGAGAGAGAGAGAGAGAGAGAGAGAGAGAGGATTGTGATCGAGTTTGAACGTGTGGTTTGTAAGACTATATTTCTTTAATTTCAAGTAAGTTTTACCTTTTCAATGCTTTCTTTTGATAAAGTTGTTTGTTTTGATTCAATTATGTGTGAGTAGTTCTCTTTTCTAGGGTCGGGGTTGAAGCCCGACATGGTTATGCATGGTTGAACGAATGTGTTGATGTTTTGATTGCATTATATCTTTTGAATTACTTGTTTGTGCTTATACTTAGACGAGAGTCGAAGTAATTTGAGTTTATTGCTTGATCGAAAGAGAAAGTTGTGAACTTGAAAGTTGATATTGTTCGATAACAAAAGTTTCCACCTTTGGATTCAAAACAAGTAGAAAAGTGAATTGATTTATGAAAGTTGATTGATTCGCTTGTTTAGTCAACGAAAATTGATAGATTTATCTTTAAAGGCATGATCTTTATCCTTCACATGAGTTTGTATGCATAATTATGTCGTGGTAACCCTTGTCCTATATCTTTTTATCCCTTGATTTTCCTTAATTTTGCATTCGAATATACTCGTTACCGAGGCACACAGATCGGTACCGAGCCTGCACTTGAAACTTATTATTTGCTATGTTTTAGTAGAAACCAAGCGTCGTTACCAACCCTGACAAGGGGTGTCGTAGCCTGTTTTGCCTTGTTTTGCTTTGTTTTCTTATTTTCTTAGTTTGGTAAACAAATAACCTTGCTTCGCGTGGACGATCCTGACCTCCCTATACGCAGCGGGGTCTTGAATACAAATTTATTTGTTGTTAGTTAAAAACCCTCACAACAAATTGGCGCCGTTGCCGGGGAAGCAACAGTGTTTGTTCGTTTACCTGTGGGTCTGGCAATAGCCCGACCCCGTTTTTGTTTTTAGTTTTGCTTTCTTTTGTTTGTTTTCTCAGCCTATGCTAGCAGGATGTCGCAGGCTCGAGTTTGATAACACTGGTTATTATTCTGAACCTGAACGCACCCTGCACCGCAGAAGAAGAGGAAACCAAGCCATGTCAATGACTCTTGAAGAGATGGCACAACAGATGGTCGCTCTCCAGAGGCAGATGGAGGCGTTACAAGCTAATCGATACGTTGCTGCCGCAACAGCTGAACGAGAGCGAGTAAACAATGAACGTCACCGAGAGGACAATGCCTGACTACAGGAGCAGTTGAATGCCTATCCAAGGAATGCCAAACAGTATATGCATCCAGAACTGAGGGTGCCAGAGTATGCAATCGTGCTTCCGGAGATAGAGAAGACTTTTGAGATCAATTCTCAATTTATATCCTTAATCAAAAGGGCTCACTTTGAAGGGAAACCTATTGAGTTCCCTATGGAATATATTAAAAAATTTCTTGATTTATGTGACACTATTGCTGCTGAAGGTGTGTCACTAGAATATGTTCTATTAAAAGCTTTCACGTGGTCTCTTATTGGAAAGGCCCTGAGCTGGTTGGAGAGCTTACCTCCTAAGTCTATCAGGACTTGGAAGGCTTTGTGATCAATTTCTTACAAAGTTTTTCCCTCCTGCCAAGACAACGGAGTTGAGAAAACGCATCACCTCCTATCACCAGCTGCCTAACGAGACCTTTGTAGAGACGTGGGAGAGGTTCAAGGAGATGCTCAGACAGTGCCCCACTCATGGGCAACCTCTATATGTGCTCCAAGAAATCTTCTTCCAAGGGATTAATGCAGAAACAAAGAACCGCATCAACACGCACACTGCTTGCGGATTTATTGAGATGGATCCCACTACTGCATGGGAACTGCTGGACAAGTGTCTAACTACGAAGCCATGTATGGAACACATCACCCACCCCAGCCACAAAAGCGTCTCTACGTGCCCAATAAAGACGAAGTTGATCCTGATGTCAAAAATCAATTTCTACAGGATGAGATCAACCATCTAAAGAAACAGGTAAGTTTTCTGAAACCTCTCAACCTTGTCAAGAGTGTGGCTCTTCTGCCCATAGTATTTCTGCTTGCACTAACATCGAGCAGGTTAGAGCCGTTGAGACATATGCTGAGATGAACTATATGAGAGGACAATACAGGAACCCACCTAATAACTTTGACATGCCAAACAATTATCCGGCTTGGGGAAATCAAAATCAAAATCCATGTTATGCAGCACCCCCTCCAGACAAACGACCCGCACCGTATCGACCTCCAGGCTATCAAGAGCCACCATCTTGGGTGCAAGGACTCTATGAAGGGATTAATGGCGTAAAGAGTGAAATCACAGGAGTCCAAGCCAACCTCAACAATCAGATGAAATGATGGGGAGAGTTCGATGTTTGGAAGAAGAGTGTCGACTCACAGCTAGGGAACCTAGCTGCACAGATTCTGTGGCCGCAAGGGCAACTCTTGGGCCGCCCCGAGGAAAACCCTAGAGGGCAGATGGCGGCCGCACACCTTAGGAGAGGGAAGACGCTTGCAGATCGTGCCAAAGCTAAGGAGAAGGACCCCGTTACTGAAGAAGACGCCATGACCCAGGTCGACAACGTGCCAAAGAGGGTCGTTACCGAGCCTGAACTACTCGGTACCGATGCTACCAAGGTCGTCACCGACCCCAACCAAAGGTAAGTTTTCTACACCGAGCTCCTCTCTTAGTCCCCAGGCTCGATACCGACCCCACCAGGGTCGGTACCGATCCTTCTACGATACTGATCGACCCTATTGTCGACCTGGTAGCACCACCTCTCGAGCTTGCTTTGGTTCCGAGATTGGTGAAGTCTCTCCCCTTTCCTACTAAGAAGTCTAAGGACTCAACAGAAGACAAGTTTAAGCGTTTCGTTAAGATTCTTCAGGGCTTGAATATTTCTATACCATTCCCTGAGGCCCTAAGCGAAATGCCGGCTTACACAAAATTTTTGAAAGATATTCTTAGCAGGAAAAGATCCATAACAGAGCTGATAGATGAGGTCCGATCCATTACTCTTCCGGAGAAGCTAGGTGACCCAGGGAGATTTGCTATCACTATTGGGATTGGCGACCACCGATTCAAAGCACTATGCGATTTGGGAGCCAGCGCCAGTTTACTTCCCTTATCAATCTAGTCAAAAGTCAACATGGGACCTCTGGAACCCGTGGATATGAGGTTGTATATGGCGAACGGATCAAGTGAAAGCTACAGGAGTCGTTGATGATTATCCCATTCAAGTGGGGAAATTCTTCACACCTAACGATTTCATTGTCCTCGATATGCCTGAAGATCCTCTACTGCCCATCATTCTAGGCAGGTCATTCCTCCCTACAGCAGGCGCTCGAGTTGACGTTCGAAAAGGACTCCTCACCTTCGATATAGGGGAGGAACGGGTCGAGTTCAGCCTTAATCAAGATGCCAATGACACGGCCGCTGCCGCACAGATCGAGATGTCCCAGCCAGAGCTCGACATTGCTGAGTCTGAAGTTTCCCTTCCAATTAATAAGGATTACGTGAGCTCCACCAAGACCGCTACCGACCACCCTAGGGTCGGTATCGAGCCCTTCGTACAGAAATATGACGGAGGTGGCGCGTTTTGGCACGACGCCGAGAGAGGTTTTGCTTCTGATAGGTCGATAACGACCTCAACTACCTCGATGCCGACACTCTCACTAATGGATCGAGGTGAGTATTCTAACTCTGGATTCATTATCACTAATCACGATCCTTCCTTATATCATATTCCTACACCATACCCTACTGTTTATGCTTTAGAGGAGTCGAAACCTCCTTGGTTTTCGGACTTCACTAGCCCTTATGTAGGAATACCGAGCATACTATTAAAAGATGAAGGACCAAATTTAGTGAGAAGAAATAACAATACCTTTATCGCTAAGTATGGGGTCTCCCAAGACCCCGAAAAAGCCGAGAAGGTACCACCTTGATTAGCTAGGTAAGTACGTCGGGCTAACGACGTTAAAAATAACGCTTACGGGAGGCAACCCGGTTTTAGTTTTAGTTTTAGTTTAGTTTGTTTTTTTTTATAGTTCTTTTTCCTAGCTTTCTTTTGAGTTTTTAGTAGTTTAGAAGTTTGCAAGATAGGATATTTTTGAAGCTAACATGTTACAAAAGTCGGGCTCGAAACGGCGCTAAAAATTTAGTCGCTCAGGCTCGGTACCGAGCTGAGAGGGTCGGTAACGACCTGAGACGCAACCAAAATCCAGCAACGCGCGGGCAGGTAAGTTCCCTAAACCTAATTCTATCTTCTATCTCTCCCTGCCCCTTCACGCCACCTTTCCCCCTCTTTTTAAACACTCTCAAGCCTTCAAATCCCACACCAAATCTCAAACCAAAACCTTCAAAATCTCAACCGAATTCCACCGGATTTCCCACCTCTGTCAATCGCACCAGTCACACCCCAATCCCAATCCCAACCCACTCGATAACGAACACACCCCTTGTGATTCGTTACCGGAGCACTCAAGCCCTCGTTACCCATTCAAATTCCGATTTTTGTTCTTCAATTCTCGAATCTACCGTATGATTTCTAAACCCTAATTCTTTTTCTTGAAGTTTCATGGTAATTTAGGGAAGTTTTCATATCTAGATCTCTATGAGAAATCGGTTTGCATGTCTATATTGCATCGTGCTTCTATTGCTTCTTTGTTTGGTGATCGATCTGGATTTAATTTCGGTTATTCTTGCTTCGTTTGCATTGAATTTGGATAAAGGAAAGCATGAAGTAAACTAGTTCTTGAATTGCATGATTTTCACCACAAACTTTGGCAATTATTGGCATGATTATATAGGGTTTCGAGCAAGTATGGGGTTGCATGTTCCAAATTGTGTGTTTTTATGTGGAATCGTGGTTGAAATTGTGCTGAATTGTTGAAAATATTGAGATTTGGAACTCGGAATCGCTTGTATTATGTTCTTGCACAAGCTCGTTACCGACCTGAGAATGCTCAGATCTAGAGTCCAACCCAAAGACCTCATTACTGAGCCAATTGGCTCGGTACCGAGGTGGGTCGAGACCATTTCCAAGAGCAAGTATGGGTTTTTATTTTGTTAGTTTGAGTGGATCTTATCTTGGAATTTCATGGTGTTTTCAGGTACCAAATGGCAAGCACAAGCCGAGATAACGCTAGAGCTGGAAAGAAGAGGAGGACTCAAAGATCCCCATCTCCTCCACGCATGGACGATGTCGTTTTGCCAACTTGGGAGCAAGTGAAGGTCTTTGATTCCGTCCTTCAGAAGGACCATTTCAGTAGATGGTTCTCGAGATCAAGTGGCAAGGCCATCGAGATCTATGATGATGTCAAGCACACCTTTGCTATTCTTGGTGTGTCGCATCTATTGAAGATAGAAGACACACCGCATTACCCGGCCCTCACCTCCGAGTTCATAGCCACTCTCCAAATGAGTTTCAAGTCCAGGACATCAGTAGGGAAGATCAAGTTCCATTTGGGCAATGCCGACCACGAGTACACAATGGCCCAGTTCGATCAACTCCTCGACTTCCCCAGCCACTCTAGGGATTACAAGGCCGATGATTTCAAGGTCACCGACACTTGGAGCTATATTTCCGGGGAGGTCAATCCTTCCGAACCGGCACTCCCAGGGGCAAGCATCATCAACCCCATCTTTCGGATCATTCTTCGAGTCTTGGGCGTCGTATTTTGGCCCAAGAAGGAGCTTTCAAGGCCAACGAGGATGGAGGTTGCATGCCTCCGCACCATTCTTTTCGAGGACCCCGTTCCCATGAATTTGGGGTATGAATGGTTGAAATATGTCGAGAAGCATGGGGCCAAATCAAAGGAAGTATGGTGTGGGAACTTAGTGAGTCTTTTGGCGGAGAAGCTCGGTGTCGACCTCACGCGCTACATTCCTCAACTTCCCCAAAAGTTAGACTCAAAGTATTGGTTCTCTTTCGGCATCTTTGTGAGGATTCAAGGTGGAATCGCCACCAAGGTGCTTGGAAAGGTGGTGCCGATCACTCGGGCCAAGTTGGAGTTGCTCTATTTGCCTAATTGGTACGAAGCTTGGACGTCTCATTCGTTCTCGTTGGAAAAGAAGCCTCAAGATGATCCATCATTGAGGGAATGTGAGACTAGATAAGATAGAGAAGGCGTTGCCATGGATGAAGACGAGACAGCTACGGAGGAGCTCGATATTGAGGATGATGACCTCGGTACCGAGGTACTTGGAGACGATAACGACCTCGGTAACGAGCAACCAGGGCTCGATTCTGAGTATTTTGAGGTCAATACCGAGGCATTCAACTTCAGTAACGAGTCTGTTCCTCCACCTACCGAGCCACAATCGTATGGACTAGTGCCTTACAACCCGTTCATTTATCAAGACCATTTCCAGCCCCAAGATCATTATCAACCACCGTCCCAACCAAGCTACACCGGTTCAAGTGTTCCACCTCCATGGGCCAAAGATTTGTCTTTCCAGATGCAACAGCTGAACCTGCAGCAAACACAACTTAACCAGCGGATGGATCGTTGGGAGGGTGTGTATTCAGCTCGCATGGCTCTTGAGGATGCGAGGCATCAACAAGATGACGCTCGTTGGAGGACGATGGATCAACGGGTGACGGTAGATGAGGAGTGCTGGAGGACTATGTGTGAGTTCATGGGCAACTTTGAGCGCCAGTTTCCACCACCATATTGATGATTCAGCTTTCAAAGGATGTTTCTTCTGCTTCAAAGTTTATCTTGTAAGTTTCTTTCTTTTCCCTATTCTTTTATTTAGTTTTGCTTTATTACAGTGAGGACACTGTAATTGTAAGTATGGGGTAGGGAGGAAAAAGAAAACTTTCTTCTTTGTTTGTTTTGTTTGTTTGCTTTATTTTGTTTCTTGTTTTTAGTTGTCTTTGTTTTAATAAATAAATAAAATAAAAAAAATTGAAAATTTAAAAAAAAAAGTTTTTTTAGAACGGATAAGTACCTTGTCTTTTGGTTCAATGATAGTTAATTGCTTGCATAACCATGTAATTTTCTTTCAGCATGTTTTTGATAGTATAGCCTAATTCTTATGATGAAATAATGTTTTTATAGAGGAATAGCATTTGATGAAATTGAGCATGTATAACTATTAGTATGAGTAGTTGCAATCCAACAAAATGACCTTGTGAGTTATTTTTAGCCTTGATTTTTCTTGTGTGATTTGCTCTCTTTATGTATATTATCTCTTGGAATTATGATGGTTATCTATTTCTTGAGACCTATATAAGATTTTTAGTTCATTACTTGTGAAAGTCATATGATGGAGAACTTATTTTTCATGAGCCCTATTAATCCATATCCACCCTTACATGATCCTTGTTTTTTACAGCCAATTTGAGCTTTAGTCTTTTATTTGTTGCTCCACAAAATTATTCCCTAGCCGAGATAAGCTTAACCCTATCCGGGGATTAGGAGTTAGTTGGAGAGGCATGTTTTTGTAGAGTGCAAAATGTTATGTTTTGGTTCAAAATAAAGGTTTTGGTGGGGTAGATCGGAAGTCTCTTGTTTTATTTTGTAAAAAGATATCTTGGTAAGAAGTGTGCACAAAGAAAGAGAAAGAAAAGGAATGTTTGGATCGATACCAACCTATGTGCGCTCGGTACCGATGGTAAAAAGATAGAAAAATCAAGGAAGAGAAGTGAAAATTGTAGCTCGTTATCGACCCTCTCAGGTCGGTAACGAGGCAAGTCGAGCAAAGAAAAAAATGCAGAAGTATAGAAAAAAAAAGAAGAGAAAGAAGTAGGAAGTTGTGCAGGATGTTTAAAGTAAAACCAGATATTTTTTATGTTTTTATGAGGCTTTCTAGGATTAAAGAATGAAAGAGTGAAGAATGAGTTTGGTATTTTTTTATGAGAGTTTTGGATGTGTGAGTTTTTAGGAGTCTTTATTCCCGGATATTATTAGCACCACATAGCCAAAAGTTTTCCATGCCTTATTGTCTTTACCAAGCCCCATTACAACCCGGCCGAATGGAAGCTTCTATGAAGTTTTTCATTGAGCCTAAGTTCTCTTGATGATTTTTGCTTGTTTGGACAATCTTTGGTGGAGAGTTTGGTGGCATAAGTTCCAATTTCTATTAGTTTTTGCATATAAGATTGAGTTGAGAGATTGAATTTATAGCACAAACACATGAGAGTTGAGTGAAACACTTTATCCTTGGTGAGGTTGGATTGTAATTGCTTATGTCTATTAGTGCTTATATATGTGTGATGACGTTAATAGTCGTTTGCTATTTTTGCTATGTTTGATGTTGCTTTTGAGATGAAGGCTATTTCTTGATGAGCATGATGTTTGGTTTTTGGCATTGTTTAGTGATTGATTGAGGACAAGCAAGCTTAAGTATGGGGTATTTTGATGTTCATGTTTTTAGTATAGTTTTGGTTGTTTTTCTTAAGTTGTTTGGTCTAGTTTTAGTAAGTTTTAGAGTTAGGTTTGTGTGTTTTTGGATAAGTTTGCATATTTTGTGAAAAATATGGAAGCTACTCCATTTTGTGTCTTTTTATAGGTTTCTGAAGCGGAATGAAGCATTTTTGAGCAAAGCTAAAGTCAAGTGGATTGTGGTGGAGTGCATAAGGAAAGAGAAGAAGGATATGTCGTGAAGATCCCGGTGAAGTCCAAGAAAAGTCATGGAAAGAGTTCAAAAACCCGAAACAGAGACCTCGTTACCGACCTGTGAGGGTCGGTATCGAGCTGTGCAACAAGTTTTTATCCATGGAATTCAGAAAGTGTCTACCGACCTTGTGCAGGTCGTTACCGAGGTGACCTGTGTCGGTGGAGCAGCGCCGACTTTCGGAAATTATATCTTTTATCTTGTGATCTTTTTAGTTTAGGAAATTTTTATCCTTTAGATCTTTATTAGATAGTTTTCTCTAGTATAAATACCCTTGTTCTAGTTCTAGTTGAGAGAAGAAAGTCGTTGGAGAAAAAGACGATAGTTTGGTATTTTGATTCTGTCGATTGAGAGAGAGAGAGAGAGAGAGAGAGGATCGTGATCAAGGTTGTTGTTCTTGTTCTTCGTTGTTTCGAGTTTGAACGTGTGGTTTGTAAGAATATATTTCTTTAATTTCAAGTAAGTTTTACCTTTTCAATGCTTTCTTTTGATAAAGTTGTTTGTTTTGATTCAATTATGTGTGAGTAGTTCTCTTTTCTAGGCTCGGGGTTGAAGCCCGACATGGTTATTCATGGTTGAATGAACGTGTTGATGTTTTGATTACCTTATCTTTTGAATTACTTGTTTGTGTTTATACTTAGACGAGAGTCGAAGTAATTTGAGTTTATTGCTTGATCGAAAGAGAAAGTTGTGAACTTGAAAGTTGATATTGTTCGATAACGAAAGTTTCGAGCTATGGATTCAAAACAAGTAGAAAAGTGAATTGATTTATGAAAGTTGATTGATTTGTTGTTTAGTCAATGAAAGTTGATAGATTAATCTTTAAAGGCATGATCTTTATCCTTCACATGAGTTTGTATGCATAGTTAAGTCGCGGTAACCCTTGTCCTTGATCTTTTTATCCTTTGATTTTCCTTCGTTTTGCATTCGAATATACTCGTTACCGAGGCACATAGATCGGTACCGAGCCTGCACTTGAAACGTGTTATTTCCTCAGTTTTAGTAGAAACCCAACGTCGTTACCGACCTTGACAACGTCGGTACCGAGGGTTGTCATAACCTGTTTTGCCTTGTTTTGCTTTGTTTTCTTGTTTTCTTAGTTTGGTAAACAAATAACCTTGCTTTACGTGGACGATCCTGACCTCCCTATACTCAGCGGGGTCTTGACTACAAATTTATTTGTTGTTAGTTAAAAACCCTCTCAACACTCATCCACCAGCACAATGTCATCTGCGAACAACATGCACCACGGGATCTCCCCCTGAATCTCCCTCGTCAGAACGTCCATCACAAGTGTAAAAAGGAAGGGGCTTAAGGCGGATCCTTGATGTAAACCTGCCTCCACCTTAAAAAACTCTATATCCCCACCTAAGGTGCACACGCTGGTCATTGAGCCCTCGTACATGTCCCGGACTACCCTGATAAACGTGCCAGATACCTCCTTAGTTGCCAAACAGTCCCAAATCAGTTCTCTTGGTACTCTATCATATGCTTTCTCCAAGTCGATGAAAACCATGTGCAGATTCTTCTTCCTCTCTCTATACGCCTTTGTTAACCTCCTCAACAGGTGAATCACCTCCATAGAAGACCTTTCGGACATAGATCCAAACTGATTCTCTGACACTCTGACTAGCCTCCTCAATCTCATCTCGATAGTTTTCTCCCATATCTTCATTGTATGACTAAGTAGTTTGATACCTCTGTAGTTGTTGCACTGTTGTATGTCTCCCTTGTTCTTTTATACCGGGATCAACTTACTAAGCCTCCACTCATCTGGCATTTTGGCCGTCCTAAAAATAACATTAAAGAGCATAGCTAACCACTCTAGGCCTCTCACTCCCAGACACTTCCAAACATCTACCGGGATTTCATCCGGCCCTACTGCTCTCTTGTTACCCATTTAGCAAACCACCCCATTTAGTTCCTCCCTTGTAAAACGCCTATAGAAACATATTGGGTGCTCCCCCATTGGGTCGTGTCGTCGCTCCCCCATCTCGCAACCCTCATTAAGAAGTCCACTGAAGTACCTCTCCCATCGTTGTCTGATCTGTGAGTCATCCACTAACACCTGTCCATCCTCATCCTTAATACATCTCACTCTGTCTATGTCTCCGCTCTTCCTTTCCCTTGCTTTTGCCAGCCTATACAGGACTCGTTCCCCGCCCTTTTCTTCCAGAGCCTTATATATGTCCTCGAACACTTTTTCTTTAGCGGCCGCCACAACTCTCTTGGCTACCTTCTTTGGTTCCTTGAGCTCAGCCCACTTCCCCTCCTTCTCTGGTTCTGTACTATGTAACCAAGCTTTGTAGGCTAATTGTTTCTTCATGACCTTCTCCTGAACCTCATCATTCCACCAGGCTTCCCCCTCTTGTTCCCAGAAAAACCTCTCGACATTCCCAGCACGCCACATGCCGCTCTACGAATACACTTTGGCAACTTGCCCCACATTTCGTTGGCGCCACACCTCTCTTTCCAAGCTCCCTTAGCATCTGCTTCTTCGAAGATCCTTTCTCGCAGACTCTGTACATTAGATTTTGAGAGGCGCCACCATCTAATTCTCGGTTGATGTACCGTGTTTGTCTTTTTCTTTTTACACGGCCCCTTCCAATCCAAGACCAACAACCTATGTTGTGTCGACAGGCCATCGAAAGAAATGACATTGCAGTTCTTACACTGTCTGTCCCAATGGGTTTTGAAAAGTGACCAACTGCTCATCTCTCTTCCTGAACCAAGAGGTGACCACTAAACAATCAAAGGCTACTGCGAAGTCCAAGAGTGCTCGACCTCCATCATTTCTGTCTCCAATCCCCCAACCTCCATGTATCTCTTCAAAACCAAACCTATCCTTTCCGATATGCCCATTGAAGTCCCCTCCGATCACCAATTGTTCTAACATCGGGACGCTTCTTGATAAACTATCTAAGTCTTCCCAGAACCTTCTCTTCTCCTCTGAACTCAAGCCTCCATGCGGCGCGTAGGCACTGATGACATTTAGGATTTTCCCTTCTAGGACGATCTTTAGCAGCATCAAACGATCACTTATCCGTTCTACGTGCACCACCTGATCTCTCAGCTTTCTGTCTACCAAGATACCAACTCCATTTATGCTACTAGAGGCTCCTGAATACCATAACTTCCATCCATCAATATCCCTAGCTTTCCTACGCTTCCACTTTGTATCCTGAATGCAAGTAATCTATACCCTGTAGTGCTGAAGAATCTTTACTAGCTCAATCGATTTTCGAATCAAAGTACCCACATTCCAAGAAAATATCCTCAAATTGGGGGGTTGACTATGCTGAACAGCCCTACTACCCTGGACAACCCTACTCGTCGGCGCATCCATCTCAAAACTGCGACTACACCTGAACAGACCGACTGAACCGCAAAGCACTCAAACTGCAAAAACACAAACACAACCAAAACATGCCAACGACAAAACTAGCAGATTACCGTAAACAAGGCCACAAAAGAGAAAGAAGCAAGCCTAGAACTAAAGCCAAATCAAAACAGAACACACAAGGCAACCTAGACCGGCTATAAACCAGTTGGCAAAAACCGATTCGCAAAAGCACAAGCTTAAAGAAAGAACTAAACAAAAGCTAAAGCAGAGAAGGAAAGACAAGGTAAAGCACGATAAACCACCCAGAAGTTAACAACGAAGGTAAAGAGGTTTGGTAGAGAACGAGGTTACTGCGTCCCTCAAGTCTAGAGGGAAAGAGGGTGTCGGGGTACCGCTTTGGAGCGTGCAAACGGTCTAAAAGATGGGGCAGACCTAAACACTCACACTTAGGCCCGATCCGGGTTGAGATTCACCAGGACACTTACAAGCTGGTAAGCGTCACATGCCTCCTTCCCAAAGAGGCCGGTAAAGATCGAGCAAGGCGAGTGAAAGCAGCGCCGGGTATGGTCTCTAGGCAGGTCGCCGGAGAGAGCACATGTACGGTGTAGAGGGGAGGGCGGGGGGTTTCGAGGGGGGTGGTGTAAGGGCGGCTAAAACTCGGCCCGACAGGGCAGGGAACGGCTGGGAGAGCCTCGGGGAGAGGAGGGCGGTGGGTCTTTGGGTTCGTCCGGTTAGGGTTCCGGGATCTCTCATGTGGCTGGGCGCAAGGGTGGCGGGGCGTAGGGGTGGATCTCGTGAAAAGGGGTTTCGCGATTTAGGGTTTCGGGCGTGGTGGGTGGCAGTGGGTAATGGGAGGGCGTGGCCGGTCCGGGAGGTCTGGTGCAGGTGGGGTGGGGGACGTCGGTGGTGACAGGCGGTCGCCGGTGGGAAGCAGAGGTCTGGTGTCGGGGAGAGCGAGAGAGTTGTTAGAGAGAGAGAGTCCGCAGGTCATAGAAATGCAACTTACTTTTATATTTTGCCAAGGGCCTACTAAATGTCAGGACCGATCTTGCCCTTCCTTTATAGATAAAAGCCTTGACCATATTTCCATTTTGGTCTCCAATAACACCACCAAAACTAATTTCGTTGTTCTCAACCATGCATGGGCCATTTGTGCTAGTTTGAACCAATCCTTTGGGGTCTCTTCCATCTGCTTTTATCCCATCGGCCTCTCTTAGTCTTTCAAGTTCCACTTTGAATCTCCTTCTTTCTAGGAAAGAGGTATTCACATGTCCTTTGCCTAATAAATTCAAGTTTTCCACCAGAATTTCCTCCCCTCTTCCAAAGATTCTCATATTTATCCATCTCCATATCCACCATAAACCATACACAAAAATCGACACCCATTCTTTTGGTGAATTGAAATTCATGGCCAACCATTCCTGCATAGTAGTGCTCGTGAATTCCTCTTGCTTTTCTATTTTGACCAATTCTCCCCACTCCACTTCTACTTTAGGATAATCCCGAGTAAACACAAGGATGTCTCCACCCCTACACTACACACTAAGCAAGAAGAAGATTGGCTCAAGTACCTTCACACTTGATTCTTATTCGATAAGATGCGGTAATGCATTACCCGCCATACAAAATTCTTGATCTGTTGCACCGCATCTATCTACCATATAATGCCCCTTGGACATCTCCTTCATTTTTATGGATGATTTGGAGAGTTGATTTCATTGTAAATTGGCCATTAGGTGTCTCTTTCCATAAGAAATTATCATCAATCAACTCCTCAATTATTTAAATCTCATCTATTTCATTCAGAATGTCTCCCGGGATAAGATGGGACAGTTCATATTACTTCCATGTTCCAGCATGCCAATACTCAACAATAGTTTTTGCTAAATGCTTCTTCTCAATTAACGTAGTTACCAAGTCCTCTAGCGGCACCTCGAATCCCATCAATGATACCAGAAAAGTGTTCTCCTTCCATCACCAATGGTTGTGCGAAGTCCTTACATTAGAGATGTCCTTGCTTTCACAATCCCCTTCTATAGATTTGATTCTCCAGATTTATGTGTAAACATGTCTTGATCACAACGACCACTACAGTACTTGCCACGTATCACACGAGACCAAAATGATCACGATTCTTTCAAAAATATTCACATCTTTTTCATGAAATCCAATGTATTTGCCTCTTGCTTCTCATACCTAATCCATCAGCCTCCTTGTTATGTATGAATTCTTCCCAATATAACAAATGGATCTTCCTTTTTTCCTCCGCGGAACCCCGGCCATATAAATACTCAAATATTTTTTCAATCTCATCACAAATATATCTTAGGAGGTGATAGATTTGGTCCTGGCCATCGATGTAAACCATCCATATTTACCCTACTTAAGATCAAAGATGAGTAAGAAGCACCAACAACCAACCAAGGCGTAGATAAGTCATTGAGTACTAGTATGGGTGCAATCGCCTAGGTTGGTTGATATTACCTCTAATTCTCACTTGTACACAAGGTTGATTTTACAGGGAGAGTGCACTGGTACAACACCACAACTTTTACCTAATTACTAGTTTTGGATATTTTCTAATTAGTCATATCTAGTAGTAGTTCTAGAATGTTCTTTAAAGTAATAATTATCCTTATCAAAATATTAGTTCTAGAATTCTCCTACTTTAGATATTTCTCTTAGTTCTAGGCGTTTTGTTATTTTGCAAATCTAGAGTATTCTTAGATCTTTTGTACTTTTGTTAATCTAGTGAATTGTTCTCCAGAATATGCACTAGGATTTTTATGTATTAGATATTTTGTACTCTTTAAATCTAGAAAATTCTTCTCTAGAGAATTACATAATAAGTCCCTTTAGGCATGGCTACACTTCTTATTAAAAAGCACTATTTGGTAAAAATATTACTTTTTCTCGAAATACATAAAAAGTAACTAATTTTCACACATTTCAAGACAAAAAAAGTACTGATTTTTACCAAAAAGTGCTTTTTCCTATCAAGTGTAGTAGGGTTACACCTTCATTTATGAAGAGGCTAGAGGGCTCCCTATGTAATGTGTGTTTTATGAATGAATGAAGATCTTTCAATTATCATGTTGTTGTTGTGAGATTCTTGCAAATTAGTCGAGTCAATCCCGACCATGTCCCCCATTCTTAATAGACGGTATCGATGGGTAGGAGTTTCATTTTTGTGGTTAGTGCATTAGGTTCGTAAGCTTTATGAGGTGAGGGAGTGCATACTCTTTATCTTAGGTGGTTGAGCTTATTGGTTCAAGGGGTAGGAGAGTAGTAATACTAGTGTGAGCATCTAGGTATTGGTTCCAAGCTACCATTATAACATAAGCAAGACATCAATAAAATAAGTATACCCATTCTAAAGTTTTTCAAGTGAGAAGCATAAAAGGGAGCGATTTTCTCTTGGTTAACTAAGTTGGTTAATTATGTGTTCCATTATAAATCTTGTTCTTGAGTTTGTTATTTCTTCTTGCTTATATATTCCACTACATATTTTTTGGTTACCGACTTTTTTCAAAGTTATCGACTTTCCAGCATTATGAAATTTCTAAGGTTATCGATTAGTTAGAAACTTTTGTGAGCATACTAATAATCCAATGATTGGTATCAAAGTCAAGGCCTAAGATTGCACAAAAGATGAATAAGTCAATCATCGCCTTGAAGATTGTGAAAGCCTTTAACTTAATCCGAGGTAATGAAATGGGTTAATGACATTAGTGAAGACGTTGCCCTTATAATAAGAGCCATGAAGATGCTCCAGACTCGCAAAAAAGGTCCATACAAGGTCTTTGACCAAGACAAAGGCATGAAAGTTGTTGTTTGTTACAAATCTCAAAAAAAAACTTTGTTGGAATTGCCTTAAGTAAAAGGATGAGGAAGGATCATCAAGAGAAGAAAAACTAGCAATTGTTGCAAAATTGGGAGACTTTGACTCTAATGGGGACTATGAGCAAATTCAATGACCTTATATTTGATGATTAAGGTTGACACAATAAAATTTGAGGTTAGTGACACTAATATCTTTGCTAAATTAGAAAATAAGTCAATGAATTGGCTAATCACTTTCGTTAAGAAGCTTGGGAAAGAAAATCATGATTGCAATGAAAAACTTAAGAAAAAGATGATATTATCTCTACCTTAGGTTTGATTTAAAAACTCATCAACTTGGACATTTTAATGAATCAAAATTTTCTCTGGGAAACGAGATTAAAACTCTTGATTATGATCTTCGTATGCTAAATTTGAATAATGTTAAGGTTTTTAGTGACATAGAGAAGGAAAAGAAAACTTTTTTAAGTGTCGGTTTGATCGGGAACCAATAGGTGAAATGGTCGATGATAACAAAGACATGTTATATATTGTTGCAACGAAAGTTGTAAAGCATCAATGAGCACAACAAGCACTTGGACGCAAAGGTAAGTTTTGTAGGACATAAGGTTTATACTAATCTATCTAGTTTTAAAAGGCATGTGATGCGTACTAGAAAAAACAAGACTACTACTCAAGGTCTTGAACCTCATGAGTTAGAATTGAGTGCACAAGGTTCACGAAACCCACAACCAAAGGCGAAATCTATTGAGAAGAATAAGAAGAAATCAATGCAAGAAAATACTATAATTCTAGGTATTTGGATGAACGCCTATACAAAGGGGATGAGTCTTCTTGGTAGAAGTTATGCATGTTATGAGTAACTTGTGAAAATTTTGAGAACTACACATCATTGAGAGGGTGGGGTGGGGGTTCAGAGAAGAAGTTTGGTGGTTTAAGCCAAAGAGGAGGAGAAGAAGAAGAAGAAGAAGAAGAAGAAGAAGAAGAAGAAGAAGAAGAAGAAGAAGAAGAAGAAGAAGAAGAAGAAGAAGAAGAAGATGATGAAGAAGAAGATTTTCAATTTTTAGGTTCGTAAGCTTTCTAAGATGAGGGAGTAAGTACTCTTGATTTTAGATGGTTGAGCATTGGTTCAAAGGATATGAGAGTGTCAATACTAGTGTGAGTATTAGGGATTGGTTACAAGCTAATATTGTATTACACGCAAGACATCAATAAGATATGTATACACATTCTAAATCCTTTCAAGTGAGAAGCTCGAAAGGGGGTGATTTTCTCTTATTTAATTAATGTATTGTTAGGCCCAAAATTAAGTCGGCCCATTTGACAAGTATTAGCCCAAGAACGAGTGAGGAGTCGCGAGAGAACGTGAAGAACGAAATCTTAGGGAGCAGGAAGAAGTTAGCGATCACCAAAATGAAGAAAGAAAGCTACGACCACATGAAAAGGATGCGTATCTAAGATTCGGCCGTTCGTGGCAGTTACTCATTCCAACAAACGCGGGCGGTGGCTAAACGGTTGTGGATGCGACCTGACAATGTGGAGATCGTGGGGAGACTAAGGAAAACGGCTAGCTTAGTAGGATAGAAGCCGATTTTACTATTCATACACATGTACGCTAGAAAACCCATCATCAGCTCTAAGAGAAAACTCTTGTAACCTATCATTAAATCAATACACTTGTTCTTTTTATCAATTTCCCTTGAATCGGTTCGATTGTTGCCCTAATCTAGGACAGAAGTTTGATTATCAATTTTTTGTCCAAAACATGCATCTGCTATAAGTCTTATACTTGATTTGTTATTTCTTTCTTATATATTCGGTTACATATTTTGCGTTTTCCGACTTTTAAGAGTTACCAACATTCTAAGATTACGGACTTTTTAATGTTATCGATTAGTCGGAAACCTTCGCGAGTAGATTAAAAATTCAACACTTTTTCTAAGAAAAATCTTATTCAAAGAAAAGCTTTTGGGCTTTGTATATTTTGGCCAAGTGTATATATAACTATGAAATTAAAGTATTTTTTTTTTGAAAATGAGCTACTAGCTCATTACAAGGCAAACATTAGGCTGCCCCTAAATTACAAGGCCAACCTAAATCATCACTGCGGATGATCTTGAAAAAATGAAAAGCTAAAGGTTGAAGACGAAACAATAGTCTTAACCTTTCTAACGAAACCTCTTGAGAGCACACATCTTAGCATGAGGAAGCAATGGCAAGAGGAAGATGAGGAATACTAACATGCCTTCTAGCTAAGAAGTCAGCGGCCGAATTAGCCTCCCTAAAACAATAATGAGAAAAAACCACCTCAGGAAAACCCGACACCAAATTTCGAATATCTTGGATAATTGAGTATATCTCCCATGGCACTTTCCAAGTGTTTTTTAAAGAATTTATATGAACCAAATTATCTCCTTCAATGATTAGTTTAGTAATAGGTAAAGTTTTTGCGAATTTCAAACCTTTGAGAAGTGCGAGCGCCTCTGCTTTTAAGACTGTCATTGATTGTAAAGAGATTCTATCACAGCCAAGAATAGAGCTTTCATGGTTTCTAAGAATAAAACTTGCAAACGTTGAAGAATTTTTCTGTTTAGAGGCATCAAAATTAAGCTTTACCCATAAAGGAGGCGGTTTAATCCAAAAGACACCATTTTTCCTTTTAGGCCTGTTAACACACTTTTTACTAGGTTTTGAATTTGCAGATTCTCATTGAAGAAGCTGAGGAAAAGCCAAGTCACACGGCAAGCGATTTGGGATGAGCCTAGAAGGGTTAAAAATAAGCGAATTTCTATGACTCTAGATGAGCCACCATAAGAAACAAAGAATTTCCTTATTTTTATTTAGATTTAGGGTTGAAATTAAGTTATCATTAAAACTCCCCAAGGTAGAGAACTCGAAAGAACAACGTAATTTATTTTCTAGTTCTGCAATCATTTTCTTTGTAAACGCACAATGGAAAAATAGATGATTTAAGTTTTCATTCTCAATATCACAAAGAGAACAACAACTAGGAACACAATTATAAAAGCAATTTAATCTATCAGTAGTTGGAAGGCAATCTGAACAAGCTTTCCATATAAAGTTTTGTATTTTAGGAGGCACTTTCATTTTCCAAATCCAAGAGAAGCCTACCAAATCAATATTCCGGTTTTCATTTATTAAGGCCGAAGCCGACTGGACAGAGAAACATCCATCAGAAGAAGGCAGCCAGATCACACGATCGTCAAACTCTGAAATCGGAATCCTGATCAAAATAATTGAATCTAGCACCTCCAAAGGCAATAAATTTGAAAGTGCATGAATATCCCAAGTTTTCGATGGAGTAATAAAATTCTCAACTTTTAAAGAAGGATTTGGTTATCAAAATAGCAAAGGAGATTTGAATCTCCAATCCATTTGTCCGAACAAAAAATTATAGATTGACCATTTCCTAAAATCCACTTAACACCTTTAGAAAAAATATCCCTAGTGTTCAGTAATCGACCAAATTGCCAAGAGCAAGATTTCTTCTGGAATTGAAATAAATCCCCAGTTCCTAAGTATTTGTCTTTAATTATTTGTACCCAAGTATTGTTTGGTTCCGTTAGAATCTTCCAAAGAAGTTTCATTTGGAGATAAATATTCATATTTTGAGCCGTTTGAAAGCCTAAACCCCCATTTTCTTTTGGAGTGCAAATCTTTTCCCAGCTACAAAGAGGATGATGATTAGGAGTAAATTTATTTCAAAAGAAAGACTTATTAATTTTTTCAATTTCATCCCATACCCCTTTAGGAAGCAGGAAACTTGGCATTAAAAAACTGACATGTCCTAACAAATTGGATTGAATTAAAACCGTCCTACCGACTTGTGAAATCGAATTTGCTTTCCATTTAGATAATTGAGATTTCAATTTTATTGTTGTTTCTAAGAACATCGCATTTTGAACTCCACCTTTGAGGATAGGAATGCCCAAATATTTTTCCATAGAAGAAGTAACGTGGATATTGAGAATACTTGCTAGAGAGCTAGTAGTCTGTCTGGTAATATTTGCATAAGTTTGGAAAGAACTTTTATGGTAATTAATAGCGAGACCCGAAACGCGAGAGAAAGAAGTTAAGAAATCTTTAATAAAATTCATATTACCCTGAGACTCATTTGAAAATATTATAGTATCATCCGCAAAACTTAGGAAAGGGATACGAGTCCCATTTTTAACTAGCTGAATACCTACATGAGGATTTGGTTGTAAAGATTCATTATGTAGCGATCTCGAAAGATATTCCATTGCAATGACAAAAATATAAGGAGACAGAGGATCTCCCTGTCGGATTCCACAAGAAGGAGACAATTCAGCACCCGGATCATTATTAACTAGAACCGAAGAGGATGAAGTAGAAATACAGTTCATAACTAAATTAACCCAATGAGTATTAAAACCAAATTTCAGCAGAATTTGTCTAATAAAATCCCAATCAAGCGTATCATAAGTTTTTTCCATGTCTATCTTTACTGCCATCCAAGCTTTAATTTTAGATTTATTTTTATGAAAAAAATGAAAAATTTCGTGAGCTATAAGGATATTGTCCTGAATTAATCTTCCCTTAACAAAAATTCCTTGCAAAGGATGAATGATTCTTTGCAAAATATGAGATATTCGATTAGCAAGGATTTTTGTTATTATTTTATAAACTGTATTACAAAGGCTTATGGGTCGAAAATGACCACTTTTCTGTGGATTTGTAATTTTTGGAATTAAAGTAATAAAAGATTTGTTTATTGATCTTAACATATGTCCTGAGTGGAAGAAGGCGTTAACCGCTAAAATGACAGAGGATCCAACAATGGACCAATAATGTTGGAAAAACTCAGCTGTATAACCATCAGGGCCCGAAGATTATCCGCAGGCATATAAAAAATAGCGTTTTTAATTTCTGATTGGGTAGGGGATTTACAAAGAGCTAGATTTTCACAATCAGTTACTAGTTCCGGAATGCAATCCAAATCCTGCGCTCTAATTTCACATGCATGATTTTTCTGAAACTGTGTTTTCATTTCTTCGGATATTTGATTGGAAATTAACTCATGATCATAAATAATTTTTCCAGAAATTGTGTTTTACTTTTGCTCTTTGTTTCCAAAAATCATGTTGAAATTGTAGAAGCATATTATATTTATTCAAATGTCTTTGTAATTTTCCTAGAATGACGCTATTTGAAGGATCAAATAAAAGATCATCCTGTAAAAATTGTAACTGACGTTCCGATATTTTTAATTGCTCATAATTATTATTAATATGATGCTTAGCCCATACTTTCGAGTATTTTTTTTAAAAGTTGGAGTTTCATGAAGACCCGAAACATGGCCAAACCATCAAGACTATAATACCAAACTTTTTGAACTAGCTTTACATAAAAAGGGTTTTGAATCCAAGCATTTTCAAATCTAAACGGAAATTTATGAAACGATCTCTCTTTAGAAAGACTAAAAGATATAAGACAATGGTCCGAAGTTGTAAAGGGATGGTGTTGAACATTTAAGCTAGGAAAATCTTGCAATAAAGATTTGATGAATAAGGATTCTATCAAGTTTTTCAAAGGTATTCTCTGAAGCACTTGAGCTTTTACGCAAAGTAAACGGGAAACCCGAGCAAAAAACATCACATAAATCAAATTGATTTTTAAAGCTTAAGAGTCTTGAAAATCTAGATTGGGATGGCACAGAGCCACCTAATTTCTCTGAAATTTGACAAATTTCATTTAAATCTCCAACTAACATAAAAGGCAAATTGGAATTTTCTATAATTTGAGACAGTGAATTCCAAAAGCAATTTTTAAATTCTTCCCGAGATGGAGCATAAATAAAGATAATAAAAAAAACAAGATTATTTTTGACATATTTTAGAATGATAACATTAGTTAGTTTTAGAAATAGTTCACATTGATGAAACCCGACATAATACGCGCTATAAACGGAAATTAAATAAATACTAACTCTCGGGATTCGTACAACCGAACGGTTTTCGTACGTGGATTATTCCTCCTCCCCACCCCTCAGCCGGTTGTTTTTGTGCTCTTTACGAATAAAGCCTTTAGACTTTATACCGTTTATAGCGCGATCTCACTCGGAGATCAAACACGTCGAGCGTTGGCAAACGAGATAGTTCTCGAGCCAGAGAGGATTTTCGACCTTTATTTCTATACCACGCGTCTCCTATATATAGTGTTTGTAAGCCTTGATTTTCTTCTCACGTCCGATGTGGGACGCGAATTGCAGTTGTATATTGTTAGAGATGGTGTACTGAGGTGGCAAAATTCCACGTACATACATGAGCATACATGATATTATTAGAGTTGTTGGGGCCGATCATTCTTCAAATGGGCCATGACCTTCGTACGATTATTTTAGTGGGCTGAGATGGATTCTTCTTAATGGCTAAGCCAATTTAACACGGACAACATGTGTTTGCATTGCTTGGTTGCCATGATACCCACATTCCATTTATGCATGTACATGCTTGGACCTCATGCTTGCATTCATGCAATGCAATATCCCTCTAATACACATGTAATTTACGTATTTTGGTTTTTGAGCATTAACACCCACATTTTGTTTGATTTTACGCTTTAATTATTTAGTGGTTATTTCGCGCACCATCACAATCCCTTGGCTTGGTGTCCTCGTTCCACGAGGGCAATGAGACAATAAACAGGTGTGAAGCTTATTGATTTGCGATCTAAACTCGAGATTAGGTGGAGTTCGTGCATTTTTAGAGAGTTAGGACCTCGTCCTTTGAGAGTTAGCGAACCTCGTTCGTTTTGAGAGTTAGGACCTCGTCCCCTAGATTATTAGGACCTCGTCCTTTGAGAGTTAGGATCTCGTCTTTTAGAGAGTTAGGACCTCTCCCTTTAGATTATTAGGACCTCGTCCTTTAGAGAGTTAGGACCTCGTCCTTTAGATTATTAGGACCTCGTCCTATAGATTATTAGGACCTCGTCCATAAGAGAGTTTCGACCTCGTCCATAAGCGAATTTGGACCTCATCCATAGAGAGTTTGGACCTCGTCCATAGAGAGTCTGGACCTCGTGCATAAGAGAGTCTGGACCTCGTCCATAAGAGAGTCTGGACCTCGTCCATAGAGAGTGTGGACCTCATCCATAAGAGAGTCTGGACCTCGTCCATAAGAGAGTTTGGACCTCGTCTATAGAGAGTCTGGACCTCGTCCATAAGAGAGTCTGGACCTCGTCCATAGAGAGTTTGGACCTCGTCCATAAGAGAGTTTGGACCTCGTCCTTAGAGAGTCTGGACCTCATCCATAAAGAGTCTAGACCTCGTCCATAAGAGAGTCTGGACCTCGTCCATAAGAGAGTCTAGACCTCGTCCATAAGAGAGTTTGGACCTCGTCCGTAAGAGAGTTTGGACCTCGTCCGTAAGAGAGTTTGGACCTCGTCCGTAAGAGAGTTTGGACCTCGTCCGTAAGAGAGTTTGGACCTCATCCCTAAGAGAGTTTGGACCTCGTCCACAGAGAGTTTCCAACCAAAGCGGGAAGCGAGGGGTGGATTCGCGCATTTTTCGAGAATCTCCAACCCCAAGCGGGAAGCGAGGGGTGGATTAGCGCACTTTTCAAGAATCTCCAACCCAAAGCGGGAAGCGAGGGGTGGATTAGCGCACTTTTCGAGAATCTCCAACCCCAAGCGGGAAGCGAGGGGTGGATAAGCGCACTTTTCGAGAATCTCCAAACCCAAGTGGGAAGCGAGGGGTGGATTTGCACACTTATCGTTCGACGGCAACCTGAGCGGGAAGCTTGGTGGTTCCGCGTAAAACGAGGTTCGACGGCAACCCCGAGCGGGAAGCTCGGTGGTCCTGCGTAAAACGAGGTTCGACAACAACCCCGAGCTGGAAGCTCGGCGGTCCCGCGTAAAACGAGGTTCGATGGCAACCCCGAGCGGGAAGCTCGGCGGTCCCGCGTAAAACGAGGTTTGACGGCAACCCCGAGTTGGAAGCTCGGCGGTCCCGCGTAAAACGAGGTTCGACGGCAATCCCGAGGTGCCACACAGAGATGGCGGCCTCGCCAGCTTACGGTAGGGGGGAACCCAGTGGCGTCGCACGGAAATGGCGGCCTCGCCAGCGCACGCCAGGGGCGAACCCAGTGGCGCCGCACGGATACGGCCACCTCGCCAGCGCACGCCAGGGGCGAACCCCGTGGCGCCGCACGGATATGACGGCCTCGCCAACGCACGCCAGGGGCGAACCCTGTGGCGCCGCACGGATATGGCGGCCTCGCCAGCGCACGCTAGGGGCGAACCCCGTGGCGCCGCACGAATATGGCGGCCTCGCTAGCGCACGCCAGAGCCGAACCCCGTGGCGCCGCACGAATATGGCGGCCTCGCCATGGGCAAACCCCGAGGCGCCGCACCAGAGACCAGGGCTAACTAAAGAGGGAAGAGGACGCACTTACGTGATTATCCGAGAGTTAGGTCGGATAGGGAGAGCAGGTTCCCACAGACAGCGCCAGTGATGAAACCCGACATAATACGCGCTATAAACGGAAATTAAATAAATACTAACTCTCGGGATTCGTACAACCGAACGGTTTTCGTACGTGGATTATTCCTCCTCCCCACCCCTCAGCCGGTTGTTTTTGTGCTCTTTACGAATAAAGCCTTTAGACTTTATACCGTTTATAGCGCGATCTCACTCGGAGATCAAACACGTCGAGCGTTGGCAAACGAGATAGTTCTCGAGCAAGAGAGGATTTTCGACCTTTATTTCTATACCACGCGTCTCCTATATATAGTGTTTGTAAGCCTTGATTTTCTTCTCACGTCCGATGTGGGACGCGAATTGTAGTTGTATATTGTTAGAGATGGTGTACTGAGGTGGCAAAATTCCACGTACATACATGAGCATACATGATATTATTAGAGTTGTTGGGGCCGATCATTCTTCAAATGGGCCATGACCTTCGTACGATTATTTTAGTGGGCTGAGATGGATTCTTCTTAATGGCTAAGCGAATTTAACACGTACAACATGTGTTTGCATTGCTTGGTTGCCATGATACCCACATTCCATTTATGCATGTACATGCTTGGACCTCATGCTTGCATTCATGCAATGCACTATCCCTCTAATACACATGTAATTTATGTATTTTGGTTTTTGAGCATTAACACCCACATTTTGTTTGATTTTACGCTTTAATTATTTAACGGTTATTTCGCGCACCATCACACATGAGTTTGTAAACGCATTTTGACAAATAAGTAACCAAAGGCCACCCTTTGTACCTATACTTGGACATCAAATACTATCTTGAAAGCCACTTAAAGTATATTTTTTGAGTCTGATACTTTGACTCTCATTTTTTAGTTTACAATCCCGATCTTCTAATTTAACTTATTTAGGTCTCTTGTACTCAAATATTTTAGCTCTTTCTTTAGGTTTTCTTTCTTGTAATTTTTTTCATGTGCGTAGGTCGGGTAATATTGTTGCACATCTGATGGCTTATCATGTTCCATCTTAGCGACTTGAGCAGTGTTTTGTTTCAAATGCTCCATTGGTTGTTTATGTTTTAGCAAATTTGGATATGAATATAAGGTTCATAGATGTAATATTTATGGAGACTGGAGTGAGAAGCTCGAAATGGAGTGATTTTCTCTTGTTTAATTAAAGTGTCTGTTGAGAGGGTATTCTTGACAAAAAAAATAAATTTATAAGTCAAGACCACGCTGAGTATAGCAAAGTCAGGATCATCCACGAGAAGCAAGGTTGTTTGTCTACCAACTATAAAAAAACGATAAAACAAAGAAAAACAAGCAAAAACAGCTACGGCCAACCTCGTTAACGACCTTGTCAACGTCGTTAACGAACCTGGAATCCTACGAAAACAGAGCAACTAACGAACTAATAGCAGGTTCGGTACCGAGGGTATGTTGACTCGGTAACGAGTGATTCGAAAGCTAAACTTAACAAGATCAAGAGATAAAAGCTATAGGACAAGGGTCACCACGACATACCTATGCATAAAAACTCATGTGAAGATAAAGATCATGCCTTTGAAGGATAAAACTATCAACTTTCGTTGACTAAACAAGCAAATCAATCAACTTTCATAAATCAATTCACCTTATTACTTGTTTTGAATCCAAAGCTCGAAACTTTCGTTATCGAACAATATCAACAATCAAGTTCATATTTTTCTCTTTCGATCAAAATAAAAACTCAAATTACTTTGACTCTCGTCTAAGCATAACTCAACAAGCAATTCAAAGGATAGAAGGCAATCAAAAACTCAACACAATCATTCAAACATGCACAACTATGTCGGGTTTCAACCCCGACCCTAGATAAGAAGACTACTCACTATTCATTGGAACAAAGCAAATAACTTTAATCAAAGAGAACATTAAAAGCAAAACTTCCTTGAAATTGAAAAGAGAATATCGTCTTACAAACTCGAAGAAAACAAAAACACTAAGAACACCGAGCTTGATCCGATCACCGAACACGTTCTCTCTCTCGATCGACTAGTTCGACTCTCTCTCTCTCTCTCTCTCTCTCTCTCTCTCTCTCTCGACTTGACTTCTCCTAATCTCCAATGAAAATCCCCCCCTTGTCTAGGCTTAGAACAAGGGTATTTATACTAAGAAACTATCTAATAAAAAGGCTAAAAGATAAAAACTTTCTAAACTTAAAAGATAACAAGATAAAAGATATAAAAACTGAAAGTCCGCTGCGTCTCTATCGACATAGGTCCCTCGTTAACGACCTGCACAAGGTCGGTAGACTCTACTGAATTCCTTACAAAAACTCTTGATTCACAGCTCGTTAACGACCCTCACGGGTCGTTATCGATCCTTTGTTTTGGCTTCTAACGAGCTCTTTATTAGCTTTATCTTTGCATTCCAACTTGATTTTTCCATGCAATCTTCTCCCTTCTCTTCTATGCATTCCACCTTCCACCACTCGACTTCAACTTTGCTTAAAAAGTGCTCTTTTCCATTCTAAAACCTACAAAAAGACACAAAACGGAGTAGCTTTTATACTTTTCACAAAATATGCAAACATATCCAAAAACACACAAAACTAACTCTAAAACCTAACAAAACTAAACTAAACAACCTAAAAAAGACACCTAAAACGTACTAGACCAAAAACACGAACATCAGTGTCCACTATAAATCTTATACTCCATCCGTTTCGTAATACATGTTCTTTTAACCTTTAATTTTTGTTTCACAATACATGTATTTTTAGTTATTTTGATTTTTACTTTACATATTTATTCTTATAATTATTAATAGGTTATTAGTAGCGGTTTTTAATAAAGTAAAAAAGTAAAGTAATAAATAACGGTATGATAGTATTTTTCATAGCTTTCTTAATAAGTTTATAAATGAATAAAAAAACAAGTATTATAAAACGAAGGGAGTACGTGATAAAACATTAGATTTCTTTCCGTCTAGATGCTATCCAAAAAGCTGTGTGTGAGGATGAAGAGACTTTCAAAATT
Source organism: Fallopia convolvulus (assembly GCA_964016875.1). Lineage (NCBI taxonomy): Eukaryota > Viridiplantae > Streptophyta > Magnoliopsida > Caryophyllales > Polygonaceae > Fallopia > Fallopia convolvulus. The sequence goes on from OZ024718.1 coordinate 25,326,988, forward strand.
GTTGGGGAAAAACTCTTGTGTGCTCTACTTATTTTCTAGCTTTTTACATTTTCCGAGGAGAAAAACAAACGGAGTCTACATCAATCTTGCTTTCAGTGGTAACGAGGTTGTAATTTATCAACTTTTAGTAATTTCAACAAAATAAAAAAGCCTTTTCCCCATTAATTTTCTTCCTCGTTACAATCTGTCTCCTTTTCTTTTTTATTACTTTCACCAACGACCCTTTATCTATTTCTTTCAGTGGTAACAAGGCTTTTTCCCTTAACAAGTATATGAGTATGCATGACAGTGGCAGTCAATCAAAATTAAAAGAAGTGCCCGAAACTCCATTTTGATTCCACATCTATTTTTTCATTGAAAAATGTACCATATCAAGATTAAATAAAGAGAAAGAGTTGGTTGTAGATTGGTAGCTATACGTACACTTTATGTATATTCTAATTTTTAATCTGTAAGAATATACTCCCTCCGTCCCAATATGTATGGGGTTTTAACCCAAAACATTTATCCCAAATTATATGGGGTTTTATTTTTTCTGTACCCACATTCAATACCTTGTCATTCTTGAAATTGGGATAACATTCAATTCAATTCAATTCATCCTCTTCATGAAAGGTCAGCCTTAACTTGAAAAAAGAATAAAGTATGTAGAATTAAATAGGATTAATTATAGAGTCATTCACTTTGCACGTAACCAAAGGATAATTTGTGTTTTAAGGCAAAATTAAGTGCATGTCTTAATAAGTGTGCATATGGCCCTAACCCCATACATATTGGGACGGAGGGAGTAAGGATCTGTATATATTGATTTTCAAATTGGAACTACTAAATAGTGATCAATCGTTTTTAAAAAAATCAAATTAATCAGGTTTGTGGTAATTAACTTTTGGTCTTGGATCCACCAACCATACAAGTGTGCAATTTTTGGTTAAACACTGTTAGAAGTCTTTCCCTTTTCCCTATGTGCATGTCTGAAGAATTTCAGTTCAAAGGGGAATTGGAATCAATTCCGTACAAATTAATAAAGAGAGCTTAAGCAAAGTTGTCTCATTAAACGTACAATTTAATAAAGAGAGCTTAGCTGTCTCATTAAAACTTAACATCAAATGACATACTTGGAACCAAGAGAAAGTTCGTGAATCGTGATCACACGATTATGCCCAAACAAACCTAAAGTTTTAGAATCCATACCATGCTTAAAGATTACAGCAATACTGGTGCACAGTGCGCACCTTATCCTAAACTTTTGAAAATGTTGTATCCAAAATATATATGAACTTAATTAGCTACGGAAGATGGTTTTTGTTAGTGTATAATTTTAATCAAGGATCGTATTAATTAGGTTTTTTTCTCTTCTCTTTAAGCTTTTTTACTCTCCCTTCACATCCGATGTCTAAGTTAGAAAAGGTCTAAACTGTCGATGTGTGTCGAGATAAGCGAGTAGAGAGGTAATTTACATTCCAAACGCTATGGCTTTACGTATTTGTAGGGGGGAGGGAGAGAGAGAGAGAGAGAGAGAGCACCCCTAGGGAAGGCCGAGTGCCTAGGCTATGAGGCGGGATGGTTTCTTCCTCTCCAAGAAAGTCGAGATTCTATCCTTAATGAATAAGATGGAATCTTTGCTCTCTCCTATAAATTGCCATAAATATTATAATAAATAGATAAAGATAACAATAATAACAACTACTCTCTCCGATTCAAATTATTTGTCGTTGGAGGAAAATGCACATATATTAAGAATGCTTACATTTTTTCTCAAAACTCTCCCATATAAGTAATTAATACTAGTCTAATCCACCAACTTTTATTCTTCTTTTAACTCTCCAACAATAGTAATTTATTATCCACTTTGAAAAATGATGAAAGAAAAGTAGAAACATTAATACCCAAAGTACAAAAGCTGCATGAAAATTGAGAGCAATAATTACAACGACACTTAATTTGAATCAAATACCAATTGTTCAAATGACATTTAATTTGGATCGGAGGGAGTAGTGTTTATCCTAGGATAATTAATATCCCAAAATAAATATATCTAGGAAAGCATAATAAATATGATAGCAAAATTAATAAAAAGAATAATATTAAATTACCAAATTAAATTTATCCACACAACCATTTGAATCGTATTGTCGATTGCACGCAACACAACACGTTCAAATTCTCAAATTCTTAATCGCGAGTGGTCATGCGGAATTAAGGGTGGCACCTTTATTCGTATATTTATATATTCGTATATTCGTATATTCGTATATTTGTATATTCGTACATCCACTCATTTGAACACGGTATCCTTGCTCTTCCATACACGTGTATGGGCGTCTTCTTTCGGTACCGAATTATTTATTAACGCAATTCGTTTAACATTAAATTTTTTATGCAAGATTCAATCAAATGCAAAAAAATAGAGTTTTATGCATTCCAACCCATTTTAATGGAAGAGCGTGCTATTTGTTAACGCAATTGGTTTGTAAAGGATTCAACGCAGACTTTGATGGGGGTCAAATGGCTGTTCATATACCTTTATCTTTGGAGGCCCAAGTAGAGGCCCGTTTACTTATGTTTTGGAGCGATTCATCCTTCCCGAACGCAGCATACAACTCTCCGTTGTACAGTGCTATTCAAGTGTGCTTGTTCGCATTAATAAAATAAACATGAATGTTATGAATCCTAGGACAATACTAAAAATAAAAAACTAAGGGCCTCATCAAACCACATGGGAAAAAGAGTGCCCTTTCCTAACATGAAATCCTAGGGGCGGATCCGATGCGCGTGGGTCGTCGGATCGCCTCGCCAGTACTCAATCATGCTCGGATTCCTCTTGATTGATGCCTTTCTTGGACGCAATCGATCTTGGGTCGAGCACCCCAGGTGCACAAACAAGCCTCCATTTGCTTAGCCCATACTCAAACCAAAGCCTTTCTGTCTAGAAACTAGATCATCTGATGAAGGGTCGAAGGTACCGCTTCCATGGCATGAACCCAAATCTCCCTAGGATCATGTTATAAGGGGCAGAGATGTCTACTACGATGAATTCGACCTCCATCTCCTTCTTAGCTAGACTCACTCTTATTTTGAAGGACCCGAGCAGAAATTAATGTATGGTATCCTCCTAAAGTAGTGAGTTGCATAGAAGCTATAATAAAGTCCTCTTGTCTTTTTATTCTAGCAATTTGTTGACCCCGTAAAACATGATGTCAACTAAGCTTCCAGGATCTACGTACTAGGACTCTCTTCACTTCACAAACCTTCCACACCTACCGCCAAGATCAGAGGATCGTTAAGAGCAAGTTATACTATAGCGATGTCTTCTTCCCTAAATACAATATCTCGAGTTTATGCAGATTGGGATGGCTTAGGCTCGCCTCCTTGAATCCTCATTACTTCCAAGTCATGACAAGACTTTCGGCGTTTCCCTTTGGCTTCAAAACTATCATCCTTATAAGCGGCATTAATTGCTCAAATCCCTTCAATTTGAGTCGGCTTATTTTTAGGTGACCTATCTCCTTTTGGAAGGTTATCTTTTTGAATAAAATCCTTCAGATGCCCCTACTTAACTAGCTCATAAAGGTGTCTCTTGTAGGACTCGCAATCCTTTGTAAGATGCCCTCGGATTTTGTGGTACATTAAGTACTTGCGCCCCTGGTTCTCCTCGTCAGGGTATTCGTCCTTTGACAGCCATCGAAAGTATGGCTCGTGCTTAATACAAGGCAAGATGCGATAGATAGACACATTAAAAAATATGTATATGGCCATTGTACGCCCCACAGATTTTCCATGGGTGCGCTGAGTCTCGTCTCGACTCGGTTTGTTGAAGGTTTTGCGTGGGGGAGATGGCGTTTGGTGCCTCAGTTTCAAGTCGACCTCCTCCAATCTCGTGAATAGCCTAACCCACTCTTGCAACTCGATCATAGTAGCGGATATACGAAGAGTCAAGTCTTCTCTTAGCCCGCTATCTCAAGGTAGAGCTCTTTTGAAAGCAATAATGGTGGTTTTCTCTCATCATTATTGTCGATTTCTGAGTAGCATTCCACAAATCTATTAGAGAATTGCCTTAAGCTCTCGTCGTTCTCCTTCCTTAAAATAAAAAGCGTGTCTAAGGAGATCGAATCGCGATTGTTGGCAATGTAATGCCAAACAAAATTGATGGCCATCGGATTCCATGATCTAATGGAATTCAACTTCAAAGTTTTGAACCATTTCAAGGCTCCCTTTCCCAAAATCCCCGAGCACATCTTGCACATAATCGCATCGTCAAAAACCCACAAATCCATTTTGTGAGAAAACAATGCCACATGATTTCGAGTCCATGTGACCGTTGTACAAGTCGAAAGTTAGGAGAGAAAACTTGGTGGGCGGTCTAGCTCTTCGAATTCTCTGATGAAATTGGGCCGAGGCCACTAAAGCCAACTTCTACTCCGATTGTTCTTGAACCGATTAAAGGGAACAGTCTTGCGCTCTTAATAAGTCATGGAGCCTCTTCTTGATTTTTTCCATGACTTGGTTTTTCCTCTCGTCATGATCTCTAGCATTCCTACCCTTGTTGATATTATTATCGTTCTCGTCATCCCGACTCTTTTTGCGACGCATCCCGCAAGATTTTTCACATCCCGGACCGTATTTTCCGATGGCCCCTTGGTGTTGCCCTCTACCTCGGTTTTCATACTCGGAACCTCGAATTTCAGACCCTCCCAAGCTGTCAGAAGTAGACCCACGATCCCCTCCTTTTCGGGTTCGGTCAATACTATCTCAAAAATCCTGAGGCTTTGAGCCCTCTTATAGGATGGTTCGTTGTCTTGGGGATTCCCCCGTTGTCCTCGGGGTGCTCTACGATCACTATCTGATAGGCTTAAATAAAGTTTGCGTGCCTTATCAAAACTAAATCTCTATTACTTAACTACAATATAGTAAGTAAGTCGGGATTGAACCAAAAGGAATCTTTTTATTATTTTTTTTAAAAATTTGTTCCGATTTGAACCACCGCTACCCCAAAACCGGAGTGGCTGTTGAATCTTACCAGGGCGTTTTAGTTCTTCGCAGATATAGATGGGGATAACCATCATTGTAATACCAATCTTAACATTCATATCAGCACTAATTATTTGTTACATTTCAAATCCTTAAACAAAAACTTTAAGCCTTTTATACTTTATATGGTAGAATATTTTGGGAAGAACCAAAGCTCGTATGCTAATGCCACACAAGATAACCAAAGCTCGTGTGTTAGTGCCACATATTAAAAAAAGTTTCATATGATGGAAAAAAGCGAATGAGAACTAAGACAAAGATCGCGTAAAAACGCCAAATGATTCATTTGGACTAACCCACAACATAATTTTGTAAACTCAAAATTTGATGAATTTTTAAGGTCTGATAACTAAACACGTATTGGTTTCGTTATTCGTAATCGTAGGAGTAAGATTTTATCTATATGGATAGAATTGTTATTCTTAATTATTTTTTATGTCTTTTAGGCAAAGACTTTATATTGTACATATTATATTTCATAATATTTGTGTATATAACACATTTTTAATTGGGAAAATTGTAGGAAAAAACTTAACCTGGAATCTTGTGTTCGGTAGTCTCACCTATAAAAAAATGCGGAAAATAACTCAACCTTTTAGTGCGGTTGCGTTCGGTAGCCCGACATCATCAACAATCGGTTTTCCGATAATTGTGATGAGCTATCACAAGATCTTCTTATGTACTCCTATTCTTTCTAATTATAGTATTATACTCTACACATCCTTATGAATTGGTTAAATTTATTAGAGAATGAGGCACAAATTGAGTGGAGAATTGTATTAGGCTCATTGTATTGCATCGTGCTCTAGGCACTATATATAATTACATGGAATTCATGATCTTGTGACAAGTGTCCAAACTAGAGAAGCCTCTAGAATAGTATAAATATCCTAAGAGATATTTGCTGGCTTTTGTACATTTGTATTGTTATTACTTGCACTAATATCCCCCCGTGATCCGAGCATGCCGAGGCAGAGTCGAGATCGTAAAAGTTGGAATCTAGCACTCGGAAGTGGTTTTGTGAGCATATCAGCTACTTAGTCTTTTGATGACAAGAAGGCCACATGAAGAGCCTTGGAGCATACTCATTCTCGAACAAAATGGAAGACGGGAGAGATATGCTTGATTCGATAATGCAACACAGGGTTGACTGCGAGATAGGTTGCTCCAAGATTGTCGCACCAGAGTGTGGGGGTTGTCGGCATGTGAATGCCCAAATCAGCAAGGAGGGATTATACCCAAAGTGTTTTGCAGGTGGCCTGTGCTAAGGCGCGGTACTCCGCCTCGGTGGAAGAGCGGGGGACGGTGTCCTGTTTTTTTGAGCACCAGGAGATAAGATTGGACCCATAAAAGATGCAATAGGCACCGGTTAATCGGCGATCTGAGGAGTCACCCGCCCAATCAGCGTCAGAAAAGGCAGATATGCGGTCGCTGGGAGTGGTGGAGAGTTTGAATTGAAGATCTGCGGTGTCATTTAGGTAGCGTAGAATGCGCTTGACTCCTTGCCAATGCATGTCGAGTGGTTGATGCATAAATTGGCAGAGTTTGTTGACTGGAAAGGAAATGTCAGGTTTGGTTAAGGAGAGGTATTGAAGACCCCCCAAAATGTTGCGGTATAGTTGGCCATTGTGAAAGGGCTTTTGGTCATCTAAGGGTTGGTGCAAAATTTGGAGGCCATTGGGGTTGAAACTGGTTTGGATTTGGACATGCCGACATGAGCTACAAGATCTAGGATGTATTTGGATTGAGAGAGGTAAATCCCGGTGTCATCACGGTGAACTTAGACACCGAGAAAATAGTGTAGGGGTCCGAGATCTTTGACCGGAAAGGATCGGGAAAGTGAGGTGACAAATGCAGAGGCAAGGGAGGGCTTAGAGGCTACAACAAGGAGATCATCGACATATACCAAAATGAACACATAGTTGTCACCTTGACGATGGATGAAAAGGGAGGCGTCCGCTTGAGAATGGCGAAAACCCATGGTAATGAGTGGTTCACTTAGTTTGGCAAACCAAGCCCGAGGGGCTTGTTTAAGGCCATAAAGCGATTTGTGAAGTTTACAAATGTAAGAAGGGAAGGTAGAATGAACAAACCTGGGAGGTTGGTGGATGAAGACGTCCTCCGCCAAGTCACCGTGAAGGAAGACATTTTGGATGTCTAGTTGTCGTACCGACCACCGACGCATAGCGGCAAGGGAGAGGATAAGGTGAATGGTAGATGGTTTGGCAACCGGGCTAAAGGTTTCGGTATAGTCCATCCCATGAAGTTGGTGGTAGCCCTTGGCTACTAGACGAGCTTTCCGTCGTTGAATAGTGCCATCGGAATTGTATTTGGTTTTGAAGACCCATTTAACCCCTAACGCATTGGTAGAATTAAAGGGGGGAACTAATGACCATGTTTTGGTGGAAAGCAAAGCTTGGAATTCCGCTTGCATGGCGTGGTGCCACTCGGGAAATTGGGAGGCTTCGGTGTATGAGATGGGCTCATCGGGTACGGATTTGGAAGTGAGGTGACACTGTGGTGGTGGGGGCCAAGGTATGGTGCCATTGATGTCGCACTTTCTAGTTAGTTTTCATGGGTAGTTTTCTAGTTAGGATTGAGTCTTTTCTAAGTTTATTGTGTTGTTTTGAGTCGTTCTTGTGGATTTTCATATTATCTTAAGATATGGAGTCTACATAAGTATGTTTGATGTTTTGTAGGTCTTTGAAGCGTTGAGGAGGAGATATTTCGATTTTTAAAAGCTTTCTAGGAGGTGGTGTTCAAGCGGTCTTGTGGTGATGTTGATAGAAGAGTAAGAGTCGGTGTAATAGAGGATTCCGAGTTGAAGATTTCAAGATCAAGGTGCTTATGAAGGAGCTAAAGGAAGTCTTAGAAGGCCAAGAGTGATTAAAGAAGAAACATTGAAGAAGAACCGAGCTTTGGAGCAAGTTTGAGCGAAGAAATGAAGAAATCAAGTGTAGCCAGAGGGTCGGTGACGACCCAGCCATGGTCGGTGACGACCCACTCCGTGTGTTGCCGAATTATTGCCTGCGCCTTAAGTTTGGTTTAGTAATTGTTTTATTTATGGGCCTTTTTAAGATAGATTTTAGTTTCCATATAGATCTATTTTCTACCACTATATAAGGATTGCTAGGGTTTTATTTTAGGGGGACGTTTTTTGGAGAGGATTGGTGGGAGACGCTTTTGGGACGTTTTTGGGGGCTGATTTGGAGAAAATCGTTCTTAGGGTTTATTGTGGAGACGGAACAAGTGGCAAGTTGGGTTCTCTAGTTTTCTTTGATTCCAAGCTCTTGGACGATTAGAGAGACTTGGAGGTTTGCTTAAGTTTGTAAGTTTTATTTTAATCGAAGTTTGTTTGAATTTGAATCATGTCTCTCTTTCGTTTGTGATTGTTGATTGTTTTATGGATCGTGAGTAGTCTACTTTCTAGGGTTGGGGTGAAACCCGACGAGTTATGCATGATTAAGGCATGAATATTTGAATGAACCATCTCTTTTAATCTCTATCTATTATCCTCTTGTTTGCTATCAATTCCTTGATGAAAATCAAAGCATGTTCATGTTTATGAGTGAATCGAAAGATTTAGTTGTGAATTTGGATTATATTTGGTTGAAACGAAAGTTAAACCTTTAGGAAACAAATAGGGTTGCAAGTTTGGATCTTTATGAAAGTTAAGATTTTTACTTGATTTATCATGACGAGAGTCATACATGGGATTATTTATGGTTGGTTTTGATTCATGTTTGCATGCATAAACTTGTTGTGGTGAATCCTTTGTCCTAGATCTTCTTTAATTTGGTTTCTCGGAATTTTCTCATACCCGGATAGGTTGGTTACGACCCCTGTCAGGTCGGTGCCGAGCGCTTGTGTCTCTTGTTTTCTCCTGCGATTGTGTTGAAGTGTTGGTCGGTTACGACCTGTTTTGGGTCGGTGCCGAGCGTTTGTTTGAGTGTTTTGTTTTGTTTTGTTTTCTTTTATTAGGACTAATAGCTAGACATAGATCCTTCTAATTCCCGTGGACGAACCTGACCTCCCTGTACTCAGCGGGGTCTTGATATAAATTTATTTGTTGTCAAGAAACCCTTTCAACAAATTGGCGCCGTTGCCGGGGAATTAGTTTAGTTTCTGGTCTAGTTATTTTTCGGGTTTGGGAATAGCCCATACCCTTTTGTCTTTACTAATTCGTTTTCTCGTGATTGTGTGTGCAGGTGTATGCCCTCTAGTTCACGAAGGGGAGTCGATAATTTTCCTTTTGATCCCGAACTTGAGAGAACCCTTCATCGCAGGCTAAGAGAACGAAGAGCAATGGCCAACGCTGAGGAACTTGCTCGCCAGATAGCTGATCTTCGCCTTCAGATGGAAGGCATTCAAAGAGAGCGTGATGCTCAAACTGCTGCTGCACAAAGAGAGAGAGATGTTGCACAGCGGGAAAGAGAGGCTGCAGCCCGTCTTCAGGAACAACTTGATGCTATTCCGCGCAATGCAAAGCAGTACATGCATCCTGAATTCAAGGTTCCCGAATCTGCTATTGTGCTCCCTGCTATCGAGCACGCTTTTGAGATAAAGTCACACTTCATCACTCTTATTAAGAGGTCTCAATTTGAAGGCAAGCCCACCGAGTGCCCTATGGAGCACATCAAGAACTTCACTGACCTCTGTGACACTATTGCCGCTGATGATGTATCGCTTGAATATGTGCTTTTGAAAGCATTCAAATGGTCTTTGGCTGGAAAAGCTCTTACTTGGCTTGAAAGTTTACCCTCTAGATCTATTACTACATGGAAGACTCTGCATGATCAATTTCTGACAAAGTTCTTTCCGCCGGCTAAGACTACAGAGTTAAGGAAGCGCATCACTTCTTATCATCAACTTCCCAATGAGACTTTTGTGGAAACTTGGGAGCGGTTTAAAGAACTTCTTCGGCAATGTCCAACTCATGGACAGCCTCCTTACGTACTTCAAGAAATATTCTTTCAGGGAATTAATGCTGCTACAAAAGATCGGATCAACCTTCACACCGACTGCGGATTCATTGAGATGGATCCCGATCAAGCGTGGGCTTTGTTGGACAAACTCACCAACTATGATGCAATGTATGGCACCCAACAAGCCGTCAGAATTCCACAAAAGAGACTTTATGATCCTAATGCTGAGCCGATTGATCCGGATGTGAGGTTTCAATTTATGCAAGATGAGATAAACCGGCTTAAGAAGCAAGTGGGCCACTACAAATCCACCGCTCAACCTTGTCAAGAATGTGGTTCCCATGCTCATCCTACTTCTTCTTGTACAAACGTAGAACAAGTCCGAGCCGCCGAGGCTTATGCGGAGGCTAATTATATGAGGGGAGCCTATCGTGGCCAAAACAATGCTTATCCGGCAAGGAACAACAACAATTTTTCTCAATGGAACAACAATGGCTACGGTCAAGGTTTTCAAGCACCACCACAAGAGCAAAGAGCCCCTCCCTATAGACCTCCCGGTTTCCAAGAGCCACCAACCTAGGCTCAAGGACTCCTTGAAGGAATGAACGGCATCCGAACCGATCTTAAAGGGGTGCAAAATCATCTAGGAGACTTTGAAGCTTGGAGGAAAAATGTAAATTCTCAACTCGGTGATTTAGCGGCCCAAATTCCACGACCTCAAGGGCGATTACCGGGCCATTCTGATGAGAATCCAAGGGGTCAAATTGTTGCAGTGCATCTGAGAAGCAGAAAGAAGTTGCCGGATCGAGAAACAGGCAAGAAAGCGGCGGACGATGAGGACCGATCTAGTTTAGAGGAGGTCGTAACCGACCCACCAAGGGTCGTGGCCGACCCTCTCCCTACTTCAGACAAGGTCGTAACCGACCCACCAAGGGTCGTGGCCGACCCTCTTCCCGGAATTCTCCCGTCCGTTCCTTCTACATCAACAACAAAGGTGCTTCCGTTCCCATCCAAGAAAGCTAAAGATTCCACGGAGGGCAAATTCAAGCGTTTTGTGCAGGTTCTTCAAGGGCTTAACATCACTATTCCTTTTGCTGAAGCTTTAAATGAGATGCCCGCTTACACCAAATTTCTCAAAGAAATCTTGTCAAAGAAGAGGTCGATGTCCGAACTAACTAATGAAGTCCGATCTCTAGAGCTCCCGGAGAAACTCGGTGATCCGGGTAAATTTGCAATTACTATTGGCATAGGTGCCCATCGCTTCAAAGCTTTATGTGATCTTGGTGCAAGTGCTAGTCTTCTTCCTCTCTCTATATGGTCTAAAACCAACATGGGACCTTTGGAGCCCGTTGATATGAATCTATATATGGCAAATGGCTCTTGTGTAAAAGCAACTGGAGTCGTTGACGACGTTCCTATCCAAGTTGGAAAATATTTTTTTCCCAACGACTTCATTGTGCTAGATATGCCTGAAGACCCTGCGGTGCCAATCATTCTAGGTCGACCATTCTTAGCCACTGCAGGAGCACGTATAGATGTCAGGAAGGGACTTCTCTCGTTTGATATTGGAGAAGAGAAGGTCGAATTTCAATTCAATCCGGTCGTGAACGAAGTGGCTAATTGTAGTACTAAGGAGCCTATCGATCCTCCATGGGTCGGTAATGACCCTTATCTGAAGGAAAACGAGGTGGGAGGTGGATTCAAGCACAGTACCGAGGCATTTCTTGACCCAGATCGGTCGGTGACGACCCCTTTTCTGCTCAATCCAGGTGAGTTTTCTTGCTCTTATCCAATCAATTCTGGTCATGATCCTTTCTCCTATTCTCGTTCTATATTAGATCCTACTGTTAGTCATATGAAGGAGTCGAAACCTCCTTGTTTTTCGGATTTTACTAACCCTGTTGTAGGATTACCGAGCATTCTTGTGGATGATCGAGGACCAAATATTTTGGAAAGAAGCTTGGATGTTTTTCCGGCTAAGTATGGGGTTTCTTTTGATCCCGACAAAGCTGGATGGAAACCGCCCTGATCCGCTGAGGTACTTCTCGTCTAGCTAAAGACGTAAAATTAAGCGCTTTCGGGAGGCAACCCGCTTTGTTTTTGTTTTAATTTTCTTTTTAGCTTAGTTTATTTTGTTTCTCATAGTTTAGAGTAGCTAGGATTCTTGTCTTGCATCTCCACTAAGGTTTTGTAGGTACCCGAAGTGTCGAAAAGGGAATAAGAGGGCCGGAACACACCACAACGCAAGGGAACAAAGCCCACAGATGGTCGGAGACGACCAACGGGGGGTCGGAGACGACCCACCAGAGGGCGGCCACTACCAAAACCAGTCCGGTGTCGACCCGATGGACTACACCATGGGACCTCAGTCTGACATGGTCCCTTACTATCCACATCCGTATGGCTTTGATGGGTCCGGTGGCTCCAACTTCCAAGGACAAGGCACGTACAATACCGGTTCAAGCTCGGGCGGTAACCCCGATATCTCTCTTCTCTCGGCTAAAATGGATGCTCTTATGCTTCACCAACACCATCTTTATGGAGCACTCAACCACCACCACAACCAATTCATCAACCACCAACAAGAGCTCCACGACTTCCGAGTCGAGTATTATGAAGACCATAAAGAAGATGTCGCAAGATGGGAAGCTCAAGAGGAATTCAACCATTGGTTGGGGCAACACCTTTACCAACCTCCACCACCTCCTCAACCTCCTCAAGAATGATTCTCCGCCTAGGTCATCGCTTCAAGTTGTGTCCAAGTAAGTTCTCTTTCCTTTCGCCTTACTTTCTTAATCAATGGGGACATTGATGTTTAAGTATGGGGTGGTTTGGGAGATTACTTGCATGAGTCTTTATTTGTTTAAGTCATGTGTTGCTTTGTGTTAATATGTGTTTAGTTGTGTTTAGTCTTGTTTTGAGTCTTTTTCTTTTGGAATTTTTAGATGGATAAATGCCCTATTCCTTAGATGTCCTAGGACGGAAATTGCTTGCATTATCATGTAATCCCAATGACATGCTTTAAGAATCACCTAAACCATGATCTTGCTTTTTGAGTTTTGAGCTTATAATGAAAATTGAGCATACATATTTCTAAGTAAAAGCAATCCGACAAAATGTGAACCTAAGTGAGATATTTTTGGCCTATAAAGGATGTACATTTTTACTCCTTTCTCTTTCATGTGTGAAATACTCTTCCAAGTGCAAATATACCAATTGACAATGGCATGGTTATTGTAAAATTTGAGACCAATGGAGATATGCTCATTACTTGATTGAATCAAATGATCTTGAACTCATTTTTATAAGCCTATTATATTCCTTTTCCTACCTATACATGATCCCTCTTTTTGTAGCCCCTATTTTTGAGCTTAAAGCCTATTTCTAGCTCCACAAAAAGAATTCCCTAGCCATGATAAGCTTGACCTCTTTGATCCGGGAATCAGGACTTAGAAGAAATTGTTGAAAATTGTTATGATTTAATTGGGTGAAAAACAAAGAGATTATGGAAGGTAGATTAAGGGTGTTGTCTTTGAAAACCAAGAGGAATGAAAGGTTTTCGGACTCGAAAATGCATATATGTAGCTCGGTGCCGACCCAAAGTGGGTCGGTGCCGACCACCCCAAAAAAAAAAAAAAAAAAAGAAGAAAGAAAGAAAAGAGAAGAGAAGTTCCATATAATAAATGCAAAGAGTCCAAGGCCTTCAAAAGAATAGAAGAAAGACAAATGATGATAGGTGAAAAAGGGGAGTGCATTGTAAAGTTGAAGTGTTTGGTGATTGAAGAAGAGGAAAGAACGTTGGATGAGTGATGTATAGTCTAGGAGTCTTGATTCCCTGATTAGTTAGCACCACAAGGCCAAATTATTTCCACACCTTTTGTTTTACCAAGCCCCATTACAACCCGGCCGAATAGAGACTTCTTTGAAGTTTTTATTGAGCCACCCGAGTTCATTTGATGATTTGACTTGTTTTGACTTCTTCGGTGGAGAGTTTGTTTATATAAGTTCCATTGACTATGCGGTTTTGTACTTGGAATTTGAGTTGAGAGATCATTGCTATAACCCTAAACACTTTGAGAGTTGAGTGGAATACATTCCTTGGTAAGGTTGGATTGTGATTACTTGAAATGTTCATGTATGCTAGGATGTGGAAGTTGTTTGCTCATTATTCTACTTGTGCTTATTTTTCCTATAAGATGATTCTTGAGTTTTGTTTATTGGTTTTGATGCATGCTAAGTGATTGCTTGAGGACAAGCAAGTCTAAGTATGGGGTATTTTGATGTCGCACTTTCTAGTTAGTTTTCATGGGTAGTTTTCTAGTTAGGATTGAGTCTTTTCTAAGTTTATTGTGTTGTTTTGAGTCGTTCTTGTGGATTTTCATATTATCTTAAAACAACACAATAAACTTAGAAAAGAAGGAGCTAAAGGAGGAGATATTTCGATTTTTAAAAGCTTTCTAGGAGGTGGTGTTCAAGCGGTCTTGTGGTGATGTTGATAGAAGAGTAAGAGTCGGTGTAATAGAGGATTCCGAGTTGAAAATTTCAAGATCAAGGTGCTTATGAAGGAGCTAAAGGAAGTCTTAGAAGGCCAAGAGTGATTAAAGAAGAAACATTGAAGAAGAACCGAGCTTTGGAGCAAGTTTGAGCGAAGAAATGAAGAAATCAAGTGTAGCCAGAGGGTCGGTGACGACCCAGCCATGGTCGGTGACGACCCACTCCGTGTGTTGCCGAATTATTGCTTGCGCCTTAAGTTTGGTTTAGTAATTGTTTTATTTATGGGCCTTTTTAAGATAGATTTTAGTTTCCATATAGATCTATTTTCTACCACTATATAAGGATTGCTAGGGTTTTATTTTAGGGGGACGTTTTTTGGAGAGGATTGGTGGGAGACGCTTTTGGGACGTTTTTGGGGGCTGATTTGGAGAAAATCGTTCTTAGGGTTTATTGTGGAGACGGAACAAGTGGCAAGTTGGGTTCTCTAGTTTTCTTTGATTCCAAGCTCTTGGACGATTAGAGAGACTTGGAGGTTTGCTTAAGTTTGTAAGTTTTATTTTAATCGAAGTTTGTTTGAATTTGAATCATGTCTTCTCTTTCGTTTGTGATTGTTGATTGTTTTATGGATCGTGAGTAGTCTACTTTCTAGGGTTGGGGTGAAACCCGACGAGTTATGCATGATTAAGGCATGAATATTTGAATGAACCATCTCTTTTAATCTCTATCTATTATCCTCTTGTTTGCTATCAATTCCTTGATGAAAATCAAAGCATGTTCATGTTTATGAGTGAATCGAAAGATTTAGTTGTGAATTTGGATTATATTTGGTTGAAACGAAAGTTAAACCTTTAGGAAACAAGTAGGGTTGCAAGTTTGGATCTTTATGAAAGTTAAGATTTTTACTTGATTTATCATGACGAGAGTCATACATGGGATTATTTATGGTTGGTTTTGATTCATGTTTGCATGCATAAACTTGTTGTGGTGAATCCTTTGTCCTAGATCTTCTTTAATTTGGTTTCTCGGAATTTTCTCATACCCGGATAGGTCGGTTACGACCCCTGTCAGGTCGGTGCCGAGCGCCTGTGTCTCTTGTTTTCTCCTGCGATTGTGTTGAAGTGTTGGTCGGTTACGACCTGTTTTGGGTCGGTGCCGAGCGTTTGTTTGAGTGTTTTGTTTTGTTTTCTTTTCTTTTATTAGGACTAATAGCTAGACATAGATCCTTCTAATTCCCGTGGACGAACCTGACCTCCCTGTACTCAGCGGGGTCTTGATATAAATTTATTTGTTGTCAAGAAACCCTTTCAACAGCCATCACGCCGAATGAGGGGTTTGGAAATGTGGTTTTTGGAGCGTGTGATCATGGGGTGAGTAGGCATAGGGGTGGGTGGTGGGGATGAGTGTGTATCGTGAGTGTTTGGGGAAATAGGGGTTGGATTGGATTCTGGCCCAAATAGGGGTGGCTGGTGGTTCAGAGCCATAAAGGACAAACGTCCAAATCATGACCTCTGAACCACCAGCCACCCCTATTGCACCAATCATTACCTTCCCACCCCTTGTTACTCCATTACCATCAGTGCCGCCTCTCTTGGCAAACCCTATTCTCCCTTTCACTGCGCCGCCACTTATGGCTAACCCCTCTCTTCCCTCTTTTTCAAACTTCATCATTGTTAAACTCTCACAAGAGAATTTTCCTCTTTGGAAGGCACAAATCACCCCTTATCTTCGAGCTCACAAACTCTATTCCATCCTTGATGGCTCTTCTCCCTGTCCTGCTGATATAACCAGCCCCGCCTACACCGACTGGCTCACAAAAGATCAGCTTGTAATGGCCATCATTACCTCGTCTTTAACCGAGCCAGTCCTTGCACAGACCATTGGTTGCACAACCGCAGCAAAAATTTGGGCCCTCCTCCATGAAGCGTTCGCAGCTTGATCCAACGCTCAATTGGTGCACGCCCGACTCCAACTGGCGTCTCTAAAGAAAGGAGGTGACATCTTCACAACCTATTTCAACAAGGCCAAAAACCTTTTCACCATTCTCTCTGCTGCTGGGCAAGTCATCTCTGACCCAGAATTTGTGGTTTTTCTCCTCGCTAGCTTAGGAACAGATTATGAGTCCTTGGTGACGTCCATCTCTACCCAACGCAATTTACCATCTCCCAACCAAGTGCTATCTCATCTGCTGGTTCATGAGGCTCGACTGTCGCAACAGACCTCCGCTCCAACACCACCAATCTCGGCCAACAACACTACCAGCAACTCGACCCCAGATGCCAACGCCACCGGTCGAGGACGATATCAATCCAACAGAGGTGGTGGAGACATGCGCGGAAGAGGCCGAGGTCGTGGCCGTGGCTACCCAAACCAGAACTACCACAACTTTACCAGCCAACCCGACACTCGCCCTATTTGTCAGGTTTGCTCAAAACCAGGGTACACTGCCCTCATTTGCAACTATCGCTTTAACCAGGCCTTCCAAGCCCCACCACCACAATCATTCCAAGCCCATCACACCACCACCAATCCTCACTGGTACCCCGATACCGCCGCCACCCACCACTTTACCCCTGATCTCTAGCTCTAACCTCGCTCTGATACCATAGAGAATGAGGCACAAATTGAGTGGAGAATTGTATTATGCTCATTGTATTGCATTGTGCTCTAGGCACTATATATAATTACATGGAATTCAGGATCTTGTAACAAGTGTCCAAGCTAGAGAAGCCTCTAGAATAGTATGAATATCCTAAGAGATATTTGCTGGCTTTTGTACATTTGTATTGCTATTACTTGCACTGATATTTATAAAACTATTTTTTGACCAAAAAATTATATTTAAATTTTTAAGTGAACTTTTATTTCTTATTTTTTGGGCTTTTCTTAACCAGCTTTAATTTAATCAATTTTCAAATCAAAATTATTATATATACTAAAATTCCTATTGTTGACTCCCTATTACATTTCAAACTCTTCTTTCTAATGTACTAAAATTTCAAAATCATTCTACCCCCATTAAGACTTCATTTCTTTTTACTATAGTTTCATGCGCCCAGTAATGTCATTTATTTTTCTATAGTTTCACGCCAATCTATGTTGCATTTCAATCTATATCAAAGAACATAATATAAGGTGTCACATACACATTAAGTAGATAAATTAATTACATATAGAATAGGGTGAGGAGCCCAGTTGGACTGGTTTGTCCTTGGGGAAGAACCCCGAGGTCGCCTATTCGACACCCACTGGTGACGAAACCATAATATTAATTTCTCTAGAACTGTTTACAGTTCTCACCCATTCAAGGGTGCTCTAGGCTAATCCAAGTAATACTTGGGCTATCCTAAATCTTACCGGATCAAAAAAAAATTACACATAGAATAGCAAGTAGAACTTAGTTTGAATTAGACCTGTCAAAAACTGACCTAACCCGCTAACCCGACCCGACCCGCCCGATAATTTTAGGATTAAGACCCAAAAATTTGAACCCGAAACCTGAAATAAACCGAACCCGATAGAACCCGAACCCGTTGGGTTGAAACCCGAACCCGTTGGGTTGAAACCCGAAACCCGTTGGGTTGACCGATTTAGCATATTTATAAAAAAGTTGAATTTATTTTGAAACTTATAATATATTTTATTATTAAAATAAATGAAAATAATATATTATAATTAAATATTATTATTTAATTAAAATTTGATTTTAATAATCATAAGAAAAAAGGATATTTTAGACCCGCTGGTCAACCCGACCCGACCGAAAACCCGCTACAACCCGACCCGATTGACCCGTGACCCATAACGACCCGAAACCCGATTTAGCCCGAACCCAAAATGACCGAACCCGAACCCGCCCAACCCGACCCGATTGACAGGTCTAGTTTGAATATAGCAGGAAAAAAAATTTATTACATAGAAGTAGATATGTCCTTCATTCAATTTTAGATCATTATTCCCTTCAAATAACCTTAAATCTTTATTGTTTTATTTAATTAATTTATTTTAATTCTAAAAAAATGACTTTGAATAATACCAAGTATTTACTTTGAACCAATAATAATACGAACTTTAAAAATCACCAACAGCAGTACGAAATATTACGATATTAACCCAAAACAATACAAGATCATTTTCCGATAGTTTTTTCGGCAAAAATGATGATGTGGCAAACGAAAATCCTACAGGGAACTTATAAATTTTACACCTAATACCATATCACCTCTTAATGTCATGTCATAATAAGTAGAAAAAAAAGTTGGGAAATTCCTTTTGGAGCCCCTGAGTTTCCGTCTTTTCCTTTTGGTGACTTGAAAAAAAAATTATTCCTTTTGGTACCCTTTAAATTTATTATAAGTCCTTTCCATAGCCTATCTTGTCCAAAAGCAAAATTCCATCCATTTTAATTAATTTTTCCTTTAAAAGAAAAAAGAAAACGATATATTTCGGGTTCTCATTCACCGTCTCCGTCTTGTACCATCCGACTTCAGTCATTCATCCATATTCTCTCAGCCTGTCAGCCACCATCTCCATCTATTTTACTCTTGTGTTTTCCAATTTGATGTTTACTTAATTGCTAGATTAACACAATTTTTTTAGACAATTTAAACAAATTTAAACAACTTCTGAACATAACGGAACCGGCCAGATGACATGAATTGGTACCCTTATCTTCTTCCTCATGGCCATCTTCATTGGAGCCACTAGAATCGCCTTTCGATTCGACTATAAACGGAACCAGAGGACATGAATTGGGCCGAAATTTTAGCGGTTTTGATACCAAGTGTGGATCGCAAACGACACTCAATTGAAATCCGTGACTTTCAAGTTCCAATTCTCGTCGACGAGGAGATTCTCTGGCCTCAGATCCCGGTGGAAGATCCCTTGCGCGTGGTCGTAACCGACGGCGGTGATAAGTTGCTGGAAGTACCGGCGGCTGAAACCCTCGTTGAACCGGTCGCGACCGGTTCAGCGAGGGTTTCAACCGCACACCCTCTTCTCCGGACCCGAATTTCGACCTCACTGGTCTGGTACTCGGCCCAAAACTCACCGATAAGTTGGTCGCATGTCGCTAGTGATCTTGCCCTTTTGTCGAGAGAGGAACCAGAACTGAGAAATGTATGGAAATTCATGATTTTCTTTTTTTCTTTTTAAATTGTTAACGGAAATTCTCGTGAAGTGGATGGAAATTTGTGTTTAGGCTACGGAAACAACAATTTTAAAACTAGGAGGGTACCAAAAGGAATGAAAAAAAATTTGGTCACCAAAAGAAGAAGTCAATACCTTAAGGGTACGAAAAGGAATTTCCCAAAAAAGTTTAAAATCCAATCTGCAGAGAACGATTAAAATCAGCAGATCAAACTCATATCAAAAAAATAATTAAACTCATAAAAAATTGAACTCACGATTACAACTCAATTTGTTGACGCTCATTTCACTTTCTTGTTTATTACATGAATTTTTGCTATGCCTTATGCCAGTTTAGGCCTTCTTCGTCCTTACCCTAATTTCTAATTTCATATTTAATTTGTAAAATTCATATACGGTTCCCACTTCATTTCAATTAGGACTTCCAATTAGAATCTAGACATTAGGACTTTTAATTCAAGTGATTTGACTTCCTTCCCAAATTTAGATCTCTAAAAATTAAAATTTAGGGTTTTAATTTCGTAAATTTCCTCCACAAATTCCAGATCTAGAAACGAGGGTTTCATATATTTCAGGTGACGACATTAACGGCGACGAAGGCTGTTGCGGCGGTGAGGATGACGGAGGTCGGAGAGAGGGAGGGAACGAAAGAAGGGAAAGAGATCGAAAGGAGGGATATGGAGGGAGTTTGAGATTACAAAAGAGATAGAGATTACAAAAGAGAAGATAGAGAAGGGGGCGGTGCTGAGTACGGCAGAGGTAGACCACAATTGCTGAATACCAGGTCCGTTGACAACGTGAAAATCTATCATTGTTTAATATCATCCCACAACTCCTTTGTTGTATCGAAATAGGAAATTGTAGACCGAATAGAGTCATCCATAGATTGAATGATCCAACCAATTTCACACTCCACCGGTCTTCCATCGCGTCGAGATCAGTAGGCTTATCTATTGTTCCATCAATGAAACCGAGCTTGTGTTTCGCGCGAAGAGCATTCCTCAAACACAACTCCCAGTCTTGAAAATTATCACTTTTGAGAACAACAGGGCAAATCTTCATCTGTGATGGTCCAAGGGATGAAGATAGTCGTTTTGATGTCAGCATATATCGCCAAAGTTGGACGAACTAGAATCATCACCTCCGGGCATAGTGGCGACGACGTTGGTGATTTGTGGCAATAGGAGACAGTAATAAACACCAGTGGGGCGATCGAAAAAAAATTATAAATTAGGGTTTATTGTGGAGGCTCCGATTGGATGACAAAATATTTAGGACTGTTTTGATCATTATTATTAAAAAATGTCTATATATATATTAATGGAGAGTACAACTTTGGACCCAAGCCAACCTAAAACACAAAGATATAATTGTTAGGTTTAGGAAAATTCCCCTTAGGGCTTGCCATTCTCATTAGATAGAATATATAAGGATTATAAGGAGCTTGCTCCCCAAGATACAAATATAATATACATAAATATGATTCTATCTATTAACAGACCCTGCAGTCGGAGCGGGAGGTGTACGGACGGTCAAACTGTCCCGAAAATCAAGAAACAATTGACGAGGCAAACCCTTAGTAAAAATGTCAGCGTATTGATACGCGGACAGGACATGAAGGACCTGAATAGCACCGATAGCAACCTTCTCGCGGACAAAATGGATGTCCAATTCAATGTGCTTTGTCCGTTGATGCTGAACCGGATTGTTGGCAAGATACATGTCGAACCGAAATGCTAAGAAAATAGTGCAACGGGCCCAAATCTGACATAGCAAACTTAGCATATAAGAGAGAGATGAGCTGACGGTGTAGTCTATCAGAGGAAGCAGTAAGCATAATGTCATCGACATAAAGTAAAAGGTAAGCCATATCGGTGCTCCGTTTGTAGACGAACAAAGATGAATCATTACGGGCGCTAACGAAACCGATACTAAGAAGAGAATGAGCAAACCGTTGGTACCATGCCCGAGGGGCCTGTTTCAGCCCGTAAAGAGAACGCCGAAGGCAACATACTTTCTTTGGAGACACACGATCCATAAAACCGGGTGGCTGAAACATATATACAGTTTCCTGTAGATGACCATGCAAGAACACATTTTTCACGTCCAGTTGATGAATAGACCACGATTTTAACAGAGCCAGAGTGAGAACTGTGCGAATAGTGGCTGGCTTAACAACTAGACTAAAAGTCTCATCACAATCAATGCAAACCTGTTGAGATTTTCCATTTACGACGAGACGAGCTTTATGTCATATAAGAGAGCCATCAAACTTGTACTTATGACGGAAAAGCCACATACAACGGATAATATTGGCGCCCGAAGGGCGGTCCACTAGTTCCCATGTATTATTCCTAATAAGAGCCTGATATTCGTCAGTCATGGCGGCATTCCAATTAGGGTCAAGGAGGGCTTGTTTGTGGGATTTAGGAAGTGGAGAGATAGCTTGGGATTGAGAGGCAGACAGTGTGAATAATTTTTTTGGTTTGAAGATGACGCTTTTGGACCGGGTTTGGTAAGTAGACGAGGGAGGTGGGGGTGGAATTGGCGGCTGTTGAAAGGTTGCGGGTGTGGTGGCAACGGGGGTCATATGGGGGGTTGTGGCCGCGGGTGGGGATGCAGAAGCCGCGATTGCGGTATGGGGGCGGCGGCCGTGTGATAGGCGTGAAATGGTCGTGCAAATCACGGCTATGCAAAAGAGTCCTAACAATCCTAAAGACTATAGTCTTAGGGAAGTAAGGGTCGAATCCGCAGGGAGGAGATTTATCTTTCTATGTATATTTTATGTCAATTAAAGTAAAAGGGATTTTATGAATTAAACTACTATCTAGCATGCAAAAACTAATAAAGAAATTAAAGTTTGGGTTTTTATCAATTTGGAAAAACACTTAGTCAACCAGAGATCCACATTCGTATGACAAGTTGATCATAGATTCACTCAATATCGCATGCATATGGAATTCCAATTCCTTTTCAAATATCATTAATAGCACAACCAGATACTGTCAATCCTAACTAATTGAATAACCTTGAAACTATCAAGATTCAATTCAAAAGCAACATGAAGAATAGGAATATAATCAGGATACAATTCTAGCATAAAACAACCAGCTTTTATACTAGAATGCAATTTTACTCTCTTCTGCAATAGACTAGCACAACCAGATACTAGTACAATGCAGTTTGGTACTATGAAATAGAGAAACTCAACTAGTAATTTCTCTAGATGTAGCAATTGAGATTAAATAACAACAACCCTAGAAATTGCTGAAATCAATCACATAAACAATTCAAACAAAAGAGTAAAATAATTCCATGCAATAGATAAAGAGTAGAAATCTCACAACTGAAAGTCAAACGATGCTTCAAACTGTTTGACTAAGCAAAAGGGCTTAGTTCTCCATGAAAGGCTAAAAACTCAAAGTCTGAAGGAAAATATGATAATGATAGAATGAATGAGAGGTACAACTCTCAAAACCTAATATATCAAACTAGGTCTAAAACTATATCCCAAAAAATATAATATATGGGAATAATACTGATAGAAAAGGAACCAATCAAAACATAACACGTGGCGCATAAGAGATCTCGTTGATCATCAGAGGTGGCGGGCGCTGCTGGGTTGGCGGCGGTCGAGGTCAGGAACTCGGTTCAGAACTCAAGTGACACTTCGGGGGCTGTTTTGACCTTCTTTGATTTGGAATTTGGACTCGGAGTAAAAACATGAATTGTAGATCTTTGAATTATCTTTCCAATGATACCAAACTCAACTTCATTAGACCACTATAGCTCCCGAAAGAACCCTTACAAGACAGAGGTGTCGAACTAGCAACTCCACTGGATGGCCCGAATTCAAGCGTTCTTCTCCCGTTTCCATTCCTTTCACACTTGTTCACTTTAAGACATGTAAAACAACATAGAACAAGTGCAAAAACCCAAAAGTCCTAGACACTCTAATATCTTAAAGAAACTAACTAAAACTACGTAAAACAAAGGAAAAGAAACGGAAACATGCATCCTAAACACTACCTATATGCTAGCTATCAAATTCCCCCATGCTTAAACCTTGCTTGTCCTCAAGCAAGAAGTAGATACAAGTCACACCACAACATTGCAATCCATGCATCCATCTCATAATCCACAAAGCGAGTCAACATATAACTATAACTTGATCAAGACATCCTAGCATGCAATTGACTAAAGCAAAGAGCATAAACAATTCATCCATTCTAGACCTCACCAAGGTAATGTGTTTGCACTCTCACTCAAGTGTTTAAAGGTATGTGGTTCACTCAAAATCAACAATGAAAAACTAGACTACCATATGCTTGCATCAGCGTTCTAATTCTCCACCGCTGTGGACCAAACACACAACAAAAATCATGAGGTCTTTTCAAGGGTTGTAATGGGATCAAGGTAAAGAGAAATTTGGAAATGATCATATTTGGTCATGTGGTGCTAAATCCGGGGTAAAGAACTAACTAAACCCAAACCCAACACTTTTTCTTCTTATTCTTACTTTCAACTTTCCTTCACCAACTCCATACATTCATTTAAGCTCTTTTTGCTTCTTTTATAACATTTTCGCATCTTTTTCAACTCTTTTCTCTCAACAATTATGAAGACTACTTCTTTTGAAGCTCAACATTTTTTCTTTCAACACTTTTTTTCAACTTATTCTTCATCTTCATTTTTTTCTCACTTTGCACACTAGAGTTGTATTTCCTCTTTTCACCTCCCTTTCATCACACTTCCCACATACTTATTCACAATCACACAAACAAACCCACCTAAAGTCCTAAATCCTGGATGGATCAAGCTTATATAGGCTAGGAAATATTTTGTGGAGCTATCAAAATAGGCTTAAAGGCTCAAAAGAAATGGGATATCAAAACATGGATCTTGTAGGGTAGGAAGGGAAATAATAGGCTAATAAGAAACATGCCTCAATCATATTAATGTCATGCATTATAGTCAAGTAAAGCAGTCTTGAAAAAGAGTCAGAACGCAAGTTCTAGAACTAGAAATTCAAAGTGATACACTCAAGAAATAGAGAACAATTAAACAATAAAAGGCCAAAAATAATCTCACAAGGCTTAATTCTCTAGAACTTCAAAATATATCTAAAACTCAAGCTCGTCTACATGCTCAATCCTATAATCAAAGTAAAATAGCCAAAGAACATGCTCATATCATAGAAACTTCATCACTTTAAACAAGTCATGGGTTAGAATCCATACTTAACTTAGAAACACAAGAGGTCTTACACAACGGGGAAATAAGAACCTAAAATGCATTTTTTTTTGAATTTTCTCAATGCAAAACATAAAGTAAACATGCCTAATCTAATGCAACTACATGAATGCAAAGCAAGTAATTCCCTTCCCCCATGCTTAAATCTTACATTGTCCCCAATGTAAAGAAAAAGTAAAGAGAAAGAGAAAAACTTACAAACCAACTACTAATTTGGGTAAGGGAATGGTGGTGAGCAACATCAGAAGGACAGAAATCGACATCAGAGAGGTGGCGGGCTGGCGGCAGGTTGACGGCGGGCGCCGCTGGCCACTTCGTAGCCGGGGACCTTTAAAATTAATTGGCGGCGGGCGCTGCCAGTTCCGTTGCGCTCCTTTTTTGCCTACCTGCAAGTTAGTCCAACACAGAAACAAAGGAAAAACCGAAACATAAACAACTAACCTATAAAAAAAAGTACCTAGATCGGGTTGCCTCCCGACAAGCGCCTTATTTAACGTCGTGGCTTGACGTTTAGCATAAGTTGACAAGATTAGACATTGTCAATGCCCTTAACAACCTGTCAAAAGCCTGTGAACACATCTCACAAGAAGATAAGTAACACAATGATAAATTGAAAGTGAATATTATACCATTCAAAAACCGTTTCAACTTATCAAACATATGTGCCCAATTTTTATGAGATGACATATGCTCAAACAAATTCAACACAAGTGGTGATGTCAGAAAATACTTACAGTACGGGTCAAAGTATTTGTCATCATTACCACTTTCTTCAAAGATGAACTCCGTATATTTTTCATCTTCCACCTTGTGTTCTAGACTTGGTTCCTCATCTTGGAACTCCATGAGCTCTGGATTTGAGAAGGTGGGGAAACTAAAGCATGGGCTTTCAAGGCCTAGCATAGGGCTCAACATGATGGAGGGAGCCTTAACGTTGTATCATCTTGATTTTCTCCCACATTGTTGTCTACTTCATCAGAAAAGAAGTCATCATGGTCAACAAAATAATCTTCTTCCAAAACCACAGAAGGCTCAAACTCATTACTCCACTTGGGAGAAGATGATTTAGGCTCCATAGGCTCTGTAAGTATCTCTATGCCAGCACAGACTTCATTGGGCTCTGTGATAATCTGCTCAACGTGCTTTATAGGAGTGAATTCATATTGAGCATCAAATTCATCTTCATAACCCACATCAAGTGTCTTAGATTGCTCCTCAACTTGTATCTAGGTGTTTGACTCGTGATTGTTTGATTCCAATGTGATTCCACCATTCCTTTCACACAACTCAAAAGGACATGAGGTTGTGGAATGAAAATGTGAAGAACAGAACTTACATGGCTCCTTGATCAAAGTATCCATCAATGTAGATATATTCTTATTCACTGTATCTGTCAATGTAGAGATATCCCTAGTCAATTTATCCGTCCTTGTAGAGAGATCCCTCATCATATCCACAAGAGATGAATCAACCGGTTGTGCCCGTTGGGAAGATGACTCAGCATGAAAGCTCTGATAGCTCATGAAACATTAGAAATCCCAACATTCCTCGGATTCCATATATAAAAGCCTCTCATTGCTCATGTAGTTAGCCAATCCCCTTGTCTCAAAATTCATACCAAGAATAACTCCGATGTTGACTTCTCCATCACTGTATCGGACTCCCTGTGTACCAATTTTGAACACATGGTCTTGAAATCTAGAAAAATAATCATGGAAGTGTTCATCCTGCAATTGTTTACACTTGAACAAAGCCATAGATTAGTAGCACAAGTGTTATGAACCATTAGATAGGTTCACAACACCAAGATTGGCACAAAAATCACACAAAAAGATAATTATTGCCTCCCCGACAACGACGCCAATTTGATAGGCGTGAAATGGTCGTGCAAATCACGGCTATGCAAAAGAGTCCTAACAATCCTAAAGATTGTAGTCTTAGGGAAGTAAGGGTCGAATCCGCAGGGAGGAGATTTATCTTTCTATGTAAATTTTATGTCAATTAAAGTAAAAGGGATTTTATGAATTAAACTACTATCTAGCATGCAAAAACTAATAAAGTAATTAAAGTTTGAGTTTTTATCAATTTGGAAAAACACTTAGTCAACCAGAGATTCACATTTGTATGACAAGTTGATCATAGATTCACTCAATATCGCATGCATATGGAATTCCAATTCCTTTTCAAAGATAATTAATAGCACAACCAGATACTATCAATCCTAACTAATTGAATAACCCTGAAACTATCAAGATTCAATTCAAAAACAGCATGAAGAATAGGAATATAATCAGGATACAATTCTAGCATAAAACAACCAGCTTTTATACTAGAATGCAATTTAACTCTCTTCTGCAATAGACTAGCACAACCAGATACTAGTACGATGCAGTTTGCTACTATGAAATAGAGAAACTCAGCCAGTAATTTCTCTAGATCTAGCAATTGAGATTCAATAACAACAACCCTAGAAATTGCTGAAATCAATCACATAAACAATTCAAACAAGAGAGTAAAATAATTCCATGCAATAGATAAAGAGTAGAAATCTCACAACTGAAAGTCAAACGATGCTTCAAACTGTCTGACTAAGCAAAAGGGCTTAGTTCTCCATGAAAGGCTAAAAACTCAAAGTCTGAAGGAAAATATGATAATGATAGAATGAATGAGAGGTACAACTCTCAAAACCTAATATATCAAACTAGGTCTAAAACTATATCCCAAAAATATAATATATGGGAATAATACTGATAGAAAAGGAGCCAATCAAAACATAACACGTGGCGCATAAGAGATC
Source organism: Fallopia convolvulus (assembly GCA_964016875.1). Classification (NCBI taxonomy): domain Eukaryota; kingdom Viridiplantae; phylum Streptophyta; class Magnoliopsida; order Caryophyllales; family Polygonaceae; genus Fallopia; species Fallopia convolvulus. Next base: position 25,354,630 of record OZ024718.1, read on the forward strand.
TCGTTGATCATCAGAGGCGGCGGGCGCTGCTGGGTTGGCGGCGGTCACCGTCAGGAACTCGGTTCAGAACTCAAGTGACACTTCGGGGGCTGTTTTGACCTTCTTTGAGTTGGAATTTGGACTCGGAGTAAACATGAATTGTAGCTCTTTGAATTATCTTTCCAATGATACCAAACTCAACTTCATTAGACCACTATAGCTCCCGAAAGAACCCTTACAAGACAGAGGTGTCGAACCAGCAACTCCAATGGATGGCCCGAATTCAAGTGTTCTTCTCCCGTTTCCATTCCTTTCACACTTTTTCACTTTAAGACCTGTAAAACAACATAGAACAAGTGCAAAAACCCAAAAGTCCTAGACACTCTAATATCTTAAAGAAACTAACTAAAACTACCTAAAAACAAAGCAAAAGAAATGGAAACATGCATCCTAAACACTACCTATATGCTAGCTATCACCGCGGGTGGGGATGCAGCGGCCGCGGGTGGGGGTGTAGCGGCCGCGGGTGTGGTAGCCGGGGAACCGGCCGAGTGAGATGTCGTCGTACCAAAAAACCAGTGAAGGACATGGGGCAATAATTAGGAATCCGAAAAAGAATCGGAGGATGTGTGTGGCTTTTGAGAGAAGGAGAACGATTGTTCGTCAAAAATGACATGAAGAGAAATAATTATTTTGTGAGAGGAAAGATGTAGGCATTTATAACCTCGATGATTTGTCGGATATCCGAGAAAAACACAAGGTGTGGATCGAGGGGAGAGTTTGTGTGGTATTGTAGCGGAAAGGTTAGGGAAGCATAGGCATCCGAAGACGCGGAGGTCAAGATATGAAGATATTTTGTGAAAAAGGCGAAAAGTGGGTGTTTGATTTTGAATTGTAGACGATGGGAGGATATTAATAAGGTAAACCGAGGTGGTGAGGGAGTGAGGTCAGTAGGACGGAGGCACACTGGCATGAAGTAAAAGTGTGTGCATCATATTATTTATGGTTCGAATGGCACGCTCGGCTTTTCCGTTTTGAGGAGAAGTATGTGGGCAAGAAAAGCGGAAAGTTATGCCTTGAGAGGAGAAGAAGTTATGAAATTGACTATTATTAAATTCTCGTCCCATGTCACATTGAAAAATTTTAATGCGACGTTGGAATTGTGTGACAACATAGGCATGAAATTGGACGAAAATAGAAAATACTTGAGACTTGTATTTGAGAGGGAACACCCATAAGAAATGTGTAAAATCATCAAGCAAGACCAAATAATAACGAAAACCTTCCTTAGAAACAATTGGAGAAGTCCAAAGATCAGCATGCACAATGTCAAAAGGATTAAACGTAACATTAAGAGAACTAGAAAAGGGAAGCCTGAGATGTTTTCCAGCTTGACAGGAATGACATAAACGACTAATAGAGTCTTTATTGTAGGAAAAAGGTAAATAAGACTTGAGAAGTCCTAAAATGGGTCCGCTGGGGTGTCCTAGGCGTGCATGCCAGATTGGTGGAGCCATTGCAGCAAGTGAGACGACGCAACTGGGTAGAGGTCCCCGAAACTATTACATCTCAAACGACTAGTCCCCGTACGAAGATCCTTGACAGAAAAACCAAACGGGTCAAATTCAACAGAAACAGAATTATCAGTGGTGAATTTTCGTATAGAAGATCCTTGACCGCGACCCCTACCCCCGCGACCGCCGGTTTCGCGATTGTTGCGTTCGCGAGTTTGGTTCGCAGGGGGCTGAGGAGCAGCCGGTGGTTTAGGCGGCGGTGGGGCCTAAGTAGTGACGGCGAGCGCATGCGGTGCGGTAGTCGAAGCCGATCGGAGGATGCTTGTCGATCTCCTCGAGAATAAGCATAGAGCGGGCCTTGTCAAACGATGGCATTGGGGTCGATTGTTGAATGAATGTGGCAATAGAATGATCTTCAGAAGTCAGACCGGCGATGAGATGGAGAACCAGACGCCGATCATCTACAGGGGCGTCGACGGCTTCGAGTTGATCCGAGATTGATTTGAGACGCTGACAATATGCAGTGGCGTTCGGAAAAGCCTCAAGTTTGGTGTTTGTGAGTTCATGTTCAAGATGCACAACCCGAGTGCCTTTGTTGTCTTGGAAAATATTGGCCAAGCGATCCCACACTTGTTGTGCCGTAGTGTTCGGCTTGAGAATAGTAAGGAGTAGATCGGGGGAGATCGCGTCGTAGATCCATTGCAAGATGATTGCGTCAAGTTGTGTCTAAAGTTCCTCATCAACCTCAACAGGGTGTGATTTCTTTGGATCGATATGGTCGATGACCCGATGAGCTCGGGCGTTGTTCTTGAATAGTCCCGACCAAGAGTTGTACTGAGATTTTTCAAGGTCAAGAACAAGAGGAATGGAGTTGCAGATGTTGGTGACGGCAAGCGCCGAATGGAACGGCGTCTTCGCAGAAGAGGAGTTCGAGCCGTCAGCCTTGGTGCTGTCTTTCGGGTCGCCCATTGTAGCAGGGGCGGGTGGTGGGAGGAGGTCGAGAGTGCAGGGAAGGGCGGAAGCCAAGGAGTAGGGCGGCCGAGAAGGGGGATCGGCGGCGGGACACTAGCGGAGTGCTAGGGTTTCCAGAAAAAAAATTATCTTTAGGAGAGGATAATTAGGCTCGACACCATGTTAGGTTTAGGAAAATTCCTCTTAGGGGTTGACATTCTCATTAGATAGAATATATAAGGATTATAAGGAGCTTGCTCCCCAAGATACAAATATAATATACATAAATATGATTCTATCTATTAACAATAATACTAAAATACATATATATTTATATATAACTGCAATAGAAGGCTTCCGATCTTATTAATGAAGATTTAAGATGCTAGAAAGTCAGTATGTTGTATGACACTTTTGAAGTTCGTGATATACATAGTATTTTGAGGTTGTGTAATAGTTAATTCCAGGCATAAATATTGGATCTCCAAATTAAAACTCATAAGGATAGGGGTGATTTTATATATAGGCACAAGTGATGTGTTGTATGACACTTTTTGTCATCCTGTCCACAGTCCACCAATTTGTTCGAATATCTTACATCAATGTTGTAGATAATTAGAACCACTTAACTAGAATAAGGGGATCAATAAGAAAAATTAGCGACTCAAACATAATGACTAAACTTAACTTTCAAGTTAGAATACAACTTCTTTCCTCTTCTTAACAACTTCATTTATTTGAGTGCACATTTTTTATTTACTTATCCGATTTTTTGATATATATGCAAACTATTAGTGTAGACAAGTACTCGATCCAGGCCATCTCCAGTAGCTAAAACCAATATCGCTTGAAAGTTGCAAAATGTACTAGAGAAAAATGTATGCTAGAAAAGTAACATAGATTAGCATAGTTTTCAGAGATTAGAGAAAAATGTTGGGAAGAAAGTAAATAAAAAACAAATTGGGTCCATCCCACAATAATTACGCCTAGATTCTTTCTTTCTTTTTTCCCATTTTCCAGCAAAGAGAAAATTTCTTCGTAGGGAAAAAACAACCAAGGAATCATTGTCATATTATATATATTCTGCCAATTTCTGTTTATGAAATGTATTTTTTATTTAGATAATTAATAATGCAATTAAGAATTTTGCTATGTATAAAAAATGATCAAAATTGAAGGACTATGAAAAAAAATGTTAGAAAAATTACAAGTTAGAAGCTCAAATGATTATCGAATAAGCCTTCCTTACAAATTAAATATGTGTAATAATTTTTTTTAACGAGAAATGAATTTTGAAATAAAATTACAAGTTAAAGGCTCGAAATAGTATTTGTAACAACCTCAATCTTGTTGGAAGCTATACGTAGCATCATTACACCATTCTCTCTCTCCATCCACCAAACAAAATTACTCCACGTGGCGCCCACTAACTGGCCCATTTGCCTTCTCCCTCGTGTCATCCTCAACGGCCATTCTCCGTTCTGCGTAACGGCGCCGTCACAATTCCATGGAAATTCAACAGAGATACCCCGTTAGTGTTACGGAGTCTGGACCACTTCCCACCACTCGCCCTCCTTTATATCAGATCGAATCGAGACCGTCCGATCGGAATATTTTAGTCTATACTATCCTCCTCCCTGCCAAAAACTCCTTTCATTCTCCTTCAGCCCTTCCTTTTTCTAACAAAAGCCAACTTTTGGAGAAGAAGATAACAGACACAAACACAGAGGTCAGAGAGCTTCTAGAGCAGAAAGAGCGTGTGAGAAAAATGGGAAGATATATTAAGAAATGCAAAGGAATTGCTGAAATTGCGGTAGTGGAGTTACCGGAGATCGACGAGGGAGTGAGGACGAGAGAAAAAGAGCTGGTCACCGTCGGCAAGAGGATCAGGGAGGTCGGAGATGGCGAATTGGACCTCGCTTCGGGTTATGTTGAGCTCAGGAGCACTCGCCGGCGAGTGCTCATTGAGGCGACGGCCTCTGTTTCTATGGTAAGCGCCTCGCCGAGCAATGCGCCGGTGAACTCTTTTGAGGAGTCCAATTGTGCATTTGATCTGTCGCCGTTATGGTTGAGGAAAACGTCCGGTAATCATGTCGAGTACCGAGGCACAAATTTCGCTCCAGAGGTAAGAAATGAAACTTCGATTTGTACTTCTCTCTGTTTGTTTGCTTGTACTGATCGAAGTTCTGGTTCTCCGTCTCCATATTCTTTTTTATTTTTTTGGCTACGCTTTCATTCTCTCTCTCTCTCTCTCTCTCTCTTTGTCTTCCTGAACGTATGTGCATAGCGCAGGCGCAGCCGAAGAGTTCTCAGGTTGAGACTATGACGTTTTACGGAGGCGGCAGAGGGAGGTTCGCCTCTTTCATTAATTCAATGTAGTTTTTAATAATTTACAAATTCTTATTCTGCTTAATTTGTCGATTCAAGTGTGCTATTGAAAATTTTGAAGTTCGAAATTGAACGATCCTTACACATTTCGCCTGTAGTTCTCCTTTTTGTGACAAAAGTATATCTATATTTCTCACAATTTGTGTTTGCATTTCAAAATTTGCAGAATTAATACGTCGGTAGCGGAAGGAAGCAGCGGTATGGAGTCGACGGCCGGCAGACCTTGGACGGAGACGAATTCCGGAAGCGAATCAATGGTCCACGTGATGCCATCGGAATGTGAAATTGAGGATTTCTTCTCCGCCGCTGAGCAAGATCTCCAGAAACGCTTTTCTGAGAAGTAAGGTTTTCCGGTTTTTTATATTTTCAACGATAAGTTGAAATTCAGTAAAATCAATTACGGTTGATCCATGGAGTTTGCTCAAAGAATGCATTTCGTTTTTTCAGGTACAATTTCGATGCGATCAGGGGCGTTCCCTTGGAAGGTCGTTACGAGTGGGTTCCCGTCCACCATGAATGGTCTTGAATGGTGTTTTATGGCGTAGCGTTTAGGCTTGTAGCTAGTGATTGTTCAGTTTATCGGAAACTCTTATCTTAGGGTAATATATCTAGCTACTATTTTGATGTGAGTTTTTTACTCTCTTGAATGTCCTGTCATACCCCACCTGTAAATTCTCTTTGTTCTTTAATTGATCAAGGTACGAATACTAGCTAGTGACAAGAAAAAGCGTTGTGGTAAAATAAAATCCCTTGTCGGGGTTGAAAGGAATGTGAAAAAAGAGGGACAGAAATTAACAGTAGCACGCAGTTTATTGTAAAACAATTGGAAACAAAGCTTCTCTTTTTTATGAATTGTTTTGTAATTTAATAGATATAAAGAATTAAAAAGATATAAAGTAGATGAAAAAATTCAATAAAGTGAGTAAAAAATAATACGTAGATGTGGGTAATATAATAACAAAAATGTAAATATAAAAAAATATGATAAATAAAAAAATGAGAGAAATAGAAAATAGACAAATAAATAGGGATAGAAAGAGTATGTTTTAAAAAGGAAAGTTTCATTAGCTTTGCGGGTTGCAATCGGTATCTGCAATGTCGACTCTGCTTCATAAAAAAAAATCGGTATTACCATTGTGTTAATTTGGGAAATTATTTCAAAACTATTTTCTAAATTTGAATTGATAAAATCTTCTAAAATAAATCAAAATGATCAAAATTTACCTAAATTAGTATTACCATTGTGTGCCACGGGCACGTATTAGAAAAATGCAAAAAGAATATTAATGAGAATTCATTCCCGCTCAACCAAGATAGGAGTATTTCTCTAGCATAATCAGTAGCTAGGTAACCTTTTGTACGTTATTTTGCAAAGTAATTAATTTTTCCTTGCTTTTTTTTTTCAAAAGGGAGAGGGCATAGCCCTTAATATATTAAAACTGAAACATAAAGAGATTACAAAAGTCCAGCTACATCAGTAGCAAGCTAGAAAAGGAATCAGCGACATAGGTGGTGTAATAACCTTATTGAAACATAAACTACTAATTAAAGATAAATTAGCCAAGTGATCAGCCGCGACATTTGCAGAACGAAGAACATGAGCAATTTGAAAACCCAAACCAGCATTTGCCAACATCTGCTTACAATGACGAATAAGGAAATAGTCAGGGTGAGCAGTTGGCAAGCTCGAATTCAGAAGAGAGACAACAATGGAAGAGTCAGATTCAATAACCAAATGGTTAACGCCAGAAGAGATACTCTCCTTAAGACATAAAAGAGCGCCCACAATTCAGCCCTCAAAGCGGATTAATTTTCCCTTGCTATCAACTAAATAGCTAGTGACATTTTTGAGGGAATTATATTTGGAATATGCGATTTTTTGTTGCTTCTTTACGTCGTATTCCATATTTACTAGCTGTCGCGGGGTCCGAGTCTCCGAGACCCATGCCACTTTTCTATTTCCCGTCTGGCGTAAATCAAGACCGCTTCGTTAATGATTTACCCCAAAGATAAATTGAAATATGTTGTACGGAAGGACGAACTCGAAGAATAAATTTGAATTCTTCACAGCCGCCTTACCAAGGAACTAGAACCAGAGGACGAAGCGATGGACTCAGAGAGAGTATTTGAGTTCTTCACCTTCGGCATACAAGGAACCAGAACCAGAGGACGAGGACGGACTCGGAGAAAGCATTCTAGAGGAAGGAACGATGGACTGGAGGTTGAAGATGGGTCTCATGTTTTTTTTCTTCCTTTTTTCTCCGTCTTCTTCCATTAATAATGGACCTAGATCTAGATTTGCCTGAATATTTCAGATCCACATCTGGCTTCCTCCGGCATCCCCTCCTCACCATGGAGCCTCAATTGGAGAGCGACGCTCGAAGAAGAAGAAGTACGAATCTGGTTATTGAAGGCTCTATGAGGTCTAGATGACAAAACGACATCGCAATCTCGTGCTTGATCTGTAGAGGTGACGTGGCAGTCCATATTCACCCCAAACAGCCTCAACCGCTTGGGTGCAGCTTTCTCAAAACCAGAACAAGAACCAAAGAGAAGATCAGGACGGAACGACGAACTCTGAATTCTTCACTGCCGCCGGTCATCAAATAGAAAGAAGATCAAACAAAAGGAAAAAAAATAGTATTTAATAATAATAAAATTCTTTTAATAAAATTTTCTAAGTGGCGGGCTATGTGGCATAAAATAAGCTTATGTGGCAAAAGAAACGTAAAGAGTCGATCAGCGCAACTGTATAGTATGTTAAGGAAGTTTTTGCCATTTGTGTTTAAAAGACATAAAATGGTACTCCCTCCATCCCAATTTTTCCTTCCCACTTTTCTTTTAAGGCGTCCCAAAATCATCTTCCCACTTCTAAATCTTTCCATTTTCGGATATATTAAAATTACTAAAATCATCTTACTTTTTATTCAATTTACCCCAAAACCTACCCCTTTTACTCCCTTTATCATTTTTTAATATTTTTTTCCACTTTTCAATACTTTTTTCCCATTTTCCAATAATTTCTTCACTTTTACTTACTCTCTTGGGTAAATCACATATGCTGGTAACTTTTGATAACACTTACTTCCCTCCTTAAATTCAGAAAAAGGACAAAATTTGTAATTATGGAGAAAATGGGATCTCGAATCGGATTCAAGAACGTACATCACTACAGTACTCAAAGGAGAGCTTGCACCATCACACATTAATTACATGCATGGTCATGATCAATGATCATATACCATTACCATCCCTGCCGTGAAAGTTACGGACACGTGTTGGAGATTCAAAAACTAATTGATCGATCTTATTCGTAGCCCATGTGAATACGTGATTGAGATACTTTTTCACTGCCCTTTGTACAATTTCACAAGCTTTAATTCATGTCTCTCAACTCAAGTCGATCTCACGTACCGGTGATAATAATAATATGTATATTTCTAGCTAGGTTATATGCTAACAAAGTGTCATTTACTTGCCTTGTTTAAAGATGCAGCTTGGCGGCACCAAAATTAAATGTCATTGAATATAGCCAACTAGAATTTCAATCATGTCCTTATAAGATCTATGATCTAAAAATTGAAAGAATTCATTTCACATGCTTTCCCATATATATGCTGACGTACGATAGCTCAAATAAATTCAAAACTATTATGTCAAACTACCATTATTGATATACAGGCTACCTTTAATTAATTTTGTAATATAATATACAGGTTAAATCAACAAGGAATCTCACTAAAATGGCATCAACCGTATGCAGACCTTTTCCATATATAACATCAAGTGCATTGCAATTATATCACAAGTCAAGTAACCTTATGCCTCATTGTAAAAAGAAGCTAGTTATGTTTCGAACAATATTTTTTTTGCTATCTTTGGACCTATCTTCAGGAAGTGAGTTAGTTCTGTTGAAGTGAATGAGTTATGGCGCATTCTCATACGACCCACCAAATGCGTTTATTTCACACCATTTAACTATTATACAATGCCAGTAAGATCGAGAACGTCCGACAATTCTCCACGCATATTGCCACTTCCAATAAGATCGAAAAAATATTTTACTTCACACGATCCAATTCTATAATTTATATTACGTAGATATTAAAATATACGATTATCCAATAGACATCCCAAAAGACAATTGTACATATCATTAACTAGTATATATGCCAAATACATGCTCAGCACTTCCATCTTGCATTTATAGATGCCTGCAGCCTGCAGTCTTTAACTGATTCAATTAAAGCATACTGTTTTGGATAAATAAGAATGCCCCTTTTTGTTACTTTAAAGCTAGGGTAGATGGTTAAAGGATGTTGTCTAATTGTCTTCTATTGTACGATGTACGAATTTATATAAGAATCGTAAGCAATGGGTATATAAAGTGAACTGATCGCAAAAGCAATGTAATTAGATGAGAAAAATGCTTATCTCCACTTTATTAATTACAAACAAGTGATTACAATCTGGTAACTAATTAAGAGAAATGCTTATCCAAGTCATTATAAGAGAGAATTACAATGTATGAATAGAAATGTGTGGTTGGATGGTTTTACATGGCTGAAATAATACCTATTTATAGCTACAAATTAGAGATAGGTTAAAGATAAATGTCTCCTAAACATAGGCATTTGAATAGGTCGTCCTTATGATATGCAAATTGACTATTTCTTCCTTAATTAAGAATAGGTATATATTGAACGTTGAGTAATATCTGGTCGTGCTATTCCCTAGGATTTTGGGGTCTCGTTGGTGCTGCAAGATCTTTGGTTTGGAGTCAGGATCCACGAGCACGATCTTCCTGTATAAACCTAGTTGATATTTTTTGGCTCACATACACTATTATTTGTTCAAAATGCGTTTTATACAGAAAATTGTGTTAGAAATAAATATACATATATTTTCATTATTAATTAATGAAGCAAAATATATTACAATTTAAAATCTCTTATTCCTATTACGTACATCATCACCTTTTATTATTGGTTTTTGACTTTTTGTTAATTTTATGGGCTTGGTTTTTGTTAATTTTTGATTTCATTGCAGTTTTACAGAAAAAAAATACACATAACACATGTATTATAGTGTTTATGTTCTCTTATACAATAATAGCCTTTGCATATACTTAATTACAAGTGCTTTTGATGGGCAGAGATTCTGTTGCTACTTATGGAATGGCTAATATAATTCTTGCTTTACGGTATCAATAGCTTCTGACACGGAGATTCCACTGAATTACCCATCTGGTGGATAAGATCGATCAGATCAAACAATTCTTGCTTTACGGATGCTCTTGCTAATTGTTAATTTATTTGATTCCTGTGTTCCCACATTCGAGTTATGCTATCCTTAATTAATTAGCTCTCGATCGAGTACGCCTTAATCATGTTTTTAAAATAAAAAATTAATCAGAAATTTTGCCTGATAACCCTCAAGTTAAGGCAATTTCGTATGGTATCCAACAAACTTTTAAATTTCATATGGTAACCTTCACCTTTTAAACTTTTTTGCCTCATACCCCAACCGTTAATTTCAGCAAAAAAAAAGTTAAAACTTCCGTTAAAATAAAATAAATAGCTTCACAAACGTGAGGATTCCGGTGGTTTTTTTTCCTTTTGAGAAATAGTTTGGTAACAATTGGTTCTTCTAAGTTCATTGATGTTTTTATTTAGTATCTTTCCACGTCGATAACATCTTTAAAATTCGAGGTCTAATGTAGTCATTTAACACTCAAAAGACAGTTTTAACTTTTAAGGGATTCTCTGTGGATCCAAATTCACAGTAATAAAACATCTCTTATGTTAGCCTTCTAGCTGAATAGTTTGGATAAGAAAATAAATTTACATACATATGCCCAACCCAATTGTCAAAATGAATTGAAAACATGAGCATTGGTTCATAATTCCTCCTTAAATCATGATTTCATTTAACAACCATATAAGGCTCTATGATTTTTTAGTGAGACTAGATATATATAAAATGTGGATCATATGTCATGCATACATAAAAGCAAAAGAATTTGAAAAAGATGAGCTTGTACATCGAGAAACTCATGCTCAGGAGCAAACTTTAGATTTTACAATGCAGAATAGTCACCAGAAAGAGGAATTTAGACATAAATTGGCATGTATAAATTAACAAATCCAATAAGCCATAGCACTATGCCTGGATTTTATGTGATTCCCTTGTCCTAATTAACAAAAGACTAATTAATTAGAAGAGTAACTACATGACATTAAACCCTAAATCTATTCCAGGCCCTAAAATTACTGAATTTGAGAATTACAAGAATGAAATTCAGACCTCAAAAAAGCATTGGGGAACGAAATTTCATACCTTAAAAAAGCATTTTACCCTTCATCTAGTCCTCGAGCACTATCGTTGCTGTCCCAATCCACCACAACCTGAATCCACGGCCGCCCAAGTCAGCAGCCGCCGCCACCCTACTATCTACCTCCCTGAGAAAATTTCATTCAACATGGTATTCCTCTGTGCTAAATCGTTCTCCAACGACCTTTAATCAGAGAGAAAAGAGGACATCGAGAAGAGAAGCGAAAAATGTAGGCTTACACCCGGTTTAAGCGGAATATCTTACACCGAGGGAGAATATTGGATCTCGTATTGACATGTGTAAAGTTCTACTTGGTATCTAAATTGATTTTAGAAAAATGAAAAAAAAGGCAAAGAAAAGTGGAGGGAGATGGGTGGGGGGTAGGCGAGACTTTATTCAGTGTGAGCGGGAGAATAGAACAAAAAAGCGGGAAAACTGTTCATGGGGTTTTTACTTTCTTTTTACCGGAGCTGGAAAGTAATTTCCGAATTGGTTCATAGTTTCGATAGTCCGACCATAAATTATTCCTTCTCCGGTGGCAAAATAATTTCCGACCGATGTTTGTTCCTTCTCCGAGCGAGTGATCTGGCGGCTGACGCGGGGCAAACCTTTACCTACGGCGATTGGGTGGTAACGGAAAAGGTGCGTTAAATCGTATTGAAGGAGTTTAAGAACCTTGTTATCGGAATTGAAATTGACATGGAATCGATTATTTGGTTGCTGAATTTGAAGGTGTTTATTTAGCAAACTGATAGCATGCATATCAGAATTGAAATTGACCTACAATCGATTTTTTGGTTGTTGAATTTGAAGGTGTTTAGGTAGCAAACTGATAGTGTGCAATTCGTTATTTGCGACAGTGTGCATCCTGTTATGTTGTTGGTGGATATCTAGACATGCTATTATATATTGTTTTTTTTAGCAAACTAATAGTGTGCAATTTGTTATTTGCGATAATGTGCATCCCGTTATGTTGATGGAGGATGTCTAGACATGCTACAATATATATCCTGTCATACTCAAACACACATCCTGTCCTTGTGACTTTCTTATGTGTTTGTTGTCGATGATCTCAACACCAAGAAAACAAAAGCTTTCAACCAAAAAAAAGAAACACAATGCATGAAGGATTTCGGTACAAGTGCATTTATAGACAGTGTGCAATTCGTTATTTCGAAAGTGTGCAATTCGTTATTTGTACAATTTGCACTCGGATCATTTGTTAGAGTTGCATTTTCGTGACACTGTGCAATTCATTACTTGGAATGTGCATTCCGGTCATTTGATAGGGTGCATGTAGCTTATTGGAAAATGTGATCATAGATTTATTTGTTTCAAATCCTTCGCAGATTTCGCTGCAATGGACTTGGTCCTAAACGAAGATTTAGATTTGAACGAGGAATTTGTCCTAGACGAAGGTTTTGATTTGAACAAGGAAAATGTTGTCAACGAAGAGGTCGGCGACACAAGTGACCCCTCCGATGGTGTTTTGCCAGTGCCTAGAATGGGGATGTGCTTTGACGATGCAGAAGACTTTGCAAAATGGTGTCATAAATACGCATATCAGACTGGTTTTCAGTGGCATACTCGCAACTCCAAGCCGTTCGAGGAGTACAAGGGAAAATACGGGAATAAAAAGGGTCAAGAGGAAGCGGAATACCACATGATGGAGAAACTTCGATTAGGGTGTGTGAAGGCGGGGAAAGCAACGACGTATAAAAAAAGCCAAGCAACTGAGTGCCCAGTCTTTATTCATGTGAGGTACGTGGAGGATAGGTTTAAAATCAAGAGTCTGAAACTGGAACATAACCACCCGCTTAGGCCAAGTAACAACCGTTTGATGATTAACTACAAGTACATGCCAGAGCACCACAAGATGAGGATCATGACGAATGATAGAGCCGGTGTTCCAGTGACGAAGAATTTTAATTCGCTAGTTGTTGAAAATGGAGGGAATGAGAACTTACCTTACAGTAAAACAGATATGAGAAATGTGTTAAACACAAAGCGTCGAAGTTCAAGACAAAACGGCGACGCGTCGGCTTTGGAGGACTACTTCGAATCGATGGCAGCTGATGACCCAGACTTCTTCAGTGAGATCAAGAGATTCGAACGGAGCCTTACTTAATGCTTTTTGGGCAGATGCAAGATGCCGGAGTATGGCTAAGGACTTTGGTGATGTTGTGACATTTGATACGACTCACCAAACGAACAGGTATGGCATGCCGTTTGCCCCATTTATTGGTGTGAATCACCACGGGTCGTCTGTGGTGCTTGTAGGTGGATTAATACGTCACGAAGATGCCGACGCATTCACTTGGTTATTCAAGTGTTGGCTGAAGTGTATGAAAAAGGCCCCTGATGCGATCTTGACCGATCAGTGCAAAGCCATCGGTAAGGCCGTTCAAATTGTCTTCCCGAGTACTAAGCATAGACTTTGCATCTTTCATATAATGCAAAATGCATCAAGGAATTTAGGGAAGCATGGAAGGAAATGCAAGTGTATGAAAAAGGCCCCTGATGACGAAGCATTCGCTTGGTTATTCAAGTGTTGGCTGAACGTTTGCATGTTGTTCTGCACAATTCAATGAACCTTACCGAGTTTGAGGAAGCACGGAAGGAAATGGTGGAAGAATTTGGCTTGCATCACTATACCTGGATACAAGACTCCTACAAGGAACGAGAAAGGTGGGCTCTGGGGTATTGGAGGAGTTCCTTTTGGGTCGGTATGTCGTCCACACAGAGGAGTGAAGGCCTAAATTTCTATTTCAAAGGATACCTGAATGGGCACACCGGATTGAAACTATTGGTCGAGCAATACCAGTTGGCGCTCTCAGGCAAGATTGAAGAGGAAAAGATTTTAAATGCCCAATCTATGGACAAGCCTTATACTTGCAATTCAACCATATTGGTCGAAGAGGTTTTCCATAAGGCCTATACGAACAATAAATTCAAAGAAGTGAAGGAAGAGGTAAAAACACAAGCGTACTATACACTTATTACGCTGGTAGCTGCTGTAAATTCCGCATGGGGGATACGCTAAATTATATTCTTACGGTGTTAAATATTTGAATTAAAGGTAGAGGGCCTCTTACACACAAATGCAACGCAGTCGAGCGCCCATGGAGACAAAAAAACATATAAAGTTGACAAAAAAAATAGTAAAACCTGTTTGGCGGACGAAGAAGAAATCCTTTTGGACCACTATCGATAGAGGTTCTATGGAATTCAAATGTTCTTGTAATCTATTTGAATTCGCAGGCATATAATTAGAGTGATTGACATGGAACAGATTCCTTCTATTCCCGAGAAGCATGTGTTGAATCGTTGGAGGAAAAACATCGTCAGAGACTATGAGAGCATCAAAGTTAAATATTATGATCCCGGGGAAGCTCCACGGGTAAAGAGGTTCTGTGAGCTTAGTGACAAAAACCAGTACCAGTACCTGGTATATTTTTGTAATTGCACACAGATATCCGCGCAACGCTGATTCGCGCGAATTGCCGTTGCGCCGAAGGGACAATTCCGGAATAAAAAATATAAAAAAGAGGGTTTCGGGAGCGTGGGGCCAAGAGTCAAGCAACCGCGTTGCGCGCGAAATGGTGTTGCGCGCGCAACACCGTTTCGTGCATGCGCGCAACAGCGTTGCGCGCAATCCAACGGCAAATGTGTCGTTGGACTGGCGCGAGGCCTCGTTGCGCGGATTTCAACGGTTAAAAAAAACGGTCGAATTGTCCCTATAAATACCCATTTCGATTCTCATATTTGGGGCATACCTTCATTCGAACATCATTGCTTAAAAATGTCGTCAAGAGAAGAAGATACGTCATCGAGCGATTATCATCCCGAGAAGGAAGATTCATCGTCAATCGATAGTTTCATTGCTGAGGATGAGGAAGGTGTACCGGAAGAAGACTACGGAACCGATTCCGATGCATCAAGTGAGCCAGAACAGGTATTTTTCAAAGAAACCATAATATTATGTTTTTAGGATAAAAACCTCAAATTCAAATATTCTATCTAGGCTTTTTTTCCATTTACGAACGTAGTATATTGAAAGTTAGGATAGTGTAATTTATAATATTTTTTTTACATTTTGAAATCATAGGTTGTCGTAATAGATTTTTCTATTGCTTTCCACTATGATGGGTTGTGGAGTGATCGAAGAGAAATGCTTGATTGGGCTTGACAAACTGCAATTTTGAAGAATTTTGTACTAGTCATAAAAACATCAAATCCAAACAGGGTCATACTCACTTGTGACCTAGCCGGTAGATATAGATGTGGAAAGAGGGTGTTGCCCGGACCGGAAAATAGGAGCATTTATAAGCCACTTACCGATACTCCGACCAAGAAGTGTGGATGTCCGTTTGAATTGAATGGGGTCCACCTCAAGGAAAAAAATGGATGGGTCTTAACGGTAATGTGCGGACAACACAATCATCGCCTCCCCACTAGTTTATTAGCTCATCCATATGCGGGCTGATTGACAGCTGAGCAGAAGGAGTTTGTGAAAGAGAAGTTCCTATATCTAGCCACCCCGAAGATGGTACTTCAAGAGTTGAGGTCAAGGTACCCGGGAAATGTGACCTCAATTAGACGAATCTACAATATGAGGGAGAAGTTACTGCTTGAGGATTGCGGAAAATTGACGGTGACACAATGGTCTTTAAAGTTCTTAAAAGACCGAGGATACATTGTCCATCCAAGACGAGTAAGGGGTTCTGATGTTATGAATGCCTTGTTTTTTGTGCACCCCACGAATCTGCGCATGCTGAAGATGTTTCCCTATGTCGTCATTATGAACTCCTTATACAAGACAAATAGGTATGTAATTTTTATCTGTAATCGACTTGATTAGTATGTTTCCAGTATAAATGTTTAAAACAACTTGTTGTGCTAGGTACGCCATGCCTTTATTGGAGATGGTTGGCTTCACTTGCACCGGAAATACATTCAGCATCGGGTTGGCATTTATTTCAAACGAAGATGTCGGTAGTTATAGGTGGGTGTTAACTCAATTGAAAGGCGTGGACGACGAGCTTGGAGTCCAGGTCAATGCAATCATGACAGATCGCGAGCAGGCTCTAATCAAGGCGATAAGTCAAGTTTTCGGGGACGGAGTCCAACATTTGTTGTGTTGGGTGCACATCAGACACAAAATTCTGGCGTACGGCCTAAAGGTGTTTGCGAACGCTGAAAAACCACATGAGTTGTCACGCGGGTTTGCAAACGCTTGTTGGGTGCTCTTTTCGTCCACCACAGAGGCGACATTTGAAGAAAGGTATGTAGAATTGAAGAGAAGATGGCGACCGACGCTTATTGCATGCGTGGAGAAGGTGTGGCTTAATCCATTCAAGAAGAACATAGTTCGTGCTTGGACCGATCATACACTCCACTTTCAGACGAGAACCACCAATACGTAATTTCATTTTTAGGATTTGAATAAAGTTTGAATATTAGAAAGTGTATTCGTTCAATATTTAAACTTTGACATGTGTTTTTTAGGGTCAAAGGGATGCACGCTGTGCTTCAACACCGTGATACTAAGGATTCACATCCAGATGCAATCTCAAACCAACACTTTGAGGACAGCCATTGAGAGGACCAGAATACAGAAACCAACAAAATATAGACTAATGCCGGAAAAGTTCAGAGCGTTGTTTCGTCCTATATGCGGACGCGTTTCAAGGCAATGCCTAGGTAAGTTGTTGGACATGTATTATGATATAGCAATTGAGTTGACGCAGGGTACACCCGAGATGGAGAGCCATGACTACTTTTGGAGGGAATGTCACGGTCTTCCATGCAAGCATCGAGTTGCACACGCTATCATAACTAAAGTACCCATCGATCTGGAGGAGATACATCCTTTTTGGAAACAAATAGAATGGGATGAACTTAGCAATGACAACGATCTTGCCCTTGCCTGCGTACCCTTGACCATCCAAGACCCAACGTGGGACGAAATGGTGGCTCTATGAAATAGAGGTAAGATGTGTAGAGACCAGTATTTGCAGATCACATCAGCGTTCAAAGATTCAAAGCATCCTGAAGTCACAAACTTTATTGAGCCGATACCTTACGAGACGCCAGATGGAGCCAACAAGGATTCAACCACCCGGGAAAAAACACACCTTGAGCACGTAATGGAAGAGTACGAGAGGGAGCAACAAAGACGGAAAGAAACGACAGTCGGAGCAAAGAAAATACATCGGCGCCATCCCGACCACGCGGACGACCTAAAGGATCTAGGAATAAGAAACAGACCGGAATTGGAGTTGATACGCCTCCGGTTGCGACCGCGCCTGTTAGCACCGCTACCCCCGCCGCTGGAAGCCACCGTGGCCCCCCAACGAGCGTCAAATGGTGCGGGGTTAACTTTGGCATCGGTAATGTGGACAGTTTTGTATTTCCGTTCATTGATGATGCTAGAGACGTGATGGGAGACGGTCATTGTGGTTTTCGGTCACTTGCTTGCATATTGGGGAGGCAAGAGGATGAGTATTACAATATTCGATGGGAGCTTCAGGCAGAATTGATGCGAAACAGAGATATGTATGAAGTCTTGTTCACTAGGGACCTTACATCATTTCCTGAGTTCTTGGAGCAGATCGGTCATGTGGAGTCTCCTTGCTCGAACGAATACTGGCTAGATATGCCGCTACACGGCCTTGTGTTTTCTACTTTTTATCAAGTGCCACTTGTGTTCTTATCGAGGGATTGAGGCTCACACACGTGTTTACCGTTGGGGATTTTTGATATCAATCAAGGACATGGGATACCGCCGTCAGTCGTTGCTATCGCCCACGCTGGTCAACGGGACCACTTCATACCGGTGAGAAATTTGTAATCACTTTTTTTAAGTTGTTTGTTTTTGTACATCTTGCTTGCGTATATTTGAAAAAACATTTCTTTTCAGGTATGGCTTACGGGGAACGCGCCTATCCCCCCACCTCCTCATGCATGGCGTCAATTTCACAACCCTAGCGCCGACTACTGGCTCGAGGCTCTTACCCCGAGGATTGACCATTGGAAGGATTGCCGAAGAAACATTTCTTTTCAGGTATGGCTTAGGACAGTCTTGTGGCAAGAGGGATTGTTATGGGATATATGTACTTTATTAAGAAGAACATGTTTTCATATTTCATGTATTTTGTGCCCCGTTTAGGGGATTTATGAACTTTTTAAAGATGTTTCGATGTAAGTGGGTCGAGCTTTCCCCTATTTGATGACTACTAAGCTCAATTTATCTTAATTTTAATAAAAAACCCCCTAGAGGGGACGAAGAGCATTGTCATGTCTTACTCGTTTGAATTTTTACCTCTAATGTAAAGAGAATGAATCTTGTCGAAGTGGGATGAATTTCAAACTCATGCATGTCAGACTAGGTTTGCGAATCTTGTTGATGAATCTTGTTGATGTCAGACTAGATCCTTAGTGAAATCCCTAGATGACATATCAATGCTCACACTAGTTTCCAACCCCTTGCCCTTTTTGGCTTTAAGAGCCACTGCCGAGGCTCTAGCACTAGCAGATCTAGTTTTAGGACGAAAGGGAGGAGGTATTTCTATCTCTTCGTCCTTGAGCAACTCAGAGTCATCTCCAAAGAGGTCTTTTTCCAGATTTTTCTTAACAGACTCACCATAAATGGGTTTCTTAGAAACCAAGATGGGATCAGAGGGAGTACCTTCTTCAGAGTTGTCTGTTGATTCCTTTCGAGAGGGATCCTTGTCAGCCACCTTGTCAGCATTCTCAGCATCAGCATCAAGGTCAATGACTTTAGAGGAGTCATTGACAGCCTTTCCTTGAGGAGATAGTCGTTGGTTCTCCTTTTCAGCAGCCTCTTCTTCTTTCTCTTCTCCAAACGACCCGACTACAGTCTCTGTTTCCTCAAACTCCATTGACCCCATAATCGGAGTCTTCGCTCTCTCTTCCTCTACAATCTCTGGGTTTGGGGATTTGGGTAAGGAGGATTCAGCAGTTTCGGGAAAAACCATTGGTTGCGCCGTTTGGCGCGTTTTTCCAGACTCTGGTGAAGTGGTTAGGGTTTCAGTTTCGATTTGAGGAAGGAGATTTTGGGGTTTTTCGGTGGTAACGGGTGATGAGGGAGTTGATTTTGGAAGAGAAGGGCTTGGATCTTGGTTCTGTGGAGGAATGAGGTTTTGGGATGGAGGTTCCATGGCGGTTGGAGGGACAGTGGAGGAAGATGATTCTCCAGATAAAAGGGCTCGAAGAAAATCATCGCTAAAGAGGCCGAGAATTTTCTTCTTTGCCGATTTAGGACTGACGATTTTGGTCTTGGGAGAAGCAGGGATGTCGGAGTTGGATGGAGACGCCATTGGAGAAGGATGAAGGTTTGAGGGTTTTGGGTTCGAGAGAGAGAGAGTGGAAGTCGAGAGAGAGAGAGAGAAGGATTTTAGAAGAGCGTACCTTTTTAGTTTGACGGTTGAGGCATAATAAAGGAATCCACTTCCATCATTAAGGAAGTTGTCAAATCACAAGATCTTCTCTTTCCTCCCTTTTGAAGTACACTTTCCAATTTCAAAAGATACTGTTAAGCCATGATCTTTTTCTCGCGCCAGAAATTGCAGTCACTGACCTTAACCACGTCGGCGACTTCTACCACAAAACTGCTTCTTTCGTATATCCGTGACTTTTGTCCACTCATGACTTACTCTTTTAAGAGCTTACTTGGTGATGGGTTTGCACAGGGGTGCCAAAGCGAACCAAGTAAAATTTTATTTTTGAGGATTTGTCGATCATGATGATAAGTCTTCGTTAAGTAAAGATAATAAAAAAAATGGGCTCATAGAGACTTTCATACATGATAGGTTAGGGACTGGTTTTAGAATCAACTATCATTTGGGCTTATAAAGAGGGTCAAGATCATCAAGTTGATTCTTTTGGGCCAAAACAGAGAGCTCAAAAAGGTTGCACATATACAGAATATGATGAAAGTCATCGACATTCAAATGCATGGGTTTCCTAAATATGATGTCTATCAAGTATGTTTAAGAATTATACCATAAAAGCATGATTTCAAGACTTATGTATAGCAATCAATTCTAGCCAATCATTGAGGGAATTCATGTAGGGAAACAGATCATTGAAGAGAGATCATACCTAATTCCATGCGGAGTTGTTCAAAAGGTTCACGATTCAAGGCCTTTGTGAAGATGTCCGCTCTTTGATCACTTGTTCTATAGAATTCCATAGTGACCATGCCCTTTTCCACACAATCTCGAAGAAAGTGATGCCTTATCTCAATGTGTTTTGTCTTTGAATGTTGCACCGGATTCTTTGAGATGTTGATTGCACTGGTGTTGTCACATAGTATGGGCACTGACTCACATTTTACACCATAGTCACTGACTTGTTGCTTGATCCACAAAAGTTGTGAACAACATGCTGCAGCTGCAATATACTCTGCTTCCGCCGTTGATAGAGCCACTGAATTTGGCTTTCTAGATCCCCATGACACAAGACAAGGCCCAAGAAATTGAGCCATTCCTGAAGTGCTTTTTCTATCAACACGATTTCCCGCAAAATCAGCATCTGTGTATCCGACAAGCTCAAAATCAAATCCTCTTGGATACCATAAACACAGATTGTCAGTCCCCTTAAGATACCGAATGATTCTTTTAACAGCTTTCAAGTGGGACTCTCTTGGATCGGCTTGAAACCTAGCACATAGACAGACTCCAAACACAATATCTGGTCGGCTTGCAGTGAGATAGAGCAATGAACCAATCATACCCCGATACATAGTAGCATTGACTTCTGGATCTTTATCATCTTTTCCAAGTGAGGTAGTCGGCGACATGGGAGTGTCAAACGGTTTAGCATTCTCCAGACCGAACTTCTTAACACATTATCTAAGATACTTTTGTTGATGAACTCGTGTCCCATCCTCACTTTGAACAACTTGAAGTCCTAAGAAGAACTTGAGTTCGCCGACCATACTCATTTCAAACTCACTGGACATGAGGTCAGCGAACTTCTTAACCAGCTTATCATTTGTTGAGCCAAAGATGATGTCATCGACATAGACCTGAACGACAAGTGTGTGTCCTCTCTCCTTCAGCAAGAAGAGAGTCTTGTCTACTTCACCACGAACATACCCATGTTGAATCAAGAACTGAGACAACCGATCATACCAAGCACGTGGGGCTTGCTTTAATCCATAGAGTGCTTTGTCCAGTTTGTAGACGTGATCCGGGTGGGTGACATCTTCAAAACCCGGAGTTTGTTCAACATACACTTCTTCCTTTAAAAATCCATTCAAGAATGCAGTCTTGACATCCATTTGTTGTAACTTGAAACCATGATGAGCAGAATAGGCAATGAGCAATCGAATAGCCTCAAGACGAGCTACTGGAGCAAACGTTTCATCATAGTCAATGCCCTCCTGCTGATTGTATCCCTTAACTACTAGCCTTGCTTTATTTCTGACCACATTTCCTTCATCATCCAGCTTGTTTCTGAACACCCATCGTGTTCCAATCACTGATCTGTCTTTCGGCCTTGGAACCAAATGCCACACCTTATTCCTTTCAAACTAATGAAGTTCCTCTTGCATGGCACTGACCCAATCCGAATCTTTCAATGCTTGTTCAACATTTTTAGGTTCCAACATTGAGATGAAAGCATTGAAAGCAAAGAAATTGTTCAAAGAAGATCTGGTTTGCACACCCTTTGAGAAATCAGTGAGGATGTTGGTGACAGGATGAGCACTTTTCTGTTGATAATTTCGGATCTGTATTTCTGTGAGGTCGCTGACTTGAGTCTGAGGCGTCTTCTCTGAATCTTCTTCTGAGTTCTCCACGCTTGAGCTTCTTTCAGGAGTTTTCTCATTATCAGACTCACTGTCGCTTGAATTTTGACTTTGACTCCTTCCCCCTGTATTGTCTGAGTCGGTGACTTCAGAATTGTCACTGACTGTTGATTCTTTTGTGGAAACTGGAAGAGAGTCGTCTTGAACCAGATTGTATCCTTGATCACCATCATCAAGATCCTCAATCATCGATCCTCCCATAGTGTTCTCATCAAACACCACATGAACACTTTCTTCAATCCTCCTTGTCCTTTTGTTGAACACTTTGTAAGCTTTGCTATGAGGAGAATATCCTACAAAAGTGCCAACATCACTTCTTGGATCAAATTTTCCCAAACTATCTTTGCCGTTGTTGTGAACATAGCATTTACATCCAAAGGTGCGCAAGTGGGCGACACTGGGCTTAATTCCTCTAAGCAATTCATATGGAGTTTTTCCAAGAAGTGGTCGAAGCATAGCTCTATTCATCACATAGCAAGATGTATTTATGGCTTCACCCCAGAAATTCCTTGGAAGACCACTTGAGATAAGCATGGTTCTTGACATGTTTTCCAAGGCACGATTCTTTCTCTCAACCACGCCATTTTGTTGAGGAGTTCTTAGCGCTGAGAAGTTGTGACTTATGCCATTTTTCTTGCAAAAGGATAGAAACTCAGAGTTGTCAAATTCTGTTCCATGATCTGATCTAACTGACACTAGAGAAACTCCAAGCTTTTTCTCAACCACCTTCACCCATGCTTCGAATTCTTCAAAGACCTGATCTTTAGAAGATAGAAAAATAGTCCAAGTATACCGTGAAAAGTCATCAACAATGACAAAAATATAGCTATTTCCCCCTCGACTTTGGACTCGCATGGGACCACATAAATCAATATGAATGAGCTCTAAAGGTTTAGTGGTACTTACTTCCTTTTTGGATTTGAATGATGATTTTACTTGCTTACCTCTCACACAAGTTTCACAAACCTCATGCTTGTTTGAATCAATCTTGGGCAGTCCTCTAACCAGTTCTTGCTTATGAAGTTTGTCAAGAAGTTGAAAGCTTGCATGACCAAACCTTTTGTGCCAGAGGTCGGCGACATCTGAAACTGTTCTAAGACACAGTTTTTCTTCAGGCTCAAAACAGGGGTCCACCTTATATAGATTGTTTTCACATACCCCTTTCAGAAGAATTTTGCCTGAGCTAATCTCTTGTACCTGACACCCAATCTTATCAAAGACAACTTGATATTTTCCATTAGCACAGATTTGGGAGACACTCAGTAACTTGAAACTAAGATTATCAACTAGATTCACATTGTCTATGGTTAGCTTATCAAAGAATCTTACCGTACCAATACCAGAGATACCACCTTTACTGTTGTTGTCGAAGGTAATCT
This sequence comes from Fallopia convolvulus, assembly GCA_964016875.1. Lineage (NCBI taxonomy): Eukaryota > Viridiplantae > Streptophyta > Magnoliopsida > Caryophyllales > Polygonaceae > Fallopia > Fallopia convolvulus. Next base: position 25,378,012 of record OZ024718.1, read on the forward strand.
TACCTCCCTTGTATTCTTGAAGTGAGATGAAATCCCTGGGGTTTCCCGACATATGAGTTGAGCATGCACTATCAATAAATCAGGGCTCTTGGTCACCCACTTCAAGCTGCATTGAAAAGATTAGTTCTTACGAACCTAGAGTTGTTTGAGTCCTTTGGGTTTGGCAACATAAACAGTCTTTGAACAACATTTGTCACAACTGGCACACACAGACTCTGGAGGACAGTCAGTGACAGTGGATATGTCATGACTAGCACTCTGAGTCTGTGACCTTGCATTTTCATCATCTCTTGCTTTCTTGTGACAATCATGTTGATAGTGACCAGGTTTGCCACAATACCAACATGTTCTATGAGACTTTAGGGCAACATATTTGCTATAGCCCGGATAGATGGGTTTGTTGTTGATGCGAGATTGAAAATCAATTTGTGACGGAGTTGAGTTCTGGACTTGTTTTTGCCATATGTTGTGCACTTTTTGATCAGGATACCACTGTTGCTTCCCTTTGTCAGGCTTAGCCACCACGTACATGTGTAGAACAACTTGCATTGTCACTATACATAGGGGTTTTACCTTTAGACATAAGGGGAGCAACCTTGGTACCCTGAGTATTGGGTGCACGAACAAAACCAATTCCAGATCTGTCTACCTCCTTCACAAACTTCTTCTTATAGTCATTTCTGACCTCTTGAGCCTTTTCAACAACATACTCATCCAGCCATTTCTTTCTTTTAGTCTCATCATCAGCTTTTAGATCATCAAGTTCTTTAGATAACTTAGCATTTCCTAGCCTAAGCATAAGTCTTTCACCTTCTAGGTCAGTGACTTGTTTTTCCAGGTTATTGACTTGCTTTTGCAAGTCAGTGACTTGGTTCTTTGAATTTGAGCATAATTCACAAGTTACTGATTTAGGAGATGAAGTCTTTTCAAGTTCAATTGATTTAGAGGACCAGAGTTTGTTATCATCGAAGAGATTGGAGATTGTTTCTTCATTTTCCTCTAATTTTTCTCTTAACTCAGTGACTTGAGTTCCAAGCTTTTCGATGATAGCAACCAGCTGTTCTCTAGATTTTTTGGCTAAAAGTGAAGTAAGTTCAGAGTCGTTTACCTCTTGGGAAGATTTATCTTCAATGGCCATGCAACATTTCCCTCTTGCTGGCGCCACCTCATCATCATCGTCAGACATGTCCCAAGTTGCCATCATGCCTTTACCAGCTTCACCACTTTTTCTTCTTGGACAATGTTTGGCAAAGTGTCCTTTACCCTGACATTGATAGCAAATGACATCCTTCATATCCTTCCCTTCTTTAGTTGGTTCTGGAGTCTTCAAGGGAGCCTTGTTTCGAATCCACAGTCTTTTCATGGCTTTAGAGATGAGAGCCACATCTTCATCTACTCCATCAGTGTCATCGTCTCCCTGAGCCAAGTCAAAGGCTCTTTCAACTTTGAGAGCAATGTTTTTTACTTTCTCCGAGTCGAGTCTTTCAACTCTTCTTTGTTGAATGCCTCCATACATGGTAAGTTGTCCTACAAGGTCCTCCAGGGTCAGTGACTTGGTCTCCTTTTGAGTAAGAAGAGACGCAGCAATACTATCCCAATTCTTGTTCAACCCTGAGATCAACTTGTTTGTGAGTTTCCATTAAGGAATCTTCTCACCAAGAAACTCTAGTTGATTCACAATCGTCTGGAATCTGGAATGATAATCACGAAGAGATTCTCCTTTTGCTTGGAAAATATTGTCATATTCTGCTTCAAGACTGATAATTCTGTCCTTCTTTACATCATCGTTGCCTTGATGAAGTCTCTTAAGAGCATCCCAGATTTCTTTTGCCGTCTTGTATCCGATGACCTTTTTGAGGTCACCATCAGTGAGAGCATGATGAAGCACTTTCTTTGCTCTAGCTTTTTTCTCGAGCTTCTTGAAATCAACATCATCGTACTCGGCTGTGGTCTTTTCAGTCTTTCCATCTTTTCCAAGAAAAGTTTCTGGACCTAGTTCAATCACTTTCCAAAGCTGACCATCAAGCGAGCAGATATGGGTCTTCATCTGTTCAACCCACCAGTTATACTCTCCAACCTTGAGGATTGGAGGCTTCCAGAAAGAGTCATTCACAGAGGTGTTGGTGGACGTCATTTTCCTGCAATAATAGTACTAAAACACAATATAGAGCATATGCTCTGATACCAATTGAAGGATCGTTAGTACTAGGACGAGTCGGCGACTCCTACGAAGTCGTCGACTTTGAGTAATAAAGCAGCGGAATAATCACACAGTAAAATAAACGTTTACCAACAGTCACTGACAAGCGATGTATAGTGGAAACTCTTCGTAAACCAACTAGTTTACTTAGAGAAAAACCACTCCCTTCCAAGTTTATCACTTGGTCGGATTTCAAGAGTCCTTAGACTCGCTCTATTGATTTCTTGAGTGATTACAAAGCTCTCCCGTGTACAAGAATGAATCCCACACCCTTGAACCACGCTCTACCTTTGCACTCACACTCTCAATCTCACGCTATGCCTAAGATCTCTTGACTCACCACTTGTATGAATCTCTCGCACAAGTCTGCTCTTCCTTTCTTACACACGATTATCAAATTATGCACAGACGCTTTCCATTAGTCTAAAACACAAGAGTATTTAAACTAAGGTAAGAGAGATCTCATGAATATTATTTTCCATTCGATTAGGAAAACAATATTCACTCAATCGTTTACAAATCTTTCCAAATATATAATCATACGCACACTAAAATATTCTAGGAGAATCAAATTATCTTCATCTTGATTTTAGCATTCTTTTGATGATCTTCTCCTAAAATAAATCAACACAACTGTCTTCAGTTGAACGCGCATGATCTGTGCGTTCCTTCCATAAATTGCTTCGCCAGCTGCTCATGTCAGTGACTTTGCAAAGTCGCCGACTTGACTTGCAAACATAGGGTCACTGACTCTGGAACCATCAAAACTCAAACTTCCGTCTTCTAACATGTTAGCATGACTTCCTTATAGTGCATCATTATGTATGTTAGCATAACTAAATCGATATTGTGCATTTGTCGATTTTGGGTTTAATGGATTTCTCGCAAGTGTGCAATTCTCTATATGCGACAGTGTGCATTAGTTATTGTACATTATAAATTATATATCCTCTCATATTGAAACCCAAATCCTGTCAATATGACTTCCTTATAGTGCATCAATGGACATGTGTTTGTTTTATATGATCTCAACACAAAATAACTAAAGCTTTCAAACGAACAGTCCAGACAGATAACGATCCATTTTGTAGTTCTTATTCGAAATTGATATTGTGCATTTCTCGATTTTGGTAATAGCGGATTTAGCGCAAGTGTGCAATTCGTTATATGCGACAATGTGCAATAGTGCAACATTGGTCATGTGTTTGTTTTAGATGAACTCAACACAAAATAACTAAAGCTTTCAAACAAACAAATGAACGTTTTGCAAACTGAAATTCATTCATACGTGGCTAACCTAAATACATCAGATGGAAATTAAAGGAATAAAACATTAAACATAGAAGAGACCTACTTGCCAACAAATGCATACAATATTACCAAGTGTGCAATTCGTTAGCGCAAGTGTGCAATTCGTTATATTAGGTACGCTTCGACCTCTTGGCCATTCTTTGGTACTCTGCCCGAGCGTACCCAGCCGCCAGAGGCACAACATGAGGTGCGGTCGAAGTCGAAGCTGGTCTCTTCCCTCTTACGTTCATGAGACGTCGACGGATGTCGACCATCTCTGTCCTAATTTCCTCATGGCGGAGCTCCTCCCTGAAGAGTCGCTCGAAACTCTCGTCCATCCGCAGTCGGTTAGGGTATCACCGAGCGACCTCCTTCCTACCGCCGGATGTTTCAGCAGCCATCTTAGAACCAGATGGACCTCCCTCAATGCCTAGTGCATCGCAAGCAACTGGTACACTGTGAGGACCGGTTCCGGACGCGGCGCGTCCTCATCGTCACGAACGATGGACATGTCTACTGCTGGGAGCGCCATGACGCTCTTCCCCGAGTGGACTGTCATCCTCAGTTACGGGATCCTGCTGCATGATTTCGTTGTTTCTTTCCTCCTCGAATATCCTAGTGAAGGAAGGAGAGTGGCCCACTTCGATGAGGCAAGCCGGCAAGCATTGGCTTCCCAACGAGCTCCGCCGTATAAAGTTGCGTATGAACATCCGTATTTCCACCAAAACCCGAGCGAGTTGGGGGCTGTGGTTGTTTGTGTTAGAAGCCATTGGAAACGGGTTGAAGATGTTGAAGTTTTTTGTGTTTGTGTTGAGAATTCTTGTAAATTTTCTTGTTGATCGAGTGAGAACATATATACGTTAGGAGCAACAACTTATTTATAGGGACGTTGGTCATTTTTTCCCGCCAATCACATTTTCATTTCCCTCCAAAAAGGGCGTAATTCTATAAATTGGGATGAAGAGTTTTTTCCCCATCAAGAATGAACAATTATGTTTATAAAAAAAAATTGGGATAAGTACTTGTGATTTGACATTACCCACTTCTAGCCGTAATACTATAAGCCTATAACCTATAAACATGATTACATTCATTTTTTATTTTTTTGGTCTAAAAAAATCCGAAATAACTTATTTACTTGTAACTTGTAAGTAAAAACACTTTGAATTGTTTATGGTAGACGGATGGAGTCTTGTACATAAGTGCTAGCGTTTAATTATTAACTTTTCCAAGGGTCCTTCCCATTTTGCGACATTGTGCATTCGGTTATTTTGATGGAAGACATACAAAGATGATATATTACATTTCCTGTCATAATGAAAATAGAATCATGTCATGATGTCTTCCTTATATATGTGAATCACTGGTCATGTATTTGTTTGAGATAATGTCAACAATATAAACTACAACTTTCAAACTCACAAAACAAACACTATGCAATCCATTGGAAGGACTTTTAGTTATTAGTGAACATTGATATTTTCCTTAATTGCGATTTTTGTATGAGTGCATTTCGCGCAAGTGTGCAATACGTTATTTATACAGTGTGCAATTCTTGATTTTTGGTGGAGTTCCATGAGCGAAAGTGTGCAATTCGTTTGTACGAATGTGCATCATCACAAATACATTACATACCATAGTTCATCACAACAAAATTACAAACCATTACCATATATCGTTCTTCATAAATACATTACATACCATATATAGTTAATCACAACAACTTTACAAACACTAGTACTACACGCCTGGATCTAGACGTGGGGGAATCATGTGTTGGGCGTCCAATTTCGCCTTCTCGTCAGCCTCATTCATACCTCATTCCGCCATTACCTCAATGCGCCCAAGCGTTTGTAGTAGTCCAAGAACGTTCTGCGTGCATTCTTTGCAACCTGTACTTTTGTCTTGGCTTCCTTCAATAGGGACTTTGCAATCCGGAGCTGGTAGCGTAACTTCGAGGCCCTCTGAACAGATTGTCATACCTACCGAGGGGAGTTTCTGGCATTTTTCTTTGGATTCCTCTGGTCCGGAACTACCGAAAACCAATTCTTGTATTCGGGTGAGCCGTTCTTTCATCGTTTTGGGATTTTCTTGTTCCTCATATTCAGTGGAATCACTGGGAATTTCAACAGGGCTTGCAGCGGCTCCACTGCCTGATTGCAAATTCAAACATCATACACAATTAAGTATTAGGGTGAATTTCACAAAACCACCCGCCAATTATAGGTTTGTGCAGAAAACCACCCGTAAAAACTAAAATTGCAGCAAAGCACCCATAAAAAAGTTCCGTTTGCACAAAACCACCCGCCAATTAATCTCGTTACATCTCCCGTTAAGTAGCAAGCAAAGTACAAAATTGCCCCTTATCTAATTCACATATCTCAAAATCAAGCAATCACCAGTTCATCAACATTAAAAACTCAAAAGGAATCACAAATCAACAATCTCAATCTCTATAAAATTCAAACAAAGCAAAATCCACAAGCCTAGTATCATAATCAAAACTCCAATATATACTTCCAATCACATCAAATTCAAATCAACCCTAGAAAAGTCACAAATAAAATCAACCCTAGCAAAATCCAGATTCCTAAAATGTCCAAATAATCAGACGGTAAAAAACCCCAAAACGAGGATGACTAAGGTATCAAAGAAGAGCTACAAGAATAGGAAGTGATTACAAACGGTGGCGGCTTGGAGCGGGGGCGGCTTGGAGCGGGGGCGATCATCCGAGGCAACAAGAGCTTTGCCCAGATCTAGATGTAGCCTTCTAGATCCGAGAAATTTCTAGATCTAGATCTAGCCTTCTAGATCTGACAAACTTCTAGATCCGGATCCAAAAAACTCTAGAGCGCCACCCAAATCTAGATCGACAATAGGGTCCATGCCCGGGGAACGGCTTGCGGTCGGCGGTAGTCGGCGGCAGTCGACGGCGGTTGACAGCAAAAGCTTCGAAGATGATCATATATAGCATTTTGGGTAGTAAATAGTAATGATTATTGCTTGTTGAATCTTGTCTCCATGTGAAATAGATTGGTATTAATCCTTAGATTATTGGCTAGCCTATGATCGTACACTTGATTTAGAGATAGAAGATGACAAATTAATTGTGAAGGGTGGTGAACACCTGATTGAAAGTGCAATATCCAATTATCAATTGTTAAAATAGGTTTTGTTGAGATATATGACATATATAAGGGGCAATTTTGAAATTTCAAGTGGTACATAACGGGGGATATAACGTGATATGGCTTTGGATGGTTTTGTGTAAACGGAACTTTTTTACGGATGGTTTTATGTAATTTCAATTTTTATGGGTGTTTTGTGCACAAACCTATAATCAGCGGGTGGTTTTGTGAAATTCACCCTAAGTATTACTAGTTGGTCATCAACGTACACTAAAAAGAAAATTTGATTAATTCCGATGGCGCATCCACCCGAAACAAACGAACAGAGCGACATTTCAAATTAAACTGCAAGCCATAAAAACATCACACATAATATATCTAAACACTACATAGACAACTCTAACTTCAATTTCTTAAGATTACGCAAACCCTAATTTCTTAAAGTCATCCACCACCGTTGCCGGTATACGGCCAAGCCCAGACGATTGATACAACTATATACATATATGTAATAAACACTAGCGGGTCGTCCGGAATGCAATAGAGTACCTGCGGTAGATGATGGTGCCATACATGGGTCCTGTGGAGGGGTCGGCGCAGGGGAGAAACATACTTCACTCATCATCTCGACGCGGCCCCATTTCCTGGAAACGTCCTTCAAACTATCTTCGCCTTTGACTAGATCTCCGGCTCTCCTATTAGCACGACAAATTCCCAGGTTAACTTCCCTAAGCTTGTCTATCAGAGCGTTTTCAGTGTTGTAGGACGCTTCGAGCGTCGCCTCCAATTTAGCGACAGTCGTGCTCCACCATAAGACATCATCATCGCCAGTAGAACTATTCGATGAACGACTCCAAGAATCCATACCAAATTGTAAAAAGGAACTACAATCTGGAAACTTCTGCAATACAGAGCGGCATGCACATGAATTTATATGGAGCCCTAATCGGGAAGTGAAACGGTTACTGTTTTGCATACTCACACGTCGTCCTCGTGACACATGAAAATTGGTTTATAAACCGCATAACTTTTTTTAGAGTATATCAATCAATTAGTTTTTAAACTAGTTTAAGATAAAAAAAAACTAATTTAAGATTGATAAATTAAGATAAAAACTAATTTAAGATACAAAACTAGTTTAAGATAAGAAAAAACTAATTGAAGTTAAAAAACTAGATAAAATTTTGGATAATAAACTAATTAAATTAATAAACTTTGTCATTTATTTATAAAATAATTAATATACTTGTAATTTTATTAAATTAGTTTCTCCATATTTGTATTTTTTTTTGTCATTTTTTCTATAAAAAAATACAACTTTTGATCTTCTTATATTAGACTCTTCATCTTTATTCTTGTACATTTATTACAAAAAAACACAACTTTAGATGTATGTTTAATATTTAATATAGACATGTATATATTGTTAATTACATGTGTCAATTCATTGAATATAATTCTAATTCTCTTGAATGAGTTTTTCCAAGTTTTTATATTTTGTCGTTCCTTATGCAAGAATTAAAATGTAGCTTTTTAATCTTCTTATATTAGTCTCTTCATCTTCATTTATGTGACATTTATTTGAACTTTTAATTTTTAATCTTTTAGATAATACCAAACCAACACTATTTATATAGCTTTTATTTATACACTATATACATGAGTGTTAATTGATCATATCTACATATGAAGAGATAGCTAGTAAAGATCAAATGGGAAGGTAAGAACCAAAATGTCTTTATATATAATTGGAATGTAAGTGCATGAATGTTGGTTTAGTAAAGATTAACATATAATGACTCTTTTGGAGAAAGAAAATTCATTTTATCTCCAATTTCGATCTTGTAATGCATGATATAATGATGATGATGATGAGGGTAATCCACCTAAACTTGAAGGACATTTGGATAGTTAATCGATCTATATGTAAATAAATCTATTATAGACATACAAAAAAGTTATTTATGATGATATATAGACAGAATGGAGATGACATCAAAGTAATTAATCAATAACTAGTTTATCAATGGAAAACCAAAAGTCACCACCCAAAACATAACGCTTGGCGAATTAATCAATAACTAGTTTATCATTTAACTAGTTTATTAATCATTAACTAGTTTTTTTTAGGCAAATAACTTAAATATTGTGATATTTTCCAATGTTTAACTTACATAATTAAAAAAATGACTTATATTATGAAAAATCATTTGGAGCCAAAACTCAAATGTGGCTTACATTGCGCAAAGGAGGTATTTCATTATCTATCCTGTCATACTTGATTGTACATCCTGTCAGGTGAACTTCGTTATTGTGAATCACTGGTCATGTGTTTGTATTAGATGATCTAAACACAGAATAACTAAGGCTTTAAAACAAACAAAACCCAGAGAATAGGATCCGTTTGAAGGACTTGTAGTTCTCATTCGAAGTTGATATATATCGTGCATTTGCTCGATTAGGGTAATAGTGGATTTCGCGCAAGTGTGCAATTCGTTATTTGCGAAAGTGTGCAATAGTGTACATTAGCGCATCGCTGGTCATGTGTTTGTTTTAGATGATCTAAGCACAAAATAACAACGACTTTCAAAAAAACAAACCCGAGAGATTACGATCCATTTGAACGACTTGTAGTTCTCATTCGAAGTTGATATATATTGCGCATTTGCTCGATTTGGGTAATATTGGATTTCGTGCAAGTGTGCAATTCATTATTTGTGAAAGTGTGCATTAGTGATTTGTTGGTCATATGTTTGTTTTAGATGATCTCAACACAAAATAACTAAACCTTTGAAACACACACATGATGGTTTTGCAAACATATATTCATTCATACGTGGCTAACCAAAAATACACCAGATGGACAACAAACTAGCAAATAAATGGAAATTAAACCACTTAAACATTAAACATAGAAGAGACCTACTAGCAAACATTAAACATACAAGAGACCTACTAGCAAACATTAAACATAGAAGAGTCCTACTAGCAAACAAATGCATGCAATATTAGGTACGCTTCGACCTCTTGGCCATCCTTTGGTACTCTGCCCGAGCGTACCCGGGTGCCAGAAGCACACCCTGACGTGCGGTCGAAGTCGAAGCTAGCCTCTTCCCTCTGACGTTCATTAGACGTCGACGGATGTCAACCATCTCTTCCCTAAGTTCCGCAATGCGGAGCTCCTCCCTGAAGAGTCGCTCGAAACTCTCCATCCAGCCGCAGTCAGTGAGGGTATCACCGAGTGACCTGCTTGATACGGTCGGATTTTTCAGCAGCCATCGAAGAACCAGATGGACCTCCATCAAGGCCCAGTGCAACGCAAGCGCCTGGTTCACTATGAGGACTGGCTTTGGACGCGGCGCGTCCTCATCGAGACGTACGATGGACATGTCCGCGACAGGGAGCGCCAAGACGCGCTTCCCCGAGTGGACTTCCATCCTCAGTACGGGATCGAGCTGCATGATTTCGTAGTTTTTTTCCTCCTCGACTATCCAAGTGAAGGAAGGAGAGTGGCCCACCTCGTTGAGGCAAACCGCCAAGCATTGGCATCCTTCCGAGCTCCGCCCAGTGAAGTTGCGGATGAACATGCGTATGTCCACCAAAACCCAAGCGAGTTGGGGACTGTTGTTGTTTGTGTTGGAAGCCATTGGAAACGGGTTGAAGATGTTGAAGTTTTTTGTGTTTGTGTAGAGAATTCTTGTAAATTTTCTTGTTGATCAAGTGAGAATGAAATACGTGGAATTAGGCGTAACAACTTATTTATAGGGATGTTGGAGTTCAGTTGGTTAACCCACGAGGAAATTTTTCCCACCAAGCACATTTTCATTTCCCTCCAAAAAGGGCTTAATAGAGTTTATCAAAAAAAAATTGGGAGAAGTACTTTTGATTTGACATTACCCACTTCTAGCCGTAATAGTGTAATACTATAAGCTTATACCCTATAATCATGATTACATTCAATTTTTATTTTTTTGGTCCATAAAAATCCTAAATAACTTATTTATTTGTAACTTGTAACTACAACCACTTTGAATTATTTATGGTAGACGAATGGTGTCTTGTACATAATTTCTAGCGTTTAAATATTAAATTTTATAAGGGTCCTTCCCAATTTGCGACATTGTGCATTCGGTTATTTTGATGGAACACGTACAAAGATGATATATTACATTTCCTGTCATAATGAAAATAGAATCTTGTCATGATGTCTTCCTTATATCTGTGAATCGTTGGTCATGTATTTGTTTAAGATAATCTCAACACATATAAACTACAACTTTCAAAATCACAAAACCAACACTATGCAATCCATTGGAATAACCTTTATTTATTGGTGAAAATTGATATTTTCCTTAATTGTGATTTTTGTATGAGTGTATTTCGCGTAAGTGTGCAATATGTTATTTTTGCAGTGTGCAATTCTCGATTTTTGGTATTCTTAAGTTTACGTAGTAAGTATTCTTAAAAAACAAGGATAATGATAACGTATCAAATATGCTATTAGTACAATATAGAATTATTGTTTTATCAACATTACACATGTAACCTTGTACACAAAGGTAGACGACCCATCAACATGCACTTTCCTAAAGAAGCAACAAACTTGGAACATATTCACAAATGTGATGAATGTAATCCACGTCTAGCCACCTAAATGATTTAGGCATTTTGGAATCAAGGTTATAAACGATCAAGCACAGATCCCCACCGTTACGGGGATCGAATGGGTGTATTACTACGTCATTGTTTCACTTGACGTGTACAGCCCGTGCACTTGGGAGATCAAAAGTGTATTTATTGATCCATCCCACGTTTGACTCGTTAAAAACCCACATGGAATTCATCAAATCTGAGATAGCTAACATGGAGTCATCGTCAATGACTATAGCTTTGCGCATCCAACTAATAGCTTGCATTTAGGTAGTGTTTAGGATGCATATTTATGTTTTTTTTGCATGGTTTTAGCTTAGTTTAGTCTAGTTCTTAGGTTTTTAGGTTTTCTAGGAAATTCGGGTTTTGCGCTTGTTTTGTTCAGTTTTGCAGATCTTTCGGTAAACAAGCGTGAACGGGATGGATCTTAGTGTACTATGGAGGAGTTTGAGGAAGCTTAGATTAATACAAATGAAGATTGGAAGAACCAAGACCCAGGAGCTTGAGGGAAAAGAACGCTTAAACCCGGGCTATGCATTGGAGTTCTTGTTTTGACACCTCTATCTTGAAATGCTTGGTTTGGGAGATATAGTGCTCGGATGAAGCTGAATTTGCTATCACTGGAAAGCTAACTCGAAGAGCTACAATTCATATTTTTACTCCGAGTCCAAATTCAAACTCTAAAGGGGTGAAAACAGCCTCTGAAGTGTCGCCTGAAATGTTGAACCGAGAGTGCCGCGGGCTAGGAAGACATGTGTCGCGGCCGCGCCACTTTATGTTAAGACCGCGCCTCACATTCTGCCGCGGGAGAGTTGGGCCGCGTGTTTTGGGCTTCGGGTTGGACTTTATTAGGTCTTTTCCGACTAGTTTAATGGAATTTCGGGATATATCTTTATCTTTGGATATCTTAGGGGTATTTAAACCTTGTTTTTAGTTTTCTCTCTTTGGATGGTCATAACCTTCTGATCAACTTTTGGAGGCTAGGGTTTTTCTCTTTGGAGGCACACTTTGAACCTTTGTAAGTTTGATTTCAATTTATTTATGATTTGCTAAATTTATTGTGTTTGGCTAGTTATTGAAGTCATGATTTGTATGTAGTTGTGAGTTTTGATTGATTCTCAACAAACTTGAATAAAAATTATTCCCTGTGCTTAATTGAATCTAAACTAGGGTTTTGTTAGATTGGCTACCTAATTGAATTTCTAGTTAAAACTGAATCTGATTAATTACCGGTCGGAGTTAATTTGATCAAGAGTATACTTTAATCAATTTAGTACCGCTTGGACTAGTTGGTTGAAGAAGGGAATAAATTCACAAGTCACTTAGATGTCTGGTTGCTCTAAGTGTTTGTTTCTATTGATAACTTGAATCGTCATGCTGTTATTTAATTGAATTTAGAAGGTCTTCTAGGTTGTTATTTAATTAGGGTTGTTAGACTGGTAGTTCTATCAACTAAATATGAAGTTTGGGTTTTAATCCTTAGTAGGATCATTATCCACAATAGATTATTCAAGTAAGAAGAGAATCAAGAGAATCAATGATCAGCGAATGAATGTCATGATGGATCTAACTAGTTGAACACGTTTGTCTCTCATATATTTAAACCATCCTTGCATTCATATTTATTTCTATTTTTGCATAGTAGTTTAGATAATCATTCATAAAAACCCCCCTTTGGTTACTCGGCATACAAGTAATAACACAAATACAAGAGTCTCTGTGGGATCGACCCTTACTTGCCGCTCTACTGAGTTGGTTAAGCTAAGGTTTCTTTGATAGGTATTAACGACCACCGAAAATACCTCATCAAATTTGGCGCCGTTGCCGTGGACTCGTCGCTATTTGTGTTTTTACTTTTGTGCTATTCTTGGTGTTGTGAACCTATCTTACGGTTCATAACACCCGTGCTACTAATCTATGGCTTTGTTCGATTGTAGACAGCTGCAGGATGAACACTTCCATGACTACTTTTCAAGATTTCAAGACCATGTGTTTGAACTTGGTGCTTGGGGATTACGATACAGTGATAGAGAGGTGAACATGGGAGTTATCCATGGTATGAATTTTGAGACAAGGGGATTGGCAGATTACATGAGCAATGAGAGGCTTTTGTTTATGGGATATGAGGAATGCTGGGATTTCTTATGTTTCATGAGCCATCCGAGCTTTTTGGTCGAATCATCTTCCCAACCACCCCAACGGATTGATATGTCTCTTGAGGATATAATCAAGGATCTCTCCAAAGGGGCGGATGCTATAATCAATGAGCACTGTGAGTCTTGTTCTTCATATTTCCATTCTACAATCTCATGTCCTTTTGAGTTGTGTGAAAGGAGTGGTGGAATCACATTAGAGTCAAACGATCAAGAGTCAGACACCCAGATTCAAGTTGAGGAGCAATCTAATACACTTGATGAGGGTTATGATGATGAATTTGATGCTCAATATGAATTTGCACCTGTAAGGCAAGATGAGCAGATTATCACAAAGCCAAGGGAAGTCTGTGCAGGCATAGAGATTCTTACAGAGCTTAGGGAGCCTGAATCATCTTCACTCACGTGGAGTAAATTGCTTGAGGGTTTTACGGTTTTGGAAGAAGATTCGTTTGTTGACCATTCTGACTTCTTTGTTGATGAATTAGACAACCATGAGGGAGAAAATCAACATGATGCATCGTCTCCCGCTGTCATGGTGCCGCCGGTGTTAGGCCTTGACATCCCATGCTTCAATTTCCCCACCTTCTCACATCCAGAGCTTATGGAGTTCCAAGATGAGGAACCAAGTCGACAACACATGGTGGAAGATGAAGAATATATGGAGTTCATCTTGGATAAAAGTGGTATTGCTGACAAGTGTTTTGATTCATACTGCAAGTATTTTCTAAAGCCACCACTTGTGCTGAATTCTTTTGAGCAATTTCCATCTCATGCTAACTGGGCACACATGTTTGATAAATTAAAACGGTCTTTGAAAGTTATATTATGCTTAATTGATTTATCATTGTGTTACTTATGCTTTTCTGAGATGTGTGCACAGGGATTTGACAGGTTATTAAGAGCATTGACAATGTCTAATCTTGTCTAATCATTCTAAGAGTCAAGCTAATGACGTTAAACAAGCGCTTCTTGGGAGGCAACCCAAAGTTTAGAGTAGATTTAATTTTCAGTTATAATCTTTTGCTTTTTTGGTAGTCTTTGTGTGTGTTTAGATATCCCATGTCCAAAGACAGATTACCTATCACTACCATCGTCGGATTTTCCACCGCACTACCCGCCAAATAACTAGAGTTTTGTGAGTTTTCTCTTTCCTTTACTTTTTACTATACTTTGGGGACAAAGTATGTTTTAAGCATGGGGGAAGGGAATTACTTGTTTGCATTGCATATAGTTGCATTAGATTAGGTCATATTTAAATTTTTGCATGCATTGATTAAAATCTTAAAATAAAATGGAAAAAATTAGAAATTTTTTAAAAAATACAAAAATATTGCATCTAGGTTCATATTTCCCCATTGTTTGATACCTCTTGTTTCTCTAAGTTGAGTATAAGTTCTAACCCATGATTTGCATGATTTGCTGAAGTTGATATGATATGAGCATGATCATTGATTGATTACCTTGATTATAGGATGGAGCATGTATTTAGCTTGAGTATTTGATTTATTCTGAAGTTCTAGACAACAATTTGCCTTGTGAGATATTTTTGGCCTTTCATGATTATATTTGTTCTCTATATTCTTGAGTGTATCACCATGATTATCTAGCTCTAGAACTTGCGTTATGACTCTTTGTCAAGACTGCTTTATATGATTGAATGCATGACATTAAAATGATTGAGGCAATGTTTCTTATAGCCTATTATTTCCCTTCCTACCTTACAAGATCCCTGTTTTTGACACCCCTATTTCTTTGAGCTTTAAGCCTATTTTTGATAGCTCCACAAAATTTTCCTAGCCTAATAAAGCTTGACCCATAATCCAGGATTTAGGACTTTAGGTTATGTTTTTGTTTTGAGTGAGTTTGATGTAAGTTTGGGGGAGTTGGAAGAAAAGGTGGAAAAGAGGAAATACAACTCTTGGTTGCGTAAGTGAAAAAAAAATGAAGATGAGAAATATGTTGCAAAAAGAAAAAAAATTGAGCTTAATTGTTAGTAGTCTTCATTAGTATGAAAGAAAGAGTTGAAGCAGAGGCAAAGAAAGAAAGAAAAAGTGAAGAAAGAAACAAAGTGTTTAAATGAGAGTGTATGGAGTTGGAAAAGAAAGTTTGGGAGAAGTAAGAAAAGAAAGTGTGTTGAAGTTTGGGTTTAGGATTAGTTCTTTATCCCGGATTTAGCACCACATGCCAAATATAATCCCTTCCAAATTTCTCTTTACCTTGGCCCCATTACAACCCTTAAAAAGACCTCATGATTTTTGTTATGTGTTTGATCCCCAACGGTGGAGATTTAGAACTCTGATGCAAGCATATGGTAGTCTAGTCTTCATGGTTGATTTTGAGTGAAACACATACCCTTAAACACTTGAGAGTTTGAGTGCAAACACATTTACCTTGGTGAGGTCTAGAATGAATGAATGATCTTTGCTTTTTGCTTTTATAATGCATGTTAGGAAGTCTTGGTCGGGTTTTTGATTATAAGTGAAATGCTTGTTTGACTTGAGATGGATGTATGATTGCATTTCTATGGCGTGATTTGGATTTATGTCTTGCTTGAGGACAATCAAAGGTTAAGCATGGGGGAATTTGATAGCTTGCATTTAGGTAGTGTTTAGGATGCATATTTATGTTTTTTTGCATGGTTTTAGCTTAGTTTAGTCTAGTTCTTAGGTTTTTAGGTTTTCTAGGAAATTCGGGTTTTGCGCTTGTTTTGTTCGGTTTTGCAGATCTTTCGGTAAACAAGCGTGAACGGGATGGATCTTAGTGGACTATGGAGGAGTTTGAGGAAGCTTAGATTAATACAAATGAAGATTGGCAGAACCAAGACCCAGGAGCTTGAGGGAAAAGAATGCTTAAACCCGGGCTATGCATTGGAGTTCTTGTTTTGTCACCTCTATCTCGCAATGCTTGGTTTGGGAGTTGTAGTGCTCGGATGAAGCTGAATTTGCTATCACTGGAAAGCTAACTCGAAGTGCTACAATTCATATTTTTACTCCGAGTCCAAATTCCTACTCGAAAGGGGTGAAAACAGCCTCTGAAATGTCGCCTGAAATGCTGAACCGAGAGTGCCGCGGGCTAGGAAGGCATGTGCCGCGGCCGCGCCACTTTATGTTAAGACCGCGCCTCACATTCTGCCGCGGGAGAGTTGGGCCGCGTGTTTTGGGCTACGGGTTGGACTTTATTAGGTCTTTTCCTACTAGTTTAATGGAATTTCGGGATATATCTTTGGATATCGTAGGGGTATTTAAACCTTGTTTTTAGTTTTCTCTCTCTGGATGGTCATAACCTTTTGATCAACTTTTGGAGGCTAGGGTTTTTCTCTTTGGAGGCAGACTTTGAAACCTTTGTAAGTTTGATTTCAATTTAATTATGCATTGCTAAATTTATTGTATTTGGCTAGTTATTGAAGTCATGATTTGTATGTAGTTGTGAGGTTTGATTGATTCTCAACAAACTTGAATAGAAATTATTCCCTGTGCTTAATTGAATCTAAACTAGGGTTTTGTTAGATTAGCTACCTAATTGCATTTCTAGTTAAAACTGAATCTGATTAATTACCGGTCGGAGTTAATTTGATCAAGAGTATACTTTAATCAATTTAGTACCGGTTGGACTAGTTGGTTGAAGAAGGGAATAAATTCACAAGTCACTTAGATGTCTGGTTGCTCTAAGTGTTTGTTTCTATTGATAACTTAAATCGTCATGTTGTTATTTAATTGAATTTAGAAGGTCTTCTAGGTTGTTATTTAATTAGGGTTGTTAGACTGGTAGTTCTATCAACTAAATATGAAGTTTGGGTTTTAATCCTTAGTAGTATCATTATCCACAATAGATTATTCAAGTAAGAAGAGAATCAAGAGAATTAATGATCAGCGAATGAATGTCATGATGGATCTAACTAGTTGAACACGTTTGTCTCTCATATATTTAAACCATCCTTGCATTCATATTTATTTCTATTTTTGCATAGTAGTTTAGATAATCATTCATAAAAACCCCCCTTTGGTTACTCGGCATACAAGTAATAACACAAATACAAGAGTCTATGTGGGATCGACCCCTACTTGCCGCTCTACTGAGTTGGTTAAGCTAAGGTTTCTTTGATAGGTATTAACGACCATCGAAAATACCTCATCACCAACCCATTGACGTGTTCAACTCTTGTGGCAGATCCATTGTGTTGATCATTCCCGTTGACACCTCGAACGAAACCAACTTCCACGTTGTTACACCATCAAAGTAATTATAGCACATGAAGTATAATGCCCCCTTGAAGAAGCATGGATTGATATACCATATACCTTGATTCCAGTTGATATCGTGTCGGGAGACTAGCTGCACCGTCCATGCAAAGGTCTTCACGCTAAAAACCGCCACATAATGCAGCGTATACTTGCAGAAAATGAATTTAACGATCTTGTAATCGTCGTTCTCTGAGTCGTATCCGATCCCAAGGTCGGTAACTTCTTCCCGTACAAATGGGTCGTCCTTACACCCGGGTACATCCGACAATGTGCGAAATTTTTTGAGGGCGGGATTCCAGAGATGTAATGGTGCGAATTCCTCCCTAAAAGTACCCTGTCTCAAGAGAAACACGCATCCATGTAATAGATTATGAACGACGATTCCATAACATCTAGATCACCAAGCGCAAGGAGTGAATCGGAAGTTGCGTTCATTGCCGTTTCTTGTCGAGTCACACAATCCTGGACGGGACCTTGTACCGTCATAAGCATGCATCGGTGATAAGTTGCTTGTGACCTTCTTAGATGAAGTTGGACAAACTTACTACTCTTGATTAAGGCCATCCACTCAGTGCATACAATTTGGGATCATACAAGATCCTCAATCGACATGTCGAGTAATATCGCGTCTCGAATCTCATTTGGGAGGTAAGTTTGGGGACCTGTTTGGACGGACCTCTGGGACATGATTGCCGAGCGAAACAAGATTATGGAGATCTGTTGAGAGGATTAATTTTTTTGGAGAGAAACAATACGAAGGGCCTATTATTTATAGAACACGTTGGGAACCGAGGGAGTTAATGTTACACGCGGTTGTTTCGGATCGGATTACACTAATTAAACTGTGTGTGACGAATTATTAGGATGAAAGTAACCGTTCCTTAATGACGGTTTGGTGGTTGTACCAAAAAAATTAAGACGGTTTTATTGTTTTGTTTTCGAGGTCTAAATACGGTGAATTACTTAATTAATCAGTTCAACTAATAACGATTAAATTGTGTGGGGAATTATTAGGATGAAAGTAACCGTTCCTTAATGACGGTTTCGTGGTTGTACCAAAAAAATTAAGACGGTTTTATTGTTTTGTTTTCAAGATCTAAATACGGTCATTTAATTTTTGATAACGGTCATTTAATTTAAATACATAGAACTAGGTAATCGATCATGTTTGAATTCGTTTTTGGATTCGAATAATTCCTCATGTCTAAACGGTGGTAAGCCTAGCGGCAGATGAAAAGGAAATAAAAGGGAGATAAATTTAATATAAAACTAGTTTATTACCCGTACCATGTACGAGGATTACTTTATTTTTTGAAATCAAATAAATTTTATGTGATATAAAATCTCAATTATAGCATGACTTATGTGTAAAACCATAAATATTATTTAGTGGATGACATTCATGTATTAGAAACAATGATTTTTAAAATAAATATTTATTTATCATAAAAATTGATTTATGTATTTTTTATAAATTAAAAAATACATAGATGTGTTATTAAATAATTAAATCCGTTTAAAAGTCTCTTTTTTATATATTATAAAAATATCTCAACTTAAAGATCACATTATATATCATAAAATAGTAATATATTTATAAATTGGTAGCTAAAAGTTTAATTGAGAATAAAAATAATTTTTTATTAAAAAATAAAATACAATAAATAAGTTCTGATATAACATGGATAATAAATATTATGTAATTATCGAGAAGATAAATTATTATAAAAACTATAGCATCGCCTAGTATTGTCCTGCTCAAACAACATCTTAGGGGGGTCAAAATAGGGGCACCTATAACCTAAACATGTTATGAGGATGCGCCCGATAGATCCAAGAAAAAATAAAAAGAGAGATAATAAATCATTATTGAAACTGAAATTTAAAAATATAGAATAAAAATTTATAAATATATTCCCCATACAAATATTACATAAAAAGATAAAAAAAAAACATATATAGATATTATCCCTAAATTAAAGAGAAAAAATATAGAGGAAATTATCTATGTATTATTTAACAAAAATAAATCCATCCATAAAGATATTGTCCATACTAATTTTACATAACAAAGAAATAAAATATAAAGGAAATTAATGTGTATGAAAATTTACAAATTTAATGTAAAAATAAATATGTAATTTTTTAATCAAAATTCTATTTAATAATTTTTTTATATAAATGGATAAAAAGATAAAGATAATGTAATTCTCATTATCTTTAATTAAAATTATTTTTTGATATAAATAGATAAAAAAGGAATTTAATTAGAAAAGCTAAAGTAAAAACAAATAAAATTTTTTTTTTTTAAAATATGAGGTGGGTTCAGAATTAATGTGGTGACTCGAAAAGGTATAGTTTTAATATATAGTTATAGATAAGATCCATTCCCTGAAAAGAACTTGGCCCATTTATTTTTTTTACTATAAAATAAGATCCATTCCCTTAAAAAGAAAATTAGCCAAGTCGTAAGTGTTATGTCAATGGGGGTTCTCAAACAGTTAGAAGTGTGCAATCTATATCAGTAGAGTGTGCAATTCACTACCAAAACCCAACAACATAATTGCAAGGAAAAAATCAATCCACTAAAGCAGCAATAGACTTGGTACGTACTCAGAGATGTAAAGAATTATGCTCGTCAGATGTGGCCTCTCCACCACTCTACGAGTGAATGTGTCGCCAAG
Organism: Fallopia convolvulus; assembly: GCA_964016875.1. Lineage (NCBI taxonomy): Eukaryota > Viridiplantae > Streptophyta > Magnoliopsida > Caryophyllales > Polygonaceae > Fallopia > Fallopia convolvulus. The sequence goes on from OZ024718.1 coordinate 25,398,361, forward strand.
GGTATATATGAGCAGCGCCGATTCTAGACCAATTTCAAGGGGTTCAAGTGGGTGTATCAATACATCATTGTTGGGCATGAAATGTATGGCACTTGCCCATGAGAAGTCAAAGGTGTATTGCCTTACCCATTGCACATTCCCCTCCGACTCTTTCATAACCCACATTTCATACAAGCAATTAGTAACCACCAACGTCGACCCATTGTCGATAACTACAACCTTGCCCAAGGACACAAGTTGACTGGCAACTTTTGCCGGCAAAGATTTCATCATCATCACCCTTGTGGACAATGTGTACGAAACCAGGCTGCACGTGGATAAATCACTAGAATTATCTTGGTTCAAGAAATAAAACGCCCCTTTGAAATAGCAGGCCTCTTCAGACCATAATTTTGGTTTCCAGCAGAGTGGCATGTCCGCGCCCTTCAGCGTCCATGAAAATCTCTTGACGCTGAACACAGCAACACGTTCTGACCCGAAACGAAGAAAGATTAACAAGACCACCTTGTAATCATCGCTTTCGGCGTCATAACCCAGGCCAAGAGGAAGGGCAAATGTCCCAAATTTGTTTTTTCCTGGAGGACAATATGGAACAACTGGCAATAGCCGCTTCTTTTTGAGTGCGGGGTTCCAGAGCTGTAACAGGGTGAATTCCTCCTTGTCCGTCCCCCGTGTCAGCAGAAACAACACGCCAATATAAGAGATGATGCACCACATGTCTGGAATTGAACCGATCTCCCGTAGTTGCCGAAGTGAGCAGGAAGTTTCGGCAAAAGTAGTTTCATCTAATGTCACACAATCACAGCTGTGGCCCTGGACCGTCATCAGCATCCCTCTTCCGGGATTTGCCTTAAAGCTGCGTACGTGTCGTTGCAAAAATGCGCTACTCCTTATCAAGGCCATCCACTCGACGGATACGACCTGACACCGGACTAAATCCTCAGGCGACAACAAGAGTAGTATGTTGTTTCGAATGTCGCCTGATAGGTGCTGAGCAGAAATTGTCAGACTTGTTGATGTCGTGCACCACCTATGGGAGATCGGTTATTTTATAAATTCAACAGTATAATAATGAATAACTATAAGGGAAATCAATTCAATTGTCCGTAAATTCAGAACATTTGAAAAACATCAGTTAACTATAGTTGTAACTAATGCTCCAAAAGATGCTAAAAAAAAGATCCAATGTAACAATAAATTTACAACACAAAAAACCAAAAATATCCCCCTTAACCTGATTATGAAAGAGCTACAAGGAGCCATAAGTATGAAAGACCTTCATTTTGCTGGGAAATCCCCCTTAACATGAGTACTGGTTATAAGCATGCGGAGATGAGTCTGGTCAAGTTCAGCAGGGTATTTGGAAGTGTTTAGGTAAGTCATTGAGTTGTTTTTTTTCAAATTTGGCTTTTTAGACATCTATGGTTTGTACTTCCCCTCTCTTTCTAAGAAATTTTTTTACTATAAGCAAAAAACCACAAAATATCCGATTTTGACAAACTATCAAAAGTATCGAAATTGACCCGGATTCGATACTACTTTTCCGTCTTCTTCTTGATATTTAAACTTCAATTGTTATAAATAAGCCACCTCCCAAAACAAAGATAACTGCCCAAGTGCAATCAAAGATGCCCACCAACACAAAATTCTAATTGAACCGAAAAAAAATGCAAATTAAGAGTTAGGGAGTTTGTACTCTTTGTTGAGAAGAACATGCAAGTCAGGAGGGGATGGATAGTCCTTGTCCAGAGAAGCCTTCTCTTCATCAACGCCAATTTGTACTCATCAAGGACTTACAAACGTCCTAACCGCGTGTAATAATCCTTCAACTTCGCCTCTTCCGCCTCCACCCCCTTCAGTTTAAGATCTGTTATTTTGCTCGCGGTGTAAAAGGACTGAAAATGACGTAGGAGAGCATTGTATGCGCGAGAGAGACTGAGATAACCTTCTTGTTGGCGGTCAAATCCGCGTTCACAATCATCGCAATCGCAGTAACTAGGGTGCGTTGAGGAAGAAGCCATGAACGAAACCCACTAGGTTTTTGGGGAGTGAACAGGGACTGAGTACTCAGAGACTCTTCAGTTTTCAAAGAAGATAGATGTGACCGGAAGTTTGATTTTTTTGAGAGGAAAAGGTGGACATGACGTTTGATTTCTTAAAATGGCTTGTGGTCTACAATATATGTATACCAAAAAAAGGAGTCTCGCCTTCATTTAGTTTATAAAATGGCTTACGTTTCGAGTTTATAAAATGACTTGGCCCATTTTTTATTTTTTATATAAAATAAGATAAAATCCCTTTAAAAATAATAATTAGCCCAGTGGTAAGTTTTATGTTTAAGAATACATAATGGCTTATCGTTTGTCATGTGTTTGTTTTAGATGATCCAAACACAAAATAACTACGGCTTTCAAGCAAATACACCCGAGAGAATATGACCCCTTCAAAGGTGATATTGTTCATTTCTCAATTTGGGTAATGGTGGATTTAGCGCAAGTGTGCAACACGTTATTTTCGAAAGTGTGCATTACTGCATCGCTTGTCATGTGTTTGTTTTAGATGATCCAAACGCAAAATAACTACGGCTTTCCAGCAAACACACCCGAGAGAATATGATCCAAAAAAGGTCTACAATATATGTATACCAAAAAATGAGCCCCTCCTTCATTTAGTTTTTAAAATGGCTTATGTTTCGAGTTTATAAAATGACTGGGCCCAGTTTTTATTTTTTATATAAAATTAGATAAAATTTCCTGAAAAAAAAAATAATTAGCCCAGTGGTAAGTTTTATGTTTAAGAATACATAATTATCATTTTAGTTCTAGTTCTGAATTATTAAAATCATATCATAGGGAACGGGGGTTCTTAAACAGTTACAAGTGTGAAATCTGTATCAGTAGAGTGTGCAATTCAATACCAAAATCCAACAACATAATTGCAAGGCAACAATCACAAGTACCATTCAAACAAAATACCATTCAAACCAAAATGATACCTCCATTAACTTGATACAAACCACAAATACCATTCAAACAACTTAACTGGATTGCAAACATCACACGTCATAATAACAACCACTGGGTACACTACCACTACAATAACCAACATCTAAGTCATAATTATTAATATTGCTTCAACGATCGCAAACGGATAAGACAGACTTCTCTGAGTTTGAAACATAGGGTTTGATAACTTCATTTCACATCTTGCCTGTTAACGGCCTACAAATCGGGAGCGGTTGGATACTGGCAGTCGAGGGCGGCCTCCTTTGCCTCAGCAGCATTCTTCAAACACTTTATGACTTGCAGTCGACCAAGTCTCGTAAAGTAATTCTTCAAATCGGTTGCTTCTTGCTGAATAGCCTTGATTTCGAGATCCTTGATTCGGATCTCAGTTTCCATAACATGACATCGACTTTGTAGAGCACTGTAAGCATGTACAATGCTTTCATAACCCAATTGTAGCTTTTCATATTGTGTTTCGAAATCTTCATCCTCGTTGTATCGTGGGCGCTTCATATCTTCCGGATCTGAGACCAGAAATTGAGAGAGTTTTTTTGTCGAAACAATAAAATATTTATGAAAATGAGTAGCCCCTCTCTTGAAAGGGTATTGTATATTAGTATGCTGTCCTTTGATTTACGGTTCAGGCAGTCGTTGGATGGTGTTTGAATCGATGGTTCAGATTGGTTCAACGCAATCCCATTGTCAAAACTTGCTTTATGGGGAACTGTTTTCCTACCAAAGACCCATAGTAAATCCAATTTCATAATTTCTAGCATAAATTACACAAACCCAACCAAAGATAGTTTTGTGATTGCCATCTTATGATTTACAATCCCAACGACCAACACCACTAATAATCCAATTTTTTTATTGATGCTAATTTTCAATGAAAATTTGAATGTGAAGAAACTTAAATAATGTAATATTATATATCCTGTCAATGTGGTTTTAGCGCAAGTGTGCAAGACGTTAATTTCGAAAGTGTGCATAAGTGCATCGCTTGTCATGTGTTTGTTTTAGATGATCTAAACACAAAATAACACGGCTTTCAAGTAAACAAGCCCGAGAGAATACGAACCCTTCGAAGTTGATACTGTGCATTTTTTGATTTGGGTAATGGTGGATTTAGCGCAAGTGTGCAACACGTTATTTTCGAAAGTGTGCATTAGTGCATCGATTGTCAAGTGTTTGTTTTAGATGATCAAAACACAATAGTAGAGACAGCTTTCAAGCAAACACACCCGAGAGAATATGATCCCTTCGAAGTTGATATTGTTCATTTCTCGATTTCGGTAATGGTGGATTTAGCGAAAGTGTGCAATACGTTATTTTCGAAAGTGTACATTAGTGCATCGCTTGTCATGTGTATGTTTTAGATGATCCAAACACAAAATAGCTAAAGCTTTCAAACCCACAAAATGATTGGTTTGCAAACATAATAACTTCATTTTTACCTGGCTTGCACTACAAAAATACACCATAGTAGAGACAACAAACTATCCTCAACCAAGGCTCCTCTTTGAAGAGTCGCTCGACGGATGTCCATGCTGAAACAAGATTTTAAGCTCGAACCAATCAACAACAAAATTTAGGAGTGATTCGTTGCCTTTTATAGTTTTATCAAAGAAACTTTGCTTGATTAATAATTGGGTATATTGCACACCACAAATAACGAATTGCACACCCTAAACCCTAATCATATACCCTCAACCGAACTAGAAACCCAAAAACCTTATTTTGAAATGCACTTCAATCATGTCACACGGATCAACATCCTTATCCGTTCGATGGTGCCGCCATAAACGGCCCACGTTTACCGAAATATTGAAATCTTCGGTATATGATGGGATGTGGCACAGACGCACAGTGATAGGACTGCACTACTGCCGCTAGTTACAAATATTCAACATGTACAGATGTACTGCCCTAGCTTTCATGTACACCATAGAAAATTAACTTAGTTTGAAACGCATTGGCAATAAAATAATCATTATTCCAAAATGTAAAGAAAATTAATTTAGTTTAGGTAAAATTTAGTTTAGCCCATCATACAACATTTTCAATAATCCAATTAATAATATTTATCCTTTCCTTAATTCATATATAACAAAATATAAAATCTATTAAAACCCTAAACCCTAAATCCTAAACACAAAATAACTAAAGCTTTCGCACAAACAAACCCGAGAGACTACGATCCATTTGAAGGACTTGTAGTTTTTATTCCAAGTTGATATTATGCATCTCTCGAAATTAGGTTTAGTGGATTTCGCGCAAGTGTGCAATTCAAAATTTGCGAATGTGTGCATTAGTTCATCGTTGGTCATGTGTTTGTTTTAGATCATCTGAGCACAAAATAACTAAAGCTTTCAAACCCACAAATGATCATTTTGCAAACATAACTTCATTCATATGTGGCTCCCACCCAAACAAAATACGACATAGGGACAACAACCAATCTTCAACCAAGGCTCCTCTTTGAAGAGTTGCTTGAATGATGTCCATGCTCAAACAAGATTTTAAGCTCGAATCAATCCATAGCGAACGTTAGGAGTGATTCGTTGCCTTTTATCAAAGAAACTTTGCTTTACCTAGGATCGTTGAGGTATTTTGGATCATATTGTAACATCTAATCTATGAAAGGTAAGATGATATGTTATTACTAAAAGCTAAGTATGCAAGGATAACATAATAGATTGGTATATTTTGTTATATATGAAGTATGAAAATGATAAACATTATTAATTTATTGATTACAAAGGTTGTAGGATGGACAAGTACATTTTGGTAATGGAAATAAGATGTTAATCTAGAAATTATTCATAATATATAGTCACAAATGTCACACATTCTAGTTAGGGTGAAATGCACACCGCAAATAACGAATTGCACACCCTAAACCCTAATTCCTATACCCTCACCCGAACTAGAAACCCAAAAACTTATTTCGAAATGCACTTCAATCATGTCACACGGATCACCATCCTTAGTCGTTCGATGTTACCACCATGAACGACCCACGTTAACCGAAATATTGTATTGAAATCTTCGGTCTATGATGGGATGTGGCACAGACGCACAGTGACACGACTGCACTACTGTCGCTAGTAATTGAAAATGGTGTACAGCTGGACACCTCGGGCAGTACATCTGTACATGTTGAATGAGGTGTCACTGTTCGTTGCCAATAAAATAAGCATTACTCCAAAATGTAGAAAATTAATTTAGTTTAGGTAAAATTTTAGTTTAGGTAGAAACTTAATTTAGTTTAGGTAAAATTTAGTTCAGGTAGGAACTTAATTTAGTTTAGGTAATTCTCTAGCATTCCAGCTGAATTTTAAAGCTACGCGAGGATGATGATTTGCAAGGTTTTTACCGAAAGCCCGATCCGATTCTACGAGGATAGCGATTATATGATCCATTTCGTGTGCAACATGTTGGTGATTTTAGTGTCATCGACCCTAGAGAGGTTAAGATTTCAAGATGTCAAATGTCTAAATGATCCAACATAGATGGTGTACCTCTCTATGTGCAGTTTTGCATTTGTTTGAAATAGTGAAACTGAGATGTTAAGATGTCAAATATCTAATTCAAATTGGGATAGTGTTTTAGGGTCGGATATCACAAGGAGGCCCTGACCAGCTTGATGGAAGGGATCGTAAGGTCCTACGTTCAAGATCATAATTAAACTAATACGAATACGAGACTAAATACATGTTAGGTTTTGGAAAGCAATAGTATATGGATCAAAAACTGGATCGTCGGATATCGTGATTGTTGAGTTTATGGTTTAGGGCGTAGGGTGTGCAATTGACAACACGAGGTGTGCATTTTCATTAAATATACCAACTAGTTATGAAACGGTTTGCCGGGCCATAAGGAGGCTCTGACAAGATTGATGGATGGGATCGTCAGGTCATGTGTTAAGGATCATAATTAAACTAATACGAATACGAGACTCAATACATGTTAGGTTTTGGAAAGCGATATGATCTGTATATGGATAAAAAACTGGATCGTAGGATATCGTGATTGTTGGGTTTATGGTTTAGGGTGTAGGGTGTGCAATTGACAACACGAGGTGTGCATTTACATTAAATATACCAACTAGTTATCAAACGTTTTGTCGGGCCATAAGGAGGCCCTGACAAGCTTGATGGATGGGATCGTAAGGTCCTATGTAAAGGATCATAATTAAACTAATACGAATCGAGACTAAATACATGTTAGGTTTTGGAAAGCAACACGATCCGTATATGGCTCAAATATTGGATCGTAGGATATCGTGATTGTTGGGTTTCGGGCGTAGGGTGTGCAATTGACAACACGAGGTGTGCATTTACGTTAAATATACCAACTAGTTATCAAACTTTCACGGGACAATTAATATGCATGATTGACAAATACCAGAGTACGATATCTGGCGATCGGTAAAATCTTAAGAGATAGTTTAAATGGTTGAGGAGATCTAATCGGCCGTAATTTTTTAGTATCCACTATTGTTTTCTCAACTTCACCACCAAATTTGCGCTTGTCGCCTATTTTTAGGTGCACCAATATCAATGCATTAGTGCCTTTAACTCGAATTTGAATTTGACTAATTAATAGTATTCTAACGTAATAATTAACGGGTGGTGGGTCACCAGACCGACCCGCGAGTGATGGGTGTGTCAGGTGTAGGGTTGTCAAAACTTGACCCGACCCAAGAAACCCGTCCGACCCGCACGTCTTTGAACACGAACCCGGCCCGAGAAAAATTAAAATTTTTATACATGAGACATGTCTACCCCGAACAGATTTGAGCCGAATCCGAAAAATCTCGAACCCGAGATTACCAGAAACTGAATTTACTCGACCCGACCCGCCTGATGGAAACCCATAGTCGGGTGAGCCATTTTTTTCCGGGTCTGAGTTCTTACCTTATCAAAAAAAATGAAATATATAAAAAAATACTCAGCTAGACGACGTCGTTATGGACCGAAGCTTCTTAGAAAAGCTTCGCTACCAACTTTTAGATAGACTTTTCTGATTCTCCTCACTCCTTGGTCCTTTCTCGAGCGTTCATCTTGGACCCGTCGTATTCTGAGTCGATATCGGAGAAGGTAGGAATCAAGAGACGGAAAGAGGCCTTCAGATGCTCTTCGTGAACTCCACATGCACTTATAATCTCTGCGGCTAAGTTGCAATTCCTGACTCCTTATTTTGTTTATTTTTCTTTTGTTGTCTGTTCGGGGGATTTGATGGCCCCTTCGATGTTCTTGATTTTTTTTGGTGTGATTTGATGGAATGAACGGACTTCCATTACAATTTTGAATCTGAGCACTACGGTTGTACAGTTCAGCTTTCGTCGTTTCACGACCATTGGATAGAACTAGGGTTGCAGTTCCTCTCTATTTGATGTTACCGTCTTTACTGTTTGTCGGAAGCAATCTTTCCCCTGTGTCTTCCTTCCACATCTGTGTTTACGGTTGCTCCTTTATTTGCTTGCTTTCACACCGAATTTCATGCTTCCCGTGTGAACCCTCTCCATTAATAGGGTTGTAGCTCGCTTGCTTGCTTTAATGTCTTATTCTTACTTCCAAGTGTGAAACCCTATGTGCTTACGCTTTAGTACCTACACGTTACTTACTGGTATTACATGGATTGCAGATGCGTAGGATTCTAAAATGGAAGATGGACTGGGATAAGATTTTCCTAACCATTGTTCGACATTCCATGAGCAAGGCTCACCTTCCTCCGGAGGAGCGTATATCGTGGTGGGAGACTTTTAACATGTTTGGGCTCCAAACTGGTATTCTGTTGGTCCCCTCGGAACTGATATTCAGACTAGAGGACCACCAGTCAAAGTGGCTTACTTGGTGTTCCTTCAAAGCTCTTGGAGGCAATGATGCATGGGACCTGTCCACTGGTCGATTCATCGGGGATGACACATGGTGGCAACGCATGGTGGCAACGGATGATGGAGGTAAGCTCCCTGGATAGTCCCATCGAATACTACAAAAGTTTTCATGATCAGTTGTGACTTTGTAGTGTGGACTAGCTAGATATGTTTTTGGTTGATATGCTAAGTATATAGTCAATTAGCAAATATGAAACTGTCGTATTTGTATGGATCGAATTTAGAGAATACTTCCACAGAGATAATGTAGAATAACTCACCCTAGAGTGGAATATATTCTCCTAATAAAAAGCTGACAATAATACATCATATAACAGAGTAAACAAACTATACGTGTTATTGAATAATAATCAATATATCCGTGATAATATAAAGAATAGTGCAATGTCTATCTTCACGTTGTAGCCATATTCTCATTACTGATATTGCAGGCTTTCCCTGAATGTAAGGAGTTCCGGGAATCTGGGCTAGACCCAGAAATAAGTTCGTTGTGGGATCAGATTTTCTAGGAAGGCCAGCCCGACATCATTGATGCAAGTAGTGGGGACTCTTGTCCCAGGGAGGAGGATGATGAGGTCGTGGACAACATGCATTCAGCAGTTGGAAAAGCTTCCTGGGAGAACGACGATGTGGAAGATGATTAGTAGGTTACAAGGCAGGTTTGTTCTCTTGTTGCAGATTCACAAGGGGAAATGGTTTTGTGCATTGAAGTCAGCAATGCTTAACTATATGTTTGCTACCTAATTTTACTAAGTTGTGTGTTTTTAGGTTCTATTGTAGGTGTGTTTGTTTGCTGCAATTTTGTGCAACATTAGGAGCCCAACACTCAACAACCCTTTTTTTATAATGTTTTACTGTTTATGGTTGGCGTCTATGTCGGTTTGTATCCGTCAATCTACTTTTCCGACTTGGTTTAGTTGTTTAGGGTTATATGTCATGTCCCACTCTATCCTAGTGTATGTGGAACTTATGTACTTCAGTTCAACTTTGTTTTGTCATCATACTATAAAATTACATGTGTTTGGGTGATGTAGATGAAAGTGTTTGCTTTCCCTCAAGTTGCAAGTGTCAGATTTATGAGGTCCACATGATGTCTTATTTTGGGAATCTTTGGGGGTGTAGTTCATTTGGTGAGTTATATGTTGTTTGTGGGGTCCACATCTGTTTTTGGGGGACACATAATATGTCTTGTTTGCAGATTTTTTCTCTTGTTGCAGATTCACAAGGGGACATGGTTTTGTGCATTGAAGTTCAGCAATGCTTAACTGTATGTTTGCTACCTAGTTTTAGTAAGTTGTGTGCTTTCAGGTTGTACTTTAGGTGTGTTTGTTTGTGGAACTTTTGTAGTTCAGAAGTTTTGTCATCATACTATTAAATTACATGTGTGTGGGTGATGTAGATAAAAGTTGCAAGTGTCAGATTTATGGGGTCCACATGATGTCTTATTTTGGGAATCTTTGGGGTGTAGTTCATTTGGTGATTTATATGTTGTTTGTGGGGTCCACATCAGTTTGTGGGAGCCACAGACTATTTCTTGTTTGGGAATCTTTTGACTGAAGTTAAAGTGTGTTCTGCAGCTGTAATTTATATGTCTGGTAGTATGGTGAGGTCTGCCGGTGTCAGTTGCTGCCAAAGGAAGGACCCTTGTCCGTTTTGTTTGGCATGGTTGAATGAAAACCCTAGTTCCCCTCTCTCCTATATAAGGTCCTTAACTTGTGCTTGTAGTTACCCACTGCCTTGCACGAACTTAAACTCTCACTTTTATCACTTGTAAAAGCTCTCCTCCTACTAAAACTCTCCCATTTCATCTCATATCATCTTTTATTTGCCTCCCTAATGGTGTTGTAAATCCTTCATTTGTGTGTTACAGGTTCCAATCCGTCTAATAGGTTGGGAGCTTGTGCATGTGTGGCTTTGTTCCAGTTGAGGAAAGAGGTAAGGTTGAATGTCTTGTGTACAAACTAGAAGTAGGGACCTATCTTTGCATATATGTGGTTGTGCTTAGAATACCATGTTCAATGTGTTGTCTGAGAACTGAAACAAAACATGTTTTCGAATAAATGTGTTTATGCTAAGAAAATATCGTTGAATGTGTTATGTACAAACTAAAATAGGACTTATCTTTTGTATATATGTGCTTGTGCTAACATAATAATGTTGAATGTGTTGAGAACAGGTTTGTGTGCAGTGAGAATGTCAGATTCTAGGGAGAGCTATCAAAGCGGGGATTTGAGGAAATATGAGCATCATTTCCGGGGAGAAGTTGAAGCGGCGGAGGATGCTTTGGATCAAGAACTTGACTTAATTGGTTCAGTATGCGACGACGACCTTGGGAAGCGGATGCTGCAAATCATCGAAGATTTACGTAGCGAACTGAAGGATTTGCGCCGTACGGTCCTTAAGCTGCGATGTGAGGTGGAGGATGCAAAGAACCCTAAACCGGGGGGGAAGCTAAGCTAGCGGGTTGTATGGAATCTATCGATGTTTGACCATTATTAGATTCTGGATGAACTCTTATTTATGTTAATGGTTTCAGTGTTTGTTTTATCTTTGAGGATGCAACGAACCCCAACCCATCCTTGTTAAATTAGCATTTTATGATGTAAATTAGCAACTCGTTTACATGATCAATTATACAAGCAAATGAAACTAAAATAGAAGATTTCCAGTCATGCTAAGTGAAATATCCTGTCTTATGATTAGCAATGGATAGTTGTTTGCACTGATGATATTTTGTGTAATGATTGGCTAGAGGATTTCAAGTCATGACACATGATATATCCTGTTCTGTGTACTTAGTAACTCGTGTCATGCTACATGTCTTAATGTTAAATCCCATATACTGAACTTAAACTCCACGTACTCTGTTTTAGTCCAGCTAAGCTTAAAACCCTCTGTCTCGAGCTTCTCTCACCAGGATTCTAGCTTTCTGCATACACCCTCTCTCGACTCGTCTACTAGCACAATATTGTCAGCGAAAAGCATACACCACGGGACCTCTTCTTGTATCTCCCTCGTTAGAACATCTAGAACGGTAGCGAAAAGAAAGGGGTTGAAATTAAGTGTCGTTTTAGCCCTATAAATTTGATCCAGTTGTGTCGTTTTAGATTTTCTAGGCAATTGATAAGGAGTGAGGTATGAGAATTGTTATTGGAATATGTTGTTATTGATTAATGTTATTCATTCATTGGTTGAAAAATGTGATGAATGGTAAAATTTCATAAAATATTACATTTTTTAGTTTGGTTAATATTTTTTTTAAATCTTGTGTCGAAAACTAAAACGACGTAGGGAGTAATAAATAGAGACCAAACTAAATTTTAAATACTCTATAAATATACTAAATCGATCAACCCAACAGATTTCGGGTTCTATCGGGTTCAAATTTTTCAGTTCTTGACCCTCAAATTTTCGACATCTCTATAGATCCAACCCATGTTTGTTAAAATAACATGTTATGATGTTGCTTTCTTTTAGAATTACTAGGGTGCTAATCCGTCCGTTGGACGAGACAAAGTTTATATTATGTGTTTGTTATTTTCTTAAACTATTTCCATTTTGAGGTTTGTTTTTTGAACTAAATTGTTTAGATTCAGATTAATGCAATTCTCATACTTATAAAATTGTGAATAATCGATAACAATATTGTATGTTTCCATTACTTTCTAAAACATAAGTAATGTTCATATTGTTATTTTATTTTGAAATAAGAAAATTTGAAGTCCTTAAAAAATGAATAGGCAATTGTAAGTATTTATTTAATTTTATTCAAAAAAGCTTTTACATATTTGTTACAATTTAATACGGAGTATTAGTAGAAATTATCACTCCAATGGAGCATTTATCGGACATAGAGAGACAACATTTATAGTCGTTAAGATTGATTTGCACAACTTTACTTACCAGTATTATTTTATTAGCCCTAATTTATTAGCTTCAGATCTCTTTTCCTAGTTATACTCTTATACATGCCACAATAATAATATTATTAAATTAAACTTTAGATAAATGTTTTTAAACATACTTTATTAAATGAACCCAAATCTCAAACACCCAAACAAACAATATTTTAATCATGTCATTAACTCCCCTTCTCTGCAAAAAACTGACGCGGAACCCTCCAAACTCCAATTGTCCAAAGTCGTCAGTCCACAATCTTCTTCGTGAAGATTCACTCAATTTTTTTCCATTTTTCCTTTATTTTTGTTGCACGAAAGCGTCTGTTCACCTCCTTCACTAAACTGGATTATAAATACTACGGAGTACTTTTCATTTCCGAAAGCGTCTATTCACCTCCTTCACTGAACTGGGGTTTACTGTTCAACGAACTTCAAAAATGTCCGACTACTTTCCTCAACACGCCTTGCTTCTGGTTGCCATCCGTTTGTCAGCGAAATCAGTACTTCGATTTCGCTCGGTTTGCCGGGAATGGAAGGAAGTAATCGACTCCGATTACTTCAAGCAAGAGCACCTGTCTCTCCAAAATCCACGATTCTGTGTTGAATATCAAAGAGCGCATGTGCAAAAGTGGATCCATGTAAAACCCCACATCATACCTCTGGAGGCGGAAGAGGTCAATAAGCGGCAAACAAAGTATAAAAGCATCTACTTCTGGGGTTGTGACAAGGGCGTCAGGTGATATTTCGATCAATCATTGAACTTCTTTATTGTGGTGAATTGGGCAATGAATAAGTGTTTCACTGTTCCAACGCAACCCTTAGGGGATTATACTTGGGATAAAATGCTAATACGCTATTGTTGCACTGGTTTCTGGGTCAACCCAGATGATAGCTGTTGTTTTAAGTTGATTGTACTCAATTTGTATATGACCGACAAGAAAGAGGATGGGTCGTTGGGTGTTCTTGTCTCACAAGACAAAGGGGCCTATACCATCTTTAAACCGGAGAATATAAGGTTTTGGCTTCCCTCCGACTGTTGTCACGATGTATTAATATTAGGGGTTTGTCATTGGAGAGGGTTTTTCGCTAATAGGTCCCATGTTGTTTTGACATTTGGCTTTGTGGAAGAAGGTTTTGGCTTCATTCCGATGTCGCCAGAGCCGGAGGACAAGGATTATTTTACTCGCCTTTGCAACTGGGAAGGAACACTGTCGATCACTTGTTCGTTGGGGTGATGAAAAATCTCCTGAGAGAGTTGGTGTATTTATTTGGCTGATTTGGGAGTGGCTTGAAATGAAATGGTTTGATCTCTCCCCTAGAACAAGCAAAGTGTATGGGTTAATAGGTCCAGACAACAGTCTTAAGGTTTTTGCACGGACAAGTGGGTATCTGACGATCTACGACTTCAAAACTGGAATCAGCCTCCGCATAAAAAATGTGGCGCTAGGTACTGTATTGGTGTTCGAGGAAGTGGACAACCTATATTTCCCTCCTGTTCCCAGTGAAGATTGAAGGTTCTTCCATGTGCACTCCTGTTGTGGTAATTATTATCTTTTTGTAGGAAATTTGGGATATTTTCTTCTAATGGATTAGCTATGTGTAATTACTTGTTGGCACTGGAGATATTGTGTTGTGATTAGCTAGAAGATTTCCTGACATACTAAGTGATATATCATGTCTTATGATTAGTAATGGGTGGTTTTTGGCACTGGTGATATTTTTTGGGATAGAAGATTTCTAGTCATGCTACATGATATAAGCTGTTGATTATCTATGGATAGTTGTTGGCGCTGGTGATATTTTGTGGTAAGATGAGCTAGAGGATTTCTAGTGTAATTGGTAACTCTTGTGATGCTATAACTTGTCTTAGTGTTAAATTCCATATGCTGGGTTATTGTTTTTTGTCATCTCAACTTCCTGGATATATCATGTCTTGATACTTATATGTGAATTCCGGGTATCAGTGTGCATTCATGAAATTAGCATAGAATTGTTTTTTTCACTATGATTCACCCATCCATCACAAAATAACTAAAATTGTCAATTACACAAGACCGAACACAAAATGTGTAGCCCTAGTGAAACACACATTCACTGATGATGTATTCTGCTAAGAGGTTGTTTCCCAAACTCCCTTGAAAATGTCGTGCGCAATCTCAACCCTGTATTGGTCAACTTGTCTAGCATTCACAAAGGAGAGCGATTTCCCGATGCATAAAAGCTCCATGTGTTTTGCAGCAAACACTCCGCAATCCCCACTACATAAATTCACACACGAATTAGTAGCAATACTATGTAGTACGTAGTTGGAAGAAATTGTCTTGGTGGCATAGAGCAAAATAACAAAAAAATAAAAAACATAGTCCTGGTGGTACATATCCACTTTTTTTCTAGCTCAATTTAAGGACCCGATTCCAAGGAAATTGTCTGCCACTCCTCCGATGTGAGTATTTTATGGAAAGCGGCGAATATTGGTTCATGAGCAGAGGAACTAGCCATAATACCGGCAAAAGTTGATCATGTAGTCCTTCGTCAGCAAACAGATCGACATTACTGTCGTACACATTAACACACCATTCCTTCAAGTCGATTTGGAGAGCTATCCAGTGGAGATTGTCAATGTTGTATGGAACAAGTATTTCATCAGCTTCAACCCAACTCTTCCCATGAAACTGCGGCAGTTCACCTTTTAAATATTTGATCATAGTAGGATCCTCAAGTGCTATTGTTCCAGTTTTTTCTTGTGACTCCTGAAGTCTCCTCAAGAAGCCACTCCAAAATGTGTCTAAAATAACCTTATTACGACATTTGTCGTTGTTTTCTACCACTCTCTTGCGAAGGACATCACAAATCTCCTCCATTTCCTGCAATTACAAGCATGTCAACAAAACCTTGTGGGCCACATCGGTTAAGCTTTGTCGGTGAAAGATAAAATGATATTTTGTTAACAATGTACCTTGCCGTCTAACCATGGTTCTGGTCGGAGTACTTTCAAAAAAAATGCTTTTCACAAGTCAACACCCGTCAATCCTTTTCGGGTATAATGGGGCCTGAGCCATAAATGCATCTTTACTAGATTGAACGTGCGTCTAAAAACAGCTCATGACAGAAATCCAATGTACTAACCTTATAGGAGAATCAACCCATTGTAGCAGATCTGTCATAACAGTGACTTCGCAATTATTTTTCAGCCTTCTCACCCATTTACGGTCTATATCTGTAGTATACTGCGCCGCCACCTTACGGAGAGGATTTTTCCTACGATTAAGCTTTTGTCCTAACCTCTTGGGAGCCTTAATTTTCCTTCTGGTCATCTTGGATTGTCCAGCCTTCTCACCTTCTCGAGTCTCCACTCCCAAAGCCATGCGTTCTGCTGCAATCTTAGGATCATATACAACACATGCCTGCATTGAATATCAAAGTGTTACATCATTCAACGAAACTTGAAACGTAAAAAAAAGAACCAGCACCATGTTTTATTAGATGACAGCATATCCTACTACCATGCATGGTCGATCATTCTTGCCTAGATCATCTGCCTTATGAACATCCTCATCTTTGTCAACATCCTTTGCAGCTTCTTCTGCAATCTTCGACACGACAACATCAATTTCCTGCAATCAATATAGAAGTCATCGGCCTAAATGAATTGGCAATGGATATTTTTATAATGGGATTGGCAACTGGCAAAAGATGAAATTCAAATTGACAGGATAATGTTTCTAGTTGACAGGTATACGACCTTCTTATCAGGTGCACTGGCATCCCCCTCCTCCTCGACCTTCTTATCAACTTCATGACGGACCTCTTCATTTTGTTCCTCCGCATCTTTTGCATCGCGTCCCGCCTTTTTGTTTTCAACTTCATTATTTTCCACTTCCCTATTTCCTGAAGCATCTCCCCCCTTGTAATCATTTTGATTTTCCTCGTCCACACCCTTGTTAACTTCTTCTCCAATGACCTCTTTGATTCTTCCCCCTCATCTTTTGCACAAAGTTTCTCTGCCTCCCCTTTCTCATCATTTTGATTTTCCTCGTCGACACCCTTGTTAACTTCTTCTCGAATGACCTCTTCGCTTTCTTCCCCCTCATCTGTTGCATAAGTTTCCTCTGCCTCCACTTTCTCATCATCTACCGCCTCCTCTTTTCCCTCACCATCTTTTTGTTCTTCTTCTGATTCGTCTTCTTCTTCTTCTTCTTCTTCTTCTTCTGACATCTTTGAATTATCCGACTCCTCAAATTTAGACTCACTATCATCTTTACAATACTGATCTGCACCTGGATTCCTCGTGGCCAACTCCTCCAGATTTCTTATTCTGATTTCCATACTCTACAACCTCTGCATTATCCCCAATTCCATACTCTCCAGCATGTTCTTCACATCTCTCAAACCAGACAATACCCTTGATGATGACCCTGGATCAGAAGTACTCGGGACGGCATCTGGAGCAACTGGCCTCTTTCCTTTCACACTTGCAGTGGATTTCTTAAAAATCTTATCAAAATGAGCATCATCCTCTTCATCAGCGTAGCAAGAATCCATTACAAGCATCTCCTCATCATGGTCTTTTGGATGCAATATTGATTTCACTTCATTTTTTGGATCAGCTAAAGCAATATCCAATATGGTGTGCTCAGGAGCATCTTCGAAAAACCAACGCATTCCCTTGGGACTTGCTGATGGCCTCAACCTTTTGGCAAACAGTAGACCAAATTTGGGCACTGCCTCATACACCCACAACTGCATTAATAATCAATATATGAGTGATGATTAAATAGTTATTCAAAGAAAACGTACCATATCCTGTCACAAACACACAGATCACAAACAAAAAATAAGCACAATAACTTTTTAGTGTCACATGATTTACTTGAAAGACAAGAGGCATTCCTTGTAGGGAGTATGGAATCCTGGGTACGGTGGACTTTAGTTTTGCCTTCTCCAAAGTTTTCATCCTAGATGACAACGCAGATGTCAGACTTTTGTCCAACTCCTCATACCTAGCCCGACCCCAGGGGTAAGCATAGAAGGTTTGCATGTTCTCCAACAACTTCACATATTCAGGATTCACCAAACGGTTCTTATCAGATTCACGAATTACCCTCTCCACGATCAACAGGAGTGCCATCTTGAATTTGTAGCTGTCTGGATGTTTGTAATTTGTGAACGTATCAATCAGATTTTGAAATGTGAGTTTTTGAACCTTAAAAAATCTCTGCATCACGGTATTGTCCCCTTTGGTGTTCACAACAGGGGTTTCTCCACAACGTAAACCAGAGATTAAAGCATACTCATTCAGTGAAAACCTAAGCTCTTTGCCTCCAACCTCAAACCATGACTCCCACTTCTTTTTTGTTTCCAGTTGTTTGTATAGCACAACATGGATAGTTTGGCAAGAGTAAGACAATTGGTGAGGCATTTTCACAATCCTCCCAAATGGCCCATCCAAAATTCTTCTCCAACTTTCAGGGGTCAGCTTGTTCTCAATAATGCGAAGCAATGTAGTCCTTGAATTAATATTTATCCTCCCATACAATGTTTCACCATTGTAATACTTATACCGTATCTGCATTAACACAATGAAAAGACAACTTTATGATAAGATAAAGCTCAACCACAAACCTTGCCTCCTGTGATGCATGGTTTATATCTTGCCAAACATAGTTTGGTTCTGGTGTGGACAGGATAATCAAACTAGCCAATCATCAGATCATATCAAATCACACATCTTAACACAACACATCTCAAAACTTCAAGGTAATGCAGGTTGAAAGGGTAATCGATATACTTACACTCTCTTTGAAGAAAATTGGTTCTGGTGTGGAAGTTTCGGAGGTGCATTTGTTTTTGCCCTTAATCTCACCGGATTTACAGGTCTTCTCCGTCAATTTGGACTTCCTTTTATCTGGTATCGATTTCCTATGTTTCGGATCTGCATTTGGATCTGGTTCAGAAGCCGTGACCTTAGGTGATTTCGCCTCTTTGCTTTTCACTTCAGCATCCTTGTTTGATTTCGACTTCGCCGGTTCAGAAACCTTCCTCCTATATTTGGACTTCGGCATGTCTGTTCTTTGGTGCTTCAACGATTGCTTCCCTGTTTCGGATCTTCACGCTTTCTTTTTGCACCACAACCCTTCGCCGGTCTCGATTCCTTCTGGCCTCTTAGATCCGCCATTAATGTACAGTACTTCTTAGGGTTTGCAGAAATCCGATTCTACAAAATGATATTGGAGATGAGATTTTGAAGGAGATTGGGGAATTTTGGAACTATCTCGATCTTTTATGCCGGTTATGGTAGTTTTCGGCCTCTCTAATGGATTTTTGTGAATGTTCAGTGACGGGAATCCGATTTGGGGAAAGGTGGGAATAAAGAAGCTTTTTTTATGGTGGGCATATTAAAGGTCCATCAAGCAGTTTTCAAATGTTTTTACACTGTAATTGAAGAAACCCTATCTATCCGGTCATATAATAGGCTTTAACCGGTCATAGACATAAATATATCATGTCTTACAAATTGGGCCTACTTAATGAGATGGGCTGGCGGCCCATTCCGTTAATGACCCGACGATTTCTATATATTTAAATTAATTTTTTTCCGGTTATCACCATAAATTTACCTGAAACGTTTGAACTTCCCAAACTTCCCCTTGCGCATGATCGAGTTGCTCACAAAATCAATCCCACTTGTCAAATTCCTCTCCAAATTTCGATTCTTTGGCGTAGCGTCGCTCAAAAGTTGCATTCTTCCACAAAATCAATCCCACATGTCAAATTCCTCTCCATAAATTTTGTGAAGTACTAAACTATATGGCCAGACGGAAGAACCTGAAGGACCTGTACCGTGGCGCCTCTTCCTCTAACTCAGCAATCAGGGTCGAAGGTGCGTAATTATCAAAATTGTAGGCGTGTTGCCACTTACTCGTGGCTTTCAGTTCGATTTCCGCTCTTACTTGCACATGTTCAAGTCAAAGGATGAACTTAAAGTATTTAGGGTCCATTGTGTTCGATGAAATGCACTTGACCGTTGTTGTGCACTTTTTTGTACTTTTTTATGCGAAACGAACTTATATATGCAAACGTTGGGGCATAAATCGACTAATTTGTATAGGAAATGTAGAGTGTGCAATCCACTGAAAATATTGATAACGTTGTTGCACGGTTCTTGTTTTTTAATGGTTTTTTAGAAACGACTGTTGATGATCAACCCAGTGACCAGAATTCTCCAGGCCGACGGAAAGTCATTGCTAATTCGGCCAGGATGACTAGAAATCAGCAAAATCAGAGAGCAACGGCTTCCCCTGCAACAAAAAAACGTAAACGGACCGAGTCTGAGACCTCAAAATCGAAATCCAAAGATATCGTTTTCAAATGCAGGGCAAGTCCTAGTCTGTTTGTCGAAGTCATCACAGCCCTGACTCCCCTGTAAGAGGTCGCCCTAAAACATGCTGGTTTTTCTTGCTTTTTTTGGATTATCAGATTACAAACAACCCATTGAACCTTGGGTACTATGTAGTCGATAAATTTGATGCATACAAGTGTTGCCTAAGACTTGATGCTGATAAGGTTGTCCACATAACGGAGGAAGATGTGCACAACTACTTAGGTCTCCCAGCAGGCCCTGTTTCTCTCGACCTTTCAAGCAACCGTAGGGATAAAAGACTTTGTGCTGAATTCAGAGCGCAGTTTGGCCCAGATGCGCGAGATCTTACACCTTCCATACTTAAGACCGTCATTCTTGATAAAGATAAACCGGACAGCGGAGCGCAATTCATTAAGAACATCATGATCTTGTTCCTGAATTGTGTTGTGGGAGAATGCTCCTCCAACGGGAAGTTGACCATGGCCTTACTCCCACTACTTAAGAAGTTTGACAAGATCCGTAGGTACAACTGGTGCCAGTACCTTCTGAAGAAACTGGTTGAGGCCAAGGAGTCCTGGTCCCCTCCTTCACAATTCAAGGAACCTCTCCTGTTACTTACTGTAAGTCTAATAAACTCGTATTGTGCATGTGCTTTTTCCATGCATATATTTCCCAGTCCATTTTGTGTATAGTGATCATTGTGCTAGCTTTTTTAGTCCATTTTGTGTATACTCATGTCCCAAATTGCTTTTCACAGCTCATGTATGTTGACCGTGTGGCTGGCAAGAAGGATTCGCCCCAAGAATTTATCCGATCATAAAGGGTTGGACTACCATCATGGTCATAGAGAGGGAGGAGGAAGAGAGGGAATCAGGGGGTTTGGAAGAGGTAGTCTCCGTGGACCGGCCACTTTTGATCACGTTGAAGATGTCAACGAAGTGGACGACACGGATGATATGCCACATGTAACCACGGATCCGCCATTGAACAGTCCACGACCCGATCCAAATGTTGCTCTAATGAAAGAGCATGCAACGTTTGTGGCTCGAATAATGCGGGAAATTAAGGGGTTTTGTTTGAGGGTTGATGACGCTCCTTCAAACGTGGCAAATTCATCCAAATTCAAGGACATCAATGGTGTCGTGTGTGCCATTTTCACTGAATTGGGGTTGCACTACACCAACGATGGAAAATTCATCGGCGATGATAAATTCATCAAAACTCTCGATCATGCAAAAAGGTACTTTGCCGAAGTTGTCAGCCAGGAAAGTGACATCAATATGGATAGAGGCAAATCAAAGGTTCATGATACTGTTGATGCCGCGTCTAAAATGGATGATGCGGAGGATGATAATGCTGAGAATGACACTGCCGCTCTTGATGTCGTGTTGGGTGCAGCTCATCCTCCTAGGGAAGATGATGATGAAATTGTTGCACATGATGTCTGTGAGGATGAAGATCCTCCCAGTGATGGTGACGATGATCACCTTAGTGGTAATGTTGATTCCAGGGTGATGCTAATTGCAATCCAAGTCCTCAGGAGGATGCCAGCACTGAACAACACGTCGGTCATGATGATCTGAATAGTGTTGATGTTGTTAAGCCCACTGGTGAGAAATTACCTGCCTGTGAAGTAAACAGAACCTGCTATCAATTATTCAGTTCTCTCCCTTAAAAATTGAGAGTTCTCTTACTCTCTTCGTTTGCCTCTGTGTCTGATATTGTACACATTGCCATGTCAATTCAAAAATCAGGACATTCAAGAGTCGTTCTGGAGCGATGTAACAAATCAGGGTAATTTCCTAGTTTTTAATGACATAATAACAACGATCATGCATCATTTGTTTTTCCAGGATGACATGACCGGAACCTCTTGTCCTGGAAGTTCTCATTATCAAACCCGACCGTTGTTCCCACTCACTCGGCCAACCGGTGCTGGAACTTCTCAAGATTCTCGTGCTGATGGTGATGGTGGTCATAGCAGTAGTGACATCGACAATCGTTCTAGTATTTCTGGTGATGATCGCGATGACGATCGAACTCCTACGAATTGCCCGGGTCGGATTGTACGGGTGATCTGCCTACCTTGCCCAAAACCTGGACCCACTTTAGAATATAAACAGGAGTTGATTGACTTTACTAGACGTCCAAATGCTGAGGAGAGAAAGTTAGACGTGTTTGTTAAAACTGCATTGGAAGTCCAAGGGTACGTCATCCTTTCATATATATGTGTCAAAGTATCTGAATCTTTATGATCGGTCTGTTATACTTCAGTTGTTACCCGGTCGTTACTCGTTCTACTAAAAGGAGGTTGTGTTCAGGAATCAAACTCTTGGGGAGAGCGTTACGCTCAGCGACCTTGACTCTCTTACACGCGGAATCTATATCATGCAGACCAAGGTTATAGACTTTTGTTCACTGTAATCTGGAAGTTCTCATTATCAAGCCGAACCGTTGTTGCCGCTCACTCGGCCAACCGGTGCTGGAACTTCTCAAGATTCTCGTGTTGATGGTGATGGTGTTCATAGCAGTAGTGACAGCGACAGTCGTTCTAGTATTTCTGGTGATGATCGCGATGACGATCGAACTCCTATGAATTACCTGGGTCGGATTGTACAGGTGATCTGCCTACCTTGCCCAAAACCTGGACCCACTTTGGAATATAAACAGGAGTTGATTGACTTTACTAGACGTCCAAATGCTGAGGAGAGAAAGTTAGACGTGTTTGTTAAAACTGCATTGGAAGTCCAGGGGTACGTCATCCTTTCATATATATGTTTCAAAGTATCTGAATCTTTATGATCGGTCTGTTATACTTCAGTTGTTACCCGGCCATTACTCGTTCTACTACAGGGAGGTTGTGTTCAGGAATCAAACTCTTGGGGAGAGCGTTACGCGCATCGACCTTGACTCTCTTACACACAGAATCTATATCATGTAGACCAAGGTTATAGACTTTTGTTCACTGTAATCTGGAAGTTCTCATTATCAAGCCGAACCGCTGTTGTCGCTCACTCGGCCAACCGGTGCTGGAACTTCTCAAGATTCTCGTGTTGATGGTGATGGTGGTCATAGCAGTAGTGACAGCGACAGTCGTTCTAGTATTTCTGGTGATGATCGCGATGACGATCGAACTCCTACGAATTGCCCGGGTCGGATTGTACGGGTGATCTGCCTACCTTGCCCAAAACCTGGACCCGCTTTGGAATATAAACAGGAGTTGATTGACTTTACTAGACGTCCAAATGCTGAGGAGAGAAAGTTAGACGTGTTTATTAAAACTGCATTGGAAGTCCAGGGGTACGTCATCCTTTCATATATATGTTTCAAAGTATCTGAATCTTTATGATCGGTCTGTTATACTTCAGTTGTTACCCGGCCGTTACTCGTTCTACTGTAGGGAGGTTGTGTTCAGGAATCAAACTCTTGGGGAGAGCGTTACGCGCAACGACCTTGACTCTCTTACACGCGGAATCTATATCATGCAGACCAAGGTTATAGAATTTTGTTCACTGTAATCTTGAATCACAGAGAATTGGGCTCGGATGCGTCATTCCCAAGGAGATTCTTTGCAACCACGAATCTTGTATATGCAATTATACATTCATCTCTTACGTTATTTGGGACTGTTGGCTTATACTGATTATGTACATTTTCCATCTTCGATCATTTCAGACAGGTTCAACGATGAATGACGTAAAGACATGCAGTGGGTTGTAAGACATTTTTAACTAAAGCATGACAATTGAATTGCGCAGGATGAACACGGCACAGGTTGCGGACGTTCATGTGGTAAGAACTAAGAACTCTGCCTCATATAAACAAAATTTTTCTATGGGCCTCATTATGGTACGCAAAGGTGTCGTGTGTTCCTGTGTTGGATTGCCTTTTTATATGTGCATTATCGGGTAAATCATAGACAACGTTAGTTCACTTTTCTAGCTATGTCTATCCCCTTGTTTGAAACAGTGGTGCTTCCTATTCCATATGGAACGGGCTATGTTTTATGTCACAATAAATGTCAAACAGCCAGGGTTTGACCTCATTCATCTTTCTAAGGGGAAGGACACGTGCACTGCGATGAAACGTTATGCTGTAAGACTGGTTAGCTCATTGCCTCAATTTCAATTGATTTCATATAAAGCTTTTTGTTGTGTCTTTTGTTGTGTCTTTTCATATAAAGCTACTCCAAGATTTCTTCAAATTCAAGGGTCTGGATGACCGATATAATTTGCTCAAGGTCCACCAATATATTAGACCAACAACTTTAGACTTGCCTTCGCAACATCTAAACTGAGTCATAGAAATAGGAGATGAAGGAGTGTTTCTAATGTACCACATGCATACCTACATGGACAATGGTATGGCTGGTTGGAGGTACCAACTATGTGACATTCAGGAATCTTGTACATGCCCATCTACACAGATGAAAACTCTCCAAATTATTTACTTGAACATGATTCTGACATCTGATCTGAACGATGCTACACTAAGGGAGCAGCTTCTCCACCAGGCAACGCAAGGGAATTACCAAGTTCCACCCCATCTTCAACACTTAAGGTTGTAAAATGAATTGGCTGATGTATGTACGTTGTTTAATTGTCTGATGAATGTATTTGGTTGGATAAGCGAATCTGGTTTCTAAGCACATAGTTATTATTTTTGTACACTCAAGCTGGCTGCAATGCACGCTCAAGCTGCATGAAAATGTTGATAACCACTTCCAAATTTTGTTCGTCATTAGCAGACAATATAGGTTCACCAAATGCGATTAAATGTCATACCCTTTACATAGTAACTTAAAACATCATAGCTATCCACGGATACATCTTCCGCAAAGTTCACAAACCCAAAAGTGAGTTAATTTCCATGTTAAGTTAACACTATCTAGTTCAATTACCCAAAAACCATTTCATTTGCAATTCGCCGAATAATTTCCCAAAAATCCACATTGACATGCATCCATGAGGTCAGCCGCCGATAATCTCCATCGAATACCTCAGAAGCTCTGGATCGCGGGGTGTGAGCATGCGTCCATCTCCTTTCACCAATTTCTGGGCCTGCATAAACTCACGTCATCCGGTCTGCAGTTGAACACGACAACCCATCCCTTTTACAAACTTGTGATTTAGCAAGTACGTCTTGTTTCCGACATGAAGCATCATATCTCTGAGCTGGTGCTGTTTCTTTTGACCGAAATTGGCTCGACTGAAGGTCGTGGGAATTATCTATCAAATAGTCCATAAAGGCTTTAGGTGCATATGTACATAATACTTATGTTGTGTTCAATGCAGTGCATATATCAACTTAATTACCGG
Source organism: Fallopia convolvulus (assembly GCA_964016875.1). Lineage (NCBI taxonomy): Eukaryota > Viridiplantae > Streptophyta > Magnoliopsida > Caryophyllales > Polygonaceae > Fallopia > Fallopia convolvulus. The sequence goes on from OZ024718.1 coordinate 25,423,842, forward strand.
CCCGTAGTCAGCATGTACATGCCGCTCTTCCACCGTAAGTAGGCATACTTCACCCGGCCCTTTATAAAAAGTTGGACCTATAATTACAAGGTAAGGTGGTGTATCAGTTGGCTCTGTACGATATAATATGCATCAATCTCCAAATATTAATTAAACCATACACTGTCATACACAGAATGATATCTTGTCATAAAAACATATTATCTTGTCGTACAACAAATTGTATCCTGTCATATAACAAGTGGTATCATGTCATATAATTATGTGTATCATTACACGGTAAGATGGTGTATAAGTTGGTTTGTACCATATAATCTTCAATTCTTTTGCAAACAATAGAAAAAGCTTAATCTAAAAGTCTGTGGTGAAGTACTTACCCAAGGACCCCTCAACGGGATATATTATCTCTTCATCCTCTTCCTTGATCGTTGGTAGTTTATTGAACACCCGCTTGCAAAGCAAGCTCTTAAATTTCGTACGTTTAAGCCGTTCAGCATAATTCAATTCATTGCCTCCTCTGCCAAATATGTGGACGTAGAACTTGTCTTTGAAGTCGAACCTGAAGCACAGAATGTACCCTAGAGAAAGGGAATACCTTCTTGCAAATTCCGCCCATCCGGTGGTTATTTTTATTCCCTGAACCTTGGAGAGCTTTACTGGCCATTTCTTAGTTTGACACACAATGAATCCAGAGTCTGGTATTGATCGCTTGTTTTCCTTCACAAACGCAAGGGGAAAGGGTTGTGTGTCCAACATGTTCAGCAGTGATCAATGAAACAAAAATACGAATATGGTGAATATATATGCCTTCTATTGCCGTTCAAATATTTTCTTACCATTTCGGACAATGACTCTTCGAGTACAATAACGCTCACGAACCGTGTATCGCGACTGCGATTATCCTTTTCCATCTTCCAATCATAAACATCATCTATTAAGTTGTAGGTCCCACTATATCATTTGCCTAAAAACAATGCAACACATATTCCAGAAACACAAATCCAAGATGAATGAATTGCACATTCAAGATTGCAGTCTCAATATGCATGCATTGCACACTCAAGATGAATGAATTGCACAGTCAAGATTGCAGTCTCAATATGGATGCATTGAACACTCAAGATGAATGAATTGCACACTCAAGATTGCAGTCTCAATATGCATGCATTGCACACTCAAGATGAATGAATTGCACACTCAATATTGCAGGCTCCATATGAATATGCATGCATTGCACACTCAAGATGAATGAATTGCACACTCAATATTGCAGTCTCAATATGCATTAAAAAATTGACAACCGACTATCTAATTTTGCCATCTTCCTCTAAATCACAATTGGAGTACTTTTGCAAAGCCAAATTTACAAAATCTGGAATCGATTGTATTCACATTCACCGGAGAAACAAATATTTATAACACACTAATCAACATAACCAATGCCCAATTTCATCTCAATTCCAATACACAAATGTCTATCCAGAAACCATCAACCGTAGAAACCCAAAATCCATCCAGATAACCCTAAACCCTAGAAACACAACATAAATCCCCAAACCCAAACCCTAAACCCTAGAAACACAAATTAAATGCAGATTGAACTCGATGAATAAACAACTAATTATAATCTCAATCCAATTCAGCGAGTAACATCGTATAAATATGCTACCGGATTTCAAAATCGAATAATTAAAACCCTCATTGCACAACAAATCAAGCAGATTAAAAGGAGCCTAACCATTATGCCGTCGCGAATCCGTATGCTATCGACGATCAAGAGGCCGAAACTGGATGCACGATGTAGTGGGACTGGTGGCCGGTGGAGTACGACTGGTGTCTGGCGTGTGTCGGGAAAGGGGAAAACTTTACTCAAATGGGTAATGTTTAAAAGGGAGGAGTAAAAAATATTTTACTTTTTTTAACAAAAAGGGCTACAGTAAAAAATTTCGAAATTTGAATTCGAAAGCTGAAAATTTGGGATTTTGCCCAAATTCGAATACAGACAAAATAGATTAAAGTATTATTACTTTTTCCGGGTGTAAGATATTCGGCTTACACTCGGTGTAAGCCTAACAGGGTCCGAAGAGAAGTAAGTCGTACATGGAAGAAGAGAGAAGACATTAATAAGAGAAGAAGGCGTTGGTAGAAAAGCAGGGAAGTTATTTATTTTATTTTAACAGAAGTTTAACGTTTTTGGGTTGGAATTAACGGTTTGGGTATGAGGCAAAAAATTTTAAAAGGTGAGGGTTATCACACGAATATTCAAAAGTTTGTTGGGTACCATACGAATTTACCTTAATTTGAGGGTTACCAGGCGAAATTTTCGAAAGTTAATTTCTTATGGTGTCCAATAGGTGAGCTCAATTTAGCTTGAAAAATAAACACATGAACACTCAAGAACAAGCACAATGGATGCAAAACACGTTTGAGTTGATAAGTGAAGATCAACTTAGCCAAGGTACTCTCACATAAATCAACCATAATTATTATTATTGATTATAAGAATATTTAAAAGAGTACAACTTGGAGGATAACGCATCACCTTGCTCTTTATATCCTATCTAAATATAAGATAATAATAAAGATAATTATATTTCTACTAATAAAGACTAGAAAATTTGGATTTAATAAAAGATATAATAATAGCTTAAAGATAGAATTAAGGAAAATCAAAGATTCTCGTAAGATCTTGTACGACTATCAGTAAAATGCGTTTTGAGGCATTTTGACCATTTTCTCGTTGGATTCTCATATTGACATCAATTGTGAAGATATAATCTTTGAAAGTGAATAAGCTTTCCAACGCAATTTGAATTGCCTCAATATCAATTTTCCATCCAAAGATATGGTTGTTTACTAAACACCGCCAATATTATAACGGGGTCTTGAACATCTAAAAATATCTCCATTTTAATCCATTTCTTAGAGGTCTTGGATGTCTTGCATGATATTCTTCAAAGGACAATTTGATGTCTTGGACATTTGAGCTCCATTCTAGCTGAAATTTTGCGGAGAGTCATCTTCAAAAGAACCATGAAGTCCAACAAAATTTGGAGTGAAACACACGAGGATTGCTTAGAGAACACCTGATAATGCCTAATTTAATCATATTTTAGGGGTCTAGTTTGCATGTTAATTTAAGTCATTTTCATGCATATTTTACATAGTTTATATTTATTTTGTTTTATTATGCATTCGGAATCTACACTCTTACTTTTATATGTTTCATGTATTTTAAGGCTATGTTTGGAAATTTATGATTATTCTAAAGAAGTTTATACCGCTAATTAAGTCTTGATGGTACCACCTGCTTTGGTGTTTGATGCTCGTGTGGGAGTTGGACATCAATTTAGATGTATGAAGGATGTGTAGATTTGTGGTGCTGATTCAATAAATTGGTGGGCCAAAATTACTATTGGGCTATGAAAGTTTAATTGGTGGAAGAGGCCCACATAACGAGAGTATGAGACATTAGATTAATGAGGGAGGGGAGATTAGCTTTATTATTATAATAGTTTAGGTTTAAAAACTTTAGCTTTAGTTTTTGTTTTAGGAGAGCCGCAAGGGACATTTGGATTTCACGAAGGTTTTCGGCCGGTTTTGTATTGAAGATTGGTTTTATTCACTACTCTGGCCCTTGATTTGGATTATCTATATAAATATAATTGAGACTATTTTTTTTACTCTTTGATTGTATTGAATAATTATTGGCTAGTTTATATATATTGATTATGTCTTTAATCATGTTTGGCTAAATTCCTAGTTTTAGGGTTTTTGTGAACCATTCAATGCGTATTTAATTAAAGTTATATTATTTGCCTAAATTGATATATATTTGATTCGATCCTAAGTTGTGTTATGCCCTATTTGTTTTATGCATATATGATTCCTATTAGGGTTTGAGACCGAGAGGAGATAACAATAATAGCAGATTGATTAATTGAATATACTATTGTTTGTTTATGTTAGATCCCTAGGGTTGGACTTGAGAATTATTTGCGTGAGAGCGACTTAATTTCTCTTGTGTGATTTCTTAACTATCGAAGTTGTTTTAGGGTTTGAGTAATTTCAGCGGAGCGTGAAAGCGGATATTGACTTTATTTTTCCCTAATCACTAAAGAGCTTTAAGGATCTAAATTAGACTTGCTTTGTGCGAGAGTGACTGTTAGTCAAGTGTAGGTACATGCATTGTTCGTCCGAAAGGAGTTAGTGTTTACTTTAGATAGTTGGTCCTTCAAATAAATTCAAGCAAAATATAATCTTATTTATTTTAAAAATTGATGTGGTGATCCTTAACCTTAGACACATCTATCCCATATATTTTATCCTCTTTATTTATAATTATTGTTTCGTAGCCTAGATATAGATTTCAATTCTTTCTTATATTTTTGACCTAATTTACTAGAAGAGTTACAATTGGTATTCAAACTATAATTGACCTCGTTCACTTGCGGGTTAGTTTTGGCTGCGTCAAGTTTTATGACGACTAATGATGCAACATCACTTGATGTAGGTTGTAGGCACTTAGTGGGCAAACAATCTCCAAACATTGAAAAGGCTCGCCATTACCATAATCAAGAGGCTCCACAAAACTTGAAGACGATTGGACAACAATATCCAAATGATCATCGTTAGCACTCTCCTATGCGTCGTTGCATGAAGAACTCAACGGAATTGGCTCGGCAACTGAGGGCTTTTCCATGCACGTCTTCTATAAGTCATCACCCCCTAATATCCCATCAGACATGTTAAAATCGGAACCGGAACAATCAATAATAGCATGTGCAACAATGTTGGCAATTGATGGATCAGTGCATTAAAACACTTGTTACGACAGTTCTGATGTGTAGGCTATGTTGGCAGCCTTGATGCGAACATGCCTCCAACCATGACACCCTAAGACGAGGACCAAGCCTTGAATGTCCGATCCAATGGACCGGTGACACAAGCCCGAGCCAAATCCATTGCCAAAGTTACTCAATCTACCGTGGCTAGATGCATCGCACGCCAAGACCCATTGTATGCCCACACCCATGCCAAGTGCTAAGTCCTCGCCACAGTCCGTCCAAAGCATCCCTCGTTGCATCACAAATTCCCATCGGCACGCCCTTGCAAAAGGAGGTTCCTTGCGCCGCAAGCCCCAGCCACGACGCTGCTCTTGATCTGGACCCTTGGCACGCAAGTATCGCGCCATCGCTCACAGATCGTCATCCAGCGCCATGACGCACAACCTTGGCATGCAAGCCGGGTGTGAGGCATTGACGCCTCCTCGATGCCTTGGCACACAAGTGACAGAGTCCCTTGCTCGCCAAGCCATCGGCACGTGCGGGCCATTGCCCCTTGCCAAGCCAACCAACTTTCCTTGTTTCGAAAGAGTTAGTTGAGTTTGTTAAGTTTGTTACATATTTTTGGAAAGTTTATCTCTTACTAGATTGACTATTCAAAAATCCTATCTTTTATTTGATGCTTTATATCTTTTGGTTTACGTGAAAGTCAAAGTTGTTCCACTTGACTTAGCCTAAGGTTTTTAGGATTTCTAGATGCTTTCTATATTCTATCTTAAGTTTTCTATCTTTAAACTCTTCTATATAGATTAGGACTATTTTAGTACTAATAAACTAAATTCTTGTAATCATTTTTCCTCACATTCAAATTAATCCAAGTTAAAGTTCATAGAGTTGAGTTTCTCGTCCTTGCTTGGGTTTGGGCGTCACCAACCAAATTCTATCTTTTTTTATCTCTCTTTGTTCGAAAATATTCAAAGCCATCTCTTTGACTAGTTCGAGTCATCTCTTTGATTCGATTTCTCCTTAGACCGACACCTAGTCCGTGAGATTCTCGCTTGCTCTTGCTCACTCGAGTCCTAGTCCTTAGGATTCGCACCCCGACGTCTAGTCCCAAGACACCATGCCAACCGAGTCTAGTCCTAAGACCCGTGACTTGTTCGATACTCTAGTGTTGGACTAACCTAAAAATCATAGGGTTCGTGCGAGACAACTTCAGTTTCCGCCTCTAGGATTCCACATTGGCTAAGACTCGAAATTTGACTTGCCATCAAAGACAATATTTGGCCCACTCTAGACGATCCAACACCCTTAACGGAGTTGGAACGCATCAAACCTCCTCAATGGCATTCTCAATTGAAAATTCCTCCTTCACTTGAGGTGGACTTACTTCTTCAAGAACAATAGTTATTTCCGCCATTTTTCGGAGCTTGTAGTAATAGGCATGAGCTCTATATGCATGTTGAGAGGGTTTCCCGACAACAAATAAATTTGTAGTCAAGACCCCGCTGAGTATAGCGAAGTCAAGATCGTCCACGGGAAGAAAGGTTGTCTGTTTACCGACCTAAGAAAACAAGAAAACAAAGCAAAACAAAAGATAACAGCTACGACAGACCTCGGTACCGACCTTGTCAAGGTCGGTAACGATGCTGGAATTTTACTAAAATAGAGCAAATAACACGATGCAAGTGCAGGCTCGGTACCGGTCCTAGTGCCTCGGTAACGAGTGTATACGAATGCAAAACTAAGGAAAATCAAAGGATAAAAAGCTTTAGGACAAGGGCTACCACAACATAGCTATGCATATAAACTCATGTGAAGATAAAGATCATGCCTTTGAAGATAAATCTATCAACTTTCATTGACTAAACAAGCAAATCAATCAACTTTTATAAATCAATTCAATTTTCTACTTGTTTTGAATCCAAAGCTCGAACCTTTCGTTATCGAACAATATCAACATTCAAGTTCACAACTTTCTCTTTCGATCAAGCAATAAACTCAAATTACTTCGACTCTCGTCTAAGCATGAGCACAAAGAAGTAATTCAAAAGATAGAAGGCAATCAAAACATCAACACATTCATTCCACAATGCACAACTATGTCGGGTTTCAACCCCGACCCTAGAAAAGAGAACTACTCACTCATCATTGAATCAAAACAAACAATTTTATTAAAAGAGAACATTGAAAAGTAAAACTTACTTGAAACTAAAAGAATATTGTCTAACAACACCACGTTCAAACTCGAAATCAAAGAAGAACAATAACAAACTCGATCTCGACCTTCTCTCTCTCTCTCGATCGATCGATCGATCGATCGATCGATCGAAATCAGAACCGGAATCTCCAACTAACGTCTCCTTCCTCTCACAACTTGCTAACCTCCCCCTCTAGAACATAGAAAAACAAGGTATTTTTACTAGAGAAAGCTATCTAATAAAGATCTAAAAGATAAAAACTTTCTAAACTAAAAAGATTACAAGATAAAAGATATAATTTCGAAAGTTGGCGCTGCTCTACTGACACAAGTCACCTCGGTAACGACCTGCACAAAGTCGGTAGACACTTGCCGAATCCCTTTGAACAAAACTCGTTGCACAGCTCGGTACCGACCCTCACAGGTCGGTAACGAGCTCTCTGTTTCGGGTTTATTTGCACTCTTTCATGGCTTCACTTGAACTTTTCCTTGATCTTCAACATGCATTCTTCCTTTTCTTCCTTTAGGCACTCCACCATTCACCACTTGACTTCAGCTTCACTTGAAAATGCTCATTTCCGCTTCAAAAACCTACAAAAAGACACAAAACGGAGTAGCTTCCATACTTTTCACAAAATATGCAAACTTATCCAAAAAAAACACACAACACTAACACTAAACCGTCTAAAACTAAACTAACCTAAAACTAGACTAAAAACACGAACATCAATGCACCAACAAATCAACATCTTCCATTGAATGTCGTATCCTTAAAATACATCCAAATAAACCTTGAATGGAGTAGACAATCAGACTCGGCTAAAGTCGTTCTTGCCAAGATCAAAAATAAATTACCCTAAACTACAAACTAGTATAGCATGCAAGTAAGGGATTGAACCCCAGAGAATCGGTTTCTGAACAATCAGCAAATAATATTAAGTATCAAATCAATTAAGGAAAAGCAGAGTTCATTCAATCAATTCCACCTTTTTAATCATTCGATCATCAATTCATCCACTTTTCTATTAATTCCCAGGTTAATTCCAATCCTTATAAAAGATTTCCGCTTGTCCACGGTCCAAGCGAAGAGATGATATAAACAAGAACGCTTAATTCAAATCATGCAAAATATTAAGGATAGAAGGATATCAAATCATGCAATCAAGATACGAGTCTCATGCATAAAATAACAATCAAACACTCTTTCTCAATTCTAGTCCACGGTCCTAGAAAAGAGTTGTTTCAAGGATAAATAAGATTGTACATACAACAATCAAACTAATCCAAACAATATAATATCAATCAAATTCAACAAGTTGCGCACCAAGAGAAATCAATTGATAATCATAAAATTTAGCACAAGAGTTTTGATATTAACCAAGGGATAGAAAAGTTACCAGAATCTCACGAATTACATAAAAAGGCTTCCTTGATCAAACAAACTCCAAGGGAAATTAGTTCTCTATAATAAAACCTTAAAAAGTAAAAGTATGCTAGATAATGTGTGATCTGTTCAACTGAAACACGAAACTAAGCTTAAATAGTAGAAAAAACAACTGAAACCTAAGGATATAAAAATAGATAAAAGATAAAATAAAAACAAAGTCGGCGCTTCAGAAACTCGCCACCCACAATCGCGGTTTCAAACCGCGAGCGCGGCTCATCTAATCCTCGGCATCCGCGGAATCCTCTTCAACCGCGAGCGCGGCCACAACCCGCGAGCGCGGGTCTTCTGACAGCATTCTGGTGTCAACTTCGGAGGTGGTTTTGACCCACTTAGAGTTGGAATTTGAACTCGCCATACAAACATGAATTGTAGCTCTTCGAGTTAGATTTCCAATGATACCAAATTCAGCCTCATCCGATCACCGTAGCTCCCGAACGATGCGTCACAAGAAAGTGGCGTCAAAACAACTCCAAATCAACACTTGTTTTCAAAACTCTTGCAATTCTTCAAATCGTGTCTTCGGTCTTCATATTACAATTATGCTCAAAACTAACCTAAACACACTCAAATCATGCCTAAAATACAAGAGTTAACCTATACTAAAGAGAGCGTATCAAATTCCCCCATACTTAAACCTTTCTCGTCCTCGAGTAAGCTCAAAATAAATCTAACAATCAATCCTATCAAGGTTTACAGCGTAGTACAAGGGAAGACAAAAATCACTCACCTCACCAACCCGAACCCAAAATAGAGAAATAATGAGCAAAGACATGAAAGCTCAAACACACACCTTACCAATACATAATATAACACTCAAGCTCTAAAAAGTGTAGAGCAACCTAGGATCTACCCAACATCTAAAATGTAATCCCCAAGCCCCAAAGTAGAATATGAACCTAAACACTCTGATTTTACCACTCATTCTACTTAGGCGCCCTTTCGGGTTTTCACCTAATCACTCTTTTCATTTTTCTTAGGTGTGCTCACAAATACTCACATCTCTCATAAACCTCATATTACCCCAGCCTAATGCTGGTCCGGGTTACCTGCTTATTACCTGAGCCGCCCTTTCGGGTTTTCAACTCATCCTAGGATTTTATATGCCTTTTTCTATTTTTTATGCTTTTTTCTTTTCTTTTTCTTTTTTAAAGTTTTCTCTATACAAAACATGGAACAAAAATCCCATAAAAATAACGAAAAATAAACTGAAACTGAAAAGCAAGCAACTATCTAAGATAACCGTAGTGAGTACTTCCTCCCCCATACTTAAATCCTTCATTGTCCTCAATGAAGTAACGAGTAAGGAATTAAGCATAGAAGAGGAAAATCAGAAGACTCACATACGAAAGAAGAGAGGAATGAACTCCCAGAATTGTAATGCACCAAACTCAGGAACAATTTGATCTTTCTGGAAACAAACCACGAGCGTCATCTTCACAACTCAGCAACCAGATCCACACCATAGGACGTCTCCAATGAGAATGAACTGCACTCCTCAAAATAATAAAAACTCTGACGACGGCAACACCCCTATACTTGAACAATGCCACAAAGATGGTGTAGACGCGTACTAAACCATAATGGGATGGAACCTGATAATAGTAACTAACAATTCCAAGGAACTAGACATGGAAAGATATAGAAAAATGGAGTGGTGGATGATGGTAGAATATGGAAGAACACTTTTTTTTCTCTCTTCTTTTTTCCTGATTTATCTCGGGGGTTTCACCCGAAAATCTTTTATTTCAGGGGTTTCACCTGAAAGCCTTTTATTTCGGGGGTCTCACCTGAAAACCTTTTTATTTTTATCTTTATTTATTTAAATTTTTTTTTAGGGAAAAAACGAAAACGGAACTTCTGCCAGGAGGGACCCGCAAGCGCGGGTCCAGCCGCGACCTCGGATTTCTCCTCGGGCTGGTTGTCTTCGAGATATGAAAATTAACCTGCATTGTTAGCCCGACAGAACCAAAACTAAACTAAAACTAGAACTAAACTAAAAAGACAAAAATAAAAGAAAAGAAAAACTTACCTCGGGTTGCCTCCCGAGTAGCGCCTTTGTTTAACGTCGTTAGCCCGACGTTTTTTATAGCTCAAAATGGATCATCATCTATCTGGAACTGGAACTTTTTCCCTTCATGTGCCATAGATAATAGGCCCTTTGAAACATCAATTACGACGCTCGCCGTCTTCATGAATGGACGACCCAACAGCAAAACTGGGTCGTATCTGCCCTTACCAATCTCCAGGACATAAAAGTCCGTCGGAAAAATTAAACCGTCCACCTGCACTAAGACATCTTCCACAAATCCTTTCGGATGCACATTAGAGTGGTCAGCCAGTTCAATAGTAATATTTGAATCCTATAATGGCCCTAGACCTAACCGCTCATATATGATAAGTGGCATGACATTAATAGATGCTCCTAAATCAAGCATGGAATGCTCAATTTTGGCCTCACCAATAGTAACGGGAACAGTAAACCTCCCTGGATCTCCATACTTCTTAGGCAACTGCCTTTGAAGCATAGAAGATACGTTTTCAACATTCTCAACAAGGTTTACTTTCGTAACCTTCCCCTTCTCTTTTTGTTTCCTCTTAATAGTACATAATTCTTTCAGAAACTTAGCAAAACGAGGAATACTTTGAACAAGTTTGAGTAAAGGAACATTTACCTCACATTTGGAGAAGGTTTTGAAAATTTCCTTGTCGTTGGCTGGCCTCCTGGTGTCCTTCAATGCCTCAGGAAATGGTGGAACGGGCTTTTGTGAAGCCATGGAAGGAAACGAAGGCCTGACATAATTATCGGAATCTGGCGGAGGAGGGATCCGCGGGCGCGGTTTTGGTCCGCGGTCGCGATTTGTGGCTGACGCTCAGTTTCAGCTTCGTCTTCTGTTCCGCGATCGGGGCTGTCCTCCTGCGAGCTCGGTTGGTTTCCGCTGGCTGGGACTTCAATATTCAGCTCCTTCCCACTCCTCAATGTAATTGCACTCATATTCTCCTCAATGTAAGTGTCAACTTCGTAGGTTGACCCACTTAGAGTTGGAATTTGAACTCGCCGTACAAACATGAATTGTAGCTCTTCGAGTTATCTTTCCAATGATACCAAATTCAGCCTCATCCGATCATTGTAGCTCCCGAACGATGCGTCACAAGAAAGTGGCGTCAAAACAACTCCAAATCAACACTTGTCTTCAAAACTCTTGCAATTCTTCAAATCGTGTCTTTGGTCTTCATATTACAATTATGCTCAAAACTAACCTAAACACACTCAAATCATGCCTAAAATACAAGAGTTAACCTATACTAAAGAGAGCATATCACAATCCAACCAAAAAATGTGAAAAAAAAGTCGATCCGAGGTGATAGGAATTCTAGCAAAACCCATCAAATCTTCAAGTTCAAAAAAAATGCAAGTGGAGATCGAGAACGTTGGCAACAATAGTCTAGCATATTTAGGTATCTTGCATGCCCGATTAGCAAAAAGGCTCTTTGTATTGTAAATTTGAGTTCTGACCATTATTGATGGGGCGACGCCCTTAAGTACGATGGTGATGAACAACATCAACCCACCAATCATATGCAACATCTCGAAACAAACTTGTGACTGCATGCATACATTCATCATCTAAATAGCCATAGTAATCCAAGAATAGGGTTGTATCCTCCACCCATTCAAATTATAGGTAAGACTATACTCTCCATAAAACAAATCAATCCTCCTTGGAATATTTACTTGAGACATCATTTGAACAAAACAAATTTACCAAGTATATGCGGTTGTCCGCTTGTGTCGGTTACTTCTTCATCAAAAACAAAGCAAAGACTTGATCTTGATCAAAGATTGGGATTGGCTTTCTTGGATGGAAAGAAAAAGATCCAAATTTGGTGTCCAAGGCAAGAGAAATAGACACACATGGCTTGCTTGGGCGGAAAACCCCTTGTCTTGCGTGGCAAGGCAAGTGGATTCGGCGTTGACGGTAGGGCATTGGCAGTGGAATATTGTCGAGTAATTTGAGGTTTTCGAGGGTCAAACAAAGTATGGTTTGACAAATTTTTATTCTCAATAGGAATATAAAATTATATTCCATAAATTAAGTCCGAATTTTTATCGAAAAGGACCAAAGCATTCGACAATGGTGTGCCAATGACAAGGTTGATATGGTGTGCAGATTGTTGACAAATACGAACAAGAATTCGACTTGAACTTCCAACTCGAAATTGTTGGGCTTTGATACCAATTGATATTTGACAACGTTCTGAAGATTATCACGAGAAGTATTTCCCATTGATGGGCTCAAAGTCGTCGTGCCTAATCAAAGATAAGTCCCAATTACTTAACTATAGTATAGCTAGTAAGTCGGGGTCAAACCCAGGAGAATCTTATATTATCAAGTCAATATCTTTATCAAGGTCGATAACAAATTACATTTTTCCTCTTTCTTCTTTTTCTATTGGTATCAAGCCCACATAGGCCGGTATCGATCCAAACATTCTTTTTTCTTCCTCTTTTTTTTGTTGTGCATATTCTTTAACCAAGAGACCTTTTTACAAAATAAAACAAGAGACTTCCAATCTACCCTCCCCAAAAAAACCCTTATTTTGAACAAAAACATATCATTTTTCACTCTACAAAACATACCTCTCCAACTAAGTCTTCATCCCCGGATAGGGTCAAGCTTATCTCGGCTAGGGAAATAATTTTGTGGAGCTATAAATAAAAGGCTAAAGCTCAAATTGGTTGTCAAAAAGAGGGATCATGTAAAGGGTGGATAGGGATTAATAAGGCTCATAAAAATAAGTTCTCTATCATATGACTTTCACAAGTAATGAACTAAAAATCTTATACAGGTCTCAAGAAATAGATAGCCATCACAATTCCAAGAGATAATATGCATAAAGAGAGTAAATCACACAAGAAAAGTCAAGAGTAAAATAAGAGCTCACAAGGTCAATTTTTTTGTTGGATTGCACTACTCATGCTAAAAGTTATACATGCTCAATTTCATCATATGCTATTCCTCTATAAAAACAATTTCACAATAAGAATCAGGCTATACCATCAAAAACATGCTGAAAGGAAATTACATGGTCATGCAAGCAATTAACTATCATATAACCAAAAGACAGGGTATCCATCCATTCTAAAAATCTTTTTGGAAATTTTCAAATGTTTCAATTTTTTGTGATTTTTTTATTTTTTTCAAAACAAAGACAACTCAAACAAAGCAAACAAAACAAACAAAGAAACAAGCAAGCAAGTTTTCTTCCCTCCCCTACCCCATACTTAAAATTATAGTGTCCCCACTGTAATAAAACTAAGTAGAAGAAAAGAATAGGGAAAAGAAAGAAACTCACAAGATAAATTGTGAAGCAGAAGAAACATTCCTTGAAAGCTGAATCATCTCCGTGGTGGTGGTGGAAATTGGCGCTCAAAGTTGCCCATAAACTCATACATGGTCCTCCAGCGCTCCTCATCAACCGTCACCCGCTGCTCGATTGTCCTCCAATGAGCATCCGCTTGTTGATGCCTCACATCCTCTAAAGCCATGCGAGCTGCATAGACACCCTCCCATCGCTCCATCCGCTGGGTAAGATGTGTCTGCTGCAGGTTGAGCTGCTGCATTTGGAAAGACAAATCATCGGCCCATGGAGGTGGAACACTTGATCCAGAATAGGTGGGTTGAGGAGGCGGTTGGTAGTGATCTTGGGGCTGGAAGTGGTCTTGATAAATCACTGGGTTGTAGGGCACCATACTGTACGACTGAGGCACGGTAGGCGGAGGTGCTTGATCGTTACCGAAGCCGAATGCCTCGGTATTGACCTCAAAATAATCGTTAACGAGCCCAGGTTGATCGTTACCGAGGTCGTCTTCATTGCCAAGTACCTCGGTACTGAGGTCATCATCCTCGATATCGAGCTCCTCTGTGGTTGCCTCATCTTCATCCATAGCAACGCCTTCACTATCGAATCTTGTCTCACACTCCCTCAATGACGGCTCATCTTATGGCTTCTTTTCCAACGGGAAGGCATGACCCGTCCAAGCTTCATACCAGTTCGGTACATAAAGCAGCTCCAACTTGGCCCCAGTAAGCAGCACATCCTGACCAAGTACCTTGGTGGCTATCCCTCCTTCAGTCCTCACAAAGATGTTGGAACAGAACCAATACATGGAGTCTAGCTTCTGGGGACGGTGTGGAGTATAGCGTGTGAGGTCTATACCGAGCTTCTCCGCCAAAAGACTCACCAAATTCCCGCACCATACTTCCTTTGACTTGACCCCGTACTTCTCGACATATTTCAACCATTCATACCCCAAGTTCAAAGGGGCAGGGTCCTCAAAAAGAATGGTGCGGAGGCATGCAACCTCCAACCGTGTTGGCCTTGAAAGCTCTTTCTTGGGCCAAAATGTGGCGCCCAAGACTCGAAGGATGATACGGAAAATGGGGTTGATGATGCTTGCCCCTGGGAGTGCCGGTGCGGAAGGATTGACCTCTCCGGAGATGTAACTCCAAGTGTTGGTGACCTTGAAATCCTCGGCCTTATAATTCCGAGAATGGTGAGGGAGTTCGAGGAGTTCATTGAATTGGGCCATTGTGTACTCGCGATCAACATTTCCCAACTGGAACTTGATCTTCCCAACCAAAGTCTTGGTTTTGAAACTTGTTTGGAGAGTGGCTATGAACTCGGCGGTGAGGGTCGGGTAATACGGTGTGGCCTCCTTCTTCAATAGATGAGGTATACCAAGAATGGCAACAACATGCTTGACATCATCATAGATCCCCATAGCCCTAGCGCTTGACCTCGAGAACCACCTAGTGAAGTGGTCCTTCTGAAGGACGGAAACAAAGACCTTAACTTGCTCACGAGTAGACAACACGACATCGTCCATGCGTGGAGGAGATGGGGACCTTTGAGTCCTCCTCTTCTTTCTAGCTCTAGTGTTAGCTCAGCTAGTGCTTGCCATTTGGTACCTAAAAATACATGGAAATCCTAGATAAGATCCACACAAAACAACAAACTAAAACGCCATACTTGCACTTGAAAATGGTCTCGACTTTCCTCGTTACCGAGCCAATTGGGTCGGTAACAAGGTATCTGGGTTTGGCTCTAGATCTGAGCATTCTCAGGTCGTTACCGACCCTCTCAGGTCGATAACGAGCCTGGGAAAGAACACTATACAAGTAATTCTGAGTTCCAAATCTCAAAATTTCCAACAATTTAACACAATTTCAGCCATGATTCCACATAAAAACACACAATCTAGAACATGCAACCCCATACTTGCTCGAAACCTTATCTAATCATGCCAATAAGTGCCAAAATTCATGGTGAAAATCAATCAATTCAAGAACAAGTAACTTCATGATTTGCTTATCAAAATTCAATGCAAATCAAGCAAGAATAACCGAATTTAAATCAAGATCAATCACCAATCAAAGAAGCAATAGAAGCTCAATGCAATATAGACATGCAAACCAATTTCTCAGAGAGATCTAGATATGAATTTTACCCCAAATTACTATGAAACTTCAAAAAAAGAGTTAGGGTTTAGAAATCATACCGTAGATTGGAGAATTGAAGAACAAAAATCGAAATTTGAAACGGTAACGAGGCTTGAGTGCTCCGGTAACGAATCATAAGGGTTGTGCTCGTTATCGAGTGGGTTGCGATCGGGATTGGGGTGCGAGTGGTGCGATTGACTATGGCAAGAGAATTCGAATGGAATTCGGTAGAGATTATAGAGGTTTGGTTGAGATTTGGTGTGGGATTTTGTGGCTTGAGAGTGTTTTAATAGGAAGGGGAAAGAGGCGGCGTGAGGAGGTAGGGAGAAGATAAAAGATAGATTAGGTTTAAAAACTTACCTGCCTGGGTCGCTGGATTTGTGTGCCGTCTCAGGTCGGTACCAACCCTCTCAGCTCGGTACCGAGCCTGGGCAACTCATTTTCTGCGTCTTTCGAGACTGACTTCCTATGACATGTTAGCTCCAAAAATATTTTGTCTTGCGAACTTCTAAACTACTAAAAACTCAAAAGAAATATAGGAAAAAGAACTAATAAAAAGAAAGGAAAACTAAACTAAAACTAAAAACCGGGTTGCCTCCCGTAAGCGCTATTTTTAACGTCGTTAGCCCGACGAACTTACCTTGGCTAATCAAGGTGGTTCCTTCTCGGCTTTGTCGGGGTTTTGAGAGACCCCATACTTAGCCTGAAAAATATCATAGCTTCTCTCCAAAATATTGGGCCCTCGATCATCAATAAGTATGCTCGGAAGTCCTACAACAGGGTTAGTAAAATCCGAAAACCAAGGAGGTTTTGACTCCTTCACAAAACTAACAGTAGGATTTAATATAGAACAAGGATGGGAGAAAGGATCATGACCAGAATCAATCACACCAAAATAAGAACACTTACCTTGATCGAGCAGAAAAGAGCTCATTACCGAGGCTATGTGGGTCGTTACCGGGCATACTAGATTTGGAAGTGGCTCGATGTCATGCAGGTCAGACTCGCTTGCGGTGTTGGACTCGGTACCGACCCATGGTGGGGCGGTAGGACCTTCGGTATGCGTCTTTTCCTTGCATTTTCTTGTTTCTGTACTCAGGGAAGGGTCATTACCGACCCATGGTGGGTCGGTAGGCTCTTTAGTACTAGAACTAGCGACTTCGTTCACGGTCGGATTAAAATGAAATTCGACCCTCTCTTCTCCAATATGAAATGTGAGAAGTCCGTTCCTGACATCTACACGTGCTCCTGTGGTGGCTAAGAATGGTCTTCCAGGAATGATTGGTTTCTCAAACTTTGGGCGAACTATGGCCGATTCTGGCACCCTTAGTTCTAGGTGCATGTATTTCTTAGCGTTAAAGGCATTTTGATTTCTTCTTACTAAATTTTATCCTTCATCTTCTAACAATATGCCCGGTATTCCTACACAAGGGTTAGTGAAATCCGAAAACCAAGGAGGTTTCGATTCCTCTATAGCATAAATAGAAGGATATGGTGTAGGAATATGATATAAGGAAGGATCATGATCAGTGATAGTGAATCCAGAGTTAGAATACTCACCTCGATCCATTAGTGAGGGTGTTGGCACCGAGGTAGTTGAGGTCATTATCGACCCATCAGAAGCAAAACCTCTCTCGGCGTCGTGCCAAAACGCGCCACCTCCGTCGTATTGCTGTACGAAGGGCTCGGTACGGACCCTAGGAGGGTCGGTAACGGTGTCGCTCTCATAATCCTTGCTAATTGGAAGGGAAACTCCATACTCAGCAATGTCGAGCTCGGGCCGAGACATCTCGATCTATGCGGCAGCGGTTGTGTCATTGGCATCTTGATTAAGGCTGAACTCTACCCTTTCCTCTCCTATGTCAAAGGTGAGGAGTCCTTTTCGAACGTCAACTCTAGCGCCTGCTGTAGCAAGGAATGGCCTGCCCAGAATGATGGGGACTAGAGGATCTTCAGGCATATCGAGAACAATAAAGTCGTTTGGTATGAAGAATTTCCCCACTTGAATGGGATAATCATCAACGACTCCTGTAGCCTTTACACTTGATCCGTCTGCCATATACAACCTCATATCTACGGGTTCCAGAGGTCCCATGTTAGCTTTTGACTAGATTGATAAGGGAAGTAAACTGGCACTGTGATGTCTCTCTATTTGGTGGTGTTTTCATATGTGATTTCCTTTGTAAATATGTTTCTTTTTCCCCTTTTCTTGTGCGTTTTGTTCCTTTTTAGCTTAGTTCCCGTATTTCTATGAGATTCGGAGACTACGCACATTTTATGTGTTTTGTAGGTAATCTGGCATGAATCAAGGATCGATTTGAAGGAGGGTCGAGACATGGAGCGAGGCCCGAGCAAAGGAGGAAAGAGAGGAGCAAGCCATGAAGAAGAACAAGAGGAAAGCCAACAAGAAGAAGGTGGAACGAGGTTCGGACCGAGTTGCAACCAACCTCGGGCCCGACTTGAAGTTTCAACCTCGGACCGACATGCACAGTAAGTCGGGCCCGAGGTCCTCCGTGTCGGTCCGAGTCGGTCACTGGACTACTTGGGCTCCAAGGCACGAAATTGTGAACTTCCACTTTTGCCCCTCATCTAATCTATAAAAGGCCCTCTTGTCTTCTAATTTAGGGGGTTCTCTCTCACAAGGAGGAGGTTCCCTCTCATACACACAAAAGGGGGGAAAGGGTTCCCTCTCATACACAAATAAGGGGGGGGGGGTTCCAAGGGAGCCAAGAGGATTTTGGAGAGCAAGGAGGAAGGAGAGGAGAAGGAAGAGAGAGAGAATCGGCCAAGGGAGGAAGTCTTGATAGGTTTGGTTGGTAGATTAGCTTTGATTTGCTTTGTTCTTGTGGATTTGGGAACTTTTGGATTGGAATTTGTGGATTGCTTTTGATTTTGAATGAAACTTTGCTTTGTTTTGAGATTGATGATGTTGATTGCTTTCCCTTTTGATTTGTTTGCTTTCTTTGTTTGCCACATGGAGTAGATCTCCTTGATCTTGGGTTATGGGGGAAAACCCTAGCTAGGTTTGGGCTAGAAAGCCCAATTCCATAGCTTTGAGTGCTTGATCTAAGGAACCCACTCTACATAGAGCTACAATTCCTTGCGAAAGTTGGGAATCAAGGCTTGTGATTGGCAAAGTAGCGAAAGTGAACATGTGTCAATCTCAAGACCTTGCTTCGAAGGGGATTTCCCCAATGATCGATGTGTAGAAGTGGTTGGAACGAGGGCGAAAGCACTCGATCCTAGTCCGATCATCACTCATTGCTTGAATTGGGGTGGATAAGCCTTAATCTACTAGAGAAGGAACCCAAAAGCCCAAGATCTACTTTTAATCCTTGAAGTTCGACAAACCCAGCTACCTCGGGCCCGACTTACCCTACGTCGGTCTCGACTTCCTCTTGTCGCCAACATCGGGCCCGACGTGACCTCTGTGTCGGTCCCGATTGTTTTCTTTGTTTTCCTTCGTTTTATGCTCTCCTTTCTAGCTTCCTAGTGTCTAGGCACATCAATCGAGTAGACTTCCCGAGTGTTCGACACCCACCACGTGCTACAACGGGGTCGGGTTATAAATTGTATCTCTAGACCCTCGCACACCGTGAGAGGCGATCAAAAAGATTGGCGCCGTTGCCGGGGAAGTCTAAGTGCATTGAGTGCCAATTTGGTGAGTTTTTTGTGTTTTGGTAGTGATTTGGGTGAGGGAATAGCCCAAACCCTTTGTTTGTTTTTGATTTGTTTTGGTTTGTGTTTTTGTTTCATAGGTGTATGCTAGCTCGTTCCTCCCGAAGAACACTTGAGCTTGAGTTTGTGAGTGATCCGGAAAGTATTCTCAAAGAAGCCCGAAGAAGGAAAAGGATGGAGAATCAAGCTCTCCATGTTGATGAAGAGTTGGCTCAACTTAGGGCCGAAATGGCTAGATTGCAACTTGAGAGGGACAATCAAGAGGAGGTGGCAAGAAGAGAACGGGAGCAACGGATGAGAGCCGAGGCTCAACTCAATGCTCTACCCCGGAATGCACGCCAATACATGCATCCGGAGTTGAGGGTACCCGAGCAAGCTATTGTGCTTCCCGAGGTTGCCAAGAATTTTGAGATCAAGACGCAATTCATCTCCCTCATCAAGCGTGATCAATTCGAGGGCCGTCCACATGAGTGTCCCATAGAGCACGTTAAACGATTTGTGGATATGTGTGAGATGATCTCCACCGACGAGGAGACATTGGAGTATGTGCTTCTAAAGGCGTTCAAATGGTCACTTGGGGGCAAGGCCATACATTGGCTCGAGAGACAAGCTCCTAGGTCAATCACAACTTGGAAGACACTCTATGATGCTTTCTTGATGAAGTTCTTCCCGCCCTCAAAGACAACCGAGCTAAGAAGGAAGATTGCAAGCTTTCAACAAGGTCCGAATGAGCCTCTCTTCGAAGCATGGGACCGTTTCAAGGAGATGTTGCGCCAATGTCCAACTCATGGCCAACAACCATATGTGCTTCAAGACATCTTTTTCCAAGGCATCAATCCGGTAACGAAGGACAAGCTCAATCTCCACACCGATTGTGGGTTCATAGACTTGACACCGGATCAAGCTTGGGAGCTACTTGACAAGCTATTCGATTATGAGGCCATGTATGGGGTGAGTCAAGCTAGCAAAGAGGTGAAAGTTCAAGGTGAAGGTGCAAGGAAGTTATATGATCAAAAGGGAGAAGACATTGATAGGGATGTGAAGCTCCAATTCCTTGAAGGTGAAGTGAGCAAGCTTAAGAGGCAAGTCCACTACTACAAGCAAAATGCTAGAGCTTGTGAGGAGTGTGGATCCTTTGCACATGCTACACAAGTTTGTCCGAATGAGAGCCAAGTGCGCTTGGCCGAGCGAATTGAGGAGGCAAACTATGTTCGAGGAAATTTCGGTGGAAGAGGCAATTTCAACAATGGTGGCAATGGCCGGTGGAACAACGGTCAAGCTCAAGGCTACAACAACAACTTCAACCAAAACGAGCCAAGGGCGCCACCACCACCATATAGACCACCGGGATTCAATGAGTTACAAACATTTGCTCAAGAGATGAGAGATGGGTTCAAGGAGATGAGGACCCAATTCAATGAGTTTGGTGCATGGAGGAGGCAAGTCGACAATCAATTTGCTCAAATTGCGACTCAAGCCCCGAGAGAGAATGGGAGACTTCCGGGCCGACCCGAGGAGAATCCTCGAGCTCAAAACAATCAAAATGAAGTCCGGGCAATTGGATTGAGAAGTGGCCGAAACCTACCCGAGCCACACGTGCCTAAGAAGAATGAAGAGAGTCGGACCAACTTACCCAGCAAGTCGGGTCCGACGTTCCCCAAAGTCGACCCAGCAAGAAGATCGACTCCTTCACCACGGACCGAGGTCGAGAGCAAATCGAGACCGACGTACACAGACCTCGATCCAACTCCTTTGACTCAGACCGAGATTCACAACATCGGGCCCGACATGGTGCCCAAGTCGGTCCAACCAGGAAATGTTGCAAGTGAAGTGGGGAAGTCCAAAGAGGTTGATCCAAGCAAGATTCAAGGTGCAACAATTCTTCCATACCCCTCGAAGAAGCCAAAAGATGTTGTTGAGAACAAGTTCAAGAGGTTTCTCAAACTCTTGCAAGGCTTGAACATCTCTATCCCGTTCACCGACGCATTGAGTGAGATGCCATCTTATGCCAAGTTTTTAAAGGAGATTTTGAGCAAGAAGAGGTCCATAGTTGAAATTCAAGATGAAGTCAAGACCTTGGAGTTACCACAAAAGCTAGGAGATCCCGGTCGTTTTGCTATCACTATTGGTGTGGGGTCTCAAAACTTCCAAGCCTTATGTGACCTTGGGGCAAGTGTTTCGGTGATGCCCGCTAGCATTTGGAGAAGAGCAAATTTGGGTGAAATGGAGCCGGCCGATATGTCCCTAACTATGGCCGACGGTTCCATCATTAAGGCTAAGGGGATATTGGATGACGTTCCGGTGCGAGTTGGAAAGTACTTTGTCCCCGATGACTTCGTGATCTTGGACATGCATGAGGATCCCTTGGTCCCAATAATCTTAGGAAGACCATTCTTAGCTACGGCGGGGGCAAGGTTTGATGTCAAGAACGGCAAGGTTTCCTTTGAGATTGGGGAAGAGAAGGTCGATTTTCACTTCAACAAAGCTTTGAATGAGCCGGACGCCTTGGCCATCCTTAAACTTGAAGAGAGTGCCAAGAGAGAAAATGAAGAAGTGGAAGTTGCTAGAGAGGTCGTTGTGTTGAGAAGTGATGAAGGGTTCAATAAACAAATACAAGCAAGGGAGTTGTTGGAGCAAATTGAGGATCAAGATGAGTCAAGGATCAATGCTAGCCCAAGGAGAAATGAAGAGTATCCTTACTTATATCCTTTTGATGTTGGTGATGACCACAATTCTTCCCAAACTTTTGATTCCTACATTTGTTTAAGTGATTTGAAAGATGACTTAGGAGACTCCTACATTTGCCTTAGTGACTTGAAAGATGAATTGGTAGAATCTCCTAGGAATTCTTTGGATAACTTTGGTGTAGGAAAAGAGGAACATGATGGAGCAAGTAAGGAGGAGAAATCTCACCCGTTGGAGGAGTATGATGAGATAGGCCCAAGATCGGAGAGCCATGCCTATGTAGACCATCGTTGGTGGTTTTATGGGTATGAAGGCAATGGGCATAACAATGGCGAGCAATTCACCGTGTTTCACCCGCCATGAGGTTGAGGTTAGGAAGTCAAGCTAGTGACTCTAAACGAGCGCTTCTCGGGAGGCAACCCGAGCTAGTAGCTTTCTTTTCGTAATTTTAGTTTGATTTTTCTTAGTTTAGCTTAGCTTTTCTCTAACCAATCCCTATCTAGTGTTTTGTGGATTTATGGTGTTGTGCATCCTTCAAAGTTGTGTAGGATTTGAGGTGAAATATTTAAATGGAAATATGGGAAAGAAGTTGCATGAGGATGGAGTAAAATTGGCGACCCGAATACTCCCACATCGAGCCCAGGTAAGTCGGGCCCGACATAGGGACGTCGGTCCATGAAGTCGGTCCAACTTGATTCGACTAGTTGGAATGCCAATTTTGCCCTTGACCTAATTTGTCCCTTTCCCCCATTAAATACTATCCCCCACCTACCTATCATCTTCATATCAACTACCATTCCCAAAATACAACCCATCTCCCTCAAACACTCTCAAAGTCGGCCGCCCTTCCCCTTCCATACTCGATCCACACGCCCGGAGCCTCAACTTCAACCACCACCACAAGACTTCTACCAAGAGCAAGTGTACGAGAGGGAGCGGCAAGCAAGGCTCCAAAGAGGACGTAGACGTGACAACCCCTTCGATTGATCCTATACATGCCATTGAAGAATAAGAAATTGTGAGCTTTTCATACTCTTCTCTCTTGCTTTTAAGTTTTGATTTCCTTGTTTGATGGGGACATCAAAATTTTAAGTATGGGGTGGGGGTAAGTGTGTTCATGATTTCACTTGTTTATGTTTGTTTATTATTTTGAGGTTATTTAGTTTGTGTTTCTAGTTTGTATTTGGGATGTTTGCTTATTGGTTTGTGAAAAACATGAATGATTAATTTGGTCTTGAATGGATGAGTTTTTGGTTTTAGAGAAATTTTTGCAAAAAATCCATAAAATGTAAAAAAAAATGTGTTAAAAACAACAAAAAGATTTTGTGTTTTGTAGGTTTTGGACTAGAAATTCCCATCTTAGATTGCCAAAATAAAAGCTAATGATGATGTGAGCATGTAAATTCCTTTGCATATTTTTGGATAGTTTAGCCTCTAAAAATGATGTTGCTTTTGATGTGATCATGATATCTTGCTTGTTTTATTGAACATGTGAGTTCTAGGATGAGTTCTTATGCAACTAGGTATGAGTGACCCTTGTGAGATTGATTTTTGGCCATTTTAGGGATGCTTGTTCATATTTGCATATCCCTCATTTTTCTTGTGTGATTAGCTCATTCATGCTTAGTAAAACTTGCTATTGCGGTGTTTATCTATTTTCCAAGACCGTCATGAGAATTGTCCTAGCATGGTCACATTGATTTTGAACTTTATTCTTCTAGTCACATAAATGTTCCATATCCTACCATGAAGATAATCCTTTGTTTGTAGCCCCGTTCTAGCCTAAGCCTTTATTTGAAACTCCTCAAAAATATTATTCCTAGCCTTATATGACTTGACCCTTATGGGATTGGACTTTAGAAGAGGGGTTTGGATTGTATTTGAAGAGTTGAGATTCTCTTGGGTTTAAGGGCAAAGAATGGTGTTATGAATCATGTAGGTAGTGCATCTTTGTTGTACAAAAATGAAAAAAAAAAAAGAAAGAAAGAAAAGGAAGAAAGAAAATGTTGGAAATGTAAAGTGGAATAAAGCAAGGAGCTTAAGTGAAGAAAATGGTCCGACCGAGTTACAAGCAACATCGGGCCCGACGTGACCTCTATGTCGGTCCTGACTGTTCTCTTTGTTTTCCTAGTTTTAAGTTCTCCTTTCTAGCTTTCTAGTGTCTCGGCACCTCGATCAAATAGACTTCCCGAGTGTTCGACACCCACCACGTGCTACAACGGGGTCGGGTTATAAATTGTATCTCTTGACCCTCGCATCCGAGAGCGATCACACTGGCTCCTAAATCACATAAAGCCTTGAATCGGTGGTCGCCTATGCAAATAGTGATAGCATATCTCCCTGGGTCACCTAGCTTTTCTGGAAGAGTAATAGATCGGACCTCATCTGTAAGCTCTGTTATTGATCGTTTCCTGCTAAGAATATCTTTCAAAAAAATTTGTGTAAGCTAGCATTTCGCTTAGGGCCTCAGAGAATGGTATAGAAATATTTAAGCCCTGGAGAATCTTAACGAAGTGCTTAAACTTTCCTTCGGTTGAGTCCTTAGACTTCTTAGTAGGAAAGGGGAGAGACTTCACCAATCTCGGAGCCAAATCGGGCTCGAGAGGTGATGCTACCGGGTTGACAATAGGGTCGATCGGTACCGACCCTAGTAGGGTCGGTCTCGAGCCTAGGACTAAGAGAGGAGCTCGGTGTAGAAAACTTACCTGGTTTAGGGTCGGTGATGACCCTGGGAGTATCGGTACCAAGTGGTTCAGGTTCGGTAACGACCCTCTTTGACCCGTTGTCGACCTAGGCCGTGGCGTCTTCTTTAGTAACGGGGTCCTTATCCTTGGCTTTGGCACGATCCGGCAGTGTCTTTCCGCTCCTAAGGTGTACGGATTCTATATGTCCTCTAGGGTTCTCCTCGGGGCAGCCCGGGAGTTGCCCTTGTGGCCTCGGAATCTGAGCAGCCAGGTTTCCTAGCTGTGAGTCGACACTCTTCTTCCAAACATCGAACTCTCCCCATCTTTTCATCTGGTTGTTAAGGTTGGCTTGGACTCTAGTGATTTCATTCTTTACGCCATTAATCCCTTCATAGAGTCCTTGCACCCAAGATGGTGGCTCTTGATAGCCTCGAGTTCGATACGGCGCAGGCCTTTTATCCGGAGGGGGTGCTGCATAACTTGGATTTGGATTTTGATTTCCCCATGTTGGATAATTGTTTGGCCTGTCAAAGTTATTAGGCGGGTTCCTGTATTGACCTCTCATATAGTTCATCTCAACATATGTCTCAATGAATCTAACCAGCTCGATGTTAGTGCAAGCAGAAGTGCTATGGGCAGAAGAACCACACTCTTGACAAGGTTGAGAGGTTTTCAGAAAACTTACATGTTTCTTTAGACGGTTGATCTCATCTTGTAGGAATTGATTATTGACATCTGGATCAACTTCGTCCTTATTAGGCATGTAGAGACGCTTCTGTGGCTGGGATGGTTGTTGGGTCCCATACATGGCATTGTAGTTAGACAACTTGTCCAGCAGTTCCCCTGTAGCAGTGGGATCCATCTCTATAAATCCGCAAGCAGTGTGTGTTGATGCAGTTCTTTGTTTCTACATTAATCCCTTGGAAGAAGATTTCTTGGAGCACATATAGGGGTTGTCCATGAGTGGGGCACTGTTTGAGCATCTCCTTGAACCTCTCCCATGTCTCTACAAAGGTCTCGTTAGGCAGCTAGTGATAGGAGGTGATGCGTTTTCTCAACTCTGTTGTCTTGGCAGGAGAGAAAAACTTTGTAAGAAATTGATCATACAAAGTCTTCCAAGTCTTGATAGACTTAGGAGGTAAGCTCTCCAACCAGCTCAGGGTCTTTCCAGTAAGAGACCACCTGAAAGCTTTTAATAGAACATATTCTAGTGAGACACCTTCAGCAGCAATAGTGTCACATAAATCAAGGAAATTTTTAATATGTTCCATAGGGCCCTCAGTAGGTTTCCCTTCAAACTGAGCCCTTTTGATTAAGGATATAAATTGAGACTTGATCTCAAAAGTCTTCTCTATCTCCGGAAACACGATTGCAGACTCTGGCACCCTCAGTTCTGGATGCATATATTACTTGGCATTCCTCGAGGCATTCAACTGTTCTTGTAGACGGGCATTGTCCTCTCGTTGACGTGCAGCATTCACTCGCTCTCGTTCAGCCGTTGCGGTAGCAGCGTCTCGATCAGGTTGTAACGCCTCCATCTGCCTCTAGAGAGCGGCCATCTGTTGTTCCATCTATTCAGGATTCATTGTCATGGCTTGGTTTCCTCTTCTTCTGCGGTGCAGGGTGCGTTCTGGTTCAGAATAATAACCAGTGTTATCAAACTCGAGCCTGCGACGTCCTGCTGGCATAAGATGAGAAAACAGACAAAAGAAAACAGAATTAAAAACAAAAACTGGGTAGGGCTATTCCCAGACCAACATGTAATAAATCAAACACTATTGCTTCCCCAGCAACGGCGCCAATTTGTTGAGAGGGTTTCCCAACAACAAATAAATTTGTAGTCAAGACCCCGCTGAGTATAGCGAAGTCAGGATCGTCCACATGAAGCAAGGTTGTCTGTTTACCGAACTAAGAAAACAAGAAAACAAAGCAAAACAAAAGAAAACAGCTACGACAGACCTCGGTACCGACCTTGTCAGGGTCGGTAACGATGCTGGAATTCTACTAAAACAGAGCAAATAACACGGTGCAAGTGCAGGCTCGGTACCGATCCTAGTGCCTCGGTAACGACTGTACACGAATGCAAAACTAAGGAAAATCAAAGGATAAAAAGCTCTAGGACAAGGGCTACCACAACATAGCTATGCATATAAACTCATGTGAAGATAAAGATCATGCCTTTAAAGATAAATCTATCAACTTTCGTTGACTAAACAAGCAAATCAATCAACTTTCATAAATCAATTCACTTTTCTACTTGTTTTGAATCCAAAGCTCGAAACTTTCGTTATCGAACAATATCAACATTCAAGTTCACAACTTTCTCTTTCGATCAAGCAATAAACTCAAATTACTTCGACTCTCGTCTAAGCATAAGCACAAACAAGTAATTCAAAAGATAGAAGGCAATCAAAACATCAACACATTCATTCAACCATGCACAACTATGTCAGGTTTCAACCCCGACCCTAGAAAAGAGAACTATTCACTCATCATTGAATCAAAACAAACAATTTTATTAAAAGAGAACATTGAAAAGTAAAACTTACTTGAAACTAAAAGAATATTGTCTTACAACCACACGTTCAAACTCGAAATCAAAGAAGAACAATAACAAACTCGATCTCGACCTTCTTTCTCTCTCTCGATCGATCGATCGAAATCAGAACCGAAATCTCCAACTAACGTCTCCTTCCTCTCACAACTTGCTAACCTCCCCCTCTAGAACATAGAAAAACAAGGTATTTTTACTAGAGAAAGCTATCTAATAAAGATCTAAAAGATAAAAAATTTCTAAACTAAAAAGATTACAAGATAAAAGATATAATTTCGAAAGTCGGCGCTGCTCTACCGACACAAGTCACCTCGGTAACGACCTGCACAAAGTCGGTAAACGATTGTGATATGCTGTGTTTTGTACAGCATAACTAGGACTTTTTAGTACATATTTCTGTAGTGTTTTAGGCCTATTATGAGCGTTATTGAAGAACAGATTTGAAGGCCGGAAGTTCAGAGTTAGCAAGAAGTTGAAGACTTCGAATAAGCTGAAGGTCGCGGTCGCCGCCACTCTTAGGGGCGTCGCGGTGGACGTCGCCGAAGGACCGCGAGGACACAAAGGCCGTGATCGCGGCCATGTTAGGGTGGCGATCGCGGTTGCCAGAGATCGCCGATGGGTCGCGGTTTGCAAGTAAGGCAGCGATCGGGGCTAGGTTTGGGCAGCGATCGCGGCCCTGTTGGATCTGACGCGCGATTGGATTTATCTGTTTAGTTTATTTTTATATTTTTATCTTTTTAATTTCGACTGGTTCGAGACTATATTAGGTTACTTTTCAGACTTTGTTTTGTATTCTCTTAGACCTAATTTGGAGACTTTGTGTTTTTCTCTCTTATGGAGAACTAAACTCTCTAGATTCTATTCGAGTTGAAGCTTTTCAGACTCAAGTTGTTGTGATATTCGTCTTTTCAGGTTTATTTCTACAGGTTATTTCAATTCTCTTGGGCATAATTTATATTGATTGTATTGATTTCTACTTGATTGATCACCTTGTTGGAATTAATACTATCTATTGCTAGATCTAGGTTTTCTCGTTGCAAAGCCTAATCTTTGTAGCAACTCAATTGGTTTAGGACTCGTTGGACTAAAACAATTGAGAAAGAGATTTGAATGCATGTTAATTGTTTGACTCGTTGGAATTCAATTGCATGTATCCTGTTTATCCTTGTTCTTAATGCTAATATCCCTATTATTTATGATCGTTTCATGAGTAATTTGGATATTAAGTTTGCATGTCTCGTTGCCATGTCATAATTCTGATCAGGATAGGAATAACTAAAAGGAATAACTTGTTTGAATCTAGGATCAATAACTTGAGGAAGAAAAGTGGATGCTTGAATAGGATTGTTTTCCCTAATTGATAAAAATCCAACTTTTGCCCTGTTTGATTGCTTGTTTTGTTTGTTTCAATTCCTAGTTTTAGAATTACATTTCCAAAATCCCCCTTTGTTACCTTTCTGAGTTGATAGTAATAAAACTTAGGATACAAGTGTCTCTTGGGTTCGACCCCGACTTACCGACTATACTAGTTGAGTAACTAGGGATTATTTTTGATTTGGCACGACGACTTTAAGCCAGTCAAATTTTGATTTGGCATTATTTTTGGTTTGGACGGCCTGATAGTGTGGAGTATAAGTTTAATGAGAACCAGCTAAAGAGGGCCCATTGTTTGAAGGGATCAGCTGAGCAGGGTTATATCTGGACTCTAGGTTCTCCAGCTGAGGATTATTTGCGCCTTCCCAGAGCCATGCCCACCGGCCCTACCTTAGCTTATCTGTACATCCCATCTGATTTTGCTGGTGGGGGCGGGGTTCAGCAGGAGGAGCCTGCGCCTGATGTAGAGATGGAGGATCAGGAGGATCATGAGGATCACGATGATCATGATGATGATGATGGTGATGATAGAGACGATGGAGGAGATGCTAGAGATGGTGGCCGTGTTCCTGGTTATGGTGGTGCTGGTTTTGTGCCTGGAGGTGGTGTTGGTACGTCATCCGTTGGATGGGGTGCTAGTTCTGGTACAGCACCAGCTAGTACATCTAGTTGGCAGACAGGAGGATATTCTGGTTATGGTGACGGTGGAGCTGATGCATATAGAGGTGGATATGGAGGTTTTGGAGATACTTCTGCTTGGGATGCTGCTGCGGGTAGAGTTGGATGGGGTGGACATTCTGATTCCGATTGGCAGAACCGGATGTTCTGGGAGATGGGACGACTTACTATGTCCCAAAATGAGATAGTGTCCACCCAGAGAGATATTGTGGCGCAGCAGAGAGAGTTGGTAGCTCAGCAGAGTGCTATTGCATCCACCGTTCAGGATATACAACGAGTGCAGGGGCAGCACCATCAGTTTTTCAGCCATATGTGGCCAGGTTTTCCTGACTGGTCACAGTATCATCCACCAGGTCCACCACAGTGAGTCTTCTATTTTCCTTTCCTTTATTTTTATCTAATTTGTCTTTATTTCATTGAGGGCAATGAAAGGTTTAAGTATGGGGGAGGGAGTACTCATTGTTGTATATATGTACAGATGCATTTTAGTTTCTGCATTTCAGATTAAAAAAAAAATTAAAAAATTAAAACATTAAAAAAAAAGCCATAAAAAATATATAAAAGGCATAGAAAATCCTGGGATGAGCTGAAAACCCGAAAGGGCGGCTCAGGTAATAAGCAGGTAACCCGAAGCAGCATTAGGCTGGGGTAATATGAGGTTTATGAGAGATGTGAGTATATGTGAGCACACCTAAAGAAAAATGAAAAGACTGATTAGGTGAAAACCCGAAAGGGCGCCTAAGTAGAATGAGTGGAAAAAAAATCAGAGTGTTTAGGATCGTATTCTACTTTGGGGTCTGGGGATTACACTTTAGATGTTGGGTAGATCCTAGGTTGCTCTACACTTTTTGGAGCTTGAGTGCTATATCTTGTATCTGTGAGGTGTGTGATTTGAGCTTTCATGTTTTTGCTCATTATTTCTCTACATGGGTCCGGGTTGTGAGATTATTTTGAGTGCTTTTCAGTTTTAGGTCATTTTCTCCCATTGTTGTCTGTAGACCTTTGTTGATTTGTCATGCTTGATTTTATTTTGAGCTTACTCGAGGACGAGCAAGGTCTAAGTATGGGGGAATTTGATATGCTGTGTTTTGTACAGTATAACTAGGACTTTTTAGTACATATTTTTGTAGTGTTTTAGGCCTATTATGAGCGTTATTGAAGAACAGATTTGAAGGCTGGAAGTTCAGAGTTAGCAAGAAGTTGAAGACTTCGAAGAAGCTGAAGGCCGCGGTCGCCGCCACTCTTAGGGGAGGTCGCGGTGGACGTCGCCGAAGGACCGCGAGGACACAAAGGCCGCGATCGCGGCCATGTTAGGGTGGCGATCGCGGTTGCCAGAGATCGCCGACGGGTCGCGGTTTGCAAGTAAGGCAGCGATCGCGGCTAGGTTTGGGCAGCGATCGCGGCCCTGTTGGATCTGACGCGCGATTGGATTTATCTGTTTAGTTTATTTTTATATTTTTATCTTTTTAATTTCGACTGGTTCGAGACTATATTAGGTTACTTTTCAGACTTTGTTTTGTATTCTCTTAGACCTAATTTGGAGACTTTGTGTTTTTCTCTCTTATGGAGAACTAAACTCTCTAGATTCTATTCAAGTTGAAGCTTTTCAGACTCAAGTTGTTGTGAGATTCGTCTTTTCAGGTTTATTTCTACAGGTTATTTCAATTCTCTTGGGCATAATTTATATTGATTGTATTGATTTCTACTTGATTGATCACCTTGTTGGAATTAATACTATCTATTGCTAGATCTAGGTTTTCTCGTTGCAAAGCCTAATCTTTGTAGCAACTCAATTGGTTTAGGACTCGTTGGAC
Source organism: Fallopia convolvulus (assembly GCA_964016875.1). NCBI lineage: Eukaryota > Viridiplantae > Streptophyta > Magnoliopsida > Caryophyllales > Polygonaceae > Fallopia > Fallopia convolvulus. The sequence goes on from OZ024718.1 coordinate 25,455,242, forward strand.
TAAAACAATTGAGAAAGAGATTTGAATGCATGTTAATTGTTTGACTCGTTGGAATTCAATTGCATGTATCCTGTTTATCCTTGTTCTTAATGCTAATATCCCTATTATTTATGATCGTTTCATGAGTAATTTGGATATTAAGTTTGCATGTCTCGTTGCCATGTCATAATTCTGATCAGGATAGGAATAACTAAAAGGAATAACTTGTTTGAATCTAGGATCAATAACTTGAGGAAGAAAAGTGGATGCTTGAATAGGATTGTTTTCCCTAATTGATAAAAATCCAACTTTTGCCCTGTTTGATTGCTTGTTTTGTTTGTTTCAATTCCTAGTTTTAGAATTACATTTCCAAAATCCCCCTTTGTTACCTTTCTGAGTTGATAGTAATAAAACTTAGGATACAAGTGTCTCTTGGGTTCGACCCCGACTTACCGACTATACTAGTTGAGTAACTAGGGATTATTTTTGATTTGGCACGACGACTTTAAGCCAGTCAAATTTTGATTTGGCATTATTTTTGGTTTGGACGGCCTGATAGTGTGGAGTATAAGTTTAATGAGAACCAGCTAAAGAGGGCCCATTGTTTGAAGGGATCACCACTTGACTTCAGCTTCACTTGAAAATGCTCCTTTCCGCTTCAAAAACCTACAAAAAGACACAAAACGGAGTAGCGTCCATACTTTTCACAAAATATGCAAACTTATCCAAAAAACACACAAAACTAACACTAAACCTTCTAAAACTAAACTAACCTAAAACTAGACTAAAAACACGAACATCAATGCACCAACAAATCAACATCTTCCATTAAATGTCCTATCTTTAAAATACATCCAAATAAACCTTGAATGGAGTAGACAATCAAACCAAAAAATGTGAAAAAAGTCGATCCGAGGTGATAGGAATTCTAGCAAAACCCATCAAATCTTCAAGTTCTAAAAAAATGCAAGTGGAGATCGAGAACGTTGGCAACAATAGTCTAGCATCTTTAGGTATCTAGCATGCCCGATTAGCAAAAAGGCTCTTTGTATTGTAAATTTGAGTTCTGGCCAATTATTGATGGGGCGATGCCCTTGAGTACGATGGTAATGAACAACATCAACCCACCAATCATATGCAACATCTCGAAACAAACTTGTGACTGCATGCATACATTCATCATCTAAATAGCCATAGTAATCCAATAATAGAGTTGTATCCTTCGCCCATTCAAATTATAGGTAAGACTATACTCTCCATAAAACAAATCAATCCTCCTTGGAATATTTACTTGAGACATCATTTGAACAAAGCAAATTTACCAAGTATATGCGGTTGTCCGCTTGTGTCGGTTACTTCTTCATCAAAAACAAGGCAAAGACTTGATCTTGATCAAAGATTGGGATTGGCTTTCTTGGATGGAAAGAAAAAGATCCAAATTTGGTGTCCAAGGCAAGAGAAATAGACACACATGGCTTGCTTGGGCGGAAAACCCCTTGTCTTGCGTGGCAAGGCAAGTGGATTCGGCGTTGACGGTGGGGCATTGGCAGTGGAATATTGTCAAGTAATTTGAGGTTTTCGAGGGTCAAACAAAGTATTTTTTGACAAATTTTTATTCTCAATAGGAATATAAAATTATATTCCATAAATTAAGTCCGAATTTTTTTCAAAAAGGACCAAAGCATTCGACAATGGTGTGCCAATGGCAAGGTTGATATGGTGTGCAGATTGTTGACAAATACGAACAAGAATTCGACTTGAACTTCCAACTCGAAATTGTTGGGCTTTGATACCAATTGATATTTGACAACGTTCTAAAGATTATCACGAGAAGAATTTCCCATTGATGGGCTCAAAGTCGTCGTGCCTAATCAAAGATAAGTCCCAATTACTTAACTATAGTATAGCTAGTAAGTCGGGGTCAAACCCAAGAGAATCTTATATTATCAAGTCAATATCTTTATCAATTAGAGAAATAAACATGGGGGATTTTGGTTTGTAATCTAACTCTATGTAACTTAAAGAAAGTAATCAAGCAAGTGAACAAGATCGGTTGTATCAATTAGGAAGACATATTCATTCAAAGCATACACTTTGTTCATCATTGATTCTTAAGAAGTAATTTCTTCTTCTAAGATTATTCCTATCGTGATCTGATGTAATTAACAAGCAACGAGTCATGCAAATACTTAATATCAAACAAAACATGAACAATCATGAACTAAATTAACGTCAGCAATAAGAACAATGATAAATAGGATACATGTGATTAATTCACAACGAGTTAAACAATTAATTAGCATGCAATCAATTCTCTTTAATCAATTGTTCTACTCCAACGAGTCCTAGAACATTGAGTTTGCTACAAAGATTAGGCTTGTCAACGAGAAAGCCTAGATCCTAGCAATAGAACATAATTAATCTCAACAAGTTGATTAGACAAGTAGAAATCAAAGACATTCAATAAAGATTAAGCACAAGACTAATTGATCTCGTCCAAATGAATAAACTTGAAATTAGAATCTCACAAATTACTTCAATTCCAAAGCTTCAAGAATGAATGAAAATAGGGTTTTTAGTTCTCCATAGAGTTTTCTCTAACTTGAATAAAGATTAAAGTAAAATTGCATAACCCCTAAACAACGTCTAACAAGAGGTTATTTAACCAAAGGAAAAATGAAACCTAAAAAATAGAAAAAGGAAATAGAATAAAATAACTCAGAAAGTCTTCCACGCAAGCAATCCGGTAAACCCGCGGTCACGGTTTGACTAGTCTTGACCATCCGAGGCAGTGTAATACCATGGTCATGGTGGTGGAAACCGCGGCTGCGGCCTTCAATTCGGCTGCTCTCAGTTAGACCATCGTGGTCGCGAATTCGCCTTGTGTTTTCTACAGCATCAACGACATCCACCGCGGTCGCGGAAGTGGTACCTGCGGCTGCGGTTCTTCAGTGTAGAATGTCCATCTTCGGATTTTGTCTTCAAACCATGAACTCTAACACTCGGTCTTCAATTATTGATCTTCAACAAAATCTCTTATAAGACCTAAAATTCTCAACAAAAGTGTACTAAAAAGTCTTAGTTATATTGTAGTTTATTCCCCCATACTTAAGCCTTGCTCGTCCCCGAGTAAGCTGAAAATAAAATCTAGCAAGCAAAACAACGAAGGTCTACAAATAGTTGCCGGGAAGATGATCTAAAACTAAAAAGCACTCAAAATAAGCTCACAACCAAAACCCAAGCAAAGAATGAAAGTGCTACAACGAAGTCCTAGCACAATCTATCACTCAAATCATTAATACACCAATGAATCAAAGTGAAAACCCCATAAAACAATGTAACCCCAGCCCTAAAGCAAGAATGTATTCTAAGCACTCTTTTTCACCCATTTTGCTTAGGTGCCCTTTGGGCGAGAGTAGTACTAGGATGGGTGACCTACTGGGAAGTCCTCGTGTTGCCTTTAGAGTTTTCACCTAACCACTCATTTCATGTTCCAAAAGATGTGCTCACCAACTCACTTTCACTCTTTTAGCCTCTTATTACCCCAACCTAATGTTACTTCGGGCCCTTGATTTTTGCTTGAATCGTCATTTTGGGTTTTTAGTTATGCACATGATTTAATGTTTTTTTGAACTTAAACAACTAAATGGAATAACAACTATAGATATAAAACAGCAATAAGTACTCTCTTTCTCATACTTAAACCTTTCATTGTCCTCAATGAAATGAAGACAATAAAGTAAAGTAAAGCAAAAGGAAATCAAAAAACTCACTAATATAGTCCTGGTCCTGGTGGTGGGTACTGAGAATACCTAGGCCAACACTATCAATAGTACTCCTCTTGCCTCCTCCTCATCTCATTAATAGAAAAGGAGATACCTCGAACATTCCTCCCAACATCATCCAGAGTGCGTACTCCTCATCTAGTCTTGAGTCCGCTAAAAATGCACTTGGTGATCATAAATGTCATAAACTCTCAAACTCAAGTTCTCCATCTAGGAGAACATCCGATCCTGCCAAGTAGTATCCCAAGAAGAATTAGAGATACCTCTTCCAGCAGCAGACGTACCAACACCACCATAGCCATAACTATATATGCCCACTTGACTCTCATTCACTACCTTGAGTTGCACCCCCATACTCAGGCTCGTGCATCTCCTGATCCTGCTCCTGCTCCTCTTCCTCCTCCTCTGCTACTTCCTTCAAATCTGATCTCAAAAATAAATCCTCAGATCGGGATCCATAAACCAACACCTTAGGAGGACGAAGGTACTCCACATCTGGGGAATCAACCTTCCACACCCAACCCTCACGCTCTAAACCACCTAACAAACACACCCTTTTCGGTATGCATGTATCATAAACACATCCATCACCCATGGGCTCAAGAAAGAGTGATCTAATCCGCTCAATGGTCACAAAACGAAGGGCAATCAAAGTGATCAAATCCCCGAACCCAATCCTCCCACGTCTAGTCCTAGCCTTCCTCACATTGGAAATGAATAACCCTACCCAATTAGGGACCACAAGCTGCTCTGGTGTCACACACCACAATAAGCTCACATCCCTCCTTGACATCTTGTTGACCTCTCCTTGGCCAAGGAAGTTTATGGCTAACACTTTATGGAAGAGCTCAAACAAGGATGGACTAAACTATAATTATAAGCGCCAATAGTAGTGTTCAAACTATGCCCTATCACCTTATGCCAAAAATCATACACTCACTGACTCTTCTCAATACTCCTCCACTCAACATTAGGTGGAGCAATGACTTCAAATGTAGCGACTAGCTCAACTCTAGTCATCGTATAATCTCTATAAACATGTGAAATCTAAAATCATCCTCATCCTCCTCAAATGTGACCAAAAGCTCCAACACCAAGTCTCTAACTATAAAGGCATGAAAATCAATCAAACCTCCTACACCACCATGCACTAGCATCCTAAGGGTGCAATCATATAATCCAAGTGCATGCAAGGTTGGTACATGAAAAAACTTGGTGGAAAGTAACTCCTTAGTACACAACTCATCCCATAATTTCTTTTGATCTCTAGATAAATGCTTAACCGAATAGCTCATAATTGAATGCTAAGCACACAAGTTAAAATGGAGAAGAATGAAACACAACGCAAAATCAAAGTTCATTGTCGGGAATCTGCGGTCAAGGGTGGAAAACCACGGTCATGGTTTCTATAACTGAGACTATGTTTCTTCTGCGGGCAAACTGTAATCGCGGTTTTCTGGGCTGCACAGAGAATTCCTCTAACGTTGGTCTGCGATCACGGGTGTCGGTGTTGGCCCGTAGTTGTAGCCGACGTCTTGCTCGGTGGTTTAAGAGAAGAAATTTATGAATTTGGAAGAGGTTTGAGGGGTTTGAAAGGATTTTTGTGGTTTTTGTTATATTTGAGATTTTGGGAGAGATTGGTGTATAAAAAGGATTTTTAGGTTTAGATTTGTGTTTATCAAGAAGAATAGAAGATAAATTAGTGTTTTTAAGTGGATTTAGGCAAAATTTCGGGTTTAGGGTTTTGAAGGTAAGGTGTTAATGGAGGTTGAGAGATTTTGTGGGTAAATAGAAGAAGAATGATAGAAAGAGAGGTAGAAGATGAAGTAGGGTAGGGCCGGCGGTTCAAAACACTCTTTTTCATTTTCTTTTTTCTTTTTTTTTATCTCTCGGGCGCACACAGTACCGTAGTAGCGGTTTTCTAGTATATGTACGCCATGGGTTTTGGGAAGAGACTACAGTCGCGAGTGTAAACCACGGTCGATATTCTTCACCAGATTTGTTCTTTCGAACCTAGTATGTACGTGTTAACCCGAAAAGATTGAAAGGAAACTAGAGTACTACAACAAAGAAAAGGAAATAAAACTTACCTCTGGTTGCCTCCCGAGCAGTGCCTTTGTTTAACGTCTTTAGCTTGACGTTAAAGATCATAAATTCGCATCTTGGTTCGCACAACTGAGAGTCAACTCTTCTACGATTTCATGGCTAACTCCCTCATGGTATTTTTTCAATATTTGTCTATTATCTTTAAAAACCTTGTGGGAGACCCCATCATAAAGTTCCACAACTCCATGTGGAAAAACTCGAGCCACAATGTATGGTTTGTCCCATCTAGAACAGAGCTTCCCTGAGAAGAATGTGAAATGAGATTGGAATAAAAGGACTTTGTCACCAACCTTGAATTCTTTTCTCAAAAATGTTCTTATCATGACATGCTTTTGTTTGGTTCTTGTAATTCCCGGCATTGTCATAAGCATCCAATCTCAACTCCTCTAGCTCTTGCAATGGCATCTTCCTAAATGCAACGTCCTCTTCAATCCTCAAGTTATATTTTTGGTCAACCCAATATGCCTTATGATCAAGCTCCACTAACAGGTGACATGTCTTACCAAATATCAACCTATAGGGAGACATCCCAATGGGTGTCTTATAAGTAGAGGTGGGTTCAGTTCCGGAACCGACGGTTCCGGTTCCTCGGAACCCTGGAACCGGGACCGGAACCGGGAACCCCCCGGTTCCTCGGTTCAGTTCCCGGTTCCGGTTCGGTTCCGGTTCCGGTTTTTTTCGTTTCCGAGGCGGTTCCGGTTCCGGTTCGGTTTCGAACCTTAAAAAATTTAAAAAAAATTAAAATTGCAAACCGCGATCGCGGTTTTGGAGCCGCGATCACGGTTCACAATTTTTACGGTATATTTTATTTTTTTTAAGGGGTGGAACCGGCGGTTCCGGTCCGGTTCCGAAACCGCCGGTTCTCCGGTTCCAAGGAACGTGGAACCGGGACCGAAACCGGCCAACCCCCGGTTCCTCCGGTTCCGGAACCGGAACCGCCGGTTTTTTTCCGGTTCGGTTCCCCGGTTCCTTGGAACCGAACCCACCACTACTTATAAGCTGTACGGTAGGCCCACAAAGTATTATTGAGCCCCAAGCTCCAATCCTTCCAATTGGGCGCCACCGTCTTCTCCAAGATCACTACTAAAAACCTATTTATAATGACAAATGAATTCGTTGTTATAGGTCAAACATGTCGTCGTTAAAACTTTGAACGACGACAAAACTTTCGTAATTTGCTAGTTGCAATAGCTTTTGACGTTATTGGTTTTAACAAAAATGTTCGTCGTTAATTATTAATGATGACATACCAGCTCGTCGTTAATTATGAACAACGATACACTAGCTTGTCGTGAATTATTAATGACAACATGACTGCTCATTGTTAATTATTAACAACGACAAGGTTGCTCGTCGATAATTATTAACAAAGACACTTCCGAGTGAATTTTGTTTGATTTCTTTCACCTGAACCCACCAATATGACAAATTCTATTTTCTTACATGTTGAGCTCTTGACCAAGTGATGATAGTGCATAAGCCAGGCCTCACCATTTGATTCATGGAGGATTACGACATTTTTGTCCATTCTCATCTTCCTTGAGGTATCTTTTTGAGTGAGATGAAGGAAATGTGCTGCAAATTAATAATCCAAATACCCCTAAAGTTAAGTCTAAACCAAGAAAAAAAGCATTAATTAAAGCAAACAGTAGTACTAGTTGGCTCGCATACCACTTTGGATTTGTTAGAAATATAAAATAAAGTCATTCGGATCACGAAATGCAAATTCTTACACTTAACAAACTCCACTCTTTTTTGGACTCTTTCCATGGCCTTAGAAGTAAGACATTAAAATGTCGTCTTATTCGCATGTGAAGATACATTAGTGTGTAGAAGAGGCTAATCCTTGTCGACTTGTTCGAGAATTCGAAAGATTGTGACCTTGAATGTGATTGCCCTTTTGTTGACCAGCTAAAAGGCACAGTTATCCTACATCTTCCTTTGAGATACTTTGTGATGATATGTAAGGTTTTGAAACTAGTAGTCAACATTCCTTTGTTCTCCCTTTTCGAGGATCAATAACTTCTCGTATGCCTTTGAGAATTCGTCCCCAAGATCATAAAATGTATATTTTTTGTTTTCTTTTCCCTCCTCCTTTTACATACTTTGCATAATTTAATAGCTATTCAACATTACAAGACTAAGAACCAGGAAAGCCTAGAGGTAATATCAATCCTAGATAGGAACCTAATCAACTAGTTTCCCCTCAATATGAGATAAATTGAAATGACAACATTCTATCAATTTTTCATCCACTTCTCCCTCTTTCCCTTCTAATGATTTGACCAACAATTATCATTCTCTACTTACAACAAGCAGGTCTTAGAAAAGTAGTTACTCTTTACATTATCAACAACCACCTTACCCATAAGAATAAATGACCAATTATCCTTCAGAGGAGATTCCACCATCCAATCATATCCAAATTTTTCAAAGAGCACCCTTCCTGCTACCCACCATATTATTCATCTCATTACTAAGTCTTTGATTCTTCCTACTCCCACCACCTAACTCAATCAGCCGTGAATTACCCATCAGTTCCAAAGTGCAATTTTAGGAGTGCAACCGAGACTTTCATAGAACTTGCATTGGTTTCTCATCATATGTATCATCGTGACAACAAATATCGCCCACTTGCAGTTGATGTTATTGCACGATTTTAGTCCACCCGGTGAAGAAACTCACTCGTCTCCGTGGATGTGGTCCAATGATGTACATGACAAACCAAGCTTTTCCATCTTCTCCTTTAAGGTTAAGGCACATGCTTTTTTTGTCTTCCTTTTCGTAGAAATAAGCTATTGCAGGACACGTATGCCGCATGTATGTACTGTAGAAGATATATACTCCCTCCGTCCCCATTTATTTGTCCACTTTCCGTTTTAGACGTCCCCTTTTGTTTGTCGTACTATCCCCTTCTTTCCATTTATATCACATTTATATCACATTTCCTTTACAATACTACCCTCAATCACATTCATTATTTACCACATTATTCATCTTTCCTTTTTTCATTATCTCCCCTTACATTTATTCATCTTCAACACCCAATATTTTTTTTGCCACATTTTTCAATCAAAAATACCCAAATTTAATCAATGAAAACAATAATCTTTAATTTTTTTTTGTAATGAATCAAAAAACACCCAAATTTATTCAATGAAATCAAGAATCTTTCAATTGTTAAATGGATCAAAAATACCCAAATTTATTCAATGAATACAATAATCTTTCAAATTTTTTAATGAATCAAAAATACCCAAATTTATTCAATGAATACAATAATCTTTCAATTTTTTTAATTAAGCAAAAATTCCCAAATTTAATGAATCAAAGAATACTTAATTTAATTGGACCCATTGCAAACTTTTGGATTTGTACACATTTTTGGGTTCACATTTTTGGATTGGGTTCAATTTCTGGATCGGGTTCTTGGCTGAATGATAGTGAAAGTACATGTTTGGATCCATTTTGGGCCAAATTGCGGATTGGATTCATGCTTGAGCTTACCCATTAAACCCTACTTTTGCCCCCATCGCTTGTTCATAACCCTAGCTCTCCACCGCCGCTTGCTTATCTCTTCTGAAACGCTCTCAAATCCTCTCGAACTCTCCTACAAAGCCTCTCGATTCTCCTACAAATCCTCTCGATTCTCAAAAATTGACGAAGCTCTCTCACCTTTCGTCTTCAATCTCTGTTCGTGGCCTGTCAATTGCTCACAAATTCTTCACAACACTCACATTTGGCCTTGAATTTGTGTTTGTGGCTCTCCACCTCTCCCTCAAACCCTAGATCTATCAAATCTCTGAAATCTCTCTCAAATCTCTCTCAAAGATGTCTCAAAATCTATAGATCTCGTGTGTGGTTCTCCGTTTATCACAAAGTCGAGATCTCTCTCTCGTTATCTTGCTTCTCTGTTTGTGGCTCTCGATTCTGTACATATCTGAGGGGTGGTTGAGATCGGTCCCAATCTCTCTATATCTCACAAAAAAATCTCGATCTCTCTCGATGAGTGTTGAGTCCCCATCTGCTGGGCTAGATTGGCCTTCTGCTTCTTCGGATTCATACGAGTGTTCTGAAGCCCCTTATTGTGAGTGGGGCAATGCATGTGGGGGAAACCACTCCTACAGTCCGAGGCGGTCTGAGTCGTCCGTTGAGGGTGACCTCCAACCCCTTAATGACGAATGCGTTGAGCAAGAGTGTCCTCCCCAGTCCCCTTCTGAATCAGATTCGAAGGTTGATGGAAGTCAAAATGATGAAGATGAGGCTGCTGGAAATCGAAATGATGAAGATGAGGCTGCTGGAATTTGAAATGATGAAGATGAGGCTGCTGGAAGTCAAAATGATGAAGATGAGGCTGATTGAACTAGCTAAGTCCCCTTTCTCTCTCTTGTGATGTTTATGATCTTGGTCATGTGATGTGTTTTGATTCTTTTGGATTATGTGCCTTTTGTTGCTTTTGATCCTGAGTTGTCCCCTTTGTGTGCTGGTTTTTTTGTTCAATTGAGCATGTTGTTACCTGTATGCTTGGATCATGTGGCGGTTTTGACCCTTATTGAGGCTTTGATCATGTGCTTGAGCTTGTTGTGTGATGGTTATGTGTTAACATGTATGCTTGTGTTGACTGTGGGATACACTCTTTGATGATTTTGATCTTGTGATGGATGCACTTGCATTCAAACTGAACCCTTGTTGGCATGTTGACCGTGGGCTAGTACTTGATGTTATCTCTGTTCATGTTCAGTTGCATTTTTTGGCACCTAATCAATGATGACATCTTTCAAAACCTGAGAAATAATTTGAATCATTTCACTTACCTTTTATGTGCAAAGGAAACCGGGCATTGATTTGGCTTGATGTTGCCATTGTGTGTTAGGGTTTAGTGAATGACACTACTTGTTTCATTGATGAATGGGGACATTTGAGATTACTTTGACTATAGTAATCAATGATGAAATCTTTAAAATTCTGAGAAACAATTGTCTTTGAAAGTTCACTTGCCTTTATATGCAATAGGTAACCAACCTTTCATTTGCCTGAATGAGGCCTTTGTATGTTAGGGTTTAGTGTATGTAAATTGTTTCTATGATGGAATGGGGACATCTGAGATTGCTTTTCTGTTGTAAATCAGTGATGAAACTCTTTTAAACTCTGAGAAACAAATAAGATAAAATTGTTTCTATGATGGTGAATAGAGCTTCTGAGATTAAGTTTTTGTTCTGAACTCACAGTTCATAAAGGACTGTTTCAATGATGGATAATGGGACATTCTGAGATTAATATGCCTTGAACACTTACACAAAAGTTTAGCCATATACAAAAGGTTAAGATTTACAACAAAATGTGGAGATATTTCTGAAATTAACCTACATGAGCTGACTCTCATCTAGTTCATCTTCTTGATTGTCTTCTTCTACCTGGCTTGCTTGAGTCCCTTGAATGATGTCCCATGCCTGCATAACTGCCCACATTGGTGCCTTGACTTGAATTGGTAAATTCCCCATTGCTCTGAGTCTATTCTTGTTGACATGAGGCAAATCTTAGTCATTGCTTCCTTTTGCCTTCAAAATTTCATTCATGACATACTGTAATGACATCCATACATTTACTAAAGTAGTTGGTTGTAGCTCATGGAATGCTTGGTGTACTGCCTCAAGCATATGATCAATATCCTTGGGCATTTTCTTGTGCATGAGTGATTGAATGCTCCTAAAAAATCCAAGATCTAATATGTTTAAATCTGGACTGTTGGGTGGTTGTTGGATTAAAATGAATGTAAATCCTTCTTGCTTATACACTTGCTGCCATTCTGCATCTTCTTGTGTGATGTGTGCCTTTGCATTGTCTTGTTGTATGAAGATGACCTTGTGTCCTGCATCTTGTGGCCATTTTTCCTTGATGGCTGGAATAATTTGATCAATCAGCATGCGCCTTGTCACATTTTTGTTAACTGATTCAACCAACTTTGTTACAATTGTCCCCTTCTCTCTGTTTTTGGATTTTCTCTTTGCTGGCTCTTGGAATGTGAATGGAAAAATACCTATTTTTCCATCGAATGTGCATTCTCCCTCTAAATTGAATCTTGGCCTAGCTACTGCAGTTGTAAACATGACTTTGGGAATGAACTTGCTTGAGCTTGCAGCTCTGTATTTGCCCCTCTCATTTTGTGCTAGATACACTCTTTGTGACTTCTTGCTCAAATGAAACCATTTTTCATCAATGTGCACAAAATCAAACATTGAATAATACTCTCTCTTAGTCTCTGGTGTACTTCCTTGCAATAGGTTCAAAACCCACTCTAACCTTGTTTTCATGTTTGAAAGCTTGAGTCCTGGGTGGAGTGAGTTTGTATCTGGTTTGATGGTTTTTCTTTTCACCAATCTGTGACAAGCACTCTTTGAAATGTTTAGTTGGACTGCTAAATCCCGAATGCATGATCTGTCCCCCATGCCTATTTCAGTGATGACATTACTTTGAATTTGAAGTTTCTTTCTTCCACATTTGTGGTAATTTGTACTCACATTTGGCCTTTGAGTTGCTTCTTGTTGTTGCTTGTATGTGCTCCATAATCTTGCAATTGTCCTTGAAGAGACATTGAACTGATTTGCAACTTGTGTCATTGAATTCTTTGGAAGCACTCCCCCTTTAGCCATGTGTAGAAGTTGCATCAAGATGTGCATTTTCCTGTCACTGCTGAGTCTGGTACTATAGGGCTGATGATGTTGCCTTGTTGATGGTATGCTTTGCCCTGCTTCTGGTTGATGTTGATGCTCTTGTGCAGTCTGTCCTTGATCATTCATTGCCTCATCTTCTGAAATTGGGGCTTCATTGAGATCAAATGCATTTTGTCCCCTTGAGTTAATGTCTTCATCCTCTAAAGGTGGGGCTTCGTTCAGATTAAATGCTGAAGCCATTATAATGCCAGACAATGATGCAGAAAATGTGACAAAAGCTTCTGTTTTTTTTTTATTCTCTGAAAATTCTGTAAATGCTCTGTTTTTAGGAGGTTGGTGAAGATGTAAATGGTGGGTTTGTGTTTGTAAAGCTGTATTTACAGCAGCTGGATCCTCAAAAAAAAGGGGGATCCGTGGGATTGGAATACTGAATTTCTATTGGATAACAAAAATGTAACTCTTGTTTCTTATTGGTCCAAATGAAAAGTGGAGGATCACTCCTTTTGTAAAAGTGAAACATTGATTTGTGCTTTAAATTTTTTTAATGAGATGCAGCAATGTCAGAATCAACTTTTCATTTTATTAAATCTTGTGCCCTCTGTCCTTTTTGACAAACAAACGGGACAGAGGGAGTAGAAAACAGTATGAAATGTTCCTCTTGCGAATCAGAATGTAAATGTTGTTCACTTTGTCAATAATGCATGTATTGTGAATTAAGCATACCAATTGTGACATAGAAACATAAGATGGTTGCATGATGACTATGAAATGAGGATTTGGTCTCTAAAAAGCCCTTGCTCTTCAAGCACTCTTTCCCTTGCACCTACTCCTTCGCTTTTTTCAATTACTTCATTTCCACTGACTACTGACTTGTTTTTAATGAGAGAAAATTGCTGCCCACTTCTTGATTTTCCTACAATTAAAATACCCAATATAAAAAAACAATCGGTATAATGAATTTAGTATACAATCCAAAATCATGCATGAAAATTAATTAAATTTTACTTACTAGACCCTTTTTCCAATTGCATTTCTTTGGATTCAACAAAAATCTAGTCACCATAATCATCTTCCTCTTCTACAATGACAACACAATCTGTGGGGATCTTCCAATGATGTGGGAAAACCAGTATCGAGATTTAGAGAACCGATAATCCCAAACGAGGCTAACCGATAGCTTGGATTCGGGTACTCTTGATCAGAGATCGATTCAGATTTAGAAGGGAGGATGTGGTGATTGAAAGAGTGATAGAGAATTCAGGGAATTCATTGAGAGACTTAAGAGGTTTGGATAATTGGTTGTAATTCAGATTGATTAAGAAAGAAGCCATACAACGCTTTAAGTACAAACGCCAACTCTAAACCGGGACAAACTAGATTGGATTAAAGGAAATAAACGAACCGAATAAACCAGGCTCAACTAATAAAATGCAGAATAACATGAAATGGGAAGATAAGCCATAAACCTGCATCAATACTCCCTCCTTGAGAGGATCCTTGTCCTCAAGGATCAAGCTAAGAGACTTCATTTCTAAGGCATTGTCCGTTTGAGCAGAACTGATTAGCTTGAAAGGTCGTCCCCTATGTCGAAAATAAACACTGTAAAGTTTCCCCTCACTATGTCAAACGTGTTCAAAGCAAACACCAACTTTTCCATTTCATGATACCAATTGTTGATGAGCTCTACATGCTTGTTGCTCAGGTCAAAAGTAACTATCATGGAGCTTCCTTCCCTAATAAGCATAAACTTTGTAGTAACTTCTTCAACACAAAAGATGGCACAAAAGAACTCTTCTACCAACCAGAGAAAATCCCAGCTTCTGATCAAAACAACTTGCAGAATGTTTTCATTAGCATCACTCAATGTAGCTGCCCTTTTGTAAATTCCGCCAGTATCAAAACCATTGCTTGGAAGCCAAAATAAAAGCATTTAGTAGACTTTAATAGCTTCCAATTGTCATCATAACCCCACATCAACACATGTTCAAATCTCTTTGACTTGAATAGCTTGATTAGTGCCAAAACCTCCCTGGAATCACCAACTTTTATTGATTGTATATTTTGGACAACAACCTCTCCTCCAGGGTTAAAAATCAACATTCCAGGAACACAATGTTTGAGAAATCCAAATATAGCAGCTCCAAACCAACTTTCCATGCCAGTCAACTCCTCATTTATACATCTCATGTCATTAACCTTCTTAGGGAGAACAAAATTCAATTTAAGAGGATCACCAACAAGATTTAATCCCCCGGGGTCAAAATCAAACATTTTAGGAGAATACTCTCTTACAAACCAACTAATTTTCAAAGGTCCATGGATATGATTTAGTAGAGTATATGAAGAACTAAACACAATAAGTAAATCAAGCATATTGAAATCAATACCAATCACCTCTTGCTTAGGCAAGCAATTGTTGGATTCCATAAGTAGTGAATCGATTATAGCTGACATGGTTGTGTAGGCAAGTGATTCTAATTTCTTTAGACCGAAAAGTGAGTTCAAGATTGAGTTCTTGATCGAGTCTTCTCCTTTCTTTCCAACTTTCATGGCTTGAACAGAATTAGAGCAACCACCAAACGAACATTGCAAGTTGAATCCAATACGAGTTGCAGGTTAGTAGCAACAATATTTCTAGGATAAATGCTTAACATTTCCACACCATTTGCTACCAAGCACATATCAGCCGCATATTTGTACTTCTCGGAATTTCTTTCTGATGAGCTGACCAATAGGATGCTAAGTGTGACTTCACAACAGTTGATAGAAACAACAAGAGGCACAAAAGACACCCCTCCAAGATCAGTGATATACTGAAAGCTACTTTTCCCTCAAGCAACCTGTTTCAAACTCGGTAAACCACTAATAGGACACAATGGTCCACCTCCAGGATCAAACACCAACATTTCAGCTTTTATTGGCTCCATCAACAAGAAGTTAAATGTGGCTTTAATATTGTTGTTAAGTTTGTCAATAGGTGCTTAACATTTCCCACCAGGATCAAAGATGAAGACCTCCACATTACCAATTGTCTCAATCAATGGATTAGCATCATGCAGAGGGTTTAGTAGATGGCATAAGTTTTCAGTAGACTTGGCAAACTTCAGCAGAAATATTCTACTAAACTGAAATTCCTCTAAAGAAGGTTCAGTGGATCCCTAGAATAGTTGTGCTCCAAGATGAAAGAACAATACTCCACCATGACCATTTGTTGTCATTCCTTGTTTAGTGAGCAATTTTGGTAGCTTCAACAAAGTAGTGAAATCATTTTTCACCAACTTCTGCAACCTAGAATTCATCTTACCCTCAAAACCCTTTAAATCATCTTGATCTTCATCTAAGACCACTAGTATAGCTTTATGGACAAGTTGAGCATCAATTAACTCATTCTCATTTGAAGTTGAACCACCACCAAGCCTGAATCTCTTCCCTCCCGGGTAAAAAATCAACATTTCGAAACTATTCATTAGAATTTGATCATCTTTTAATCTCCACTTCTGGGATGTGAAATTCTCCTTGTCGCAGTCCATCACAAAACCAAATGAAGAAGCTCTAGATAATTTAGGCAGGTCAAACTTCATTTCATGGCTGAACATCCACCTTGGCAATTCATTGAACAGTTGGTGGGCGTTCAATTTTGGGGGTTCTTTCACCATAATCAATTCATCTTTGGACTCCATATGAACTGCCTCTCCATAAATTTTGAAAGTATCATCAATTTTCAGCTCAGTACAGATGGAGTTTTGATCGAGTACCTTACCTTCAAGGTTCTGCTCTCCATGATCCGTCAACACTTGGTCGATGTTCGCGGTCTTACTAGAGTTAGCTGACTGAGGCTTTCCATCAAACACTTGAGGGGAGATTGATTTTGAGCATTCCGAAAGGTCAATAGAACCAGAGACCTAGCAAAGCAACTTGATCACTGCTTCAAAAGACTCGTGGTCTTGGCCTTGTACGTCATCGAGAGCCTCGTCGAACAAATTGGTAATGATTACCGCCCCATTTGAACCCTCAGTGAGTTGAATATGAGGTAGGTTGAAGTGATTTGATGATGAAATTCTGTAGATCTGAGATGGCACCAACTGCCTTGCGCATCTCCCTAAAGCTCCTTCCAACTCTAACGTAGATGGGCTCTTCACTAGCCATAGTAGTGGAGTTTGTTGTTATAGGTCGGAGGCTCGAAGGCTCTGATACCATTGATGCGAGAAAACCAGTATCGAGATTTAGAGAACCAATAATCCCAAACGAGGCTAACTGATAGCCTGGATTCGGGTACTCTTGATCAAAGATCGATCCGGATTTAGAAGGGACGATTTGGTGATTGAAAGAGTGATTGGGAATTCAAGGAATTCATTGAGAGATTTGAGAGGTTTGGATAATTGGTTGTAATTCAGATTGATTGAGAAAGAAGCCATACAAGGCTTTAAGTACAAACACCAACTCCAAACTGGGACAAACCGGATTAGATTAAAGGAAATAAATTAACCGGATAAACCAGGTTCAACTAATAAAATGCAGAATAACATGAAATGGGAAGATAAGCCATAACCCTGCATCATCCATCAATGGGATCTTCTTCTTTCAATCCTCGATAATGAAACCCTAAGAAGCCCTAATGGGTTTGGTGGTATCTAGGTCTGAAAGTCCCTCGCAATTTACCAAGAACCAGTTCGCTACAATCAAATTTCATGCTATACTCAATGCGAACTTTGATGAGAACTCATGAGCGAAATAGAGAACTCACGGGGAAGAAGAAATCGAGAGAACTCGCAATTTGAGTTAAGTAGTTCAGCAACGGAAGAAACCACAGAAGGAAGCTAAAAATTTAGGTTTGAGTAGGCGGAAGAGATCGATAACTCTTAGGAATTCAAAGGAAATTGGGTATATACAAAAGATGAGAGAGTTATTGATCAATCGAATTTTAATTTGAGCGGCGCTGGAATTTGAGACATATTAAATTTTGAATTCCCTAAAAGTTTTCCCACCAAACAAATCTCGCGCTACTTTATTGAGTAATTAACGACGAGTTTTGATTTTTTGATTTTTTGAGTTTTAAGTTTTGAGTTTTTCTAATATATAAGATTAACGACGAATGAGATTATATATAGTCTAGACTCATACCTATTACCACCAACACTTGTGTTTCTTGTTATTAGAGTTCCATACATGCCTTTAACGACGGATTTTTTTTGTTTCATCCTTATTACTTGGTCGTTAAACATCCTAAGTTCCTGTACTGGATTGTCTTGATCTCCCTATTGGACACCTCAGTTTGTCCATTAGTCTGGGGATGGTAAGTAGTAGAGACCTTTTGAGTGACATGATACTTCTTCAATAGAGTGCTCACGATTTTATTACAAAAGTGAGTACCCCTATAACTTATCAAGGCCTGTGGGATTCCAAACCTAGAATAAATGTTATCTTTAAGGAAACCTGCAACTACTTTGGAATCATTAGTCCTAGTGGCCTTCGCTTCCACCCACTTGGAAACATAGTCCACCGTAAGCAAAATATACAAATTCCCAAAAGAGGATGGAAAAGGTCCCATGAAATCAATACCCCACACATCAAAGATTTTACAAAAGATCATGCGAGTTAGAGGCATCTCATGTCTCATAGAATTATTTCCCACCTGTTGACAACAATCACAAGTTTTGCAAAAAGCATATGCATCTCTAAAAATATGAGGCCAATAAAATTCTACATCTAGTACCTTCCTAGCAATGTTATTAGTCCCAAAATGACCCCTACATGCATATGAATGACATAAATTAAGGATGGATTGTCCTCATTATTCGAGACACAAGATCAGATTACCTAATTCGTGCAATGCCTCCATAAGTAAGGATCATCCCAAATGTAGAATCGGGACTCATAACGCGCCTTGTCCTTTTTAACCTTGGTGAAATTAGGTGGAAACTCCCCCTATATGAGAAAGGTGACTAGATTAACATACCATGGCTTGAAAGAATGAACTCCAAGTGTGAATTCCTCGACTCTCGAATCAGTGTCGTAACCGCGCTCGCGGTTTAGGTGTTGCGGTCGCGGTTTGCCAATTGTGGTCTCGCGGATCAAAATTCATGATCGCGGATCTGCGTCAGAATCATCTGAGCTCTCGGTTAAGGAACCATTGTCGTGCTTTGCGGGCCGCAGCCACGGTTTGTGCCTAGAATCCACTCTGAATAGGGTCATTTCATGACCAAGAGTTTGCAAGAAGGAGGTAACAAAGAACTAGAAACTCACACAAGGGTTTCTTGATACCCTTTTACAAGGTTTGACAAGAAAAAGCAATTGCAAAGTTGGGTATAGTTTTGTAATTATCGCTAAGAAGTTTTTTAGGAAAAAAATCATCAAGGCTTGTGAGCAAAAGGTCACTATAAATACTCTGCATGCCACACGGTATTATTCCAACAAATAACAACAATCTGATTTTGTGAGGAAGAACCTCTACCGAAATTGGCTTTTTCAACCATGCTCCTGGAAACGAGGTGCTTACAACCGCGAGAATTTTTAAAGTAGTTATTTAAAACATAGTGAGAGTCTGAACTAGAGGAAAAAAGAGAGATTAGAATATCGATTGCTGAGAATATAATCCTTCATATATTTGAAAATTAAGATTAAACAAGCCTACTATATAAGTCATTGGGTTGCTCCTCCTAAGCCAATTGGTTTTATGATGGAACCCCACTAGACTTGTGTACTAGGCATACCTATGCACGACCTCCTGTTATTACCCATGAACTTTCACATGTTATCATAGTAGGTCTGGTCATGGGTTTGTTACCTGGCTTGTTTGGGCTTGGTTTTAATGGTTGATGTTGTCCGCCCGTTATTTGAGTTGAGTTGGTTATAAAAAAGACTGAGATACCACCATCCGTCATTGTCACTATCATTTTCACCGTGCTAGCTATAAAGAGATTGAGATGCTAGACTCGTCAATTTATCTTCTAAGTATGAACTAGGTCAGACCAGTTGCACTTGCAAGGGCATGTTGAGAATATAATCATTCCCACATCTGAAAATTGATATTCCACAAGCCTACTATATAAGTCATTGATTACTCCTATTGCCAATTTGTTTTAGTAGGGAACCTACAAGGCTTGTGTACTAGGCTTATGTATCCACAACCACCAATTATAGCCCACATACTTTCACATCGATTGAAGGTATTGGAAATTATTAGTGAACAAATCTTGCTAGAAAAGTAGAAAGACTTTAACCAAACCAACACACGAATTGTAAGAGGGTTGGAAAATTGGAAAGAAGGTACGAATTTGAAGTTCCTACTAGAGTGATAGAAAGGAGAGAAGGGCAAGGCCGAGGGCCAACACAAGGAGGGAAGCCCGCACCTTGACCCAGTCACCACTGCCACCACTTGGGGAAGACACACCATCCATCCAAGTTTCCTTGTGTTGAATGTAAGTTTGCTGGCTTTGAATCATTTTTTTCTTCCTTTGACCGAGCCATCGATGTTGTTGGATCGTTGTTTGACTTAAGTGTTTTATCAACTTCTTGAAATAGGGAGTACCAAGGAGGTCAATTGTAGCAGGGGATTTCAGCCCAAGACGCCAAATTTCTAGACAAAAGACAACTCATTGCAGTGCATGTGCCCATGAGAATCCACCAAATTAGTGAAATTCCTTTGAGGCTCATGCCTTTATATGGCCTAAAGGATCTTTTTGGAGGCGTAGAGAAGTATGACTCCTCCACTCCTTGCTTTTGATCACTTGAACAAACTGAGCTTGGAGAGAACTCCACCGCCGTCTGTGGAGGTCGCTTCTAGACCCATGGAAGTTGAGCATCAACGCTAGGAGGAAAAGTCAAGCGACTTTCCAAACACCTCGATTCTTTAGTTTCAAAACTCCAACATTGCGAATGTATTGGCATGGATTTGGTGTTGTGGGGAGATAGTCATGAGTCTCTTAGCCCATGCATGGGAACCTTGGAATGTCCATTTTGGGGTGGTGGTGGTCAGTCGGATCCACTATTCTTTCTTGATGGACGGCGCTCGGCCTCTAAGATTTGGTGAAATTGTAGAGGGTTCTTTCTACTAAAATAAGTTACTTGTTGGTTTCAAGTTGTGAACGTCTCATAGTTTATATTGTGAACGTTTTGGTGTACTTTTGAAATTTTAGTTAAATTAATAAAAAAAATCTAAGCTGAAACAATTTTGAAAGTAAAAAACACATAGAGAATGTCAGCACCCTAGTAATAATGACAAAGTTGCTTTGGTTGTTTTTTCTTTTTCCTTTTAGTATTTCATGTTTGAGATCTTATTCTAAATTATTTTGTTCTTTGTTTTCTAATGATGTTAAAATTTACTTGACCAAAAAAAACAAGAACGGAAATTTCCTATTTCATTACTTTTCTGCTTTTTTGTTATGAAATGAAATCGTGGATGGATCTTTCTAACAGAATTAGGGATCATCGTATTATAATACAAGAACTCTTGCGTAATGCATAATTAATAACTCAAATGTATTAATGATGTGCACCACATCAAAGATCCACACATAAAAATAGAATGAAAATCTTGCCTTTATATAGCAATCTTATTACAAGGCCAAAACATGTAAAGCTGGAAACGTCCTACTTCAGTTACAACTGAGCATATATACCCTTATTGCAAATGTTTTATACTACTAGATTCATAATATAGATACTCAAACTTTCTTTTATTTGATAAAAAAGATGCTCAAACTTTGTTTTTTTTTGATAAAAAGATACTCAAACTTTCTAATAAGAAATGAAAACAAATTAAATGGGGGACGAATCTCAAGGATGCGTTTCCAGCTCATCAATACCTCTCCATCTACACTTCTTCGGGCGGTTTCACAAGCGGCAGCGGTGAGGCCTCCACATGCTCCTCGTCAGCGTCTTCCTTGGCAGTCGCAGCCTCGCCTTCACCAGCATTAGTACCAGTGATCTTATGGGCCCTCTCCGCCTCCTCCTCCCAGTTGGTCTTCACCAGCACAACCGACATCAAAAGCGAACACACTGCTTGGGCCGCGAAAAGGCCCATCCACAGGCCCATCAAGCCTTGTTCCATATAAAAGCACATTGCCACAGCCACCGGGAGCCCCACCATATAAAAGGCTCCCAAGTTAATATGTGCACCCACCTTTGGCCGCGCACTCCCTCTCAACACCCCGCAAAGCGTTGTTTGCGGGCAATTCCCGAACTCGCACAGCCCAAGCAACGGCATCACCACCGCTGTTAGCGCCAACACGGACACATCCTTGTTGAATATCCGCCCCCACACACCCCTCGTCGTCACCGCAAACACCCATGCCCCAATGCTCGTAAGCATCGCACACCCAAATGCCACCGCCCCAGACCGCTTAGCCCCCGTTGGATTGCCCGCGCCGAGTGCGTTTCCTACACGAACCGCCACTGCATTGGCGAGGGACGACGGGAATATGTAGATCAGCGCGGTGGCCTGGATGAGAATCCCCATGGCGGCAACGGCGTCCTCATGGTTTGACAAAGTCCCTGCAAGAACAATCATGAGCTCGTACCACCACCACTCCAAGCAGACCGAAAAGCAGTTGGGGATCGCAAGGCGGAGGATGCTCCACCATTGTCGAAAGCACTGCATTGACCAGCCATCTCCCCATGTCTTCGTGTGCAATCCCGTCATGTACAAGTAGAGGAAGACCATGAGGAGCTGGTTGAGATCAGTGAGCACGACGCACGCCGCAACCCCTCGGATCCCGAGACCGAGCTTCTTGACGAGGAGGTGATTGAGCGGGATGTGGAGTATAAGGGAGACTCCGGCGGCGATGGTCAATGGGCGGGTGATCTTCTGCGTGCGGAGGTAGATCCGGAGAGTGGAGAGGACAGAGAAGATGAGGAGGTCAGGGAGGCAAAATCGGAGGTAGGTGGCGGCGAGGGCGGAGGTGGCGGGGTTCTGGTGGAGGAGGAGGAGGATGGGGTGGGCGTTGATCCAGAGGAGGGAGAATGGGAGGGAGAAGAGGCAAAGGATAAGGGTGGTGCGTTGGAGGGTGTGGCCCACTAGGTGCCATTGTTGGGCGCCGATGGCTTGAGAGCAGATGGCGTCCATGCCCATGGATAAGCCCGTCAAGAAAGAGTAGCCGGTGATGTTGGCGAACCCGAGTGCAAGAGAGCCTCCGGCTAAGGCCTCTTTCCCAATACCGCCTAGGTACATGGTCGAGATGCATGTCCTACCGTAGGTTAGGAGCCCCGTTATGATTAACGGAAAGGCGATCACGTACAATTGTCTCACCTCCTTCATCATCTGCGTATGCCGCCATTAATTAATTAATTAGTAAAAAGTCGGAAGATGTATAATTAATTTCCCTAGCTAGCTCGTCATTATACCTAACTTTTACAATCTATATTATCATTTTCGTTTCGTATTGGAAACTCAAAAACAGACACTTGAAAATGGAAACTCGGAAACTCTCATTTCCTAGCGAGTGAAAAATTAAATTATGGAAACCATGGTATTATTTCCATTAGCGAGTGAAAAATTAAATTATGAAAACCATGACTAGGAGGTTCTTTGTAAAGAAAGTAGAGTATGTGTGCATGGATTACCTTGGAGAGTGAAGGTCGTGTCCAGGTGGAAAGGGTGGTTTCCGGTTGCTCGGGGTTGTGGGAGAGAAGCATTGGAACTATGGTTTCAATTTTTTTCGGCTGGTTTGCCATGGAAGCTGTAGGGAGTGGGTTTAATTAGGAAGGTGCTTCCCTTTGGCAAAGACTGGTATATCTCATCCGCTTTATATAGTTTCTCGGCTTGGAGGAGGTAGCCACAGATTAATTTGTAACCATGGGCTTACAGAAGAAAATGTGTGTACGCAAGGTATCTCAGTTTTCCCAGCTCATAAAGCCTGCCTGAATTCAAATGTTTCAAAAAAAGGCATGACTAGAATGGTAAAAGCCAACTGACATAATCCAATGAACCCAATAATATTACACCTTACCATTAGTACAAAATGTCCGCGAGATTTTCATGCACACCATTTTTTTTTGCTCTGCACATAAGAGAAAGTCGATTCATTTGAAAAGAATTCTCAATTTAAAATTATTCGAACATAAACATAATAGTTTCTCTATATAAATCATTCTATTTATGAAGTTACAATTAGGTTATTGAATCTATTCTTCTGAATTGGAGTCCATAAATTTTGAATAGAAAGAGTTAGGAATGAGTCCCTATAGTAAAATATCTAGTATCAATATAGAGGTGCCTTGCATATCAACCACACCGACCCAATCCGATAAAAAGTTATAGGACTAAAGTCTAACCTAAAATTACAATGGGTCAAAAGTGATCTACACTTTCCTTGGTTGATCTGTTTCGTTTTGCTTCATTTGTATTATATTTTTATATTAAATATTAGTAAAATATATAAAAATAATTTTTTTATACAATAACTATTCTCTAAGTACAATATTATTTAAAAATCATAAAAAGTTTAAAATTTTGATGCTCTTGATTCGAAAACTGTGAGCAAAGACTAAATAGTTTTTTTTTACTTTGTCTAGTATATGCTTTACAAAGAAAATGAGATTTCATACACCCTATTTATTCGAATCAACAAAACAGCGGACGGTACAAAGTTGGTGTGATTGTTGGTTGACAAACTATTTGTGTGCAATAATCATGAGGTTTTGCACTTTTTTCTAATTTACACTTCAAGAGAATCACAAGATTTCTATATTAGGGTGATGTATTTTGAGGCTTTAAGTCAAGTAATTTCAAACAAACTATTGGAAGAGCAAAGTTATTTATACTAGCTTTTGTATAAATTAGTTCCTAATTTGTTCTAGTATGCAAGAAATAATTAAATTAAGAAATTAAAGACTCGATTTATATAATTAAAATTATAATTAGGGTTTTATGCATAAACACTACACACTAACTTATTGTATTGAATCAAATTGTTCGAATTAGCTATATACGGTCTAATTTTTTTAATTGCTTTTGTTGTTTCACATCTTACTTCTCTAAAACCACAAAAAACATATTTAAAATTCTGCCTTTTCATTTTTATAAACTAAAAAAAAAACTAACTTAAGGGCGATATGAAAATAAAGATATACAAATATATACTAATATCCTCCAATACACCGCCCTTAAAAGGATGGAGCATGGATATTACAAATGTTTAACTTTGCCAATAAATGATGGAACTAAGTTGATCCTTAAATTTGGAAATAGCAACATAATTATTCTCAATTAATAATCATAATTAACATAAATCAACACATATAACCAGACACCTAATTGATTGTAGGAAAAGAATGAATAATTAGCGAGAGACTAAACAAACCTAATATTGCATAGAGAAGGTGTCAATTTATAGAACCAATTGTGAGGTGCTTGTGATATCTTCTTTGTTTATAGAAGGATATTATTTTAAGTTTATGTTTAGATAAAAGTTAAACAAAGTACGCTTCTTTTAATTCCGCTAATAATCAATTAAAGTTGCAAAAAGAAAAAAAATATGTTATATAAATATACTTAGCAAGTTTAAATTATATTAGAAGAAGTAAATTTAACTTTATAGTGTATGAACAAGGTAATTGTGTTCTTATAATACAAAAAAGAAAGATTTGCAAAAGGAAAGAAATTGGGGTTTTCTGGTTACTCGCGACCTTAGGCTTACCCACCTGCGCCTCTACCAACTGCACTCTCTTGTTCCTTCTAGATTATAAGTAATAGGCCCGCAAGTGCACGGTACTATCGAAGTAATATAAAAGATATCGAATCCAACCGAGCACTCGTTGATCACCAATTTCACACAAACTAGTAATCTAGACCACAAACAATTGATTGGGATTTGGAATTTTTATAATTAAAACAAACACAAAAACAAGATATAAAACCAGAAAAGCTAGAAAAGGGTTTTGGTTGTTTGAATGGTAGGAGACTAGGATTGGGTTCACCACAATGGAATTATACAATGTCAAGCAAAAATCTCTCTAAGGTTTGCAAGCAGTGGTCTACCATGGTCAATTGTCCTAAAAATATCTTCAATCCTCTTTCAAGGCAAAGGAAAACTACTTAAATCTAACTTAATCCCTACTTTCGTGGTAATTAATCCTAGATTAAGTGCATTAAACACATAGACAATTATAAATAACCACTAGGAAATTAGGCCTACTTTCGTGATACTAAAATCCCTAGCTCAATTCTTGAAGGTCCAATGTCAAATATCATCTTTCAGTGGATACTCAACATCCAAAATATGAGAAAATACTAGCTAGGCATTTTCACAAACATTTGGTGTACAAGAATTGAGTAGTAAACAAAAACTCATTCAACCAAAGAGAAATCTTCACCAATATATCACATAATCACCATTGGGCTACCCCCAATCCCAACACAAGCAACTACTTTGCAAAAACATGGCATAAGAAATCATTCCAACAATAACACACATGGAAATAATGAAGGGAAAAACAAGAAAATAAGATAAATGGATAAGAGACACTTATCATTCGAATCAAGTCTTGATTCTTCATTCATCATGGGAAACAAGTTGGGGTTGAGTTCCTCTTCCAATTTCTCCAAGTACAAGAGAGCTCAAACAACCAAAAGTGGGAATTTGAATCTAGATCTAAGTTATAAGCTAACTAAAAGCCTAATTAGAAATGTAAATCTAGAGAAATTAAAAGGTGAAATGAGAGAGAACTAAAACCCTAGAAAGAGAGTCTAAAATGAGGTATGAGTCTTGTAAAAGTCTCTACAAGAGCTATTTATATGAGCCACCAAAAAGGTGGGAGAGATACAACCCTAGAAAGGAGATGTGCTGAAAACTGCATGCCCATGCCGTTTGGCATGGGTATGCCATGCCCAGAACTGAATGTTGAGATTGGGCATTTGGCTCTTGGCATGGGCATGCCGAGTGGCACGAGCACCTCATGCAATATCTTGGAAAGACATCTTGACAACTTTTGATTGGATGTGAGTGCTTCCTTAGCTTGTGTGGCTTGTGTAACTCATTCTTCTCCATTAAATCTTCAAGTTGAATCCCTTGGGTTCTTCTTTGCTTGAATAGATGTCCATTTGATCCTAGAAGAGTCCAAGTTCTTGCACCTACAAAACCAAAAGCAAACGAGAGCAAATATCCGAACAAACAACCATAATCATGCTAAAATGATCATGCAATTGTATGTTTTATGCACAAAAGTGGGGATTAATCAAGTCAAAAGGTGTAATAAACACATGTTATCAAACTCCCCCAAGCTTAGATCTTGCTTGTCCTCGAGCAAGGATACTCCTCAAAAGATTGATATTCCAAAGGAAATATTAAGGTTGTCTCCATGCAAAAGAAATACAAGCATGATTTTGTAATATCAAATATGTGATCAATGAAATCATAGGAGATAACAAGTGGTCATTCAAGAGATTAGGCTAGCATGAAAATTCATGGACCTCACAGAAGGAAAAAATGTGATCCACTCACTCTCATGTGTTTGAAGGACATGTTTCGCTCATTTTCAATCCAAAGAAAGTCATCTACCATAAGCTTGCATCAGTGTCTTAATTCTCCACTACTAAAAACCATGCACATTACACAAATCAAGAGGTCTTTTATTCGGTTGTAACGGGGTCAAGGTAATGAGAAAGGGTAGGGATTATATTTGGCCTTGTGGTGCTAGTCTGAGGAATATTGGAAGAATTCTATCTTGACTAAACCAATCCTTGAAAATTTCATATCATTAACAACACACCAAATATATTACAACCTCTCTTCATTTCTTGTTTCCCTTTTTCTTTTTTTTTTCTTTTTCTTTTTTCACACTTCACATCATTGTTTTATTGAGGTACAAACATTTTGATGCATGCCCTCAATTGCAAAGTAATGTGAGAAGTGTTATTTTTTCTTTTTCTCTTTTTTTTGTTTTTTTTTTTTGAACGAAACACTTTACACCTCTATCATTTACATTTAATTCTCCCAAGCTTATCTTCTAACCACACAAGCAAGTCAATATAGAATTTTCCTAATTCTTTGGAAGGACAAAGGGACAATAATTTAAGGATCGGGTTGCTTTTGTGGTGCTTAAAAAGAATAGGCTAATATAGGCTCAAAAGGGGGCTAAACAAAAGGGAATAAATGTAAGAGGTTGGTATGGGTAAAGTGGGTTATCAAAGAAAGTTGCCTCAATCATTTTTGTGCATGTACAATAGTATAAATGTGGTCTCGAAAAATAGCTCTAAATGCAAGTTCTAGAGATGAACATTCAATGGAGAAATCACACATTAAAAGAGAGAGGACTCATGAAGTGCAAGTCCTAAGGCCTAAAGAGAAACTCACGGCTTTTGTCATGAATTTAAATGTTCACCAAATTCAAGAGATAACCACAAGCATCCCTAGTTTAATTAGTCACACATATTCAAGATTTTAAATTTTGCTTCATGATCTTTTGCAACTTTGACAACCAAAATATTTCAAACGAAATAACGCAAGTGATCCATCAAAAGGCCTAAATTATATGCAAATGCCATGAACCTAAGCGTATGCAAAACTAACTAAATGCAAATGCAATGTCATCAACTTATGCAACTAACACTAGAGAGATAGAAAAAATGCAATTCAAGGTAATTTTCACTCCCTCCCCCAAGCTTAAAAATATGCATTGTCCTCAATGAAAGACAAAAGTGAAGGGAGAGTGAAATTACCAAACCATTTCTTAGAGCTTGGGTTGCCTCCCAAGAAGCGCCATTTAAGGTCTAGCTAGACCTTCCTTCTTCATTCATGTCGTCGGACCGAAAAGGGGGAAGGTGACTCCCTTGTCGACCGGATCTCCAACCATGTAGTGCTTGAGTCGAATCTTGTGCACTTGAAATTTTCTTGAGTTCTTGTGCCATAACTCAATCATCCCACCATTGCAAACATGATACACCATATATGGCCCGAACCACCTTGTATGTTTGCTACCCGGAAACATTTTTGAACGATGATGGAAAAGCATTACTTGGTCTCCTTTCTTGAATGTAAGGATGGTTTGATGTTCGGTGTCATCATTTCTTTTCTTCTTTGCACTTTGACCCTTCATCATATCTTTTAGAATGGAAGGAAGTTGTTTTATTTTCACCTTGGGTGCATCCTTCTCTTCAAGTATACCTACTTTTGGTCCTTGCTCAAGCTTCTCAACTTTGGACAATTGAGGTGAAGTCTTCAAGTTTTCTTCAATGTGTTGAGCACTTGAGGATACATTTAAACCTTTATGATTAAACCCTTTGATTCTCACCAAGCGTCTTTCAAGCGGATCTTGCAAGCAACACCTCATAAAATCCTTCTTCACTAGGCTGTCAACAAGATCAACTCTACACAAAGATTGCTCAAAAGAAGGATGTTTAGTAGCATTTGGCAAATTAAACTAACCTTTTCTTCCCCAAGATTCAAGGAAAGCTTTCCATTTTTTACATCAATAACTGCGCCCGCCGTAGCAAGGAAAGGCCTTCCAAGAATGATGGGGAATTTGGTATCTTCATCCATCTCAAGAATAACAAAATCAACCAGGATAAAGAAATTGCCCAGCTTGATGGGAACATCCTCTAGGATGCCCCTCGGATGCCGAATGGATTGATCCGCTAAAACTAAAGACATGTTGGTGGGTTTTAATTCACCAATGTCTAACTTATCACAAATAGATCAAGGCATCACACTCACACTAGCACCAAGATCACATAAAGCATTTTCAAAACTAGCACTACCAATCAAACATGGTATGGAGAAATGACCAGGGTCCCTAAGCTTAGGAGGTAACTTGTTTTGAAGAATAGCACTACACTCCTCATTTAAGGCCACGGTTTCAAATTCATCTAGCCTTCTTTTTTTAGATAAGATATCTTTCAAGAATTTAGCATATGAAAGCATTTGAGAAAGGGCATCGGTGAAGGGAATATTGATGTATAACTTTTTCAACACTTCAAGAAACTTCCCAAATTGTTTATCTAGCTTGGACTTTTGAAGTCTTTGAGGAAAGGGGATAGGTGGTTTGTAGGGTGGCGGTGCCACATACTTAGGTTCTTTCTCACCTTCCTCCTCTTTATTAATTTTTTATTCTTTTCTCTTCTCTTGTCCTTCACTTTCTTCTTCCAATGAAACTTCCATTTCAAGATTTTCAATATTTACTACATTTTTCCTCTTAGGGTCCTCCAAATTCTTTCCACTCCTAAGGTTAATTGCCTTAAAATCTCTTGGGTTAGGCTCGGGTTGACCGGGAAGTCGACCTTGAGGCTTAGAAGAAGAACTTGCAACTTGTTGAGCAATTTGAGAGATTTGAGTTTCTAACATCTTATTATGAGTTGTTAAAGCTTCAAACTTGGATGTTAGTTGCCTGATTTGGTTCCTAAACTCATCATTTTGTTTTGCTTGAGATGTAATGAAATTTTCCATCAAGAGTTCAAGATTGGATTTTTGAGGAGGTGGAGTTTGATAAGGAACTTGGTTAAAACCGGGAGGTTGCCTTGGAGGGGGTTGAGGAATGGCATTTTGGATGTTTTGGTATGAGAAATTTGGATGGTTTCTCCAACCGGGATTGTAGGTATTGGAATATGGGTCATTTTGAGGTCTTGATCTCGGTTGGTTGAGGTAGTCAATATGCTCAATGGATGGTTCTTGTGAGGAAGAGGATGGACTCACATATTGACAATTCAAAGCAAGGTGACCAACCATACCACAAATTTCACAAGGATTATTGACACCAACATTATTCACATTAGCATGCACATTCATAGCATCGAATTTCTTATTAAGTGCATCTAACTTAGCCGACAATGCATCATTTTTAGTCGCTAAAAGATCAAAGGTGTCGACATCATACCTTCCGGGAGATTTCTTGGGCTCAAACCTTGGATTGGACCACTTTTGGTGGTTTATGGCCATTTCTTCAATCAATGCCCAAGCTTCGGGGATCCTTTTTCTCATGAGAGCTCCTCCCGCTACACTATCAATGCCCATCTTTGATGAATGGGTTAGCCCATTGTAGAATCCTTGAACTAGAAACCACTTCTCAAAGCCATGGTGTGGACACTTCCTCAAGAGCTCCTTGAATCTTTTCCAAGCTTCATAGAAAGATTCCTCTTCCTTTTGGCGGAAAGAGGTAATCTCATTCCTTAGAGCGGTGGTCTTGCTTGGTGGAAAGTACTCGGCCATGAAAGCCATGGAGAGTTGCTCCCAATTTGTGATTGAATTCTCCGGGATAGTATAGAGCCAAGCCCTTGCTTGATCTCTTAGAGAGAATGGGAAAAGCCTTAGTCGGATGGCATCTTGGGCAACTCCATTGTATTTCACCGTGTCACAAATCTCCAAGAATACCGAGAGGTGAAAATTTGGATCATCGGACGGCAATCCCGAGAATTGATGTTGTTGCACCATGGTGAGAAGAGCCGGTTTCAACTCAAAGTTGTTTGCATCCACATTTGGCCTTGAAATTCCCGAATGAATGCCATAGTTGTTTGCTGCAATGTAATCCTCAACGGTTCTTTGATCATCATCCATTGTTGAAGAAGAGTGAGAATTCTTTTGGGTTCTTTTCTTCTTTTGTAGCTTCCTCCTTGCACGAAAAGTCTTCTCAATCTCGGGGATCCCTTCTTGAAGATGTTCCCTAAGACTTCGAGTAACGGGCATGCAACGAGAAAACACCACAAGAAAAACAAGAACAAGAGAGTGATTAGAGTTGTTTTTTTAAAAGCAAATAAAAGAATTAGTCTCACTAATCAATGCTAAATCAATATCAACCGTGCTCCCCGGCAACGGCGCCAAAAACTTGATAGGCCTGCAAGTGCACGGTACTATCAAAGTAATATAAAAGATATCGAATCCAAGGGAGCACTCGTTGATCACCAATTTCACACAAACGAGTAATCTAGACCACAAACAATTGATTGGGATTTGGAATTTTTATAATTAAAACAAACACAAAAACAAGATTTAAAACTAGAAAAGCTAGAAAAGGGTTTTGGTTGTTTGAATGGTGGGAGGCTAGGATTGAGTTCACCACAATAGAATTATACAATGTCAAGCAAAAATCTTACTAAGGTTTGCAAGCAATGGTCTACCATGGGTCAATTGTCCTAAAATATCTCCAATCCTCTTTCAAGGCAAAGGAAAACTACTTAAATCTAACTTAATCCCTACTTTCGTGGTAATTAATCCTAGATTAAATGCATTAAACACATAGACAATTATAAATAACCACTAGGAAATTACGCCTACTTTCGTGATCCTAAAATCCCTAGCTCAATTCTTGAAGGTACAATGTCAAATATCATCTTTCAATGCATACTCAACATCCAAAATATGAGAAAATACTAGCTAGGCATTTTCACAAACGCTTGGTGTGCAAGAATTGGGTAGTAAACAAAAACTCATTCAACCAAAGAGAAATCTTCACCAATGCATCACATAATCACCATTGGGCTACCCCCAATCCCAACACAAGCAACTACTTTGCAAAAACATGGCATAAGAAATCAATCCAACAATAACACACATGGAAATAATGAAGGAAAAACAAGAAAATAAGATAAATGGATAAGAGACACTTATCATTCGAATCAAGTCTTGATTCTTCATTCATCATGGGAAACAAGTTGGGGTTGAGTTCCTCTTCCAATTTCTCCAAGTACAAGAGAGCTCAAACAACCAAAAGTGGGAATTTGAATCTAGATCTAAGTTATAAGCTAACTAAAAGCCTAATTAGAAATGTAAATCTAGAGAAATTAAAAGGTGAAATGAGAGAGAACTAAAACCCTAGAAAGAGAGTCTAAAATGAGGCATGAGTCTTGTAAAAGTCTCTACAAGAGCTATTTATATGAGCCACCAAAAAGGTGGGAGATATACAACCCTAGAAAGGAGATGTGCTGAAAATTGCATGCCCATGTCGTTTGGCACGGGTATGCCATGCCCAGAACTGAATGTTGAGATTGGGCATTTGGCTCTTGTATGGCTTGTGTAATTCATTCTTCTCCATTAAATCTTCAAGTTGAATCCCTTGGGTTCTTCTTTGCTTGAATGGATGTCCATTTGATCCTAGAAGAGTCCAAATTCTTGCACCTACAAAACCAAAAGCAAACGAGAGCAAATATCCGAACAAACAACCATAATCATGCTAAAATGATCATGCAATTGTATGTTTTATGCACAAAAGTGTGGATTAATCAAGTCAAAAGGTGTAATAAACACATGTTATCAATAAGGAACTCATTTACTTATATATTGTTTTAAGCCTTGTCTTCCTCGAGAGAATTTGACTTGCTCGGGCCTCAATGGCTGCGTTGTCGGCGTCACCCTTCGCTCACCCTCCTTGTGTCGTCTTTTTGTCACCGTCTACCATCTAGCCAAGCTAGGGAATAGCCCAGACATGTCGCCAATATAAACATGTCATCAATGAAAATAAGTGCAATTAAAGGTCATTAATAAGCCTACGTGAGATTTGAACTCACATAATTTTTTTTAGCAAAATGCTCTACCATTTGAGCTAATATGCTAAACACATTTAAAGTGAAAAGTAGATTAAGTACATAGCATTTTAAAGGTTCCCAAATCCCCATCACAAAATTCACATTATGATTTGATATTATTAGTGGCAAACTTGAAAAAATTGATAATCAAGCACAAAAAAACGAGCAAATTAAATGAGAAAGTAAAGCCCATAAAATGCAACAGTTTGACAAAGATGCAGAGCCTTACCTTGACATGGTTCTTGTAATAGAACTGAACAAGTGGATCAGAGAAAAACTTATCATCCGAGGTCAAATTTCGTCCAGCATCTTTAGCCCATTTCACGTATTGAGGTTTCCGACCATAAGCATCCCACTTATTAACCAAAGACAATATAAGTCTGATCTTGTACTTTCTTGCTTCACATGTCTCACAACAAAATCCAATGCCTGTACATAAGAAAATTGTGTAAACATACTATTGTTAGTATGACCTGGAAAGACTAGTGAAGTAATGCTTATTCTCTCTCCGGATGGGAGTTGAAAGTAAATTGAGATCAAGGATTTGAGGAAACAAGTTTGAACCATAATTACCTCAGGAAAGAGTGCAGAAGTAATGGTCATATGGTGAGCGTAGATAAAAAAATATATATAAGATGTTTTTCCATTAAATACAATCTCAAAATCCAGTGAAAACAAGGAGAGCATTAAAAATAATCGATAACTCTTAATAAGACAATCTCTTATTTCATACATAATATAGATTTTCAAACAAAAAACCATCTTCCAAAGTAGCTTTGTAGAGGAAGTGTTTTGACCAAGTAAATATGGCCTGCACTAAACAAAAAACCATCAGGTGTGCTTGCCACCAACAAATGTCATTATGCATATAAAATGACCCAGAATTGGATTAGAGAAAACACAAGCACATAATTACTCTAAAAAGCATTACAACATAACTGCCCAAGTGAATTTACAGTACTATAGAGAAGAGAATGCTTTATCAACTGGAGAAGCAACATTATCGGTGTGCACATCACATGGCCTATTAACAATTTAGCAAAAATTAGAACTATTGTTGCCATAAGCCAATAAGTTAAATGAGGCATTGGTGAAAACTTTGAGCTTCAAATTGATGAATGCAAAACATAAGATCATATAATGCCTACAATCAGACTTACCATGTGGACTCCTTGAGTACTTCTAAGAGAAAGCTGACGTAAATACTGTTCCAATAGCACTACCAGTGAGACCAAACTTGGCAGCTTCTCTAGTAGTTCTCAGTTGTTGGATGCAAATAACAAGGTTAGCCATTTCATCAAAGACATGAGAAAGTATTCACTTCAGTACCATACACCTTACATATGACCACACCTCAATTACAACCTCAAACCAAAAGGAACATTTCGGCCTCTAAACTAGCACTTAAAAAGCATTAAGAACCAGATTCTTACAAAGAAAGAAAGTAGCTCATTATGAAAAGGTGGACAGACTGACTTCCAACCTTACCCCAATGACTACATACATCCCCGTTTGTTTGATGATACATCCCTTCCCTGACCCAAAACAGATAAAATCTAAGCATATGAAAAATAGGATTCCAAACATGATTACAAAGTAGTTCATATATCAGCACAACTACAAAGTAGATCATATATTAGCACAATTAGGGGATATGTGTTTGAGAAGTGACAAACGTAAAACAACAATCGATCAAAATCAGATTCAAATCGAGATAAAATTGAAAACGTAGAGACTAAATCACCATCTTATTTGAAGTCGAAAAGTCCATAACCGAAATCAAGCAAAATTCATAAAAGGGAATAAATTGAAACCTTCTGGCGCTCGAGATACATCCAATTTCATTGATAAGTTACTGGATAGCCTCCGCTTTGTCAGTGCCGGTGAAATTGACGACCATTGTCGATATCGGTGGACGTCCGCCTCCTTGAGGAGGCTCTCAAAAGGAGAGTAACATTGGAGCTTTATCTTCCTACTCGTTCGATAGTAGCGGCGTCATCCGTCGTTGGGCGGTCGGGAATCCCCGAAATTGGAGGAGCAAAACACTAGGGCGTCCTCCTCCTTCGTGTGTAGGTGGAGGTGGGAGAGCTGGAGAGAAATGGTTTTTTTATAAACAAAACCTTCATTAACTCAAGCTTCCTCCAAAACAATGTTCATAAGAGTACTTGGTAAACTAGAACTAGAGTTAAATAAAACAGGAACAGAAAAATGATTTGAAGCCAACCAATGTGTCGCAGCATTAGCACTTCTGCGCACAAAAGACCATTCACAAGACCGAAAGTCACAAGCTTTCGCTTGAATGCGAGCCACCAGAACACCAACAATCGATCGGTTCAGCGACGTCACTTTGATTTTCGAAATCAGCGACAAGCAATCTAAACTCCAGCAGGATCTTATCAGCACCAAACTGACTAGCCAGATCAAGCCCCCACAGCACCACCTCGGCCTCGGCAATTTCCACACTCGAATCTGACTGAATTGATTTTGCACCAGCAAAAACCAAGGAGCCATCTGAATTTCTTCCCATGACCCCAATGCCACACCTCTCATTCAAAACCGACGCATCACAGTTGAATTTTATAAATCCTTCACTCGGTTTCGTCCAACAATGTACAGGAGGGGAAGCAGCATACATTTTTCCAACCGACATCGAGCCCGATTCTTCAACCAACTGAGAGGCTTTATGAATCACATCTTCCACTGATATGTCGACAGTCGAGAAAATCTAAAGATTACGTGCATTCCAGAGATTCCAGCAAATGCAGATCCAAAGCACTGAATCAGTCACCTTAAAGGAGCGAAAAATAACCTCAACCCAGTCAGCAAATTGCTGAACACCCCTTCCTGAATAAGCCAAAGACTTGAAATGCTTCCAAACAGCCCTGGCCAGCTTGCACTCCAGGAAAATATGTAATGCAGATTCCACTCCTCCACACAAACTACAAAGAGGATCTTCAGTTACCTTCCGATCATAAAGGCGACTCTTGCAAGGCAGAATATCACGTACAACTCTCCAGGCAAAATTTCTAATTCTCGGTGCCACATGAATTTTCCACACATGTTTCTAGAAAGAGCGTTGTGCCGTCGATTCAAAAGATTCTCCCCTTCTCAAAACCAAATCAGACGCCTGCATAATCATATGATAAGCTGATTTGACAGTAAAGTCACCACTCGTATCATAATACCAACATAAGCAGTCTTCAACGATGGGATCAATCAGATGTATTTTAAGAATTTCCTCCACATCGATGCTGAGAAGACAGTCACAGATAACATCCTCTTTCCATTCGCAAGCATTCCAGTCAATGAGGTCGGACACTCTCAAATTTATGTTATTATCATTTGGGCTCGACAGAACTTTAAAAGAATTAGGTCGGGGAATCCATCGGTCTTTAAACACTTCAATTAAGCTGCCATTTTCAACTTGCCAGTATGTACCAGATTCCAGCACCTTTCTTGCATTCCAAATACTACGCCACGTAAAACTGGGATTAAAGCCTAATTTTGCATGCAAGAAATCACCACTTTGAAAATATCTCGCCTTCAATAGCCTTGCTAGTAGTGAATCAGGGTTTTAAATCAATCTCCACCCCTGCTTTGCAAGTAAGGCAAGATTGAAAGCTGGAGATTCCGGAAACCGAGCCCACCCAGATCTTTCGAAACCCCCATTCTACTCCAACTTAACCAATGCAACTTTTTCTTATTTCCGTTGAAACCCTAGAAAAAATCACAAATCATTTGTTCGATCTCATGGCATAGCTCATTGGGCAACAAAAAACAAGACATGGTATACATTGGGATAGCTTGAACCACAGCTTTAATCAAAACCTCTTTTCCAGCTCTTGGAAGCGTACTCTCTTTCCATCCTTTGAGCTTTTTCCAGACTCTCTCCTTGATTTGTTGAAAGATGACTTTTTTCGATCTCCCAACCATCATCGGAAGACCCAAGTAACGCTCATGCTTATCAACTTCCGGAACTTGTAACATAGCCTGGATATCCCTTCTATTATCAACCCGTACATTTTTACTAAAAGATAGTTCAGATTTTGCTAAATTTACTTGTTGACCTGACACTGCTCCATACACCTGGAGAATATGAACAATTTCCCAAGCTTGTTGACAATTTGCTCTAGCAAACAGAACACTATCATCAGCAAAGAACAGATGAGAAACAAAAGGAGCACTCCGGGCAATTTTAATTCCATGGAATCGTCCTTCCCTTTCACTCTACCTGATTATTCCAGCCAACCCTTCAGCACATAACAGAAACAAATAGGGAGACAACGGATCACCCTGACGTAATCCTCTACTAGGCACAAAAGATCTAGAAGGAAATCCCTCAATCAGAACCAAGAAAGAAACACTTTTGACGCACCTCATAATCAAATCAGACCACTTGATATCAAATCCCAACTGCCGCATAAACCCTTCCAAGTAATGCCATTCCACACGATCATAAGCTTTCGCCATGTCCAATTTGAGAGCCAAATATCCCATCCTTCCCGTTTTTTTAGTTTTCATATAATGAAAAACTTCAAAAGCGGAAAGGACATTATCTGTAATCAACCGACCACGGACAAAAGCACTCTGCTCTGGAGAAATGACCTTGTGAAGCACCATCTTCAACCTGTTAGCTAACACTTTGGAAATAATCTTAAAGTACATTGCATAAGCTAATAGGGGGAAGATCTTGCATTCTAATTGGGTCATGAATTTTTGGTATGAGAGAAATGAATGTATGATTTAAATTTTCAGGAAAAGGGGCACCATTTAAAATACCAAGACAAAAATTAATGATATCAAAGCCTATGATATTCCAATGGTGTTGAAAAAATAAAGCTGACATTCCGTCAAGACCAGAAGATTTTGTGGGATGCATAGAGAAAAGGGCAGAATGTACCTCCTCTCCCGAGAAGGGATGCAACAGCTCAGAGTTATCCTCCTCCTATATGATAGGCGAGATTCCTTGAGGAACCGTGGTAGAAAGTGCATTATTATCCGAGGCAAAAAGTTTGCAAAAATAATCAACCGCCACCTTTGATTTCCCTTCCACACTCCTCCAAGCCATTCCATCCGAATCCACCAGCTTGCGAATTTTATTTCTTTTTTTCCGCCCATTCGCCTTTTGATGGAAAAAAGCCGAATTTCTGTCACCCCATTTAAACTCATTTGCTTTAGCCCGTTGGAACCAAAGAACCTCCTCCTTATCCATCAACTCTCCCTCTTCCCTTTCCCAAGCTCTTCTTTTTGCAATCCACTCACCCGACATACCACTTTTATTCAGCTGCCTAAGTTGTTCATGTACGTCATTCAGCCTAACCAACACATTCCCGAACTCGGTTTTACTCTAATCCTTCAACGACTCAGCACATCTCTCAATTTTTCCCATCACTCCCCCATCTACCACTCTAGAGCTCGGGTTTCTCCGTTAATTATCAGCAATGTGGTTGCACCCATTCTGTAAAGTCCACATAGCCTCAAAACGGAACGGTCTTTTCCCTCTTTTTCCTTCATCAAATACCACCTCCTCACGAAAGAAATCAACAACAATCGGTATGTGATCCGAACCCACTCTATCTAAATGACGCACATTAGCTCCTGGGAAGATTTTCAACCACTCTGTGTTTGCAAAACCCATGTCAAGCCTTTCAGTAATAAAATCATCATTTTCCCTCCCATTGTCCCAAGTATACCGAGCCCCCGAAAACATCAAATCATTCAACTGGCAACCATCAAGAACACTCCTAAAACCCACCATCTCACTAACATCGGGGTCGATTTCCTCCACATTTATCTTCCTCACTCAAGATTTGATTGAAATCTCAAACACAAAGCCAACCCTCATGATCATCTTGACCTAAACGATCAAGAAGAGCCCAAGAATGGTGTTTATCTTCCTTCCTCGTGCAACCATAAAACCCAGTCATCCGCCATACTCCTCCCCCTTCCACGCATTTAATCCTTGCATCCACATGGTGAGAAGTATAAGACAAAATAGACACATCAACATCTCCTTCCCAAATTAAACATAAACCTCCCGCCCTTTCGACACAATCAACCACAAAACAACCCGCAAACCCTAGCTTGTCCCTTATAACCTCCATTCTTTTTCTATCACTTTTGGTCTCCATTAAGAAAACCATTTTTGGGGCCTCTCTTCTCACTAAACTCGTGAGCCTGTTGACTGCTCGGGCCTTCCCCAATCCCCAACAGTTGTAACTTAAGATACTCATTGCTCCCGGCAAGAGGGGTTCGCCCCTCCCGCCGATATATCAATAATGAGTTTCTTTCGTGATTCCACCACATCCATCATTTCATTATCCCCATCTGATCTATCTCGCTTTCCAACTGTTTCATATTGATCAGATTTCACCCCATCACCCCTAGCCAATCTTTTCCATTTTTTCCCATTCTTTTTCTTTAAGTCCTTTCCTGCACTCCCAACCACCTCACTTTTTTCCCCTCTAGCTTTAAATATCATCACATCTCTCTCTTTTTCACCCTCACCCTCATTCAACTTTCCCTTTTTTTCCCCAACTCCCTCATTGAACTCTCTCGTGTTTAACCCTGTAGCATTCATTTCTTTTGTCCCTTTATACTCAGTAGAAACTACATCCTCATTCACTTTACTCCCCAAGTTTATTTCAGCCTCTCCCATTATTTCTTTCCCTTTGCTGCACACCTGCTCAGTATTTCCCTCCTTCTCATTCCCTCCTTCGTTTTTGTTGTCCAGAACTACCCTCTCCAATTGAGATTGGATTTGGCTTGTAGCTTCTTGTAGCGCTCCACTAGTCTGACTCTCACCTCTTGCTTCAGTTTTCTTTCTGCTATTGTCCTCCGAAGAATCATGATCAACTTCATCCAATAGAGCAAGCAAAGATTTGCGCCCTTTTAATACTGGTTTTTCGCTGCCATGTTGAACACTCTTCGACTCACCATGTAACCCTACCATTATCTCTCTTTCCTGCTCTCTCTCCTTTTCGATCGAGCTTGCCAACGCTTCAGCGGCGAGGCTCGCATCCAGTCCCCATACTCTTGATGCAACCCCTTTGTTTCTTCATTTATGCAATCCAATTCCACATGCCCTACACAGCCACATGTATAGCAGAAATTCAGAAGGCGTTCATACTTAATATCGACCCACATTCTTCTGCCATGCACTTTCATAATTAATCCCCTACGTAAGGGTTTCAAAATATTCACCAGAACCCTAACCCTAAGATACCGAGCACACACCTGATATTCCTCCTCATCAATCTGTTGTAGACCTTCGAACGCCCTTCCAATTGCTTCAGCCGTCTCCATTGTCATTGCATCGATCGGAAGATCGTAAATACGAATCCAGAACAGCACAATATCCACAATAATTTTGCAAGGTTGTTCTGATCCTGGTTCCTTGAGCGCTAGTAAAGCTCTGTTGAAAGACCATGGACCTCCCTTCAGCACTAACTCCATGTCTTTACGCTCCGCAAACTTAAACAGGAAGAGATTATGGCGGAGCTCTCTGAAAACAAAGCCCTTTGGCAACTTCCATGCGCCATTCATAGTTGCTTTTAGGGCGAAACTATTGAACGACCTCGATGTCATTAACGATCCCACCAACATCAGATTCGACGATGCCTCAGCATCATTGTTCGGCTCTACTACTGCTTCAACTTCCGCAAACTCTTCCTCTGTTAACTGAATATCCCTTTTCCTACCGTGATTATCCATTGCAAACCTTGCCTCAGACGCTATGCACTTTCCACCACTGGCGAAACCCGCACGATACCGGCGAGAGAACCCTAGCCCCATGGCCCTTGACTGGAGAGACGGATTGACGATCGAAGAAAGTTAGAAAACTATCGCCACTATCGCCTCTTGCCCTAGGGTTATGTGATTGCAATTTTAATATCCGGAGAACAAGGACGGAATTACTCGGGAGAAAGAATGTGAGAGGTGAGAGAAAAAAGGCCCTTTTACAAGGAGCTAACAAAAATGTTTGGATTACAAACGACTAATTAGGATAACTAGCGTAGT
This sequence comes from Fallopia convolvulus, assembly GCA_964016875.1. NCBI lineage: Eukaryota > Viridiplantae > Streptophyta > Magnoliopsida > Caryophyllales > Polygonaceae > Fallopia > Fallopia convolvulus. Next base: position 25,496,248 of record OZ024718.1, read on the forward strand.
TACCCGTGCAAGGCGCGGATTTTGTTCAAAATTTTTCTTGAAGTTTATATCAAAACTGCATCATCTTACTTACTTCATGTCTATGTCAATAGATTAAATATCATTACTATAACCTAAAGCGGAGGTTAAAAAAATTATTAAACGACACATGCCACTTTTAGATTGGACCACACCACCCTTTTTTTAAGAAAATAATCTCTTATTTTTGGATATGATAAATTCTTATTTATGTTTTTAGAATATATGATAAAAAATCTCATTATTAAACAATCTTTTATTTTTGGATATCATTAGCATATTTTTTTATGTTATCATACAAATTCTGAAATATCTATTTTATTTTTGGATAGAATCGTTTTTTAACTAAGATATCTTAATTAAATAGTTATCTTTGTAACCATATTTATTTCATAACCGTATCTTTGTAACTGTTTTTAATCATTTGTACCTTTATATGAAAAGATCTTGATTAGTTATATGACAATTGCCTTATCTTTTTATGCAGATCACATAAATTTATATTTAAGTATTTGCATGATTATTTTTCTCGGGTAATAAATATATTTAAAAATCATTTATTATTAATATTTTATTTAAGAAACCCGTACAAGGTACGGGAATACATACTAGTATGTATATTATATCTCTATATTAATATATTAATTATCTTTTAAATAGTGAAAAATAGTAATTATGTATTTTATAAGTTTGAACAAATATACAAATCAATGTTAAATGTAAATTAATTTGAAAAAAAAATTAAATCATAATTTCAATATCTTATCAAACAATTTAGGTAGATAAAAAATTATAATCAAATTCCAATACAATTAAACTCACAATTATTTTTCTATAGTTTTAATTATTATATAAATATATATTATTTTGTCTAAGGTGTAAATTAAATTATCTACAAAATATAATAAAAAATTATCATTTATAATAAAATGGAATCATGATCACATACACATTTATTTTGATCAATACACTGAAAACGGAATTATGAGGATTGAAATAGTTATATACATTATTATAATGATAAAAATGTAAACTGCAAATATTGAAAATATATTATAAAATAGTTTATTTAAATTTTAGTTTTACATTTAACCCTATTAGAACATAAAATATACAAAATTAAGATATGATATATTCAAATAAAATATAATTAGGTTTTAATTTCCCTTAAATGAAAAATATATCACAATTTAAAAAGAAGATTTTATTTTTTAAATATATCATCTTACTTAAAAGATGTGATTTTTGAGATCTAAATTAATAATTAAATTTGAGCTCAATATTTAAACATAACAAAATATACAATAATTGAAATTGGTTTAAAATTTAATAGACGATTATGCTTAAACCAGATAAATTTAGGTTTTCATTTATCTTAAATGAAAAATATATTATTTATCTAGTTTGAAAGAGTGTCTTTGTTAAGAAATATGATATTATTCTAAGTTATATTAAGTTTAATAATAATGAAAGGTCATTTAAATTTAATTTATAAATTTATTTAAATTTAAGAGTGAAAGTAAGTAGTTTAAATAAAAAATCATATTATAGATCACTTGGGTTGAATGTGTTACTTTTTAAATATATATTTGTCAATTACTTTATTTAAGATCACAATCACATAATATTTTAACGAATGTTCGTAATATATATTATAGTCAGCCAAAATCTTCTTCATAAAATGACATAAAATTAGAAATAAAATCTAAAGAATATTACCAAATTATAGAAAATTACAAAAAAAATACTATAAAAAAATACTACAATTTTCAAGATAATGATAAGATCATAGAGTAGTTAATTAGTTAATCGCTTATTATCCAAAATAAATTTTTTTATAGAAAAATATGCAAACGAATAAATATTATAATTAGATTTTGAGGCTCTCAATGGTCAGATGCATAGTACATACACCTTCAACGATCCAATTTGGGAAAAAATTGATTGTTTAAAATCAATTTTCATATCCAAACCTATTTGAAAAAAAAAATATTTAGTACAAAATTCCCCATTTCAAAAGATTAAGGGAAAAAAATATTTTGTACAAAATTCGAAATTCCAACTTTCCAAAATATTAGCAATCAAATGAGATGTTTTTATCCAAATTCAATTCAAAAGTTTAAACAGTTATAGATTAAAAGATTTATCAAAAATAATTTTTTTATATATATATAATTAATTTTATGTGAATGGTATTTAATGAGATTTATGTAAGTTGTTTTGATGATAAATAAAAAATTAAAAACAAAAATAAAAGAAATTAATGTATTATTTTTGGTAAATACTGAGTGGTGGATGGATTTTTTTTAACGATTTGAAGCAATGAACAAATATTATGGTAATATATGAAGATTTTTTTCTTATCTAAAAAGATACGAAGATAGTTTGTTGTAAAAATTACAATAACGTATTTTTCTATAAAAAGATCATAATTTATATGCACCGAAATATATTTTTAGATCAGAAAAAAGATATGCATCGAGATATTATTCAGATTTTCAATATACAATGTTGCTTTTGCATTATCTCCCCAAAAAGCCAATTTTCCTTTTGCATTCAAGTGATAATGTGCAATAAAAAGATTTTGTCAAAATAAAATTAATTCGTTCATATAACAATAAACCAAAAAAAAACAATCCTAACTAATTTTTATTAGCCAGATATTTAAAAAGATCGGTGCATAATTAAAATTTTGTATTGGTAATTGAAGTAATGTAATTGTATTTAGGGAAATTAATAACAAATCATATCGGAGAGAAATTCATAACCCGAACCCTATTCCAATTGAATCATCCATGTTGGTTCTTCTTTGTCTTCCGGCTTCTACCGTTTGTATAGGTTTTTTTGATAGTTTCTGCAATTGTCTATGTATCAACATGTCTTATATACATATATCTTAAATAAAAAATCATATTATAGATCACTTGGCTCAAAACAGATACAGCCCCCGTACTTGTGCAAATTTGTCAGATAGACACCCCACCTTTGGTTTGAACCTATTGAACACTTAAACTTAACAATTTGGACCTATTAAACATCTGGTCGCTGACAATCTCGTTGAGTGTAACACACGCATGTTGACATATTCCAATTTTTTGTCCAAATGTGTGCCACATAAGCTTATTTTGCCACATAAGCCCAATCTTTAACACCATTATTTTAATAAAATCAGAAAATATAAAAAATACAAAAAGAAAAAAAAATTGCACAAGTACAGGGGGTTGTATATGTGCGTTTGACTTACACGTACTTCGCCACGTCAGCGATCAAGTGTTTAATAGGTCCAAATTGTTAAGTTTAAGTGTTCAATAGGTCCAAACCAAAGGTGGGGTGTCTATCTGACAAATTTGCACAAGTACAGGGGGCTGTATATGTTTTAAGCCCATATAAGATTGGGTTTTGCCACCATTTATTTCTCTCATTAACTATTCTCACAATTATATATACATATAAGATTGGGTTTTGCCACCATTTATTACTCTCATTAACTATTCTCACAATAATACCTATATAATTATTATTGGCAATACCAAATCAAGAAAAATTGTGTAGCATAGTGGTAGAAGTGCTTTTCCAAGAAGCCATAGATCATGGGTTCAACTCTCTTAGATGTACTATTTTAGTTCATTTTTCCTTCTATGATATCTATACACTCATTAATTTCCCGAAACCATTGGTCATGTGTACAATCAATTAAACTGATAAGAAGAAACATTTTATTAATTTTCTTACACTTATATAAGAAGAAACATTTCATTAATATTCTCACACTTATATTTTATCTAATTATCACCATAAAAAAATTTGACAATTAAAACCTATCATTATTGGCAAATAAAATTGATAAGAATTAAAATAAAAAGAAACCTTTTATTAATTTCCTATGCTTATATTTTATCTAAGTATCGACATATACAATTTTGGCAATCAAAGGTCATCACTATTGAGAAATTAAATTGATAAGAGTTAAAATAAGAAGAAATATTTTATTAATTTTCTTACGCTTATATAAGAAGAAACGTTTCATTAATTTTCCCACACTAAATTTTATCTAACTATCATCATAAAAAATGGCAATTGAATTGTGTATAAGCAGCTAGCAAAGAAAAATCCTATAATACTTTTGTTGGCCCTTAAACCTTCTTTATACAACGATAATTAAAAAAGAATCTAGAAGGATCCTTAGAAACACAAAGAAAAAACTTTGAGGAGTAACACAATTTAAGGTACACAAGACGCAAACAACCCAAAACTCAAATGAGATACTACTTTTAGACCTTCCAACCTCTCTTTTCATATTATTCCTAAATGTTATCGATGACCATAATTGGTTTGAACCAATGTAATATACAAGATAATAATTATACATATGTTTAATTTATTGCTTATATAAGGACCAAATCACTTTATCACATATATTGTGCAAGTTTCCTCTAAAAAATGTTTTTAGCATTGCATTTGTCCGTGTAAGTCATTCACTATTTTCAGTCATTTATAAATGTTTTTAGCCTCTAAAATACGATTTATCCTCCAAATATGAAGTGATTTTAAATAGCCCTTATACTTTGCAAATTATACTCAATATTAATTTTAAATATTTTAATTAGGTATCTAAATCTAATTCATAAAGAATGTTTCTTATATATTTATGATTGTTAAGTAAAGTAAATAACCTAAACTATTTAGTCTCAAACTTTTTTATATAGTTCGTATGGTTAATTACAATTACATGGATTATAGTATTTGGAAAGACTTATAAGTGAGATACTTTAATTAGTTACATGAGTGGTTTCAAAAAAATACATAAATATATTGCTTAAAAAAAAGAAATATACTTCATAATATTAATATTGGATCCATGTAATCATTTTGTACGTCAAATTTTAACTAAAAAAATGCAAGATGACCAAATAAGCAAGAAAAATGACACAACTAAAAAATATAAAAAAATCTCAATACAGTTTTACGAAAAGCTTGTCCCGTGCTTATGCACGGGCATCACCACTAGTCATTAAATATAATCTATGAATTTCCACATTGAAATGGTTAAAATCTCACTAACTATGTGCAATTTAGAGACATCATGGCGATTTGAATCCAAACAGGATATTTGAATGACGATTCGAAACAGTAGATCGATCTGGACAATAACTTGATCGATAACATAAGGGAGAATGATGATGATACTTTCAGATCATAAGTATTGGGAAATAAGATTGTCTATTGACGGGAATATGAACGAAATCGGTAGCGGGACCTTGGCCTCATCATTAGTATCAAGGGAGACATGCGAAGATCATTGTGAATCAGGATGACGTGGGAAAAATCGTGGCGGAAGCGGTAGACGGAGGTTCGAATATAATGAAAGAACGATATTATAAAGAAGAGGAAGAGAAGCAATATGTAAATTTGTATTAATTAATGTATGAAAATTATTTGTAATTATACGTAAATATGACATAAAATATTTTAAAATTGTGGATGTAATTTGTATATGACATGGACAAATTTATATGACATGGCTTAATTAATAATTAATTATTGTATGACATGGCATATTATGTGTTAAATACCATGACATGGCTTAAGGAAAAGGTGACATATGGCAAAAGATGAGGTGGCTTATTCACGGAACGACATGGGGTCCAAACTTCACAGAACGACATGGGGTCCAAACCTTATTGTTTTTATTTATATAGTAGATTATTTTTTACTTTTCACTAATCTATAACTATATATTAAAGCTATACCTTTTCGAGCCACCAGAACGATTCTGGCCCCACCTCATATTTAAAAAAAATAATATTAATTTCTATCATTATAATTTCTTTCTATTAATTTTTTTAACTATTTAAATTTATCTCTAACATCAAACAAATATCTATTTAGTATAACAATATCTTTTGAAAGCTTCTTTATACAAGTACTTAAAATTAAAGATAAAATAGATAAAATATTTTAAAATCTATAACTATATATTAAAACTATACCTTTTCGAACCACCAGAACGATTCTGACCCCACCTCATATTTAAATTTTTTTATTTCTATTATTATAACTTCTTTCTATAAATTCTTTTTAACTATTTAAATTTATCTCTAACATCAAACAAATATCTATTTAGTATAACACTATCTTTTGAAAGCTTCCTTATACATGCATTTAAAATTAAAGATAAAATATTTTGAATATTTTAAAATAAATATAAATCTTTTAGCATATATCTTTTGACTTTCTTTTATAATTAAAAATTAATGATAAATTGACTTTCTTTTATACAGGAATTTATTTATAGATATATATTGATTTTCTTTTATAATTAAAAATTAATGATAAATATTTATAATGTTTAAAGTTACTAAAAATAGATAATAAAATATTTAATAGATATGAGATTGAATCATATGAAAATCCAGCTTATCGTAGAAACTAAAAATGTGTTTTATCCGTTGGATTTATAATATCAAGGGCTCAAATTGAGCGCGCTTTATATTCTATTTTTTATGTTTTAGGGGTAAAAATGTCATTTGCCCGTTCTAATTTCATTCTCAGCATTCTAATAGCAGAGATGGCCGACTCCCCAATTTGCATTCAACGCACTCTTCAATTTGGTTTTGATCTTCGATCGTTCCTCAGATTCTAACCACCCATTCAATCAATTTTTTCGCTTGTTATGAATTGAATTCCAGGTATGTGGTTTCATTCTCTTTCGATTTTGATTTTTTTCCCTTACTTTTGGGTTTTATTTCAGCGTTTAAATCTGAATTTATATCAATATTAGTGTGAATCAATCCTATGTTTCGATTATATAGTGTTTTCATATTGATTTTTCATTGTCTATTTTCGAAAATTATTTTTATGAAGTTTTTTTTGGAAGAGTTATGAGATGCACATAAGTTGTTTGATGAAAGTCCTAAGAGTCAAGAGATTCTTAAAATTGTAATCAAAACATTGAAATACATCAGGTTCGATGCACATAATCATGATTTGTAAGCATTTAACGCTATAATCTTCTTTGAGTCTTCATTGGATTTTCAAGAAGCAAAGTCTCAAAACAATTAACCTTCATCTAATTTGAGCTTCCAAGAGTAGAAAACTACTACTATTATACATGGTCAAGTTGAAACTTAATTTTATATTATATGAACCTCATATATTTTTGTGTGAACCTTATTGTAGTATATTGTGAACTTATTCTGCTTTTGTTGATATTCTCACATTATTCATTTATTGTAGGTTGTTCATCAACCTAAGTTATTGTGAGAGGTGAATTGTCTCAAGGATGCAGCGTGGACAGTGTTGATGGCATCAGTATTGAGTAGTGGGATTTAACTTTCATTATTAGGTTTAGCTTTCTCAAGGAAGATCGACATATTTTGTTCTTGATTGCATGAGTGAGATCAAACCTACTCTAGAAATCTAATTTAATGCATTAAAGGCAGACATTCATTTTTAAACCAAGGTTTGAATGAAAGCCAAGGCTGAGAAATTGTAACTTAAGGTTTGAATGCTAGTAGATGACTTCGTAAAACATAAGGACCTTGTTTGAAAATATGTGAACATGCATAGTCAATATATGAACATAAATAATCAATACGTGAACGTTAAAGTAATATATACAAACATGAATGAATAATCTTATAAAAGATCTTACCTTATTCGAAAATAAAAAAAACATACACATTCAATAAGGTAATAATATATTTATGAACATGGAAAAATGTTTGTACAAAATCATAAATTTGACACAAAATTTACCATTTTAAACCTATATTGAGTTCTTAAACTATAGCAAGGGAGGAAACAAAGAAGTTAAGAGACATTCTAAATGATAATTTGATAGAGGTTAATGTAGCATGGGAGGCCACTAGGAAATTCAAGGCTGAGAAATTGCAAATTAAGGCTTTGAATGCTAGTAGATGAGTTCAAAAAAAATAGGAACCTTGTTCGAAAATATGTGATTATGTGAACATATATAAAAAGTTAATATGTGAACGATAAGGTAATATATATGAACTTGAACATTATACAAGAGAAATCGACTTTGAATTGAAACATTAAATGTATAATATGTAGCCTATGAGGGATTCGAACCCACATCCATGTGTCTCAACACAATGCTCTACCATTTGAGCTAATAGGCTATAATAAAATCAATTATTAGATATACACTATATGAACCTTCTGTAATTTATATTAAGCCAAGTACCAAATGAAGCAAATCAAATCAAAATCAAATAATTACAAACAAACATCTAATATAAAGTAAAATTCAAAAGATGAACAATCAAAAAGTGGACAAATATGAAACAGAAATACCAACTAGATTAAGTCAACAACAAAAACACATCAGCAACTGTCACAAAATAATAACCAAAATTAGTAGTGAGTAAGAAAAATACATTAACAACTAAAAAGGAAAAATAACAAAAACAAAGCAATAAGAGGACAACAGAGCAAAAATACAAACATTAATCAAACACCACCAATATATGAACCTCAAATGATTATACATGAACATTCGTATGGAATACATGAACCTCACATTATAAACTTTCTTAAATTTACATGCCAAAAATCAACTTGGAGCAAAAGACAATTGTAAAACTAGAGTTCACATACAAACAACCTCAACCAAAACACATTTAACACAAAATCAACAAGTTTCTAACTGAACAAGAATTTTAACCACACCATATTTCAATAAACAAAAACTTCTTATTATCACATGAATCGTTCTCACCTATGATTTTTTGGTATTATATGAACCCTAGAAATGAAAATCCAAATTTCTTCTATTTTAAGGATTCTAACTTTAATCAAGTACAACTATGTATGAAAGAACCTCAATTTAATTTATCCATTTCACATAACAAAATGTGAACCTTATAGTCACCACTCATGAACATATAGATAAAATATATGAACTTCAACACAATAATAATATAGTCCCCATAGATGACGAATCATGAATTTCATAACTAGAACAATATGGATCCAACACATGATTTAACAACATGAATCTTAGAAATACAAATTGGCACTCATTAATTTTTGGAACCTTAGATTTAAAAAATTTCAAAAGGAAAATCATACCCAGATGCAATTATATGAACCCTAGATTTAGACAATTTCAAATAGAAAATCAGATCTAACGAACCCTAGAATTTTTAGGATTGATTTCTCCTTTTTCGTATGAATTATGGAATCAAAAAATAAAATAGAGATGGTTTTCTTACCTTCTTCTTAACCACTTCTTGATGATCAATCCCTTTCATTTTCCATGGAGAATGTTTATGAGATTGAAAGGGGTTTTGGTTTGTGATTTTTGAATATGGATTTTCTCTTGGGAGGAATCAACCGATAATGGAAGACGAGCCTCCTATTTGGGGGTTTTATGTCTAGCCCCTTAAATGACTATTTTAAGTTGTCTTTTGGTGATATTCACAAAAATGCCATCGGAAATTTTTTCACAGTGCGCATCTGTTTTCTTTTCAGGTATTTCCCCTTTTAATCTCCGCCTTTAATTTTCTTAATCTAACGTCCCAGATTTATTTCTAGTTTTCATTTTAACACTTATTTCCACTAGAACCAACCTCTAATAGATATATTGAAATATTTGATAATCACTAAATTTACGTATATGGAAAGTAATAAAATATGAATAATATTATATTTAATCTTATCTATTTTTTACTTTATCGAACCACAAAATGAGTTTGTTCCTATCTTAAATTAAATTAATTAAAATTTAAATATTTAATATAATTAAATTGTCTTTATCTTTCATATTTTATTATATCTTATTTACTAAGTTAACTATTATTTTTTAAATTCTTATTTCTTTCATATTTGAATATATATATTTTATTCTTTTTTATCTTCTTTTTTAATTACATTTCTATGAAATATCATCAAGGAAAAAGAGAAATGTAATTATTTTATCTTAATAATATATCTTCAATCTCAACATTAAATTTAACCATTTATATTGATTAAAAAAATTATACATTCTACACTTAATAAAATTGCTTATATTAAAATTTATATTATATTTTTATTTATAAATAACTATTTATAACGTGTATAAAATACCGAATCGTAGTCGTATAAGGTATGACGGGTTTTCATATCTAACAAGACGAGAAGAATTAACGTAGGAAACCTCAAAGTGTTACAGACTTACAGTATTGTTTTAATGCCATAATATTAAAACCCATTTATATTTAATAAATATAAATGAAAAACACGAAAACCTAAGAGGGGCAAATATCACAAAATACGTAGAAACTACAAACTAGCCCATCGTTTTCCTCCTTCCCTCTCTCGAGCGAGTCTCGACTCTTTCTGTGTCTCCGTTGGTGGGTTGGGTAGGAGTACTAGGGCTTTCTCCTTCTCAGGTGATTCAACGCTGACGATCTCCTCCGCTCTGTTACTGATCCGCCACTCCCCTTCGACGTCTAAGGTGAGCCTTTCCACACTATCGGATCCCTTATTCAGATTATTCCGAACGAAAACCCTAATTTCTAATTTATGTTTTTCAATATCATGTTTTTGGGCTAGTCCCAAACCAAACCCTAATTTCTAATTGATTGAACGCCTGGATCTAAGATCCCCAATTAATTCGTTCTGCTTTTGAATTATCCGCAGCATTTATTTCCTGTTATTTACACACTGTATTCAGTGCTTGGGCCAATTGGGGAGGATAGAAATTTTGATGGTTAATAGAGTTTTTTATCGTAATGTTTTGTTCTACGTTTTGATTAATGAGGTTTGTGAGTTGTTGTGTAAGGATTGATTCACTGTTTTGTTTCTAATCAGAGATCCTTGATGGGATATGAGGGATTTCGTGTTGCATTTTAAACTGATTTTCTTTTTAGGCCTCTTTTGATGCTTTGCAGGGGTTTGGAATCCGCTCGATTTTGCGTAGGACTATTCCATGGCCAACCCTGGTGCTGGTGCGAAGTTTCTGTCAGTTAATCTGAACAAATCCTATGGGCAGTCTGGGCATTCCAGCTCATCTAGTGGCAGCTATGCGCCCGGAAGGGGCAGGCCAGGTGGGTATTCTGCTGGAGGTGGTGGTATGGTTGTTCTTTCTCGACCAAGGAGTTCACACAAGGCTGCACCAAAACTTTCTGTTCCACCCCCCGTGAATCTGCCATCTCTGAGAAAAGAACATGAGAGGTTTGATCCGCTTGGGTCAGGAAGTGGGTCAGTTGCTGGCATTGGCCCAGGAAATGGGCCAAGGCCTGTGTCGTCTGCAATGGGCTGGTCAAAAGCAAGTGCTGTTACACAGATTGGCAGAGATGGGATCGACAATGCTCGCCCACCTTCTAGTGAAGGTTGGGACCATCGGAAACAGTTTGCTGATGGTTTGACCAAGAGTAGTGTTCCATCACCTGCTGCAAGTTTGGGTAGAATTGGATCCAATCTTTCTATTCCAGTTCAACCTGAGAAAACTACTGTATTGAGAGGTGAAGATTTTCCATCACTAAGTGCTACTATTTCTGCTACTAGTGGCCCGTCCCATAAGCAGAAGAATGGCTTGCATAATCAGAAGCAAGAGATAATAGAAGAATCATCCAGTGCACAGAGAGATGGCTCTCGGCTGATTGCAGATATTGATATGCGCCCACGTGGACATTCATCGCAGTCTTTTGCTACTGATGGTATTTCTGCAAATAGAGGTGATAGTCTGTCTTCAGGTGCTGCTCGTATGTCTGAGCAGTCTCGGAAACATGATAGTCATCTTCCGATCCAACTGCCGTTGGTCAGGCTGAGCCCAAGGTCTGACTGGGCCGACGATGAGCGCGACACAAGCCATGCGTTCTCAGACCGGGGAAGAGATCTTGGGTTTTCTAAGATGGAACCATACTGGGATAAAGATTTCGATTTCCCAAGGAGCAGCATTGTGCCACACAAGCCAACCCAAAATAACATTGATAGGTGGACTCGCCATGAAGACAGTAAGGGTTATGGGCTAGGAGGGAGGCAGCAGCCCCATAATTCAGTTGAATCATCTAATGGCAGAGGGGCTGAGTGGAATACGAGGGAACGGAGCTGGAATGGGCCTGAATTGAATAGGCACAAGGTTGAATCTGTCCTGAGTAGTTCAGTGTCAAATCCATCTTCCACTTCAGGCAGAAAGGGTTTTTCTGGAAGTGAGTCCTCACTGAATTTTGGGAGGGGAAAACAAACCTTTTCTAGAGTGGAGAAGTCTAGTGTAGAGGACTGGGGAAACACCAGTTTTGATGAGTCTGATCCTTTCTCTGGGACTCTTTTGGGTATTGTAAAGAGGAAGAAGGAAACAAGTAAACATGTTGATTTCCATGATCCTGTCAGAGAATCATTCGAGGCTGAACTTGAAAGGGTTCAAAAGTTGCAAGAACAGGAACGCCAACGTATTATCGAAGAGCAAGAAAGAGCATTGGATATGGCTCGCAAAGAAGAAGAGGAGAGACTGAGATTACTTAGAGAACAGGAAGAGCATCAAAGACAGATGGAAGAAGAAGCTCGTGAAGCTACTTGGAGGGCAGAGCAAGAGAGGTTAGAAGCGATACGAAGAGCAGAAGAGCATAAAACGGTGAGAGAGGAAGAGAAAAGAAGGTTGTCAATGGAAGAGGAGAGGAGGAAACAGGCTGCTAAGCAGAAGCTCCTGGAATTGGAACAGAGGATTGCTAGAAGACAGGCTGAAGCAACAAAGGTTGATGGTTCAGCTGCTGTTTTAGATGAGAGAGTGTCTAGAGTACCATTTGAAAGAGACACCTCTAGGGTGGATGACCACAGCTCTTGGGAAGACAGTGAGAGGGCAGTGGATAGGATTAGAAATTCTGTTCCTTCAGATTCCTCAAATCTTCCTAGCTCTTTTGATACAGGTTCAAGGGTGCATCCTCTTAGAGATGGCCCTTTGGCCTTCACTGACAGAGGAAAGTCTAACTCATGGAGACGAGATGTCTTTGAAAATGGAAGTTCTTCACCTTTATTTCCTCCTGAACAGGTGAATGGTCACCAAAGCCCCAGACGTGATGCATTTGCTGGTGGGAGAGGCTTCCCTCCTCGTTACAGTGCAAATGGGTATATGGCATCAAGAAATTATTATGGAGCTAGCTTTCCCGAATCTCGAATGGATGACTTCCCTCATGGCAGAAACAAAGATTTGGATTCTGATTTTCATGAGACTGGAGCAGACAGATTTAATGAAATGGTATTGAACCAAGGTAATTCTCGTGGAAATCTCCATGCCCCTTATGGGGATCGTGCTTATCAAAATTCTGAGTTGGATGAGTTATATTCCTATGGAAGGCCAAGATATTCTTCTAGACAGCCGCGTGTTCTCCCTCCTCCAATGGCTTCCATGCATAGAACATCTTTTAGGAGTGACGGTCAGCATACAGGTACTTCAACATATGGAGACAGTAACACTCAGTATAGCCATGCATCAAGAAGTGAACTTTCAGTGTCAATGTATGATCATGATCAGCAGGAGATGCAAGATGCTGATATTCTAGATGTTCAAGAAGAAAGTGGCAAGACGGAGGTGCAAAGTCTGAATAGGAGCAATGTGATTGGGTGTGATTCTCAGTCTTCCCTCTCTGTTTCTAGTCCGCCACATTCTCCAGCTCATCTCTCTCATGATGATTTGGATGATACTGGGGACTCACTAGTGGCGTCTGCACCTGCAGAAAGCAATGTGTTTCCTCTGTCAGGAAATGACCATATTGTCCTTGATACAAAAATTGGAAAGGAGAAAATGATGACTGCCTCAAGCTGTGTGTCTACAGGCGAGGATGATGATTGGGCTATTGAGAGCAATGCTGATTTGCGAGAACAGAAAGATTATGATGAGGATGAAGATGGTTATCGTGAAGAAGATGAAGAGAACGAAAGGGACAATGAAAATGCTGATCTGGCTCTAGAGTTTGAAGGAATGCATCTGGATGGAAAAGACTCTTCAGTGATGGAAAATTTGGTTCTAGGTTTTGATCAGGGTGTAGAAGTTGGCATACCTAGTGATGAATATGAGAGGAGCTCTAGGAATGAGGAGAATTCGTATCTGGTACAGCAGGTGTCAGCTGATGTTACATTTGGTGACAAGGGAGAAGATGCTTTGAGCAAACAATATGGTGGTGCTCCTCATGCAGTTGACAATTGCTCTTCAGGAGTGATTCATGTGGCTCAAACCAAAATTCATGACATGGTTACTCCGCCCATCAATGGATCTTGCACTCCAGCATTTCCTGATCTGTCAAATTCTTCCGATCTTTCATCTGGTACTACTATATCAGGCTGTCAACCAGTGGATTCTTCAGCCAACATGAATTCATTTTCATCTGGTCCAGCTATTATATCTACTGCAACTTCAGTTTCTTCACAGAACCAAGCTGAGATGCCAGTGAAGCTTCAGTTTGGGCTGTTCTCTGGCCCTTCTTTGATACCGTCTCCTATTCCGGCTATACAGATTGGCTCTATTCAGATGCCTCTGCAATTGCCTCACCAAGTTGGTTCATCACTTACCCATATCCATCCACCACAGCCCACTCTCTTCCAGTTTGGTCAAATCAGATACCCTTCTCCTGTTTCTCATGGACTTTTGCAATTGGCACCTCAATCTATGGCTTGTAGTCAGCCAAATGCTCAAGCTAATCATCCTCATAATCAAAAACCTGGAGTTCCTTCAACCGCACAACCTTCACAAGATGGTTTTGCTCACAGCTTCATGAAAGATTACACCTTCCCACTTATAGTGGAAAGCCAACACCATGATGCCCCAATATCCAGTGCATCCCAACTTGTATTTTCAAAGGAGGTAAGTATAGTAAAAGGGAGTCGAAACACAGAAAATGATGGTCAGCTGTTGCATCAGAATCCAGCACAGGAATCCAGTTCTGGCATGAACCAGCCTAGACTAGATTCAAGTGTTCAGTCTGAAAGAAAAGGGTTTCATCATAATTCTGGGACAGGCATTGTCTCTACATCTACTGTACAGGCATCAGAAGGTCAACTACAACATGGTTCTTCATCAACTCAGTCTTTTTCTTCTGGGGCAAGTTTAAGTAGAACCGCAGTACATGGTCAAGCATCAGGAAGCAGAGGGAGAAAAGTTCCTTTCACTGCTAGAAATCATACCCAAAAATTGCCTTTCTCAGCTGGTGATGCTTCTCACTCTCATGCTACTGGCTTTCAGAAGAGACCGCGACGTGGTGCTCAAAGAATGGAGTTTAGAGTAAGGCCAAATTCAGATAGAAGGCAGTCCTATGGCTCACTGACCCATCAACCTATTACTGATACGAAGTCCAATAATTATGGAAAGGGCTCTGGAACTTTTACAAGAAATGGGTTGCAGAAGGAAACACTATTGGATAGGACAAGACAAGCAGATGAATCAGGAAATTTTGGTTCTGATCAAGGTCTTAATCAAGGGAATAACCTTCAAATGAAGGCTGATAAGGCAAATGGAAAGGAAGCATCCATAAAACGACTTGAAAGTTCACATCAAACTGAGGGTAGACTGAAAAGACACATGAGTTTCGAAGAGGATGTTGATGCTCCTTTGCAAAGTGGAATTGTGCGCATCTTTAACCAGCCTGGCATAGAAGCACCCAGTGATGAAGATGACTTCATTGAGGTCAGGTCAAAGAGGCAAATGCTAAATGATCGGCGTGAACAGAGAGAGAAAGAGAAGGCAAAGTCAAAAATTAAAAAGGTTATCATGTTATTGTATGCTTGTATAATTTATATATAATTCTTCCATTAATTTGCTTACTGATTGAAAAATGATTCTTCTTAGCCTGTGAGAAAACCTCGTTCAGCCACTCAAGGTACTGCAGTTGCAAGAACTATAGTTAAACCATCTACATCAACAAATAGGGAGGCTTCAAAGAGCATTCATGCTGATGTCACTCAGAACCGGGGTTTAATAAATCAGGAAGTGGCTACAGGGTCAAACTTAGTGTCTCCGTCATTGGCTCCGATTGGCCCACCACCACTCAATCCTGAAGCTCAAGCTGGTTCAAACTCTCATTCTCATATTGATAAGTATGTACTTTGAAAAAAATCTGTCTTAATTTTGGGATTTGATGATTGTACATGGTTTGTTTACCTATGTGCTAACCAAATAATCTTAATACTGCACAAATTAGCACCCTTCAAGCTATATCTTCAAGTGGACAACCTGCTGGACCAGGATTAGATTTTGAATCTGAAAAGAAACTTCTTGATAACATTCAAACTTCCTTGGGTTCTTGGGATAATGCACAGATCAATCAAGAGGTATGCTTGAACAATGTTACATTATATGATTGTTTCTATAGGTTGCCTCAATATTGTTGTACCATGAATAATTAGATTAAATTTCTCTAGTGATGTTGATAACTTTTCGTTTCCTTGTTTGTTTCTCTTTGGTAGAGGCTTGATATTGTTATAAGTTTCATGTTTTTAGGGCATGCCAATTACTGGCTTTGGATGTAATGTTTCATGTTTTTGGATTGGTTTGCTTGTTAGAAATGGTTTTGATGTAGGCTGGTGTAAATTTCCCTTTATGCTTACCTTATGCCATTTATGATTGTTTGGGCCTGTTTGGTTTATCGTTTCCTAATGAAAGTTCGTGTTTGAGGGTTGTGTTCACTCCTGCGAGATTTTCCGATTTTGAGATGAAAAAGTACCCCTTACCTATCTTGTGTGCCTACAATCCTACATTTAAACAATGCTCTAATGGCGCCACGCACACACAACTATACCAGGCTTCGGTTAGTTAGATTTCCTTATTGCAAATGGATTTGGTGTAGTTTGGTGGTACAAATTTCTGCTTATGGTTGCATTTATGCCATTTATGTTTGTTAGGGCTTGTTTGTTTTATTTTTATCTAACGAAAGTTAGTATTTGAGTTCACTTTATTTGTTTGTTAACGTGTATTGCTTTTTGTATTAATTAAAGTAGAAGTCAAAATTGTTTATATTTGTTTAATTTACTATTTTAATTTTATTTGGCAAATATCAGTTTGTTGATGATTGGGTTAGATTTTACTGCCGACAAAAACCATGTAATTGTACGCCCACATTTATGTATCTCAGTCTCTTATAACCGAGATGAAATTGGCAGGTTATGCCCTTAACGCAGACCCAATTTGATGATGCTATGAAGTCTGGGCGGGTTGATATGCACTCAAGTTCTGTTGAAAGTCATATAAAATCAGTCAGTGAGATAGGGAGGTCAACATCGCCAATTATTATGAAGGATACACAATTTGCATCTGCGACTAGTCCACTAAAGTCCCTGCTTGCTGGGGAGAAGATTCAGTTTGGTATATTTGCCGACTCTAAGGCCTTGTTTTACATCAAGTTTTGGTATTCTTAATTTTTGGGTTTATGTTGTTTACTAGGTGCTGTCACATCTCCAGCAGTTCTTCCTCCTAGCAATCGTGTTGTAGCACATGGTATTGTGCCTTCTGGTTCAGAGAAGATTCAGTTTGGTGTGTTTGCAGACTCTTGAGGCCTGTTTTACATCTGGTTTGCAAGTGTTGTAATAATTTTTTTGTTGTCTAGGGGCTGTAACATCGCCAGCAGTTCCTCCAAGCAGCCGTTCTGTACCACATGGTATTGGACCTCCTGCTTCTGAGAAGATTCAGTTTGGTACTTTTCTTTACTCTAAGGCCCTGTTTTACAACTATTTTTACTACTATTATTAATTATGGATTATTTTTGTTGTTTCTAGGTGCTCTCCCATCTCCAACAATTCTTCCTCCTAGCAGCTCTTCTTCTGTACCACATGGTAGTGTTTCCCTGGATCTCAATCTTACCTTCAAATTTCATACAATATTGATACAACAAAGAATGACTCTTCATTTCTGTTTGAAAAAGAGAAACATTTGGAAGATTGTGAGGCGGAGGCTGAAGCAGCAGCTTCAGCCATTGCTGTTGCTGCTATCAGTAATGATGAGGGGGTTGGAAATGGACTAAGTTCTGATGCCAAAGGTTTTGGTAGTGCCGATATGGATGGGCTTGCAGCATCTGGTAAACTTATTCTCATTTTACTTTCCTTCATTTCAATTATATATGTTTCTGTTTTCTTCCTGTGAGCTTCTTTTCCTTCTGGTGTTACTTTCCAGGTGCTGCTCATGATCAGCCAACACGTGAATCAAAAACAGAGGAAGCCCTCACCGTGTCTCTTCCGGCAGATCTTTCTGTGGAGACTCCTCCAATCTCATTGTGGCCTCCTCTACCAAGCCCACATAGTTCCTCTAGCCATATTCTTTCGCCTTTTCCTGGAGGCACACCCTCCCCTTTCCCATTTTATGATATGAATCCCATGTTGGGGGGCCCGGTATTTGCTTTTAATCCACATGATGAATCTGCTGGTGGTTCAGTGTCACAGCCACAGAAAACTAGCACATCAGATTCGGGTCCTCTTGGAACTTGGCAACCCTGTCACTCGGGTGTAGATTCATTCTATGGCCCACCCGCTGGATTCCCTGGGCCCTTCATAAACCCTCCAGGAAGTATCCCTGGGGTACAGGCTCCTCCTCATATGGTAGTTTATAATCACTTTGCGCCAGTTGGGCGGTTTGGACAAGTTGGTTTAAGTTATATGGGCACCTACATTTCCTCCACTAAACAACCTGATTGGAAGCATAACCCGGCTCCTAATTCTTCTGGTCCTGACAGTGAGATCAAGAACTTGAATATGGTCTCAGCACAGCACAACGCTCCTGGTGCTGTACCTCAACCCCAGCATCTTGCTCCTGGTTCTGCTATCCTGCCAATGGCTTCTCCCTCTGTGGCAATGTTTGATATTTCTCCATTTCAGGTACTTAAATTTATCACAACCTGAGAAAAAACTATTGCTGAATTGATATGGTGCATTACTACTTAGCGCTACACCCCCTCCCCGTTTTGCAATACTTGTTTTTTTTAGAGTTGGACACAAATATTAAGGAAGTCTTAAATTGTACGAAAATGCCATTAAATTAAATGTTTAATTTCTCACATTGGGAATGAATATTTTAAATTTAGTTTCTCTTCATTGAATGTAAGGTATAGTGCCTTTGAGATGGATATAGCCCCTATATCAATTTTGGTGCATTTAACTAAATTTAGTTATTTTTTTCACATAGCTGAATTTCTGTTTTCCTTGGGTCTTTCGGGCGCATCCTCCTGACATGTTCAGGCTATGGGTGCCCCCATCTTGACCTCCCAGATCCTGCTTGAGCGGGACTTTACTGGGCAATGATGATGATCTTCATTGAATGTAAGGGAAAAATTTGGAAAATTTTGTCCAAAATATTTTCTGATCAAGATTATAACTCTAAAAAGGACAAGTATTGTGAACGGAGTCAGGTATTAATCATGAGAAAAATCCTTGTGGACCTTGCAACTTCCATTGTGTTTATTTGTGGATCGGTGATAATAATGGTTATAATAAAAATTTTGCAGTCTTCAGCTGAATTACCAGTCCAAGCATGCTGGTCACATGTACCTGCTCCACCGTCTCTCCAACCTGCCCTTCATACTATGCCATTGCCACAGCGTGCAGATGATGTCATGCCACCTCAACTACGCACCATGCCCGCAGACAATCACTCACTTAGATCCAACAGGTTTGCTAATCCACAAACTCCACCAGAAAACGCCGTTGAAGCTGTTGTGACAGATGCAACCAAACCCCAGTCATCACAAAAATTTGGGCTTGTGGATTCCCAGAACTCAAATGCCCCCCAAGACAACAGCACTTGTAACCCTAATGCAGTTTCGGGTCCTAGCAACCAAACCAACATGCAGAATACGAGCTCTGGGTTAAGGGTCCAACCATCAGAGCAGAACTTATCTGGGCAAAGACAACATAATCACAGGCCCAGTTACAATTATCAGAGAGGTGGAGGCGGACCCCATAAGAGCAGTTCAGGGGCAGAATGGTCGGGTAGGAGAACGGGTTTCCATGGCAGGAATCAACCCGGGAATGGTGGGGGTAGAGGCTTCCCCCCTACAAAAATGAAGCAAATCTATGTTGCTAAGCAGAGCTCTAGTAGTGCAGCTTCAACAATGCAATGAGAAGAGGACAAGATGAAAGGGTGATCTTGCTTTCTGTGGTTGCTCAGCCCAAGTGAAAATGAAAAATGACAATCGGGCATTAAGTAATGTTTGGTAACGATAATGGTGAGTTTTGGGGTTCTTCGGTTTACAGGAACTGCAAAATGGTTTTCTGTAGGTGACTATTATTCATTTTTAAAACCTTTCTTAGCTTTTTGGTTGGGGTTTTGGAGTTGTTTAGCAAGGAAAGGTGTATCCATTTTAAAGATCCTGTGGCTAAGAGGGGAAATTGGGTCCTTAATTTAATGAGGAATTTGTTTGTTGGATCTTGTGATAAAGATGGGATGCTCAGCAATGATTTAAAGATAAGCTTATGTCAGAATGTGCCATTTTTAGTGTGGACAGTTCAATTTTGCTCGATAATTGAGGACTCAAATGTGTGTTTCTGAAATTCTGCAGTTATCTTGTAGCCAAAATAGAAATAAAATCTGCAGTTAATATAATGGGTCAGCTAGGCGCTGCTTGGTGCCCCGGCCTGCACCATGGACGCCGTAGAGAGATGGGTGAATTTGTTTCTCTGTTTGTAAGAGCTATGTTTGCAATTTTTATTTTTTTTAAAATACATGAATTTATTAGTACTCATATATTAGGCAATTAATGATTTGAACCAAGACAATTTCAAAATCATAAAATTTTATACATAAACAAGAGCTAATACCGGGTTAAATTTTTTTTATTATTCTGATTAAAAAAAAATATTATTAATTTTAATCTTTTTTAATTCAATAATTTAATAATCACAATAATAATAAAAATGTCTTGGTAGACAAAGGATAAGAAGCAACATTATACATAAATGTTTTCTAAAATATAAAATCTATTGAGGGATTTCGAGCCTAGATCCGCCCCTAGCGACCCGAACTCGAGTAGGGTCGCATCACCTTGACTCTCTTGTTCACACGACCATGCAAATTTACAAACAAGAGATGAGCAAAAAGACGTCTTGGACGTCATTATGGTATGTTTCTAACCCTTCTTGATAGCTCCAAGGATCGGCTTGCAAGTTGTCAAGATCCAAGACTAGACAAGGTGCCGACGGAGAAGAGGATTGGCGAGCCTTGGGCGTGCGGCTGCAGCAGCAAGATCGTGCCGAGAGGCACGCTATGACTCCAATCCTACCAACGCTGAATCAGATCCGAACAAAGGCTAGCGGGGACGCTCCTAGCAATGCAACACCGAAGGGTGCCGATTGTAAGGTTGAGGCTATGCCTTGGCTGGACAAAGGCACACAACAGACTCGGAGATGGGACGATGGATGCTAGGGCGCCGAATCATTTGGTTCGGTCTAGGCCGACGTTGGATCGGTTCTAGACTAGAACGATGGTGTTGGAATCGAACAAGAGAGCAAGTATGGTTGTGGTGT
This sequence comes from Fallopia convolvulus, assembly GCA_964016875.1. Lineage (NCBI taxonomy): Eukaryota > Viridiplantae > Streptophyta > Magnoliopsida > Caryophyllales > Polygonaceae > Fallopia > Fallopia convolvulus. The sequence goes on from OZ024718.1 coordinate 25,517,710, forward strand.
GTTTTGACGTAGTAGAGAATGCAAGAGAAGAAAAGAGAGGTGTCAGATTATAGAGAGTAAAGGCCAATGTAAAGAGTGATCTCAATTTCCAATTAACCAAAACTAGGTTTACAAGAAAGGCAAGGAGGGCTTTATATAGAGCACTCCTTCCTAGAACAAACTTGGACTAATCACGATATGTAAATCGAGACACATGCCCAATAAATAAAATAACATCAAATAATAAATGACATTAAATATAAATAAACATAGAATATAATGAAGTTATGCAATATAAATATATTAAAACAGATAGACACCGATGTGGCTCGACTAGGACAAGAGAGTCGTGCCGTGGCACTGGTGTGCCAAGGGGCCACCATGGCCTAAGGCGCCTTGGAGTCATTGGAGCCCAACTTGGGTCAGGGCTGGATGCCATCATTCCTCCCCCTAGATTCGAAGTATTCTCACTTCGAGCATGTGAGTGTCGGAGAAAGAGCTCAACAAGGCACAAGATAAGTGCCCTTAAGGCGTTCAATAGGTAATGCAACTCCAATCTGGACGAAATTTAGTGGAAGGTCATATTTTACTATATCCATGGTGTCCACAAAGTTTGGCTCAATTTTCACGACAATGGCCTGGAAAGCGTCGGGAGAAGGTGAAGGCGCAAAAGCACACGATGTAGTCTGTGGGCACTTGCTATTAGGAGCATTAAGTAGAGCTATTAGGAGCATTAAATTCGAAAGTTTGAAATAGAGTTAGGATTCTTCCGTTACGGTAAATAGACCATCAAATGGCCCATTTGTTGTAAGGGCTGCGGTGGGCGTTAATTTAGGCCTGGACTAGGCTATGACGTTAAATAAATGATTTGTACAAATATGTTGTTTAATCTTGTATATGTTATTATAGAAGCCTTAGATGGTCATCGCGTGTCAAATCTTCTATCTATCTATGTATATATATATATACTATAAAATAGAAAATTTTGGGCAATTAATGACTCATTCAATTGGCTTAAAACATATATCTAATTTTAATTTTAATTTAATAATAGTTCTATATAAACTTATGTACATATATCATCTACTTAATTCCATATAATTATCTAAATTTTTTCTACATGTAAATTTGTAATTTTCTCAATCAATGTACATGTTTAGGTATTTAATAATTAATTAATAATTATATCATAAAAATAATTTTTTATATTCTATTTGAAATGTTACATTTTTGCAATAAATAGTGCAACTATAAGAAACAAATTATGAATAAGAATTTTATGTTATTTAATCATCATAATATAAATAAATAGATAAGAATTTTTTGCATTTCTAAAAAAAAATTGTTTTATACAACAACAACCCAGTGTGGACCTGCCTCGGGCAGGGTCTGGGAGGCCAGGATGTACCCACCCTTCCCTCGACCTAAGAATCGAGAGGGTGTGTAAAAAAGGCCTAAAGACCATTAAATTATGATGATTAAATTATTAAATGATTATATTTATATTTTAACATTAAAATATTGTCTTATTCAAAATTGTTAAAATATAATGACACACACATATAAATCTAATAAATCATCTTAATTTAAAACATTGATTTTACAACATTTGGTATTACACACAAAAATAACATTAATCTTTAATATTACATCATTTATTTAGCAAGTTTTGTAGTAACCCTTGATATTACATACAACCTTTTGTATTAAAATATAAATTTAAAGCCATTAAATTATGACCATTGATATTACAAATAAAAGTTAAAAATAAAAGAAGATAAGATCAACCTTTGCTATTCCAAACAAAAGATAAGATCAAATTTAAAATATAACCTTTCTTATTCCACTCTCTTTCTCACTATATAATAAGCCTTTCACTTTTGCATGATCACATCACTCTCTTATATTTGATGTATTTGGTGATTGTCACTTGAAGGAAAAAAGCAAATGATTTACAAAACAAATCTTATAGTTGATATGTTTGGTGATTGTTACTTGAAGGGCAAAAGCAAATTATTTACACAATTCAATAGAGGTACTTTTTTTTTCTGTTGAATCCCTTCGTTTCATATGATTTCTAGCATTATATTTGGATACACTTTGAGTATTTTATTATTTTAATTATATAGTAAGTGAAAAAAACATCATTCATGTCAGAAGGCTTGACAAAGTGGATGAGGATCACCATGAATCATTTGATGATCACGTGAAGAAGAGAAGGTTATGCGCTAGGGTAATCATTTGATGGTAGATTAATTCGATTAATTTATGTGAAGGGTTTTGCTCTTACCAATATCATTCTATATTTTTCCTTCTTTCGCATTTTAGATAGATTTAACTCTTTGTAAAAACACTTATAGAATAAATTATCATTTTGTGCACTCAATCTTTTTTCCCTCATTTTCAACTTATTTGAAATTCAAACTAATTGTATAAATTTATGGGGAGGTCGAAGTTGTAACCTCTAAAACCGAAAGGCAATATACGATTCCTTTTATTTCATTTCATTTGTAAAATAATTTTACAATTTTATGAAAGAGTTACTTAGCTTAGTGCTTTATGAGACAATCTAATTTGTAACAATGTACTTTGAGGCCCAATAGGATGAAAGTCTTTTGGAAAACATATGGAATGGAGATAATTCATTACGATCACTAAGGTGAGATCTAAAATGTTATAATCGTTTACATAAATTTTAGTTGTATATTTGCCAATATGCATTTACTTTATTGTTGTATTTTCATGTTGAGTGATGAGAGGATATGAGAAAATATGTATATAAATAATAATATTATTAAGTAAAATATAACTAAATTTTTATTTTAAATTATCTTGCTTTACACTAAAACATATCCACTTATGCTCCATTGTTTGTGAAACCAATGATGAAATCAAAATCTCATTTCTTTAGGAACTAAGAATAGTTGCCTCATTTGAAAGATCGAGCAAGAGAAAAAAAAATGCACCATCATAAATGTAATTTTTTTTTTCTTTTTTCTTAAGTAGTAGATAGATGATCAAAATTTTATTTAAATATGTATCTATTTCTATTGGTCAAGTCTAATGGTGCATAGAAATTGATTTGATCAAAGTATATAGTAAATATTCAATGGTTGTTACTAACAAGTAATTTATCCCAATTAAAGTGATATAATAACAAAGATGTTACAAACAATTAATTTCATCGTAATTAATGTGAAATAATTACAATATTATTCAACCCCCACATAAGTTAACAACCTCTTCGAATTCCAACTCTAAATTATGTTAAAAAAATGATAGGTGTACATGACTCTATATATTAAATGGATGGATGTGTTAATCAGATTAACTTCTTGATATACAACTTAATAATTCTATTCAAATGCAAAACTTTTATCTCAAGGAAATTGAAAGCAAAATTTGTTAACCTGCTATTTTATCTCTCAACAAAATCATCACCAATTGTAGTTGGTCATGTGTCATTTTATTCAAATGGGAATCAATAATGTAATGTATAATCTTCTATCTATCTATATATCTATCTATATCTATATCTATATCTATCTATCTATATATTATAAAAAAAGAAAAAGAGTATAAAAATTTATTCATTTATTATTAATTTTACAATTAATTAAAAAGACTTTTAGTTTTCCTTGACCAAAAAAATACTCATGGTTTTCCATTAATGACATCAATTGTAGTGATCATTTTCTTGATTTGGCTATGCCTTTTGGTTTTCCATTGATTTAAAGAAACATCAAACAAATATAAACACAGCCAAGGTTATTTACATTGGGAGCTAGCATTAAAAGATGTTTTTAATTCACCAAATTTTTTCGAATGGCCTTACAAATTCCAAAAACTCTTATTTCTCATTATCAAATGTCCATACAAATTCTTAAGTCCCTTATTCCTCTTTTAAATATCGATTAGGATTCACGGTGTGGTTCTATTTTATTGGCTCCGATTGTACCAACCTTAATCCAATGAAAAATACCATGCATAAATTGAAGGGAAAAGACAACTCTATGCAAGTATACACCGCAATCGTTTCATTCAATATTGTAATTCGATCTATATATTTATCTTTATTCCCTTCATGAAAAAAATATTCATCTTCTTAAAAATTTATTTAACATGATCTTTTTCTTTAGTTTGTTTCATTCCTAGAATTAGAAAATCTAGAATAGTTTTTTTTATATAATTTTAGCATTAGAGGATTGAATTTTTTTAATCGATGGTTTATATTTTTTCTTAACATATTTTTATATATACTTTGTATCATTATTCTACAAGAATTAGTTGCTAGACGAAGTTGACCCATGTGTAGTACGTGCATAATAATGTCTTTGTTTATCAACAAGCAATGAAGGATTTGTGTACAACTATGAGGGTTCTACCCTTTCCAATTCTAAATTTTTATAGCGAATACTCTTTCACATTTTACAAATTTTATAGCCAATCTAACGTGAGAGTTCGTTGGTGTTACGAATTTAGACATGGACATGAACATATGTGAATTGCGGGATTCTGAGACATGAATTTTGGAATTTCGAAATGTCGTGGGTGTTTGCATGTGTTTGAAAAGGAGTGATGGTGAAATATGGGTTGCCTTAATAAATATAAAATCATATCATTCAATCTATCTATCTAAAAACATATAACTATAAAAAATGACAATTAATGCTCATGTATTTTATACAAATTATATAATTTCATTTGATAATTAATGATCATGAATTTTAATTAAACTATCAAAAAGAGATTCTAGACATAAAGTAGATTTTTTTTATAATCATCAATGCTCTTATAATCTAGATTCTTTATATTATTTGTATTCATAAACACAAATAGTTTTCTTATCTTATTATTGATTTTTTTTTGAAAAATAATGCCCCATCCATTAATCTAAATAATAATAATATTTTATTTTATTTAAATAATTAAAAACCTATAAATCTTAGTTAAACAAGCCCACATATATATAATGAAATAATGACTTAACAAGGGCAATTTTTCCAAAAAAAATCATACTATGAATTATTGATGTCTTTAATTTAAAATTATAAAAATTAATTATTAGAAGTCTTATATGTTTCCATTACTATATATTTGCACTATTAAGTTCATAAATCTTGATGATAAAATCTTTGAAAAAATTGTCAAATTATTAATATTCAACATTTATAAATAAATAGCTATTCATATTCCAAAACTTTGAACAATCAAAGTTAATAGATCAAAATCGCATTAATAATACAATTTATTGTCAAATATTTTTTTTATAGGTTTTTTAATGTAAAAATTATCATAAATATTAATGTAATTAACTTAGTAAATCTATAAATATTAAATAACATAAGATTTCATATGCTATACGAAGAGAGATATGAATTAAAAATACTCATAAATTACTATTAATTCATTTATATTACAATAATTTTAACAATCAATTAATAGATTAAATTCTTATTAATAAAATTAAATTTATTTAAATTCTAATTACGCCCAATTTCCATATCATAAGTTTTATTTGTAAATTGATACAAATAATATTGTCTTTAAATATATATTTTTTGTAAAAATCCTTCAATTATATAGTTAAAATTGAAGCAATAAAAAAAACAAGTTATTAAAACTGTAAATAAAGTATAAAGGCTGAAAATTCCGACTCCGTCGTCCAATGGACAGGTTAACCATCCTAGTATCTAAATTTTTTTAAGCTTAATCTCTAGTCAATTTAACACTCCCTCTCCTTTTGTCTGGTCCTGTGTTGTTTGCGCGGTCCGTAGAAAAGAGTAAAAACAGCAATGGCGTTGCTGGGTGAAGACGGAAATGGATTGGAACTCGCTCGGAAGCTCGAATCCCACGGGGTATGGCGATCGTGGCTTGGGGAGTCGCTCTACTCAAACTTCAACCACTGTCTTTCTTCGCCATCTTCATGGGATTCTTTCATGAGAACCGACGAGACGAAGTCTAGGGTTCAGATCCAACTTCAACTCCGAGTTCGTGCTCTCCTCTTCGACAAAGCCACACTTTCCCTCTTCCTTAGAGTTCCTTCTTCTGCTGCTGCTACTTCCCACATAATCTCTAAGCTCAATCCTAATTGTAATTCTTCTCTTCTGCTTTGTCTACTCTGAATTGCTTAATATTTTGGTCGAATCAGGAATGCGTTCTTTTTTTATACTACAATTGATATATGTTTTTCTCTAGATTTGCAGTTGCACGGTGATGATGTTTACTTCACCCTGGAAGATGTTCAGCAAAGAGATGGCGTTGTTGCTTCAAATACCGCTCCTTCAAAGGTAGGGTTCTAACAATTTTCTGATTTACCTGCTTTTTTGACTTCATTCTGTCAAGAAATATTAAACATGGTGGTTTAGGGATATGCTATCAAATGAATTGATGTCGAAGTTGCAACTCCTCGTTTCAAATCCTTCTTGTCTGATGCTTTGTATCCTTATCAAACAAGATATACACGTGAGAGGACTTAATTGCATTCATTAGGTTTGTGCTTACGTTTCCCTTAGTTATCTTTTGTTTGTAAATTTGGGGATAATTGATTCATCTGGATTCAGGGCATTCACTTGGCATTTCTTGTATAGCCTGATGAAAACCAAATAAGCTAACTGTATTTTGTATTTTCCATCATCAAAGAGTTATCTGGAGATGGTTTAAGCCTTTAGCAGAAGGTGAAGGGGAGGGGTTGCCGGGTTGGTTTGGAGAAAACAAAAATGAATTTATAGATTTCCCAAATCGTAATGGAGGCCCTATGTTAAAGCTAAAATTAGGCCATACAGTTTGTATGTTTCACTTGAAAAGTATCATTCCTCTACTATTATTTTTATAAATGCTTCAAAATCAATTTTCTCAAAGTATAGATTTTTATTCCTCATGGAGCTGATACATATTTGGTTTGGGGCTATGCAAAAGTTGGTAATTAACGGGAAAACTTCAGGTTTAGCGGGTGTTTGATAAACAACTTAAATAGGGCTTTTAGAGTGATCGGTATTTCAAAATACCAAAAGCTCGTTTGGTGACAAGCCGATTAAATCGGTGAATTAAGTCCATAAACCTAATAAAAGTAGTGTAAACTCTTGTTAAATATTTTACCAAATCGTCAACTTGCTGAGTATCTTTATGCAAAATGCCAATATAATCCACAGGTCAAATCAATTAATACAACATAGCGTTCGCTAGTAGCTATCAACTGTTTTTCAAATAGAGCCATACGCTATCAACTAACTGCCAAAGAGAACCGTAATAAGCTATCAACTAATTGCCAAACAGAACCTTAATAGGAGATTTATAGGATGACTAAATAAAAAGTAGTGGCCCTCATAAACTTGGGGCTCTATGCGTGGCTTACCTTGCACACCCTTATGGATGGCCTTACTTTTTGTAGTGGAGTGAGTAAATGTGTGGTTTTTCTCATAAGCATCCTGCTTCTTTCTTTCTTTCTTTTTTCCTAGTGAGACTACCAGAATTTGAGTCCTGTGCTCTACTGTTCTTCATCATGACTCATTTTTTTTAGCATCTCTGAGGAAGTTCTTAGGAGATTACAATCAGAGTTTCTAACATTTAAAACTAGCTCTGCATTCTTTTCTTATTACCATATGCATTCTGAAATCTATAATTTGCTATTTAGGCCCATTCTAAGGCAGCTTTTGGCATTGGATCACGGTATGGTGAATCCGAGATTGATAGCATGTCTCAGAGATTCACTCAAGAAGATTTTCCTGAAACATGGTATAGTCAGTTTATTGAGAAGCATAAATCAAGCAAACCTTATTTTTTATCATCTTTCAATTGGGATTCAGAAAAACGTAGCCCCAGTGAGATGTTTAATTACCTCAGACATCTTGAGAAGCATAAAAGAAGGAGAATTGCCTTTAAAGGGGATCCATCTGTTGGATTTGGCAACTCGAATGTGCAACTTGGTTCCGTTTTAGATGGTGAAGCTTCTGATGAGGAAAGTTTTTTCCCTGAAACTATGGTAATGAATTGTGTGCCAGATATAGCAATTGCACCATTTAGTGCAGCAGAGGAGAAACAGGAAGTGGAGTTCTTTGGTGTTCTTGATAGGTTACCACGAGTTGCAACCAAAAGTTCTATTATGATTGAAAGGCTAGGCATAAGCATGGATCAGGGACCAGGTCCAACCCGTACTAAAGTTGCCTCTGAAGGAAACAGGAGGCGACTCAGTCATGACCAATCATTGCTGATCTCTAAGAAGATAATTGCTCGTCAATTGGCAACCATGGGGTTTGAAGGTGCGTCTGAACTTCCAGTGGAAGTTTTCTCTCAGTTACTCAGCTGTCATATCAGTAAACTGGGAAGCATGTTGAAAGTCCTTGCTGATAGTTATAGAAAGAAGTTTTCAGCAATTGAGCTGGTCAGAATGTTTCTTCGGGTCTCAGGACAAGGGTGAGTAAAATTTCATCATACAAGGTTTATTGAGGAAGTTCTTGCTTACTGAGTGAATAATTGGTGAAAAATGTTACACAATTTACTTTTCACTGTCCTTGACATTGTTGGATCCCTTTACTCTCTATACCTGTGAACATGAATTCATTCCGTGAACCTTCAGATGATTTTACACAGATGCATTTGTAGTAGTCTTCAAAAATTACATGATTATTTGTACTGCTTATATTTATATAAAGTTTGACATAAGCTTCTTTTCCTTAGAAGGAATGTGTATAGACATGTGATCGTGTAAGAAAGCTTCTACTATATTTGATTGAAGCAATTATTTGCTGCATGAGCCATAGGACCTTTTGTTTTTAGATAATTTTGTCAAAACTAGGTGTTTTTTAAAAAATGAAAAATGTAAGGTTGGGTGTAATTTTTCTATAATTGGTTAATGAGAGGTGGTTTTTGACAATCTTGAAAATAAGATATGGCTGTGCTAAAAGTACCCTATAAGGGGCGTTTTTATACTTGCCTTAAATAAGAGGTCCTTTTTAAAAAAAATAAAAATAAGCCTTTTAATTTTCTATAATTTTCTTATGTTGATCTCTCTCTATTTTCTTGTGGCATCTCTGCAGTAATCTTGCCAATTTAGCTGAATATATTAAGGATGGCAGAAATGTAGTCCAGCAATCTGCACAGCAGGTCCAGAGTATTCCATCCCAATTGCCAATAACACACTCCAATGGCCTCCACATGCCCCAAGTATGTATTTGTTAGAATTTTCATCCATCTCTAGATGGAGAGTTAACCCCCCTTTGCATTTGTATGTATCTAGCTTTGGATGTCAGTTGCTTAAGTATGCTGTTTACTGGCCACACTGATATGTACTATTCTGTAGAACCTAATCATTTCAAGGGTGGAGGAAAATACCCTTACCCATGACGTTGTCAATCCAAAATTTCTTTTAGTTGTGATATAAGATATTTGATATGTCACAAGTTCTTTATAGCTAGCATTTTCTTACAAATGTGTTAATATTGCTGATGAAACAGGTTCCTCGGCCAATGCAGCCACAGATGCAGCAACAAATGATGCACCCTCATAGCTTGACTCCTCAGCAACAGCAGCAATTAATAAGAATGCGGAGGGCCGCCCAGGTATCTTCTCCTAGACCTGCAATGAACATTGACAATGACAGGCCCCTGGTTGAGGTCAAGGTTGAAAAGACCGATATTCCTATGGATAACAATGCCTTCAGCATGATGAATACTCGCCAACAACAGTTGCAACAACATATGCGCCAGCAACAGCTTGTTCCTCCCATGCAAAGGTTCCAGCCACAGACTGGAGCTCAGTACAGACAGCTCTCTCCCCTTCAGATGGCACAAATGCAAACAACGTAAAGATGACTTTTTGTATTCTTTTTCCTAGAAATATGAGTTCTTACCGGCTTTTATACATTTATTATAATTTCTTGAAACATTTTGACATTTAAATGTGACCAGGAATGTGGGTCATCCAAGGGCGCCGCCTGTGAAAGTGGAAGGGTTTCAGGAGCTGATGGGAGGGGATTCTTCATTGAAGCATGACTCGGATGAAGGTAAACTGACTTCTCCAAAGTAGGTGGACTATTATTCCGGGGGTATGTTGGTCCATGTGTTTCTGCATGCTGTCTGATTGGATATTTAATATTCAAGTTGAATACATAATATATTACAGCATGCTGTTCGTTCTTGGATCTTCTCATGTAGATACTAGAGTATTTATTGTCAATGTGTTTTTTACGCCTGAAGCTGAATTAGAAGTGCATAATTTAGATGAATGACGAAATTTTCAGCATGTTGTTCCCTTGGCTGTTTCGCGGTGTTTGAAACCCACTCCTTGATTCTAACAAACCATTCTGTGCTTTATCTTCCCTCATCCTACCAGTCGCCCAACCAAAACCCATCACCACCCTCTGGAATAACTCACACCGGTTTTGGGAGGCTGGTGTCTAAGTATATGAATTGGACTTAGAGCTGCTGACTACCCTGGGCATTATTGGCAAGCAGCGGGTTCAGGCAGCAGGGCTAATGGGGCTGGGCCTTAAAATATAACCTTCTAGGTTAAACCACCGTGTCTTGCACGGTTCTTATTTAAATATTTACATGTCAAAGTATTTAATTTAATTTTTTAATAATTTTGTTTTGTCAACAATAAATACAAATATTGGCTTCAGATTTCTAAAGATATTTAAAATACTCTTAGTTGATGAAAGGTTTATGATTATATTTGATATTAAATATTAACATAAAACAATCTAACCGAAAGATCTTAAATTGAATGATTAATTTAATTACAAATTATTTATATATATTTATTGTTATTGAACTAATTATTTAATTAAATAGGTAGTATTATAAGATTAATATTTATATATTAGGATAGATGTAAATATTTAATTATGACCTAAACATGTACTCAATCCAAAGTTAAAATGTTCGAACCCCAATCCAATTGTTGGGTCTAATCTCTATACATAGATAAATTGTTATAAAAAATCTCTTTCACTCTCCCTACATAAATAAATGCTTATACAAAAGCTCAATTTTAACCTAAAACCTTTATAATTAGTGCCACCAACTAATAATATATCATAAATTTATAATTATGCGCTTTTTATCTTACTAGCAAGAGTGCCGCGCGTTGTGCATAGGAAGTAAAGTTCAATGGTTTTATTTTTGAAGTAAAGTTCTATTATGCATAGGAAGCAATGTTTCCAACTTGAAATGAATTATTAGAGATTCACAAATAGGAAAGTAATACTTCAAATTTTCTATTGTTTGAATCACATGAGAATCCACATCCATTATGATTTATGAGCTAAACTTAATCTTGTTGCCCTGGCTGTGCCTGTCTTGATTGATATTGCAAAGCGAAACCTCAAATTGCACTCAAATTTACATCCAATTCCTTGGGTAGATCCTTTTGTAGTATCACCATTAGGATAATACATAGAACCAATGAAGTTGCTGTATTCGTCAACACCTTTTGAGGACAATGTAGAACTAGAAAACAACCAGGATGTTCAAAGATCCAGCATTAAGGCCACCAAGAGAATGAATGAGTTAGAAATTATAATAGAATAACATGTGCAGAATTAAATCACCTCTTTGTTCAAAACCTGCGACGAAGTGAAATGCTTTGCTTCCCTTCCAAATGCGTAGACAAGGGCATGTCCAACATATTATGCAATCACTCCAATCAGTATCTTTTCCTCCAGAAACAGCTCGATCTTCATTCATGGCTCTTGAGACTTATTTTTTTGGTAGAAGAATTCTTGAGAATTATTAACATACACTTAAGTAGTTAGATGCCACTTGCCCATAATCTTTATCCAAGTTAGGAACATTCCTGAATGCTTAACTGCCAATGGAGTCATAGATGAGATGGTAATGAAGACTCAAAGGAGGCGTAACAAACTATAAGGAACTGTTGCTTAGTTGCCATAATTGATACAGAAAACTTCAAACTGGTCACTTGTGGATTGAACATTTCCACCACGAGACACATTCACAACCTGCAAAATAAATAAATAAATAAATAAAAATCAGAAAGTTAAGGCAAGTTAAATTAAAGATTGAGACTTATTAATAATACAGAAATAAAATCAGGCACCAGATAGTAAAGCAGAATCATCTTTACCATGGCTCAGTTACATGAGTTATCAACACTTAATTGAGTAAGAAACAAATTACCTTTCTTGGGAATGAAGGCACCAATTATATATGTTTCACCAAGATTTAAAGAATGAAGTTGCTGCTTAACTGATGCTAGTACCAAACTTAGAAAATTACACACAATATAATACCTACTCTACATCTTACTTGAAATTAAATCTTTTTTAGTAGAATTCTGTTGTAACATTCACGTGGAGGAGCCGTTTGGTTTGACCTATAGTCTCTAATAAATTTGAATTGGTGGTTATCAGACCCCCACACCCCCCACACAAATGTAATGCGGGGTGGGTGATACAAGCTGTAACTACTTGCACCAAGAATAATTGACTGTAAGAGCCAGGGAAAGGCCTGCGGCCAAGGGGAAGGATCAGACGAGAAAGCAGAGAACGAGAAACCAGAATTAGGACAAAAGATAATTTTTATTTAATTGAAAAGAATAATAACATAAGAGTATTTATACTAAGTCCTACCGGTTCAATAAAAGCGTCATGGGAAAGAACCGAAAAGAAAATCCATGAAGGAGCATAAAACCCTATTTAAAAATTACATTAATTAATTAACTAAATAATCCGTAAGACGAGCAGGAGGCCGACGATCCCTAACGGGCCTCGATACCGAAGTTGTCTCAGTAGCTGGGCTCGGTACCGACCCTGGTGACTCACTTACCGACCTTGCAGTTTCTCCTGCTGCATATGCGTATCAATCTCTCCCCCGATGAGAATCAACTTGTCCTCAAGGCGTAAATCGAGAAAAGACGTCTGAATTTGCTCGAGAGGCTCCAAGAAGCATCCAATGCTGACCCATCTTCCCACACTATGAGCCATTCACGCTGAGGTTTGCCATCCACCATGATTTGTCGTTCTGCAATGGCACGAATTGGCCTCGACACCGGCTGATTGTGAATAAAAGCCGTGGGCAACGCCGGACTCACCGGACAAGATCCACGCGGAATAAAGAGCCGCAACAAGGACACATGAAAGACATTATGAATTTTAGCATTCTCGGGCAGCTCTAAGCGGTAAGCTACAAGATTGATTTTTTCACTGATTTTAAATGGTCCATAAAAGCGCCTAGCAAGCTTTGCTGACAATGGTTTGGCAACCGAATGTTGTCGATAAGGCTGTAATTTCAGTAACACTTGATCACCCACCTGAAATTGCACATCACGACGCTTGTTGTTCGCTTGGGCAGTCATTCTTTGCTGCATTTTCTGCATATTATGGCGCAAGAGGGCCAAAACTAGCTCTAATTCAGTCACACTAGTCACCGCAGCAGAAGAGAGACCCGAAGGATGGGTTCCACACGCGAGGGGCGGTGGTTCTCGACCATAGAGGGCTTGAAAAGGGGTCATTCGAAGACCTTCATGAAAGGTACAATTAAGCGCAAGTTCGGCCCAAGGAAGGAACGCTGCCCAACAACTCGGACGGGCGTGTGTAAAAGCACGGAGATATTGTTCCAAGGCGCGATTCTTGACCTCGGTTTGACTGTCCGTTTGCGGATGATATGCAGTGCTATGCTTTAATTTTGTACCACTCAACTTATGCAATTCGGTCAAAAACGTGCTGGTGAAGATAGCGTCACGATCGGACAAAATAGAAGTCGGTATGCCATGATGTTTCACCACAATTTCCACAAATAAGGCAACCACCTTTTCCGCATCATAAGACGCCCCAAAGCACCAAAATGTGCATATTTGGACAAACGATCTACCACCACCAAAATGGTAGTAAAACCTCGGGAAGGCGGTAACCTGGTAATGAAATCCATAGAAACCGCATCCCAAAAATCGGAATAGGTAATGGTTGGGCACGTAAGACAAGAATTAGCAAATTGTTGCACATCCTTACGCATGCCATGCCAAAAGAAGACCACCAGAATCCGGCGAAAAGTCCGATCAACCCCCGGGTGGTCGGCTCTAGGGGAAGCATGAAATTCGGCCAATATATCAGCCTTCAATGCGGAATCACGACTCAAAACTAACCTGTGATTGTAATAAAGGACTCCATTGTGAACCCGGAAAGGAGTCTGAAGCTCACCCCTAGAGGCTGACTGATGGAGCTCAAGCAAATCAGGCAGAAATGAATTTTCAGTGCGCACTCTCTGTAATAAATCGGGCATGGGAATAGACAGGGCATAAAATTGATTCAGCGTTGGATCATCATCAATCATGCAACGTGATAACGCATCTTCGACTTTGTTGTTAGACCCTGCTTTATACCTAATGCGGAATTTGTAGCCCATTAATTTTCTAATAAAAAATTGTTGGTCAGGGGTTTGAATTACTTGAGAAAAAAATTCTTTCAGACTCTTCTGATATGTTCGATTAAGGAACTTGCGGCCCGAAAGATATTGCCGCCATTTCTGAAATGCGGAAACAATAGCAAAAAGTTCCCGATGATAGGAAGACGAACCCCGACGCCTGACGCCGATGGTTTTACTAAAGAAAGAAATCGGCCTCTCATCCTGTAATAAAACAGCGTCAATCCCTTCATCAGATGCATCAATCTCAACAACAAAAGGCTTAGCGAAATCGGGCAGCTGTAATACAGGTGGATTCATCATGGCCGATTGGAGGCGTTTAAAATCCAAGTCAGCATTGGCATCCCAGTGAAACTTATCTTTATGTAATAAAGCAGTCAGAGGTGCCGCAATCATAGCATACGTGCGGATAAACTTGCGATAATAACCCGTGAGGCCCAAAAAACCTCGTAAATGCTGAACTGTCTTCGGAATTGGCCATTTAGCCATGGCTTCTAACTTGCTTGGATCGGCCAAAAGTTGTCCGGCAGACACAATGTGGCCCAAATATTCAACCGAGGTCGTGTCAAAAGAGCATTTAGAGCCCTTAACAAAGAAGTGATTATCCTATAAAATCTGGAGGGCGATATCAATATGCCTGACGTGCAACGACAAAGGACTGTATATCAAAATGTCGTCGAAAAAGACAATCACAAAGTCATGCAAATAAGCCGAAAATATTTGATTCATGGTGGCTTGAAAAGTAGATATCCGATGGTCAGCCCAAACGCTATAACAAAACATTCGAAATGCCCATCATGAGTGCGAAAGGCAATTTTGTAGATATCGATGTGTGCATTTGAATTTGGTGATATCCCGGCGCAAATCCAACTTGGTAAAGAATGCAACCTTGCCAAGTTCATCGAATAATTCATCAGCAGTTGGAATTGGGAATTTATCCGCCACTGTAACCGCGTTCAAAGAGCGGTAATCAATGCAAAACCGGAAGCTGACGTCTTTCTTTTTAACCAACAGAGCCGGTGAAGAAAAAGGACTAGTGTTGTGTCTGATGATGCCCTGCTGTAACATATCCTGAACGTGTCTTTCAATTTCATATTTCTGAAAATAGGGATATCTGTAAGGCCGAACATTCACTGGTTTAGATCCATGCTGAAGATGAATACGGTGGTCCCAGGGTCGCTGAGGAGGTAAACTTTCAGGAACCTTAAAAACATCAGAGTGTAATTGAAGCACCACACTGATTTCCGGGTGAATATCAGGCGAGAAGTAAGGCGAACTACTCTTGGATGATTGGAACGCAACTGTCAACGGTAGGATCTCAAAACATTCATCTAGCCCTTTGGCGGAATACAACGATTGTAATGCATTGAATGAAATCAAGCGCGGAGTATGGCGGTCCCCTTGTAGAGTCACTATGCGACCATGCCATGAAAATTCCATTAGTAACTGGGCATAATCATGAGACACCTTGCCCAAAGTCTGTAACCACTGCACGCCAGGAAGAACTTGAAGTCCATGAACTTCTAACACAAAAAGATCAATATCAAACAAGTTCCCCTATAACTTCAAAGGAGTGGCAGTGCACTGATGAGTACATAGAAAAGATTCACCATTCTTGACATAAACACTCGAAAAGGTGTGATCATGGATAAAGGCAACTTGAGAGTTTCGACTATTGTCGGATGAATAAAGTTGTGCGTGTTGCCACCGTCAATTAGAACTTGTACTATTGTATCGTGAACGGAGCCTAATAGTTTGATAGATTTTGGGTTAGATGGACCCTCCATTGCATGTATGCTTGACACGTCGGAAGTAACCACTAGATTATCATCAACAGGTTTGGTGCTGTCATCATCATCAGTGTCATCGTTGCCCAACAATGCTAAAAATCGATGCTTACAGCGATGGCCCGGCATATATTCTCATCACAATTCCAACACATCCCTTTTTTAGCATGTTCCTCACGCTCGGCAACAGAGAGAAGTTTAATAGGCAAATTTGAAAAATTATTGGCTGGTGTAGGGTTTATATCGGGGTTAGGGTTCGGTACCAAGGGTGACACTGGCCTCGGTGCACTCGTTTTGTAGTCGGTTGCGATCCAGCTGTGTCTTGGCCTTGAAAATGCAGCCACAATGTCCGTTCAGTAATGAAAGCACCAGTTGATACAAGCTGTAACTACTTGCACCAAGAATAATCGATTGTAAGAGCCAGGGAAAGGCCTGCGGCCAAGGGGAAGGAACAAACGAGAAACCAGAGAACGAGAAAGGAGAATTAGGGCAAAAGATAATTTTTGATTAATTGAAAAGCATAATAACATAAGAGTATTTATACTAAGCCCTACCGGTTCAATAAAAGCGTCATGAGAAAAAACCGGAAAGAAAACTCATGAAGGAGCATAAAACTCTATTTAAAAATTACATTAATTAATTAACTAAATAATTCGTAAGATGAACAGGAGGCCGACAATCCCTAACGGACCTCATTACCGAAGTTGTCTCAGCAGCTGGGCTCGGTACCGACCTTGGTGACTCTGTTACCGACCCCTGCAGTTCCTCCTGCTGCATATGCGTATCAGTAGGTCTGATAAACTTGACAGGAGAGAGATTAGAGTTATACAACGTACTTATATAATACGTATTATAAGAAAATTACACACTACACAACATACCCGGGCCGGACACTTACTTATACAGAAGTTAAATATGGCTACAAATCGAAATAAAAACACACATACAAACTTTAACCACTTAATTTATTTATTTTTGGTCGAATCAAACACCACTTAATTAGTTCCCATGCAAATGAGTTTGAAGGTAGGTGGCAAAGTTATCCACATACTGTTGTTGTCTACCAATATCACCAAATACTCCACTCATTTCCTTGACATTTTCCCTGTAGGCCTTTCCTTCCTCCCCTAAAACCACCATTCTCACCGAGTCGGCCACCGAGTTCCTTGTAAACGACCCGTCTCTCTCCTCCCTAGGAATCACATACCCTAACCTCTTCCTGGCCAAAACTCTCGCCACTAAGCCTTGGTCGGAGAACAGTGGGAACAAAACCAACGGCTTTTGGTGCATAATCGCTTCTACCACCGAGCTGAAGCCCGAGTGGCTCAGGAACCCGCCAACCGAGTCATGACCCAGTATCTTGAACTGAGGAGCCCAACTTGTCCAGATCACCCCACGCTCTTTGGTTCGCTCGCGAAACCCATCGGGCAAGTCTTCCACTTGGGTCTTCAGCACCCAAAAGAAGGGCAACTCAGACACTTCGAGGCCGAGTGCCAGCTCAGTGAGTTCCTCATGACTCAGCGTCGACTCGGTGCCAAATGCCACGTAGACCACAGACCGTTGGGGCCACTTGTCGAGCCACTCTTGTACCGATGTCTGCAACACCTCGGTCGGGTCCTCGCCAATGGTCGGACTCGGTGGTAAGAGGCCCACCGGAACAACCGGTTTCTTGCATATATCTTCCAGAAGTGTTAACCATTCCGGCTCGAACTCGTAGCAGCTCCTAGGGACGATGACGTGGCAGGTCCTCAAAACGGCCGCAACACGTTGCCCATCCGTCACGCCGGAGACATTCTCACCGAGACACGCGGACATCTTTGTGGCCTCGAAGTATCGCATTGCCACATCGGACTCGAACGGGACCCACTTTGGCTTGACGGTCCAGTCCGAAAGATCCGTGCGGTTATCGGGTTCCGCCACTCCGTCAGAGTCGTCATCATCCAAGGTTATGAATGGCCCAATGAAGGCCAAACTAGAGGCACTGAAGATGCTAAAGAAGGCGGTTCGAATGCCAAGCTTAGACGCGATGGGAACCGCCCAATAGGGCGCAAAGTCAAGGATCAACCACTGAGGTAAAGAGGACTCTAGAAAGGCGGCAAGTTGGGGTTGGAGGCCGTCGAAGGCGAGTTTGAGGTAGGGGAAATGAGGGTAGGAGAGGTCGCTAGTGCACTCGGATCCGTGAGGGAGTCCGGGGATTGAGGGTAGCGAGAATTCAATGAAATGGATGTGGTTGGTTAAGTTTGTAGGGATTTGGGGTAATCGTTTGATGGTTTTTGGGGTGGAGATGAAACTTATGGAGTGGCCCTTATGGGCGAGGAGCTTGGCAAGGTTTAGATAGGGTAGGAGGTGACCAAAAGCTGGCCATGGCAGCATTGCTATGTGTAAAAGCTGGTTATGGTTATCCATCGAGTTTGGCTGATGTTAGCTAGGGAACTAGCTCCACTTGCGTGGAGGTGTTGTGGTGGAAGGTACTTTATAATCAAAATAACCATATGCTCTTTAATACTAGTAAGGAAGAGTGCTCGGAGCTAATAAGGGTAGATGCGTGTGCAATAATGTCGTGATATTCTATGGAAAAAAGATCAGATGTAAAATACCAAAAAAGTCTTGTTCCCATGGAGTTTGTTAAAAACTCTATGGGTGAATTACTAAAACCCTATAAAAAATTAATGAGGCCGTCGGAAAAAAATGAAAAAGAAAAAAAATATAAGTTGATATGGAGAGATAGGAATCCAATCTTACACGTTGATTTTTTATTTAAGGATCAAGATCTTCTCAACTCTATCCATGGTGTTTTTTCTCAACTCCACTGAAACTAGATCCCCAAATTTTGGGGTACTTTATTGGAAAAAATCGTAGATGCGAGTGCAAAAGAACATGGTCTTAGCTTTCGAGCATCTAGTCAAGCGATTAGGACTTTATGATAACGAAAGCATCTAGTCAAGCGTTTAGGACTTTATGATACTACAATGAGATCTCCGTTTTAACAAAAAAAAAAAGAACACGGGTCTTCAAGCTTAATTTAAACTAGTTGAATCCCCGTGATACTCACGGGCTAATTTTACTAAAAATTATACAATATTATGATATTAATATAAAATTTAAAATACTTGTATATAACATCATAATAAAAATATGTAATTTATAAAAAAATATGTAAGATTGTTCCCATATTTTATCAACATATAGATAAAAAATTATATACTTGAAACTCGAGTCTTGTTAAAAGATAAAAAAACTATTATGCATAAAATTAATATAAAAAATATTAGATCAAGTTATTATCAACATATAGATAAAAAATTATATACTTAGATCCCAAATCTTGTTACAAGATAAAAAAATTATGTATAAAAAATATCAACATATAGATCATGTTATTATATTGTAAAAAATTAGATATATAGAAAGAATGATACAAGTAATTATAATAATTACAATTAAAAACGTAACATTATTTTATTCAAGAAATACCACGTGGCGCAATTTTTTCAACCTACATGGTTTCCGCTTTATAATGTATTAGATAGATAAGTTTACCAAAAAAAAAGTTTAATTTAAATAAAAGAAGTCGAAAGCTCAAATCTCCCTTTCAAAAAGGATAAATTGAACGTTGCCAAATTTTATTAGAATAAAAGAGTGGATTGTTACATTAAAAAAAGGAAAAATGTGTTAGGAATTAATCTTGGTTTATTAGTTAATATATATGTCTATCAAGTATGTAATAGTTATATGTATTTAGCCGTGTAAAACATGTTGTAAACTGTCAAGTGTGACAGTTGCTTAACTGTCAAGAATGACAGTTAAGGGCAGTTGTTGCTAGTCTCTATAAATATGTAAGAAGCGTCTACTGGTGCATTACTAATGCAAGATTGAAATAAAATACAAAAGTAATTTGTTTGTTTCAGAAAGAATATTGTGTTCTGTTTTTACATTTGGTATTAGAGGGTTCAAAAACACAACACAATGAGCGGGAATCAATCTGTGAATGTAACACCAAACAACACCAATGTCAATCCTAATCCTATCAACACAGAAACATCACAAGACAGTGAAGTGGTTCGAGTTCAAAGTGAAAGAACAGTCTCGTTCCAATACCCTATGCTAACCAAGACAAACTACTCGGCTTGGGTCATAAAAATGGAGGTTTTTATGACAGCACAAGGGGTTTTTGATGTGATTGAAGAAGAAGGACCCGTTGATAAGAAAAGGGACAAGATGGCGTTGGCTGCGATCTATCAAGGGATTCAAGGCATAAGTGAAGACATGCTTCTGCAATTAGGGGCAAAGAAAATTGCTAAGGAGGCATGGTTGATGCTGAGAAATATGAACGAGGGTGCAGAAAGAATCAAAGAGGTTCGTACTCAAACTCTTCTAAGGGAATTTGAAAGTTTGAGAATGAAAGAAGATGAATCTATTGATGATTTTTCTGGAAAATTGAATATTGTTGTCAATAAATTGAGAGGATTGGGAAATCAGATTGATGAAATTAAGGTTGTGAAGAAACTTCTTAGATCAACATCATCAAAAGTCATCCAGATCACATCAACTATAGAGAAATTCTCTGATTTAAAAACCAAATCCATGGATGAAATAATTGCTTCACTCAAAGCTCATGAAAAAAGACTCCGGGAATTTGGAGAAAAAAATCATGAGACTGCTTTACTTACTCGGGCTGAATGGAGGGCTAAAAATAAGAAGAAATTCAAGGAGAAATCTGTAAAAGGGAATTCAAACAAAGAGAAGTTAAAAGGAATGATCAGAATAAGAATAAAGGCAAGGCAGAATCAAGTAACAGAAATGATGAAGAAAAGAAGCATAAAAGAAAGTTTGATAAAAGCAAAATAATATGCTATGGTTGTGGTAAGTTTGGTCACTTTCGATCTGAATGTGAAGAAAAAGAGGGGGATAAAGCCAATCTCATGATGGATGATAGTGATCAAGATGAGCCTACCCTTCTTATGCTAAGAAACAATGATGAATCTGTTTCCTCTCATGAACTTATGTTGTCTAGAATGGAAAGTGGAAATGAATCTGCTAAGATTAGCAAGTGGTATTTGGATTCGGGTGCCAGCAATCACATGTCAGGAAGAGAAGAATTATTCACTAATTTAGACAAATCTTTCAAAGGATCAGTGAAGTTTGGTAATGGTGCAAGTGTGAGCATTTTGGGAAAAGGTATTATCTTATTCTCATGTAACAATGGAGAACACCTGCCCTTGACAGACGTGTACTTCATCCCTGACTTGAAGGCTAATATTATTAGTCTAGGACAACTTGATGTAAAGGGAAATAGAATTGTTGTGAAGGATGGTGTCTTAAGCATTTTCACAAACAGAGGAAAGTTGATTGACAAGGTGAGGAGACAAGCAAACAAGTTGTACATCATGAACCTAAGAGTAGCAAATCAGGTTTGTCTTCTGTCAAATTTATCTGATCAAAATTGGCTCTGGCATG
This sequence comes from Fallopia convolvulus, assembly GCA_964016875.1. NCBI lineage: Eukaryota > Viridiplantae > Streptophyta > Magnoliopsida > Caryophyllales > Polygonaceae > Fallopia > Fallopia convolvulus. The sequence continues at coordinate 25,539,311 of OZ024718.1, forward strand.
TTAGATACGGCCATTTGAATTTCATTGCATTAAGGAAATTATCTCAAGAAAAAATGGCAAAGGGAATCCCTGAAATTCAACAAATAAACCAATACTGTGAAGGATGTTTGGTGGGGAAACAACATAGATCTCCATTCCCACGTGAAGGTTCTTACAGAGCAACTAAGCATCTTGAATTGATTTATGGTGATTTGTGTGTTCCAATTACACCAGAGACAGTAGGAGGTAAGTGTTTCTTCTTGCTTTTGGTTGATGACTACTCAAGATTCATGTGGGTTAGGATGCTCAAGAATAAGAATGATGCATTTGAGCATTTTCAGAAATTTAAGAAGTCGGTAGAGGTTGAAAAAGAAAGAAAGATCAAGGCTTTTAGGACTAATAGGGGGTGAATTTACCTCATTACAGTTCAAAAGTTTCTATGAAAAAGAAGGGATTCAGAGATTTCTAACAACCCCTCACTCACCACAACAAAATGGAGTTGTGGAGAAAACAAACCAGATGATAATGGAGATGGCAAGATGTATGATGAAGACCAAAGGAATACCTTCTCATTTTTGGGGTGAGGCTGTTCAAACAGTCGTGTATGTGCTCAACAGATCCCCTACTAAAAGTGTGAAGGACATGACTCCATTTAAGGCATGGAATGGAAGAAAACCTAGTGTACAACATTTAAGAGTCTTTGGGAGTGTGGCTTATGTAAAGAATGTGACAACCCACTTGAAGAAGCTAGAAAACAGAAGCGAAAAGATGGTTTTCTTTGGCTATGAGGAAGGGTCAAAGGCCCATAGATTGTATGATCCAACCAAAGAAAGAGTGGTTGTGAGCAGAGATGTAAAAATAGAGGAAGAAGAGAGTTGGTATTGGAATAAGGAAGATGGCCAAGGAAATAAAGTTAATTTCCAAACATTCAGCTTTAAGGAATCTCAGATTGATAGGCCAGAAGTTGATAATTCTGATCCATACTCACCATCTCAGATCATGCAGGATAACCAAGAGAGTGCTCACTCTCAAGGTGTATCGACTCAAACATCAGGAAACTCAGAAAATGGAAGCTTGACAGGTATATATGATCACACACCTCTGAGTTACAGATCATTACAGGACATATATGATGACACGCAAGAAATTGAAGAGGAAGCAGGATTATGTTTTCTAGCATGTGATGAGCCAACTACCTTTCATGAAGCTTCCAAAGAAAAGGAATGGATGAGGGCAATGGAAGAAGAAATTGCCTTTGTAACTAAGAATCAGACTTGGACTTTAGCAGAATTACCTAAAGGACACAAGGCAATTGGCTTGAGATGGATTTTTAAATTAAAGAAGAATCCAGAAGGGAAAATAATCAAGTATAAAGCAAGAATAGTAGCAAAAGGATATGTCCAGAAACAGGGAGTGGACTATGAAAAGGTGTTTGCTCTTGTTGCAAGACTGGAAACCATAAGATTGCTTCTAGCATATGCAGCCGCCAAGAAGTATGAAATACATCACATGGATGTCAAGACAACTTTTTTGAATGGAGAAATAAAAGAACAAGTATATGTTAGACAACCAGAAGGATTTATTAATAAGGAGCATCCACAATTGGTGTATAAACTGCACAAGGCCCTTTACGGTTTAAAACAAGCTCCAAGGGCTTGGAATTCCAGACTTGATAAGTGTTTGAGAAGCCATGGTTTTATGAGATGCAAAACTGAGCATGCTCTCTACACAAGGTTCAGGAAAGGTGAGGTGATGATCTTAGGGGTCTACGTGGACGACCTCATCATAACTGGTTCAAGCCAAGAAGCAATCAATACTTTTAAGCAAGATATGAAGAAGGTATTTGATATGAGTGAATTAGGGCATCTTAGTTACTACCTTAGTATAGAAGTAAGGCAGATTGAGACAGAAATCACTATCTGTCAAGAAGGTATGGCAAGAAAGATACTTGATAAGCTTGGGTTGAAAGACTGCAATGCAAGTCTAATCCCAATGGAGCCACATTTGAAACTTAGCAAGAAAGAAGTTGATGATGAACTTGTTGATAACTCTGTATGCAGAAGTATAATAGGGTGTTTAAGATACTTGGTGAATACTAGATCAGATTTAAGTTTCAGTGTTGGTGTGCTTTCGAGATTTATGGAGGCTCCCAGGACGTCTCATATGGATGCTTTAAAGAGGGTGCTAAGGTATGTGAAGGGTACCATCAAATATGGATGTGTTTATAAGAAGGATGCTACTTATACAGAACTTGCAGGTTTTAATGATAGTGGCTTGGCAGGTGATGTAGATGATAGGAAAAGTACAAGTGGTGTTGTGTACTTCCTTGGGAAAAATCCAATCACCTAGACTTCTAAGAAACAGAAAGTGGTAGCACTATCATCATGTGAGGCATAATATATGGCAGCAACAACTGGAACGTGCCAAGGAATTTGGCTACAGAGTATACTGGAAACTCTGGAAGGAAAGAAAGGCTTGGTCTCGACTCTGTATGTTGACAACAAATCTGCCATAGCCTTAGCCAAGAACACAGTATTTCATGATCGTAGCAAACACATTGATACCAAGTTCCATTTCATTAGAGATTGCGTGGAAAAAGGGAAAATTAAAGTGGAACATGTGCATACAGCTGATCAACTTGGAGATCTCTTCACCAAGCCTCTAGCTAAACAGAGATTCTATGATCTAAGGGCAAGAATTGGCATGAAACGCATTCACCAAGATTAAGGGAGTGAAATGTTAGGAATTAATCTTGGTTTATTAGTTAATATATATATGTCTGTCAAGTATGTAATAGTTATATGCATTTAGCGTGTAAAACATGTTGTAAACTGTCAAGTGTGACAGTTGCTTAACTGTCAAGAATGACAGTTAAGGGCACTTGTTTCCAGTTGTTGCTAGTCTCTTTAAATATGTAAGAAACGTCTACTGGTGCATTACTAATGCAAGATTGAAATAAAACACAAAAGTAATTTGTTTGTTTCAGAAAGAATATTGTGTTTTGTTTTTACAAAATGATTCTAAATAATCCCAACTTTTAACTTTTAACAAAAAATAATACGAATGTCAAATTTAAAACTTAATAAAAAACAAACAAAAAAACACACAATATCTAATAGTATCTAATAAAAATTAAAATATGAAAATGAAATCAACGAAGAATTGTGAACAATTCGTAAGAATTTGGAACAACGAAAACGTAGAACAACTCGCGAAGATGAAAATGAAGATAGCTAAGAATCAGATCTCCTTATGTCTTAAATTAGTCCCCTCTCCTAAATTCAATTGTAGCCACCCTCTTGCCTCCTCCCATGTTGGCCGATGGTGAAACACCTCCAAGATTTTGGTTTAAGATTTTTGAGATCTACCCTTGGTGTTTGACGGCTCAGTGGCGAAGAAGATCGGGCCTTTGTGTCCGACCGCCTGACTTCTCACTTCATCATTCTTCGTCTTTCGTCAAGATCTGGAATGCCCTAGTGGAGGTTAGGATTTTCTTAGTGGTCTGGTGGCGGTGCATGAGGAGGCATTAGATCTGACGGGAGGTGGAGCAAAGAGAAGAGATGGTGTGGAATTATCGGCGGTAGATGTGACTACGATAGATTTGATAGGAGGTGGGGACGAGTTTCGGCATGGACATGAAGAGGCCGACAAAACCTAGATCTAGTGACGAAATCTAGATCTAGAGGTGGAGAGTGACAAGATCCAGTGATAAAGCCCCTAGTGGCGAGACTTGGAGGCGAAGAGTAAAGGTGGCGACGACAGCATCAACGATCATCGGCAACTGGAATGTAGGATTCATATATAGATCTTCTTGTTCTTTTGAATTTTTTATTTGAGTTTAGTTTTCTTTTTTAGGTTGATTTCAATGGTTTGTTGTGAGAAGAATTTGAATTTGATTTTGATTTTAGTTTTTAAACGTTGGATTTTTTTTTTGCAATTTGTAATTACATGGCTATTATGATGACATGGCGCAAAAGAAATATAAAAAAAGTGTAAGAGGTCAATTTATCACATCGGATTTCCGGTCGCCACATCATCAATCTTACTGGAAAATTGATCTAAAAATGATTTCATATCGTTTTGGGTTAATATTGCTATAGCTTGTATAGTTGGTGGTGATTTTTAAACTTCGTATTATTTTTGGTTCAAAGTCTATAACCATTTTTCATTAAAAAAGAAAAATTAACGGTGTCAAATTATATCTAAATTTTTTTTTAAAATAAATTCAAGGGGAACCACAAATGTGCACATAATATATATTTTGCCGGTGCATAAATAATGACCTAAATGTACACATATTTTGTAATAGGTGTGGATTAGGTTTTACCTAAAACATGCAATAAATTTTTATCTACATGTATATTGACAACATCGATCGATTTTATACTAGGTATGCATGTATTTTTTTTGAACAAGAATGACTTTTGAAGTGTTTAAAAAAGGCATTCATATTAGTCTAAAAATGCATAAATTTATGTCTAAAAATGTGTATACATTGACCTATATAAATGTGCAACACTTTTTGTATTATGACGAGGTACTTTGTTTTTTTTTTTTTGAAAGAAAGGGTTTATTTTTAGTAATTAAGGCATCGCATAAAAGATACAAACAAGGACATCTAGTGTAACATCTTCGGGCATTTGGTTCGACGGTTAGGCCTTTGGGGTAGTATCTCGAGGTTACCGTTTCAAATCTTCTCAGCGGTGATTTGCCCTTTACTCTTTAAAATTGATTAATAACTAGTTCTCATCCCTAGTCGATGCTCTAGGCGAGTATGACGACTCTAATCCTTACCTTATAAAAAAAAGTACATTTAGTGCAATGATTAAAGTAATAGTTATGAGGAGAAATTGTTTAAAGTAAAAATTAAAATAACTAGAATGATAGACATATGCGAATGGAAGCGAAATTATGATTAACGTTTTTTAAACACCTAAGGTCCTCAAGTCTATGTTATGGGCAGTTATTTGGAAAAAGAAAACTCAATTTACGTACGATTTTGCAAATATGTCCTAATTTATGTGTGATTTTGTATACTTCACCCAAAATGTAAATTATTTGTTTGTGCATCACTTTAATTTTTTATTTCTCTCTCTTATATATATCTATCATTCTGTTTTCTTAGTGTGTACACACTAACAATTATTAGATTGCCTTAATTTTTTTTGATCTCTCGCTCGGTTCGATTAGTCGGGGCCAATTTACGTCCGAACCGGGTATTGCAGAGGCCCATTGCTGGGGGCGACCCTCCCAATTCAATTTTTTCCATATACGCCGCCAGAAAGATTCGAACTTCGATGAACAAATATTTAAGGAGCCTAACACCTCATCCCACTAGACCAATTGGTTATTGGTATTAGATTGCCTTAATTAAAAGATAATACAGTAGCACACATTTATAATTATTATTAGATTACCTTTCGCACAAATAATAAAATCTCATTTTCTAGTCATGAACGGAGTAAAACGCTCTCTTCTAAGAAAAGCTTTCTGTACGGTGGAAATTAATTCCAATCAAATATGTCCGATCTCCCCTTTCTGGCGGGTCTCCCGGAAAGCCAAAAAGATGTTGATGGAATGATGTTGGATAATTTGGGGAACACTCGGCCACCTAGCCATCCTCTTGATCTGAACTCGTCTTGGAAGGACGTGGTTATTGTTGGTGGAACTTTGCAACAGAATACTATTATTGATGTAAAATTCCCTGAAGGCAAAATCGGAATACAATTTCCGGAGGGAGAGGAGGGCGAACCACTGGTCTCGATCGCCGACGATGTTATGGATGCTCTCGCATCGGTATGGAAATGGTCGGTCATCATCAAGCTTCCTGGCCATCCAATCGCTTTGTCGGTTATGGAAAAAAAAATTAGGGAGATGTGGAGGTCAAATACTCGATACCAGATCTTTGATCTAACGAATGGTTGCTACTTGGTGAGGTTTTGCAAAGAACCAGAGTACTTATAGGCGCTTTTGGATGGTCTGTGGGCGATCTTCAGTAGGTGTTTATGTGTTCGTAGTTGGTCCCCAACTTTCCGGACATCGGAACCAATCAGGACAACACCCACGTGGATTCGTCTGTCAGATTTGTCGATGTCCTTATATGAAGAAAGAATTCTTATGAAAATAGCTGAGGTGATTGGTCATCCCATTAGGATTGATCTTGAGACTCACTATACTAATCGGGGAAGGTACGCCCATATTTGTGTTGAGGTCGACCTAGAAAAACCACTTAGAGGGTCGATGTGTGTGAATAATGATCGTTTTCTCATATGAAGGTCTCCCTACGATCTGCTTTGGGTGTGGACGATTTGGCCACGTGAAAACGAGTTGTCCTTTCCGACCAATAGATGATAACGTCACAAAGTCAAACAATGATAAGATTGGTCAGGGTCCTTCCACAGTGCATGGCCATGGTCCAAGCTCGCCGATTGCTAATGCTAGAATTGAAGTGACAAAGCCGGCTAACAAAACCAATGATGGGCAAAACCTCGGTGACGTTAGTTGTAAATGTTCTGGCATAAGATTTGTAAATGGTCTTATGCCAGATCATTGTTGAATATTAGTTGTTCGTTGTTGTTCATTTGTAAATGAGTAGTTGTTCAGTTGTAGATAGACGTAATTATTTGCGTAAATTATTTTTCATCGATGATATGATAATACTTGTTCATGATAAATGCATTACTTGTTCATTTACAATCTCTTAATTATTCAATATGCATTACAGGAGAGAGAAAATTTAGCATCATCGCTTATATAGACATGAGAGCAATTAGAGGAAAGATTTAGTTGTTTTTCTTTTAATTCAAAAAAATCTTATCCATTAACTTTTTTTTTAATCCAAAGGCTGAAGAGCCTCCTCACCCGATCTTGATCCTACATATACATACTATACTTGTTTAAATAATATTAGCTTTAAGATTAATTTAAAACAAAGAGATTGAGATTCTTAAGACAAAACCGAGAACCAATAATCCGAGTAAAAATATGGACCGAGAATCGTCCCAAATATTACAGACAAGATGGGACTTGCCTGGGAAGGGAACTGAAGTTGTGAAGCATGGATTGGAGCTTGGAAACCTATAGCGGTAATGTCGTCATGCACAGTTGGAATGCTATGCACTTGAAGCTGTACTACTTTTAGACATCCGTTCGAACACCAACGCATTTCCCTTTGCATTGAGCCATTATGGTATATGCTATAAGCCTATTCTTTTTGAAGGCCCGTTGTGGCAGCTATATTTTGAGTTCTAGTCAAGTGATATGTTTGGATGAATAAACGTCAGTTTGACGTACATTTGGTTTATTCATCATGAGAAGTAATTCTTCCGTGTACATTGGCTGTATTCTCAATACATATTCAATAGTTGTTTAATTTACAAAAGAAAGGCCTATACATTATACATATGTGGGTTTCCTACCAAATAATGGGGCACGCACCTTCTACAAGGGTGGCTCCGGTCACTACGGAAGAAGCTATGCTTCAATTCAGACGCATATATGTATTTCACAAACTCCCTCCTGCCGTCTACGTCGTTGATCGTGGTATCTCTTCGATCTTTTCGTTCATACAACACTTGCGATACGTATAGGGTAGACAAAAAAGGACAAGAGGGCTTGTGGAGTTTGTTTTATTGGTGGGCGTTTCCAATTAATACTTCTTTTTTTAGGTTGGTTTTTTTTTTGTTCGAAAAAATGCCGCAGCCCCAGGATTTATTAAGCAAAAAACCTCATGAAACAAGCAAGGTCCGAGACGTAGCTCGGCCCCTAGCATCGTCTAAAAGCACATTCAAAACGCTTTCAGGCGGACAAGAAACAAAATGGCAACCTAAAGGATACGAATAGGCAAGCCTAACAAGGGTGTCAACGACAAAATTAGCTTCCCTAAAGACATGACTAAGACGAACATTCTAGTCTCGTCTAATGAAGCCTTGGTATTGTAATACCAGGCTAGAAAGAGGGTGACTCCGGCTGATTCTCTTCTTCACCAAGTTGACAATAAAAGCCGAGTCAGACTCAATGTCAACGTAGCGAAATCCTTCACTCCAAGCAATCTGAAGCGCATCAACGATACCCCAAAGCTCCGCCATCGGGATCGAGCATTGTCCAATATTGTGGCCAAAACCCTTCACCCAATCACCATTATGATTCCGGAAAACTCCCGCTGCAGTAGCTCTTCCCTCCGCATCAACCGAACCATCAGTGTTGACCTTGATCCAAGGTGAGTCCGGTTTTTGCCACGCGATGAGCCTCTCCGCACGCACCAAGTTGCTACTAGATGGGTTCTTCAAGCTCCAGGCGGTATGGTACTCCATCGCACGACTTCTAACGAAGTCGGTAGGGTTGATCTCTCTTCGACTTCTTCCGAAAATTTCCTCATTCCTCCAACGCCAAATCCACCAAAGGGTAGTCGTGAATAAATCAGGCCACTGCATTCCATCCATAGTTTGGTACTTCAGCATGATATTTCCTCTCACCCATCCTGCAAAAGGTAACGAGTAAAAATCAATAAAGACAGTAGGGCTACCCAGAGCCAACCAAAAACCCACAACTCTCGGGCAATCCCGAAAGAGATGGATCAACGTCTCGGGGTTGTTTTGACAGAGCTAACAAGTGTCCGAATCAGTAAAATGGCGCCGCCTCCTCTCGCAGTTGGTGAGAATGCACCCCCGAACTGCAAGCCAGGTGATAAGCTCTAGTTTAGTATAGGTTAATTCTTGTATTTTAGGTATGATTTGAGTGTGTTTAGGTTAGTTTTGAGCATAATTGTAATATGAAGACCGAAGACACAATTTGGAGAATTGCAAGAGTTTTGAAGACAAGTGTTGAATCGGAGTTGTTGTTTCGACACCACTTTCTTGTAACGCTTATTTCGGGAGCTACAGTGATCGGATGAAGATGAATTTGGTATCATTGGAAAGATGACTCGAAGAGCTACAATTCATATTTTTACTCCGGGTCGAAATTCCCACTCTAAGGTGGTCAAAACATCTTCCGAAAACACCGCTGGAATTCTGTCACGATCAGGTCCGCGATCGCGGAGAGTGTTCACCGCGCCCGCGGAAGTCCACGTCAGCAAAAATCCGAGAGCTGACTTTCCTTTCGTTTATTCTATCTTATATCTATTATTATATCTTTTAGGTTTCGGTTGTTATTTCGATTACTTAAGCTTAGTTTTGTTTTCAGTTCCAGAGACATTCTAGCATACTTTTAGAGATTATTCCAGTTTTTAGTTTTATTATGGAGAACTAATTTCCCTTTGGAGTTTGTTTGATCAAGGAAGCCTTTTTATGTAATTCGTGAGATTCTGGTAACTTTTCTATCCCTTGGTTAACATCAAAATTCTTGTTTTTATTTATATGATTATCAATTGATTTCTCTTGGTGCGCAACTTGTTGAATTTGATTGATATTCTACTGTTTGGATTGGTTTGATTGTTGTCTGTGCAATCTTATTTATCCTTGAAACAACTCTTTTTTAGGACCGTGGACTAGAATTGAGAAGATTATTTGATTATTATTTTATGCATGAGACTCGTAGCTTGATTGCATGATTTGATATCCTTCTATCCTTAATATCTTGCATGATTTGAATTAAGCGTTCTTGTTCATATCATCCTTTCGCTTGGACCGTGGACAAGCGGAAATCTTTTATAAGGATTGGAATTAACCTGGGAATTAATAGAAAAGTGGATGAATTAATGATCGAATGATTAAAAAGGTGGAATTGATTGAATGAACTCTGCTTTTCCTTAATTGATTTATTACTTGAATTTATTTGCTTGCCTAAATCCCAAAAGCCCTGTCTTGTTAATTGCTGATTGTTCAAAATCCCGATTCTCTTGGGTTCGATCCCTTACTTGCATGCTATACTAGTTTGTAGTTTAGGGTAATTTATTTTTGATCTTGGCAACAACGACTTTAGCCGTGTCACCAGGCAAAGTAACGGATCCTCTCTTGCACTCTTAACTTCCATAAGCTGTTGAAGACAGATTGATCGACCCCCAACTCTCTACCGATCCTAGCAATCTGATAAAAGGCAAAGCAAATCGAATAGTTTCCATCTCTCGAGTCCATCCAACACAAGGAGTCGTTGCTGTCCGGCGCATCAGTAGGGCGAATAGCCGCGATTTTGAGCAATATCTCGGCAGGAAGCAGATGCGCAAACCCATCCTACTTCCAGCCAGCATCGGAGTCCCAGAAATCGCGCACCAGCAGCCCCGCGTCGTCCTCCGAGATCGGGCTAACAGCAAGCTCACGCAAGCAAACCAAGCCGACCCAAGCATCACTCCAGAACCTGATAGAACCACCATTCCCGACACACCATTTGCAACCCCTCGAAACTACATTTCAGCCCCTTGTAAATGCCTTGCCACACCGCAGACTTGGAATTAACGATAATACTCGACTCCCGAACATACTTAGCCCTCAAGACTTCACTCCAGAGCCCTTCATTGTTGTGTAAGAACCTCCAGCTCAGTTTCCCCATGATGGCAAGGTTAAGGTCATGCATAGATCTCAGACCCAGCCCACCCTCGCTTTTCGGTTTGCACAAAACATCCCAGGAAACTAAGTGAATCCTTTTGTTGTGCTCGCTATCACCCCAAATAAAGCTTTTGACAATCCTGTCAATATTATCACAAGTATCTTTAGGCAAGATAACAGTCGACATAGCATATACGGGAATAGATCACAAAATTGATTTGGCCAAGGTCACCCTACCCGCGAAACTCAAGCAACGACTCTTCCAGCTAGCAAGGCGGCCTTTGATTTTATCCAAAATAGGCTCAAAGGTATCCTTAGTGATCTTTTTATGGAGGATGGGCATCCCAAGATAGCTCCCCAAATCAGTGGTGACTTCCAAACCGCCCACATTCCTCAAATCATCCACAACATCAGGACAAACATTCTTTGAAATAAAAATCTTGGATTTCTGAGTGTTGATTTTTTGCCTAGAGGCCTTGCAGAACACGTCCAAGATATTTAGAATCAAACGAAGCTGATCAATCGAGGCTTCAGCGGCAAGGATCACATCATCCGTAAAGAAAGCGTGGGAGATATTAGGGCCCTGTCTCGTGACTCGGATCGGCTTCTAAGAACCACTTGCCACAACCCCTTGGATGAGCTGACTCAATCTGTCCATACAAAAGACAAACAAGTAGGGGGAAATAGGATCACCCTGGCGAATACCGCGAGTAGGCTTGAAGGCCTCCGTCATCTCACCATTCCAAACGATTCTCATGCTAGAGGAGCTGATGCATTCAAGAATCCACTCCAACCACTCATTCGGAAAGCCAGCAACTTTGAGGGAGTCCAAAACGAAATCCCACCGAATTCTATCATATGCCTTTTCAAGATCGATTTTGATGAGCATCCATCCTTTCCGTCCCTGTTTCTTCCGCATAGAGTGAACAATCTCCTGGACGAGAATAATGTTATCAGAGATCATTCTTCCAGGAATGAAGCTTTCCTGCATTGGCCCAATTAAATCATTAAGCAAGGGCCTTAACCGATTAACAAGGATTTTTGAGATCGCCTTGTAGACCACATTGCATAAGCTAATAGGTCTGAATTGGCAAATCTTTTCGGGCTTAGAGACCTTAGCAATCAGAGCAATCAAGGTTTCGTTCACACCTTCAACAAGTTTCCCAGTCCTAAAGAACTCCTCAATAAAAGATCAAACGGAATCGCCCACCCATTTCCTTGTACCCTCCCAGCACTTCTGAAAGAAAATCGATTGAAATCCATCAATGCCCGGAGCCTTGTACCCTCCCATTTCCTTCATAGCAGTCCAGATTTCGATCCTGGTAATCGGTCTAATCAGCTCCCGATGTTGGTCGTTCTGAATAGTCACAAGCGGAATAACCACCAGAGGAAGGCAAGTCAGCTCCTCCGTCGGGATCGTATATAGGTTCCTGAAAAATTCCAGGGCATGCAGCTCAATGGCTTTGGGATCGTCAATGCACACTCCATCATCCCCGACCAGAGAATCAATTCTATTTCTTCTCCTGCGAACAATAACAGAGACGTGGAAAAAATTAGTGTTCATGTCCCCAAAAACCAACCAATTTTCTCTAGACTTCAGAAACCACAACAACTCCTCCTCTTCAAGAACCTTGTTCAGTGCTTCTTGCAAAGCTTTCTCCTGAGCTAACAGATTCTGACAGACATTCTGGCTAAGGGAATTTTGGACACTGTTCAGGTTCTTAGAAATCAAACCCTTCCTGGTGTGAATATTCCCAAAAACATCTTTGTTCCATCTGAGTAAGGTCTCTTTCTGGGAACTTAAAGCTGTCGGCACCACATCAGTTCGGTTCCAGTTGCTATCCACAAGTTGATTGAAACTGGAATGCGTCATCCACACCGCCTCAAATCTGAAAGGCCTTCTCTTCCTATTTACAGACCTGAGAGGCTCCAAAATAAGGTTGAGAGGGGTATGATCAGAGTTGAAAGTCGGTAAGTGTTGAACTCTAGCTTCCGGCCACTTCAGACGCGCATCAGTGTTCATGAGCACACGGTCAAGACGTCGAGCTTTGAAGGTTTGCTCCGAATTACTAGAAGACCAGGTAAATTTTGGCCCCACGAAGCCCATGTCAATCAACCCTTCTTGTCCAATCCACCTTTGGAATTTGTCAGTGTCAGCAGAAAGAGGTTCAACAGTTCCCTGGCTCTCCCAGCTATTGAGCACGCATTTGAAGTCACCCCCGTAGAAGTAAGGTCCGATCGCAGCCTCGGAGCATCGCGTCAGTTCCTGCCAAAACAAAGCACGATCACGATCATTAGGGGGGGCATAAACCACAATTAAATTCAAAATATTGCCTTTAACATTAACAATCGCATGTATGAAGCGATTATAAAGTTTCACAATCGAGAGGTAGAGGCGGTCATCGTTCCACATCAACCATATGCCGCCCGCGAAACCAACAACCTCAATTCTAACTTTATTGGCAAAGTTCAAACGATCACAAACATCATCAGCCCGAGGTCCCGAAATCTTCGGTTCCAAGATAGCCAGGATATCAGTACTGTTATGTTTCACCATATAACGGATGGCTCTATGAAAACCGTCGTTGCCTGCCCCCTGCAATTCCAGATAATGCAATTCATTAGACTAAACAGAGAAAGGAAAGAGATAAGCAATTAAACAGAGGGATTAGCGATATCCAAAACATCCTCATTCATGCAATCCCTATCAACAGAGGTCTCTTCCGCCGATTTCGGTTCATCCGCGACAAGAATCTGGGCTCGAAGGTCAGCCAGGGTTCCATTGTCGGTGGAGAGGTGATGTCCGCCTTTTTAGTCGTGTTTTTAGGGTGTGTTTTTAGTGTGTTTGTGTCTTTTTCTTTAGTTTTGTGTTTTATTTTGAGTCTTTTGTGTAGGTTTTCGTATTTTCTTAAGATATGGAGTCTACATAAGCTTTGGTGGTGTTTTGTAGGTTTTTAGAAGCTATTTGGAGCATATTTGGAGGAAAGGAGCAAAGCCGGTGGAAGATAGCACTCAAGATTGAAGAGAAGACGAAGATTAAGCGCTCAAGTAAAGTCATTGAAGATCAAGTTTGAGCTTGGAAAGAGATAGAGAAATTCGTTACAAGAACATAGGAAAAAGAATCGAGTCAAACGGATTTGTAACGAATCTTCTACGCAAGTTTTACTCAAGGCTGTTCGAAGTGCTGAACAAGGTCGTTAACGAGCCTGTCAAGGTCGCTAACGAGGTACCGCGAGGAGCACTTTGTCCGAGTCGGTGCTATTAATGGGCTTTTATCCTATTTCCTTTTATGTTATTAGATAGATAGAAGAGATATATTTTATTAGAAGATATTATTTCCTTATAGTTAGATTTAAGATAGATTTATTTCCTTAAAGATAGATTTAAGATAGAATAGTTTCTCTATAAATACACTTGTCCCCTCTTTAGTTTTCGAATCATTCAAGTTAGAGGAGGAGGAGAGAAGAGAGAGGAGGCACGTTAGAGACGAGTTTTTGTGGGGAATTCGGTTGTAAGCTTTCTCTTTTAATTAATATAGTTTTGCTTTTAATTATGCTTTGTGAGTAGTCTTCCTCTCTAAGGTTGGGGTTAAACCCAACAATGGTTGTGCATGCTTGTTTATGATCATGTCTTGATTGTTTTTATTGCATGAATCTTCTCTCTTGTTCTTAATCCTTGAAACGAAAGTTGATAGGAATTTCTCATTCATAGTTAAAGCAAAAGTTGAAACCTTGAATCAGAATAGTCAATTTAGGGTTTTGAAGCGAAAGCGGATCTATCCTAATTGAAGTAGAAGAGATTAGATAGTAAGTTTATTAATTTAGCGAAAGTTGTTTGATTTACTTGCTTTGGTTGACGAAAGTTGACACCTTTATGTGATAAAAGCATGATCTATGTGTTTCATTAACGTTTGGCATGCATAATTGTTGTTGTGGGGATACCCTAAACCTTAGATTTCTCTTCCTCTTGATAAAAACCCTTGCTTTATTGATTGCTTGCGTAATAAGTTACAAAACTTGATACTGACTTTCTCCCTGCGGACGAACCTGACTCTGCTATACAACAACGGGGTCTTGATTATAAATTTATTTGTTGTCAAGAAACCCTCTCAACAAGAGCGACTTTCATCTTCGTTCATCGACTCAACCACCGGATCACCATCAGCGGGCTTGTCCGTCGGAATCACCTGAATTTGCACCACGGATTCAGTTTGCACATCACCCTTCGTAGCACTTTGGTTTTTGGGCTTCTTGTAGCTTCTGGGCCGTTTCGTGGGCCCATTTCTCAATTCAGTAGTAAAGCCCTTCTCATTAGTGTCTTGGTTATTCTTAGGTTTTCTTCGTTGAGTCTTCTTAGCTATCTTCTTTCTATCTTCTTTGCCAACTTTAAATACCTCAGAGGGGCCAGCCGCCACTTTAGAGATTGAGGAAGATCCCGAGGCCGGTTCTGCATTTTTGTTCTCGATCACCGCAGTTGAAGTGACGCCATCTTTTCCCTTTTCCACATCAACACTAACAACATTAATACTCTTATCATTACTTTCGCTATCCTTCCCAATGCTCTTATAACGGTTACTTTGCTTCTCTTGCACAGCCCCATTGGAGTTGCCCGACACAGCCGCATTCCCCATCGGCGGCTTAGCTTTAGGAGCCCTCTTCCGTCGTGGGACCTCCATCCAGGGGCCATGAACTTCTTGATCGACTGCCACCCCAGAGTCAGCCACCATCGGGGTTGTAGCAACTTGAGCATTAGTACTAGTGGTAGCCTCGGTTTCTTGATTAACAGGACTCTTTGGTTGGACCTTCGCGTTCGGGCAGTTAGGAGCTAAGTGGCCATACCACCCACACAAGAAGAAAATCGTGTGCAGACCCTCATATTCCAAGTAGAACAACTCGTCATCAATTGTAACTGCGCCCTTGAGCGGTTTCGAGAGGTCGACCTCAACACAAACCTTGGCATATCGACACCTATTAGAGAAAAGGGTCCTCGTATCCACCTTCAAGGGTTTACCGAAGCTTTCAACGATCTTCATCAGCAATTCTTCTTCATAGTAAACCATAGGGAGTTTAGCGATTCGAACCTATGCTGGAGACGTCCTAATAACATCCGTTTCAGGCCTAAAGGATGGCGTCCACGGCTTGATGTTCAGGTAGTTTCCGAAGATTGTCCAAGGACCTCCAGTGAGAGCGTTCATGTAATCAGCTTCATGATCAAATCTCGCAACATAATACCTGTTAGGGAGATCCGCCAGAACCATACTGCCATCCGGTTTCCACAAATCTCTAAGCTTTTTGTCCATAACATGGTAGGGCACAAAACTTCCCATAACCATAATGATCAATGAGGATTTCCAGACGTCATCTAGGACCCCATGAACTTCCGATGAAATCTTGATTACAGGATTACTTTGCTCTCCCCCAGGAAAGGCGATGTTCACCCTGCCATCCAGAAACTCTTTCGCGAGTCTAGGCCTCTGGAGACCCGATTCGTTAGTAATTATATCTTTCCACGTACGAGGCTGGCTAGCAGGCTGCGCACCGATATTACCTCCCAGAAGAGGCAGCACTGATGGCTGCGGTTGGCTAGCAACCACCACCATCGGAGTTATCTCCGACATGGCCAGGAACAGAAAAGAGAATAGAGAGAGAAGCTAGAGAGAAGTCAGACAAAAACCTTTTTTTAGGTTGGTTGGTGTCATGGTGTGTGCTCTTCACTTTGGATTTTTCTCTGCCTTCCTTTCTTACTCTGTCTTTTGTCCTTTGTCTTTGCACCTTTCTAAGTCAAAATAAAAACATCCACTTGAATTGTTGGAGAGAACAATGACCTTAAAATACCAAAAAATAGAAATTCTTGGTGTAATTTATAAAACGGTTTTAGGACATAGGTTAAGCATATTAATGAAGAAAACTAAAATCCTATTAGGAAATTTATGAACCCTTTTAAAAAAAATAATTAATCTAAAATAATTAAAAACTTATAACATATTGCCATTTTTAGGAGTTTATCCTATGCCCTTAAAAATCATTTATAAAATTCTAAAATGTTATCCATGAAAGGATAAGATAGTCATTACTTAGTATATGATATGTTGTATTTCATATAGCATAACTAGGACTAGATAATACATTATATATATATAGGTCTTTTTAGTGCTTGTAATGATACATGAGTAGAAGACCGAAGACTTGAAGAAATTAGAAGAATTGAGGTCGGGATTAGAGGACCGAGAAGTGAAGGCCGCGAAGTAGAGTGCCCGCGGTGGAGCCAAGATTCAGTGCCGCGATCGCGGAGGCCTAAGGCCGTGGTCGCGGGTCAGCGTTGACTCAGATGAAGAATTCCACAGTGTCGCGATCGCGGAGGTTGTTCACCGCGCCCGCGGAGGTCCACGTTAGCTAAAATCCGAGGTGGTGACTGCTCTTTCTATCTACCTATCTTTATTTATTTCCGATATTATTTTATTTCGTACGAGTTGTTCAAGACTATTTTTAGACCTAGTTTTGGAGCTTTGTTTTGTATTCTCTTAGAGACCTAGTTTCCAATTATTCCAGATTTTAGTATTTTCTCTTTTAGTTCTAAATAAACTCCCTAAATCTTATTCAAGTTGAAGCTTTTCAGACTCAAGTTGTTGTGAGATTCTACTTTACAGGTTTATTTCTACAGGTTATTTCAATTCTCTTGTGCGTAATTATTATTGATTGTGTTGATTTCTGCTTGTCTGGCCAACTTGTTGGAATTTAATACTTTCTATTGCTAGATCTAGGTTTTCTCGTAGCAAAGCCTAATCTTTGTAGCAACTCAATTGATTTAGGACTCGTTGGAATAAAACAATTGAGAAAGAGATTTGAATGCATGTTAATTGTTTGACTCGTTGGAATTCAATTGCATGTATGTATCCTGTTTATCCTTGTTCTCATTGCTAATATCCCTATTATTTATGATCGTTTCATGAGTTGTTTGGATATTAAGTTTGCATGTCTCGTTGCCATGTTATATTTCTGATCAGGATAGGAATAACCAAAGGGAATAACTTGTTGAATCTATGATCAATAACTTGATGAAGAAAGTGGATACTTGAATAGGATTGTTTCCCTAAACTGATAAAAACTCAACCTTTACTTTGTTTTATTGCTTGTCTTGTTTATTTGAATTTCCTAGTTTTAGAATATTAATCAAAATCCCCCCTTTTAATACCAATAAGTTGATAACAATATTACTCTGAATTACAAGTTTCTCTTGGGTACGACCCCGACTTACCAGCTATACTAGTTGTGTAATTAGGGATTATTTTTGATTTGGCACGACGACTTTCAGCCAGTCAAATTTTGGCGCCGTTGCCGGGGACACTTTTGTTTAATTCTAAGTTTTTATTGTTACCAACTCTAGTGTGGACCCTAGTTTATGGTCCACACCCGTGCTACTGATTCTTCTATTTTGCCTTTTGATTCAGAGATTGAAAGGACCCTTTCCAGGTTGAGACGTGAAGCTCGGGAACTACTCCGTGAATTACCTTTCAACTTGAATTCTGCTGAAACTGAGACAATGGGAGATCGGACTTTGAAGCAACTAACTGCTCCAAACTTTCAACAACATCCCCTTGTTGTTCAGTTCCCTGCGCTGAATGAAGGTGTCAAGTTTGAGTTGAAATCAGGATTGGTCCACCTTTTGCCCCAATTCCATGGGCATGGTGGAGAAGACCCAAACAAGCATCTCGCTGAATTTGATCAGGTCTGCTCAAGTATGAAGCCTGCTGATGTAACTGAAGACCAAATCAAGCTGAGGGCGTTGTTTCCTTTCTCTCTGAAGGATTCAGCCAATCAGTGGCTCTACTATCTTTCTCCAGGCTCCATAGATACCTGGACTAAGATGAAAGCGGAATTCTTGGAGAAATATTTTCCTGCCACCAAACAAAACAATGTGAAGAAGAGCCTGAGCAATATTGAACAACAGGCTGGAGAGAGTCTGTATGATTATCATGAGCAATTCAAGAGACTGTGTGCTAGTTGTCTATATCATGGGTATTCTGATCAAGACCTGATATTTTATTTCTTTGGTGGATTATTGGACGAAGAGCGTAGAATGGTGAATGCAGCTTGTGGTGGAAGCCTGATGAACAAGACACCAACAGATGCACTTGAGCTCTTTTCTGAGCTATATGAGAACTCAAGGCAATTCAACAAAAGAACTGGCGCTAAAGAAGTCAATGCTATGGACTCCTCTTCTGTTATAAGATCTGAGATGGCGGAGTTGAAGGATATGATGAAGAGGTTCATGATGCAAGGAACCCCTCAACAACTGAAGGCATGTGAAATCTGTGCTGATACACTTCACCCTACTGATGCCTGCCCACAACTCCAAGAACCTCAGGATGAGTTTAATGTTGTAGGAGGCTATGGACCTCCTAGACCTCGTTTTGATCCCTATTCTAATACATACAACCCAGGTTGGGCACATCATCCAAATCTGAGATATGGGAATCAATATCAACCTCAATATAATAAGCAAGGAGGAAATCAGCAACCTAGGCAACCTTATGCTCCTAGACCTCCTGTTCAGAGCCAAAATACTTCATCCAACGCTGAGGAGTTGATTGCAAGGCTAGCTATAACAGTAGACCGGATGGGACAGACCACTCAAGCTAGTATCAAGAATATAGAGAATCAGATCAATCAACTGGCTACTATAGTAAGCAAACTAGAGGCCCGAGATTTTGGAAAATTGCCTGCACAACCTATCAATCCAAGGGAGAATGTGAGTGCTATCACATTAAGAAGTGGAAGAGAGCTGAACATAGACGTGGGGGTGAATGAAGATCCACAAACTGAGAATTTCGATTTTTTGGAGAACGATTCCGCACCCGCGGTGAACAATGGCCGCGACCGCGGAACCTCAACTGAGAGCTTGGGAATTCTGATCGAAGA
The DNA here is from genome assembly GCA_964016875.1 of Fallopia convolvulus. NCBI lineage: Eukaryota > Viridiplantae > Streptophyta > Magnoliopsida > Caryophyllales > Polygonaceae > Fallopia > Fallopia convolvulus. The sequence goes on from OZ024718.1 coordinate 25,558,689, forward strand.
CACCGCGATCGCGATGAAAAATGGCGCGACCGCGAAGGCGAGGACAATTCGGATACTGAAAAACCCGAAAATCCGCGACCGCGGGACCCACTCCGTTCCCACGGTACTGAAGCTGAGCCCGAGGATTCCTACGTTCGACCTCAGTTTCCTCCCATAAATTCACAGAAGCCGATTCCACCATTCCCTGAGGCACTCAAGGATACGAAGAAGCCATAACAAGATAAAGATATCTTTGAGACATTCTCCAAGTGTGAGGTAAACATCCCTTTGCTTAATCTGATTAAAAGTGTTCCTAGATTTGCTAAATTTCTAAAAGAGTTGTGCGCCATAAAAAGGAACCAAAAATTGAAAGGTAAACAGAAAGTTAAGGTTAGTGAACATGTCTCAGTTGTATTTCAAAGGGGTATGCCTAAAAAGTGTAGTGATCCAGGCATGTTCAGCATTCCATGTATAATAGGAGACACTAAGATAGATAAAGCCATGCTTGATTTAGGTGCTTCTATTAATGTCATGCCTTATTCTGTTTATACTTCACTAGGCTTAGGACCTTTGCATGAAACTGGTGTTATTGTTCAATTAGCTGATAGGTCCACAGTCTACCCGAAAGGGATTGTTGAGGATGTTCTGGTTATGGTGGATAAATTGATATTCCCTGCTGATTTCTATGTGCTTGATATGGATCATGATGTGCAAGCTGCTCCAATTCTGTTAGGTCTCTCTTTCATGAAAACTGCTAGAACAAAAATTGATATGTGTAAAGGTGTCCTAACCATGGAATTTGATGGGGAAATATTTGAATATAGCATGGATAATGCTATGAAATACCCCCACGATGATCACTCTCTATTCTCAATTGATGTAATTGATTCCATTGTGCAAGATGTTTTTGATATTACTTATGGTGATGAGTTACAATCTGTTTTAGAGAATGACAATTAAAGTTCATGCATTGATTATAATTTGCCTAATCGACATCATGAGATCCTTGCTGATTTAAGTGCTTGTTCTGAATCTCCTGCTGATGCTTTGGCCATTGGGCCCATACCATTAACTCTCCCTACCGAGAAATTGCTTCCTTCTGTAGTACAGGCACCTGAAGTTGAGCTTAAGCAGCTTCCTGAGCATTTAAAATATGCCTTCCTTGGAGATGGTGATACTTTGCCTGTCATTATTTCTAACAAACTCTCCAAGGAGCAAGAAGATAAATTGGTGCAGGTACTTAAAGAGCACAAGACAACACTAGGTTGGACCATTGCTGACATTAAAGGGATTAGTCCCTCTACATGTATGCATAGGATCCTCCTAGAGGATGGTGCCAAGTCATCCAGACAGCCACAGAGAAGACTTAACCAACCTATGATGGAGGTAGTCAAGAAGGAGGTGTTGAAGCTCCTACAAGCATGTATGATCTATCCCATCTCTGATAGTCAGTGGGTTAGTCCGACCCAAGTTGTCCCCAAGAAGGGTGGTATTACAGTAGTTGAGAATGTGCATGGGGAATTAGTCCCCACACGAGTCCAGACTGGTTGGAGAGTCTGTATTGATTACCGTAAGCTGAACACGGTGACCAGAAAAGATCACTTTCCCTTGCCATTCATTGATCAAATGCTTGAGCGACTTGCCGGTCGTTCCTATTATTGCTTTTTAGATGGCTATCCAGGGTATTTTCAGATTGTTATTGCACCAGAGGACCAAGAGAAAATGACATTTACATGTCCTTTTGGCACTTTTGCATACCGCAGAATGCCATTTGGATTGTGTAACACACCCGATACGTTCCAACGGTGTATGGTAAGCATCTTTTCTGAGTATATTGAAAATTTTATAGAGGTTTTTATGGATGACTTTACAGTACATGGAGACGACTTTGATGCCTACTTAAACCATCTCTCCTTAGTCCTTCAAAGATGTGTAGAAACCAATTTGGTTCTAAACTCTGAGAAGTGTCACTTTATGGTTGAGCAAGGCATTGTTTTAGGTCACATAGTGTCATCTAGGGGTATTGAGGTCAATAAGGCAAAGATTGATATCATTCAATCCTTGCCTTATCCTACTAATGTGCGTGAAGTACGTTCTTTTCTAGGCTATGCAGGTTTCTATCGCAGGTTTATTAAAGACTTTTCCAACATCTCCGCCCCGCTGTGTGAATTGTTGAAGAAAGATGTGCCTTATGAGTTCAATGAGGCATGCAAAAAGGCGTTTGATGAGCTGAAAATTCGCCTTACAAGTGCCCCAATCATTCAAGCCCCGGATTGGTCTCGACCTTTTGAGATCATGTGTGATGCAAGTGACTACGCTGTTGGGGCTGTTTTGGGTCAAAAGGAAGGTAGAGCATCCCATGTTATAAATTATGCTTCCATGACCTTGAATGATGCCCAAAGGAACTACTCCACCACAGAGAAGGAAATGCTTGCAGTAGTGTTTGCTTTGGAGAAGTTCAGACAGTATCTGCTGGGGGCAAATGTGATAGTATACTCATACCATGCAACACTTCGTTATTTAATGACGAAAAAAAAGGCTAAGCCAAGACTGATCAGATGGATTCTCCTACTGAGTGAGTTTGATATAGAGATCAGAGACAAAAAGGGAGCTGAGAATCTGGTGGCTGATCATCTAAGTAGGCTTGTGCATGAAGAAAATACACTAGGAAGCCTAGATCAGATTCAAGGACGTTTTCCCGACGAAACATTGTTCGAAGTTCGAGATAGCGATCTCGCGATCGCGGTGAAGGAAGTCCGCGCCCGCGGTACTAACTGAGACGGGTGAAATTGCTGAGAATGGTCCGCGATCGCGGGAACCCGACCGCGCCCGCGGCTACAGTGACATCGATCCTTGGTTTGAAGAATTTATTTTTGGGATCCATTCATTCCGGCCATGGTATGCAAATATTGTTAACTACCTCGTCTCGGGGGAGTTTCCACCTAATTTTACCAAGGCCCAGAAGGACAAGGTTTGTCATGAATCCCGATTCTATGTTTGGGATGATCCGTATTTATGGAAGCATTGCACAGATCAGGAATCCGACGTTGTGTCCCAGATTCTGAGGTACAATCTATCCTTTCTTTTTGTCATTCCTATGCATGTGGGGGTCATTTTGGGACTAACAAAACTTCTAGGAAAATTTTAGAAGCGGGTTTTTATTGGCCTCATATTTTTAGGGATCTTATGCTTTCTGTAAATCATGTGAGCGTTGTCAGAGGGTGGGTAATATTTCTAAGAGACATGAGATGCCTCAATCACGTATGATATTCTGTGAAATTTTTGATGTTTTGGGCATTGATTTTATGGGACCTTTCCCCTCTTCTTATGGGAATCTGTATATTTTACTTGCGGTGGACTATGTTTCCAAGTGGGTGGAAGCAAAGGCCACTAGAACTGATGATTCAAAAGAAGTTGCAGGTTTTCTTAAGGACAACATTTTCTCAAGATTTGGGATTCCAAAAGCGTTGATAAGTGATAGGGGTACTCATTTTTGCAACAAAATTGTTAATAATTTATTGAAAAAGTACCATGTCACTCAGAAGATCTCTACAGCTTATCATCCCCAGACCAATGGACAAGCTGAAGTGTCCAACGGGGAGATAAAAACAATCTTGGAGAAGACGGTGGCACCCAACAGAAAATATTGGAGTTTGAGACTCAATGATGCTTTATGGGCCTACCGTACTGCTTATAAGACGCCCATCGGGATGCCTCCCTTCAGATTGGTCTATGGAAAAGGCTGTCACTTGCCAGTTAAACTTGAGCACAAAGCATATTGGGCGGTCCAGAAATGCAACTTCAATATCAAGGAGAATGGAGAGTTTAGATAATTACAATTGCAAGAGTTGGAAGAGTTGAGATTGGATGCGTATAACAATGCTGTGAATTACAAGAACAAAACAAAAACATGGCATGACAAGAACATCCTAAGGAAGGAATTCAAAGCTGGAGACAAGGTCCTTCTTTTTCAGTCTCGTCTCACACTCTTCCCAGGAAAACTCCGTTCTAGATGGGCTGGACCATATACTGTTGCTCGAGTTTTTCCACATGGGGTTGTGGAATTATATGATGGGGACACCCAAAAGGTATTTAAGGTTAATGGTCAAAGATTAAAAAACTACCATGAGGGGGTCAACCAAGAAGTATTAGAGGAGGTGGATCTTTCTGATCCAAACCCCGGTGCTGAATAAAAAGGGCTAAAATCTCGGGCCAATGACATTAAACAGAGGCGTTGCTCGGGAGGCAACCCGAGGTAAGTTTTCTTTTTCTTTATTTTCTTTAGTTTTTAGTTCTAGTTTTCCCTTTCAATCTTGTCGGACTAACATGGAGGTACTAGGTTCGAAAGAACAAAAATATTTTGGGAAATTTTATTTCTCGAAATACACAAAAAAAAGGCGAACTGATACCCAGTAAACAGCTCCGCGATCGCGGAGGTTACCCACCGCGATCGCGGTACTGTGCATCCGCGAGATATAAATAAAAAAAGAAAAAAAAAGAAAAAGGACTTGACAGATTTTTCCCACTTTGCCCTTACCCCGAAACGTCGGCCCTACCTTTCTTCTCTACCTCTACTTCATCTTCTACCTCCACTCATCCTTCTTCCACCATTATCAAACTTCAAGCTCCATAACCTCTCAAGCCTAAAATTCCCAAACTCCACAAAAATTCAATCCAAACCCGCTTTTCCCATCCTTTTGCCGTTCTAAACACGAATCCATCATCCAAATCTCCAAATTTCTACCCAAAAATCCACAAATTCAAATCTAAAATCCAAACAATTTTTTTCTAAATCTCCCTCAAAACCTCCCTAAATCCATTCTTTCCTCTCGGATTTTCCATTAGCAAGACGCAGCGAAGTCCCGCGAGCCACCGCGAACAAGGTTGGAGCCACCGCGAGCGAAAAGCCAGATTCGCGGAGCACTGTTCTTCCGCGATCGCGGCGACCCACCTCCGCGCCCGCGGAATTGCTGCAGAAGCCGATAAATACCACTTTGTGAGTCTGATTTCGCCCTTTCTTCGGTTTATTCATTACTAGCGCGTATCCAGTTAGGCCGAGTAGGACTGAGAAGGGATTGTGGAATGAGATTGATAGGAAAATCATGCTGTCTACTAAATTTTTCCATGCACCGACATTATATTCGTTGGGTTTATATCAGTCGGTTCATCAGTTATTACAGCAGGGTGGTTTAGGTGGTTTGATTCCTTTGCATGCTTATACATACAAGCCTCTAGTATTGGAGTTTCTGGTTACTTACAGAGAGCTTGATGATGGGAGGATTGGCTTTAGATTGTTTGGGGGAGATTACTCACTAACTAGGAATCAGTTAGCTGAGTGTTTTGGTGTGACCGGTCAACCTACAACTGGTTGGGCTGATATTGATGATAACCCGGGGGCGATGCATTTTTGGACTGAGGTGACTCACACTCAGTATATTCTTGGACCTGGGTTACAGAATTATAGTATTGTTCACCCGGGATTGAGGCTTTGTCATAAGGTGATTTCCAACACTTTTCTGGGTAATGGGGAGGTTAACAAGATGGCAGCTAGGGATGTCTCTATGATGTGGTGTTTGATGAGGGACCAACCTGTGGTCCCTGATTGGGTAGAGTTGTTCCTAGGTGCTGTAAGGAAGGCTCGGTCTCAGCCCGGGAAGATTGCTTTTGGGGGCTTGGTTACTTTGATAGCCTTACGTTTTGTGAGCTTAGATGCTATACAGGGCAGATACAGAGTGGTAGTAGGTGGTGGGATTTGCTTTGATCTGTCACAACTGAGGAAGGCTAAGCTGTTATCTGATGCTGAGAATGGAGGTTGGATCTGGCACTGTGGTAGGCAGCATGATGCATATTTACGTTTGCCTAGGGAGTTTGGAGCTGAGGAGACAGCTCATCATTTTTATTTGGAGTTTGATGTGATGGTAGTAGAGGATGTAGAGGAGGAGGAGGAGGCAGAGTATGAGCATCACGCTGAGCAGCACGATGAGCATCCTCAGAGGCATCATGAGGCTAGTCCTTCTGGTGATGGAGGAGCTCCAGAGTGGTATGATGAGATGCACGCTGCCATGGAGAACCTGAGTCTGAGAGTTGATTTTATGGCTGATCAGCAGAGCTACTTTATCAGACAACAGGCTGACATGAGGAGTACCTTAGAGGATGTGGGGAGGAGTGTTAGGGACATGTCCTTGACCATGGATCAGATGAAGGAGCGACATGAGGCATTTTACCAGCATTATTGGCCTGAGTACCCTCAGTATTTTCCACCACCAGGTCCACCGCAGTGAGTCTTCTGTTTCCCTTCCTTTATTTTTATTTGATTTTTCTTTTATTTCATTGAGCGCAATGAAGGTTTAAGTATGGGGGATGGAGTACTCACTGTGGTATATATGTACAGTTGCATTTCAGTTTTTGCATTTTTCAGACTCTAAAAAAACATTAAATCCTGTGCTGAGTTGAAAACCCGAAAGGGCGGCTTAGGCAAAATTGCAGGGGCCCGGACCGGCATTAGGCTGGGGTAATAAGAGGTTAAAAAGAATGAAAGTGAGTTGGTGAGCACATCTATGGAAAAATGAAATGAGCGGTTAGGTAAAAACCCGAAAGGGCGCCTAAGCAGGATGAGTGAAAAAAAAGGAGAGTGCTTAGGATCATTCTTGATGGGGCTTGGGGTTCATTGTTTAGGGGTTTTTACTTTGATCTTTGATGTATTATTGTTCTGAGTGATAGATTGTGCTAGGACGTCATTGTATGCACTTTCATTCGTTTACATGGGTTCGGGTTGTGAGCTTAATTTCTGAGTGTTGTTTAGTTTTAGGTTATTTTCTCCCAATACTTCCTATAGACCTTTGTTGCATTGTCATTCTAGATTTTATTTTGAGCTTACTCGAGGACGAGCAAGGTCTAAGTATGGGGGAATTTGATATGCTGCATTTCATATAGCATAACTAGGACTAGATAATACATTTTATATATAGATTTAGGTCTTTTTAGTGCTTGTGATGATACATGAGTAGAAGACCGAAGACTTGAAGAAATTGGAAGAATTGAGGCCGGGGTTAGAGGACCGAGAAGTGAAGGCCGCGGAGTAGAGTGCCCGCGGTGGAGCCAAGATTCAGTGCCGCGATCGCGGAGGCCTAAGGCTGCGGTCACGGGTCAGCGTTGACTCGGATGAAGAATTCCACAGTGCCGCGATCGCGGAGGTTGTTCACCGCGCCCACGGAGGTCCACGTCAGCTAAAATCCGATGCTGCGACTGCTCTTTCTATCTATCTATCTTTATTTATTTCCGATATTATTTTATTTCGTACGAGTTGTTCGAGACTATTTTTAGACCTAGTTTTGGAGCTCTGTTTTGTATTCTCTTAGAGACCTAGTTTCCAATTATTCCAGATTTTAGTATTTTCTCTCTTATGGAGAACTAAACTCCCTAAATCTTATTCAAGTTGAAGCTTTTCAGACTCAAGTTGTTGTGAGATTCTACTTTACAGGTTTATTTCTACAGGTTATTTCAATTCTCTTGTGCGTAATTATTGATTGTGTTGATTTCTGCTTGTCTGGCCAACGAGTTGGAATTTAATACTTTCTATTGCTAGATCTAAGTTTTCTCGTAGCAAAGCCTAATCTTTGTAGCAACTCAATTGATTTAGGACTCGTTGGACTAAAACAATTGAGAAAGAGATTTGAATGCATGTTAATTGTTTGACTCGTTGGAATTCAATTGCATGTATCGTGTTTATTCTTGTTCTCATTGCTAATATCCCTATTATTTATGATCGTTTCATGAGTTGTTTGGATATTAAGTTTGCATGTCTCGTTGCCATGTTATATTTCTGATTAGGATAGGAATAACCAAAGGGAATAACTTGTTGAATCTATGATCAATAACTTGATGAAGAAAGTAGATACTTGAATAGGATTGTTTCCCTAAACTGATAAAAACTCAACCTTTACATTGTTTTATTACTTGCCTTGTTTATTTGAATTTCCTAGTTTTAGAATATTAATCAAAATCCCCCCTTTATTACCATTAAGTTGATAACAATATTACTCTGAATTACAAGTGTCTTTTGGGTACGACCCCGACTTACCAGCTATACTAGTTGTGTAATTAGGGATTTATTTTTGGTTTGGCACGATGACTTTCAGCCAGTCAGTATACATTCTAAAATTTTGGCATAACCTCTCCTCAACATAAGATGATGACATTTTATTTACACTATACTAGAAATCAATAAGAAATGTGACCATAGTATCATTAAATCTATCCTAATACAATATAAAAAAGAAATCATCTTTATTGAAAAATTGTGTAACACTACATAATCTTAATAAATTTAAAAAAAAATTAATAAATTATATATATTATACTTGCTAGACACCGTAACTCACTTATATTTAATTTATATAGCCATATTGATTCTTGTTACACCCCATATTTAAAATAATATATATTCATATTATTTCAGTTTTTCTATTAAAGTAATTTTTATTTATTAAATTTTTTTATAAAATTATATTTATTATTAAATATTTTTATCTAAAAATAAAGGTTTGTCAAATTAAAAATATTTTTATAATTTAAATATTTATTCATATTATTTATTTTTTTCTATTATATTATCCATTATATATTGATTTATACTTTTTTTAAAATCTATTTTTTTCCAAATATTCATAGTTAAAGATCAATTATATATGTTGTAATCAACTAATTTTTAAATACCATTTTTTAATCTATAATTATCTTCTTACTGTATATTTTTTGTAATCATCTATTTTTTCACCACGTATTTCTTGGTAATGATTTTTTTTGTATTCATCCTTTAATATTATTCCTCACTAGTTTTACCCGTCGTACCATGTACGACTACGATTCGATATTTTATAGACATTACAAATAAAATATTATTAAATAAACAAAAATACAATATAAACTTTAATATAACTAATTTATTGTTCGTAAAATGTATATAATTTTTTAATCAAATATTATATCCATCATATTTTATTATTTTTCATGTAGGTAAATTTAGAGTTTATCAAATATTTCAATATATCTGCTAATATTTTATTATCTATTTTTATTAATTTAAAAATTATAAATATTTATCATTAAATTTTTTATAAAATAAAGTCACTATATATCTATAAATAAATTCATCAAAAGATATGTGCTAAAAGATTTATATTTCTTTTAAAATATTTTATCTTTAATTTTAAATACTTGTATTAGGAAGCTTTCAAAAGATATTTTTATACTAAATAGATATTTTTTGATGTTAGAGATAAATTTAAATAGTTAAAAAAAATTAATAGAAAGAAGTTATAATAATAGAAATAAAAATTAATTTTTAAAATATGAGGTGGGCCAGAATCGTTCTGGTGGCTCGAAAATGTAAAGCTTTAATATATAGTTATAGACTTTCTATTTTATATTAATTTTCTACATTATAAATATTTATCATTAATTTTTTATAAAAATAAAATCAATATATATCTGTAAATAAATTCGTCAAAAGATATATGCAAAGGATTTACATTTATTTTAAAATATTTTTTCTTTAATTTTAAATACTTGTATAAGGAAGCTTTCAAAAGATATTATTATACCAAATAGATATTTGTTTGATGTTAGAGATAAATTTAAATAGTTAAAAAAGAATTTAATAAAAAGAAGTTATAACAATAGAAATATTTTTTTAAATATAAGTGGGGCCAGAATCATTCTGGTGGCTCGAAAAGGGACAACTTTAATATATAGTTATAGATATAAGCAATCCATTTAAAAAAATATATTTATAAATTATTTTTTCACTTTAGATATAACTTCTTTATTTTTTGCCAATTCATATATTCATTATTGTATTTCTAAACTCTTATTGAATAAAGTATCATTATGTTGAACTAAATATTTAATATCGTTGAACAATATATATAGACCTAGTTCATATATTAAACTATTAGGTCCTTTATAAAACAAAAAATTAAAATTTATTGTAGCTTATATTTATAAAATATATCTGTAAATTATATAAATAGCATAAATTTTTGAGTTCGGATATTTGTATTTGTAAGTACATAAAAATAATATTATCTTGATACTATGTTTTTTGTCTTTCTAATATTATTAAATAAAAAGGTTAGGCGTAAGTTGAATTATTATAATATCTAAAATTCATTGATTTGTAAAATGGTTTCAATTTAGATAAGATTATTTAATTGTTATTATCCTTGTTATCGATACCTTTTACTTCTAGAACTAGTTGAAGTCCCGGGATATTCACGGGATAATTTTACTAAAAAACTATATAACTCTACGATATTAATTTAAAATACTAAATATATTTATATAATATCATAATAAATTATGCAATAAACAAATTATTTTTTTAGATTGTACTCCATATTTTAATTGAATATATTTTTTCATTATTTGTGGAGATCTTGTCCAAATTTAGATTGAAATTATCAAAATATTGATTTTATTTTTTATTGAATATTTTTTAATAATATTTTATTATTTTTTAGACACTAATATGTATAAAATACTTGGTTTTTTTTATAAAGATAACAATAATTAGGATAGGTTATCTACAAAGAATAATATAATTTATTAAAATATTTTTTAAAGTTAATTTATTAAAATTATATATTAGGGTTTGTATCTTTTACTCTATAATAATAAGAATGTTTGTAAATATGAAAAATACAATATAAAGATTAGTATAGAAGAGAACATTGTCCTTGATTTAAGAGATAAAATATAGAGAAAATTATCTATGTATTATTTTGCAAAATTCAATCCATGTATAAAGTTTTTTTCTGTACTAAATTTACATAACGAAGAAATAAAATATAAAGGAAATTAATGCATATGAAAATTTACAAAATTCAATGTATTAATTAACCTATCATCCATATTGAATTACAAAAAAAACATAGAGATAAAAAAACTTAAATGTAAGGTGGGTCTAGATAAAAAAAATTCTATATTTACATAAATAAAATAAAAAGGAAATTAAGAAAAATGTAATGTAAATTTTTATCAAAATTCAATTTACGCAAGTATTCATCAAGATTTGTAAATTTTTCTATTTTTTTTATCAAACTTTGATTTAAGAAAAAAATATTTAATATAAATGCATAAAAAGATAAACAAAATCTAATTTTATTAATTTAAATTTAAATTAGAATTTTTATTTTTTTGACATTTACATATAATCTTAGTCATCAACATAAAGTTATATCTTTTTCTCAAAATAAAAATATATCAACATAAAAAAATTTATTATTTAAAATTATATCATTATATAGATATAAATTTTATACTTGGAGCTGAAGTCTTGTTAAAAGATAGAAAAAATATATATTAAGGAGTTTGGTTCAAGTAAAACCAACCCTTAACATGAAACGGAAGGAGAATTTTGGGCCGTCGGATCACATGATCCAAGGGCTGAGATTACTTCTGTAATTTTGGAAAAAAAATAAAACAAATCAGGAAGGTGGCAATTTTGTAAATACACCCAATTTCTATACCCTTAACCTAAAATATCAACTCTCACGACTCGACTCCAAACGCTCAAACGATCGAACTCTCTCGACTCGCCCAAATCGATCGAACTCTCCAAAGCAAACGAAGGACGACACTCGACTCGCCCAAATCGAAGTCTCCAATCGATCGAAGTCTCCAAAGCAAACGAAGGACGACGGACGATCTCACCTTTGCCTTCAATCTCTCCCACGAATCACGATGCCTCCAAAAACAAATTGAAAAGGTATAAGCCCTAATTTTCTTCACCTTATGACGAGCTTAGGAATTTGTCGATGAATTTTGTATGTTAATCGATGTGTTCTGTTTTGATTTATGATGAGCTTAGGAATTTGTTGTGAAATCAGTGGTTTGCCGTTGATGACTGATGTGTCTCTGTTGTTACATTCAATTGCTTGACTGATGTGAAATCAGTGGTTTGCTTGATGGCTATATATATTAAGAGGATGGGATTTGGTTTTGATTTATCTGAACTATTAGTTTCACCGTGGCATATTGAAATCTATTCAACATAGTGCATGTAGGAATTGCAACTAGGTTTGAGTGAATTAGGGAAATCATTTAACTGTTGTCAGTTTATCCAGATCCTTACCTTTATCTGTTGTAATATGTCATCTTCCCTTGTTCTTTTCTTTGTTTTTTCCTTCCTTTTCGTTTTTTTCCTTCTGTAGCTAATTGAAGGGTTTGTATAACTATTAATGGCCTTTCTATATCGCTGTAAATTGTGAACCCAATCCATCCAGACATTATTCCACATATGTGATACCCATTTGGGTCATCTATCTCAATCAGATTCTTGCTCTGTTCAGATGAACACTGCAAAATCCATGGCATGCTCATTCCAAATGTGGCATTTGTGCACCTTGATGAATCTGACTACAAGGCCCACGATCATGAGCCGTTAATCCCATCGATTATGCTATGAAACTTGATCCGGATGACAAGAAAGTGTAATAGCTCAGAAATATCAACAAGGAAGAACATTAAAACTGGTTTACTAAACCACAACTGCTCTTATATATCAGACTCGAAAAAAAAAACCCATATGGCTACCCTCTTTGAAAATCATGCCACTCTTCTAAACACATTCTTTGCACTAAACTCCTATTTTTACATCTCTAATACGACGACATTTTCTCGTAGTTCTTCCTCCTCTTTCTGCCATCAAACCCCATTTTAACAAAAAGGCTATGCAAAACCTGTTTGTTTCTACTCAAAACCTCCAGTCTTGAGGAAGATACTTTGTATGTGATACTTTGAGGAAAATTTTCTCTTTTATTTTTTGTTACATGTCTTTGCAAGAGTAAATTTTTTCTAACATATTGCTGAAATGGTTGTTTAGTTTGTCCAAAAGGGTGTATATACATTGCTTTCTCCTTAAGCTAGGCGTTTAGTTGTGGCTTTTGGTATGAGGTTGTTTTCAATCTGGTTAGGATAGACACTAGAGAGACACTATTTTACAAACTTGCAGAGATCTTGCCTGTAGCTTTATGAGTTAAGTTTATGCTACTTTTTTCTTGAATACTTGGTCATTATTCTGATTTGTTCTATTTCCTATGTAAAGTTACCAAGGAAATACGTCTACCTGAAGGGGCAATGAGGATCTTGGGTGATGATAATACCCAAGAAATGAGAGGTAACTCAAAATGCTCCAATTTTTTTTTAAATAAAGTAAGTAATTTTGTATTTTTATGTTCAATTATAATATTGACATGAACAAAATATCCAAAACAGAGAGGAGGAGCAAAAAAAAACATGACCCCGGAAATAGAATGGAAGGTGGCACCTCCTCTAACCAAGGTATGTAGAATCATAGAATTCAAGAGTTTTTATAAGTTTCAAAAGTGCGTTAAAAAGTTTGAAAAGTGCATTGTGACATAGGAAAAGTTCATTGATAAATGTCATTAGAAAAGTGCATCATCTGATTGAAAAAGTGCATTGAAAAGTTTGAAAAGTGCATCATCTGATTGAAAAAGTGCATTGAAAAGTTTGAAAAGTGCATTGTGACATAGTAAAAGAGCATTGATAAATGGCATTAGAAAAGTGCATCATTTGATTGAAAAAGTGCATTGAAAATTATTGAAAAGTTTCAAAAGTGCATTGAAAAGTTTTAAAAGTGCATTGATACATAAGAAAAGTGCATTGATAAATGGCATTAGGAATGTTGTGGAGGATGGATTTTTCTTATCTGATTTTTATTTGCAATATGATCACACTGTTATAACTACCTTCCAGATGTTTAGCTGTTTATTCTCACATCCTCGTTCATTTAGAAATTAAATGAAGCAAATCAGTGCAACATTTTCCTTTTAATATCTTGTACTTTACTTGTAATGAGAACCTATGAAAAGTGCATCATAAGATTTAAAAAGTGCATTAAAAACTTTCAAGAGTGCCTAAGAAAAGTTCATTGATAATTGGCATAAGAAGACATTCTTTTACTAGTACATCCAAATTCATTTTTGATTTTTTATATGTCTTTTCTATGTCTTTTCAACATTTTTGATGTTTAGCTGTTTGCCTATTTTTTATGTCTTTTCAAATAGGTGAACAAAGGAAGAGGTGTACAATCACAAGTAAGTTTCCTAGTTTGGGAACTAGGACAGTGCCAAATATTTTTGCAGAGTACTTAAAGCTACTAAATCCTGCACAAAAGGAGAGCATCAGAAGCATTGGATTTGGTCATTTATTGAGCTTTGAAGTATCTGATCTGCCGTGTAGTCTTGCGTTGTGGCTATTAGATCGCTTTGACGCTACTAGGTGTGAGCTTAAAATAGATGAACAAAGGATCATCCACATCAATGATGAAGTTGTTCATGATATCTTTGGAATACCCCTTGGTGGGACGGAGATAAAGAAGAGAAAAAAGAACGACCCAGCCGCACTTCTTGTAGAATGGAAGATGCAGTTTATAGGTTCTGTTTTTGAAAGTGAAGAGGGTATAAAAGTTTCCACCAAAAAAATTACAACTAACGATGTTGCAATAAAGATGAAAGCATGTGAAGATGGAGGTGTTTGGTTCAAAAGACACTTTATTGTCTTGTTCATCTGCTCCCTTGTTGAAAGTACGGGCAATGGGGAAGCAAACCACAGTATACTGATTGAAGATGTGGAAGAAATTTGTAAGCTGGATTGGTGCAACTTTCTGAAGACAGTACTTGTTCAAAAGACTTTAAAATGGAATAAGAAACGAACTTCAAAATTCAAAGGCCCAATACTCCTACTTGTTGTAAGCAAAAACTTCTATTCTATCAAATTTATTTTCATGCATTGTCTTTTATTAATTAAGCTTGGTTATGATTCAATAATAGGCTTAGAAGTTTAATAAATTTACTCTCTTTTATTTTTCAGCTTCTATATGTTGACAGAGGTATATTCCTGGGACAACACCCTAAACATACTTTTCCCGTCTTCATGGCATGGAGTGGAAGGTCATTGTGTGATCGACAACAGAAAGAGTGGCAAACTGTAAAAGACTTTGGTCAAGTGCATTTGCGGGAGAAAAATGTAGTTGCAAACCAAACCAGAAGAGCACCAACTCTACCCACATCTACAGAAGAAGAATTTTGTGGGGATGAATTGGCTGAGTTAGAGGTATATACTTTGAATGCATATATATTCATTAACTTAATTTGCTCCTTCCATGTCTCCGTACTCTCCTCACTTCCTTTATACATTCAAGTATACTTTGGAATTTTGATGTGTTTGTACTGCTTTTTATATCTGAAGTTTGCATGGTTGAGTTATTATATGATAATGCTCTAATCTTTTGAATGGTTAGTGGCATTGCATCTGATCTTCACTGAAAAACTTGGTAGCAATGAAATATTAGTTTCGGTCGCCATTCTTGCTAGGTTGATACATGTTTTAGTTTCATTAGAGTCAGTCTCATGAAATTGTAGTCTACTGCATGAGATTGGATGGCATATTTATCACCAAATAACTATATTCTTAGTGGTCTAGTATCCTATAAGAACAGATCTTAGTTTCGGCTTTCATTCTTGTTATTTTGAAGACATGTTTTGGTTCAATTGTCGAGTCTCCTTAAAACTGAATATTACCTCATTGGATGGCATATTAATCACCAAATAACTATATTTTTAGTGGCATGGCATCTGATCAGAAGCAATCTAATGCAGACAGTGAAATCTGTTTAAGTTTTCATTGTTGCTATATTGAAGATATGTTTTGGTTCAATAGCATTAGTATCCTGAAGCTGAAGATTAATTGCCTCTACCCACAAATTTTCTTTAAAAGATGCAAGTGAAATCTAGTTGATTATTCTTCAGTTTTGTAACTTGTTATCCATTCTTTCTACTCCTTTTATGGACATCATGAACACGTATAACATCATTATCTGCTAAAAAGATTCAAGTTTTCAGTGAAATAAAAAAAGTGCATTGTGAAGCATGAAAAGTGCTGGTTTAAACTATTTAAATTGAGTTTTCAATAAGCACCAGTAGTCTCAAAATATGATCAACTAAGCTGAATGTGAAAAGTGCATTGTTAAATGTGAAAAGTGCATCCTTAAACAATGAATACATATTAACTTAAAGTAATATGTTTTAATAGGTTATTGTGAAGACAGTCTCAAGAAAAGCAAGCAAAGCTGCAGAGAGCATTGTAGAGCTCTAAGACTATTGTGGAGGTATCAAGGAGCAGCTAAAGGAGAAAAATACTGTTGTCGGGCGGGCAATAGAGAAGTTCTCGAATATGGTAGAGACTACATCTTATGAAGTTGCCACAGATTCTCCAGCTGACCCTATTGCAGATTGGAAAACCTTTTGGGACAGCTCGCAGGATCCGTTTTGGAATGATCCAGAACTTCTGGATGCATTGGAGAAGGCAGCAAAGGCAGAAACCTCAAAGAAGAAGCTGAAGCCATATTCAGCCGACTTCACTCCTCCCTCATTTAACTTGTTTGATATGGAATTAGAAGGAGGATTGATGAAGTCAACTGAACAAGAAGATGAATCTGAAGAGGATGAGGTTGAATCTGAAGGAGGAGACGAGCAACAATTAGTAGGTGAAAATGCAATAGTAATCGCCACTGAGATTGCTAAAGAGTATGACGAAGAAGTTGTTCTTGAAGGAGCAACGAAACAAGTGGATGAAGGGAAAAAGGTTGAAAAGGAAGTGAAGCAAGTGGGAGAAGAGAAGGTTGAAAAGGAGGAGCCATCAAAAGTACAAAAGCCAAGAAAGAAGCGGGTATACTTGTCAAAAAAAATTCTCTCTTTTCATTTGATACATTGTGTTCATCTTTTAATAAGTGTATATTTAATTGTTTTAATGTTGTATATTGGACAGGAAAAAAGAAAGACGGATAGTCCTAATCCTGTTGTAGTAGGAAAACGACACAAGAAGGCTGGAATTGCAGTGGTAAGCCCTTACCAAATCAGAATGATCAATATCTTCTATGGTTTAAGAGAAGAGGAAAGGCACATGTGGGAGTTTGCGGTTAAGCCACTTGAGCAGGAAAAGGAAATATTTGGCAGTGAACAGTAAGTTCTCTATTCAAATTTTTATTGTTTTCTTTTCCCTTTATGATAAGAAAAAGTGCAACATAAAATGTGTAAAGTGCATCATAAAATGTGAAAAGTGCATTCTAGATATAGGGTAATACTAGACAAGTATAAAAAGTGCACTCTTAAGTTTGAAAAGTGCATTATTAACTGTGAAAAGTGCATTCTTACGTCACATGTACCATGCTTATCAGTTTATAAAGCACTTAGGCCTAAGAAGCTAACCTTATCATCCCATTCATCTCTTTACTTAAAGTCACTTTTTGCCACATAATTGTTCATTTAGTTTAATTTCAAAGCTATTCCTCACTACTACTACTTCTTCTTTTCTCTCTTTCATGTACATGTGAATACTATATAGGGGTTTTTTCTTAATGAAAACCTGTCTTCCTGAGAAGTTTGAAAACCTGTCTTCCTTCTTTGTAAGAGCTTCCAAATGCAGCCCTAGATATAGACTCTGCTGATAACGTTACAAGATAATCACACACATCAAACTCTTGCTCTGCATTTGATACCTTAGTTTCCCCTAAGTTCAGCATCTCTCCACAGCTAGTGTAAAAAGCTGGTAACATCAGTTGTTAGAAAGAATCAGGTCTGGTGAAAATTAGCTCATTTGTTCTGCTTTTCTTCTAGGGAATTGAAGATTCTTACTATCCTAGATTGAATCTTTATTAAAGATACCAACCTTTAATTTCTCCATATGAAAAGCTGGATTGATGAGCTTTCTGTGATGGGCCCATTTCTGACCATCTTGTCTAGCTAGTCCCTTAATAAGCATGGAAACATAAGGATTCACTTTCCCCTTGTGAAACTCAAAGTTTTTGCATAAAACTTCTTTTGCTATCTCTGCATCTCCTATGTACAAAGTCGGGATCAGCCCTTCCCAAGTAAAACAAGTTTTCCCTACAAATATTTGTTTCCTAAAGATCAATTTACAGCTTCCTTCCCTCAGTTATTGAGCACTGATCCTTTTTGAACTGTTTTAAAAAGGAAATCCAGCTTTCATCATTCTTTAAAAATGTGCATTATTAAGTGTCAAAAGTGCGTTATAAAGTGTCAAAAGTGCATTGATAAGTATGAAAAGTGAAAAATGCTAGGCTTTGTATTTTCTCATCTTCAAAACCTAATGTGTGTGTTTTTCCTATGTAGTGAGGTGTTGTTCAAACGTGGTGATTTTACTGCCACAAGAGCAAATTTCTCTTCCATGTCAAAGGACTTGGATCCTTGTGTATTGGATTCTTTCACTCTTTATGTCAACGAAATGGAGAGATTGAAGAGCAAAGAGACGCCTTCAAGATTAATTGGCCAAGTGTACAGTACTGTAAGTATTTCAATGATT
Source organism: Fallopia convolvulus (assembly GCA_964016875.1). Classification (NCBI taxonomy): domain Eukaryota; kingdom Viridiplantae; phylum Streptophyta; class Magnoliopsida; order Caryophyllales; family Polygonaceae; genus Fallopia; species Fallopia convolvulus. The sequence continues at coordinate 25,577,070 of OZ024718.1, forward strand.
AAATATGTATGTTGTAGTTGTTATTTTAATTTTAATTTGACTTTAAAGAAACTCCATTTAAACAGTCTGATGAAGTTACCCAAGATGTATTCGATGATGGAATGGACTTGGCTTTAGGAATTGTTGAGGGAAGGCTAATGAAGAATATCGACTTGGTAATTTTTTTTTTATTAAAATTGTAAGTAAACTGTTTCACTTTAATTCTGTAGTACTTGAAAAACTAACAAAGGTTTTCTCTCCATTTGTAGATATTGATTCCTGTGATTTTGGAAAATGAAACTTACGTTGTAGTAAGTTTCAATTTGAAGATCAATGGAATTATGGAGCTTCTTCACAACTCAACAAAGAAGGAACAAATTGAAGACTTCCGTCAATTCAAGTTTTTTGACCTGGTAAGCTTTTTAAATTTGCAAGGATTGAGCAACTTTTATGTCGGATTTGTTTGTGTGTCCATCCATAAATGGAAAATCCAGTCATAGTTAAGCCAACAGTAGTCTTTGTTAGGCTTTTCATCTTAGATTTGAGTGTTAGCTTGTTGGGTCCTTGTACTTCATTTTGTTTCAACATTGCACGAGTAGAATAGCAAGTAAATTGGAATATACATCAGTGCATCACTTAGCTCTGTGTTTTGCCATGGTTGTCCTAATCTTCTTTAGTTAATGAGAGTTGTGTTTATGAGTGTTCTGCATGCTATACATATCACATTTGAGCATTTCAGTATCATCGGTTGCAGCATCTAGTCTATAGATGTTTGAAATATAGCTAGTTTTGTAAATAGGAAAAGTGCATCGTAAATCAGAAAAAGTGCATCATAGAGTATAAAAAGTGCACCATAGAGTAGAAAAAGTTTCTTCCAAATTGTATATAGAAAGTGCACCATGAAGTAGTAAAAGTGCATTTTAAACTGTAAAAAGTGCATTCATAAATATAATTATTAAAATGATATAATTTTATATCTTATGCTGTAATTTTATATCTTGCAGAAGACCAAGGTTGTCAAATATCTCAAAAAGTGGAAGCTCCATGCAAAAGTTGGTAGACTTGAAGAATACAATGGGATAGACGAGTAGAACCTCGGGTGGGATGACCTAAAAAGTGATGTCAACGGTGGAATATATGCTATGCGTCATTTGGAGACGTATATGGGTCCACCGAACAAGATAGAGGAGTGTTAGGGGAGGCAATTGTCGAATAGTCAAATCATAAGGGCCATGGATATGCTAAGGAAGAAGTACGCCTATGCCATCATCAACTCAGAATGTAATGAAATGAAGGAGACAGTGATGGAGAAGTTAAAGAATTTAGTTGCACAGATGGTTAGAAAGTAGCCATGGCTACTTTCTAAACTTGAACATTTTTTTGGTAGCTATGGCAGGACTTTAAGAGGCTACTTTCTAACCTTGAACAATTTAGATAGCTATGGTAGGACTTTAAGAGTCTACTTTTTTGGAACTGTTCTGGTGCATCTACTATAACCTTGGTAGGACTTTAACCTTGGTAGCTATGGTAGACTTTAAGAGGCTACTTTCTGGTGCATCTACTGTACCTTCTAAACTTCAGGAGACTCTAGTCAGTAGATTGGGAATTTGGAACTGTTCTTCATCTTCTTTAAAGATTGTATCTTTATAGAGTGCCTGGAATTCTCACATTCTCTTCTTCAATCCTATGAATTATGATTAAAGAATGTCTCCTTATCCTTGTTCTGTACTTACAAATTGGTGAGCATGATGCAAATTGAGCTTAATTAAAGAAGCTGAAACAAGATTCAACCGTTGAAAGTGAAAGGATATTGTAACTGATCAACTGGGTTTCAAATTTCCAGTTCATTTAGTACTATTTTTTACTTCTTCTTGTTGTTTTTGGAATATTCCTGTCACAATGACACTACACTAGTAAAGTTGATTGAAATCATACATAAACACTGACTTCAGCTAATATGGTCCTCTACATAGTAGATTTCCTAATCTCTGTTGATTTTCTCCTTCCACTTTACAAACTTAATAGTACTAGTAATAAATTATATTCTATCTTAAATTATTGGCTCCATTCCGTGCTTTTAGGATTGGAAAGCTTGCTCTGATATATAGTTAAAGTGCATTACAAATACTAGTATAGTGCATTAGGATGTTGATAAAAGTGCACCGATATATAGTTAAAGTGCATCGATATAAAAAGATAAAGTGCATTAGGATGTTGATAAAAGTGCACCGATATATAGTTAAAGTGCATCGATATAAAAAGATAAAGTGCATTAGGATGTTGATAAAAGTGCACCGATATATAGTTAAAGTGCATTACAAATACTAGTAAAGTGCATCAATATAAAGCTAAAGTGCATTACATTGCTTTAAAAAATACTTAAATTGGTAATGATAAAGTGCAAAATTAATATTGATAAGGTCAAAAATGTCTGGATAGGTAAACTAAAAAATATAAAATGAATTGTTGATGGTTTCCCTGAAGGATATAATTAACCTGAAAATAAAAAAAAGGGGACACATTAGAAGAAAGTTTTAAAACAAAAAAGAAAACACAACAAAAATACTTACATGATGTATTTGGGTCAAATTCTTCTATCTCAGCAGATTCTTCACTTTCCTCAATGTTTTCCTTACTTGCATTTGGAAAACAAAAATGTAATTTTTTTGGCCAGTTCATAGAGTGCCAAATAGTGCATTTCAAACTTAATAAAGTGCATGTAATGGATAAAAGGGTGCACTATAAAATAGAAAAAGTGCATTATATACAAGTTAAAATGCAAAGTAATATACTTACAAGTTGACCTATTGTGTTTTGCATACTTCTTGCATCTGCCACATTTTCTTTTCTTCTTATTGCTGGTTTGAATTCCGGACTCCTTACCACCTAGAATTCTCTTCCCACTACCCTTGGTCTTAGCTTGTTCTGGTGGATGGATACTTATTGTGGTAGGCAATGATGTACCAGCAAATTCCTCAGCAATTTGTGCATTATAGGAGCTAGAACTTTGCAGGCCTTTTTTCATAAGAGCTTCCTTCTGATCACTAATAAGGCACACAAATTCCTTCAGATGCTGAGTAGTATCTCGCTCTAAAAGTCCCATGCAACAGAAAAACTCAGAAATCAGTGTATTTGTTAACTTTTGCCTCTCTTCCAACTCAGCACAATGATCAACCAATGAACCGGCAATATTGAAAATCGGCTTTACGGTTGCAAGTTTAGTCCACCGAGTGAGGACAAATCTGCTGGGAATGCGTGTCATGTCCAAGTTTTTAAAGACAAAAAACATGTGGCGACAAGGCATGCCAACACGTTCAAACTCTCTGCATGAGCAAACCACATTGTTGTCATTCTGAGTGTACACAGTTTGCACTGTGGGCCTACCAGCTTGCACAATGGTATACGTGATGGCTTCGTTTTCTGGGACCATACTAGTCAAACGACAATCAAAACAAGCAGAAGATATTTCCGTCTGAATCAACTTGAAGACTGTCAATGTGAAAACCTCTGCTGCATGCCTCTCTAACTCAAGTGTAGTCCTAAAATCAGGAACCATAGTGGAAGACTCGTAGTTCAGCTTCGACTGTGTATGTCTCTGAGTGTCTAATGCGCTATCAGAGTGCACTGCTAGCTCCACAAGCCTGTAATTTCTATCGGTAAAGTGACCAAAGAAATTATTCTGTACCTCAGATATAGAAGTGGTCCTAACCAACCCACCGAACATTATATCTCTGAAGTAGGCTGGGATCCAAAACTGACGAATAGCAAACATATCATGGAACCACTTTTTGTTGTCGAGTGGATAAGAATCTACCAGAGCCAACCATTTCTCCTCAAATTCCGTCGGCTCGAGAGAATAATTCCACACAATAGAATGAAGTTTCTCCTTGAAAGCTGGACCATCTGCATCAGCTTTTGTCTTCTCGGGAACCTTCTGCATGATGTGCCACATGCAAAGACGGTGACGTGCATTAGGAAATACACGCGCTATTGCAGACTTCATGGCCATATCTTGATCTGTGACTATTATTTTTGGATCATTCCCCATGGCTTTCTTAAACCTCTCGAAAAGCCAAACATAGGATTCAATATTTTCATTTAACAACAACCCGGCACCAAATGTAACACACCTTTTATGGTGATCCAAACCGGTAAATGGAGCAAAAACCATTTCATACCTATATGAAAAACAAAAAGAGAGTACATGGCATGAAAGTGCATTAAAAACATGTAAAAGTGCATTAAAAACAGATAAAAGTGCACCAGAAACTAATAATAGCGCATAAGAAATCTGAGCAAGTATAATGTCAAAAAGTGCATTAATGTCAAAGTGCATTAAAAACAAGTAAAAGTGCATTAAAAACATGTAAAAGTGCACCCGAAACTAATAATAGCGCATAAGAAAAAAGTGCAAGTATAATGTCAAAAAGTGCATTAAAAACATGCAAAAGTGCATTAAAAACATGTAAAAGTGCATTAAAAACAGCTAAAAGTGCACTAGAAACTAATAATAGCGCATAAGAAAAAATATACCTATTAGTCCTGTATGTAGCATCAAAGGACACAACTTCTCCAAAGAAGGCAAAGTTTTTTCTTGAGATCGGATCAGCCCAAAACAACTTTGTCAACCGGTCTTGGGAATCCACATCGTATTCAAAGAAGAATGTGTCACAAAGTTCTCTTTTTTGATTGAATTTATCGATTAACACCTGAGCGTCTGAACCAGCAAAGAATGCCAACAAATCTCTTCGGAAGTTTTTGAAATCAACAACAGAAGCCCCCACGTGTGAATAGCCACCTACAAGTTCCTTAAACACCCTATGGCATTTTGTAGGACCGACATTGGCTTTAGAACAATCGAGGATAAACTTCTTGTGTCCCATATGCAGATTTCGATTGGACTTTAAAAACTGCGAAAATCTACGCTCCACGGGCTTATGTGTATGACGCTCTACAAATGTGCTCACTACATAGCCCTTTCTCCCGGCAAATTTAAAAACAATTCTTGCCACACAACCAGCCCGTTTTGATCTCCTTTGACGAATTCGTTCAATCCGAGTATCCTTGTAACCTTGTTTTGAAGATGCCATCCACTTAGTTATGACAGTGTCATCTTTTGTATGGCGAGTCCCGTGACGAACTTCGAATGCACAAGAAGATGCATATCTTTTGTAGAACTCCATACCTTCATCCAAAGTGGTGAAACATTGACCTTCATATGGTTTCAACTCGGATGGACATGTGGGCAAATAGTATGTCGTTCCCCCTTGAGATAGCTCAATGAAATATTCATCACTGTTTTTAGGTGATTCCTCATTCAGAATAGTAGTTGAAGAAGAGTTTGATGTCCCCGCTACAACTAACATAAAAGGGAAATATAAAGGTGTTAGTTGAAAATCAGTAAAAGTGCATTGAAAGTATAATAAAGTGCATTGTATACTAGGAAAAGTGCATTACTTAAATCAGTGAAAAGTAAAAGATATACAAAAGTGCTATTAAGTAGAAAAAGTGCACTCTTAAGTGTAAAAAGTGCATTATTAACTGTGAAAAGTGCAATAAAAATATGTTCTCTATAAGGTCAAATATATGTTCTCTAAACAAAAATGAAAAGTGCATTGTTAAGTATATAAAGTGCACTAGTAAGGCTGAAAAGTGCATTGTCATATACTAGTAATACTCTTTTATGAAAAGTGCAAGTAAGTATGAAAAGTGCACTAGTAAGTATGAAAAGTGCATTATTAAGTCTTAAAAGTGCATTATCAATGAGAAGTGCAAAGTGCGTTATTTAAGTATGAAAAGTGCACTAGTAAGTCCTAAAAGTGCATTCTTAAGTCCGAAAAGTGCAGTATTGAGTCCGAAAAGTGCAACGTCGAATTTTGCCAGATTGGCCTAGTTTACAGGAAAATTTACACAGTTCAATCGATTCACAAAGTTCAATTGATTCACATAGTAGTATTAATTTCGATTCACACAGTTCAATCGAAATCTAACTAGATTCACACAGTTCGATTGACCAGTTCAATCGGTTCCGAAATTCACACAGTTCGATCTCGTTCGACGAGTTCAATTGACCAGTTCAATCGATTCCGAAAAATCACACAGTTCGATCTCGTTCAATGGATTTGTGAATTCCTCTTACCACTTTCTGTCATGGTTGGAACTAGACTCGTAGATTCAAACTCGTTAGATTTCGGATTTGGCGACGGCGACGATGCGTTGGATTTCGGATTTTGCAACGGTGATGGCGATCTTATTCTGTGCGATCTCCTTCCGTTTCAATCGAAGAGCACAATCTTCGATCTCGTTTGAACGAACCCTAGAACCCTAGAATCGCACAATCTACTCCCTTAACAACGAGATTGCAATCGATTCAACCCTAGAATCGCACAATTCGGACCCAAAATTGCTCAATCTACTCACAATCGCACAATCAGATTGCAATCGATTCAACATTTCAATCGCACAGTCGTTCAATTTACCCCCAAAAACCAAAAAAAAGAGAAAAATGATTAATTAATTGGAGAGGAAAAAGACATAATTGCCCCCGTCTTTAATAAAAGGAGAAAGAAGATCAGCCCTTGGATCTCCTTGATCCAAGGGCCCAAAATTCTCCTTCCGTTTCATGTTAAGGGGGTGTTTTATGGGAACCAAACTCTTATATTAAGACCCTAAATCTTGTTAAGAGATAGAAATATTAAATTAATATGGAAAATATCATCTCATAGGAATTTTTGTATATAAAAATTATATAAATATTTTATCTATTGTAGTAAACTAATACATAATCCATAGATAGAAAATTATATACATTAAAAATTATATAAACATGTTATCTATTTAGTATATATAGCACGAATACTATAAGTTGTTACAAAATTTATTAAAAAATAATTTCACATTAATTTATTCAAAAATGTCACATGGCGCAAATTTTACAACAGACTTGGATTCTGCTTTATAATGTATAAGGGTAGATAAAAAAGGAAAACAAAAACTATAAAATAAAGAAGGTAAAAAAGTGATCAACTAAAAATTTACACTTCATTATTGTGGATTTGGGATAAAAATAAAATTTATGAGAATTAATTTAATTTGAACTTTGATTAGATATGATAGTTAAGTTATGCGTATTTTTCTTGGGTCCAATTATAAAATAAAATTTATCTTTTTGATACACTTATTTTTAAATAAAAAATTTCACAAAATGTATTGCATATAATGTAATACAATTTGATAGAAAAAACATCAATTTTCACAAAAATATATCACTTAAATCACATATCTAAAAAAATTCACTCAATAGTAGACCTGTCAATCGGGTCGGGTTGGGCGGGTTCGGGTTCGGTCATTTCGGGTTCGGGCTAAATCGGGTTCCAGATCGTTATGGGTCACGGGTCAATCGGGTCGGGTTGTAGCGGGTTTTCGGTCGGGTCGGGTTGACCAGCAGGTCTAAAATATCCTTTTTTCTTATCATTATTAAAATCAATTTTTAATTAAATAATAATATTTAATTATAATATATTATTTTCATTTATTTTAATAATAAAATATATTATAAGTTTCAAAATAAATTTAAATTTTTTTATAAATATGCTAAATCGGTCAACCCAACGGGTTTCGGGTTTCAACCCAACGGGTTCGGGTTCTATCGGGTTCGGTTTATTTCGAGTTTCGGGTTCAAATTTTCGGGTCTTAACCCTAAAATTATCGGGCGGGTTGAATCGGGTTAGCAGGTTAGGTCAGTTTTTGACGGGTCTACTCAATAGCCATATCAGGCCCCTATATACTCAAACCACCCACTTTTGATAAGTTATAATAAATCATAAAATTCTACAATTTAAATTGGTATGCAGTTCAATTTAATAATTTCATAAGGGTTATTTATATATAAGTTATTTTTATTATATATTTTATTTAATTGTTGAGCAGTGTCGCACTTAAAATTTTGTATCACATATAACATTTTTATTTTATTACAAAAATAAATAGTCAGGTATATAATAAAAGAAATAAAGTATTTGACTAGTAATGAATCATAAACAAATAAACAATAGTTTCCTTTCAAACAATTGACCGTTACACAATAAACTAATCCATATTCAATAATTAAATGTATTACAGAAATTAATAAATAAATAATTTCATGCAAATACATGCTCTCCACTATCCAATCAAAGGCACCCGATTACATTACTTCTATTTTGATTATTAAATTAGTCGGACGTCGTGGGTGCAACTCGACAAAATATAACGTGTGTGCAATTGCAAAATTGGATAAAATAGGATATTTCACAAATCTTACAATGTATATCCGCTAATTAATCAATTAATTTGACGGCATTCTGAATATTAAATTTAATTAGTCCAACTTATCACATCTATATATAGTTGATGCAAAAAGGCTACATCTCTCATCCTTGAATCAATAAGCCAGCAAACCCAAAGTGTAGTAGCAATGGCTCGTCCCCTCCTTGGTGTCTGCTCTGTTTTTGTTCTGTTAGTTGTCGTTGCTTCTGCTAGCGAGTATACTACGACCTATACTCCATCACCAGTTTACACTCCACCCACCTCATCATACACACCATCCCCTGTGTATGAGGCACCAGCTCCAGTTTACAAGTCATCACCAGTTTACGCCCCAATCCCAGCTCCGTATACGCCATCACCTAAATATAAAGCTCCAGTTTACACCTCACCTCCGGTTTACAAGAAACCAGTTTACACCCCATCCCCAGAGTACAAAGCACCAACACCAAAATACGAGACGCCATCACCAGTTTACACTCCACCCACCACATCATACACACCATCCCCTAAGTACGAGGCACCAACTCCGGCTTACAAGTCATCGCCTGTTTACTCCCCGGTCCCAGCTCCTTATGCACCATCACCTAAATACAAAGCTTCAGTTTACACCTCATCTCCGGTTTACAAGAAACCAGTTTACACCCCATCCCCAGAGTACAAAGCACCAACACCAAAATACGAGACGCCATCACCAGTTTACACTCCACCCACCACATCATACACACCATCCCCTAAGTACGAGGCACCAACTCCGGCTTACAAGTCATCGCCTGTTTACTCCCCGGTCCCAGCTCCTTATGCACCATCACCTAAATACAAAGCTTCAGTTTACACCTCATCTCCGGTTTACAAGAAACCAGTTTACACCCCATCCCCAGAGTACAAAGCACCAACACCAAAATACGAGACGCCATCACCAGTTTACACTCCACCCACCACATCATACACACCATCCCCTAAGTACGAGGCACCAACTCCGGCTTACAAGTCATCGCCTGTTTACTCCCCGGTCCCAGCTCCTTATGCACCATCACCTAAATACAAAGCTTCAGTTTACACCTCATCTCCGGTTTACAAGAAACCAGTTTACACCCCATCCCCAGAGTACAAAGCACCAACACCAAAATACGAGACGCCATCACCAGTTTACACTCCACCCACCACATCATACACACCATCCCCTAAGTACGAGGCACCAACTCCGGCTTACAAGTCATCGCCTGTTTACTCCCCGGTCCCAGCTCCTTATGCACCATCACCTAAATACAAAGCTTCAGTTTACACCTCATCTCCGGTTTACAAGAAACCAGTTTACACCCCATCCCCAGAGTACAAAGCACCAACACCAAAATACGAGACTCCATCACCAGTTTACACTCCACCCACCACATCATACACACCATCCCCTACGTACGAGGCACCAGCTTACAAATCATCGCCAGTTTACTCCCCGGTCCCAGCTCCGTATGCACCATCACCCAAATACACAACTCCAATTTACAAGAAACCAGTTTACACCCCAGCTTCTGAGTACAAAGCACCAACACCAAAATACGAGACTCCATCATACAAGCCTTCACCAAAGTACAACACTCCTCTTCCTAGCTACACTCCCAAAGCAAGTTACTATGTAGAAGAGAAATTGACCATACTCTACGGTGTCCAAGGTGTTATATACTGTCAAAACTACTATGACTTGACACCATTAGAAGGTACATTTTCTATTTCTAACCTTTTTTCTATTAATAACATTAAATTAGTCATATTCATGTACACAAATACAATGGAATACCCTAAATCATGATAAATCGATCTTAATCTCACTTAATAAATAATATTATAATTTTTTATTGTTCATTGAAGAATAATATTGATCATAAATAGTGAATGATATATGAACATTTCGGTGCAGGTGCCACGGCAAAACTTTCTTGTAAGTCAAAGGGTCACAAGTTCTCAAAGGTAACTCCCGAGGCTGACAAAAATGGTTACTTTTTGGTAACATTCACACCAGAAGAATTGGGTGAGTACTTGGAGCCATCAGACTGCAAAGTGTATTTAGAAAGCTCTCCATCGAAAACTTGTAACATTAAAACTGACATTGGAAAGGGAATTACCGGTGCTCCACTAACTCACCCCACTACCCTTGAGGGTTTCATGAAATCATACATTTTGGAATTGTACTCCGTCGCTCCATTCGTCTACACATCGGAAAAGTATGAAACACCTTTGTATTACCCAAAACCTACATACAAGGCTCCAATTTATACCTCATCTCCAGTGTACAAGGCTCCAACCTACACCCACTCTCCAACGTATAAGGCTCCAGCTTACACCCCATCTCCAGAGTACAAGGCACCAAAGTATGTCCCATCCCATAAGTACAAGGCATCACCCGTGTACAAGGTGCCAGTCTACACTCCATCTCCCGTGTACAAGACGCCGCCATCTCCCGAATACAAGGCGCCAGTCTACACCCCATCCCCAGTGTACAAGACACCAGCAGTCTACACCCCATCTCCAGTGTACAAGACACCAGTGTACACCCCATCTCCCGAGTACAAGACGCCGACCTACACACCATCTCCCGAGTACAAGGCCCCCGTCTACACCCCATCTCCTAAGTATAAGGTACCAATCTACACCCCATCTCCCGAATACAAGGCACCAGTCTACACCCCATCTCCCGAGTACAAGGCACCGGTCTACACCCCATCTCCCGAGTACAAGGCACCAGTCTATACGCCATCCCCCTACAACCCAAAATCCGATTCAGTTAAGTACACTCCAGTTGGGTATTAGGAGTGCTATCGATCCCTTTATTTATCTTGCTTCATCCATCCCAGTGAATTGATTTGTTGTTTAAAATTGATCAGTGATATTGTTTGGTTCTCATTTTATTCTCATGTTTTAGTCTTTGACTTATTGTCGAGGCAATTACATGTAATATCGCTTTAATATAACTTCGTGTGTTCATTTTTATATAAGCTCCTTTTAATTGTTTTATATATGCTTTAATGTAACTTTCATTTAAAATTGAATGGTGGGAAAGCAGTAATTTCTCTAATCACCATGCACTAACATTGGGAGATGTTCAAAACAAAGATATCAGATCATTTCTTTTCCAATTGCATGTATGAGAGAGGAAAAGCTTAAGGAATCTCTCTACCTTAAAATAGAGGGATTACTAGTGATGGAGTTCGATTCAAGTTCAATTATTTGGTACAATATGTTTAAACGATCCCAGCAAGGATCAAAGTTTAGTGGGTTCAAGCACCTTGCCCATCCGCTCGCCTTTGAGAAATCAAGTCATGCTAAAACTGATACGACTCGATCAAGGTCTACCCAGTACTCTAACCACAGTGGAGGTTCCATAACATGCTATAATTGTGGGAAACCGGGACATATCAATAGCATGTGCGCGCCTGAATAACAAGAAAAAGTGTTTTACATGTAGGAAGGAAGGACACATGTAGGCCTTTTACCACAAAGGGAGGCAATGTAGTCGCAACAAGCGTCAATTTCTCACCACAATCGAGCTTTTCCCATTCGTGTACGATCAACAACGGTGTAGAACACGTCACAAAACAAAGGCTTTATTTGATGTACGAACCTGACGCACCCAACACACCAAAGGAGTAGCTGATTAGATTGTTATAATAAGGGTTAAAGCAAGTCTACTTGTAATCCCTTTGAAGAAGCTTTCTTTTTAGTTTAACATCTTTCATATTTAGCTCCAATTGACGCTCAAATTTTAATTAGTTATTAAGTAACACTTTTCTCAAGGTTTTTTATATCCTCCTTTCATTCCATGATCTCTATACCTTTTCAATAATCAAAGAAGAATCAATCCATTACAAAATGGGTGCTTGTTAAGGATTGACATTGTTAAAAGTTAGAGTAAGGAATATGTATAATCATTTCCATAACTTGTGACACTTTATTTTTGTGGGTGAAACTATTATTAATATGATATTATTCTCTAGAGTTTGGTTTAAATGAAACAAACTCTTATCCTGAATGTAATGTTTTGAAGTTAAATAAGATTAAAAGCCTTATGCAGGACTATAATCAACCAGGATGGCCAGTACAATATGTAAAGCTAATATTTCTCCCGGATGGTAATAAATATGATTAATGGATGAAGGTTTTTCAAACTTATTATGTGATTAAATGAAGTTTACCGACACATATTATATTGATAGCTTGCATTTAGGTGTTAGTTTTAGGACATATATGTATGTTTAAATATTAGGTAGTTGCTTGGATTTTGTGTGGTTTTTTTAGTTTTTGCATTTCGGTATCTACTCTGGTACTTTCATGTGTTCATGTCTTCATGAGGAGCAAGGATCAGTTACACGAAATTCTGAGCCTTCTTAAGTTGGATGATTCAAGATTGGAGATGTTTAAGTGTCTTTTCTAAAGATATTTAAGCCACTTTTGATGATCATTAAGACTCAAGAGGTTGTGTGAAAAGAATGCTTAAATCCGAGTCATGCATTGGAGTTATTGTTTCAACACCTCTTTCTTCTAAGGCTTCGTTTGAGAGATATAGTAGTCGTATTAAGCTAATTTTGGTATCATTGGAAATCTAATTCAAAGAGCTAAAATTCATGTTTACGTCGAGTCCAAATTCCAACTCAAAGGGGTCAAAACAGCCTCTGAAGTGTCACCTGAATCCTGAACCAAGAGGGAAAGTGCGAGCAGGGTACCAAAAGAATGGTCGCGCTTTTATGTCCCAAACCACGCAATTTCAACAGTAACAAAAAGCGCAAGTAAAGGAAAAATTACGCGGTCGCGCTTTCTGTGTTGATGCCGCACAATTCGACGCTTCACGGGAGAAGTTACACCGACTTTGTGGGCTCGTGTTTGGACTGATCTTATGTATTTTTGGATAATATAACTTTGGGATATTCTATCTTTAGGAGTTGTTTTAATATACTTAAACCTTTAGGATTAGATTAAATTTTTTATGTAGGATTACATTTACATTAAATTTTATGTAGGATTACATTAATATTGTTACATAAAATCTATTTAGTATAATATTTATGAAGGCTTTTTTTAATAAATAAATTCAACTTTTTTTACATTAATATTGTTACATAAATATTATACTAAATAGATTTTATGTAACAATATTAATGTAATCCTACATAAAATTTAATGTAACAATATAAACTATTTATGTAACAATGAATTGATGTAACAAATAATTGTGAATAAAATATGATTACAAATTTAATGTAACAACTTTAATGTAAAAAAGGATGAATTTATGGAACAAAATAATTCTACATAAATTTTACGATTAACACTTTTTATGTACCAAAAACGCAATACATTTAATGTAATAACTAGCATTTGTGTCCCGTACCTTGTACGGGTTTTGATTACAAAAATGTTATATGATAAAGATTATGTTTCTAAACTTGCGAAATTTTAAGATCTCCAAATAAAAATATATATTAGTAATATTATTATATTTAAAAATTTTATTTTATAATGAATATTATATTTCTATCACTTACCAAATTTCAAGATCTCTAAATATAATTTTATATCAGTAATATTATTATATCAAAAAAATTATTTAATAATAAAAAGTATATTTCATATCAAATTTTAAAATCTCTAAATATAATTGTATATTAGTAATATTATTATATTAACAAATTATTTAATAATAAAAAGTATGTTTCGTATCAAATTTTAAAATCTTTAAATATAATTGTATATCAGTAATACCATTAGTAATATTAGTAACATTAGTATATTCAATAATATTGTTCCATAATGGATTACACATCAAATAAAACTTACCAAAATTTAAGATCTCTAAATATAATTGTATATGAGTAATATAAGGAATATTGTTATAATGTAAGGGTTGTAAATACTTAAATAAACAAAGGGCAAAGAGGTAAATGAAAAAATTAAAGCGCCTATGTGGCATAGTTAAGACGATGACACGTATGATAGAGAGATTCGAATTTAGTTATAGTATATTGATATTAATGTACTAAAAGATGAATTTATGTTTAACAATTTTTTTAATTTATGTAACACAAATATGATAACAGATTGAGCTCGTAATTTTTAAAATTTGTTAAATCCTTGAGATATAAAATAATGCAACATAGAATTTGGTTTTAACAATTTTTATGCAACTAATAAATTTAATGTAACAATATTATTGTAAATTTGTAATACAAGCTGATTTTATTTAACAAAATTATCTTTCACAAATATTATACCATTAAATTTTTTGTAAAAAACCCTAATAAAATTAATGTAACAAAATTATGATAAAAAAATTAGAGTTTGGTTCTCATAAAACACTCCCTTAACATGAAACGAAAGGAGCATTCTGGGCCCTTGGATCAAGGAGATCCAAGAACTGGTGTTCTTTCTCCTTTTATTAAAGGCGGGGACAATTATGTCTTTTCCCTTTCTAATTAATTAATCATTTTTCTCCTTTTTTTGTTTTGGGGGGGTGAACCGACTGGACGAACGACCGGACGAATTGAAGAGGGCGAATCGAAGACTGCTCTCGTTCCTTCGCGAGTCTCGACGACGATTGCGAGTCTCGTTCCATCAACGGTGATTTCGCGAGTCTCGTTCCGATCCTACATTGCTTGAACCAAAACCATGGCAGAAAGTGGTATTTTATTCCTCTTTTTTTGATTTCGTTAGGTTAATTGAAATTCTAGCGTTTATAAACTATCTAAGAATGTGAGTAGAAGACGAATTCACAAATCCAACTCTACGACATTTAATACTAGCAAATTAGTAGAAGAGTGTGTGATTTGATTGATCTACGCTCGTAGCTACTACTGGATAACTGGAATTGGCCTGCGTAGTAGTATCTGCCAATACTAGCAATTGAGAATACTAGCAAATGAATTCCTCTTCTCGTTGCACTTTTCGGACTTAATACTGCACTTTTCGGACTTAATAATGCACTTTTCAGACTTACTAGTGCACTTTTCATTCTTAATAACGGATTTTGAACAATGAATTTCTCTTCTCGTTGATACTTTGAACTAATCATAAAGGAGTAATACTAGCAAATGAGAATGCACTTTTCGGACTTAATAATGCACGTTTCATACTTACTAGTGCACTTTTCATAAAGGAGTATTACTAGCAAATGAGAATGCACTTTTCATACTTACTAGTGCACTTTTCATACTTAACAATGCACTTTTCATTTGTGTTTAGAGAACATATATTCGACCGTATATCTAATTTCATTTGTTATAGAGAACATAGTTTATACATTATAATCAGCCTCATAATACATAAATATGATAGTTAATTACATTGTGATTTTGGTAGTAAGGATTATGACATTAGATTTCAAGGTGTATATGGACCAAATGATCGTGTCTTTGAATTAACATCTTTTTGCTGCACTTTTCACAGTTAATTATGCACTTTTTATATTTTTGTAGTGCACTTTTTCTACTTAATACCACTTTTATATCTTTTTGTAATACACTTTCCACTTATTTAGTTAGCAGTTTTGTAATGCACTTTTCCTATTATGTATTGCACCTTAATATATTTGCAATGCACTTTTACTGATCTTCACTGATTTAGTTAGCAGTTTTGCAATGCACTTTTCATATAAAGGTCAAATTTTCACCACTTTGGATGAAGTTATGGACTTCTACAAAACTTATGCATTTTATACTATTGTGTGCACTTTTGTTTTAGTACAAGTAGCGTATTAGCTCAAATGGTAGAGCGGTGTGCTTTGTGCACAAAGATGTAGGTTCGATTCCTACATGGGATAATATGATATCTTACAAAAATTAATTCTCAACGCATTTATTCCTAACCTAACTAGCTAGGTACTAAAAGAAGTTATATTTTATCGTGTGCGATAAATAATTAATTAACCACTATTTTTCAAAGAAGATCATGATTAAATTAGCTTATATGGGATTCGAACCCACATCTCTGTGCATAAAGCACATTGCTCTTCCATTTGAGCTAATAAGCTTTTCTTAAATTAAGAATGTCTTCTTATGAATTTGAATGTCTTCTTATGTCATTTATCAATGCACTTTTCTTATGTTACAATGCACCTTTGGAACTTTTCAATGCACTTTTATACTGAATGCAATTAAACAATTTTGGAATGAGACTTTCTATTTGTTAGGAATGCGCTTTTGATACTCTTGAGTGCACTTTTTTCACTTTATAATGCACTTTAATTGAAATGCACATTTATATCTATTGAGAATGCATTATATGCATTTAGGAATGCACTTTTGTCAGTGTACAATACACTACTGGTATTTTGGATGCACTTGAAAAATTTAGAATGCACTTTTATTTTTAATATTGCACTTTAACTAATATGAAAAAGCACTTCTACTATATATTTAGGAATGCACTTTTTTCACTTTACTAATGCACTTTATATATCTTACAATGCACTTTTGAAACTTTTCAAAAATGAATTTGAATGTACTTGTTGTAATGAATGTTTTATTATGCCATTTATCAATGCACTTTTCTTATGTCACAATGCACTTTTGAAACTTTTCAATGCAGTTTTTCATACAAGGAGTAACAATAATAATTAAGTCTTGATTGAATATGACAAAAGGACTTCCAAGTTGGTTGCTAAGATGAATGTCATAGGGGAGCGAAAACCAAAGGATGAAGAAAAAAGTAGATTACATAAAGTTGAGTAAAGTTGGTTTCTAAGATGAAGAGAGACTGCACATCTAACCAATGCAGTTATTACCCTAATCCCTCTTGACCACCCACGCTCATCGGTTTCAGAGTTGAGCAACTTCCAATTTTTGAGTTAAGGTGCTAATGACCACCTTTTGTTGAAATTAAAACTGTAGATCCAATGAAGCAACGGTTGCTGGCAATACAAGCAGTTTTCGAATCATGGGAAAGCCCAAGGGCTAAAAAGTACCAAGCATCAACCAAATAACGGGATTGAAGGAACAGTGGGATTGAAAGCCCAAGGACTAAAAAGTATCAAAGCATCAACCAAATAACGAGATCGAAAATCAAATGGACTTCAAATTACAATCCATCTTATTCTACAATCACCCTCCTAAAACAAATAATGGCATACTAGAGCAATAACAATGGTAATTCATATATCCAAAACACAGCACCCACAATCAGACAACAAACATTATCAAGATCAATGTCTTTCGATCTAAAAACGCATATTAGGGTTTATGAATTTCCTCTTGGTTTTCTTTTTGGAGGCATCTCGAAACTAAAAAGTAGGGAGCGATCGAAGGTGAGTCGGCGATTGAAGGGAGATCGAAGGTGGGATCGAAGGTGCGATCGAAGGGCGTGCGATCGAAGGTGAGCGTTTGCGTGAGAGTGTTTGGGGACTGGGAGAGCGTGGGAGTCGCGTGAGAGTGTGGTTACGAGAATTTGGGGATTTTTTTTGATATTTGAAGTTAAGGGTATAGAAGTTGGGTTTATTTACAAAATTACCACCGTGTTGATTTGTTTTTTTTTCCAAAGCACAGGAGTAATCTGAGCCATTGGATCATGTCATCCAAGGGCTGATATTTCTCCTTCCGTTTCATGTTAAGGGTTGGTTTCTTTTGAACCAAACTCAAAAAGATTAATGTAATAATTTTAATGTAAAAAGATGAATTTATGTAACAAAATAATTCTACATAAAATTTATGCTCCACACTTTTTATGTAGTAAAACCCTAATACATTTAACGTAATAATATTAATATAATCATTCATAATATTGTACTAATCTATATATAAAATCCTACTAAAATTAACGTATTCAGATTACACTAATAATAAATTTAATGTAAACATGAGAAAATCACGCAATAAAACCCTACTGCAATATGCTACTAAAAAAACCCTACTGCAATACATTATAGATGTCCGACGGCGGTGAACCGTCAAATTAGTGAAATACGGTGCCTAATCTTGATTCCAGCGGTGGTGGCAAGAAATATGGCCCTCATGCTTTAGTACATTAATATTGTTACATTAATATTGTTACATAAATATTATACTAAAGCAAGAAATAGGGCAAACAAGTGAAAGCATTGAGGGTGAAGTACTAAAGCATGAGGGCGATGGAGACGTACATGGGAGCGGGATTCCAAAAATGGGAGGAAGAGATTACTAAAGGTAATTCAAGCAAGTGTGTGAAAGCATTGAGGGTGAAGTGCTTGTGCAAAATCTTGAACTCAGAGGCAAATGAATTAACAGAGAGCTTCACAGCAGATCTGAAGACATACAAGAAGATTCACCCGAAACTAAGGAAGTTGGTAGTTTATAGATAACTTTTGCTCGAGAAGGGCAGTTTGTTTCAACTCTAATGTAGTAGACATAACTAGAAACTTTATGATATGGTAATTTGTCAAAAAGACATGAAATTGGAGGTGTTATGATGTACATTTTGCACTACCTGCTTATGGTAGCAAAAAATTAGAAAAAGATGGCAATCTTGTGAGGTTGCTAAATTTTGGTTGAACTAAAAGCACAATTGAATTTGTGTAGTGAACTACTTATGTCTTATGTAGGATATTTGTAAAAATTTGGGTGATTCTGCTGATGTCTCTGTTTCTGTTATATAGAAAAAACAGGTATGCCTCTCTTGTGTGCAGAAAACAACTTTTGGGCATAAAAAAAGTGTTGTCATTAATTCATTTTGTTCCCTTATTCACTGTTTGTGTTCACGTATTGACAACTTTGGTTCACGTATTTACTAATTTTGTTCAACTATAATTTTTGCTCTTGTATTTGATATTTGCGTTCTCATAATTAAAACTTCGGTTCACGTATTTTCTACTTGTGCTCACATAATTAAATCTTTTGTTCACGTATTTAATATTTCTGTTCACACTTTCATAACTTTTGCTCACGTATTTACCACACGTGTTCACATATTTATTGCTTGTGTACAAATATAAAATGAGAGAAAAAATTATACTAACCAAAATCAAATACCCCGAAAATACACAAAGTACTTCAAAAATAAACACACAATAAAGTATTCAAATGAAGTTAATAAAAAATGTCAATCTTCAGTGAATGAAGAAAAAACACTACACTTCATCTAAAACTCCAATACATGTGCGAGAATTATGATTGGTATACTTTTTGCATTTACCACAACGCCTTTTTTGAACTTCCCTTGAAGCAATTGAAGTTTCCTTACCGCCCTTTATACGATTTGCACTCCCTTTATTCTTAGCTTACTCAGGCGGTAATATACTTACCTCAATAGGTACATTGAACCCAGCTAATGACTCAACGCTCTTCAAATTTGTTGACGCACGACTGTTATCATGACCACTACAAGTCTCGAACATTGCCTTTTGCTCCTTAAGAAGTGGGAAAACTGTTTCAATTGGTCGGGTTTGTCTTCTGCCAATGCAACACAACAATACAAATTTGAGATCAGCTCATTTATCAACAACTCTTTTTCTTCCATTGCAACACACTACTCAACAACATGGCCATCAATTTTGAAGATTGGGGAAATCGTCGCTGCCTTAGGGGTTGTTTCACTTGTGGGTAGAAATGGTTTTTAGGGTGAAAAGTGATTTTTATTGTCTTGAAAAACGTAAAAAGTAGAGAGAGTTGCACGTATTTCAAGAATATTAAAAGTAGTTTTTGGGTAGAAATGGCTTTTGGGTAGAAAGTGAAACAAGGCCTTAGTCCAACGGTCGCAAGAGTCCATAGCGTAGAAGAGAAATTCTTCTGAGAAATCAGATCACATCAAAAAACATGTGTCAAACAGTCGCAAGAGTCCACAACGTAATCAAAACAAAACGCAGGGCAAAGCTCCTTTTTCTTCGATAAGTGATTAACAAGCATTTGAGCATCAATATTGTCTATATGTGCCAACATATCTCTACGATGGTTCTTGAAATCCACAACAAAAGCCCCAATGTTTGAATACCTACCCACAAGCTCCTTATAAAGACGATGAGCTGACGAAGGACCTATATTAGCTTGGGAGCAATTCAAAACAAACTTTTTGTGCCCTTCATTAAGATTTCTCCTTTCCTTCATAAACTGGCGATTACTATCTGTGACAAGCTTGTACGTATGGCGCTCTTCAAAATCAAAAATCGTGTACTCATGCAGGCCAGCAAACTGTAGCGTAAGGTTAGCCTTACAACCAACTCTATTGGAACTCCTTGTCCTTTCCCGTATTATTATGCCCATCCTTATAACCATTCCTATTGCAATAAAGATACTTCAACAAAACAGTTTTTCCATCTGTGTGTAAATGACCACCACCTAAGTGCACATCAAAACCGCAACAAAAGGCATAGTCCTTATAGAATTCAATTCCTACATCCAATGTGCTAAATAGCATCCCACTAGCAAGCTTGATATCATTGGGGCAAACTGGAACAAAATATGTCAATTCCCCTTGAGAAAAATGAACTTCATAATACTCACTTAAATATGAAGTTTCAATCCGCGTGCCATCAATACTATCTAGACTTGCAGCATGGGACAATATCCCACTTGCTACAGCACTAGAACTAGAAGGACAACTTACACAACATGGCAAAACAAAAGATTCAAGTATAAGAATCATATAGAAACATATAAGTTTCACGTAAAAATATATTACGTTCACGTAAAATACAATTCAGTACAAGATCAAACTCACACTTAGGACTTTCAATAAACATATTATGTGCAACTCAAAACTCTTCCACAAAACACAACATACAAACATTTTTTGAAGATGGACAATGAAAAAACGAAATGAAATCACAATATACTTGATCTTAGGATTGATTCACACTCATATTGTTGTAATTTGAGATCCAAAAGGTGAAATCAAACCTGAAAATTAACTAAACCCCATCCGGAAAAGGAATGAACGATCGACGCACGTGGAAGGGATAGAAGTCGCCATTAACGGAGCGCAGTAGCTTGCGTGAATTGAAATTAGAATAGGATGAATGATGATTTCATCCTTATCACTTAAAAATTAAAACAAAGAGCGTGTCAATCCTAACAGTCCATATCTTGTGATCTAATGGATAAGAATAAATTTCAGTTTTCATAATAAGACCTAATTTCATACTCCCTCTGTCCCGTTTTGTTTGTCATGAAGGACAAATTGCACGGGTTTTAAGAAACAAAAAAAATGCAGAAAAGTGTACTGTCAAAATTTCAGAGAGTGTAGTATTGATCAGCTTTACAAATCTTTTGATCCCCCACTTTAATTTTGGACTTTTAAGATGCTCAATCCCACGATTACAACTTTACATTAAATCTCAAAACAGAAAAATTACACAGCTATGAATACAGTTTTACAGGGGACATTCTCCTCCACTTCTTCAAGGCCAAATATGGAGACCTGAAACAAACAGAAACAGAGCTATCTTGTGAAAAAAAACAGATCGAGAGAATTTGAGACGGTTGAATAGAGTCGAAGCAAGATTGGACAACCTCAAACAAAAAGACAGAGAGAGTACGGGACTTCAGAGAGATCGAGAGAGTTTGAGTGAAATCAAGAGCTCAAAAAGCAAGATCCGAGAACCTGAAACAACAAAAAAAGATAATGTGGGAATCCATAAACTAGAAGAAAAATAAAGAACAAGATTCGACACCCTTTACAAGAAGTACGAGAGTTCTTGCGGGATTCCAGAGAGATCGACAAGGTTGAAAGAAAGCAAAAGCAATCGAAAAGGAGGTTTTGAGACCCTAACAAAGATCTCGTGAGATTCGAGAGAGACCAACAAGAGAAATCAATAGATCAAAATGCAAGATTCGAGAACTCAAACAAAAAACGAAAGTCCTTGTGAAATTTAAGAGAGATCGAGAACATTGAGACAAATCAAGAGCCCAAAAAAAGCCATATTCGAAAACCTCAAACAATAAATAGAGATCTCATGAGATTTCAGAGAGATTGAGCCGTTTAAGGTAAATCAAGAACTCAAAAGGTAAGAATCGAAAATCTCAAACAAAAAAAAACAGATTCGAGAATGAAAGAAGATAGATCGAGAGAGTTTGAGAGAGTAACATACCGAGATCAATTTTTTATAGATCGAGAGCTTGAGAGTAAGATTCGAGCACCACAAACAAAAACAAGAGAGATCTTGTGAGAATCAGAGGAGTCGATCGATCTCGAGCAAACAATACAACGAACTCGCTCGATCTAGAGGAATCCAGAAAATTATGATGAGAGAAATGGAGATCTTTTGTGAGAGGCGTGAGATTAGGTAGGGTTTCTGAAAGGAATGGAGAGGTTAGGAGTGTATTTGGCGTGAGAGAGCATTTGAGGTGGATCATGGGCCTCACACAAGCTCAAATTTTTTTTGGACTGGATCGTTGATGGGGGACCAAAAAAATGGAGCTCCAAATTTTGCACATTAATGGATCTTCCAACAATAAAAATGGGGGCAAGACCAAGCATATGTTGTTTTTAATATTGATAAAATAAAAATTGAAATAAATTGGAAAGAAAAAAGTGGTAAAAAGTGAAATTATGTGTATGATGGAATTTAATAGAGGTAAGAGAAGATGAATAGTTGATGGGATGGAAAGAGAAAAAGGGGGTAAAAAGTGAAAAAAGTGTGTAAAAAGTGAAATTGATTGAGTGTATTTTTGTAAAAAATGATAGATAAAAAAGGAAAGGGTTGAAAGGACGACAAACATTTCGGGACGCCCGAAATGGAATACTGGACAAACAAAAGGGGACGGAGGGAGTATGATTCAATCTCTGTATTGATAACATTATGATGGCACATGGGCCCTGCTAACAAAAAACTTAATTATTTAATTTAGGGAAATTATGCTTGGTACTCTTGAAATTTTGACTTTTTCAGATGGTGTCTTGAAAAAAAAAAACTATTCTGGTTGGTATCCCAAAAGTCTTAGGGTAGATATGTTATCTATTTTAGTATATAGAGAAAGAATGACAATTAATAAGAATCAAGGACAATCATTGTCTCAAGTAGGCTTGTATCTTCCTAAACATGTATTCATGGAAGGATTAAAAAATTTATTTTAGATTTTAGACAAGAAAGGAGACGCAATACGTGAGACAACTAATGTTGTCTACAAAGAAGTCTTCTTTTTTTTTGAGAAGAAACATGATGTATTATTTATATATCAAGCTCCGCTAAAGCGGTTACACTCGACGGAATGTCTTCAATGAAAATCTGCTCATTACCCACGTCCTACAAAACATTTCATGTCAACTTTATTCCAGAGTGTTCGATTCTCAGTGGAGGAGAAATGAACTTGTTGGGAGAGCAGATTCCACCCAAAAATAAAGAGGCCCTCGCGAGACTCGAACTCCAGACGTAGGCGTTTGATGAAGCAAAGCTCTCCGCTGAACTGGGGTGGCAATGACCAAAAAAAAAAAAAAACTTTATTCCAGATTGCTACAAATAAGATACATGTAATACTTAAAATTACACAATTATTACCCATATATAATACATGTCTTCAACTAGTTTGACTTAAATGCTCATAATTTTGTGAAGATTTTTTCTTTTCTATAAAATACTACTTATGTAATTTTTTTAATTAAGGAAGATTATATTAAAAAAATATAGTGAAATATATCAAATAACAAATATTATTAAAATAAATAAAAAAGACTTTGAACTGAGAGGGTATAGAGTATAATGTAATTAAAGGACTCCACCTTCTAAATTCTAACTAATACGACTACGATATTTAACGAAACCACCTAATCCAGCAGTACCCACAGATCCACCGGGGCTCTTGTTTTGATATTGTTGTAAATTTGCGAGGAGCAGAATTTTTGTCCAGTCTCTCCTTCCAATAATTTCCAGTATATTAAACTCATTCCATCTATATTTTTTCTCATCATTGTTCACTAGGTTAGCTAGCCAAATTGATTCAAGCATTACAATTTTGCATTATTTTATCTGAAAAGATCAAATGAAAAAGCATGCGTGTGAATTGTGAATCCATAATATATTGATAAAACGTATGTTACATAATATGTTACTACATACATTTTTTTTTTTTGTCATTGTCACCCCAGTTCAGCGGAGAAGCTTTGCTCCATCAACGCCTACGTCTGGAGTTCAAGTCTTACGAAGGCCCCTTTATTTTTTGTATGGGATCTGCTCTCCCAATAAGTTCATTTCTCCTCCACTGAGGTGAGAGTCGAACACTCGACCTCAGCGAAGGGAAGCGTAGCCCCTCCCTACGCTCCATGCTTGTTGGTATTTTTTTTTTATCAGTTAAGATTTAGGATAGCCCAAGTACTACTTGGACTAGCCTAGAGCACCCATGAATGGGTGAGAACTGTGAACAGTTCTTTAGAGATTAATAATATGGCTTCGTCGCCGGTGGGTGTCGAAACGGTGACTTCGAGATTCTTCCCCCAAGGCTCAACCGCTTGGACTGGGCTTCTCACCCTCCATGCTTGTTGGTATGTTACTACGTACATTAATGCCGTATTTAAAACATACCCTTTATGATATGACAGACATCAAACCTAATCACATATAAAATTATACTAACACTAATGTTTCTCATTACCAAAAAAAAATTACTAATGTACATGTCATATATGCTTGCTCCACTTGGCGATCCAAAACCATAATAATTACCTAAACTCCATGAAATATTAACCCCTAAAAAGCAAAGAAGGTAATTACTACTGTATATTAACACATGTCCATTAATTTAAACACGGGTCTTTGGCCGCCTAGGTCCAATTGGCCAGATGTTGCGCATGTTTAAAAAAAGTGGTCAATACACGGATTCATTAGAGGATTAGGAGAAATGTTTGAATAGGATCATAGGAAGGAGATATAAAAGTCAATTGCTTTGACTTTCCGATCTCTATCCTTCCCTCGTCCAAATCCAAATCACGAAAACCACCCCCTGATCAACCCCAAAATTACCAGAAATACCACCTTTGTTTGAAACTTCCCCAAGGCCAAATGGGTCATTCGACATTCCGTTGCTTGCCACCCTTACGTGCATATCTTCTTCCCCTCCCCACGCTTTCTATATAAACACTATTCTCCATCAGCAATCTACATTCCCATCACAAGATATTCCAAATCGTCTTAAACCAATCAAAAACACCCAAAAACCAATTAAGTTGAAAGGTTAAAAAGCCATGGAAGGTTTGATCCCATTTGTTCTGAACGCCTTGAAGAAGAACAAGCTTCACCAGCACAGCTACAAGAGCCTCTCCGATAGCTCAAGGCGGAGCTACCACCTCCTGCTCTCCGGAGGCGACTCCTTTAACGGGTCATCTCATCGAAGAACTCGGTCTGAATTTCAGCCGCCGAGTTCGATGGACTTTGTTCAGCATGGTCAGCCTGAGTCGGAGGGCATGTTCGTTCGATCTTGGAGCCTGAACAAGGGTCAGAATGTTGCGGCTCCAAAAACGAGTAATCAGGTGAACCAGGCACGTACTCATCATGCTGATCATAATCCCAAGAAAGTGGCTCATCAGAAATGGTTCTGAACTTGAATTCAGAAGGCTCGTTGGTGTTGGATTTGTTCTTTCTTTTATTCCCTTTAGGCCTTTATAACTGTGCAGATGTGTTTCTTGTAATAAGCTTAATTAGTGTTATTTAAGAAGAATGGAGTGTTGTAAAGGCATGCATCTCCATTGGTAAAGGCGGTAGTATCCTGATAAATTGTATGATTGCTGTACTACTTTTCAAGTAAGAGATTCCCAATGCAATAAACCTCAATTCCTTTTCCATATTTGAGCAAAGACTTGTACCAAAAACAAAAAAGTAAAAAAGTTGCCACCAGAACGAATACATATGCTTACCACTAAAATTGGCTGGTAAGACTGCATGTTTTTAAGTGTAACAGATCAAAGGTGAGTGCTGGTTAGTACTTTCCAGGCAAGAATATAATAAAAGTTGCCAACAAATTCATAGAGCAAGAAACTACATAATTGATAGAAAGTTGTAGCTAAAGTTGCACAAGTATACTGTTGTTATAAAATAAAAATCAAAAACAAGAGATCAATCATTATAGAAGATGGAAGCCAAATGATGCACCGATCAAAGAATTACAGCTTTATTATTTTCACAAGCTGTTCGAACCTAAGGAGATTACGCATATATAACACGTTTACTCGAATCTGGGGGAAAGAAAAAAAAAAAAAAAAAGAAGGCAAAAGGAAATGAAAAGCAAAACCTTTTGCAGAAGAATCAAGCAGCATGTATATAGAACTCCTGCTTTGTAAAACATTTGGCATGTAAAAAGAAACCTCTAAATCCCATATATACTAGTATGCGGTATATGGCAATGAAGAGTAAGTTGTGTTGCTCATCAAGCAATCGTGGTATAGTAGGAGGAGGATGGCAAGCCACGGGCACGGGTTCTAGGCAACCCTATTGAGTCAGTGCTGAAGCTGTATCCCTTTTCAACATTTTCCACTTCAAGTGGCAATTCATCTAGTGTCTACAATAAGATAAAAAATATCCACAACAAACAACTTGTGTTAGCTACATATAGCAGTATGTGATGCACTTGCAAGTTATTAAAATTGTTAGCAGAATTGTATTATCCTATTAAAGTCCCTTAATTCATCACTGTGTTAGCTTTATTTCAAAGGCTAAGGTCTATTTGGCAGCAAAAAAAGTAGAATTATGTGTCTTTTTTCTACCTATACGGTACTTTTTATGCACATTCTTTGCCAAACAAACCGCCCTCTACCCTGGGTGACTGGTACAAAAACGTATACCAACTTGGGGACATGGTCAAGAGGTTAGAGGCTCGTTTAGGAACGATCAAAGGTTAGTAACCTGTTTAGGAGTTAGGACACGAGCCAAAAGCAAAGGATCGATTTAGGAAAAGTTTGCAGACGACCCAAAAGATATAGGTACATAGGACAAAATAAAGGATAGGGAGAATAAGGGCCAAAGGTTGAGCTTGTTAAATGCAGCTTACCCTATAAAAACCCCACAACTAATATTGGAAATTTTGTTCAGTGTGATAGCAAGTCTAACACCAGGATGCACTCCTCTATTAATATTTGGTATCAAACCTTGCATCTGTGTGGTATATAAATGCCAAAAAAAAACTCTCTGAGGGTCAGTGTTAAGATTCCAGAAAAAGCTAAACCATTGAAGACTTATTTTAGGAAACCAAAAAATCAGCTATCAGTCTCCTAAAAATCAGCTTATCAGCCTACTAAAAATCAGTAATTAGCCTAGTAATTATTCAGGAAATAAATCCCTAATTTTAGGGCTGTCTATCATAATTTCCTAAATTCTAGCAGTAAGAAGATAATGCTTATCCATTAGGAGTATCTCTTTGTAATGGGCTAAGGGTTAGTGCCTATATAAGGTGTTAGCCAGAGGCTTTGTGAGCAGACAGAAAAGTTCATTCAAATAAAAAGTTCTAAATTCCTCTTTAGAGATTCTCCTTTGAGTGGTTCCTTTCATTTTGGTATCAGAGCCATCGATCCGATGGTGAACACCCGTTCCAATTCCGCTAACGATCCACAAAACGACCCACCAGCCTCCACAAGTAACACACCTACACCTGAGATGATGAACGACCTCACTGCAGCCATAAAAACTCTCTCTGCCCAATTATCAGCCCACGATCTACCCCAGGTCCGACGTTCCGTAGACGGTAGTCCAGCAGGCTCCCTCCATGGCAGACAACGGACGCCGAGAGGACAATCGTTTGACCCTCAACGTCCTAGATATTGGGACGAGCAAGATGAGGATGACGACCATAATAGTGGTTACTACAATAACCACCGTCCTAGGGCGAAAATCGATTTCCCAAAGTTTGATGGTGGCGATCCGCGAGGTTGGATCCTCAAGGCTGAAAAATACTTTCGATACTTCTAGGTACCGGACGAAATGAAGGTTGAGGTCGCCGCAATGCACCTTGAAGGCGACACTCTCGATCTTTACGCCTGGGTTAATGGAGAAGGCGAAATCCTACTTTGGGAGGATCTGATTCATATATTCCAGGAAAACTATGGGCCTCCAGAGTTCCAAAATCCTGACGAATATCTATGTGCAATCAAGCAAACTGGTACCGTGGCCGAGTATCGACAAGAATTTGCACGAAGGGTCTCTCGGGTTCGCGATTGGCCAGATCACTGCCTCCTTGGTGTGTTTCTCACCGGTTTGCGCGACGACTTGAAGACAGAAGTCCGAATACACAAGCCACGAACTGTTTTCAGAGCAGCAAGTTTAGCCATGGAATATGAGGCTAAAATGACCCAATCTCACAGCCCAAAACCCTACACCAATCTCAGCAGAACAAACCCGAACCAATTCTCTTACAATCGCTCAAACCCACAAAATTCAGCCTTAAACCCACAAATTCCAGCCACTCGATCTATCCAAACATCTAATCAGACCTCGCAATCCGACCGACTGCCCGGAACTACTCCGCACCAAGCCCGATATGGGGAGAATGAACGACAAGTACGCAGGGAGAAGGGCCTCTGTTTTAGGTGCGGTGAAAAATTCTCACCTGGCCATGTGTGCAAGCCCTCGCTCTCCACCATGGAGTATGCGGGAGATCTGGACGACACACCCATCGACGCCGACGAAGAAGAAGCCCTATTATGTGCGGCCTCTACTGGTGAGGAGCAGGCTGAAATTGCCTTCCATCAAATATCAGGCCAATCCAATACAACTACGATGAAATTGCAAGGCACTATTAGGGATCGCCAAGTTCTAATATTGGTGGATCCGTGGATAGTGGGTCTACCCACAATTTCATCTCTGAGACGCTCGCCAAGGAGCTACAACTTCCTACTCGGAGTGTTCCTGGATTTGGTGTAACCATCGGAAATGGTGATGTCGTCAGCTGCGACCTGCGATCAGATCTGTCCAGGAGTAACAATTAAGTTACCAGGGTGTGTTATAACTCAGGACTTCTATCCACTTTCCATGGGAGCCACCGAACTAGTTTTGGGAGTTAAGTGGTTAGCCACTTTAAATACAATCCTCATAAATTGGAAAGAGATGTTCCTGGTGTTCAGCAGTGATGGAAAGAAGCACCGGTTGCATGGTCTCAAAACGAATCCTGATGATGCTAGTCTCAGCACCTTCCAACTACTGTCTGCAAACCATCAAAATCACCCACCACCAGCAGCCATTCAGCCCATCTTAAAGAAGTTTCAAGCTGTGTTTGAAGAGCCAAACACCCTTCCTCCTCAAAGAGCCCAAACACAAACCATACCCCTTGTTCCCAACTACAAAACACCCAACATCAGACCATACCGATACCCACACCACCAAAAAACTGAAATCGAAAAACAAACTGCCGCCTTACTGGATAGTGGATTCATTCGGCCGAGCACCAGTCCGTTCGCGAGCCCAGTTTTGCTCGTTAAAAAGAAGGATCAAACATGGCGAATGTGCATCGATTATCGTCAATTGAATTAGATCACCCTTCCGGATAAATATCCGATTTCGATTATTGATGAGCTCTTGGACGAACTCCATGGTGCTACCATATTTTCTAAAATCGACCTTCGTTCCGGGTATCATCAGATTCGGGTCGATCCAGCCAACATCCATAAGACGGCGTTCCGGACTCACTCAGGTCATTATGAGTTCCTCGTAATGCCTTTCGGCCTCACTAATGCTCCGTCCACGTTTCAAGCTATTATGAATGATCTCTTTCACCCGTATTTACGCCAATTTATTGTGGTCTTTTTTGACGATATTTTGGTGTATAGTGCCTCGGAAGACTTGCATTGTCAGCATCTCAGATTGACATTGCAGTTATTGCAAGACCATTGTTTTTTCGCCAAGCCTTCCAAATGTCTCTTTGGACAGCCAGAGATTGCATTTTTGGGGCACATTGTTAATGCATCAGGAGTAGCGGTTGATCAGGACAAGGTCGCTACGGTTCTCCAGTGGCCACGCCATCAACGGTGAAGGAGTTGCGTGGATTCCTCGGGTTAACTGGCTATTACAGGAAGTTTGTAAAGGGGTATGGTTGGCTGGCAAGGCCGCTAACAGATCTCACAAAGCGTGATGCGTTCAAGTGGTCAGACGCAGCTGAAAAAGCTTTTCAATCCCTCAAGAATGCGCTGTCATCAGCCCCAGTTCTCCGCCTTCCTGATTTCAGCCAGCAATTTATAGTGGAATGTGATGCTTCATCAAAAGGGGTGGGTGCTATTTTGCTTCAGTCCAAGCACCCCATTGCATACTATAGTAAGGGCTTCTCCTTTTCTAACAGATTTCAGTCCGCTTACGACCGGGAATTGCTGGCCTTGGTTCTAGCATTACAGAAGTGGCGACACTATTTGATGGGGTCCAAGTTCAAGGTCCGAACAGATCATCGTAGCCTGAAGTTTTTGCTCGATCAGCGCATCACCACAAACCAGCAGCAGCGCTTACTTCTGAAGTTGCTGCCATTCGATTTTGACATTGAGTACAAACCGGGCAAGGAGAATTCAGGTGCCGACGCCCTGTCTCGGAGACCCCAACAAACTGAATTTATGGCCCTCGCCATTCCAGTTACGAGGGAGTTCTTGGATTGGACCACAACCCTTCAATCTGACCCATTCACCAGAGAAATAGCTAACAGCAAACAGGCTGATCCATCAACTTTCCCTGAGTTCCAGCTGGTCAACGAAAGGCTCTACTACAAAGACCGGCTTGTGATCCCGGATTTTAAGCAGTGGCGACAGAAACTTCTTTCGGAGTGTCATGATGCTCCAACTGCCGGTCCTGGGGGTTTTCTTAAAACCCTTAAGAGGCTGACAGCATCTTGCTATTGGCCCCACATGAAGAACGATGTCCGACTCTATGTTCAGAATTGTGGTATTTGTCAGAAAGCAAAACACCAGACCCTAGTACCGGCCGGACTCTTACAACCGCTTCCAATCCCAGAACAGATTTGGGAAGATGTTTCCCTCGACTTCATTACAGGCCTACCTAAATCAGGCGGGTTGACAGTTATCCTCGTGGTGGTTGATTGGCTAAGCAAGTACGCTCACTTTATTGGTATGTCTCATCCTTTTTCAGCTAAGTCCGTAGCAAATTTGTTTTATAAAGATATTGTGAGACTCCATGGGATTCCACGATCACTGTTGTCAGATCGCGATCCTGTCTTTTTAAGTGCTTTTTGGACTGAGCTCTTCCGATTGAGTCGTACCACTCTTCGAATGAGTTCGGCTTACCACCCGCAAACTGATGGTCAGACGGAGGTAGTAAACCGTGGTTTAGAGGCTTATTTAAGGTGCTTTGCCATGGACCAGCCGCACCGATGGGGGCAATTTTTACCATGGGCTGAATTCTCCTACAACACCAACTTTCATACTTCGGCTGGCACAACGCCCTTTCGACTGGTTTATGGGCGTGATCCTCCTCCTGTGCAACCTTTTGTTCGAGGTGAAACCCGGCTTCCTGAGTTGGAGGATCAATTGGTGACTAGGGATAATATGTTGAAGCTCCTCAAGGAGAACCTTATAAAGGCTCAGAATCGCATGTCCCAGCAAGCCAATGCTCACCGCCGCGAGCTGACATTTGAGGTGGGTGATGTTGTGCTACTTCGGTTGCAACCTTATCGGCAACGCTCCTTGGCTCGTCGTGTCAACCAGAAACTCTCACCCCGATTCTTTGGACCTTACAAGGTATTGAGGAAGATTGGTCAAGTTGCTTATGAACTTGACCTTCCTGCTGGGTCAAGGGTCTACCCGGTATTTCACGTCTCCCTACTCCGCCCGGTGCATGGTTCAGCAATTCCAGTCTCTCAAGTCCCACCGCCACTCAGTGATTCTCTGGAACTCACAGTCCAGCCCGAAAAAGTGGTGGAACATCGTTGGTCCAAGTCTGGTAATTCTGACGTACTCGAATTACTTGTTCAATGGCAAGATCGGCCAATTGAAGAAGCCAGTTGGGAGGAGTACGACTTGTTGCAGCAGCAGTTTCCTAACTTTCGACTTGAGGACAAGTCGACTTTCCGGGGAGGATGCAATGTTAAGATTCCAGAAAAAGCTAAACCATTGAAGACTTATTTTAGGAAACCAAAAAATCAGCTATCAGTCTCCTAAAAATCAGCTTATCAGCCTACTAAAAATCAGTAATTAGCCTAGTAATTGTTCAGGAAATAAATCCCTAATTTTAGGGCAGTCTATCATAATTTCCTAAATTCTAGCAGTAAGAAGATAATGCTTATCCATTAGGAGCATCTCTTTTTAATGGGCTAAGGGTTAGTGCTTATATAAGGTGTTAGCCAGAGGCTTTGTGAGCAGACAGAAAAGTTCATTCAAATAAAAAGTTCTAAATTCCTCTTTGGAGATTCTCCTTTGAGTGGTTCCTTTCAGTCAGGTCCAGAATACCACCAACTTTCATGGGATAAATGCATGTATTCTTATTATAAATTGACTCAATGCATATATAATTGAATAAATTGTAACTGGATCACCTGAAATGCTTGTTGGAGAACACGCATGGCCTCTCGAGCACGCTTTCTCTTAACTGCCACCTCCTCTGGTTCCTTCAGCATTTGAGAAAATAGGTTCTCTCTGTATTGGAAACAAAGGAATAAGCATCACAGTGGGATGAAACGACCCATTGAAACCAAATCTATCAGATTTAGTCTGTTGGTTTGTGTTTAATTTGCCTGCAGGACTCACCTGTAAAGTTTTTCAATCAAGACATTGTGGAGCTCACGCCTTGTGTGATTGACCTGTAGAAAAAAAAAACCAGAAAACAATGTATAACTTGAAGTTAGTAACAGTAGAAAAGTCCTGAACCTTAATAATACAAGTAAATTCATTTTAGAACATAAGAGCAACATTGTATCAAAACCCTAACCAAGAAGTGCATGATCGCTTTGGGTACAAAGTCCTCGAAATTTTTTCTAACTATGTCAAAATAAGAAGACATCAATCTCTTGGTAGCTTCCATTTCAATAGCATCTTGATCTGAAAGGGTCTCTGAAGACTTCAAGATTGTGGGTGGCTAACAGAAAGCAGAACAAATAAGGTATCAATTTCTCTGAGCAGTTGGGAATATCCTACGTAGTAATTTTAGAGCAATCATAAAGCACCTCTTTCAAATGAATTGTTGTTGAAGAATATTCAGTGCCAAATGCTGGTCCATTAGCCGAAGCCTCTCTTCCTGATGATCGATTATCTCTCGAGCTGAAAATTGATGAGATGCCCCAAATAGAACGAGCTGCATTTTAAAATAAAAAATCACTCAAGACTGCTAATGGCTTAACGTGTATATGATAAGAAGACGTGTACTGAATCATCAATACAAAGATGTAAACCTCAAATTTAATTCAGACAAAAGAAGGTTAGACATTTATCTTTAGAAATTAGGCTTATTAAAATGATAACAGAAACTAAACTCTTTTTGTTGATATATTAAGTACTATCGATTACCTTGCCTTTTCCAAACAAGTTCACTTGCACATAATACTATTCACTTATTGTTTTTCTTACACTTCCATATTTCAATCATCTACTCAACATTGTAAATATCAAATGTCCCATATTGAAGAGCATCAATGAATACCGCTCTTGATATCCCAGCAGTATTTAATATTAAGAGTATAATAGAAGGGGATCATACTATCAAAGTACTTTCACCATCTTCAAGTAGAATAAGTTGAAAAGAGACTAGAGTGGTGATTTCTACACATGAATTCCTGTGAATCATGAATAATGAAGCCTAAATAAAATGTAAGAGAGTAATTTTACCATTTGCCCGACTTGTCTCAATATCCCCATTTGCATGTGCTCCCTATTGGAAATTGACAGAAAGTTAGGCATTTATACATAAGGTTTGATCCTCTTTGTACATGGCTAAGATGTTTGGGATACTGAGACAATAAAACAAAAGATACTCTAGAACAGAAGCTCACTATACCTGCTCAGGAATCATTCCATTTGAATGGGATTTCTTAAATCCATTTGCTGCAGATCTAACAACAATAGCCCTAGACTGGGAATTCCTTTCAGACTGGGCTGAATCTGGTTCTCTCCCGTCCTAGAGGAAAAAGAAAACAAATATTCACAGTAAATAATAATTATGCTGGACAATTGGATCAAATTAAAGACCTTTTCCAAAACGAAGGAATACCCTTTGTCTAGGAACTAAGTTGGATCCTCTAACAGAATTAATATATCGCTCTGCTTCCTGCAGAGCTTGCATTCCACCAATAAAATTTGGATGTGAAGTGTTTATATAGTCCATCTGCAAAGAGAAGAACAACCATTCAGCTATTGCTGAAAATAAATAAGAGACGAAAACACAAAGATGGAGAAGAAAGAGCATCTTTACCTCCAATTAGTCTTTTCACAATTTTTACATTAAGGAAGAACAATTAGTCTTTTTCATAAAAATACAGAAAATCATGCCATCAGATTCAGCTTTGCCAGTCAATTCACCTTAAAAATGATGTTTTTATTCTTTCTCACTTTTTAGATCCTCGAGTAACTTAGCTCACTTTTTGATATGTGAGAACGACAGAGCGTTCTTTCATTACTGTAATATAATTAGTTCACTGCACTTCCAAATGCAGTAGTTACTTCAATGTGAGAAGTTAACTTATATTACCAGAAGAGCCATATTAATTTATAAATGGTGAAAGAACTGAGAACTCCCCTCCCATGTTTACATACCTCCATTTCAACAAAGTGTGCAACTATACTCTCTGCAGGTTCAAGATTTTCTCGTAAAAATTGCCCTGCAACTTCGTCAATTTGTCTTTTCAGTACTGGAAAGCGATGCAGCTCACTAATCATAGAATGGTGGCTCATCTGAATTCCCAATAGATATACAGCTTCAAGAAGTTAGTGCTGCCCAAAAACAACAAGAAGCAAAAATACTAGATCTATCAAGTTCTACCTTTACTAATTCATTGTATATGAATCTTGCACACTGGAGACTTGGGTCCATCAGACGGGCTATTTGTTTCCGAACAAGGACTTCGAATGGAACCTGCAACATTACATTGCCATCTGCTTAACTGAGAATAAACATAAGCATACCTAAACCAAAGACTTTCTCATCCAACTACAATATACTCAGTTTTCACCCCAACAAGAGATGCAGGTTGCAGAAAGATAGTAATTTTGTCATTTAGTATGTCGATTAGCAGATCCCTATTACATACAAACCTCTCTCAAGTCTCAACCAACCAACAGTCGTCTTGCTTCTTGATATGTATACTGCACATTCCGCCGCTCCCAAATCTCCCAACCCCGCACAAGATAAGGTCAAAAAGGATAAGGGAATTTATTGTCACCTCTGGGGAAAACACAGCAGACCTAGGACCTCGTGCATTATGTATAGTGATTCGGATATCTTCATCTGATATGCCCTCACAAGGATCCACCTCCTGAAATAATTGATCTCATTATGACACTTGTGCAGTGATAAATGGTAGTAACTAGTAAATCTCCTTTACAGCCATACACTCAACCACTAGCTCCCAGATTAGGTATACTAACATATAGAAAATTGTGTTTAGGACTGAAGTCATCATACGCCCAGTATAGTCTCGCACAAGCAGAATCTGGGGGGTCAAGATGGGGCGCCCATACCATGATCAGGAGGATGCGCCCGATAGACCCAAGGAAAACTGAAATTCAGCTATGTGACAATAACAACTGAATTTAGTTAAAATGCACCCAATTGATATAGGGGCTATATCCATCTCAAAGGCAAGCCAATGAGCAAGCATATGCGCCCTAAAGTAAGAATATAAATGCCAAAAGATTATTAAAAGCCAACAGCTTCATGAACTAGAACAATGAAAACCGAGCAACATGAAACAGTAATTCACTAACAGATTATGCTATTTATCAGATAAATTTACAATCCCTATACAGATATTTGCGCTAAACACTATTAGAGATATCAGAGTCTAAGACCCAATACCCAGAGACAGCATCTTTACCTCCAGACTTCTTACAAAAATGGATTGAAAAATATAATGGATTCTGGCTCCACCGGACAGCTCTGATGTTGACATTTCTTGGCTTTTCCCCTCCACCAGAGAAGAAAAAGCTGCAACATATGCTAATGTTAGACCATCAAGAAGGGAAACTTGAAGCAAATAAACAAAAAAAAGAGTTCGAATGAAACTGCCAAACTGGAGAAGCAACATTATGGAAGAATATAATGCAAGGAAAGAAATCAAAAGATAGCAAGTCATATATTGGGCCAATGGTAGTATTAACTAAGGGCAAGGTGCATGATACCTTCTGAATATTTTGACAGGATATTCAAAACAAGGGCTCCCTGACCATCCTGAAGCATATGGATAGAAACAAAATAGATATTAGCAAGTTTTGACAAAAAAATCATTTGTACTCAAGTAGGTCATACAAAACAACATTTCTCAACCGACAAGAATAAATCTCTACTGTAAAGGTAAAGTATTATGAGCAAGTTTTCAATGCAATTTAAGAAGACATAGAGCCTAAATTGTATCACATCCTCTCGTCACTTTTTCTCATAAAGCCACATCAAGCAAGCCATTTCTACCCTTGGAATCTATGGTAATACCAAAAGGATTAAGCAAGCCAAACGTAACTGTCAAGTAGTAGATCCTTTATATTCTATATCAACTATGTAACAACATCAAATTGTATGAACATTACAAAACTGCATACAAAAACTAGCAGTAAAGAAGATCTTTGTATCACCGAAATGAAACATAGCTTACTTCAGTTTCTTTAAGCTCTCCATAGCTAGTGTACTCCTTCGTGACTGAAATCAACTGTGCACTTATGCGAGATTTCAACTCGGGAAGATTTTCCCTAATATGTTGGACTAAAATCTGTACACAAAAACTGTGAGAAAAAAAAATATACATATATACTACAAACTCGCAATAGAAAACACGAACGCAAAAATATCACCTGATTTAACTTCTTTGCCAGCTGTGGCACACCGCAACGGTCAGCAAGTCCCATATACACCTGTCTCACAGCACACAAACAAATGAGTATAATAGCAGAAAGTGCACAAGAGAAGTAATAAGTCGGTGAACCATAACAATGATAGTATGCATAATGATAGAAAGATATTATCGAACAACACTGTCATACAGGGTGACTTCGAAAGAATTTCTCCTCGGCAACAAGAGCATCTTTAATGCTTCTTTGAAGCTTGATGTCCTGCATTAATGTTAAACACGCATTTAAATACTAGTAGTTCATAATACCCAGTTGGACATTATAGACAAATACAGGAGCAATAAAACAAGAATGAGGCATCTATACTAGCCCAATGAATTCAGTATTAGCTATAAAAGAAGCAACACTAATGAGAAGACCTTGGAGCCACTGAGTCAATATAATCTTCTTTAAAAATATCAGGTAGTGAAACACTGATACCAAACCTATACCATACAGATCCATTAATAGTTAATAAATATGTCCAATTCATCTAATTTGGTAAACTAGCATCTACAGAATGCATCCCGCATTGGAGGGGTCTGGTATAAGATGGTATTTGAAGAAACATCAATCCAGATAACTACCACCAAGGTGATTATGATGATGCCCAGAAGCACAAATTGTTTATCATACATGACAAGCAGACAAGGCATTTTTCACATTGACCAAGGTTCAATTCGAAAAGTATATACCTCTTGGCTACGATTCACTACACCTATATACCCAAGGCGAAGTGGGATAACTTTTCCAAGCAACAAATTGCGGGCATCAGTACCTCTATCCATTATATCAAGCTGAAACACATGAGAAAGTTTCAAAGTTCAGCACCAGCTGCAAGTTTCCAAAATAATTCAATCAAAATATGGATTGACATCGGTCGAACCTTTGTGATTACACCAATTGTGCGACTTCCTGCAAATAGGAAGATCATAAAACATCTTTACTCTTTAGGGTAACCCAATCAGAACAAAAGACAAGTAATACTTGTACATTTTAAAGTTTATAGTATAAGTACCATCAGGGTCAACATTTCCTGCTATCTGGAGAGCATCTGAATTTGCTAGATCTGAATTTGCCGGAGTAACTGCTAAAATTAGACAGCTCTTAGGCTTTATGTACTTAAGTATCACTGTGCGGATACGTGCTTCTATATCAGAAGGTTGGTCACCAACTGGAACCCTTGTAATGCCCGGTAAATCGACCAAAGTGATGTCAAGAACATTTGGGGAGTAGATCGTCAGGCGAATTGGTCTATCAGAAATGCCTTTGTTTGCTCCAGCTTCTCTCCTAGTCTCGGCCTTTTTGAGGGGAAAGGGGTGTAGGGGGGAGCAGGAAGTATGTCAAAAGAGTGACTAAGCCTATGTGGAATCGAGAGTACTCACAATTGAAATATAAATGTGCCTTAAAATGACCACAACATCAAGTTTATTTAAACATATAACTTAAAGGCTTGCTACTCAAGTTAATAATAGCAATTAGCAATGGATAAACTAGACAATTTTACAAGCAAGCATTTCAATGTCAAGATCAAGCAACAAAAAACAGCATCAAAATTAAAAAGCAACAAAAATAATCTTCGTTGATGAATAAATAGGTAGTGCAACCACAATTCACAATTCTCCATAAGTAGGGCTTCTGTATGAGTACTACAGGCAAGTGTATAAATTTTGTTTAAATACTGAAATAGCTATGCGCAAATCTATCTTGGCCATAACACAGAGAACATAGGCAATCAAAAGCCTATGGACTCAAGTAAATTTGAAAATGCTCCACAAATCAAGAGAAGCTTCTGTTAGTTGTAAACTTAAAAAAAAAAAAAAGGATGACCTGATGATTTTAGCAGGAGTTCTGATCAAATTGATTTTCAAATTACAACAGGTATGTCCAACATATGCCAGCGAACCTCCTCTTTCTCAAATTATGCAAGAGAACAAAGCACAAAATTGGATCAAATTTCTCAATCTACCTCGATTTCTCTGCGAATCTCCGAGAAGTCATATATCCTCCTGCCGCGGATATGCAAGAACTCGCCGTACTCCTCGGCCTCGGAGCCATCGGCGCCACGTTTCGTCTGGATGAGCTGCAACACGAGCGGGCAGCGAGTGCAAATGTCGCAGCCCCTGGGGAGGAAATCGCGGCCCACAAGCGCTTCTAAGACGCTGGATTTTCCGCTGCTCTGGCTTCCGACGACCGCCACTTGAGGGAGATCGATCGGCAGTGATATTCCCGACTCCGCAGATATGTCTTGTAGCTTATTGATTATGGGGATCAACGTCTGGCCAAGAGATGACGCCAGCGAGCCCGGAGTTAGTCCGTCCGCCATGGGAGAACAATGAGCAGAGGAGAAAGAGCAAAGGGGGAGAACCGGAAAAAGGAGAGAGAAAGTTAACCCTCGGAAAAGTTTTAAGCAGTAATCGTAGTTGTGGCCGAGATTATTTAAATGGCGGTGAACTTTCTTGCTGAGCAAACAAATTCTCTTTTATTATCTTAACCCTCAAAAAAAATGTCAATAATTTTGGCGATGATAAGGGAATGAGATGCCTACTATTAGGGTTGTTCATTGGTTCGGGTAATTCGGTTTTTACCTGAAAAATGAACCGAACCGAACCGAACCGATCCAAGGTACTTCGGTTCGGTCTTCGGTTCAAGATTTTTTCTAGTTCGGTTTTCGGTTCGGTTCGGTTCGGTTCGGGTAAACCGATTTTAAATATTAAAAAAAAATATATCCCTTACACCTTACCTATGTGAGTTGTATTAATTATTATTGTAGGGTTTGAGTTCGGTTTAGGGTTAAATCGGTTCTAGTTCGGTTTGTAATTCGGTTCGGGTCAAAAATTGGTTCGGTTTAGGGTATTCGGTTCTATATTTTGGGTCAGTTTTTACCCAATCAGGTAATTCGGTTCCTACCTGAACCAAACCGAACCAAACCGAGCTTATTCGGTTCGGTCCTCGGTTCCGGAAATTTCCTAATTCGGTTCGGTTTTGGACCGATGAACAGCCCTACCTACTATACATCTATTATAATTTCTAAGATGTATGTCGTTTCCGTGGTTCGTGTTTCGTGGTTCGTTATGCAAGCCACTTTACCTAAGGTGCTTATTGGCTGGATCATGAGCTTGGGGTTTTTTTTGGTCGAATGAGATTATCATTAAAGGTGGTCCCTCATCAAAAATAAAAAGATTGTTATAATAATATATTATTTAGATGTATATATGAAAACCCTAGATTTAATCTTGTACTCCCTCTATATAAAGGCCCCTATGGGTGACCTAATAAGACATCTCTAATCTCTCCCCTTTCTCTCTATTCTCTTTGTTCTTCTTAATTTATAACACGTTATTCTCACTGTTTTTCACTAATTACATGAAAATTCTACAAATTCTATCCTACTCTTGCTGAGAGTCGTAGACTTCATGTTAACTCTACTTTCAAATTCCTTATTGCATATCGATCGTACCGATCGTAATCTCTCATATTGCATACGCATTGACTAATACTCCCCCCGTCCCTTTAAGTTTGTCAAAAACCCCAAAAAGTGTCCCCTAATGTTTGTCAAAATTTTCCAAAACTCTATACAATCTTACTCTTCTCTCTCTCTTTCCTCTCTTTTTTTCTATTGGTTAACATCATTACAAAATCAATTTAATTTTATCTTTCTCCTTACTTTTTATTCACCCAATACAACTTTTTATTCACCCAATACAACTTCACATTTCCCCAATACAACTTCATACTCCCTTAAAATGTGTGTTTTCCGTCCTTTTTGACAAACAAAAAGGGACGGAGGGAGTAACTTTTATTCTGACTACTTGACAATCAAATTGTTTCTTTTTTCCCTCTATCTACGTACATATATGTAGTATTTGATTGATTTGCCAATATATATCTATAAATTGATTTGCTTGAATTATTATATACATGATTCGATCCTTTATATGATTTGATTACCCGGTCTTGTACGTACATGTTCAGTATTATTTATTCTATAGTTTCCTTATAGTTTATAATTGAATGTTCATGATATATCCCCTGAAGTGGATGTATTTATAAATAAATTTGTCCCTGGTGAGACAAATTATATGAACATATAAAGATAATATTATCCCCAAAGTGATAATTCTTTTTACAATCTTCATTCCCTGAAGTGAATGAAATATCAATATATAATCCCTGAAGTGATTATTTCCATTCATCGAAGAGATTGGAACATCATTGTATTATCCCTGAAGCGATAAGTATTTCCTCCTGAAGAGTAGAATTTAAAAATAAAATTATCACTGAAGCGATAATTATTTCCTCCTGAAGAGTAGAATTTAAAAATAAAATTATCCCTGGAGCGATAATTATTTCCTCCTGAAGAGTTGAATTTACAAAACAATATTATAATTTTATCCCTGAAGTGATAAATTTCATTCCCTGAAGTAAATGAATTATTTTATTTATTTTATTGTTCTTATATTGTTTATTTATTTATTATTTTCATATACTTAATTATGTTATATTATTCTCTCTTGAAGTGTTAATTGAATGTACAGAACAAGATTATCCCTGAAGTGATAATCCTCGTTCCTTGAAGTAAATGAAAACTTCATTTTATCCCTGGAGTGATAATTCTCATTTCCTGAAGTGAATGAAACCATTTTTCTAATTTTATACTTGAAGTGATAATTCTCGTTCCATAAAGTGATGAAAGAATAAAAGTTTATACTCCTTGAAGTGAGTGTTGAACTAAAGTCATCTCTTGAAGAAGATGACACAATTCATTCGAAAATTAAAATAGAAGAAAATTTTCATCTCCGAAAGTAGATGATAAAGTTTATTCATATGAAAAATATAATCTCCCGGAGTAGATAATAAACAACCTATATATATATATATCACATCCTAAAGTATGTGACTGAAAGGTTTGAGAGATTTTGATTAATTTCTTGTCACCAGAAGTTGACAATGTGTTGTTTCTTAAATTATGTCTCTCAATTTAATTATTTCTGTAATTATTTATGTACACTATTATTATTATTTTTTTAAGTTAAAAAAAAAATTTGTCATCCCCTAAAGTGGATGCATATACATCCCCCGAAGTGGATGAAACAATTGAACCAATCCCCAGAAGTGGATGAATATAATAAAAGTTCCTACTCCTTGGATTGAGTGGTGATACTAAAGTTGCCTCTTGAAGTAAATGACATGATTCATGTGCAAATTGAAAAAGAAAAATATCATCTCCAGAAGTAGACGATATAGTTAATATGACAAATATTATCTCTTGAAGTAGATAATAAAATACTCACATGGATATCACATCTGAAGTATGTGACTAAAAGATCTCATTGAAATCACATCTTGAAGTATATGATTGAAAGATCTTATGAATAATCACATCCTGAAGTATGTGATGGAAAGAAGTCTAGAAGAC
Organism: Fallopia convolvulus; assembly: GCA_964016875.1. Classification (NCBI taxonomy): domain Eukaryota; kingdom Viridiplantae; phylum Streptophyta; class Magnoliopsida; order Caryophyllales; family Polygonaceae; genus Fallopia; species Fallopia convolvulus. The sequence continues at coordinate 25,619,650 of OZ024718.1, forward strand.
TTCGTATTCAATCTCTTGTCACCAGAAGTTGACAATATTTTATGATATTTTATTTCTTTATTTATACTTTTCAATTTAATTATTTATGTTATTGCTTGTATATATTTTTTATTTGTTCTTAAAGTTAAAACTTGTCATCTCCTGAAGCGGATGCTAGTATGTCCCAGTAGAGACAAATGTCAAATCATCCCCGAAGAGATGAAATAATAAATCTCATTACTCGTGAAGTGAGTAATGATAGAAAATATCACTTCCTGAAGAAGACGACAAAATTTATGTGACAACAATCATCTCCTGAAGTAGATGTTTTTATACATAAGAGTATTATCCCTAGAAATGGATTTAAATACAGAATTTGTTACTTCTTGTAATGGTTTAAGAGATAATTTATTCATTGTCACCTGAAGTTGACAAATAAGATGTTTGGGAGAATTATGCAGCACTTCAAATTCCAGTAGATTTGTGCTAAGCTATAATGGTAAAATATCATATCATATCATCAACTCCATTCGAGTTTGAAGAATCGAATTTTGACAAAGTAGAGATCGTTATAAACTCTTGGAGAGTTAAGAGATCTCATACTAAACCATGTACTCTACATGTAGTACAAGAAATATGGCATGTACTCTAGAAATAGTACAAGGAATGTGGGTCGTTACAATATTCAGAACTATGTCTAAATGACCACCTACCTAGCATGAACTAGAAGTTCAAGGTCATGTTTGACCAACCTCTTGCATGCCGGAAGCATGCCTCCTCTGGAAGAGGGTGTGAAAGAGGTTACGGTATATTACACATGCGGCCGTTAGTCATGGTTATGACTTATAGCTAGGACGTCGTGGGCTAATTTGATGTCCAGAAGAACATCTAAGATAAGGGATATCCTATAAATGAAATAATTGATCATCAGTCTTGTACCAGTTGTACAAGAACCACACCTTATGAGTATAAGTGTGGAGACCGGTCTAGTCTATATTAGAGTTCTGAATGTACCCATTTTGAGGCATCTAATGTTAGAAATCAAGATAATGGTTTATCTGATTTGAGTTGATGAGCTCCCAAACATAAGTATGGATCACCGACATTTTTCAATGGTGTCACACCACACTGTATTTGAAAACCAGAAGTTTTCACAAGTCATGCGCAAATTTTGGTGTGAAGGTTATGATGACTCTAGAAGAGTATATCCCATTGAATAATGTAATCTCACTAACTGGAAGTTAGTTAATGATAAGATATATATGTGGCATGATTAACTTGGTCACTCAAGAGAAATAATATTGCGCATGATCGGTATAGGACCGAAAGATCTTGAGACTTGAAGTTTCTTTCTAAGAGTGATCTTGAAAGGCTTGTGATCTTGGCAAGTTAGTAGCAAAGCCAGCATAATATGCAAGTAAATACAAAGTCTCATATGCTCCTTGACTATGTTCCAAGTGATATAAGAGGACACATTACATCGCCATATGAACCATTGTGGATTAATCATATAATGTTGAAAGATGCCTCAACCCATTGGTTCAATTGAAAAAGGAGGGGAATGAAAATAAATTAGTGTAGTGGTTGAGCATTGAGTAGCTCTCACACACATTCACAAAACGACCTAGTAGAGTCGTTAATAATGTGGTCATAATTGATAGCTAGGCAAATGCTATACATGAAATACACGACTAGGATGAGTCGTTGATCAAATAGGGTCATGAAATGTGAATGTCGATAATTAAATTCGACTTGGACCGACTGCTTATAGAAAATTTTCCTAATAGAAGCTTGTCTCTAGAAGAGATTAAATGATTTATACGTCCTCCACCTCCCTGAATGATTGTTAAGTAATGCCACACAATGAATGTTAGGATTAGACGAAGGGTTTGGGTCCTTATCGTTTATAAATTACCTAGAGCTTATAAGCGGTGATCAATATATTGCTCGGTATTAAGATTAACACTTTGGCGAGGTGAAAATCCTAACTTTAGGGGGAGAATAATTGAGACTACAAGTTAAGAGATTGTATGTGATGCAATTTGTTATCCAAAGAAAGCTAAACCAGAAGTTTAGCATATTGTATAACTAAACCGGAAGTTTAGTGACTAAGACATAAATACTATTTGAAAATACACCAGTCATTTGGAGATTTCAGAAGTAACTCCAAACCAACACATAAGCATGCTTGAAGCATGAGAGATATTTTTGGATTTAAGGATACGTTCCCCAAAAGAGGAAAGAGCCAATTACATCCCAAAAGGATGATATGTCGACTGGAAATAAACATGAAGATAGAACTCCTGAAGAGATTCTATCTAAAGACTCTAAAAGCAAAGAAAATGACATGAGCAACAATTTGGAAATGTCGATTAATTATGTAAGTATCGGTACAACGTATCGGGAAGATATCTTTGCTTATTCAGTTATCGTAAAAGTCATTGGAGAAGATGACAATAATCCCCAAACAATGGAGGAATGTCGATATAGAAATGGTTGGGAAAGATGGAAAGCAGAATTGGATTCGTTAAATAGACTAGGTGTTTTGGGCATGTAGTTCCAACACCAGAAAGTGCAAAATTAGTCTGTTATAACTGGTTGCACAAGGGTTCTCGCAAAAACCTGGAGTGGATTACATGGAAATGTATTCACCAGTAGTGGATGCAACGATACTCAGGTTCCTTGTTGCTTTAACCATTGTTGAGCGTTTGAAAATGCAACTCATGGATGTGTTAACAACATACCTATATGAGTCGTTAGTTACCAACATATACATGAAAATCCCAGAAGGATTGAAAATGCCTGAAGCATTTGAACCAAAACCACAGTACATCTATTTCATTAAACTTAGAAGATCGCTATATGGATTGAAACAATCGGGAAGAATGTGGTATACTCGCCTTAGAGAATATCTACAAAGGCAAGGATTTTGTCAGCGATCAAATAGGTCCTTGTTTGTTCATAAAACAACAAATTTGGAATATGTAATCATTGTTGTTTATGTTGATGATTTCAATATTATTGGGACTCCAGAAGAGATCCTAATAGAAGCTGATTATTTAAAAAGAGTATTTGATATAAAGGACTTAGCAATATCAAGTAATGTCTCGTCCTGCAGTTCGAGCATAGAAATGGAATAAAAGACCCATTGAATTTGATGAAAGCACATTCATTAAGTGCACCAATAGTACTAAGGTGCTAAGTGTGGAAAATGACTCATTTCGTTCTAATTAGAAAATGAAAGAGATATTAGATCTTGAAGTATCATATCTCAGTACAATAGGTGCATTATCGTACCTTGCTTCATTACCTCAATAATGTCATTTTATGTGACAATGAGTTATTGTCTCCCTAAACCTAAAATAAAGATTATTGGTCCAGAAGTACCAATCTTCTACAAAATTAAGTGATGGCATATATTTATTGCACAAAGATTTTGTGTTTAACTGAGGGGGAGCATTATGATACGACTGTACTCTTTTTCCCTTGGTTTTGGTTTTTATCCCATGGGTTTTTCCAAACAAGGTTTTTTTTAATGAGGCAGTTCGTCATATAAGGTCTCTGATGAGACAATCTCGGCCTGAAGTTCGAGATATGTGAAAGAATAAAAAATTTATCCATCCATTAAATCAAGTTGAAAGGAGCCAACAATGATTTATATATGAAGAGAATTTAGCATGAAGTGATCAACCAAAGTACCTATCATCAAGTGTTCTCAAATTACAAGATTCAACTCAAAGACATGATGGATGCTCAATTCATTCAAGCAAGGAGGATATATTTCAAGTTGAGAGAAGAATCATAATTGCACTCTTTTTCCCTTAGTCTTGGTTTTGTCCCATTGGGTTTTCCAGACAAGGTTTTTAACGAGGCAGTTAGTGATGTACATCTAAGGGGGAGTGTTATAATAATATATTATTTAGATGTACATATGGAAACCCTAGATTTAATCTTGTACTCTCTCTATATAAAGGCCCCTATGGGTGACCTAATAAGACATCTCTGATCTCTCCCCTTTCTCTCTATTCTCTCTGTTCTCCTTAATTTATAACAAAGATGTCGTTTTTGTTATTAAAAAATCAACCAAAATCTTAAGAAATAGAGTCACACTTGGATGTGAACAATTCATTGGGTGTAAAATGTGAACAATTTAGAGACGTCAGATTACATGACATAGATGGTCAAGATTAAAACAATCTAGTTCATGAAGAAATCAAATAAAGGTGAGTGTTCAATTAGAGTGGCACAAAAATATAATTTTGCTTAAAATATTATGATAACCCTAAAATACCCCCTCCTTGGCTCCTTTCACCCTCTAACCCTTCTCCCTCCCTCAAATGTCTCACACACTTTCTCGATCCTTTCTCTCGCTCTTCTCTTTCTTTCCCACTTCCACACCATTGATTCTATCAGTTTAGGTGTCGCCGCCGCCGTCTAGTCCACTAACACAATTTGTGGGATCATCGCCGACTAGGCCAATCGAAGGATTGAGTGCTTCAACGATGACAGGATAGTCTTCCCTCGACTTAATGTCTCATAAAACTCCATATCTAACGGAAAGAGCTTTTAATGTGGCCTTCGAGCGAATGGATATTATCTCTTGTACTAGGACGTCGATGCACAAAACGATACATTCCTTCCCAAGAGTATTTACTTTAACAAAAATTCTCAGTTGAGGGAGATCTTCGTTGGTGATATGACCATGTTTGTGCGATCACTAATTCCCCATTTAGATTGGATGGATTTAACAGATTTTTTATCGATCTTGTATGGATTAGGGTTTTCTTGTGGGATTCTAATCAATAATAATAACAGTTCTAGTGATAATTAAGGTGGGGCTTGGTGTTAGGGTTCCAATTACGCTAAGTCTATTCAAGATCAATTTGATAACTCTTCAATGTCATAAATTGTGAATTAAAGCCATCCGATGGATCTTTGATATGTGAACGGATCAATAGCTCTGGTCAATTGGATTTCCCAATTGAAGAATCATTCATCCAACTAGCCCTTGTATTCCACTTCACTCCTGGGATTAGGCCATTGAATAGAACAATTTCTTAATGGGTGGAGGAGACCACTATTCAAGCAATTTGACAAATGGGGTCTCGTTTGAAGTGATCACATCATGTTTTGCCTTAGAAGCTAGTTTTTTTTGGAAATGAGGTTCATAATATTTTTTCTATTGATTCATCATTTTATATTTAGGCACATAAATAAAATTACAATTGCTTAATTTGTGTTTGAAGAGGCTTTAGGGCTCTAACATTGCTTAATTTGTGTTTGAACTAGAAGGTAATTGTAATCGGGAAAAGTCCAAGCAATGGCTCTAACATTGCTTAATTTCTTTAGTTTGAATATAGTTCATTTCATTTGGTAGCCTATTAACTCAAATGGTAGAGCAATAAACATGTGCATATAGATATAGGTCCAAATCTCACATAGGTTAATTCTATAGACAATTTATGTCTTTTCGTTCATATTAGTTGTTCTGTTTATCATGTTTTTGTAAGTTAGGGTTTATATTGTGTGTTTTGTTGGTTCATAAGTTTGTATGATACAATTCATTATAAGTATTTTTACAGTTCATGGATATTATAGTAGTTAGTGTCGTGACTTTAGTTTCATATAGTTCCTCTATGGTTTATGATTTTGGATACTTAAGTTCATGGGCTAATTCATACAGTTTATATCTTTTAGTTCATATTAGTTTCTCTTTTGGTTCATATTTTTATAAGTTCATAATATTTCTTCTTATGACTCATACTATTTCTTCTTATGGTTCATAATAGTTGTTATTTTATTTAATGATGTTTGGCTCATAACAATTGTTCTTTTTGTTCATGTTTATATAGTCATAGGTTCATCAAAGTTCATCTTATTCTTCATGTATTTAAATTAATAATAATCATAATTTTATTTCATGGCTTTTGATTCATGACGTTATGTTCTTACGGTCCATGTTTTTGTAAGCTTAGGTTCGTATTAGTTCTTCTTACGGTTTATGTCTTCTAATTCATAATAATTAATTTTTATTTGGGTTTATAGTAGTTGTTCTTTTTGTTCATGTATTTGTAACCTTAGTTTCAAAATATTTCTTCTTACGGTTCATGTCTTATATAAAATGCATTATTTGTTTCGAGTGTTACAATTACATAGCCAAATACACGAGGAGAAAAATATAATTTTACTCTTATAACCTATGTAGAATTCAACCCACATCATATGCAACAAACACATTACTCTTTTTTGAGCTAAAAGGCTAATAGGATCTAAAGCTTATCATTTGGGGACAAGAAAAGGGCTTTATGTTGGCATGTAGAGTGGGGGTCATCTCCACTTTTTAAGGGAGAGGGAGGGGAAACGACATTTATATCATAGAGGAAGGGGTTAAGGAGTCGCATGGGGGCATGCAAACGTCACGTAAAAGGGAAAAATAGAGGAGGGAAGAGATAAATGCGACCCACAAGAAATGGGCTCAAAGGGTGGGTTTCCAAAGAGAAAAGGAAATAAGAGGTGGAAACAAGTGGCTAAAGAGAGGGAAAAAGTTAAAAAAGGGTGGCAGGGTAGCTGATTAGGAACAAAAGGAAACATGAAGAAGAGGGAAAAAAAGTTATGAAAGTAGAGGGTCCGTTTTTGGAAGTAGGTGATGAAGGATGGGTGATAGTAATAGAAAGAAAATTCAATCGGCTTCAAATGTTGTTGTTATATCAATGAAGGATGGAAAACATCCTTCCTTCCCAAATGTCATGAATTTTATCAGTTAAAATATTGGTGACTATGAAAGGCATGTGCAACTAACATACTCTTTGGTTTAGTGAGACGAGAGACCCCGCAAATCCTCTTCTTGTTGGATATAAAATTGATAAGAAGAGGATGGATTTTATTCATACAGACTTAGGATTCAAATTCAGTTTTTGTGTGAATTATATGGGTAAATCTAGAGGTATTTGCTTGATTTGGAATGAAGCGAGTGTTGTCTCCATCTAGTCAAACACGACTCATCATATAGATGCAATGGTCTATCTAGGTCATGGAGAACAAGCTTGGAAGTTGACGGGCTTTTATGGGTGGCCAAATTGTAATGAGAAAAAGGCAAACTTTGGCCCTATTGAGAAGGCTTTTTGAGGATAGTCATGCAGGAGGGGTATGCTTGGGTGACTTTAACCAATTTTTGAATGTGGGGGATAAGGAAGGAGGCTTACAAGCATATATGGATCTCATGTTAGAGTTTCAAAAGACACTTAAGTTTCCGTCAAAAAAGACACTTAAGTATTTTCATCTTAGAGAGCTAATGGTGGTGGGTAATCAATTCACTTGGGATAATGGACAGGAAGGGAAAGATTTCATCCAATAAAGGTTGGATATGGGGTTTGAAAATAAGGAATGAACTTTACTTGGAAGCATGGGTCTATACTCTTGAGTAAAGAGTCTTAGATCATGTACCAATTCGGCTCTCATTTAACATTAAGGAGATGGAATAAACGAAGGTTAAAGGAATGAGGTCGTTTAGGTTCAAGGAAATGTGGTTAGAAAGCGAAAATTGCTTGGAGGTAATAAGAAATGCCTAGATCAATCCAGGTAGCCATCAATCGGTACAAGGAGTATAGGGTTAAGATAGAGAGGTATGATGGTGATTTAAAAGATTGGGATTTTTCACATTTTGGGAACACCAATCGGGAGTTTAGGAATGTTCGGGAAGATGAGGGTTATCGGTAAACGAGGGATGTCAAGTGCAACAGTAAAGAAAAGGCGTGAATTAAAGGGTCGAGAAAGGTATTTAATGTCCAAGGAAGAGATTATATGGTTTCAAGGATCAAGAACTAATGAGATTAAATGGGCAGACTAGGATACTAAGTACTTCCATTTGAAGGCTACAGGAGAAGAAGAGAAATAAAATTTGAAAGTTGATTGATGAGGAAGGGCATAAATGAAGATCTCACGAAGGGAAGACTAAAGTTTCCATGGAATACTTAAAAAGTTTGTACTCTTCAGATATTAGAGCTACTTCAACAATGGTTTCTCAAGGAATTGAGTCTCTTGTTTCAACTAAGGATAATTCTAAGATGTGTCCACCTTTACAAATAAAGAGGTAAAATATGCACTTTTCTCTATGCATCCCACAAAATCACCATGTCCAAATGGTATTTTAGCTTTATTCTATAAAAAGACTGGCATATTGTTAGGGGCGGTGTCACCTTCTTTGTTGTTTCAATTCTTAATGGTGATGAATTTCCTTCTTTCTAAAATCATACATTTATTACCTTGATTCCCAGTATTAATGAGCCATGCAAGATGAAAGATTTGAGACCTATTAGTCTATACAATGTTATATATAATATTATTCAAAGGTTCTCACAAATCATTTAATGGGTTGCATGGGAAAACTAGTATCGCAAAGTCAAAAGGATTTTGTTCTTTTATGAATTATTGCTGCTAATGTGCTAGCAACCTTTGAGATATATTATTATATGAAGAAGAAGACGATGAAGGGCAAGAAGGGATACATGGTTATGAAGCTTGACATGGAAAAGGCGTATGATCGGGTTGAGTGGAATTTCTTGGAGTCATATATGAGGCAACTAGGGTCCGTAGATGGTTGGGTGAATTTGGTTATGAGATGTGTTACCTCTATCTCCTATTATATGTTCATGGACAATTTTCTAACTAAACCTCTTGCTTCAGCTAGGGGTTTGAGGCAAGGCGATTAACTTTCACCCTACCTATTTTTATTGTGTGTAGAAGGGTTATTTGGGATGTTATGACAAAGTGCGTGTAAGCCCGACGCCTTAGAAGCGCCATCTTATGCAAACCCGAGGACTTCCTAGGAGGTCACCCATCCTGATACTACTCTCGCTCATGCATGCTTAACTTTAGAGTTCTTTGTCCTCACTCGAACACTGAAAAGGAAGATCTCTTGTTGACATGGAAAACATCTCAATTCCTTATAAATTATCGAGGTATTATAGGCATTGGTCTAAAAATTCACGTCTAGCTCCATCTAGGCCCCGTCTAGACATTGGAAGGTGCTAGCCCGCTTAGCATTCCAGCCTTTCTAGGAGAGCGTCTAGTCCGTCTAGGCGCCCGTTTTGGCGGCCTAGGCGCTAGGTAGTCCCTCTCCACCTAGGTTCCGCCTAGCGTTTTTTAGAACACTGATTACAATCTCCCCCACTTAAACACTTGACGTCCTCATCAAGGCCCAACTACCATCCTCTAGGTCGAGTCACGGCCCTCCGGGACAAGTGCACTCGTAACCTAGAGTCGGCTCTAATACCATTTGTAAGGCCCGAGGCCTTAGAAGCGCAATCACATGCCAACCTGAGGACTTCCCAGGAGGTCATCCATCCTAGTACTACTCTCGCCCATGCATGCTTAACTTCAGAGTTCTTTGTCTCGCTCAAACATTGAAAAGGAAGAGCTCTTGTTAACACATGGAACACCTCAATCCCTTATAAATTATTGGAGTATTATAGTGGGCTTCAAACCTATATTAACTATTGAGAATATCTCCACGGCTAGAAATGGATTAAGAGTTCCCTACCTATTTTTTCCGATGAAAGTATATTATTTGCGAGAGCTACTTGTAAATAGAGAATGAAAATTATCAATACTCTACATGCCTATGGAGAAGCTTTGGGTCAACAAGTAAACCTCTCCCAATCCGAGCTATCTTTCTCTACAAAATATGGTGGTGCAACGCATAACAAATATTCAACAAAGGCCATTAAAGAAGTGGAAAAGTGCAAGAAGTACTTATGACTGCTAACTATGGTAAGGCGTTCAAAGAAGGATATCTTCGATCAGCTTAAGGATCAAGTAATATGGAAGCTTTATGGATGGATGGATGGAAGTAGAAATCCTTGTTTTGATCGAGGAAGGAGGTTTTAAGAAAATCTATTGCTCAATTGATTCCTACCTACACAATTTCATGTTTTTGTCTCCCTTCTAGATTATGCAAGGAGCTTGAATAGTTCTCTTGCGGGTTTGGGTGGAAAGATGAAAGTGGGAATAAGAACTTTCATTGGTTGCATTGGAAAAAGATGTGTTTGCCAAAGGAATAATATGGTTTTGGTTTTAAAGACATAGAGATTTTAATGTTGCCTTACTTGCACAGCAAGGGTGGCATCTTTTATGACATATGGTCTCTTTACTTTCAAGGATACATAAGGCGAGATATCATCCAATTGGTGATTTCATGTCGGTTGTTTTAGGGGTTTGACCATGTTATACCCGGAGAAGTTTGCTATGGGGATGAGAGATTTTGAGTTGTTCATTGGAGTGTGGGCAATGAAAGTAACATAAAGGTGTGGGATGATTGGTGGATTCTATGATAGACTAGTTTCATGGTGATTGCTAATAATTTGGGGGGATGGGTACTTGCATGTTATCCATCTCATAGACTAGACCATGGGAGTTTGGGATGAATAATTTATCAAGCAATTATTTATTCTTTGTGATGTTGGGGCCATTCTTAAGATACAGCTTGTTAATCCAAGTGGTCAAGATGAAAGGATTTGGTAATACACCAAAGATGGCTTATTTAGTGTATGATCGGCTTATCACATGTTAGTCCATAGAGAATTTGAGGTAATCTATGGGAGTACTTATGTTGCCTTGGGTAATGGACTGTGGAGGAGAATCTAGATATTGTACACTTTTCCACATGCTCAATCATTTATGCGGTGTCCTTGTAAAGATATACTCTTGGTTAATGTGAACTTGAGGAGGCGGATGATTACTGAAGACAAATGGTATAAATGTTGCGGTAAAGCTGAAGACAGACTCCATACTCTCTTCAAATGTAGAGAGGCTTATAAATTTTGGAGACTTCTCCCATAGCTAGCCTGGTGGGGATTTAGAGCTAGGACCACTACTCAATTCTTTGAGATGATAGTGGCAAATTTATTTGGTCTACCTGGAGGGCAAAAAATTGTAGGCTCTTTGGGATAGTTTGGGTTGAATCAAGATTCGTTATTAATGAAGTCTAAGAGTTGATCAAAGAGTTTCAAAGAGATGCAATGATCCTCAACTCTAGGGTGAATATTGAGCACACAACAATTAAATGGATGCAACCTCCTTCTAGTTTTCTCAAGGTGAACTATGATATATGTTGCATTTTCTAATAGTGAGGGGTGTGGCATCAACTTCGTAGTTTGAGATTTGGAAAGAGATCTAATGTTGACGGAGCAAGGAGAATCCAAGACATGACTGATGTTGAATTTTAGGAGGTAGAGAACATGGTGTGGGCGTCACAACAATGCATGGAAATGAATATGACCCACTTGCTGGTGGATTTTGATTGTTTACCGCTAATCTTTAAGCTGAAGAGGAGGTCGACATTGAAGGGTATGGTTGGAGCATTTGTTGAGCAAATCTTGAGACTTGGTTCGGGGTTTTAGGTTTTCTCTTGGCAACATGTCAAGCTAAATGTTAATGGGGTGGCATGTTACTTACCTAAGCTTAGAAAGTGTCGTTCTGTTTTATTTCTTAGTTTGCTTGAATTTTCTCCAGCCTTGAACGATGTTTTGGTGCAAGAACTAATATAAGGTGATTGTGTTTTGCTAAAAAAATTATCGGGTTGTGGGGGGTAGTAGTTATATTATTTTTTAATAATTTTTTTGTAATACTGATATTCAATGAGTTTAATATGATAGCATTATTGTTATACAATTTGTGTAAGTTCATTATATGGTAGTCTTTTTTAAGTTGTAAAAGTATATTTTGAACCTCAAATTTTAATTATGATGCACTGGTTTGGTATGTGGAGTCAAGATTTTTTTTATGAGTTAAAGATTTGAAATATCAAACATGCTTGGTACCCGAGAGGCCATAAGAAACGACATCAAATCGGCTCGAAGAGGCAATAGAAAATCGAACACAAACAAAATGAGTAAGAAAAGTACAAGCAACCAAACAAAGAGGCCATCACTGAGTTTAGGCTCAAGGTGAGTGAAGCACTAAAATGGCGTCCGACAAACGGCCAACCCAACTTGGGATGTGCAGAAAGGACAACTGGCATTCACTCCATTGAGGTAAAGGATCTTCAGAAATCACAATGCACAAAAGATAATCTAGCCCCAAACGACTCGGTCCGAAACCAAAACTTGATCAAGTCTAACTCTTTGGAGAGGTACCCAACAAACTCGTGTACGCTTACCAATACAGACATAATACCAAAATATTCAACACCAGCAAACAAATGTTGGGGTGGGCCAAAACCAATTCTATCAAAACAGAAAGGTTGAGATGGAGACACGATAGAGGAAGGGCGACCGAATGCAAAGCATCAATATCGAATTTCAAAATTCGATCAGAAAAAGGCGACAACCCATCAAGGAGAGGCATCGGCTGGAAAAGGTGACACACTGGAAAAAAAACGGGCTCATGCAAGATCAAAAAAACACTACTTAAATGATCCCATATGATAAAAGGTGACAACTAGAAGGCGTCGAAGCTATGTGCAGCTGGGTAGAAAACTCCGGCAAAAACATTTGACTTGCTTGCAACAACATCTGGGTCAGAACCAAAAATTTATCACGAAAAAATCTAGATACATGTAAATAAGAATCGATTTTTTGAACAAACAGAAAAATAGTTGAAACAAACCCAAACGATTAAAAAAATCCCCAAATTCATCAATTTATCTATAAATAAAGCACACAACTAGCAGAAAAAACGGACCATAGCCAGGAGATTGACAAAGAGATACAACGTCGAGCAACTTCTTAGAGCAGAATTTCATCAAAACTTGCAAACATACCACACTTTGGTCATCAAGAAACCCATAGATCACACACTCTAAGGATCATCGACATATTGAGAAAGGGCTTTGTAGGCTTTCAATAAACCGATAGGCCACACTTTGAGTGAGTTCACAAGACTAACCAAAAGAAGTGAACAGATCTTCTCTCTCGATACATGGTTAAAGGAGAGTAGTTGTCTAAACTAGAGGCAAGCGACTTTCTCAACCAGGGACATATTGATTTCTCAACCAAGATTGACGAATTTCTCAGCCAGTGCAGCGACTTCTCAGCCACAAGCCAAAAGGAAATTCTATAGAGAAGGTAGAGCACCTCTCTCTAGAACCCTCAGCCTTATGCGTTTGTTTTAAAATTACGTTTATTTACTGTAAAGAATCAAGATTTAATTAAAAAAAAGATAAGTACGTAAATATTTTAAAAACAACAAAAGAAGTTCCAAATAAATAGTTTGACATTTTTTAATTGAGGCCATTTGGTTAATAATTGTTCAAACCCTTAATTTACTTTATCAAATATTTCTTACGCGTAAAGTTGTATTTTCTTACAATCAATGTACAATTATAATCATGTTTTAGGTTATTTTTAAGGGTTTGGTTCATGTGAGAATGGTGCTTTGGGAGAGAAATGGGAATGCATCTCGGCATGCGTGCGCAAAAAAAATACTCGAGTGTGTAAGATTTTACGTATGATTGTGCAAAATTTTATAATTGACTATATCTAATCCTAACAATGATTGTGCAATGACATTTTTTTACTGAGTGTGCATTATCTTGTTAGATGTTGTAACTAACTGTGCAAGATTTCGTAAGTGACTATGCATAATCCTATAATATATTGTGCATAATATTGTAACTAAGTGTGCATGACTTGTTTTATTGGGTGTGCATTATATTACAATTGATTGTGCATAAATTTGTAAGTGACTATGTATAACCATATAAGTGATTGTACATAATCCTATTATCATCTCTGCATAATATCGTAACTAAGTGTGCATGACATTTGGACACTCATTATAAGTTCATCATGCGCACTTAGTTAAAAAAGTCATGTAGACTGATAAAAAAAATTATGCACACTCACTTACAAAATATATGCACATTAAATATTAAAATTATGCACCCTCATTATAAGATCATTATGCGCACTTAGATAAAAAGCCATGCACAATCAAGTACAAGATCATGTACAATCAGTAACAAAAGTATGCATAGTTAGTAAGAAAATTATGCACAATCATTTGCAACATTTTGCACCCTCAAAGTAAAAATAAGGGATTTTCCTTTTGGTACCCCTGAGTTTTCGTCTTTTCCTTTTGGTGCCCAAAAGGAAAAGACGAGTGTTGGATTTCACAATCGTCTTTTCCTTTTGAAGAAGCTAAATGTGTTGGATTTGAGAGAATCGTACCTGATCGCCCTAGTCACCCTAAACTAAATCGAGTTGGATTTCACAGGCACAACAGTCTCGGTTCATCGGCAACACACTACCGTCCTCGGCGCCTTATTGTCACCCTTCGACCTCACCGGCAACTGAGTTCGTTAACTGAAGCGTCGCCCTAGTTTAGCGATTCACTGGGTCTGTCGGCCTTCAACCTCACCGACGCCTCCTCGTCGCCAACAACAACTTTCAACCGCAACAGCAGCGGCTCCCAACGCCGTGGTGGTGGCCCAACCGCGGTAGCTAGCCTTCGACCGCAACTAGCCTCCGACCGTCCGGCGTCGACTTCTCAAGAGTTGTATCGAGAGAGATCAAGTATCGGGAAAGAGAGTATTTTGTGGGCTTATGGGTTCTCACGTGTATAGATTGTGGGTAAGTGATTTTTGCCATCTCAGTAGATGAATAAGATTAATTGTGGATTTTTCTTTTTTTAATTTTATTTTTCGGACGGAAAATGGATGAAATTGTTATTTTAACAAGTTTTGGTTACGGAAAGGAAATTGTCAAAACTAGGAGGGTACCAAAAGGAAAACGAAAATTTTTTGGGCACCAAAAGGAAAAGACGAAACCTCAGGGGTACCAAAAGGAAAATCCCTAAAAATAAACTAATATGGGTCGTTGAGTTTTCCAAATCGGACAGTTACTGCGCATTCTCATTTATCTCCACACATATTGCTCTCACATGATCCATCCTCTATTTTTAATAATTGATTAATAATTACATTATAATGGAATGAAAAAAGATTTTTTGAATTATGTTTGAAGTGTTACATTTTCTTAGAATCTATACACCTTGTAAAGTTATCATCAAGTTCGCATAAATGCTATTACATCTTGTATAAATTATATATATTATAAATTTAGGAGTATGGTTTTGGTAATTATAGATACTATAGTGTAAATTGAGAATGTAGGAGAGCCCTTAGTTTAAACAAATCTATGGTGGAGATTAAAAGAAAGAAGTCAAGTGGAGAAGAAAAAACAAAGGGGTAGATCATTTAGAGTGGCACGGAATGTAATTTTGCTACAAAAATTGTGGTGTCCAAGAAATACCCTTCTTTTTACCCTACCACTTCTCTCCATCATTCTTTCTCGCTCATTTGTTTCGATTCATTACAGGCTTTTGGAGATCTCGCCTTACCGTCGACATCCTCCATCGTCTCCCAGCCCTTTGTTGCATCGTCACCTCCCCCGTCGCATCAATTACATCTACCTCACGGAGTGTCGTCGATGCCGCATCTTTGTTGCCTCCCCCAATAACGTCACCTCCAATGATTCCACTAACACTACGATGGTGTTGTTAATTGGCATTTTGCGAAAGAACTTTATCGGTGACCACTACATTCGCCATCGGTTTTAGAAGATTGAAGGAGATCCGAATCTTGGAAGTAAGGTCTGTATCAAATATCTTCTTCTCTTTGAGTTTCATACTTGTTGTAATGTATCAAACACAATTATGGAAATAGCATCAGAATCAAATTAGCAAAATGATAGAGTGGTGTCCTCAAATCCTCAATTACCATGGCACATTAATTCATGAGTTATCTTACATGTGATCTTTACAAATCAAGAAGGATTAATTTCAAAACTTCTCATTGTTAGTGGTTTGTTGTGATCAATTTGGTGCGGAAAATTTGAGATAGCATATGGTGATCGATGATACAAGTCAGGGGAATAGTCGACGGAGTCGGTGATGGTAAACCTTAAATACAAACTAAGGAATTGGATTCATCTTTATCCTAATCCTTACCAATCTGTAAAGGCAATTTTGGATGCTTGATCAAGAATTTCACAATGAGTAACCGTTGCGTTTTCCACTTGACAATATTGAACTTCAAGCATCATTTTTCGATCCCTATTGCATACAATGTTAATTCCACTTGTTGGATTAACTGTCTAATTGAACTACAACTTATGAATCTCTTCTTTCATCCCAAATGAGTCATGATGAGAATGAGGCATCTAAGAAGATCAACACAACTAAGAGTCTAGGAGCTGAAGATCCATTGACAGATGAGTACAACTTTTGCCTAAACAAGTAGTTATTTATTTATTTCTATCCAAAGAATTTTTATTTTGAAAATTATATGTTCTTCATTTGTTTGGCCTTAATGCATATAGGCCAAATATGACTGATGGGTGTTTATTTTGTCTTAATTTTATCTACAACCTAAATTCGTCCTAATTTTAGGGTTGGTGTGCTCCATGAAATTCCCAACTTTTGTAAGTATTAAAATTCATCCTAAATTTTCCTCTTATGTATCTAATCTTTCTACCTATTAAATCTTTGTAGCATATATTCATGTTAAAAAAATTATTTACAGCCTATTAGCTCAAATGGTAGATTGATGTGGGTTCAAATCTCACATGAGCTAATTCTATATGTATTTATGTTTTTTTGTTCATTATAACTTTTCTTTTAGTTCATGATTTTGTAAGTTTAGGTTCATAATAGTTTACCTTACAATTCTTGTTTTTTAAGTCAAACTAGTTGTCATTTTGGTTAATGGCATTTGTTCTTTTGGTTCATATTTTTATAAGCACATGTTCATAATATTTCATCTTATGATTCATGTCTTTTAGTTCATACAAGTTGGTCTATGGTTCATGTGTTTATAGGGTTCCGTCGCCCAAGCCTCCGTCGTTGGCTGGTTTGCCAACCTTCCCAAGTTCCCGTCGGCGGCATAGTTTGCAAGATAGGAAAAAATGGCAAAATTGGAAATAAGGTGCTTGGGCAGCAAGCATTGTAAAAAAAATAATAAGAAAAAAAATTGGAAAATGCTTGGGCCGCAAGCATGGAATAAGGAAAAAAAAATTATATAAATTTTTTTGCTTTGCCACTAGGTGGTTCTCTTTTGTGGAGCAGCATGGCTTGTGCCTTTCGCGTAGTACATATGGTTTAAAGAGGTGGAACTGAATTTGGATTTGGATCGAGTTGTATTGGGCTAGGTCGTGTGGTGCCTTGTGGCTTCTGAAGATCCTTCATCTCGGTGGAGGGAACGTCAGTTGTCCAATTCGCACAACCCTCGATGGGTTACCTTTTGCCTACGTCGCTATTCTTTAGTGCTTTAACTCATCCCGATCCCAAATTCTCCCTTGTTCTTTCTCTTTGGCGTTTGTACTTATTTTAGTCATCTCTGCTTTGTTGTGTGCTTCTTTTTTGATGCACTTAGCCTTTTATGGATGCCGTTTTTTATACGGCCTCTCGGTTCACCAAGCTTCTTTGTTGTCCGAATTCTTACCTTATCAAAAAAATAGGGTTAAGTTCATAACAATTGTCAATAAGCTTTAGGACATTTAATTCATAATACTTAATGTATCCCATTTCAGAAGTCGTATTTTGTGGGTTCGTATTTTTATATGGTTAGGTTCATAGCAATTGTCATAAAGTTATATGAAATTTAATTCACCATATTTGTTTTTTTTGTATCAAAATGTAGTTGATAAATGGTATTTTGTTGGTTTGTGTCTTTATATGGTTAGGTTCATGCAATTTTATTCATAATACTTGTTATTTGTACCATGTATTCTAGTTTATAAATGGTATTGCATGGGTTTATGTCCTTATATAGTGAGGTACATAACAACTGTCGATAATGTTCATAAATTTAATTTACATTATTTGTTATTTCTGTAATGTATTCTAGTTCATAAATGGTAGTGTGTGGGTTCATAATTTTGAATACTAGGTTCATAATTTTTGTCCTTATGGTTCATAAATTCTGAACACTAAATCAAGAAGCTATGGGTATGACAAAGTCATGACTTTTTAAAGACAAATGTGGAAACAAATCACATTGAATAAAACTAAACAGAATAATAAAAACAATTGATAAAAAATTCACTAAAACCCTAAATTGACCATTTGAGCATTTTATCAAACACATGATGTGCAATTAGATGCGCATTGACCATTATCCTTTATTTTCAATCAAACACTTCAAATTGTAATGCAAAACATTCACATCCTTCATAGGTTTGAATAAAATCAACAAATATCACTCTAAAGAACACAAAACATGGCTAAATTTCAAAGCATTAAACCACAAATTTGAAAAAAACCCTAAATGTGAAATTGAAATCATTCAAAAAGAAACATATACCGAAATCCATGAAGAGAGAACATAGTTTGAGGTAAAAAAAACAACACAAAAATTGATCCAAACTAGAAGAATCAAGTGACAATGAATATGGACAAGAATCAATCAAAAATAACCTTCAACAATGGAGGTTCTAGAGGTAGAAGAAAGGTATTGTAGCAATGTTATAATCTAACCCATGTAATGATGAAAATAGTCTTGACTATTAAAAAAGGAGAGGTTACAAGCCAACTATTGTTCTCTAAGAGGTTACAAGGAGATATGGGTTTACAAGGAAGTGCAAGCTGAAGTTCAAAATGCATGCATGAAGCAAAAATTATAGACCAAGAGATTACAAGCCAAATATATTTCTCTGAGAGGTGAGATCATTGTTCCTTTTCCAATTCACATGGATGTTCATTTTCATTGCGCACATAATCTTTCGGGTGCACTCGTCGGAGGTGATAGTTTTGTCTTGGTAGATGACAACATTTCTGGCATTCCATGTGTGGTGGAAAAGAGTGGTGAGTGCGCTATATTTGAAACATTATAGCAAAAAGAGCCTCTTCGGGTGCTAGTGCCTAGTTGAGATCCAAGTGAGCCAACTATGGAGATTTAAGAACTTGGTGGTGATGCCAAGCCAGGAGAGGATAGTGTCCAGAACTGAATTAGCATAAGAACAAATGAATCACATAGAGGTGACAAGTGTTGTTTGTAATGAATCCCCATTTCTCAAGGTGCTCAAGCATGGGGAGCCTTTGGTGGTGAGTGACCCAAGTGATGAAGTTGCATCAAGGAGTATTGAGCCCTCCTAGATGTATTAGAAATGGGTCAAAACACCAATCGGATGGTTGAGAAGCTCGTAGATGTTACGCATGGCAAACTTTCCCTTGGGGCCAATCATGAGTTCTCCAATTTAAGACGGGCTATCATGCTAAGAATGCTCATCTTTGATTTTGATGATACATCTCCAGCTCCAAGAGTCATTATCGCTTGTAGAGCATCTCCAAATATCCATGGTGTTTAGGTTGTATTCGTTGATCCAGGCAAGCCAAAGACTTGGGGGTATTTTCCATCGTGGATGACTCTACCAATACAAGGTTTGTTCTAAGAGAGAAGTTCTTTGAAGCTAAGCCCGCCTTCTCTTTTAGGTTTGCAAACAGTGTCCCAAGCTATCATGTTTCGACACCCATTCTCCGTCCCAATCCAAATCAATTTTCTGATGATAACTTCAATTTTCTCCATGACGCTAGTGGGCAAGAGGAAGGTGTTGCACCGGTAAACCTGCATACTGAAGAGGAAATATTTGATTAGTTGTAAACGGACGGCATAGGAGAGGTTCTTGGCGACCTAAGATTGGACTCAGGAGGTGATCCAGCTGATGAGAGCGCGATATTCATAGATTGAGAGTTTTTTGGAGCCCCTCGGAAGCCCAAGATAGTTCATGTGGAGGGAGCCATTAGAGTAGTTGAGAAAGGCATAGATTTGGATTTGGACGGAGTCAAAGACACCCCAAAAAAAGATAGACGATTTGGCATTGTTGCATCATAGACAAGAAATATCTCTAAAAATATTGAGGGTTGATTTGAGAATTTTAACAGGCTTGAGACCCCCCAACAAAAGAGGAGGATGTCGTCTGCAAAGCAAAGGTGGGTGAGGTTCAACTGATGGAATTTAGGGTGATAGTTGAAGTTTGGATTTTGAGTTTTGGAGGTGATAAGTCTAGAGAGGTATTCAATGGCAATGACGAAGAGGGTGACATGGGGCACCCTTGTCTAAGGCCTTTTTGTCCTATGAAGTACCCTTCCAAGGATCTATTATATTAAGGGAGTAGCTAGCTCTTGAGATACAAGATTTGACCTACAAGATGAGTTTCGAGGGGAAGCCTAGGGAGGACATGGCATGAAGATGGAAATAATGGATAATGGAGTCAAAGGCCTTTTTGAGATCGACTTTGATGATGCAACGGGGGGAGATGTTAGTGCACCCATAGTGTTTTAAGAGTTCTTGGCAAAGAAAGGTATTGTGCCTAATGGATTGGCTCGGGATAAAGGCGCCTTGATATTGTCCGATGATAGAAGGGATAGCCTCCTTGAGACGATTGACAATGAGCTTAGCGATGGCTTTGTAGATGGTGAAGCAACAAGCAATGAGCTGATAGAAATTGACATCAGTTAGGCCATTATTTTTGGGAATTAGGGTAAGGATGGTGTGGTTCATTTGCTTCAAGAATTTCCCACTGGCAAAAAACCCAAGGATGACTACAAAGATGTCTTTCCCCATAATATCCCACGTTTTCTTGAAGAAGAGGGACCCAAATCCATCTATACCCGAGTTTTTTTTGCCGATGGAGAAAAGGTGTTCCTGATATCCTGCTCGCTAAATTCGAGTCAGCGTAGAAGCCGAATCAGAGCTAAGTCTTGGACCAAGTTGAAGAAACTAGTTGATGAAAGGGGAGGTTTGCTCTGGGGTGCCCAAGAGATCTTTATAGTGTTTGAAAAGGGTGGTAGCAATTTTAGAGGGGTCGGTGATGGTGGACCCATGGATGTCAGTGAGAAAGTGGATTTTGGAGGATTGGTTACATCTTTGGATGTGTCTAAAGAACAAAGAGTTGCACTGATCAGAATATTTGATCCACTCAGCTTGGCGATTTGGTTTGCAATGGAGCGGAGGGAGTTCAAGTGCGCGTTAAAAGCATCAAGACTTTCATCTTCACTATCAATAAGGTGAGGGTCATGAGGCCTCAATTGGAGGTTGGATTGGATCGTTAGCAGTTTGCTTTTAAGATCCTAGATATTGATTTGGAGTTGCTCAAGCTTCAGGATGTTGAATTTCTAAGTTCATGTTTTAGGTCTTTTAGTCGAGAATGGAATTTGTACATATGGTGCCCATCAATTTCTTTGTTCCAACCGTTAGCAATAGTTGAGAGGAAGTTTTTGTGATGTGCCCATGATTTATTGAAGCGGAAGATTTTTGTTGTGGAAGGGTGGTCTAGGTTGAGGTAGAGGACGATATGGGAGTAGTTTGAGGGTCAGTAGGGAGAAAATGAGTAGTTGAGAGGGGGAAGGTGGAGTTCCAACCATTGTTTGTAAGGATACGAACAAGCTTGCACCACATTCTATAACTTGAAGCTTGACGATTATTCCAAGTGTACAAGGAGCCAGAGAAGGGGTGGTCAATGAGTTTATTGGGGTGGAGGCGGTCTCTAAGCTCAGAGGGGGTGGAGAGTGGGTGAGTGTTTTCACATATGAGATTTTCAAAGGCATCAAGGATAGTGTTAAAATCACCCATAATGGACCAGGGGCCAAAGGTTTGAGCACAAATGGAGTTGAGATCTTGTTAGAGGATTTAGATTGATGTGGTTATTTTATGCAGATATAAAGGATAGGTCGAGGGAGGTAGAGCCTAGAAAGGACAAAGGTGTGGATGATCTTGTTAGTGATGAGAAGAGGGTGAGGGAGAATTTTGTTGGGTTCTACCATATGTAGATATGAAAATTTCTGGATCATGGGGAGTTGGAGAGAGAGTTCCGGTTTTTGAAGAGAGTTTAGGAGAGTTTTCTTCGTTGGCAATAGAGAGGCGAGTTTCCAAAATTGCAACTATGTCTGCTTTAGAATTAGAGATGAGGAGTTTAAGAGAGTCTTGTTTGTTGGGGTCATTGAGACCCCAAATATTCCAACAAAGGATTGTGTTATTCATGGGGAATAATTGGGTTGGAATCTGAGGGTTGACTCTTATTAGTGCAATGAGGATGGGGGCTAGTTTTTCCATTTGAGAGAGGGATGAGGCAAGGGGAGGGTTAAGCTTAGGAGGATGAGATTGGAGAGGAGGTTGAATGAGCACAAAAGGGGATTGTGTTTGGTGTGGGGGAAAATTGGGCATTAATGGAGGATTGGAAGGGTTATCCACGGGTGTTGTTGGAGTAAGATTCGTGGGAAGAGGTAGATGGGAGCCCAACAGTTTGATTAATGGTGGGAGAAGGGGGGTGAGGAGTTGGCTAGATTATTAATGACAGAGTTAGAAAGGGGTTTGTAAATTTTTAAGGAAGAGGGGGGGGGGAGTGGGGATCAAACTGTCAAAGACCCGACTAGATGTTTTGGGTGGAGCTTGCGAGACTCCAAGTGTTGGAACATTGCGAGTGAGGGTAAGGGGGTTAGCACGAGAGGAACAATTATGTCCAAAAGTACAACATTTAGAGCATCTCTAGGGCAGCTAGTCATAATGAAGAGTTTGACAAAAAAAATTCATCATTAAGACCATGAAAACTAACCTCTCTTAGTAGATCAACTTTGGCAGAGATTTTCACTAACACACGAGCAAAGCTAACTCTTTCTTGATGCACCGAGTGGTAGTCAGTCAGAACAGGAGTTCCAATGGTTGACCAGACCTTTCAAGCATGTGCTTGGACTAGATTCTTACATCCACTATTCTAAAAATCCTATCTAGGCACCGCTAGGCGCTTGTCTAGGATCGCCTAGGCAACCATTCTGGCTATCTAGGCGCTAGACGATCCCTCTCCGCCTAGGGTACGGTCCGCCTAACATTTTTTAGAACATTGCTTACATCAAGATTAGGTAGGGAGACCCAAATAGGAATGTAATTGATGCAAGAAGTCGTTATCCTTTTGCATGATCTTGGGCAAGGTAATGTTGGTCCAATTGTTCGCTATAAATCTTTCCATGGCTTGGTAGGAAATTCTATCACCCATGGGGGCACCCACAAGTGAGAGATTCCACTTGCAAACAAGGTCTTCCCCGTCCTCTTTTGTGAATTCAATCACACTATTTTTGATGCCATGAATGAAATTAAGAGGGACGAGTTTAGGGCCTAGTCTCCGGACTTTAACCACATTGTTGTAGGACAGAGGATTGTTATTAGGGGGAAACTTAGAGGAGAGGAGATTTGGATGAGGAGGAGGGCCGGGTGAAATTGGGGCATTTGAGGTGGTGGGGTTAGAGGAAGCTGGATGAGGGGAAAAATAGGAGAATAAGGAGAAGTGGTGCTCCTCGAAAAGGGGTGGGGAAGCATATCCAAGAGGGTGAGAAGGAGGATCTAGAGTTTTGGGCCGATATTCAGCGAGTTTCTCGACACCGTCAAAAATGTTTTTGGGGGCAACTTGGTAAACATGAGCGTTGAGTGACGGGGTGTAGCAATTGAGAAGTTTGAAGTTGTTGTTGGCGATAAGGGTGGAAGAAATTAAGTAGAACGGGTTGTTGTCACTCTTAATTTGGTTGCTTGGGCTAGAGCATGGATCAGAGGAGTTTGCGGAGATGATGGCCGAGATTTTTTGGGAAGACTTTTTTACTGTCACCTTTTTCCTGTTGTTGCCCATTGAGAAGAAGGGGGAGAGGGGAGAGAGAGGGAGCAAGAGATTCCAATGGGCATTTGAGGAGATGACGGTGGTAAGGGGCATCGGAACCTACCACGGGTTAACGGAGAAGAGCTCTATCGCACATTTCACCTCTTTTTCTCTCTTTAATAAAATTTCAATCGTTTGGCTTTATATCTTCTTCTTTTGTTATCCGTGGGTCTTACATTTATTTGGTCAAAACTTGTAGCCACTCCTTTGTTTTCCATCATTTTCTATCTCATATTAAGGGCAAAATTTTCATTTGTCTCAATGTTTTCACCTTTAAATGTTTTCGCATTATTGCTAGAAGTTTAAATCATACTTTTTTTTATATTGTAACTTCATAATAATTTTCTACATTAAAGATATTGAATGACATAAGTCAATTAATATGACATTATGACAATTATCTATTATCAAATCTTCTTTTTTAAGGGTATTATCAGATCTTCTATACAACATGTAAAGTTATCCTCAACCTCATATATATGTTATAGCATTTTGTATAAATTCATAAAAAATCTTTATTCTTATAAATATTTTCCCTTATTACATTATAAAATTATATATTTTTAACCAGATTGTCCCTTCAACTTCCTCCAATCGCGAAGTAAACTCCATTCAATTACCATGTATTAGACAAATACTAACCAATTATTTCAATACACTTATATTGTTTATTACAATTGGATATTTGTTAAATTCCAAATAAAAATCAATTATAATTTATTTCTTATATTATCTCGTCACAATTATACTATTTTATCCATTTGTCCCATGCTTGATTCTATTCTATTTTATACTGACCAATGCTTAAAACTTGCAAGTATCAATAAAAAGTACTCTATTGTAAATTCACGTAACTTCTACCTCATTTAAATGGAATAATTTAAAATTTAAAAAATTATAAGATTAAAATTTAATAAAATTTGTAACAATTATTATATATCTAATAACTAGTTGAATTTCCGTGATATTCACGGGATAATTTTACTAAAGATTATACAATAATCTGATATTAATATAAAATTTAAAATACTTGTATATAATATAGCAATAAAATTATGTAATATATAAAAAAAATTAAAATCATGCCACATATTTTAATTGAACATATTTAAAAATTATTTTCAATATTTGTTGAGATCTTGTTCCGTATTTTGATTAAAAATTTTAAATGTTAATTTCACTTGAATTGAATATTTTATAATTGTTTTCTTAAGATATTAATATACATAAAACAATCAGTTTTTATAAAATATTTATTAAGGTTATGTATTTGAGTTCTTAATTATCTTTTACTTTGTAATGAATATAATTAATAATATTTTTAAACATGGAGAACATTAATATAAAGATTGATATAGAAGATAACATAGAGAAAAAATAAAAATAAAATAATTTTATACTTAAATTTGTAATATCCGCTAAATTCTAAATAAAATAAAATGGATAAATATCCCAATAATTTTTTTTTCTAAAATAGAGAACTCAATAAACTTTATAATTTCATACTATGTATGAAAGGATACAAAAGTACTACAATGACAATTAAGAATTTAATTAAGCATATTATGCAAGTCGGATACCTATCTAAATATCTTCTCTTGAATAGAGAGTTTAATTATCTGTATAATTGTCTCAATAAAAAAATATAAAAGTGTTATAAATGTAATATCCGCAATATTCCAAGACGTTAAATCCAATATAATATAATTTTATAATTCTTTCTCTTATAAAGGAAAATCTCTAAATATATTTTATATATAACCCTTTTGCTCTTTAAAAAGAGACTCGTACGTAAATTAAAATTAAATAAATTGCAAGAAGGCATTATAAGGGTTATGAATGAATAAAAGCATTTAAAAAGTGCATCATAATTTCGGTTTGAGTAAATAAAAAGAGGTACAACAAGCTAGTAAAAATACAATGAAAATTCAACAAAAAGCATGCAAGAGCCGGGACTTGAACCCGAGACCTCTTGCAATTTCGTCTCACACGCCCCTCCCCTCTTCCGCTAGACCAATGTGACTTTCTTGCCATCTACCCCACTCCTTTGATTTTATAACAATATTAGTCTTCTTCTTCTCCAAACAAGTCAACTTGATGTGACTCCCTCGCAATGCATGTCCATGGAAGCTTCTTCCACCTTCCTCTCCCTTGCTAGACACATCTCTTACCTCACCTTGCATCATCCATGAAGAAACACAACTTTGACCAATAGATGATCATCCTCTTCCTCTCCATTGGTGCAAACCAATTGCCATGGATCACTCCCTTACTCTCCTTTGCCTATATAAAGGGCTCTAAATCCTCTTCAAACTCACACATTCACTCACTCCTCTCCTTCTAGCAAGCATTCTAGTTCAAAAGCTCCAAAATTCATCCCTTCAAGTTTTTGTTCTTCCCTTCAAAAACACTATTTTAGCCACTCAAAGCTCATCCTCTTCCTTCCTTGTGTGCACCGCCGGCCACCACCAACCACCGGAGCCCCCGCCTGGACGTCGTCGCGCCGACCGCCGCCCCTGGAGTCGTCGTCGCCCCGCCTGGTGTCGCCGCTGCACGCCCCAGCCTCCTCCTCCTCGGTATTCTGTAATACAGGATACAAGATCTTAGGGTATAAAAATTTAATCCCTTTTTAATGTTTAATTAATTTAAATAATTCATGTGTTATTAAAATAATTGTTAATATAAGTAAACAATTTAAATATGGGTTAATGTACAAGTTTCAATATAATAATTGTTAAGATATTGTTAGAAGAATAAGATGAATAAATCGTTTATTTATAAAATAAATAGATCTCTTAATATTTGTTAGCTTGCAAGTTTAATTCAATAAAAATATTAAGTAAGATCATGTTAGTTGAAAGGGGGAAGATAATTTAATAAAGTATTATAAATTTTATATCATGTTATAATAAAGTTGTAAGACATGATTATTTTAAATAGATCTTGAGAAGCTCTTATAAAAGTAGTGTTATGAAATTTGTAGTATATGGATTATAGTTTTATATAGAATATTATTTTTATAAAGGAATAATATGATTATGTTACTTATCTCTAAGTATAGAGAATAACAAGTTAATGAATGTAATTATATTAATGATAGTTATATTAATAAAGTTATCATTTAATAAAAATATTATTTGAAGATATTGATTAGTTGAAAGGAGAAGATAAGTAGATTAAATAAAGTATTGAAAATCCTATCATATGATATTATAATGTATGGTACAAGACATGTTTATATGGATAATATTAAAGGACCCTTATGAAAAGCATTTTTATAATATGTTTATTTAAAAGAAGTAATCTTTTACAAGTCATAATGTGGCATAGCTTTAAGTATAGAGGAATTTAAGATATATGACCTTAATAATGATGATAGATATATTACACATATTATGGATAATAAAATATTAGTTTTATCTATCTCTAAAGTGTAGAGATTTTTCCT
This sequence comes from Fallopia convolvulus, assembly GCA_964016875.1. NCBI lineage: Eukaryota > Viridiplantae > Streptophyta > Magnoliopsida > Caryophyllales > Polygonaceae > Fallopia > Fallopia convolvulus. The sequence goes on from OZ024718.1 coordinate 25,646,710, forward strand.
ACAAGACATAAGAATTATTATAAATATAATAGTTGTGATTTTAAATGGATATATGATATATTGTTTATTTATGAAAATGTCTTGCATAAAAAGATATTGTAAGATACAGAAAAGATATTATTATTACTAACTTGGATATAAATAAATAAGTTGCATACTCCTAGTTTTGTGAAATAATATTATAAGACATGGGAAAATCATTTAAATAAATAATAGAATTTATTATTATCTCTCATACATGGAAAGTATGCTATCTTAAGTAAATTGGAATTTTTTTTTCTTTCACATAAGGAAAGTACTAGAAAAAGGACTTAATATAATATGAATATTACATGTCTTCTTAAAGTAAGCATGATAAGAGGTATGATCTTATAATGATTTTATGATATTATATAGTTATAAGGATTGCTTGCATGAAAAGAAATAACTAAGATATGAGAAAGATATTATTTTATAACCCAAAATATTATAATAATGGACTATAAGTATGAGGTAGAATAATTATAAGCCATAATTGTATTTTATAAGCCATGATCATATTGTATAAGCTATGATCATATATATTTTATAAGCCATATAATGTGAAAAGAACTATAAGAATAAAATAAATAAGATTAATTTAATATAGGTTAATTTTAGGAAGTTACCTTATAAGGGAACTAGAAAGTCCTAATTATGGAAACTTCCAAGCAAATAGATTATAAGTCTATTAGCTTTATTTAATGTGAGCTATATAATTAAATAAAATTCTATTAAGAGAATATTATTAATAAAGTATTATTGGTGAGGGAAATAATATTCTAAGTTCACTAAGGAAGAATTGGAAATTTAAAAGTAATATTTTAATTAAGATAAGTATGTAAAAAGGTTAAAGTAGATTCCTTAAAGTTTAATAAGAATTGTACATTTTAAAAGAAAAAAAAATTACCTTTTAGATAAATTATGATATTTTATGAAATTATACTTGCTTAAATTATATTAAAGGAATTAGCAAGTGAAGTTAAAAAGGATTATTTTAATAAAGATTTTTATGGAATAAAAAGGATATTACAAAGCCAAAATAATAATAAAGGAATATTATTATTTTAAAATAATCTTCTAAATTATTATCATAATAATTTAGAATTCCACTTCTCTTATAGAAAGTATTATAAGAGAGAATCCAAGCTAAGAAGAATCCGTATTTAAAATTCGCTTGTAAATTCCGTGTCGATAGGTCGGAATTCTCGCTCGAAGTCGCGAATCACACTTTCCGTCTTATCGCAATCCGACCCGTGAGAACAAGGCAAGTGGAATTTCCCCTTGCAACCTTTACATTCCATTCCGTAAAAATTCTCGATGTTGGGAACAACTTGTGTGCTTAAGTATAAATGAACCTAGGAAATATTGAATGCTAGATATAACGACTCATTGTTAGCATAGTTGCTTTATATTCTCGTAATAGGATTATATATGCTAGTATGAGTATTATCTTGATTGCCTGTGGTCTCGCTCAGAGATTTACTTTGAATGAACTAGAAAGGGGCGTAGAATAGCTAGCGCCTCTATATAACCTTACTAAGTCGTACGTCCATACGACTTTCGGGATCATGATCCCATCCGCTCCGATTGCAAGGAGGGATGTGCGCACTCTAGCTAAGTGCCGGGAAACTGAAGTTCTCCCCCCGGGTGGCTCGGATTATCCGTGTCCCACCACTCTCTATTAAAACCCATTAACAAAGTCGAATATCTTTCGTCACTATATAAGATAAGTGCGAATGCACATTTAAGATACCAAAACCGGACCGGTCTCAAATGATCGATCCGGCTCTCGGTCCGCTCAGGGCACGAGAGGTTTTTAACTTATATGAATTAATAATGTTCCCAACATACTTTCGAAATCCTAAAGAAGTCTACAATCTAGTAGCTCTTCTATCGCTTATCGAGTTATCTTCGCTTAAGATATACTCTCCTTCGAACCATTAAAGCTCCACATAAACAAGCCTTATCATATAGCCCCATCGTAAACACAACCTTATTATCTCTTTCGACAATAATTGAAATTACTGAAATACCCTCGGGAAGTTCCATTCTCGCTTGCTTAGTCTCTTAGACTAATTCTTCTTTTCCGCATGTTTGCCTGGCATTTTATCGCCCCTCGCGAATTATGTCAGAATCTAGGAATCCCAACAAGGCGTGAAGTGAAGACGAAGGAAGAACAAGGATTTTCAAGATGTACCTTTCATGACATTTTGCTTTAAGTTCATTATGTTTCAAGGACAAGTGGTTTTGCATTTCAATTCCGAACAACCTTATGTTTGAAAAGCAATGTAAGATGTTTTGTACAAACAAAGTCTCCTTCGGGAGCACCCTTTCTATTTCATAAATTATGTTTATTTCCGCATTATTATTGTTCTATATCATTCTAAAAGCCTTGGGTGACTTTGGACGGTAAAGTCCGAGGTCACTGGCGGTAATACCCAATGTTGTAAAATAGGGGTGTTACAAAATTTAATTGCGGTAGGATATCTAGCAAGGATAATATAACTTATTAAAATATTTTTAACGTTAATTTATTAAAATTTAGGTAGATATATCAGTGTATACTAAAATATATCAAATATTCTATAGATAATGTATTACATTGCAAAATATCAACATATAGTTAAAAAATTATATACATTGAGTGCAAGATTTGTTAAAAGATAGAAGAACATTTATTAAGTATAAAATTAATATAAAAAATATTAGCATATAGATCAAGTTTTGTTAAAAGATATGCATAAAATTAACATAGAAAGTATCAATTAACATAGAAAGTATCAAGTAATGCCACGTGGTAAAATTAACATATAAAGAATAATATAAGTTATTATTAAAATATTTGACATTATTTTATTCAAGTAATGCCACGTGGTACAATTTTTTCAACAGAAATGGCTTCTGCTTTATAATGTATTAGGTACGATCATATGTAATCCTCCGTTACGGTGTTATATGCGAGCACAGTTAGGTCGTTCGATCGAGTATGTTAAATGGCCAAGATCAAGACACGTCATTTAATGATTTTCTAAACGGGGGAGGGGTATTTCCGTCTTTCACCCATCAAATTATAACAAAAGCTGCTGGAGTCTTTTTTCGTGAAGAAAAGCTGCAGGAGTATTCTTCAACATTCAGAGCATGCATTTTTCTTGGCATTTTCTGTAACACCCCCTTCCTACCCTGGAGGTATTACCGCCAGTAACCCCGATTAAGACTAAACCGAAGCTAACCAAGGCTTTAAACTGACTGAACAAACTAAAACAAGGTAAAAGAAACTATTTAAAACCTAACAAAATTAAGTTAAATATTACAGCGGAAAAACACGTAAAAGGTCTTATACAAACCTTAACTTAAAAGAATAAATAAATAAATAGAACAACCTTCTATTTAAACAAAATCTTCATTAAGTCTTCCTTAAGTTCTTATTTCTGAAACTCAGCTTCGCTTTGAAGTAGTTCAACCATGATCTTCAATCAAATATAGCCATTGGAAACTTTTCTTCAACTTCTGGAGCTTCAAACCTCTGAATCCGCCTCTTGAATCAACTTCCAAGAAGAACCTGATGTATCGTAAACCAACGGTGGACACCAGCCGACCATATAAAAGAAAAGAAAATGGACGGGTTAGTCTAATGAAAGACTAAGCAAGCGGAGAATCTAACTTGGTTCTTATGCTTGTAACTAAACATATTGGCCTCCAAATCCGAATGGACTCGGATTATGATCCAACAGTTAGCAGTCTTATAGAGAATAAGAAGGAGACTCGCATAATCAAGAGAGAGAACACCATCGTTTGTGGTTTCTTTTAAGAAGCATAAACAATTGTTGGGAACTCATATTAATCACATAACATTTTGAAAAGCCTCCATCGACTATTTAGATTAACTTAATCAAAGTTTGATTAAGAATCATTCATAATCGGGAGCAAGAATGACCTTCCGACTGGACGAACCATTCATGTATATTAATGTGCCTAACGCACTTATCTTATATTACTTTCCAAACTTTTCACAAACAAGTTGGTGGTTTTAATCGGCCCGAACTACTGCCGAAATATTTTGGTATTGTAGAGATCATCGGAGTATTTCATCCATTGTCATCTACCATGTACCAAGATCATAGGACTTAAGCTATCCTTGATCTTTCATTTTGCATATGGTGAGGTAGAGATCACAGAGGCCTATTACCATGTCGTCTACACTACACCGTGCCGAACCTGCACTTAGCTAGAGTGCCTATCAACCCTCTCACACGAAGAGTAGGGGAAGAGAGTCATGACTCACCATTAGGATTAGGCCCCTCCTAATGTAATATTGTTTTAAAGAGAGGATATGGAACCACGTTCCCCTCCCTGAAACTACCTTAATTCAATAACAATGTCTCAGCGTGAGACAACATCCAAGGTCACCCATAACGGACCTAAATCCAGTTCTACCGCAAAACTGAATAAATAACATGGTCATTATTTCAAACAAATATAACAACCTATCATATTTTATTAATCATACAAATTGTTCCCAACACAAATATTAAATGGGATCCAATTCCTCATTTAATAACAATAACGCAATAGAGAATCGTCCACTTGCCTTAGAAGGCGTGCTCGACGTCCTTAGCGATTCCAACAGTAATCTTTATCATCCTTCTGACAAATATAACAAAAGGATTTCTCAGCAACGAGCTCACAGAAACACTTCTTAGTTGTATTCTCAACTCCAACAACTTCCTAATCGATAAATGATTTAATTTCCGAATATCGATATATAATAAATCCTTAGTTATCATGCTTCAAGGAGCCATCTTGGCGGAATTATAACCAATTATCCGCTTCACTTTTGAAACAATTTTCTAAATAAAAATTGTTCATTAGCAATAGTTCTTAAAGGTTAGCAAATCTCGTATCAAACGGATTAACAACGAATCCCGAGTAATTATCCGAAGTCCTTTACCTGCCAATCGGTATCCGCTATAACTGAAGATCCGGACGTCCGTTTCCCGAGCGGTTTGAACCTGTGGGACCGTATCAACGTCAAGATTATAAAAACCATAAATTTAATTAGCAAAGCGGAACCGAAAGGCCCTTATGGTGGCTCCGCAATCAACCTGCTAATTAATTTCGATCGTATATACCTTCACTCGAGCCCATGGCTCGTTTGGCTCGATAGTGGCTCGACCCAAGAGTCCGAGGGTGGTCGAGTATTGCCCGGCGGCAGCTATTGCTATGGGTGGTGGTCGGAGAAGCTAACGATCGCCGGCGGCGACGTACGGCGAGGCGAGAAAGACTACCGGCGGTATGAATTCTTTCCTCCCGAGCTTGTCGTTCCGCTTGATTCTTTCCATGGTTCCTTGCTTTCACAGCAGCAGCACAAACTGATAATAAGGAGGAGGAAGAAGAGATGAGGTGGAGGGTGGAGATGGAGGTTGAAGATGGTGGCCGGCGGTGAAGACCCTTCCTTCCGAGGTCCGTCGCTCCACCTGATTCTCTATGGTTCTGGTTTCAACGGCAGCAACACCCCCAGCTTATCACCAAAAGGAAGAAGAAGGAGATGAAGAGGAGGTAGGGGAAGAGATGATTTCCGGCGGTGAAGGTTTCAAGCTCCTCGAACCGTCGTTCCGTCCTTTCGGTCTCGTTCCCTTCCTCCCGTTTGTTTTGGATAGACTTAGACAAGGCAGCAGATATGTTGTGGAGAAAGAATTCTTTCCCCCAATTCCTTACCCATTAAGAAAATGAGAGGCGGTTTATAACAAAACCCGTCTCGGAACGGGACTCGCGTTAAAGCGGTAAAATTATGTACCTCGGGTGGAAAAACTCACTAAACGAAAAACGTCCCGTAAATTATGTAGACCAATAAAACCAATTTTCCATGATTTTATCATGCTACCTTTAATTTTTAATGCTTCCGTTTCGCATTTCAAATCCTTTCCGGTACATAATTAAAAAGACGGCTTATCCAATAAATATTCTTTTTCCACTGAAAAATCCTAGAATTCACACCGATCCATAAAATCATTTCTTTGTGATTTTAGGATATCACGAACAATTTTCTAGGATTTAAATTCCTTCAAAAATATTGGATTAAGCGTTAAAACGGACCAAAAAGGTTAAAAGGATATCCGAGGAAAATTCAAAAATATCCTCAAAAACCGCAGTTATTACATTAGTACCCCCTTAAAAATGGTTTCGTCCTCGAAACCAAGGAGAACTCAGATCACAAGGAAGGATGGCCCCAGCACATACATAACCACTACAAACTTATACAGAAGTTTGTAGTACCCCCTTAAAAAAACATACTGTTACTTCTGTACCAAGCACAAAACAATTACTGCTTAGTTACCAAGCTTCTTCTTTACAACGTTCATTAACTTTGGAAAATGACTTAGCATTTCCTGCCTAGTTTCTCAAGTCTTTTCTTCACCTCCATTTTTAGGCCAAGGTAGCCTAATCAAAGGTATTTTTCTTATTCACGATTCAAACTGGCTTTTCTTCATAGGGGTCATCAGTTCTTTCTAGTATCTCGAGAGATCCAACATAGCGAGCATTTACGTTGTCTTGCTTTTCTCAGCGGAATACGCCTTTCAAGGCGGATATTAGAACAAAAACGTCGTTCTTTACAATGAACTTAACATGCTCTCGCTTTAGCACAACACACAACTGTTGTCACTTTTGAGCAGTTAGCACCCTTGAACGTTAGTGCGATATCAGTTGTTGTTTTCTTGGCCAAGTCTGGCCCATGAAGAACCTTATCAACAGTGTCATTCCAACAAATTGACAACCAACACTTCCGGCCTTACTAAGCCTCAAAAAATGTTATTTTCTCTATCGTGAACTCAAAATTCTTGTATGTGAATTCACTCAAACTCAAACTACCATTCCAACTCGTGTGGAATCCAAAATACATGTCCTCGGGAGTTTGAATTTGTTTCTTTGCATTGTTCATCACTTTGATGAGGGAAATCAACACTAAAATTCAATTTACTCCGTAAAGCTTGTTGTCACTCCCTTCAAAACTTTGGCATGAACCATCCATCTCAATCAGAGATAATAATCTTTGGAGTTTTATGAAGATCAAAAACTTCATGCATAAACACCTCAGCTAACTTCTGATCTCTTTAAGTCATCTTAAATGCACTAAAAAGAACACTCTAGATGAGTTTCTTAACCACCTCCATATTGCATTTTTCTTTCATTAAGTCTTGAATGACTAATGACAAGAATCCATTGTAACATCTTCCCACTTCCATTCTGAAACAGAAAGAGACTATAATATTTCATCTGGTCTTCTATGCTCAATCAAAACTTCCAGATAAACCAAACATATCAAAACGAACTCAGTGACATTTTGCTTCATGTCGTTCCATCAAAAGTTTTATCTTAAATCCTTATACATTTACTTGTTCCAGGATAAACTAGTTAAGCAAATAACTATGCCTCCTTTGAAATAAGCTTTCAAAGCTCATCAACAACAGATACACATGAACAGTTTCAAAACCAAGCAATCCATAATTTTGAATAACAAATCCTGGTGTCTTACCTTCTTGATCTCCCCCATTGATCTTAAACAATATTACTTTCCCATACTACTTTTCCTTGATCTGGTCAACAAATTTTGGATAAAATCCTAGGGTATTCACACAACCTTGTTGTCATCCAAGCTAAACTTTTAGTCTTTCTCAAAATAGTTTCCTTACAAGGATTACTTAAAATCCTTACTCAATTTCCTTTTTGAGATAAAATCCCAGTATTAATTTAACCAAGAATATGAGATTTATCCAACACATGACATTATCTTGTCAATCATTTACATCCTTTTCTCAACCAAAACCCAGCTTGAGCATACTGATATTCAAAAGTAGTTATCTTACTCAACTCTTTCAAACTACACTCTTACGCATTTCTATACCAACATTCTTCCTTTCTTTCTTACTATAATAATAAGAAATTCCCATTCCATTTAAGATTCTCAATCCTCTTAACTCAAAGGATAACAACATATATGAAAATCCGAGAACACTATCAGGTTAAAAATTGAATTGTATTTTCCAATAGATTTCCAATTCAATCAATCCAACACTTGAGCACTTCAAAGCTCTTTAACTTCCCACTAGGCAAAGAAAAGTACAGAATATCCATGATTCTATACTATAGAGTCACAACATAGTTGTTGAAGAAAGTTTCCAAAGACAATCCTTTTCTTTTCAGGATTCTTTTACATCACTTCATGATCCATACTGATCTTTTTAAAATCACTCCAGGCTCATAAGATTTTCCAAATCTCATCATTGAGAAGTAGAGGTTCCAACTCCAAACTTCTATGGATACTCGAATTTTCAACAAAATTCAGAAATTCCTATAAAAATATACTCGTGAAAACTCTTAATCCTATGACTTCAATGTCAAAGAAACTTACTTTAAAATTCCCTTTTTAAAGACAACATTTGAACTTTCACATTTCAAGAAAAGAATTTCTTTCACATAAATTGAATCATGATCCCTTCTAAACCAAAATTCTTAACTTGAAATCTTTCATCATACAAACTTAAAATAGGAAACCTTCAAAAATAGAAAGTCTTTATGAAGTACAATACTTAACTTCAAAATCTCAAAAGAAGTTTCCTAATATAGAAGAAACGACGAGGGTACACCCAATTCAGACTCTCAAGTGAGAATAGGAAATTATTGAGAACTTGGTCTAGAACCGGGTCAACTTTAGGAATATTCACCTAATCTTACTCTAGATCCTTCTCGGAATCCATTCCCATTTCCAGGAAATAAAATGTCCACTATAGGACCTCTTTCCACATAAACCATTACAAACTTGTTACCTCGTGTTCTCCAATTCCCTTTTCTCCTTCTATCTCTTCACGAGTCTGACCTCCAATCTTAACCACTTTCCGTAAATGGTTCTAAGACAACACCAATATAGAATTCTCCATAATTCTATATGGAAGGATGAAAGTCTTAAGCAAGACTTAGGAACTTTTAGCTCTGATACCACTTCTGTAACACCCCCTTCCTACCCTGGAGGTATTACCGCCAGTAACCCCGATTAAGACTAAACCGAAGCTACCCAAGGCTTTAAACTGACTGAACAAACTAAAACAAGGTAAAAGAAACTATTTAAAATCTAACAAAATTAAGTTAAATATTACAGCGGAAAAACACGTAAAAGGTCTTATACAAACCTTAACTTAAAAGAATAAATAAATAAATAGAACAACCTTCTATTTAAACAAAATCTTCATTAAGTCTTCCTTAAGTTCTTATTTCTGAAACTCAGCTTCGCTTTGAAGTAGTTCAACCATGATCTTCAATCAAATATAGCCATTGGAAACCTTTCTTCAACTTCTGGAGCTTCAAACCTCTGAATCCGACTCTTGAATCAACTTCCAAGAAGAACCTGATGTATCGTAAACCAACGGTGGACACCAGTCGACCATATAAAAGAAAAGAAAATGGACGGGTTAGTCTAATGAAAGACTAAGCAAGCGGAGAATCTAACTTGGTTCTTATGCTTGTAACTAAACATATTGGCCTCCAAATCCGAATGGACTCGGATTATGATCCAATAGTTAGCAGTCTTATAGAGAATAAGAAGGAGACTCGCATAATCAAGAGAGAGAACACCACCGTTTGTGGTTTCTTTTAAGAAGCATAAACAATTGTTGGGAACTCATATTAATCACATAACATTTTGAAAAGCCTCCATCGACTATTTAGATTAACTTAATCAAAGTTTGATTAAGAATCATTCATAACCGGGAGCAAGAATGACCTTCCGACTGGACGAACCATTCAGGTATATTAATGTGCCTAACGCACTTATCTTATATTACTTTCCAAACTTTTCACAAACAAGTTGGTGGCTTTTAATCGGCCCGAACTACTGCCGAAATATTTTGGTATTGTAGAGATCATCGGAGTATTTCATCCATTGTCATCTACCATGTACCAAGATCATAGGACTTAAGCTATCCTTGATCTTTCATTTTTCATATGGTGAGGTAGAGATCACAGAGGCCTATTACCATGTCGTCTACACTACACCGTGCCGAACCTACACTTAGCTAGAGTGCCTATCAACCCTCTCACACGAAGAGTAGGGGAAGAGAGTCATGACTCACCATTAGGATTAGGCCCCTCCTAATGTAATATTGTTTTAAAGAGAGGATATGGAACCACGTTCCCCTCCCTGAAACTACCTTAATTCAATAACAATGTCTCAGCGTGAGACAACATCCAAGGTCACCCATAACGGACCTAAATCCAGTTCTACCGCAAAACTGAATAAATAACATGGTCATTATTTCTAACAAATATAACAACCTATCATATTTTATTAATCATACAAATTGTTCCCAACACAAATATTAAATGGGATCCAATTCCTCATTTAATAACAATAACGCAAGAGAGAATCGTCCACTTGCCTTAGAAGGCGTGCTCGACGTCCTTAGCGATTCCAACAGTAATCTTTATCATCCTTCTGACAAATATAACAAAAGGATTTCTCAGCAACGAGCTCACAGAAACACTTCTTAGTTGTATTCTCAACTCCAACAACTTCCTAATCGATAAATGATTTAATTTCCGAATATCGATATATAATAAATCCTTAGTTATCATGCTTCAAGGAGCCATCTTGGCGGAATTATAACCAATTATCCGCTTCACTTTTGAAACAATTTTCTAAATAAAAATTGTTCATTAGCAACAGTTCTTAAAGGTTACCAAATCTCGTATCAAACGGATTAACAACGAATCCCGAGTAATTATCCGAAGTCCTTTACCTGCCAATCGGTATCCGCTATAACTAAAGATCCGGACGTCCGTTTCCCGAGCGGTTTGAACCTGTGGGACCGTATCAACGTCAAGATTATAAAAACCATAAATTTAATTAGCAAAGCGGAACCGAAAGGCCCTTACGGTGGCTCCGCAATCAACCTGCTAATTAATTTCGATCGTATATACCTTCACTCGAGCCCATGGCTCGTTTGGCTCGATAGTGGCTCGACCCAAGAGTCCGAGGGTGGTCGAGTATTGCCCGGAGGCAGCTCTTGCTTTGGGTGGTGGTCGGAGAAGCTAACGATCGCCGGCGGCGACGTACGGCGAGGCGAGAAAGACTACCAGCGGTATGAATCCTTTCCTCCCGAGCTTGTCGTTCCGCTTGATTCTTTCCATGGTTCCTTGCTTTCACAGTAGCAGCACAAACTTATAATAAGGAGGAGGAAGAAGAGATGAGGTGGAGGGTGGAGATGGAGGTGGAAGATGGTGGCCGGCGGTGAAGACCTTTCCTCCCAAGGTCCGTCGCTCCACCTGATTCTCTATGGTTCTGGTTTCAACGGCAGCAACACCCCCAGCTTATCACCAAAAGGAAGAAGAAGGAGATGAAGAGGAGGTAGGGGAAGAGATGATTGCCGGCGGTGAAGGTTTCAAGCTCCTCGAACCGTCGTTCCGTCCTTTCGGTCTCGTTCCCTTCCTCCCGTTTGTTTTGGATAGACTTAGACAAGGCAACAGATATGCTGTGGAGAAAGAATTCTTTCCCCCAATTCCTTCCCCATTAAGAAAATGAGAGGCGGTTTATAACAAAACCCGTCTCGGAACGGGACTCGCGTTAAAGCGGTAAAATTATGTACCTCGGGTGGAAAAACTCACTAAACGAAAAACGTCCCGTAAATTATGTAGACCAATAAAACCAATTTTCCATGATTTTATCATGCTACCTTTAATTTTTAATGCTTCTGTTTCGCATTTCAAATCCTTTCCGGTACATAATTAAAAAGACGGCTTATCCAATAAATATTCTTTTTCCACTGAAAAATCCTAGAATTCACACCGATCCATAAAATCATTTCTTTGTGATTTTAGGATATCACCAACAATTTTCTAGGATTTAAATTCCTTCAAAAATATTGGATTAAGCGTTAAAACGGACCAAAAAGGTTAAAAGGATATCCGAGGAAAATTCAAAAATATCCTCAAAAACCGCAGTTATTACATTTTCGATCGAATCTTCTCCATTCTTGTTCCCTCTTGTTTCTTCTAATTTGACTCGCTTTTTTTGTTGATTTTGACCGCAATTTATGTTCTCTTTTCATATATTTTGTTGTAGATCTCTTTTCTATGGTTTCAAGTTCACATTTGGTTTTTTTTTTCAAAATTTGGATCTTGGTACTTCGATTTACATGTTTTTATGTGTCTTTGGACTGATTTCTGTTGATTTTAATCAAACTTGTGTAGATTGTGTATGTTTTGTTACAAGTTTTTGATTGAAAACAAAGGGTAATGGTCAATGCTCATCTAACCGCATACCATGTGTTCGACAAAATGCCCAAATGGTTAATTTAGAGCTTAGAACATTTTTTACAAGTTGTTCATAAATTATGAACCCAACATACCAAATTATATATGAACACATACTATTTATGAAGTAGAATACATGACACGAGTAACATGTATTGTGAATTATATTTCATGAACCTTATTGATAATTGTTATGAACCTAATTCTATAAAGACGTGAACCCACACAATAAGTTCATGTACTAGATTACGTGATAAAAATAACAAGTATTATGAATTAAACTTCATGAACTTTATTGACAATTGTTATGAACATAGTCGTAAAAAGACATGACCCAATAGAATATCATTCATGAATACATGCATGACACAAAATAACAAGTATTGTGAATTAAATTTAATGAACCTTATTGACAATTGTTATCAACCTAACAATGTAAGAACATGAACCAATATACCAACTTTTATGAACTAAAAGTCATGGGCCGTGAGATGAAATATTATGAACATGTATTTATAAAACATGAGCCAAATGAACAAATATCATGAACCAAAAGATGTGAACCAAATCAACAACTAGGATACAACTTAAAAGACATGAGTTGTAATTTAAACTATCATGAACCTAAGCATATAACAACATGAACCGGAAAAGAACTACCATGAACCAGAAGACATAAACCGTATGAAGAGTTAGTCTATGTGGGATTTGAACCCACATCTATGTGCACATGCACATTGCTCTACCATTTGAGCTAATAGGCTACCAAATGACATGAACTATAAGATAAACTATTAACAATTAAAAGTCATGAACCATAAGAATTATTATGAACCTAACTTACAAAAACATGAACCAAAAGAACAAATACCATGAACCAAAAATCACGAAAGAAAATAATAACTAGCATGAACTAAAAGACACGAACCATAAGATGAACTTTGATGAACCTAAGGTTACTCAAACATGAACCAAAAGAACAATTGTTATAAACAAAAAAGAATGAAACAAAATTTATAAACCATAAGAAGAAATAGTATGAACCTTACCTTAAAAAGTCATGAACCAAAAGAATAACCGATATGAACAAAAAGGCATGATCGTATCAAGAATTAGCTTATGTAGGATTTGAACTCACATTTATGTGCACATGCACATTGCTCTACCATTTGAGCTAATAGGCTACCAAATACGTTTCCAAATTATGCTTATAGACTACCAAATAACTTCAACATATAACTAGTACAAAGTGTGAACTGTAAGCACACTCATGATAAACTTTAACATACAAAGTTATGAACCTTAACATACCTACAAGAAAACACAATAGAAAAAAAAAACGACCTAAATCACATGTCACATGAACCCACAAGTTGTCACTTCAGTTGGCTTCAAAGAACAACCTAAATCAAGAAAAAAAATTTACTTGCAGAAAAGAATCATGCCCAAATAGCAAACAAGAATTAGGTTTGCTTAAATAGAAAATGGAGAAACAAGTAAAGACCAGCAATCTAACATCTTTTATAATTCTCGTGAAGTTCAACAAACCATTTTGCTGAGAATGTACGCCTTTAATTAATCAGACAAAGGATGGAAACTTACATGTCTTTAGATTTCACCCAAAATCTTTTTAGTTTCATCCAAAAAAGAGGAAAGAGGAAAAGTATGAAAATTTGCATCTTCAGATTTGGAGAGTAAGAGGGGGTTGGAGAAAGAGAAGGAGAGGGAGAAGGTTGAGAAAAAAATGCATGTAGGTTTTTGTCTTTTAGGGTTCATTTATCTATGCATAAAAAGTTGATTCATTTACCCGCGCGTGCCACTGTAAATGAACCCGCCCATTTCCTTGTTTTTTTAATCAAAATCATTTTATTTAATCTAGGCCGTTCATTCCTTCAATCTAATGGCTCTACTTTACTCGTATTTTACACTGTAGCAAAATATTGCACCAGAGCGTGACTCAATAATTTGATACAACTTTTTCAAGTATTTTGAGAATTAAATGTCTCGAGTTCGAACCACACAGGTGAATTGAAGATCTTAAGAGTCATGTAAAATTGCAATTCTTTTTTTGTCTTGCCTTTGGCTCGCCCGGTTCGATCGGGCAGACACCGCTCTACATCCGGACCGGGTACTTCATGGTCTCATTTTGGGGAGACCCTCCCAATATCAGTTTCTTTATACATGCCGTAAGTGGGATTCGAACTTCAAATTTTCTGGACAACACTTAAGGAGTCTAATACCACTTTACTACTTAAACCAACTAACTAAGTATTGGTTAAAATTGCAATTCTAATTTTCACATATGGGCAATCCATAAATCATTTTACATACAGCAAAAAGTTCGATGCGTGTAGCAGCTAGCTAGAAGTTAACATAGTCTATTAATCGAATCGAGACCTAAGAGATAAACTTAAACCAACAACCCAATTAATTAACCCACTCATGTATAAAATAAGAGATGCATTATATGAAGTTTGCAGAATATAGAAGAGATATTATTGGAACAATGGCATGCATAAGCTGCAGAAATCACAGTCTCAGTATATCGATCTGATAGACTGATACTCCTAGTGAAAAGGGAAACCCTACGAATGCATCCTCTCTTGATCAAAGGAAAAGCAGAATTAGCTGCTCAGGCATTAAAACAGCAGTATATATAGGCAATCCAGTATTTTAAATATATATTTTTTCTTCTTTATAACGTCTAAACATTGCTGAAATTTTATCTGGGCGGGGGGGAAACAAGATGCAGGATGATGATTTTGAAGGAAATGGTATAGAATAAGGGTAAATTGCTGAAAATTTCAGGTTAATATGAATGTACGTGGCTGTTTGCAGATGAGCTAGCATATTCTGACAAAGCCCAGAGTTTCACTTCAATTGACAGTCAGAAATTACAAAAGAGAGAGAGAGAGAGCAGACAAAGTTGACAGTCGATCAGAAAGGAGACTGACTGAGATGAATTAATAAGTTCCAAAATCAAAGTATCCTATTATAGATTGGATGGTGATATATACTTTTATATACTCCCTCCGTTTCACAATAGTTGTTCTTAGACAAATTTGCACATATATTAAGGGGGAAAAATTCTTCCAAATTTACCCCTATTAAAAGTTACTTTATACTCTAAAAGTTGCATTGGGAAAAGTGTATATAATTAATATGGTGTAATTATTAGGGGTATAAGTGGAAAAAAAAATTATATGAACAACTATTGTGAAACAAGAAAAAAAGTATATATGAACAACTATTGTGAAACGGAGGGAGTATATGTTCATCTAAATAACAAAATGCCAAATCATCATACCAAGTACTTGTCACAGATCCCAAAATATGATAAAGATAGGAGAGTGCAATCCAACTCGATCTGGGAATTTGAATTGGCATATATGAATATGAGTGCATTATGTAGGGCATATAAGTGCTTACTGTTAATATATCAGCACCATAGATTCTGTTCGAAAATGATATATCATATAGGAGTATAATATATACATCTTCAACTTATGTAATCATACATTTCTAGCTAGTACAAATGGAAAAAGAAAAGCAACATAAAGATCCCACTTATTATGTATGCGTAAATCAACAATTAAGTTCTCCATTGTAGACCAAAGACAATTAGAATGCATTATAAAGATGAACCCAACATTTTTAACTTGAGACTTCATTACAGTTTCACATGAGACAGTAAAATTAGGAATAACAAGTGCAAAAAGTACAGCAACAGATCTATATTAAGTACTCCTTTAATTTGTTTCTCTAATCTCTCCAAATCCCCCAGTATAAAAAGAACAGCACCTCAATTGAGTTGTCCTCCTTAAATATATACATACTTAAATTTCCTGTCGTTTAGTAATATATATGATGATACTACCACAGGAACAGAAGTACTGAATTTTCAGCTCTCTGAGGTAAAACTAACTAAATAATATATAGGGTTTGAGATTGCAATATTTCAAATCTTTTTGATACCAAGCCATTGAGCATATTGCTGGAACTTGATCACTCCATCCTTGTCCAACACATATCCACCAGCAGCACTATTCAATCTGCTTCCAACATTCTCACCATCTTCATTCTCATTTCCGTCGCCGCAATTGTTGTTTCTGCTACCGCTACCACCACCACCACCACCACCACCACCATATGATGTGTCAATGAACCACTGATTATTATTTGGTGAATTATTACTATGGTCATGATGAGTACCTGCAGTATAGAATGGATTTTATTTTTGGGTAAGAAGGCGAAGCCTCGCCACGTTAAAGATTTGTATCATAAGGTGATCCTAACCTTATCATATATATATATATATATATATATATAAACATGTAGTAGATTGAAATTTATACCCTCCAAATTCCTAAAGAAAAAAGTAAATTGAAGAAAATAACCAATCTTGGGATACTTGTGAAAAATAGCCCTGACTTGGTGAATGGTGATGATTATTTTTATCGCTAATGGCCACATAATTTTGTATTTAAAGTTGATATATATGTTAATCATAATTAATTTTGACAAGCCACAAATGAACATGTCATGGAGCTTTAACTATAAGAAAAGCGATACTTAACTATACTTATGCTAATGGCAGCCACTCTCCAGTTTTACTTTTTCCTAAGGAAATGGGTTGGCTTGAACCTTTTTGTACGTGTTATAAAGTGAAATCCTTATTTGTTATCTTGAATTAAAATTTGTATATGGATAATACATAACAAAGCAATATAGCCTCATACGCTTATACTCAAGTATGGCCCCCTGAAAAGTTAAAAAGTACCTGCACTAGAATGATGGTGAGCAAATGAATTTGTAGCCTCTAGATTCTGAAAGAAAATAGGGTGGGGCTTTTTGTCGATGTGGGAATTATTAGTGGTAACGGCCACCGCCTCCACTGGAGCAACGTCGTCAAAAATCAAGGTCGACATCCGCTGTTGTTGAAGCTTCCAATGGAGCTCCTGGTTCAAAGAGCTCAAAGACTCGATGGAAGACGCCAACAAACTACTACTACCACCACCACCACCACCTTCATTAGTAGTAGTATTGATTAGAGGGTAATTATTCAAACCTATGAAATTGGACGGGGGAGGAGGTGGGTTTAGATTGAGGTCTCCAAAGGGGGAGGAGAGATTTGTAGGATAATTAAGCCTAGTGAGAGGATTAGAGATCATTAATGATGATCCCCCGAGCTGGAAATCGACGACGGGGGCGGGGCCCGCCGCAGAAGGGATGGAGGAGGAGCGGCGGGGCTTCTTGGATTTGCGGGAGGCGCCGCCGATGGGGACGTTGCGGAGGGCCCCGCCGTGGGTCCAGTAGCGGCGGCACGACTTGCAGAAGTGGCGGGGCTGCGACAGGCTGTAGTTGTTGTAGTAGCAGAACTTGGTGTTGCTTGAGTCGCATCTAGGGCACCGAAGGGCCGGACGCTGTTGGGCCGCCGGAATATTGTCCGAGGGCGACGTGGCGGCGGCGGGGGTTGTGAGCGGTGGTGCGGTGGCGCCGTTGGGAAGCATTTTGGAGAGACAATATATATATAGTAGGGTGTTTAGGTTGATTAGGGGGAATATATAATATATGTGGGGGATTGGATTAGATCTTGATCTAGACTAGAAGGTTAATTCCATGCAAGAGATGGATCAAGTAGAGAAGTAGCCTGTGATGTTCATCAAAGCTGAGAGAGTGAATGGTGAGAATGGCAAGGAGTGGGGATGTGAATAAAGGTGGAGGTGGGGTTTTATGGGATTGGGGATCATGGGGACAAACATACACACATTCAGTGGAGACTACTTGCGTAGTGTGTAGGCATGCCAAAAAATAATGTACCGGAAATTAGGGCTACGGTGGAATATAGAAAACACAACAAAGACAATTAATTGTTTACTTAAATAATTTCAGTAATTTTTAGTTTCTTTTGGTCTCAAGATTCGTGGTCCATTTCGTTGGTGAATTTCAAGTGTAGTTGAGTGGTAAGTCATCTCACTTTCTTTCTACTTTATAATGCTTTTAAAAAAGACTTATACCTTTCTCTTCATTAGATATTGTTATTTTAGGCTTTGACATAAATATTATGGAATTCTAATCAATACAAAATCGCATGACATTTATAATATGTATTAAATAACCTTATTTCTAACCAATGAAAATAAAAAATTGCATCAAAAGAATCAGATTCCCTAAAATGGAGAAATTTAGACCTACTTTTAAGGTATTTAGGGTGTTTTTTTGTACTTCATCTGTTTCGTGAAACTTGTCATTTTAGTCTTATTGTTTTGTTTCATAGAATATGTCATTTTACCTATTTTGGTTTCTACTTTTCATATTTACCCTTATAATTATTGATATGTTATTAGTAGTGATTTTTAATAAAGTAAAAAAGTAAGTAATAAATGAGGGTATAATAGTATTTTTGATAGTTTTCTTAATTAATTAATATGTGCAAATTGCTAAAAGAACAAGTTTCAAGAATCGGATGGAGTATTAAATTTAGATTTTTCATCTCATTCTCCAAAATAGGGAATGAAGAGAGAGAGAGAAAAAAAAGAGGAGCTTCCCTAAATATAGGACATTCTCCAAATAAATTACAAGAAACTTTGGAATTGGAAGTTTAAATAAAGTGAAAAATATGATTTTTTATTCTCAATTTTAAAAAAAAATTAGAAAAAATGTTGAAGATCCTCAAACAAACTTATTACTTCACTAACAAAACATAAAATATAAAATGACAAGTATGTTTTTCACAAGATTAGAGAGCTAAAATGATAATCTTTTATGATCTAGCATTTTACAGTATAAAGTTAGCTATAGATTTAGCTAATAACTATTTAATGAGTATAAAATTTGTATGCAATATGTATTGTTGGGTTTAATTCTAAATCCTACAACGGAAAATAAGGAGATACAAGTTGAGTATATATATAAGTTCGTTTATGGGTTACCCTTAGTTGAGTATATATATAAGTTTATGGGTTACTCTTAGTATTGTCATTAGGCTAATGATGGTAGGTAAAATTGGAAAATGACAAAAAGAAGGCCAGGGCATGGTCAAGTAAATTAGGAAAAGAAAGGGAGGGCAGCTAGCTGGGGAAATTACAGACAGGTGATCGATCAGACTTGAGAGAGGGAGGGACTATATGTCTATATAGAGAGATTCAATTCAGTCAGTGATCGAGATTGAAGCAGAAGCTCATCACTTACAGTGTCAGTGATGCAGTATCAGACTAAGAGCTAGTACAGTTAAGATCTCTCTCTGCTATACATTCAATTCCTCTCTCGTGCCTTTGTCTCTTCATTCCCATGATATGTCCCTTTTCCCACTAACCCTCTTGCCTCCCATATCATCATCTTCTTCTTCTTCTTACCGTCATTACCAATATAAAAACAAATGCACAAATAATACGAGTACTGTACGTTTAAAAAAAAAACATCCTTCGGTCAATTACTAATTATAAATTTAACTTTATTTTTACTATATAATTTAAAATGTTCTTTTACATTTCTCAAGTAAAAAGATATTTCAATAATATTTTTACTATATATCAGTTTAATTAAACTGTAATTTCCTCGACATAACATAAGTTATTTCTTATATGTTTGTGTCATTAAATTTATTTTTATCTATGAATACAATGACATCATATTAGAGGAAAACACAGTACTATATAGTATACATAAATGCACTGATAATGCTATTAATTACCTAGCTTCTGCTCATATGGCCGGGATGCAATGTAAAGTCGCTACCTTTTGTACTACCAAATACTCAATTGTTCATAATCAATAATGGTGCATATTTCTGTTTTGGCACTATAAACTTCTGGAGTATTTCTTTTGGAACGTTACAAATCTACTACGGAGTACTTCAATCAAAGTAATACTAACACTGACACATGCATATATACATTCCCTAACGACTTTTTGATAATATCCTTTTGCCTCTTTTGCCTTTTAGACGTAAATACATTAGAAGCATGCATTTTTTGTGGGTATATATATATTGTACACTTATTTTTTTACTCTTGAATTATTATAATTAATTAATATATTTAAGATTAAGTGCGAATGGGTGTTTACGTGCCAAATACGAAAGAACATAAGTCATTGGATAGAAATAAATCAATTGCGGAGATCGTTTTACTTAAAAAGAAAAAATACCACACATACGAATTTTTAGAGAATTATTCGCGCATTTTCGGAAAAAAAAAAGAATAAAAGGATGTGCGCGATGTGTATCGATCAAAACTGTTTGTATGTGCATAAAAATGGTCAAATGTACATCAAAATTGTGTACATAAATATATTTTTGTGCATCAAAACTAATCGTGTATTCATAAAAAAGGATGTTTAATTATGTGGTTAGTTTTGATGCATGTTAGGTTATATAGTATACACACTGTTTTTTTTTTGGTGGTGCATTCGATGTGAATATGTTTTTCCATAGATGTGCATAATAACATGTTACATGTGCAAAAATTCATACTGAAATGTGCGTCAAAAACATACATATAGGATTTTAGATGCACATTTTAGACAAAAATGAAGTTGATGTGTGCATCAAATAAGTGATACACAAACAACTAGTTGTGATGTACAATAAATTAGTTTTGATACACATATAAGGCGAAATCAATGTACAGAAGCATGCCTTATTTATGTATTTGCAACAAAACTAACCACATTTGCATCAAAACAACCAGAAAATGCATCTTATTTACGCACGTGCATCAAAACAAACGATATGTGCATTAAAAACTAAATAACTAAAAAAGTTCGAAATAAAAAAATTAAAAAGTCCAAAATCGATGCAAAATGTGCATCAAAAAATGACGCGTAAACAACTAGTACGTTGTGATGCACAATAAGTTAGTTTTGATGCACATACAAGGTGAACCGATGCACAAAAGTGTCTTATTAATGTATGTGAATAAAAGCTAACCATATATGCATTAAAATAACCAAAAATCGCTTCTTATTTATACATGGGTATCGAAACTAATTGTATGTGCATAAGAAACTATATAAGTATAGTTCATACACATAACTAATGTTAAAAACTCAAAAAAATAAAAAAAGTTTGAAATCGATGCACAATTTACATAAAAAGTGAAGCGCAAACAACTAATTGTTGTGATGCACATCAAAGACGAAATCGATGCACATAGCATGCGCGCTCTAGAAACGGATTTTTTTTTCAAAAATATGTGATTTATTAAAAAAAAGTACATGTGTACTATTTTTTACCCTACTTTAATAAAAATCTAATCTTATCTAGAATATCATTTATCTTACATATTTTGTCTAATTAATAATGGTTATATATATAGTAATTAATTAACTTGGGTGAGGGCAGTGGAGAAAAGCGTGCAATCCAGGTGGCAAAGCCGTAGCAGGAAGGGAAGATAACGTGAGGGAGAAGAAACTTCCATCCGTCAACCGCCGTTACTATATTCTTCACACTTGGATAATGATGCAATCTACGTCCAACCATACAAAACGCATACACCAAGTCTAAAACGTGACCAGGGTGATGGGTGGACCTCGTGAGAGGTGCCCTGGCTTGTTTCCCGTGACACTTATACCATACAATACACAATTTATTATTATTTTTATTTACTTATTAATTAATTAAACGTGATTTTTGCTACCCCGTATCATGTGGACTTGAATTGGGCCAAAGCCCAGTGTGCATAATGGGCTCAACTTGTCATCAGCCCAAAACATCAGCGAGCTTAACCAAAGACTAAACAAACAAAAAGAGAGAAGACAACTATATCAATATATCAGTAATATCTTTCAAAATTTTCATTTAACAGAATTCAAAATACTTATGCCAAAAAAAAAATTTCAAAACAACTCTCTAATCAGATCAAATGTTGTAATTTATATACATATTTGCAACATGTGAAGTAAATCTTGAAAGATATTACTTCGTGACCCCATTTTGGGGAGACCCTCCCAATATCAATTTCTCTATACATACCGCCAAGGTCCTTCAAGGCGAATGTAGTCATACAGAAAACCTAAAAACACGCCCGAATTTCGCGGTTGTGTAAGATAAATGGTGTTCATTCCAGGACGCAACAAATAACCTGGTATGGTGACGGTGATCAACCTATATATCCCATGAATCCCGTGCCTTGCAATCGCGTTATCCTTACCAAACATCCCTGTTCTGAAATGTGGGCGTGGCCTATAAGGATTGTTAACCCGAACCTGCCAAGAAATGTTAACACTAATCATCACAACATTGCAAGATCAGTGGAGAAAAATTGATGATTTGAAGCTGTGCTCTTCTTCTCTACCTGTAGTCCCGCCTGGTTAGAGGATGCTATTGCTATCTGTAGTGTGTATTCGCTGTTTGGTATCACTTGTTGTAGTGGAAATGTTATCTGCCTTGTTGTTGCTTCATAAATGTCCTTTCCTGAATCATCTTTTCCTACCACCCTGAAATGCAAGAATTGATTAGATGATTATCAGGGAAATGATTATTTAACACAAAATTTTAACCAGGATTGAAAATCAAGTTGACGATCACCTTGTCACATGCGCGTAGAACCAATCCTTTTTGTAATCGCTCGTGCCAATGTTGTAAACAAGATCCTGATTAGGAGGGTAAAGTTTGGCATACTGAAGCCATAAGCCATACTGTCTGTATCTGTTGACCATAAAAAACAGAACAAAAATCAAGTCAGAATTATACAATTAGTGATAAAAACAAGGAACACAATGAAAATGAGTACTAACTTGTTATTAGTCTGATTGAGAAATAGTCTGTTAACCATATTCGGGTCCGGGTCTGGGACGAAGAACTCAGCAGCAGTGCGATCAGGGATACCGATTTCCCATAGAGTCGGTCCATTTCTTGGAGGCTCGTATACGACTCTACCCAGTGTCAACTCAGACCCTAAATTGTAATAGAGAGTTAGATAGCAATTTCACACATTTAACTTTACACAAAAGAAGAAGAAGAAAAACAAAAAAAATGTGTTTCATGCCTGCTCCAACAATGATATTTGACGTATATTTGAATTCGTCTATGACACCGGGAACTGATGCAAAAAGGCTGTATTCCCCAGGAACAATTCCTTTGATCTCAAAACTTCCATTCTTATCTGCCTGTGTCCAGAACTGATAACCCTGCATGAATTTTAAAACAAAAAAAAAAAAAAAAGAATTTTACCAAATTTGACTAATTTTTTCTTAGTGGATTTCTTTTAAATATGAATCACTTTAACCTTTGTATTCAATTGCCAAGATCCCTTGTCTCCAGGTGGAGCTAAGCCAATCCAAGCAGAACTTCCAGGTTGTGCTTCAGTACTAGTAAACCTATAAATCAGAGCAATAAACATGTATAAGTGTAATCAAAATGAGATAGAAATTCATAGTAATAAGTCAGATTTTACCTGTCGTAAACTAGGAGTTGGCCGGTAACTGATCCACGTTGACTCCGTTTTACAAAGTCTTCTGATTGTGGAAAATCATAGGGCCATTGTTGTTCTTCCTTCAACACCTGATGTAAATTAGGAATATATGAGGGAAAAAAACGGAAGCAATATAATTATGTACATTTTATATTTTCCAAGGCAGAAATTTGTGACGAAAATGGTTATTTTTAAATTACCTGCTCCTTGGCCATATCCCAAAGTTTATGAGGATTCTCATCACCAGGAACTGAGTTCAAATGCACCAAAAATGGGCCATAAACCATCTTCCAATTTTCACCCTGCTCGATTTTCAGGTTGGCTGTGCCAATGTAATGATCAGTGTAAATCGGCTGCAACATACGAAAACACACACACACACATGGATTAGCAACTTTCTCATAGCCTAAGTACAATTAATCTGTATGGGATCATGATGGTGTTGAATTTGGATGAAATTGTCATGTGTACTACTTACAGCAAGACAAGTAGGACCGGTGTGAGAAGCGAGGTTTTGCTTGAATGGTCCGCCTGTACGGAACTCACTGCTTGGTGTTATAATCCAGAATCCGACAGCAGGATCCGTGGATATCCATCCATGGACCTTGTTGTCTTTGTTCTCAATTGAATACATGTACTTGTCATCCACCTATTTCATCATATAACAGAATACAAATTCATCAAAAAAAGGAAAACCCAAGAACCAAAACGTCCGCGAACTTGTAACTTAATTTGGATGATGAATTATGTTACTTAGCTATACTAAAATCACAAAATGTAAAAAGATTCATCAAAGTGGTGATCGATCACCTCTCCCTTAAACGACTGCATGTTTTCATCACACGGGTCGGTTATGAGAACAGCCTCTCCAAAGGCGAGGGGGGAGCTGTGGGGAGTGCTGCGGTCACAATTAGTTGGCATGACCCTCTGAATCTCGTCAGACACCGCCATGTAATGAAACCTAACACGTACACCAACAACATCACATATACCAATTAGTACCATTATTTGATCATCCTTGAAACATTGTTCCATGTCTATACAAGAATTTGAATTTTCGCACTTGTCCTGACGAAGCTTGTAAGCAGCCCGTAACTGGCCTATGTCTATAGGACCGGAGTCTTGTTCGTGCTTCATTACAGCGTAGGAGTAGTATCCAGAAACCCCGCGAAGCATCACAAACCTATTATCCATTGCAAACATGAACACCAATACAATTAATATGCATGTGCTCTCAAGATTTTGATTGAAGACAAGTTGATACCTACCTGAGATCAATGGTCAATTGATTATCAGTTGAAGTGAAGGATATTTCAGTCTGATCATCACCTTGCTTTATCACTCTGAAATTTTGTCCTACAACTTCCCTGCACATTTACATCCATCAACCCATAAATCAGATTATTATTCATCTCTTTTTATACCAAATTAATTAAGATTAAAAGTGGATGAATTGAAGAGTTACCAGTCAATATTAGAGGGACCAGGGTCTCTACCATTGCCATTTGCACTGTTACTCTTGTTAAAATTCAACACAGAATCCCAATACCTAAATGAATCAAACAAGAAACGTACGTGTAAAAATATTCTGGCTTAATTGATTAGGAGTGAAGTGCAATTAAACAAAAACAATGGTAATTAGCTTAATATATAACGTACCCTCTGCCTTTAAGCTTGTTACGGTATTCAAGTACGTTATCCATGCCACCATATTGTATTGCTACGACATAGCCTTCTGGGTTAGACCACGTCACTCGAACAATTCCGTTGTCCATCACAATCTGGTTAACGTAAGTCAATTAAAATTGTGTTTTTTTACAAATTTTATATAAATCCGGACGAATGCTTGAACAATGAATTGAAAAGGGTGAAAGAAAGAGTACTCACACGATTGTATGTTACAGATAATGTAACAGGAGGGTGGGGCGCCAACCCATCATCTATTGTCTTTGTTTCCTTGATTTTCTCAGCATTCCTTTCACGGGGAACAAATAATTAGAAACAAATATTAAAAATTCAATTCGTATAAAGCATGCCAATCATTTTTTTGGAGATAAACTCATATGTCACAGAAATAAGATGTAACATTGTCACAAGAAAATCGGGTATGTAATCAGTGTTCTAAGAAACTGGCTTAGGACTCTTAAATAAGATATAACGTTAATTTTATTTGTGGGGTGAAATATATTAAAAATAATTAAAAAACAAACAAAAAAGGGGTAGTAAAGCACATAAAACTAGTTGGACTATTAAATTTTTTGTTATTGCACATAATATATATGTATAGTATTATCCGATCCGGTGATCCGGCTAATTTTCTCGGATCGGATTCAGATAATATTCCAACGGATTTGAATTTTCGCGGATTGGATCGTCGGATCACCGGATCGGATATTTTTGAACACCCGCGATCATGCTTTGAACTTGTGTAATTTAAAGATCAAATACTATTTGACCAAAAAAAAGAAAGAAGAAATGGGGAGTCTTTTGCAGTTAGCCCAATGGCTATTGTAGACCAAAGTAGATCAGTATGGCCCAATAAGCAAAAATTGGATCTTTTCCCACTTCGAAGAAGCTTTTTATTGGCCTTGTTATATCTAATTATTTTATTGACTTGCTGATTGAAAATTGTAATGTGACCCATGCATTTACGTTTATAGGTTATATATATAAAATTTTGAGAGAATATACTTGGGCGAATTAATAATGATAATAAAGATATACTCCTCTAAGAGGAGTAAGAGCTGTCAAAGAGCTATCTCCATGTGATTATTCATAAAAACTGAATTCGTTAATGCTTCAAAGAGCTGTCATCGATCAAGATCAAGATCAATTGATGACTTGATGTGCAAAACAAAAGTCAACTCAACAGCCTCAACCCACGCACCGGAACCATGAATAACACTAGCATTGTTAAGATTAACAACAACTATCACTCGATGGCTTTAATAACCAAGAGGTATCGAGTCCTCTTTATGGAGGTTTCAGGGTATTGACACTCACGGAATGGAAATTCAAAACCAACCCTAGCTAGAGACATATGCGATTAACGTACGTACGTACTAGACGACATATATGCACCACCAGCCCTAGTTGTAATTAGCTCATTGTGATTCGGTAATTAATAACACAATAACAACAAGATATTATCCATCATGAAAGCAAAGATCAAAGGCATATATTTATACACTTCGAAATCATAACGTAATATTAACGATAATCCATATACATAATTGTAATCCACTATTTTCGAATCTCACGCATAAAAAATATTTGATTTGAAGAAGAATATATGGGTACTTACGAGCCTGGAGTTGCAGAAGATAAAGCTTCCGTGATGAACAAGGCAATCAGAACTATGCAAATAGCTCTCTTTTTATTTATCATTACTGCCATCTTAATTATTTCTCAACTATATACCCTAAAATTTAACCCTCCCAAGAATGTTTGACAAGTTTTTGGTGGAGACAAGTTTGGATCGATGAGATACTATGAATGTCTACCTCAATGGCTCAATTAGGAGTATATATAGAGAGAGCTATCGATATACTACTTTGTAAAGGATATATTTTTTTGGTAGAATTTGTAAAGGATATATTAACGGAGTTTGTATTTCAACCCAAAAAAAATTTAACGGAGTTTGTATTTGTCTCGGATGAGATAGAAAACCAAAATAAAATCATGTAATGATATTACTATTTAATTACAAAATAGCAAAAGATAACTATATCTGAATCTTGATAAGTTTTTGAATTTCTATAGCTTCCTTTTTATATTTCATAATTTTTTTTAGAGTTTTATTATTATTGCATACTATTATACTCATCGTGCCATGTACGATTACATGAATTTAATAATTAATTTATTTAACAAATAGGGAATCTTTATAACTATATATTAAAGTAGTAGCCCACCTCATATCAGAAAATTAATTTTTTATTTCTATTATTTTCATTTTTTTCTATTAAATTCCTTTTTATCTATTTAAATCTATCTTTAACATCAAATCCATTCTTATTTAGTATATTTTATCTTCTTAAAATATATATATATATATATCTTCACAACATATTTAAAATAAAAGAATAACAATATCTTTTAAAAATTAGTATAAATATCTTCTTATCTTATAGCATGATATCTTTGGATAAATTTCTTTATATATATATGTTCACTAGTTGTACCCGTCGTACCATGTATGACTATGGTTCGATATTTTATAGATATTAAATAAAAGTATACTATAAAATTTAATGTAAGTTATTTATTGCCTATGCAATGTACAAATTTCATTATTTTTTGGAATATAAAAATTAAATATAAATTATTAAGTTTAATATTGAGAATATAAAAAGATTATTAAGGTAAAATAATGTACATTTCTCTTTTTCCATGATTATATTTCGTAGATATTTTATTAAAAAAGATAACCTATGAATAAAAAAGATTTATATATTAGAATATGGAAGAGATAATTTTTAAATAATAATTAAACTAATTAATAAGATATAATAAAATATGAAAGATAAAAATAAAAATTATTTATTTGTAGAAAAAATAATAATTTATTTTGATTTAAGTTGGGGCCAAACTCATTTCGTGCCTCCATAAAGTAAAGATTACATAAGATTAAATATTATATTTTTTATTTCTTTCTAAGTACCTTAATTTAGAGATTATCAAATATTTCAATATATCTATCAAATTTTTTATTACGGTATTACCTATTTTATTATTTTTAAACATTATAAGTATTTATCATTAATTTTTTTATTATAAAAGAAATATATATATATATATATACATAAATTCGTGAAAAGATATCAAGCCAAAAGATAAAAGATATTTATACTTATTTTTAAATATTTTAAAGTTGATATCTTTAATTTTAAATATTTGTCTAAGGAAGTTTTCAAAAGATATTATTATGCTAAATATATATTTGTTTGATTTTAAAGATAGATTTAAATAGTTAAAGAAGAATTTAATAGGAAAAAGTTCAAATATTAGGAATAGAATTTAATTTGTAAATATGAAGTGGGGTCAGAATCGTTCTAGTGGCTCGAAAAGGTATAGCTTTAATATATAGTTATAGATTTATTTTAAAATAAAAAAATGATAAATATATGTTTATAATATTAAAAAATAGAAAAATATAATATTTAATATTATAGAAATATTGAAGGATTTGATAATCTCTAAATTTACATTCACGGAAAGTAATCCAAAAAATGAATAATATAATATTTAAATGAATGAGATAGATTTTTTAGAAAATTTAAATGAAAAAAGTAGAAATAATAAGAAATAATAAGAATAAAAAATTATTTTTTAAATATTAGGTGGGGCTAGAATCGTTCTTATGGCTAGAAAAGGTTCGACTTTAATATATAGTTATAGATATATGTTTGTACTCCTCGTTCAATGCATTTTATACAAAAATTATTATTATTATTATTATTATTATTATTATTATTATTATTATTATTATTATTATAAGGATTTACAGAAAGTTAGTGGGAAGCCAAGATACAATCTAGGCCCCCACTCCTCTAGCTATAGCAAAATTGACCCTAGTAAAAATGTGTGCAACAGCTGATGCCCCAGTATCTTGAGTCTTGGAGAACTTCTGTATCCGCTTAAGCAATGAGATAACATCCTTATCTAATTCTCTCAATGAAGAAAAAGAGAAAGGTAGAAAACCATACCCAATAGCCGCGCATTTAGCTTGATACTTCACTACAAAAAAAGGCGAATTTAGCGACCATATTTTTGGTCGCTAAATGCAAAATATGGTCGCTAAAAGGCCGGTCGCTAACCAGTTGGAGACCATATGGTCGCTAAATATAGCGACCATAACAACCATGGTCACCACATTGTTGGCGACCATCTTGCGACCACAGCGACCAAGTGGTCGCCGTTATTAGTGACCATATGGTCGCTAATAGTGGCCAAAATATGGCGACCATTCGCGACCATATGGTCGCTAAAAGCACAAAAAAACGCACAACCCTAGCCTTTCTCTGGTTCAAAACGCACGATCGTGCGCCTATGAGTGCACGATCATGTTGTAAATTAGCGACCACTTGGTCGCAAATATATTTGTTTTAAAAAAAATAATTACGAATTAATATAAATACTTAATATTTAATAATTCATTAATTAACATAAATTCAATAATTTACATAAATTTAAATAACTTACATACATAAATTCATTAATTTACATAAAGTTAAATAATTTACAATATTTAATAATATAATAAAACTACGCTAATCTAGTCGGCTTCGCCGAAGCCGTCCGTGTCATCGGTGCCGTCGGGACCGGGCTGGCGGGACCCACCCTCACGCGGGTCCATTCGTGGCATCTGGTGCATCCACGCCTCGACCTCACGCAGCCTACTCTGTAGATCATCCACGGTTTCCCTAAGCCCGATGTTTTCCTGCGTCAATGCCACCACCCGAGGAGCTGGACGACGTGGTGTCGTCAATCGCTCGCCTTAAAACTCATGGGCGGTGTTGCCAAGGCCGAAGACGGCACCTCTCGGGCCCACCCCCCAACGACCGTCAGAAAGGCATCACACTTGTCCTGAAAGGACGGCGGGGTGCCCGATTCCGAGGACCTCTGGGTGAGGATCTCCTGGGTCCGAGCCTAACAAATATCACAAATAATATAAATAAAAATAATAATATACGAGATTAAAGATGAGGCAAAATAATTAAAACTTACAGCGATTAAGGCCGACCGCTCGTCTATAAAACGCCGATCGGCGCCCTGCGTGTGCGTCTCGATGAGAAGCTCGTGAGGCGTGATGCGGCGCTGCAGGTGTTGCTCCTACAAAATTCATTAAGGGTGTTACGAACTATTAAGAATAATTAACTTAAATTAAGTTTAATCAAATTAAGATAAAGTACTTACCAAGCGACACATGGCGTCGAGGTGGGACCTCGAACCACTACTGTGGTTCGCCGGATTGGCATTCCGGATTGCCTTCTGGCACGCACACTTGGCTTTGAACGCCTCCGTGGACCAATGCGCCGTCTGCTAGTTCTCCCAAGTGGCGGAGTCGATGAATTCCGGCTTCGTCCCGGCCCGACGGTGCTTCCCGATCAAGTCATCGTATCTCTTCTTGGCTCTCTTCTCCCACAGCAACCGGACGGACTTGACGTCCATACCCGGCTAGGAGGGATCCCATCGAAAGTGCGTTTAATTAAATCCAACAAAACAATTATTTAAAAATAGTAATTAATTAATGCGGAAATTGTAAAAGAAATGCAAATTAAATAAAATTTACCCTCCAAGACTCAAACCAACGAGTCTTCGATGCGGAGGAGGCAAAGTCGAACTCCGACGCCTTATCGTCGGGTTGGCCTTGAATGATCTGTGTCGACCACCGCGACACCATGCCCGACGGTTGCAAGCCACGAGGATTCGAAAAACGTGTTATAACAGTCTTAAAGGTAAGAAAATAAATTAATAAAAGCAATGTCTTAGAAGAAATTGTACGTACCACCCGCCGGCAATGTAAAGATCCCAAACGCGATTGGGATCGAGCCCTCGACTCGATCCCGACGAGGACGCGGGCGTAGTGGCCCGGGACTCCTCCGCTTGGGTGTCCGACTCCTCTGTACTAGGATGGTGGGCTCTGTCATCCTCGGACAAGTGTGGTGTGTCCGTGTGGGTCGCCTCGGACGAGTTCTCCTCGTTCGATATCCGGGACGAGCTCGGCTCGTCCGGACGAGGAGCATGTCGCCGTGATCCTCCGGCCATAATAACACAAGTAAAAGTCAACAATTCAATACAAATTTCTCAATCATTTTTTCCAAATTTCTCAAGCACAACTCCAAATTGCCTATATAAAGGGGCTTCTATCCACCTTAGCAACTCACACTTCAAACACCTTCTTCTCCTTCTTGCTAAGTGCTCTCTAGTGCCCCAAAAATCAGCCTCCCAAGTTCCAATTCTCCATTCAAAATCTCACCAAAAATCCCCTCTTTTTCCCCCTTGGATCCACCGGCCGCCGCCCAGCCCCCACCGGAGCACCGTCCGTCGACCGCCGCTCCCGCCTCGCGCCGCTGCTGCCTCGCCGGAGCATGGTGATCGCCGCCTCTGTCCGCCGGTCCTTCCCCTGCCTCCTCTTCCCTGTATTCTATAATACAGAAACCAGTAAATACTAATCTCTTTATTTAATTTATGTATTTTATAAAAAAATTAGTCCTTTTAAGCTTATTAAATATATTAGTTGAAATAAGAAAGAAATCAAAGAAGGATTTAATTTAATAAAAATATTATGTTATTTAAGAAAAATATTAGTTTGATATATATCTAAGTTATTATTTAAGAAAAATATTAGTTTGATATATATCTAAGTGTAGAGATTTCTTACAAGACATAAGTTCTAAAGTGAATATAAAAATTATGATCTTATATTGATCTTATGATATTATATAGTTATGTGGTTTACTTGCATGGAAAGAAACAATTTAAATATAGAAGAAAATATTCTTTTGTAACCCAAGACATTATAATAATAGACTATAAGCATAAAGTGAGATATTTACAAGCCATGATCATGATTTCTTTATAAACTACATAATATGAAAAGAAATATGGGAATAAAATAAAGGAGATTATTTTAAAATATATTGACTTTAGGAAAGTTACTTTATAAAGAAGTAGAAAATCCTAATTATGGAAATTTCCAAGACAATGGATTATAATTATTTTTACACTTATTTATTATGGTTTATGTAACTAAATAAGATCTTATTAAGAGAATATTATTAATAAAATATTCTTGGTGGGAAAGTAATACTTTAAATCCTTTAATGAACCCTTTGAAATAAAAAGGTAATTATGTAATTAAAATAAGTTTTGTAAATTAGTTAAGAGAAATTATTTATAATTTGAAGAAAGTATGTATACTTAAAAATGTCTTTTAGGTCAAGTATGTTATCAAATAATTTATGAAATTATACTTGCTTAATTATATTAAGAATTTAGCAAGTGAAATTAAAGGAAAATTATTTTAATAATATTGAATAAGGATTTTTAAGGAATAAAAAGGATATTACAAGATCGAAATAATAATAAAGGAATATTATTATTTCAAATAATCATCTAAATTATTATCATAATAATTTAGAATTTCTTTTCTCTTATATAAATCATATAAGAGAGAATCCAAGCTTAGGAGAAATTCGTAATTAAAGATCGCTCGTAAATCCCTTGTCGATAGGTCGGGATTCTCGCTCGAAGTCGTGAATCAAATCTTTCCGTCAAGCTCGATAGTTAGACTCGCAAAGGCTAAGGCAAGTGGAATTTCCCCTTGTGACCTTTTATATTTCGTTTCCGTGAAATTCTCGATGTTGGGAACAACTTGCGTGCTAAACAATAAATGAACCTAGGAAATATCGATTGTTAGATATAACGACCCCACTGTTAGCATAGTTCGCTCTTTATTATTCGATAGGAATATTATGCTAGCTTTATTGTGGTCTTGATTGTTTACGCTCTCGTTAAGAGAACTGTTTGAATGAACTAGTGTGGGGTGCGGTCTAGCCGAAGCCTCTATATAATATTACTAAGTCGTAATGCCTACGTGTTTGAAGTACGACTTTCCGAATCATGGTCCAGTCCGCTCCGATTGCAAGGAGGGACGTGCGCACTCTAGCTAAGTGCCGGGAAACTAGGTTTCCCCTTGGTGGATCGGACCATCTAAGCCCCCACCCCCCTTTAAAAATCATTAACGAAATCGAATATTTTCTTCACTATATCAGATAAGTGCCCAATGCACATTTAAAAGATACCAAAATCGGACCGATCTCAAATGATCGATTCGGCTCTCGGTCCGCTCAGGGCGTGAGAGGTTTTTAAACTTGTACGAATTAATAATTTTCCCAACATACTTTCGATTCTAAAAGAAGTCTACAATCTAGTAGTTCTTCTCTCGATTATCGAGCTATCTCCGCTTGAGATACGCTCTCTTTCGTACCATTAAAACCTCACATAAATAAGCCTCATCTCAAACACAACCCGAATATCTCCTTCAATATTATTTGAATTCCCAAAATACCCTCGGGAAGTTCCATTCCCGCTTGCTTAGTCTCTTAGACTAATTCTTCTTTTCCGCATATTTGCCTGACATTCTCTCGCCCCTCGCGAATTATGTCAGAATCTAGGAATCCCAACAAGGCGTGAAGTGAAGATGACTCGGATAAAATCGTTGTTGCCAAGATCAAAAATAAATAACCCTAAACTACTAACTAGTATAGTAAGCAAGAAAGGGGTCGAACCCAAGAGAATCGGAATTCTGATTAATCAGCAAAGAGCAAAGACAGGGATTTTTGGAGTTCAGGCAAGCAAAGAAACAAGCAAATATTGTTGGGGATTAAATCAATTAAGGAAAACAGAGTTTATTCAATCAATTCCACCTTTTTAATCATTCGATCATCAATTCATCCACTTTCCTATTAATTCCCAGGTTAATTCCAATCCTTATAAAAGATTTCCGCTTGTCCACGGTCCAAGCGAAATTATGATATGAACAAGAACGCTTAATTCAAATCATGCAAAGTATTAAGGATAGAAGGACATTTAATCATGCAATCAAGCTACAAGTTTCATGCATAAAATAACAATCAAACACTCTTTCTTAATTCTAGTCCACGGTCCTAAAAACGAGTTGTTTCAAGGATAAATAAGATTGCACAGACAACAATCAAACTAATCCAAACAATAGAATATCAATCAAATTCAACAAGTTGCGCACCAAGAGAAATCAATTGATAATCATGAAATTAAGCACAAGAGTTTTGATATTAACCAAGGGATAGAAAAGTTACCAGAATCTCACGAATTACATAAAAAGGTTTCCTTGATCAAACAAACTCCAAGGAAATTAGTTCTTCATAATGAAATTGAAAACTGGAATAATCTCTGAAAGTATGCTAGAATGTGTTCTCCTAAACTGAAAAACGAAACTAAGCTTAAATAGTCAAAAATAAATCCGAAACCTAAAGATAAAATTATAAATAAAAAGATAAAATAAACGAAACAAAGTCGCCGCTGAAAAACCAGAATCCGCGGGCGCAGAAATAATCCGAGAGCGCGGATCCACTCGAGTCCCTCGGCCGCGGATGCTCAACGAACCGCGAGCGCGGAACCGAACCGCGGGCGCGGATCTTTTGACAACTTACTGGTGTCAACTTCAGAGGTGGTTTTAACCCACTTAGAGTTGGAATTTGAACTCTCCGTAAAAATATGAATTGTAGCTCTTCTAGTTAGCTTTCCAATGATACCAAATTCAGCTTCATCCGATCAACGTAGCTCCCGAACGATGCGTCATAAGAAAGTGGCGTCAAAACAACTTCAAAACAACACTTGTCTTCAAAACTCTTGCAATTCTTCAAATCGTGTCTTCGGTCTTCATATTACAATTATGCTCAAAACTAACCTAAACACACTCAAATCATACCTAAAATACAAGAGTTAACCTATACTAAACTAGAGCGTATCAAATTCCCCCATACTTAAACCTTGCTCGTCCTCGAGTAAGCTCAAAATAAATCTAACAATCAATCCTATCAAGGTTTACAGCATAGTACAAGGGAAGACAAAAATCACTCACCTCACCAACCCGAACCCAAAATAGAGAAATAATGAGCAAAAACATGATAGCTCAAATCACACACCTCACATAGATACATAGTCAATAAGCTCTCAAGCTCTAAAAATTGTAGAGCATCCTAGGATCTACCCGACATCTAAAATGTAATCCCCAGATCCCAAAGTAGAATATGATCCTAAACACTCTTATTTTACCACTCATTCTACTTAGGCGCCCTTTCGGGTTTTCACCTAATCACTCTTTTCATTTTTCTTAGGTGTGCTCACAAATACTCACATCTCTCTTAAACCTCATATTACCCCAGCCTAATGCTGGTCCGGGTTACCTGCTTATTACCTGAGCCGCCCTTTCGGGTTTTCAGCTCATCCCAAGATTTTTATGCCTTTTTTTTTAATCTTTTTATGGCTTTTTAAATTATTTTTTTTCTTTTTTCTTTTTCAAAAGTTTTCTCTATACAAAACATGGAACAAAGATCCCATAAAAATAACGAAAAATAAGCTGAAATGCAACTATCTATGATAAGCGTAGTGAGTACTTCCTCCCCCATACTTAAATCCTTCATTGTCCTCAATGATGTAAAAAGAAAGGAATTAAGCATAGAAGAGGAAAATCTGAAGACTCACATACGAAAGAAGATATGGAAGAACTCTTCAAAGGCTTGGATGAATAGCTCGGAAATCTCCAGATGATCCGTCGTCAGGAAAAACCGCGGGCGCGGGTGGTGCTCCGATCGTGAAAAAATGGTTAGAGAACACGATTAACAAAACTAAACACGAACTCACAAACGAACTCTGAATCTCGCCTTAAGCATCAATGTAGTACGAGCCTTGAAAATGAAGATTCACCTATACTTGAGGATGACCATGGGTAGCCATAAAAGTCTCCACAAAGAATGGAGATAGAAGAAGATGGAAAAGATAGAAGGATGGAAAATAGAAGGTAGAATTTCAGGGGTTTCACCCGAAAACCTTTTATTTCAGGGGTTTCACCTGAAAGCCTTTTATTTCAGGGGTTTCACCTGAAAGCCTTTTATTTTAGGGTTTCACCTGAAAACCTTTTATATTTATTTTTATTTTTTTATATTTTTTTCTGGATAAAACGGAAATAAAATTCGTTACGGCCGATCCGCGGGCGCGGATCCGGGCTGCGGGCTCGTCCTCGCCTCGGGTCTGCTTCTTTTTGATGGAAAAAATTGTACCTCGGGTTGCCTCCCGAGTAGCGCCTCTGTTTAACGTCGATGGCTCGACGTCAACCTATTATCTCAAGACTCGGACATCATCAAAGCCCGAAGCAATCTGTCAAAATCCTGCGAACAACTCTCATGTAGGCAAATATAGCACAATAATACTTTGAAACTAAATAATATAGCATTCAGACACCGTTTCAGTATATCAAACCCACTAGAGAAATCAGGATTAGTAGGTTTAGGATAGAACCAGTTGAAAGGACGAGGTAGTTTTTCAAAATATAAATCAAGAGTAATGACTTTCATGTTAGAACTACCACCCTTAAAATTTGAGAAATCACTAGGTAAACTATCATGCACAGGACCTTTTGCAGAAATATCAGGCAAACAGATATCAATAGAAAGTAAGGAAGAAGAGGAAAGGATACAGGGATCATGATCGATCATAACAATGGGCTCCACGGCAAGAGACATAGACATCTCCTCAGGTGGAATGGAAATCTCCTTCTCATCATCTGGCTCCTTCTTTGAGTCATCAGGCTCGTTGTCATCACTCCACGAGTTGTCTAACTTAAGGAAATATTCCTCCTCTGTCATTGCATGACTATGATCATCCATCTCTTCATCCAATGAAAGGTCTATGGGTGCCTCTGGAAAATATGGAATTGGCTCTTCAAGGAGATCTGTTGGTTGATCTTCGAGAATTTCCGTCTTTATGGCCAACACCTCCTCTAGTTTTCTTTGTTCAACAATTTGGTTCTCCAATTTCTGCATCTCGATCTCTTTGGCTCGGATATAACAAAAGAAATCCCATCGGTCGATGGGTTTCCAAACGACGTATTGTCCATCGCTCTCGCGGTACATCCTTAGTTGGGACTCAAGAGTCATCCCAATAAAGATGTGATTGCAAGCATCATCAAGCCCTACGTGTAACCCCCAAACAGAGAGATCAAGCAATAGTTTCTGGCACCTAGTGAAGTACTCATGAAAGGGTTCATCCTGCAAGTGACAAAAACTAAACGCAGACATTAGTATATACAAGTGTAGACCGTAAGATAGGTCTACACAACGAGATTGGGATTTCTGGACGAACAGAAACCGCGTGCGCGGAAATAATCCGAGCGCGCGGTTTAGCCGCGGGCGCAGAAATAATCCGAGGGCGCGGTTCAACCGCGGGCGCGGAAAAAATCCGAGAGCGCGGTTTCGTCAGAAACGCCGATTAAACAGAAAATTAAAAACCGATTCCTCAGCAACAGCGCCAAAATTTGACTCGGCTAAAATCGTTGTTGCCATGATAAAAAATAAATAACCCTAAACTACTAACTAGTATAGTAAGCAAACAAGGGGTCGAACCGAAGAGAATCGGAATTTTGATTAATCAGCAAAGAGCAAAGACAGGGATTTTGGAAGTTCAGGCAAACAAACAAACAAGAAAATATTGTTGGGGATTAAATCAATTAAGGAAAACAAAGTTTATTCAATCAATTCCACCTTTTTAATCATTCGATCATCAATTCATCCACTTTCCTATTAATTCCCAGTTTAATTCCAATCCTTATAAAAGATTTCCGCTTGTCCACGGTCCAAGCGAAATTATGATATGAACAAGAACGCTTAATTCAAATCATGCAAAGTATTAAGGATAGAAGGATATTAAATCATGCAATCAAGCTACGAGTCTCATGCATAAAATAACAATCAAACACTCTTTCTCAATTCTAGTCCACGGTCCTAGAAAAGAGTTGTTTCAAGGATAAATAAGATTGCACAGACAACAATCAAACTAATCCAAACAATAGAATATCAATCAAATTCAACAAGTTGCGCACCAAGAGAAATCAATTGATAATCATGAAATTAAGCACAAGAGTTTTGATATTAACCAAGGGATAGAAAAGTTACCAGAATCTCACGAATTACATAAAAAGGTTTCCTTGATCAAACAAACTCCAAGGAAATTAGTTCTTCATAATGAAATTGAAAACTGGAATAATCTCTGAAAGTATGCTAGAATGTGTTCTCCTAAACTGAAAAACGAAACTAACCTTAAATAGTCGAAAATAAATCCGAAACCTAAAGATAAAATTATAAATAAAAAGATAAAATAAACGAAACAATGTCGGCGCTGAAAAACCAGAATCCGCGGGCGCGGAAATAATCCAAGAGCGTGGATCCACTCGAGTCCCTCGTCCGCGGATGCTCAACGAACCGCAAGCGCAGAACCGAACCGCGGCGCGGATCTTCTGACAGCTTACTGGTGTCAACTTCGGACGTGGTTTTGACCCACTTAGAGTTGGAATTTGAACTCGCCGTAAAAACATGAATTGTAGCTCTTCGAGTTAGCTTTCCATTGATACCAAATTCAGCTTAATCTGATCACCGTAGTTCCCGAACGACGCGTCACAAGAAAGTGGTGTCAAAACAACTCCAAATCAACACTTGTCTTCAAAACTCTTGCAATTCTTCAAATCGTGTCTTCGGTCTTCATATTACAATTATGCTCAAAACTAACCTAAACACACTCAAATCATACCTAAAATACAAGAGTTAACCTATACTAAACTAGAGCGTCTGAGAAGACGAAGGAAGAACGAGGATTTTCAAGATGTACCTTTCATGTCATTTCACTTTAGTTTCATTATGATTCAAGGACAAGTGGTTTTGCGTTTCAATTCTGAACAACTTTATATTCGAAAAGCAATGTAAGATGTTTTGTACAAACAAAGTTTCCTTCGTGAGCACCTTTTTTATTTTATGAATTATGTTTATTTCCGCATTAGTATTGTTCTATATCATTCTAAAAGCCTTGGGTGACTTTGGACGGTAAAATCCGAGGTCACTGGCGGTAATACCCAATGTTGTAAAATAGGGCTGTTACAATTATGGTATCAGAGCTAAACGTTTTGTTTTCAAAACCGAAAACTTTTAAAACCAAAATTTTTCGAAAACTGAGAACTTTTAAAACCCTAACCTTTACTTCCACTATCTAAAACTTCCATTTATAGAAATTCCCTTCTGTATCCTTTGAAGAAAACTTAGAAATATTAACTTTCCACCCTAAAAACTCTTAGCTAAGAAAAATCTCTTAAAAATGTTGAAAACTTTAAATAGAAAATATTTAGTTCTAGAACTACCATTTTTACAAAATTTCCTTTCTATCTCTCGAAAACTTAAGTCGTATAAACTTTCCAATTTTTGGAAAACTTAAAACACTTCAATAGAAACTTGTAGTTGAAAATTCATACCTTCACTCTAGGGAACTTATTAGTAATCCAGAACTTACTTCTTAAAATAGCATGTTCAAAAGGAAAATCCTAAACCCTTAAATAGGGCCAAGAAAATGAAAAGTATAAAATAAAGCATTGTTTTAGTGATTTTCAAAGCCTCTACTTCCTTCAAATTGCCTTCGCACTATAGAAACTAAGGAGGTTCTATATTAACGCCTTTTCTTTTCTTTTTCCTTCCTCAGACACCATGGTTAACACAAGGAGAACCAACCAACTAAGAAACCAAGCCGACGAAGCCCTTTATGGAATGCAGGCTCCAAATCCATACTTTCCCTACTATGCTCCGAATGACCCCTTCCATCAGCCCGAGGAAGAACAACCTGGGGAAAACATGGAGATTGATCAAGGCGGGGATCTACGGGAAGAATCCGAGGAGGATCCCGAGGAGGATCCCGACCTCCGTATTGAGCTACCAGAGGACGACCCCGCACCGGTCGAGTTACCCCCATCCCCGGTGTACGAACCCGAGGACTATCCCTCGGGGGACGAAGAGATGGCACCGGGTTATGAACCCGAAGAATACTCCGACAAGGAAGATGAGGAGTTGGTACCCGAGTACCAACCAAAGGGGATTGTGCCCGAGCTCAATTTCGAACTCGGGGAAGAAGAGGAAGTGGGTGATGAGGAATTTGAGCTACTGTGGCAAGCTCAAGCTGAATGGGAT
This sequence comes from Fallopia convolvulus, assembly GCA_964016875.1. Taxonomy (NCBI): domain Eukaryota; kingdom Viridiplantae; phylum Streptophyta; class Magnoliopsida; order Caryophyllales; family Polygonaceae; genus Fallopia; species Fallopia convolvulus. The sequence continues at coordinate 25,687,211 of OZ024718.1, forward strand.
GCCATGAACAAAGAAGATCAAGAGTTCGACGAGTCCGAGGAGGAGGACTCTGACGGGGTGGTCATCGACCCAGAAACGCCACCACCACCACCCGTGATTCCGAGGATGGAGTATATTCCCCCAGCACCTATGCCACCCATGATCCAGATCCCGAGAGAGGAGGTTGTCTCACCTCCACGAGCACTCGAGCCCAAAGGGCCAATGCCGCCAATGACACACTTCTGGTGTCAAGAGGACGATGCACTTCTCCGACGGCTTCAGCTTGAGTCCAACAACATTGATCGCTCGGAGGAGAGATTCCCTGGCCCGCCCTCACTATACAAGCGGGCAAGACAAGCACCTAGGGAAGTACAGATGGAGGGGTTCGTCACATGGATAGAAGGAGAATCATCCAACCGCCGGGCTCGCCAGCCCTTGGTCAACACTCCCCCACCTTTCGGCGTTGTACCCACCGGAGGCCGTAGGGTGAACCGTGGCCTGCTGCAGAGCCACCGAGAAGAGTGGATCACGGAGACGGAAAGGGAGCAAGCGGAAAGGCTCCAGCACAGGATCTGCATCGCGGAGCTACAGCCCGCGAAAACCGTCGCCACCGAAGGATCGAGCATGCCAACTTACTCCTCAACAATGACACGGGAATCATAGATGAGACTCTTTTCGAGGAAGGATTCCTCGATACCTACACCGACCGTGTCTAGCTTTCCTTAGCATTGTACTTTTCGTTCCAAGAAATGAGCATAGACTACTTCTTTCGACTTCATTTTGTCTCTAGGAAGTCGAATCGGCATAGCTTTTCTTTTATTCCCTTATTTGAAACGGCTTATGTTATAAAAGCCTTGTACTCGCGTATGGCCCTATTATAATAAAAATTTCCTTTTCGCTATTAAAGCTTGTGCGTTAATTCTTGCATATATTACTGAATTAACAAATTAAACCAACCTAAAACATTCAGATGGTCAACACAAGAGCTACCAATCGTAGTCCTAACAATGCTAGGGAAGGCCATGATGAGAGCGAATCCAAGGTCAGAGGCGGACCTCGAGTTAACCCACCCCCTGCTCGAGCAGCTCCGTTAGCATTCAATGCGGAGACAGTGGCCGCAATACGCGCTCTAGTGCAACAATTGATACGAGAAGAAATCCCTGCTGCAGTACCTAAACCCGCAGACCTCGAAGCACCAGAGGAGGTGCCAGAGGAAGTTAATGAGGAAGCAGCTCCAGTGGCAGAAGTCACCCCCGAAAAACAAACAAGAATTAGCTTCATTGAGGGGATCAAGGCCTTCAACGCCATGAAGCCTGACTCGTACGGTGGGACGGGTGATCCATCGGGGGTGCAATATTGGTTCTCTCACATAGAAAGACTCCTAAGGAATATACCCTGTTCGGAAGCCGACAAGGTACACATGGCTGCACTGAAATTGAAAGACGAAGCTGGCGAGTGGTGGGAGAGCTCTAGTCTGTCCAAACGCCCTGATTTAAGTTGGGCCATGTTCAAGGACAAAATGATGCACCGATTCTTTTCTGAATCCATGAGAGAGGAGAAGCTGGACGAACTCCACTCCCCAAAGTTACATGGGCTGAGTGTGCTAGAACGAGCGAAAAAGTTCAACCACCTCCTTCAATACGCTGAGGAAGAAATCACCACGGAGAAACAAAAGATCAAACACTTCCACCGCTGGATGAGCGATCACATCAAACCCTGGATGGCAAATCGCTCCTTCAAAACCTTGGTGGAGTATGTGAACCATGCACACAGAATGGAGACAACTCTTAAGGTCCTCGAGCGTAAGAAGTTCGGTGGAGGAAAGCCTCACCACTCCAGTCACAGTGGGTTCAAGAGGCCGGCATCTCCGCAAGGATCACAGTGGTCCAAGAAGAGCAAGAACAAGGCCTCGTCAGCTGGATCAAGACCTGCCCCTGGCTCCGAATCAAAGAGGAGCCCGATTGTCTATCACAACTGTGCAGAGCCCGAACACCTCAATCAGAACTGTCCCAAACCCCTCAGGAAATGCTTCAACTGTAACAAGGACGGTCATCTTCGGCAATTCTGCAGGCAACCAACAAATTCAGCAGGGCAAACCCGCTCAAACACCGTGTCTCAGCGCCCACAAGCTTCGAATAAGACAACATGAACTACATCGGTCCAGTCTACGGCTCATCAGAAAGGAAAATGGCATATGCATCCTCAGGGTCAAGGGCAGCGGTTGTACGAGATGCGCACCACCGACAAGCCGGAGGAGCCTATTTACCAAGGTACCCTCCATATCCGCTCTAAAGATGTGTTTATACTCTTCGATTCCGGTGCTTCTCATTCTTTCATATCCGAAAAGTGTGTAGAACTTTTAGGACTAGATAATCTCGAAGAGTGTGAACCGTTCGTCATGAACCTTCCAAACGGAGAAAAGATAATAGGAGCAAGACAGTTAGGTAGTTTTCCTTTATGCATTCACGGAGGAACTTTTATCTCCAACTTGATATGCATTCCGATGGATCCCTACGACATCATTCTCGGAAGGGATTGGTTGTCTCAGAATGGAGCAATAATCGATTTCTACACCCGAACTGTAACCATCAACTCTGGAGGAAAGCACGTCTGCAAATTCAAGGGAAAACGGGAAGAAGAAAATGGAAAAGTGATCAACTCCATGAAAGCCGGGAAGCTGCTCCGACAAGGCTGCGTTGGGTATCTTTGCTACCTCGAGCCGACAGAGAAAAAGGTCGTGGATATTCAGGAGATCCCTGTAGCCAGAGAATTTCCCGACGTCTTCTCGGAGGAACTCCCCGGGTTACCTCCCAAACGAGAAGTCGAGTTTTCCATAAGCCTCGAGCCTGGAACCGCCCCAATCTCTAAGGCACCCTACAGGATGGCCCCGCTAGAGATGAAAGAACTCAAGAGTCAGCTCGAAGAACTGCTTGAGAAGGGTTACATCCGACCGAGCGCTTCGCCTTGGGGAGCGCTTGTGCTGTTTGTAAAGAAGAAGGACGGAACCTTCCGCTTGTGCATCGACTACAGAGAGCTGAACAAAGTCACCATCAAGAAGAAATATCCTCTTCCAAGGATAGACAACCTCTTAGATCAACTTCGTGGTGCAAAAGTTTTCTCCAAGATCGACCTGAGATCAGGTTATCACCAACTTCGGATCCGCGAGGAGGACATTCCGAAGACCACTTTCCGCACCCGCTATGGCCACTACGAGTTTGTGGTGATGCCATTCGGACTGACCAATGCACCTGCAGTGTTCATGGACCTGATGCACCGATGCTTCCATGAATACCTCGACAAATTTGTCATCGTTTTCATCGGCGACATCCTAATTTACTCTGGAAATCAAGTTGAACATGAGGAACACCTCCGGATCGTGCTACAGATTCTAAGACACAACCAGCTTTACGCTAAACTGTCCAAGTGTGACTTATGGCTTAAAGAAGTGGCTTTCCTTGGCCACGTTATCAATCAAGATGGAGTCATGGTGGACCCAAAGAAGATTGAAGCAGTCTCAGAATGGAAGCAACCAAAGAATGTAAAGGAAATTCGCAGCTTCCTAGGACTTGCGGGGTACTTCCGAAGGTTCGTTGAAGGGTTCTCGAAGATTGCCCTTCCCATGACGAAGCTACTCCAAAAAACTCATAAGAAGTTTGTGTGGGACGAAAATTGTGAAGAAAGTTTTCAAGAACTCAAGAAGCGTCTCACAAGTGCACCAGTGCTAAAACTGCCAGATGGACACGATGGTTATGTGGTCTACAACGATGCCTCAAAGCAAGGTTTGGGATGCGTGCTCATGAAGAATGGGAAAGTAATCGCCTATGCATCCCGACAGCTCAAGGTCTATGAAGTAAACTATCCGACGCACGACCTCGAGCTGGCAGCTGTGGTGTTCGCCTTAAAAATTTGGCGACACTACTTGTACGGGGTCAAGTGTCAGATCTACACCGACCACAAGAGTTTGAAGTATGTGTTTACCCAAAAGGAACTAAACATGAGACAGAGAAGATGGTTGGAACTACTGAAAGACTACGATATCGAGCTACTCTACCATCCGGGCAAAGCTAACGTCGTAGCAGACGCTCTCAGTCGTAAGACACAACAAGAGGGCTTGATCGCAATGCTAACGGTTCAGCCAAAGCTACAACAAGAACTGATCAGAGAAGGCATTGAGGTCTGGTTTGGAAGACAACAAGGTTGTCTAACCACCTTGGAAATCCAATCCGACTTGCTAGCCGAAATCAAGGAGAAGCAAACTGACGACATCATGCTGATCAGAATAAGCGGCGAAGTACAAGAAGGCAAGGCACCCGGATTCGTCATTCAAGATGACGGTTCCCTTTGGTTTCGAAACCGGATTTGTGTGCCGGCCGTGGACGAGCTTCGAAAGATCATCTTGAAAGAAGCCCACGCATCTGCCTATTCCGTACACCCAGGAGCGAGCAAAATGTACAAAGATGTACGAAGAAACTTTTGGTGGCCAAATTTGAAACAAGAAGTCACAGAGTTCATATCCAAGTGCTTAGATTGCCAGAAAGTGAAAATCGAACATCGAAGACCTGGAGGAAAATTGCAATCCCTTCCTGTGCCGGAATGGAAATGGGAGGATATAGCAATGGACTTCGTTACCGACCTACCCAAGACCCAAAAGCAAAAGGACTCAATTTGGGTTATCGTAGATCGGATCACCAAGAGCGCTCATTTCATCGCTATTCAGAAGACATGGAAAGCTCTAAAGCTGGCAGCAGTCTTCATCAAGGAAATAGTCCGCCTCCATGGAACCCCGAAGACGATTATCTCCGATCGAGATGGTCGTTTCATGGCCTCCTTCTGGAAAGAATTACATAAGGCCATGGGCACCGAACTGAAGTTTAGCACAACTTTCCATCCTCAAACCGATGGTCAATCTGAAAGGACCATCCAAACTCTTGAAGACATGCTTCGAGCCTGTGTGATAGACCGCACAACAAGTTGGGATGACATCTTAAGCCTCATAGAGTTCACCTACAACAATAGCTGGCATTCCACCATCAAGATGGCTCCCTTTGAAGCGTTGTACGGCCGGAAATGTCGTTCTCCGCTCTGTTGGGACGACAATGTAGACAAGATTCTTCTAGGTCCTGACTTGATAGAAAAGACTGCCTCCGAGGTTGCCCTTATTCGCCAAAGAATGTTGATTGCTCAGAGTCGACAGAAATCTTACGCCGACCTGAAGAGACGAGACATCGAGTTCGTAGTTGGAGATAAGGTTTTCGTCAAAGTATCTCCCTCGAAAGGCGTTTTCTGTTTCGAAAAACGAGGCAAGCTTAACCCTCGTTATGTAGGACCTTTTCAAATCCTAGAAAGGGTTGGCAACCTAGCTTATCGTATTGCCTTACCACCTTCAGCTCACCCCGTTCACAATGTGTTCCATGTGTCACTCCTAAGAAAGTATGTGCCCGACGAATCACATGTAATCAACTTCGACGATGTCGAAATCCAGTCGGATGGCACGTACGAGGAGAGACCACTCAAGATAGTAGAGCACCGAGTTAAGCAATTGCGCAACAAAGAAGTACCTTTAGTCCGAGTACTTTGGTCCAAAGATGGCAACGAAGGTACAACTTGGGAATCCTGGGAAACCGAGCAGGATATGCAGAGACGTTTTCCCCATTTAATGTCTTCCTAAACACCATTAGTATTATCCTTTAAGGGGGTACTAGACCCCGTAGTATCCTCACAAGTCGGGAAGTTTTGTAAATGTCCTTCTTTCCATCTCAGTACCGCCCTACTTTTCTCTAGTTTCGGGGACGAAACTAATTTAAGGGGGTACTATTGTAATATCCATGATATTCCAAGGTTTTAAACCGAATATAATATAGTATTTAATTTTATAAATTCTTTTCTCTAAATAAAAAGAGAATTCCTAATATATCGCAATAACCCTTATTTCCTCTTTTAAAAGAGAATTATCAAGTAAATTAAATTCAATAAACCTAAGAATATGTTGTAAGGGTCTTGAATAAATAAAAAGGCATTAAATAAAAATAATGCTTTATAAAGCTCGAATTTTATTAAATAAAATGTATTACATTAAAGCATTAAAATTCCCTTAAAAGTTTAGTAAAAAGAATGCAAGAGCCGGGACTTAAACCCGAGACCTTGATATCCGCTTTTTAGGTATGTTTTTAGTGTCTAGATAGATTACATTTAGTTGGTTTTCGTACTTGGGTTTTATGTTTTTTAGTCTTTTTGCTTTAGTTTTCGTATTTCCTTGAGATTCGGAAGCTACGCACTTTTTATGTCTTTTTGTAGGAGTTTTGGAGCTTGGAAGAAGAGTTTGGAGCATTGCAAGAGAAGATGGAGATTAAGTGCTCAAGTAAAGTCATTGAGGATCAAGTTTGAGCTTGGAAAGAGATAGAGAAATTCGTTACAAGAACATAGGAAAAAGAATAAAGTCAAACGGAGTTGTAACGAATCTTCTACGCAAGTTTTACTCAAGCTCGACCCAACTAAAAATACAAAGCCTCAGGACCGACCCTAAGGGGGGTCGTGCACGACCCATGTGGGGTCGATCGGGGCGCCGACTCTCCCTTATTCCGAGATCTTTTGTGATATATTCTATCTTTTATCTTAGGAAGTAGTTTTATCTTGTTTCCTAGTTTAATTAGGGCTCCTTTTCCTCTATAAAAAGGGGGGCTCTCTCTAGTTTTTAGAATTCGTTCTTTGAGGAGATTAAGGGGAAGACTTGGAAGACAAGTTGGGGAAATTTGTAAGACTTCTTAGTTTTAATTTGAATTGTGGTTTTAATTTGATCATGTCTTCTTCTTTCTTTTCCATGTGTGAGTAGTTTTTTTAGATTCTAGGGTTGGGTGAAAACCCAACACAATCATGCATGTCTAAACTTGAATTCATGACTTGAATGCTTGAAGATCATATCTATCTATCTTGTACTTAAATCCTTTGCGAAAGTTGAGGCATGTCTTGCAATTAACCTAAAAGCGAAAGTGTAAAGTTGATTGCTTTGACTAGTTCTAATAGGATTATTTGCGACAGTTGATATTCCTAGGTTGAAGGATAGATAGAGAGTTGTTTAATTTGCGATAGTTGATTAAATAACTTGAATTGTTTGAGACAGTTGACTTTTCTATGATCATAATTGCATGATAGTTGTGAATTCATGTTGAAAGCATGTGTGATTGATGTTGTGGTAGCCCTAGCCCTAGGATTGCCTTCTTATATTGATTAAAACTCGTTATTTGACTCGATCTCGCCCTCATCAAGGTCGTGCTCGAGCCTAGCCCCTTTGTTTGTGTTCGTGTTTGTCTGTGCCCCTTCGTGTTTATTTTGCTTTTCTTAGTTTATCAACTAATCTTTGGCCCTAATCTCATTCCCGTGGACGAAACTGACTCCGCTATACTCAGCGGGGTCTTGAATATAAATTTATTTGTTCAAGAAACCCTTCAAGGGTCGAGCTCGACCACCCTTCGCCAGGTAAGTCTTCTAATCCTTCTCTTTCCATTCAATCTCCATCTAAAGTACTTCCTTTCCCTTCTAAGAAACCCAAAGACTCAACGGAAGGTAAGTTCAAGCGCTTTGTTAAGTTGCTTCAAGGCTTAAATCTTTCCATTCCTTTCGCTGAGGCTTTGAATGAAATGCCTGCTTATACTAAATTCTTGAAGGAGATTTTATCTAGGAAGCGATCAATCTCAGAGCTGCATAATGAGGTCCATTCCATAAAGCTCCCTGAAAAACTCGGTGATCCAGGTAAGTTTGCAATTTCAATAGGTATTGGAACTCACCGTTTTAAAGCTCTATGTGATCTAGGTGCCAGTGCTAGTTTATTACCACTCTCTATCTGGACCAAGGCTAACATGGGACCGCTGGAACCCATCAATATGAGGCTATACATGGCGGACGGATCTTGTGTAAAGGCAACCGGAGTCGTTGAGGATGTCCCAGTTAAAGTTGGCAAATTTTTTGTCCCAAACGACTTCATTGTTCTAGACATGCCTGAAGACCCTGTGGTACCAATAATTCTTGGAAGACCATTCTTAGCCACCGTAGGGGCACGAGTTTATGTTAAGAAGGGACTTCTCACATTTGACATTGGGGAGGAGCGGGTTGAGTTTCGCTTCAATCCCATTGTAAACGAAGTTGCTAGTTGCCATATTGACGAGCCTACCGACCCCCCATGGGTCGGTAATGCCCCTTATTTGAAGTAAAACAAGGTGGGAGATGGATCAAGGCACAACATCGAGCCACTTCCAAATCCAACAGGGTCGTTAACGACCCCCTACACCTCGGTAACGAGCCACTTCTCGGATGATCCAGGTGAGTTTTCTTGTTCTTATCCAATCAATTCTGATCATGATCCTTTCCCCTATTCTCGTTCTATATTGGATCCTACTGTTAGTCATATGAAGGAGTCAAAACCTCCTTGGTTTTCGGATTTTACTAACCCTGTTGTAGGACTTCCAAGCGTTCTTATTAATGATAGAGGACCAAATATCTTGGAGAGAAGCTTTGAAGCTTTTCCATCTAAGTATGGGGTTTCCCATGATCCCGACATAGCTGGATGGAGGCCGCCTTGATGAGCTAAGATAAGTTGTCAAGCTAATGACGTTAAACAAGCGCTTACGGGAGGCAACCCGGTTTTTAGATTAGTTTATTATTATTTATATTTTTATTATTTATTTATTTTATTTTTTTAGATTAGATTTTTCTAACCTTCCTTAGACTAGGATAGAATACTTTTGTTTGGAATAGAATTTTGTGGGATTTTTGCAGGGTCCTAAGCTTCAACCACTCCATCTTCACCATGATGAGCTCCATCTTCTTTACAAGCTTCCAAGAGTTCTTTGTGAGTTTCTTCTTCCTTTCTCTTTACTTTTTCATATCATTTTCATGCATGGGGACATTGCATGATTTAAGTATGGGGTAAGGGAAGAAGAAACCTCACATGTTGTATATAATTGAGTCTTTGTGTTAGCTTTGTTTGCATGTTTATTAGTTGGTTTTGTTAAAAAAAAACTTTGAAAAAAAAAAGATTGAAAAATGTCGAAAAATCCAAAAAAAAAATATTTGCTTCTTTGTTTTAGGATTGAAGAATGCTTCGTCTTAGATGTCCTATGATGAGAACTAATTTTCATGCTTATCATATAATTCCTTTGGCATATTTGGATAGTATAGCCTAAGTCTTGAGAAATTGCTTTTGATTGTGAAAATTGACTTGTGATGAAATTGAGCATATGTGTCTTGAGTAGAAGTAGTTGCAATCCAACAAAATTTTTACCTAGTGAGGAATTTTGGCCTTATAGGGAGAACATAAAAAATCCCTCTTCTTTTTATATGTGATTTGCTCTCTTTATGCATATAAATCTCTTGTCATTGATATGGTTATCTATTTCTTGAAGCCGCTATGAGTTCGTTCATTCATGTTAATTATGATTAAGAACTTATATTTCATAAGCCACTTTTTATCCTCTCTTTTATCCACCCTTACATTATCCTCTTTTTGAAGCCAATTTGAGCCTTAAGCCTTTTATTTTTAGCTCCACAAAATTATTCCCTACCCAAGATAAGCTTGACCCTATCCGGGGATTAGGACTTAGTGTTGGTTGTTATGATTTTGTTGAGTGAATTGTTTGGTTCAAGTGTGGGGTAATATGGGTTGGGTAAAGTAAAAGTCTTGCAGTTTGTTATGTAAAAGGAGTTTGGTTCCCTGAATGCACTTGCAAAGAAAGAAAAAAAAAGAAATTGGTACCAATCTCCCAAAGAAGAAAAAAATGAAAATCATAAGGGAGGAAAAGAAATGAAGCAAAGTGTTAAAAGTGAAAGTGTGCATGAGCCAAATTTCCTTAGTATTTAGAAGCAAGGTTAAGTTGGGATATTAAAAAGGGTTGAAGAAATAAGTGAGTTTGAGCATAATGTTTGAGTGAGTTTGGTATAAGTTCTTTTATGAGAGTTTTGGAGGTGTGAGTTTTTAGGAGTCTTTGATTCCCGGATTTTATTAGCACCACATAGCCAAAATATTTTCCACGCCTATTTGTCATTACCAAGCCCCCATTACAACCCGGCCGAATGGAGTCTTCTATGAAGATTTCATTGAGCCTAAGTTCTTATGATGATTGATGTGTTTTGACTTCTCTAGGTAGAGAGATTGGTGATATAAGTCTCAATGATAAAGTTGATGTTGCATAAAGATTGAGTTGAGAGTTGATATTAATAGCCTAAACACATGAGAGATGAGTGAAACACATTAAAATCCCTTGTGAGGTTGGATTGTGATTGCTTAAGCTAGAGACTCATACATATGTGATGACGTTAAAATTACTTGTCTATCTTTTCACTTGTGTTTAAAATGTTTTGACAAGGGCTATGCTTGAAGATTATGTTATTGGTCTTGATTTTGTATGATTATTGCTTGAGGACAAGCAAGTCTAAGTATGGGGTATTTTGATATCCGCTTTTTAGGTATGTTTTTAGTCTCTAGATAGATTACATTTAGTTGGTTTTCGTACTTGGGTTTTATGTTTTTTAGTCTTTTTGCTTTAGTTTTCGTATTTCCTTGAGATTAGGAAGCTACACACTTTTTATGTCTTTTTGTAGGAGTTTTGGAGCTTGGAAGAAGAGTTTGGAGCATTGCAAGAGAAGATGGAGATTAAGTGCTCAAGTAAAGTCATTGAGGATCAAGTTTGAGCTTGGAAAGAGATAGAGAAATTCGTTACAAGAACATAGGAAAAAGAATAAAGTCAAACGGAGTTGTAACGAATCTTCTACGCAAGTTTTACTCAAGCTCGACCCAACTAAAAATACAAAGCCTCAGGACCGACCCTAAGGGGGGTCGTGCACGACCCATGTGGGGTCGATCGGGGCGCCGACTCTCCCTTATTCCGAGATCTTTTGTGATATATTCTATCTTTTATCTTAGGAAGTAGTTTTATCTTGTTTCCTAGTTTAATTAGGGCTCCTTTTCCTCTATAAAAAGAGGGGCTCTCTCTAGTTTTTAGAATTCGTTCTTTGAGGAGATTAAGGGGAAGAATTGGAAGACAAGTTGGGGAAACTTGTAAGACTTCTTAGTTTTAATTTGAATTGTGGTTTTAATTTGATCATGTCTTCTTCTTTCTTTTCCATGTGTGAGTAGTTTTTTTAGATTCTAGGGTTGGGTGAAAACCCAACACAATCATGCATGTCTAAACTTGAATTCATGACTTGAATGCTTGAAGATCATATCTATCTATCTTGTACTTAAATCCTTTGCGAAAGTTGAGGCATGTCTTGCAATTAACCTAAAAGCGAAAGTGTAAAGTTGATTGCTTTGACTAGTTCTAATAGGATTATTTGCGACAGTTGATATTCCTAGGTTGAAGGATAGATAGAGAGTTGTTTAATTTGCGATAGTTGATTAAATAACTTGAATTGTTTGCGACATTTGACTTTTCTGTGATCATAATTGCATGATAGTTGTGAATTCATGTTGAAAGCATGTGTGATTGATGTTGTGGTAGCCCTAGCCTTAGGATTGCCTTCTTATATTGATTAAAACTCGTTAATTTGACTCGATCTCGCCCTCATCAAGGTCGTGCTCGAGCCTAGCCCCTTTGTTTGTGTTTGGTTTGTCTGTGCCCCTTCGTGTTTATTTTGCTTTTCTTAGTTTATCAACTAATCTTTGGCCCTAATCTCATTCCCGTGGACGAACCTGACTCCGCTATACTCAGCGGGGTCTTGAATATAAATTCATTTGTTCAAGAAACCCTTCAACAGACCTCTTGCAACTCACTCCACACGCCTCTCCCTCAAATCCGCTAGACCAAGTGAACTTTCTTAGTCAAAACACCCATCCTTATTAATTTAAATCAAAAAAATCCTCTTCTCCTTCAAAAAATAGACATCAGACTATGTCTGATGTGAAGTACGTTGATTTGACTCCCTCCTAATGCATGTCCATGGAAGCTTCTTCCACCTTCCTCTCCCTTGCAAGACACACCTCTTACCTCACCTTGCATCATCCATGAAGAAACACACTTGTGCCCAATTGTAGAGCATCTCTTCTTCCTCCATTGGTCCATAGCCATGGACATGGATTCCTAAGCTCCTCCAAATTGCCTATATAAAGGGGCTTCTATCCACCTTAGCAACTCACACTTCAAACACCTTCTTCTCCTTCTTGCTAAGTGCTCTCTAGTGCCACCAAAAATCAGCCTCCCAAGTTCCAATTCTCCATTCAAAATCCCACCAAAAATCCCCTCTTTTCCCCCTTGGATCCGCCGACCGCCGCCCAGCCCCCACCGGAGCACCGTCCGTCGACCGCCGCTCCCGCCTCGCACCGCCTCTGCCTCGCCAGATCCTGGTGATCGCCGCCCCTGTCCACCGGTCCTTCCCCTGCCTCCTCTTCCCTACATTCTGTAATACAAAAACCAGTAAATACTAATCTCTTTATTTAATTTATGTATTTTATAAAAAAATTAGTCCTTTTAAGCTTATTAAATATATTAGTTGAAATAAGAAAGAAATCAAAGAAGGATTTAATTTAATAAAAATATTATGTTAGGAGATCTTGTTAGTTGTAGAAGAGAAACAAATTAATTTACTATGGTAAATTTAACCCTACCAAAATACTTAAATTATTATTGTATTTTAATATTATGCAAGACATGATATTTACATAATATTAAAGGGTTTTTTTAAAAGTATAGCATATGAGGTGTAGTTTTTAATATTGAAAATATCACTTGTATAAAGAAATAAAGTTTGTATAAGATAAATGAAATCAAATACTATAATAAAAATAATAATAATATAATTATTTAAATTGCCATAGATATGGTTTTATTTATAGTATATGGTAGTGGTGATAAAATACTTATGACATATTATAATGATAATTATTCTAAATAATTTGTAGAGAACTCTTATAAAAATATTGTTACAAAAGTTGTAGTCATGGACTATAGTTTGATATTAAATATTGTTTTATAAAAGGATAATGTTAATAATAGTTATATTACTAAAGTTATTATGAACCCTTTGAAATAATTTATGAAATCCTTTAATGACCTTTTATATTTGAAGAAAGTATGTATACTTAAAAATGTCTTAAAAATCCTTTAGTTTGATATGGACTATAGTTTGACTATAGTTTGATAAAAATCCTTTAGTTATATTACTGTAGTCCTGGACTATAGTTTGACTATAGTTTGATAAAATCCTTTAATGAACCCTTTGAAATAAAAAGGTAATTATGTAATTAAAATAAGTTTTGTAAATTAGTTAAGAGAAATTATTTATAATTTGAAGAAAGTATGTATACTTAAAAATGTCTTTTAGGTCAAGTATGTTATCAAATAATTTATGAAATTATACTTGCTTAATTATATTAAGAATTTAGCAAGTGAAATAAAGGAAATTATTTTAATAATATTGAATAAGGATTTTTAAGGAATTAAAAGGATATTACAAGATCAAAATAATAATAAAGGAATATTATTATTTCAAATAATCATCTAAATTATTATCATAATAATTTAGAATTCCTTTTCTCTTATATAAATCATATAAGAGAGAATCCAAGCTTAGGAGAAATTCGTAATTAAAGATCGCTCGTAAATCCCTTGTCGATAGGTCGGGATTCTCGCTCGAAGTCGTGAATCAAATCTTTCCGTCAAGCTCGATAGTTAGACTCGCAAAGGCTAAGACAAGTGGAATTTCCCCTTGTGACCTTTTATATTTCGTTTCCGTGAAATTCTCGATGTTGGGAACAACTTGCGTGCTAAACAATAAATGAACCTAGGAAATATCGATTGTTAGATATAACGACCCCACTGTTAGCATAGTTCGCTCTTTATTATTCGATAGGAATATTATGCTAGCTTTGTTGTGGCCTTGATTGTTTACGCTCTCGTTAAGAGAACGGTGTTGAACGAACTAGTGAGGGGCGCGGTCTAGCCGACGCCTCTATATAATATTACTAAGTCGTAATGCCTACGTGTTTGAAGTACGACTTTCCGGATCATGGTCCAGTTCGCTCCAATTGCAAGGATGGACGTGCACACTCTAGCTAAGTGCCAGGAAACTGGGTTTCCCCTTGGTGGATCGGGCCATCTAAGCCCCCACCCCCCTTTAAAAATCATTAACGAAATCGAATATTTTCGTCACTATATCAGATAAGTGCCCAATGCACATTTAAAAGATACCAAAACCAGACCGATCTCAAATGATCGATCCGGCTCTCGGTCCACTCAGGGCGCGAGAGGTTTTTAAACTTGTATGAATTAATAATGTTCCCAACATACTTTCGATTCTAAAAGAAGTCTACAATCTAGTAGTTCTTCTCTCGATTATCAAGCTATCTCCGCTTGAGATACGCTCTCTTTCGTACCATTAAAAGCTCACATAAATAAGCCTCATCTCAAACACAACCCGAATATCTCCTTCAATATTATTTGAATTCCCAAAATACCCTCGGGAAGTTCCATTCCCGCTTGCTTAGTCTCTTAGACTAATTCTTCTTTTCCGCATGTTTGCCTGGCATTCTCTCGCCCCTCGCGAATTATGTCAGAATCTAGGAATCCCAAAAAGGCGTGAAGTGAAGACGAAGGAAGAACGAGGATTTTCAAGATGTACCTTTCATGTCATTTCACTTTAGTTTCATTATGATTCAAGGACAAGTGGTTTTGCGTTTCAATTCTGAACAACTTTATATTCGAAAAGCAATGTAACATGTTTTGTACAAACAAAGTCTCCTTCAGGAGCACCTTTTCTATTTTATGAATTATGTTTATTTCCGCATTAGTATTGTTCTATATCATTCTAAAAGCCTTGGGTGACTTTGGACGGTAAAGTCCGAGCTCACTGGGGGTAATACCCAATGTTGTAAAATAGGGGTGTTACAACAAAAACAACAACAACAACAATAACAACAACAACAACAACAACAACAACAACAACAACAACAACAACAACAACAACAACAACAACAAGCACAACCCAACATTTTTCTACCAACAACACAACAACAAGCAACAACAATTTAGTCCAATTCAAACCAAATGGATCAATCATTTTTCCCAACATTTCAACAACAACAATCAATTTCATTCAGACTCTATTCAACAACAAAAATCAATTTCATTCAAACTTGACAAATCAACAATCAATTTTTCCCACCATTTCAACAACAACAATCAATTTAGTCCATTTTTTTTTCCAAATCAACAATCAACTTATTCTAATTCATTCAAACTCTATCAATTTCATTCAACAAAAATCAATTTCATTCAAACTCTATCCAAATTCAATCAAATTTTTTCAAAATTCATCAAACTCTATCCAATCCAAATCCTAAACAACAAATTCAATCTAAAATGCGTTAACGGAAATACTAAATAAACCAAAAGTGGAAAAAATACCCGGAAAAGGGGCGGCGGGAGGGGCTTGCGAGGCTGGCGGGGGGCGGATCCAAGAGGCTGTGGGAGGGGCGGCTCCTAGAGGCTGCTGGCGGGGGCTGCGGGCGGCTCCGAGATGCTGTTGGCGGGGGCTGCTGGCGGCGGAGCCGGAGGAGGAGGAGGGCGGCAGGAGGAGGAGGAGGAGGAGAGGAGGGGCGGCAAGAGGCGGCGCTCGCTTGAGGGAGAGGAGGTGGCGAGGAAGGGGTGCTCGCGGAGAGGCAGAGGCGCTCGCGGACGCAAAGGAGGGCGGAGACGAGCCGGCTTGCGGGCGGCTCTGGGAGAGGCAGCAGAGACGAGGCGGAGATGAGTTCGGCGGAGGCGAGATGGGGGAGAGAGAGAGAGAGAGAGGAAGGCGAGGGTTTCAGAATGAAGGAGAAGGCGATTTGTTCGCCTTCTAATTTACATTTAGCGACCATATGGTCACTATATGTAAGTAATGCCATGCCCGCTCATTAGCGACCATATGGTCGCCAAATTGGAATAGCGACCATATGGTCGCAAATCAAAATATTTCGCTTAAGAGGCCTAAATTTCAGATTTCCCCCCAAGTATTTCAGAATGGCGCCATAAATTTCATTTTGGCGACCATATGGTCGCTATAAACGAAATAAAATCGAACTACGCGCTAAAAATTCCAATTTCGAGCTAAAATTTTTAAGGTAGCAACCATATGGTCGCTAAAAGTTTAAAAGTAGCGACCATATGGTCACTATATTGCTATAGTGGAGACATTATATTTAAACAAACACTTTCTACCAACAATATTTGGTTCGAGGACTCAAATGGGAGAAAACGAACGAGTTCAAATGCGACAACAACTACAATCCGTCTCAGTAAATCGGAATAGTAAATGATAATAATATTATCAGAAAAATTAACTTATGTGACAAAAAACTCAATTGTACCAAAACAAACAACGCACAATGGTTTCGAAACTAAACCAAGTTACAAACAACTTCATTGGTTCCAAACGAAACCAAGTTACAAACACTTGCTTCATAAGTACATTAAACGAAGTGACAAACAACTAAATCAAACAACACAAAGTGAAGCTTTTAAGTGGAAACATAAACAAACAACTACATTTAATGGACTCTCATGTTGTACGTGGAGTATCAACTGCCCGGATCTCAGCACCTTCGAGCACGCGAAGCTGCACATCCGTTTCCCTAGTCGCAATACGATCAGTGATGTTGTCGTCGTTCAAGAAAAAACGGCTACATCCTGGTGGTGCTCCCCCGGGAGATAGTGTCCAATCAGCGATGACTATTCTTAATTGGAGATTTGGTGTGGTGTTCCATTTGGTTCTTGTCTCCCTATCCCCACGCACACGCACAATGGAGAACTTGATGACTTTTGGAGCTAAGGCAGTCGTTCGCCTGGTACACGCTCTCCTTTGAGCCATTTGAGGATGGAAGTTTTAGGTGGGATTTGATGTTGAAATTTGAGGTGAAGATGGAGCTTTCATTGGGAAGGTATGTTGGAATTGGAGATGGTGATCTCCTTTTATGGTTGGAAAGGATGAATCAGAATAGTAAATGTGCATGCATGACTCTTGTGATAGTAATAGTGTTATCAGAAAAGTAAATGTTAATAGTGTTATCAAAGAAGTTGATTGCAATACAGTAGTGTTATCATAAAAGTGAATGGCAATACAATAGTGTTATCAGAAAAGTGAATGGCAATACAATAGTGTTATTAGAAAAGTGAATGACAATACAATAGTGTTATCATAAAAGTGAATGACAATACAATAGTAGTATTCTGATTACATGTCTTCCTCATCTGTATCCGTCTCACTCTCAAACTCACCCTCAGATATTTCAGTAGATGTCTCTTCTTGATCCTCAATGACATGATCCTCTCCGTTTGGGTCATTTAGCGGACCAAGTGGATAATTATCTTGTGTGTCGTCGAAAACTCGTGGAAGGGAAGAATCATGTTGAAATGCCTCCTCAACGGCAACGCCCCTGGAACCACTCTCATGAGGGTCTACGCACGTACCTTCATCAGGCCACACACGTGACTTCACTTTATAGACTGCTCTCCATTTAGCATCTGCACGCCTCATCTTTGGGTAATCGAGGAAATAAACTTGAGTGGCTTGATGTGCTAATATGTAACGATCTTCTGTTCTCAACAATTTATGTCGATGAACATCGACAAGCTTTAGGTGAGGGTGAATGCGTGTTCCTCCACGACTTCTAGTGTCAAACCATGAACAATTAAAGACAATAGGGCGCTTTACGGTTGGAGATATGTAATTCAGCTCAATGATTTCCTCTAGCACACCATAGAAGTCCTCCTCGTCGGTGCTGAAGCTTTGTCCTAGAACACAAACTCCACTATTGTCAGTGGCCCTGGTTGATGCGTGTGCCCTCATGTGAAATCGGTAACCATTCACAAAATAACCAGGATATGTCCTCACTAATAGTTTCAAATTCATTAGCATATGTAATAGTTTCACAAATCATATATATGCATTATTATTATATATAATAGTTTCAAATTCATTAACATATGTAAAATTAACAACATACCTGTTGAAAGGTTTCTTGAACAAATAATTTTATATTCAAGACCCCGCTGAGTATAGCGAAGTCAGGATCGTCCAGGGAGATAGTCAGTGCTAGGTTTTGTTACTTAGAGCGCAAGCAACCAATTAAATCTAAAGAATTTAGCAAGAGATAGAGGAATTCTAAGGTAAAGGTATCACCACAACAATAATCATGCAATGCTAACACTCATGAAACATAAAGATCATGCTTTTATCACATAGAGGCGCTAACTTTCGTTAACTAGAGCAAGTAAATCAACTAACTTTCGTTGAATTAATAAACTTACTATCTAATCTCCTCTACTTCAATCAACTAGGATAGATCCACTTTCGCTTCAAAACCCTAATTTGACTATTCTGATTCAAAGTTTCCGCTTTCGTTTCAACTATGAACGAGAAATTCCAATCCACTTTCGCTTTAAGGATTAAGAGCAAGAGAACAGATTCATGCAATAAAAACAATCAAATCATGATCAAGAGAAAGCATGCACAACCATTGTTGGGTTCAACCCCAACCTTAGAGAGGAAAACTACTCACCAAGCATAATAATTGAAAACAAAACTGAATTAAAAAGGAAAAGCTTACAACTTTGAATTCAAAACAAACTTGTTCTCCAAGCACCACCAATCTCTACTCTATATCCTTTCCTACCAACTTCTCTCTCGCCTCCTCTAACGTGCCCCTCGGGCCCTAGACCGGTGTTGATCCCCCCCCGAAACAAAGGGTTTAACCTCCTTTTATAGAAGAAAAGGAGTCCTAATTCAACTAGGAAACAAGATAAAATAACCTTCCTAAAATACAAAGATAGAATAAATCCTTAAGATCTCGGGATAGAGAGAAAGTCGGCGCCACGCACGTCCCAAATGGGTCGTGCACGACCCTCATAGGGTCGGTCCTGAGGGTTCCTCTCTCTGTTTGGGTCGAGCACGACCCTGATTGGGTCGGTCCTGAGAGCATTCTTCTAGCTTCCTCATCTTGGTTCGTGCACGACCATTCCTAGCTCGATCTTGGGTCGATTTCTTCACCTCTCTTCATGATTTCACTCCTCTTGGCCCTACTTCCTTAGCTCATCAACTCAAATCTTCTTTATAGCTTGTCCACCCTCTCTTGCAATGCTCCAAACTCTTCTTTCAAGCTCCAAAACTCTTACAAAACACCACCAAAGCTTATGTAGACTCCATATCTCATGAAAATACGAAAACCCACACAAACGACTCAAAACAAAACACAAAACTAAAGAAAAAGACTCAAACACACAAAAACACACCCTAAAAACATGACTAAAAAGGCGGACATCAAAATACCCCATACTTAGACTTGCTTGTCCTTAACACATATATCAAGTCAATGCCCTTATCAAAAAGCAACATCAAAGAACAAGTAGAAATAGATAGACAAGTGAATCTAACATCATCACACATATATGCAACCTCAAGCAAAAACAACTAAAAATCCAACCTCACAAAGGTAATGTGTTTCTCTCAACTCTCAAGTGTTTGGGCTTTGAATAACAACTCTTAACTCAATCCAATATACAAAAAATCAACATAGTCATTGTTATTTATATCACCAAACTCTCCACCCGAGATGTCAAAACATATAAAAAACATCAAGAGAACTTAGGCTCAATGAAAAACTTCATAGAAGCTTCCATTCGGCCGGGTTGTAATGGGGCTTGGTAATAACTATAAAGCGTGGAAATATTTTGGCTATGTGGTGCTAATAATATCCGGGAATCAAAGACTCCTAAAAACTCACATTTACCAAAACTGTCATAAAACAACATACCAAACTCACTCAACAATATGCACACTCTCTTATTTCTTCAACCCTTTTAATATCCCAACTTAATCTTGCTTACAAACACTTAGGAAGATTTGGCTCATGCACACTTTCACTATTCAACTCTTTTTCTTTTTCTTTCTTCTTCCCTTATCATCTTCATTTTTTTTTCAGTGGGAAGTCGGTACCGATTTCTTTTTTTTCTTTCTTTGCAAGTGCATTCAGGGAACCTAAATCCTTTTACATGACAAACTGCAAGATTCTCAAATACCCAACCCAAAATTACCCCACACTTGAACCAATACAACTCACTCAACAAAACCATCACAACAACCAATAGTAAGTCCTAATCCCCGGATAGGGTCAAGCTTTTATTGGTTAGGGAACAATTTTGTGGAGCTACAAAAATAAAAGGCTTTAGGCTCAAATTGGCTTCAAAAAGAGGAATAATGTAAGGGTGGATATGGATTAAATAGGGCTTATGAAAAATAAGTTCTCTATCATCTGATTTCACATGCAATGAACTAATATCTCATATAGGTCTCAAGAAATAAATAACCATATCAATGACAAGAGATAATATGCATAAGGAGAGTAAATCACACAATAAAAGAAGAGGGATTTTTGATGTTCTCCCTATAAGGCCAAAAACAACTCACAAGGTAGCAATTTTTGTTGGATTTCAGTCACTTCTACTTAAGATCATATGTGCTCAATTTCATCACATGCTAAATATCCACATAAAAACAAATTTTACATGATTCAGGCAAAGCTCTCCAAACATGCTATGAAATTACATGATCAAGCAAATTATAGCATATCATAGGACATCTAAGTGGAATATTATCAATCCTAAAAACACAAAGACTGACACTAAACTGAGTTTCCTTTTCCCATACCCCATACTTAAACCAAACAGTGTCCTCACTGTTTAAAACATAGAAATATAAACAGAATAAGGAAAAGAGAACTCACAAAATAAAACTGAAGTTGTTTGAAACCATTGAGCATTTGAGGAGCTTTGCTGATTGTTTCGGTTCAGTAGAGGTCGGTACCGACCCTGTGAGGGTCGGTAACGAGCTTGCTTCTAATGCCACTGATTCTTCTTTATAGTACTTCTTCTTTTTATAGTACCTGAGTCATCTTAGAAAAACTTCTATCCTACTACACTAATCTAACCTAAAAACAAGTCAAAAGAAAGCTAGCAAAAAGAACTAAGAAAGCAAAAACTAAAACAAAAACAAAAAGCGGGTTGCCTCCCGTAAGCGCTATTTTTTAACGTCGTTAGCCCGACGAACTTACCTCGGCTCTAAGGTGGCTTCTCTCCGGCTTTGTAGGGATCTTGAGAAACCCCATACTTAGATGGAAAAGCTTCAAAGCTTCTCTCCAAGACATTCGGTCCTCTATCATCCACAAGAATGCTTGAAAGTCCTACATTAGGGTTAGTAAAATCCGAAAACCAAGGAGGCTTCGACTCTTTCACAGTATGCTCAATATTAGGAGATGTAGAAGAAGAATGAAAGAAAGGATCATGACCATAATCAATTAGATCAGAGCAAGGAGACTTACCTTTGTCACTCTGAGGAGGGGTCGTTACCGAGGGTATGTGGGTCGTTATCGACCCCTCTAGATCAAGGAATGCCTCGGTATCGTGCATGTCTAGCCCAATAATGGGTTGGAATTCACCCACAACGTTGTGATTTTTCAGAGAATGGTCAGTACCGACCCACCATGGGGGGTCGGTAGGCTCCTTGTTGATGCTTTTAGCAACCTCATTCGCGGCAGTATTGAAGCGAAATTCGACCTTCTCTTCCCCAATGTCAAATGTGAGAAGTCCCTTTCTAACATCTACACGTGCCCCTGCGGTAGCTAAGAATGGCCATCCAAGAATGATTGGCACCACAGGGTCTTCTGGCATCTCCATCACTATGAAGTCGTTGGGCACAAAGAACTTCCCCACTTGAACTGGGAAATCATCTACCACTCCCGTTGGCTTGACACATGACCCATCCGCCATGTATAGCCTCATGTTCACCGGTACTAATGACCCCATGTTGGTCTTGGACCAAATTGAAAGTGGAAGCAAGCTAGTACTAGCACCTAGATCACACAAAGCTTTGAAACGGTAAGCTCCAATACCAATAGTAATAGCAAATTTACCTGGGTCGCCTAGCTTCTCGGGGAGCTCCAACGACCTCACCTCATCCGTTAGCTCTGACATTGATCGCTTTCTAGATAAAATCTCCTTCAAGAATTTAGTATAAGCAGGCATTTCATTCAAGGCCTCGGCGAAAGGAATGGAAAGATTCAAGCCTTGAAGCAACTTAACGAAGCGCTTAAACTTTCCTTCCGTCGAGTCCTTGGGTTTCTTAGAAGGGAAAGGAAGTACCTTAGATGGGGATTGAATAGAAGGAGAAGGGTTAGAAGACTTACCTTGTGAAGGGAGGTCGAGCTCGACCCCAGTTTGGTCGGTCGCCCCTTCTTCCTCATTAGCAGCATCCTCAGGAACGACCCATGAGGGGGTCGTGCTCGACCCTAAATGGGTCGGTCCTGAGGCTTGTTCCTTCTCCTTATGCTTGGGTGGCTCGGGCAACGCCTTGCCACTCCTTAGTTGCATGGCTCGAACTTCACCATCGCTTGGTCGGCCTCTAGGATTCTCGTCGGGGCGGCCCGGGAGTTGTCCATGAGGTCTCGATATTTGAGTAGCTAGTTGGCCAAGTTGGGAATCGACTTTCTTTCTCCATGAGTCAAATTCTCTCAACCTTGCATGAACACCTTTCATCTACGTTGTAAGCTCGACTCGTACTCCATTGATCTCGTTCTGGACTCCGTTGATTCCTTCTTGCAGCCCTTGCACCCATGATGGTTGCTCTTGATAGCTCGGAGGACGGTAGGGAAGGGGACGTTGCTCTTGTTGAGGAGGTTGCTTGTATTGGTCATAACTGGGATTGCCCCAAGATGGTTGAGCATTGTTCCTCCCTGCATAGTTGTTTTGGTTCCTATAGGAACCTCTCATGTAGTTCACCTCCTCATAAGCCTCGACGACTCGCACTTGCCGAAAGTTATTGCAATTGGAAGTAGTATGGGCAGAAGACCCGCATTCTTGGAAAGATTGAGCAAATTTAAAGTAACCTACTTGATTTTTCAATCGGTTGATCTCATCCTGCATGAATTGGAACTTCACATCCCGATCAACCACATCGGATTGTGGTTCATAAAGCTTCCTCTCCGTCGGCTTAGCTTGTTGGGTACCGTACATGGCATCATAGTTGGTTAGCTTAGTCAATAACGCCCATGCTTCATCTGGGTTCATCTCAATGAACCCACAATCAGTGTGAAGGTTGATGCGATCCTTGGTAGCCGCGTTGATGCCTTGAAAGAAGATCTCTTGGAGAACATAGGGAGGTTGCCCATGAGTAGGGAATTGGCGTAGAAGCTCTTGGAATCGTTCCCATGTTTCCACAAGCGTCTCGTTAGGAAGTTGATGGTAGGAGGTGATGCGCTTCCTAAGCTCCGTTGTTTTTGCTGGTGGAAAGAACTTGGTCATGAATAAATCATGCAAAGCTCTCCACGACGTAATAGATCTTGGTGGCAAGCTCTCCAACCAACTTAAAGCTTTTCTTGCAAGAGACCACTTAAAAGCCTTCAAGAGAACATATTCAAGTGAGACACACCGTCAGCAGCAATAGTGTCACATAAATCAGTAAAGTTCTTAATATGTTCCATGGGGCATTCAGTGGGTTTCCCTTCAAATTGAGAACGCTTGATTAAGGATATGAAATGAGATTTAATCTCAAAAGTGCGGGCGATCTCCGGGAGCACTATCGCCGATTTGGGCACCCTCAGTTCTGGGTGCATGTATTGCTTGGCATTCCTTGGGATAGCGTTCAGTTGCTCCTAAAGTCATTGCGCAGCTGCAGCCTGAGCGTCTCGGTCCGCTTGCATGCACTGCATTTGAGTGCGGAGTTCCTCCATTTGTCGAGCAAGAGTCTCAGCGTCGGCCATTGCTCGTTTTTCTCTCAAACGTCGATGGAAGGATCTTTCGGGTTCGCTGTCGTAGTCAATCCCAAAGGTTCTCCGGGAAAAACGAGATGGCATACACTGCGACCAAAGACAAAGAAAACAAAATTAGAAAACAACAAAAGGGAAAGGGCTAGTCCTAAACACAAATATCAACTAAACTAGGCACTATTGCACACTCCCCGGCAACGGTGCCAATTTGTTGAAGGGTTTCTTGAACAAATAAATTTATATTCAAGACCCCGTTGAGTATAGCGAAGTCAGGATCGTCCACGGGAGATAGTCAGTGCTAGGTTTTGTTACTTAGAGCGCAAGCAACCAATTAAATCTAAGGAATTTAGCAAGAGATAGAGGAATTCTAAGGTAAAGGTATCACCACAACAATAATCATGCAATGCTAACACTCATGAAACAAAAAGATCATGCTTTTATCACATAAAGGCGCTAACTTTCGTTAACTAGAGCAAGTAAATCAACTAACTTTCGTTGAATTAATAAACTTACTATCTAATCTCTTCTACTTCAACTAGGATAGATCCACTTTCGCTTCAAAACCCTAATTTGACTATTCTGATTCAAAGTTTCCGCTTTCGTTTCAACTATGAACGAGAAATTCCAATCCACTTTCGCTTTAAGGATTAAGAGCAAGAGAATAGATTCATGCAATAAAATAATCAAATCATGATCAAGAGAAAGCATGCACAACCATTGTTGGGTTCAACCCCAACCTTAGAGAGGAAAACTACTCACCAAGCATAATAATTGAAAACAAAACTGAATTAAAAAGGAAAAGCTTACAACTTTGAATTCAAAACAAACTTGTTCTCCAAGGAACACCAATCTCTACTCTATATCCTCTCCTACCAACTTCTCTCTCGCCTCCTCTGTCTCTCTTCCTCCTCCTCTAACGTGCCCCTCGGGCCCTAGACCGGTGTTGGTTCCCCCCCCCCCCCTTGAAACAAAGGGTTTAACCTCCTTTTATAGAAGAAAAGGAGTCCTAATTCAACTAGGAAACAAGATAAAATAACCTTCCTAAAATACAAAGATAGAATAAATCCTTAAGATCTCGGGATAGAGAGAAAGTCGGCGCACGACCGTCATAGGGTCGGTCCTGAGGGTTCCTCTCTCTGTTTGGGTCGAGCACGACCCTGATTGGGTCGGTCCTGAGAGCATTCTTCTAGCTTCCTCATCTTGGTTCGTGCACGACCCATTCCTAGCTCGATCTTGGGTCGATTTCTTCACCTCTCTTCATGATTTCACTCCTCTTGGCCCTACTTCCTTAGCTCATCAACTCAAATCTTCTTTATAGCTTGTCCACCCTCTCTTGCAATGCTCCAAACTCTTCTTTCAAGCTCCAAAACACCTACAAAACACCACCAAAGCTTATGTAAACTCCATATCTCATGAAAATACGAAAACCCACACAAACGACTCAAAACAAAACACAAAACTAAAGAAAAAGACTCAAACACACAAAAACACACCCTAAAAGCATGACTAAAAAGGCGGACATCAATACCTGACAACATCGAATATGCGGGGAAGTCACTAATAGTCCATATTATAGCTACACGCAACACAAAATTTTGCTTCCTCCATGAATCGTATGTGCACACCCCATTAAGCCACAGATCCTTCAGCTCGTCTATCAACGGTTGCAAGTAGACATCCAACTTCTACTTCGGGCTCTTCGGTCCAGGTACAATAACCGTCAAAAACATAACCTCTTCTCGCATACACATCAACGGCGGGAGGTTGTAGGGTGTCAGAATCACATGCCAACATGAGTACTGGCGCTTGGACGCCCCGAATGGATTGAAAACGTCCGTGCACAAGCCTAGTCTCACATTTCGTGTTTCTGATGCAAAATCTGGCCACACGGCATTGAAGTGCATCCATGCCTCTGCATCTGACGGATGTCTCATCACCCCATCTTGTACTTGCTCTGCATTCCATCTCATGTGTTCGGAAGTCACCACAGATGCGTACAGCCTCTGCAACCATGGAGTTATTGGCAAGTAAAACATACGAGAATAGGGAATGAGCTTTGTCTTGCCTTGCTTCCATCTAGGATAGTCACATATCTTGCACGCCGCGTATTCTGCATCTGCACCCCAATATATCATGCAAGAGTTTGGGCAACAATCAATGGCCTCGTAAGGAAGACCGAGACCCTCAACCAGTTTTTTCGTGTTGTAAAACGTGGCTGTTAATGTCGTCTCCGGGTGAGAAACGTGTCTGCAAAAATCCGAGATCATGTCATATCCGCGCTCCGTCATCCTTAGCTTAGACTTTAGGCTCAGTAGCTCAGTCGCAGCCTCCAATTGCGTCATATCACATCCAGGCCACAAAGGCCTAGTTGCTGCCGACAACATGTCGTACATACGCTGTGCATCGGGATTGGGCGCTTCATTATAATATTGTTCCCCTTGCTCATGCCTTATATCCGCATTTTGCACGGGATCCTCAACAGTGTAATCACTTCGGGCATAATTAAAACCATCATACACCATCTATTCCATTCGATTATCATTCCCACCATTTACTGGTGGTGCTGGATCAGTACTGCTACAACCTTCATGTTGTCTAGACTCGGCCAACAATGCAGTGAACCTTTCATCTGTCTCCCCGTGCGAAGCCCAATGGTAATAGTTAGGAACAAAACCTTCCTTAATAAGGTGATAATGCACATCATGTACATATTTTAGTTTCTTATTCTTGCACCTCCGACACGGACACCTTAATTCGGATGGGTTATATGACGGCATAGATTTGCAGAATTCGAGAAATTGCTTTACCCCAGCTTAAAACTCGTGGTTCAAAAAACCATCTATATTACACACATACATCCACTCACGCATTTTTTCCTTCCTGCATTTCAATATAAGAGTATAATTATATAATTTCAAGTACATATTATCCTGAATATGGCGACCATATGGTCGCTACTATGTATTTAGCGACCATATGGTCACCACATACAGTATATCAGAACACATATTTTTAACATAACCAATTGCTATATGCTATATGTGGTTAAATTCTGTAACACAATCTCTTATAAATATATAAACGAAAGTTTTCTACCGACAATATTTGTCTAAAACAATATAATGACGGAATGAAATATTATGAATAAGATTTAAATACATACCTTTAGTGAGGTTGTCGGTAAAAATTGACATAATTTCTTTCTAGAATCAATTCAGAGTTGTGGTTGATTGTTTCTTTCTTTTGTGAATATTTTGGAAGAGAGCTATGTATGTATGAGGTTGTGTTGAAGCGGGATGAGAGTGAAGTTTTTATAACCTAGGTATATATGCTGAAATGGCGGCGATTTTACCAATTATTGTTTTTAGCGACCAGGTGGTCGCAAAAAAAAGCGGGAAATTACCCGCCAAAATTGATGACGCCCGCCAAAACATATGATCCATGTTAGCGACCATGTGGTCGCTATATGTTGCGACCATGTCGTCCCTGTATTGGTGGAGACCATATGGTCGCTGTTGAAAGGGTTTTATTCTTGACAACAAATAAATTTATAAGTCAAGACCCCGCTGAGTATAGGGGAGTCAGGATCGTTCCACGGGAAGCATGGTTATTTGTCTATCAAACTACTAAGAAAAATAAAACAAAGCAAAGCAACACGACACAACTACGACCAACCTCGTTAACGACTTTGTCAGGGTCGTTAACGAACCGCCGTGAACTACGAAATGCAAATTAACGATTAAAAACTCAGGGTCGGTACCGAAGCAACGAACCTAGATAACGAGACTACTGAAAATAAATCCAAATAAAAACAAAAATCTAGGATAGGAGATCACCACAACATAGCCATGCATATAGACTTGTAAGAAGATAAAGATCATGCCTTCAAATAGATAAATTTATCAACTTTCGCTGATCTAGCAAGCAAATCAATTTACTCTCATAAACTAACTCACTCAATCACTTGTTTTGATCTAAAGCTCGAAACTTTCATTATCGAACAATATCAACATTCAAGTTACTAACTTTCTCTTTCAATCAAGTTAAAAACTCAAATTACCTTGACTTTCATCTAGGCATAAGCACAACAAGCAATCTAAAAATAGATAAAAGACATTCAACACAATTTCTTACTCATCAAACCATGCACAACTATGCCGGATTTAACCCCGACCCTAGATAGAAAAACTACTCACTACTCATAATCATAACACAAACAAATTCAAATAAAGAAAACATTGAAAACAAAACTACTTCAAATTAATAAGAAAATATCGTCTTACAGATCGTCAGAAGCAACCGAAAACAACAAGAATACTGAATCGAACAACACGCCTAACGACCTGGCTTCACTCTCGTTACACCTCGGTTCGACAGCTCTTCCTGCTCGGTTGTTCCCTCTCTCGGCCTTCCTCCGTCTACTACTCGAACACTAAAGAATCAATCCCCCCCTTCTAGGCTAGAAAAGAAGGGTATTTATACTAATAAAGCTATCTAACTAAAAAGCTAAAAGATAAAAACTTTCTTAAAAGATAGAAACTAATTCTAAAAAGATAGAAATAAAATCTAAAAAGATAACAAGACCTAAAATATAAAATATAATACCCCTAGAACTCATAAAAAACTCTACCGACACGGAATAAATTCCCGCACAGGGTCGGTAGACTATAGATCGAACTCTCGAAAAACTCTATCTTTATGCCTCGTTAACGAGCCTTCACAGCCTCGTTAACGAGCCTGGGTTTGGCTTTCTTCAACACTTCATCTCTAAAAATCTTGACTTTGACTCTTTCATCTTGTATTCTTCCGTCTTCCACCATAGCATTCCATTCAGCTCCAAATAGCACCATTTCCTTGCTAAAATCTACAAAAAGACACAAAATAGAGTAGCTTCCATACTTTTCACAAAATATCCAAACTCACCCAAAAACACACAAAACTAACTCTAAAACTACTAATACTAGACCAAACAAACTAAGAAAACATACTAAAAACTATACTAAAAACATGAATATCAGTCCCTGATTGTAGCGACCATATGGTCGCGGTAGTGGGTTCCCACTGTAGCGACCATATGGTCGCTAAATGTTGGCGGGAAATTTCCCTGCGCACATATTGCGACTACAAAGGCCTGGCGACCACGTGGACGCCCAGATTAGCGTCCACGTGGTCTCTAAGTTGGTTTTATTTTTTTTCCCCATTTTGACGTCCAGATTAGAGACCATTGGCGACTATATGGTCGCTAATTAGTGACCATATTTTGTGGTCGCTAAAATATGGTCGCTAAATCTGCATAAAGGTGTAGTGCTTGACACGTTTACGACGAGCTACATCAGCCACTACACATCCAAGTGCGAAGTCAGACATCCCGGATGATGTCAAGGGAAATGACCCAGTCAGATCAACACACACATCAAGCCCTCCATCCCAGGAGTAAAGTAACATGTCCACAAGACGGAGGTGTTGGTCCTGCCCGCCACACAACCCAATATCCACTTCTTTACACACTAAAATTCCAGATCGATAGCAGATATCTACAAGGGCATCACGAACAACATTATGTCGATGTTTAATACCAACAATACTAGCACACGACACAACATGATCTCCATAGATATCTCCGACAAAAACCCGGGAGCAAGCAGAGCACGACTTCGAATCGGAAAACAAGGGAACACCCAAACGGTAGCATAATACGCAACGATAAGTCTTACCATTCATGATCTGACCCAAACCTGAAATCGGGACCGCCCTAAGGCAATCAGAGGTGTGTTCCCCCTGCTGAGATTTCCATAAGGCCATCTGTCGCTGAGATAATGAAAATGTGGATTCTACCGCTTTGATAACCTTTGTGAAATATATATATGCCAGTTTCTTCATGATTTTGGGGGCAGCGATCTCACTCGGATTACTCAAAATGTCAGTCTCCACAACCTAACTAAATAGACTCACCGCATCGTCAAAAGTTGTTCTAGATGCAACGACACCAACTTGCCGAAGAAGCTTAGTCTGCAATTCAGCAGACTACAACCGCGACGCAAGAAAAGCATAATGCAAGACATTGCCAGCAGAATAAACCCCAAGGCCCCATTGCCAGTTGCCAAACCATGGCCAGGAAGCAGTAACGATACGCTCCAAGGAAGAACGAAGAGCCACAACAAAAGAGCGCTGAGCCGACTCAAAAATATGCGAGGGGCAAGTACACATAGCAAAGTAGAGTTTGGAAACTCCAGTTCAAGCACGGAGGAGCAACAACTCACACTGAGGATCATTAATCCTAGCAACCACATTCATAAGCTCAATGGTTTTTTCCACTCTCTTCATCACAAGGGCACTACTGAAATCAAAGTCCACACTAACAGGCCCACCTAACAATTTAATACCATGCAGAGGCCTAGCAATATTAGGTGGGAAAACCCCTACAATCCTGCTCCGAGGATCTTCTTTAGGTTAAAAGACTTCAGTCTTGTCCACATTGAGATGTAAACCGAGACGAGGTCCGTCCTCCATAATCAACTCTAGAACCTTCCCCACGACCAAAGTATCGCCAATAATAGTACCATCATCCAAGTACCATGCCTGGAAACACAAGTCAAAGGTGTCTTTGATCTTACACACAAAGGGATGCAGCACTAAAGCAAAAAGCAGAGGGCCAAGAGGATCACCCTGCTGCACCCCTTGACACGACCATAAGGTGTTCTCTCCATAATACAATCTGGCGGGAGTAGAGTAGCAGAACACAACCCAACGCGAAATAGCAGGACAATGAAGACGAACTTCCTGTAACATAACCCCCCATCCACCAAGTTGAAAGCATTTTTAAAATCCACCAACAACATGGAAAGACCAACATCCTTACCACGATCCTCAACTAACCGATTCATGGCATGGAGGATTGCCTCACCACCTCCAGACACCCCAACACCGAATTGAAGTCCATCAAAATAACCACTCAAAGAATGGCCAATCAAGACATCACTAACTTTTGAAACAAGGCGCCTCCAAATAGTACCCACAGCTATAGGACGAACTCCACCACCAGGTTTGACGAGTGGTGTTAGAGGAGCACTAGCAATATACTCACCTAACACCCTAGGGCACTTCCCATCAAGAAAGAGATTAACTTGAGAAATAGAGGCTACTAACTCATCAGAAATAGCGACAACAACACCACTCAAGCAAACTATAAGGTGCTGAGCACGCAAACCATCCCTTCCACAAGACGTGCCACGAGGGAAACTCTTAATCCTGTCCAAAACAATAGCCGGCGAAGCAATGAGTGATGTTGATCAATGGGCATACTTGGCAAGGAGGGAGCTGGCGAGAACAGGTATTTAGCATGTAAGTCCTCGGGAGTGGCATCATTATAAGGAGCAATGCCTGAGGAGGAAAGAACTCTGACTGAGGCAGTATAATGACCATCACAAATCTTCCTCTTACACTACTTGATATTACTATCACCCAACTCAAGATCCTCATCAACATCCCTCAAAGGAGGAGAAACCTCAGCCAAAGTTTCCCTCACGAGTTGCAAATTACCACCAGGCTCACTCCAAGATAGAATAGCATTATTAATACTCTCCTCCTGTCGCTGCCGTTTGATAGCAGACTTACACTCCAAATTAATCATCAGACAAAAGGTTCTAAGGATACAAAGAGGTAACACCACCAGAAATGTCATCAGGCTTGCAAATCACCTTATCAAGAGCACTTTTCAAAACACGAGAAAAACCTAAGGGACACTTGGGGGGGATGGATTTCACAATGCGTAAATTTCTGGAAAGCAAACTGTCAAGGAGAGCGACAATAAAGCCCCCATGATGTTCATGCACATCAATAGGACCAGCAGGCTCAAGACAAGAGTCAACATGGGGCTTGGTAAAATCATAGAGCACGAATCTAACAACACCATCCCCTATGTCCGGAGGCGTCACAAAATCACTACCATGACGCACTTAGAACGAAGAGTATGAGTCTTGAAACAAACCCCACACAACCAAATTCCCATACGCTTGAAAGTAACCTCAACCTCATTAAAAACAACCAAATCCGTAAAAAGGGAGTGCCTTGTGATTACCTGCGCCTCAGAGTTACAATGAGGGTCACGAAGATGAGTAACGAAGTCTTGGTAAGCCCCTGCCCTCCACCATGTTGACACCCACTAAGACCAACAAAAGGACAGTGAAACCGCACAATAGGAGGTGGCATTTGGAGGATATGAAAAAGATCTTGCATAAAGACAATGTACAAAACCTTCACATTTCGAATCCACACTGACTTGCAGGAAACTGACTTAAACAAAACTGACAAATAATTGCACAAAATCGGACTTGTACAAAAGACAAAGAAGATATGCATAACCCACACCGTTCAGAATTCTCGCTGAACCCTTACCGATCGCTTATCATTGAACACTTCACCACATATGACCATAATCTATCTTTAATTGTTTAGGATTTATTATTATTATTGCATATATATGTTTGCCACCGAAACGATTCTGATCCACCTCATATTTAAGAAACTTAATTTTTATTTTAATTATTTCAAATTTTTTTATTAAATTATTTTTTATTTACATAAATATGTATTTAATATTAAATCAATTCTTATTTAGTATATTTTTACTTTTCAATATGTATACAACATATTTAAAATAAAAAAATAATGATATCTTTAGAAAAATTCCTTATACAAACTTTTAAATAATAAAGATAAATATTTAAAAAATAAGTATAAATATCTTTTTGATGTCCGCTTTTTAGTCATGTTTTTATGGTGTGTTTTTGTGTGTTTGAGTCTTTTTCTTTAGTTTTGTGTTTTGTTTTGAGTCGTTTATGTAGGTTTTCGTATTTTCTTAAGATATGGAGTCTACATAAGCTTTGGTGGTGTTTTTATAGGTTTTCGAAGCTATTTGGAGCACTTTTGAGGAAAAGAGCAAAACCGAGGAGAAAGCACTTGAAGATAGCACTCAAGAATGAAGTGAAGATGAAGATTAAGCGCTCAAGTAAAGACATTGAAGATCAAGTTTGAGCTTGGAAAGAAGTAGAGAAATTCGTTACAAGAACATAGGAAAAAGAATCGAGTCAAACGGAGTTGTAACGAATCCGCTACGCAAGTTTTATTCAAGGTTGTTCGTAGTGTTGTAACAGCTCGGTACCGAGGTGCACAGGTCGGTACCGAGGCACCCCGTGTTGTAGCGAAGACCGATTCGGCGCAATTAAAAGGCGTTTATCCTATTTCCTTTTATGTTATTAGATAAAAGGGATATATCTTATTAGAAGATTTATTTCCTTAGAGATAGCTTTTAGATAGATTAGTTTCTAGGGTTGTAAATGAACCAAGCCGTTCATGAGAAATTCGGTGTTCGGCTCGGTTAAGTGTCGTTCGTGTTCAACTCGATTATAAACGAACCGATCTTGAGCAAGCTCGAAAGATAAATGAACCGAGCTTGAACACAAGAAAACTCGGCTCGTTTGTTCGTGAGCAAACTCGATTATAGGTTCGTGAGCAAGGTCGATTTTAATTATATACATATATATATATGTATGTATTATATTATATCTCTAATCCTTCAAAAAATTAAAATTAATATTTCATTAGACCATTAGCCCATTAAACCATTAGCCCATTAAACCATAAGCCCATAAAGCAAAACCCTAAGTTCCCTTATGCCCATCTTATTCTCACACTCCGCCGCTCTCTGACTATCTCACTTCCAGCCTCTCTCCCTCCTTCCAAAATCCAAATACTCAGCCCTCTTCCTCCTCCACGCAACCCGTCCCTTCCTTCATCATCCGATTGGCCTCCACCTTTCACCCTTCGTTCCTCCTTCTATGGTTCACCGAAGACCCGACCCTTCTGCTCCTTATAAGGTTCGCCGGAGACCCTTGTTTCTAAGTCTTCATCCTCAAATCTTTCCAATCTCCATATTTTCTTCTTTCTTTTCGGCGTAGATCTGATCTGGCAACCGAGCACCGACAGCCCTAACAGATCTGTACTCTTTCAAGTCTCCGAGTACCTTAAACAACAACGTTTGAAGGGGATGTCGTTCATTCAAGAGTCGGGTCCCTGGTGACAAACGGCAATATCAAGCCGAATATTCACCGTATAGCCAATGGCGACTTATCTTCGATCTTGTCGTCGGAGGAGCCTATCTCTGAGTTCCTCATCAGGTGAACATATGCTCATCTTGTCATCGGGTCCCTTGTATGTATTTTTTACTGTTTACTGTCTACCCTTACAAATTAGTATTCAACATCAATAATTTTGGATATCTTAAGATTAGTATATGCATCTCTGGATCTACCCGGCTCATCATTTATCACCATCATAAGATATCTCATATATTCTCCGTCGGTGTTGTACGATTGTAGCCCCGACCCTCATTTATTTAGTCAATGCCCCAGTATTGAATTTGTTGTGTAATGCATGATTTAGGTGTCAAAGAAACTCAAATTGCCCAACTTGTAGACAACAAGTTAGTATGACGGAGTGATAGGTTCAAAACTTCTTGTTTATCAAATGGATTTTAGCTTCTGTTAGGTAAATCACTAGACTCTAACCAATTGATCTCTCTTGCCTTATTAAACTATTATTCGAATTGTTTTAAGAGTTTATCAATTAAAAAGGTCTTATATGTATGAGTGTTCATCATTACATAACTTACATCTCTTATCATGTCCATAAAACATAGTTAACTGGAAAAATAATGGTTGATCGTTAGACAATATGCTAATATATTGATATCAATATGATAATTCATGATCAGGGAAATGCAAAAGAATATCACTTGCGTTTAGTAAAATGGTTTTTGGTACCTAAATACGTTGCAAATACTAAAATATAATTTTATATCTTATTTATTTTATATTTATCTAATGCTTTTTCATATTTAATATGTTTGATTATATGTTTCATACTTTTGTAGGATATGGACAAAGAAGAAATTCAAGATTTGAATATTCTCATGAATATCCTCATTGAAGGCTTGAAAGATTGATAATCCGTTGCTGCAAAAAATGTGTTTGTGTTCCTCTTTCAAGGACATTTTGTAAAAAATTGTTATAAGATATGTTTGGTTTTGCTATATTTGGTTTTTTTTCAAAGCCATTATGAGAGGAATTTTTGTAGCATTTATTTGTGTTATTAATTTTTTTTGAATTTTGACATACAAGCAGGATTGTATTTGAGAGTTAAAAAACAAGAAAGAATGGGCAAATGTGAAAGTAGGTAGGTTTCCTCATTTAATTTGCACACTAAATGAGCGGTTAATTGCTAGAATTTGAGATTGTAAAAAACAGGTTTAGGTTTGCTCGTTTAGTTTGCTCACAAACAAACTAAACGAGCGGCTCGCGAGCCGAGCTCGATCTCGACGAGCACTTAAGCGAACCGAGCTCGAACAAAATTCTGAGCTCGAATCGTGCTCGAGCCCGAGCCCGAACAGGGCTTTAGATGATCGAGCCGAGCCCGAACATTTTAATATTCGGCTCGGCTCGGTTCGATTACAGCCCTATTAGTTTCTCTATAAATACCCTTCTCTAGCTCTTGTTAGACACACAATCAATGGCCTTGGAGGGCAAGTAAGGGGAGAAGAGAGGAGAGAGGCGTGAGAGGGGCGTGTTTATAGAGATAGCTTGGAAGACAAGTTTTGTTTTGGACTCAAAGTTGTAAGCTTTCTCTTTTATTTAATTCAGTTGTTCTTTATTATGGTGAGTGAGTAGTCTCTCTCTCTAAGGTTGGGGTTGAACCCAACAATGATTGTGCTTGTGCATGCTTGTTTGTGACCATGTCTTGATTGTTTTTATTGCATGAATCTTCTCTCTTGCTTTTAATCCTTGAAACGAAAGTTGAAGGGAATTTCTCATTCATAGTTGAAGCGAAAGCGGAAACCTTGAATCAGAATAGTCAATTTACGGTTTTGAAATCCTAGTTGAAGTAGAAGAGATTAGATAGTAAGTTTATTGATTGAACGAAAGTTAGTTGATTTACTTACTTAGGTTAACGAAAGTTGACACCTTTATGTGATAAAAGCATGATCTTTATGTTTCATTGCGTTAGCATTGCATGATTATTGTTGTGGTGATACCTTTACCTTAGAATTCTTCTTTCTCTTGCTAAATTCCTTAGATTTAATTGACTACTTGCGCTCCAAGAAACAAAACTTAGCACTGACTTTCTCCATGTGGATGAACCTGACTTCGTTATACACATCGGAGTCTTGATTATAAATTTATTTGTTGTCAAGAAACCCTCTAACACTTTTACTCCCTCCGATCAAAAAATGTCGTTTTAGCAAAAAGCTCTACTATTAAGAAATACTTAACGGCCCATCAAACTCACTTATCTCTACATATGCCAAGGTAAAATATTCATTAATTGACCAATAGGCATTTGGGTGGCAATTATGTATGTGCAAGAGGGGAAAGATTTCCAATAAGAGTAATAAATTGGGAGACAAATAACCAATGAGAGAAAAGAATTGAAAACATCTATGCAATAAATTTTTATATGGAAAAGTGAACGACATTTAAATAGGATCAAATATTAATAGCTTAAACGTCATTTAATTTGAATCGGATGGAGTATCGATCTTTTAGTGTGATATATTTTGACGAATTTCTCTATAGATATATGTTGATTTTCTTTAAAAAAAAACTTAATGATAAATGTTTATAATATTTAAAATAATAAAAAAATATAAACAATGCAATTTTTAATAATATAGATATATTGAAAGATTTAATAATTTGAAGTGTATGTACATGGAAAATAATAAAAAATGCAGATAATATAATACTTATCTAAACTTTGCTTTATAGAGTCACAGAAAGATTTTGGCCCAGCATAAGTTAAATTAAGCATATTTTAATTATTTTTAATAAATAAATTGTCTTTATCTTTCATATACAATTATATATTATTTATTAAATTAATTATTATTTTTTAAATCTTATCTCTTCAAACTTAGAAAATATTTATCTTAAGAGTTTTATTTTATTCATATTTTATCTCTTTTTTATTTTCTTTATAAATTATCTTATTTTTTGTAAAATTATACTTATTAAATTTGTTTGCTTGAGATTTATCCTTTTGACATTTGTCCTCATATGACTAAATGTTGGATTCTTGTACGATATGGGCGTAATGTGTTTTCCTCTCTCTTTCCTTCTCTCTCTTCCTCAAACTTACATTCTTAATAATAATTATCTCTCCCTGTCCGTTGACGTTTCTCGAATCTTCGATTCTCTAGTCAAATTTCAAGGTTAGCAACGTGCCTCTAGTTTCCTTTCCTTTTTGCTAATTGTTGATGCTTTGATTTCTTTTTGTTTATGCATGTAATTGCTTAAGAGATTCGATTGGAATCAACCTACTGAAACTCCACTTGTCGAGTTGTCGTTTGGTGCTTTGATTAGGTACATGTTAAATTAAAGGCCTAATTCGTTGTTTGTAATCGTGGTGTTTTAGGGTGAATACTCTAAAAAGGGGAGCTATGTTCATGAGTTGATTTTGATACTTTGTGGGTGTGTCAATTAACAATTTTACATGTGATTCAATTCAAATATCATAGCTTACAACTATTCTTCAATGAAGTTCTTAGGGGTGATACATGATCACCCAAGGAACAATCCTCCAAGTAGCCTCATATTTCAAGCTCAACTCGAACTCTTCTTCTCGTGATGAATTAGTTATGGCACGCCTTTCAATGGAATGAACTAAATTGAACAAATGATGGTGATGATGAATTTGAACAATAAAGAAAAGATAAAGGTGATAGCTTGATTGGG
This sequence comes from Fallopia convolvulus, assembly GCA_964016875.1. Classification (NCBI taxonomy): domain Eukaryota; kingdom Viridiplantae; phylum Streptophyta; class Magnoliopsida; order Caryophyllales; family Polygonaceae; genus Fallopia; species Fallopia convolvulus. The sequence continues at coordinate 25,724,753 of OZ024718.1, forward strand.
GAGGCACTAATGCTTTGCCCAATCAATTAACTAGTCTAATTGTGAGGCACCCTAAGGTGTTTAACTATCTCCTAGACTAGAAACACTCAAATCCGACTCTCTCTATTCACACTCGTGTTTTTGTATGATACTAAACGTATTTGTATGATTGCAATTTGAATGAAATTCAAGAACATAGTAAGCAATAGTGGTGCAGATATGAGACCTAACAGATAGTTAAACACCTTAGGGTTTAACTTTCTCAAATTTGATTAATTAGAAAGCATTATATTTGTTTAAATAATGAAACCAAGGTAAACTAGGCTTAAACTTAGAACCTAAGGAATAGGATTGCAGCCGACCCTATAAGGGTTGTTTGGTCCTTTTCTTTGGTTCTAGAAACTAATAAAATAAAATAAAATAAAATAAAAACTACATATTCTAAGCCTCCTTACCATTTAAGCCATTAGATAACTAAAAGGCCTTAAAAGATAAAAAAAACTAGAATAAACCTAATAAAAGACACAAAAGATTGTAAAAACCCATTTCAGCCACATAAAAGATAATATGGTTGAAATTTACGTAATATGTCTTATAAAATTCGAAAATATAAAAATTACACTAAGATAGAATATCCTTCCTTAGAATATGGCAAAAGTCAAGGCTTGACCAATGCCAACACGTCACCATTTATCTTATCTGTTCACATTCTAAATTCATCCCTAAAATAAGATAAATAATTTCATGCTTATAAGTTAGGAAAGTTTTGTAAACAAGGCCCAAAAGAACAACTTCAAGTAGTCCAAAAAGCCTTGTCTACATGACCCAAAATGTCTGCACTTTACGGTCTTAGAATCAGTCCATTCTCTTGATAAACCACTTAGGGCTAGATTGATTCTGGATCATTATAGCCCATTTCTTCTCTTCGGATTCATGGATTACAATTGTTAGACGCACCAAGAGTTCCTTTATTCTTTCTTGGATCTTATTGCTACTATTTCTTGTGATTGGCCAATCAAACGGAACTCGAATCAACTCATCGACGTCGTTAAGAATCATATTGCCTTGGCCAAACCATTCTCCTCCAATTGGCCTCGAATCATCTTTGATTCGACATTGGAGTCTACATTTGGCACGTAAAGTGAAAGATCTGCAACATTAAATGTGGGAGGAACATTGTTCTCACCGGGAAGCTCAAGTTGATAAGCATTTGGTCCAATTCACTTGAGTACTTTGATTGGACCATCTCCCCTTTGATTCAACTTCTCTTTTGTGAAAATCTCTCCTTCCTAAGATGCACCTACACCAAGTCACCTTCTTCAAAGATATCTTGCTTTCACCCCTTGCATGTTTGCTTGGGTTTTGTATCTTTTAGCTTTCCTCTCTAGATGCATCCTAGTTTTTTCATGCAATTGCTTGACAAATTCATCCCTCTTATTGGCATCAAAGATCTCCTTCTCCGTGTATGGCTGAGGTGTCATATCCTATGTTACATTGGGATTCATACCATAAATGACCTCAAAAGGGGTCATTCTTATTGTTGAGTGTATAGACTTGTTATAAGTAAACTCTACAAAAAGACAAAATATCTTCCCAACATTTGAGGTTAGATTTAAGCATATCATGCAATAGTGCACCTATCACCTAATCTTCTATTAGTCACTTTAGTTTGCACATTAGTTTGTGGATGACATGAAGTAGACAACAACAACTTGGTACCCAATTTAGACCACAAGCATTTCCAGAAATAGCTCAAAAACTTAGAATCACGGTCAAATATAATAGTGCAAGGAATACCATGTAATCTAACTATTTCTCTAAAGAATAAGTCAGCTACTTGTTGTGCATCATTTATCGTGTGGCATGGTATAAAAGGATCCACTTTGGAAAAGCAATCTACTACCATAAAAATAGAATCTCTACCTTTTCTTGTTGTAGGAAATCCAACACTAAAGTGGATGGATATGTCTTCCTAAGGTGCACTAGAAATAGGCAAAGGCTGATATAATCCATGAGGGTTTAATCTTGATTTGGATTTATCATAAGTAACACAACTTTTGACAAATTCGAGCACATTATTACACATTTTCAACCAATAGTAGTGTTTTTCAAGCATTCTAGTATTTCATCTAACCCTCTATGTCCTCTAGGCTCATGCACTTCTTTAGTTAGCAACCCACGGATGCTAGGTGATAGCATGCACAATTTTCCAACTTTAACAAATATCCATCACAGACGAAGTAAGTCTTAAACTCTCCCTTAGATATGCAATTTTCATAAATTTCAACAAAGTGAGGATCACTAACATACAATTCCTTAATCAATGCAAATCTAATAATCTTAGCATTGCATTGAGTTAGAAGAACATACCTGCGAGAAAGGGCACTAGCTACCACATTTTCCTTGTCTTTCTTATGTCTTGCAAAATATGGAAAAGTCTCCATATACTCTACCCAAAAAATATGGAAGTATCAAGAACAACTTAGGCCATGAACAATGTTGCCAAGTCTTCAAAACCCGAATCAACACATACAAATCCTTGGCATATGTCAAGTATTTAAACTCGGCTCCACTTAGCTTCTTGCCAAAATAGGCAATTCTTGTCTTGCAAGAGGAACCCTCCTATGCCATGCCTTGATGCATCACCATTAATTTCAAAGGTCTTTGTGAAGTCTAGAAGTTGAATCAAAGGTGCATTGCATAATCTGTCCTTCAAAGTGTTGAAGGCATCTTCGTGAGCCTCCTTCAATATGATGGTGTATAATTCTTTGTGAGCTCATGAAGAGGGGCTGCAATCATGCTAAAATCATGCACAAATCTCTTGTAGAAGCTAGCCAAGTCGGGAAATGATCAAACCATGGTTGGTGTAGTTGGCTGGGGCCATTCCTTGGTGTAGTTGGCTAGGGTCTTTTTTTTGTCTTCATCTACTTGCAATCTATTTCTAGAGACAAGAAAACCACAAAAGTTGTTCATTCCGAATAGAAAGAGCATTTATTTAGAATAACATAGAGCTTTGCTAAACTATAATCCTCCAAAATTGTCATAAGATGTTCTACATGTTCATGCAAAATTTTGTTATACACAAGAATGTCATCAAAATAGACTACAAAATTTTTCCTAAGTATTTTCTTAAAACACGGTTCATAAACCTCATGAATGTACTAGGTTGATTTGTTAGTCCAAAAGACATAACTAACCATTCATATAAGATATACTTAGTTAGTTTTAAAAGTTGTTTTACATTCGTCCCCCTTTTTCATCCTAATCTAATGGTACCCACTTCTTAAATCTATCTTAAAAAAGAAATTAACACCATATAAGTCATCAAGCATATAATCTAATCTAGGAATGAGGTGACAATACTTAACTATTATTTGGTTGATCATCCTGCAATCAATACACATTCTCTATGTGCCATCCTTCTTTGGCACCAAAATTATTGGAACCACGCATAGGCTAAGGGATTCAAGAACATATCCCTTGTCCATCAAATCTTGGACTTGTCTTTGCAGCTCTTTAGTATCCTCAAGGATTTCTCTATATATTGAATGATTTGGCAAAGAAGCATTGGGCACCAAGTCAATTTGGTGCTCAATACCTCTGATTGGTGGAAGGCCATTTCGCAATTCTTCAGGCATGGTATCCTCAAATTCCTATAAGACGTCCTGAATACAATCTGAGAGATGATAAACATCTTGGTTTATGATTGATATTTCTTTCCTCATAAAGAATCAAACAAAAGAAATCAGATTTAGGAGAAGAAACACTAGACTTAGCCAATAGAGATCATTTCTCAACTGTCCTTCGCCCTTCAAGCCAGTTTTGCTTCAATTTTAGGAAATTTTTCTTCCGTAATTGCAAATTTGTTTGGCGTAGGTACAATGCAAATTTTTTGGGAAGAACTCCAATGTTTTGCTATGGGAACGCCGCTAGCATCGCCGATTGCAACGCTTGTCGACGTGCCCAAGCTTGGCATGACCATGCCTCAGTCAACAACCCTTTCGGCCTCTTTGGCCTTTCTCAAGGCTTGTGCTTGGTCTCTTCCTACCTGGTACTCAAAACCTCATGAGATGGGAGCTGTAGGATCACAGATTAGTTCAAAATAACTTATTATAAACAATCGGGAAATGTTCCAGAGACAGTTCCCCTATGCAACGGACAAGTAAACCAAAATATAAACGACAAAAACTTAAGGACACGATTCCTTATAGAGGAACTCCACTTCAACCAAAAAGTTGAATGGGTAAACCTCTACCTCCCTTGGAGGATTCGAATGAGAGTTTTATATAATCTATAGTTCCTTAGTTACAAGATGTAGATTCGAACTTCTCTATTACTAGCAATCACCAAATTCTAGTAATACTAATGAATCTACCTATCTTATTCCTAAGAGCTTACAACGATTTAAACAAAGCAATCAAACCTTGCATCTTCCTAGTGCAGTTCCATTTACCACCGGAACTGACTCCAACGACAACGTCAAGTTCACGCACTTGCCATTGTCAAGCTTCTGGATCTTCTTCTTCTTGTTGAAATCTTCCATGTTGCTCTATCACTCTAAAGCTCTTGTTGCTTTCAGGTTCACATTGTTCATTTGGCGAGTGATCAATTTTGCCCTAGCTTCATCGCTTTCTTCTTATAGCGATGGATTAGCGATGGATCTTTGCAATTTACTCTTCTATCCTTTTTCACTTGGGGTGCAAGGCATAGCACTTAATGACCAACATGCCCTTGAGAACTCTTTCCTCTTTGAGATGGATCTGCCCTTCTTCACTTGCCACCCAAGTTTGCTTTGCAAAGACTGTTTTGTCCTTCTAACATTCCATGTATGCAGGAACCACTTCCTAAGTGTTTGTGCATTGTTTCCCTTGTAGTTCTTGTATGACTTAATTGTTCCTGAAACACTTAGATGAAAGATTAATTCCTAATGGTGTTTGTTATCATCAAAAATTAATGGAGAAAATCGTTGTTCCGATGTTAGGAACTAACACCAATCCAACAATGACGATGGTAGAAGAGTAAATCTTCTCCCATCATGGTTAAAAGAATAAGTATTAAGCAAGCCATCATGTATAACCTTTTTTGTCAAACCATCATGGTCTACCGAGCAATATATGAGTGCATTCCATCTTTACCACATCACATAAGATCTCATTATTATAAGTGCCTATGGTAAAATAAACCAAACATTGGTGGGTTACTAGATTAGGTCCATCTGAATCATTAATTCTATTTAATCCATAATTAATAGTCCTACGTGTTGTTTTTAATTAAAGGTGATCAACTACTTTAGCATTAATAATGTTAAAACAACTACCTCCATATATTATCATGCATAACACCTGATTGTGTACGTACACCTCATGTGGAATATGTTCTCCCTTTGATCAAATCTTGGTGCCTCTTGGATGGTTAAGGACACGTGGTCACTAGGAACAAAGGAGGTATTGATTTTTCAGCTTCAATGACCTCAACATCCTCCTTATCATAGACTTGATCCTCCTCTTCCACTTGATTTGGAGGTGTATCTTCATCGCTTACATAACACCATTAGAAGTGAGAAGCACTTGTTCATGTTGGGGGTAGTCCTTGGCCAACTGTCCTCTCTCTTGGCATTTGAAACAAGTAATGTTCTTGGCTCTTTCTTGTGTTGGAGGACCAATTGTGGACCATTTTGGACTTTTTAACTTGTCTTAAGTGAGCATTGAGTTCCCTTTGGCTACATCGAAGAGTTAGAAGAAAAATAATTAGAATAAGCTCGAATTAGATGTAAACCTTTTGTTTGGACTCCAACTGTCCTTCTTCTTCCTTTGTAGTTGCTCATGGAATAACTAGACTGAATTCACCATGGTGTAGGTATCTTTGATTTGTTGCACTTATAGGATATCTCTAATGGTTGCGTTTAAGCCAGTCATGAATTGGGTCCTTAGGGATCGCTGAGAGTGATGAATGTCAGTCTTGTGGCTCAAATTTTCAAGCTTATTGAAATACTCAGTTGGTATCTTGAAACCTTGTATTAGAATGAGTACTCTTTGCCTTATGTGCTCAATATGCTCCTCGGGCACATATATCTTGTTCATAACAAATTTCCCTGATTCTAAGTTTCAATGAGTAGCAAACCCTTTCTAGCTCTATCATCTGTCAATCTAAACCACTGTGCTCTAGTGGTTCCCACAAAATGGATAGTGACAGCATCAACCTTCTCTCATTCCTTATAGCCCAAATGCTCTAAAATATAGCTAGTAAATTGCTCCCATTCTAGATACTTTTTTTGGATTCAATTCAAAACTAAAAGGCTCATTTTTCACTTTGATGTCTCTTCTATTAACTTGAGGATTGGGCAGAGGATAATGTTGATTTGGCCTCCTTTTACCATAAGGATTTGGTAGTTCTTCCACATACTTAGTTTCTTCATAAAAATTATCTAGTGGAGGATGCCAAGGAGGTTGCTTATCTTCCTTGAAATCAACTAAATCCTCATCGTAAGGATCAAGGAGGCGTTGGTGCGCCATGGGCTGCAGCATGCCTTATCATGGCACCGGATTGGCCTCGGGCTGCATCGGCCTCGGCTAAGGCCCACACTATCAACCTTGTCCACCATGAGGCTAGTAATGGCTAGGGGCATCATGAGTGGTCCTAGATTCATGGTAGTTAGCAAGTACATCATATGACTCCTCTTCTTGTACCCTATTCTTTCCCTTATCACTTATAGAAGCACAATTCGAGTCCACCTCTTTTTCATGATCAGATATTTTTATCTTTGTTGTGGACTAAAGGATATGCTTCATTTAAACCTAAAACATGTTCTTCAAGCTCCCTGGACTGAGGTATGAATGTTGTCTTTAAGATCTTAACTAAAAGGGGCATGGCTCATGGATACCTTCTTTGCCTTGACCGATGTATTAAGTCGTGTCTTTAGGGATATTGTAGTCCTTAGGGTTGATCTTCTTGTCTTGAGATATGGTTGTGCTTGAAAAGTGAACAAGGAACTCGAGAGTAGATTGAACTTGTAGGAAATCACAATAGTAGTACCGACAGCTTAATCAAACCAAAACTTTCCTTAAGCTAATCATACTTAAACAATTCAGTTTGAAGGTTAAAGGAAACAACAACAATGACCCAGTGTACTCTGCTTCAGCAGTATTTAGGGGGGCAAGATGGGAACACCCTTGGCTTAAAGCTACGGGGGAATGCCTTGAAAGGCCCGGGTAAGACCACCAACCAAAAACCCTGCAAGCACAAGACCATGCAATACAAGCAACTCAGCACCACACACCAATGCTGACAACAACAACAACACAAAGCACACTAACAGAACCAAAGCAAACACAACAAAATAAAACCAGGCAAACAGAACAAAGCATAACAGAACCAAACACTGAAACCACGGGGGACCGTCTGTCTTAGCGATTAGGTATCCGCCACCTTGATCTTCTCCCTCCATCTGTCCCTACATACTGCTAGCCTTGCTGAAATCCCCAACTGATCCATATCTTGCCTTATGTTGTCCCGACAACATTTCTTAGGTCTTCCCCTACTTCTATGAAAGTTTACAAGGTCCAAGCTCTCACACCTATTAATTGGCTCCCTTGCTCCCCGCCTCTACACATGTCTGGACCATCGGAGTCTCGATTCTCTCATCTTATCCCCTATACTAGCTACCCCTACCTTGCTCCTGATCTCTTCATTTCTAATCCTGTCCCATAACTTGTGCCCGCACATCCACCTCAACATCCTCATCTCAGCTACCATTGCTCTCTACTCTTGTGCCTTCGTGGTTGGCCAACACTCTGCCCCATAGAGAATGACCGGCCTAGTAATTGTCCCTACATTGAGGGTTAAAGGAAAGGAAAGGAAATATTACTTGTATAAAGGTGCGAGACTACTAAGTTAAACAAGGAATAAATAGCTCAAGCAATTCAGTAAGTATGCAAGTAATGATAAGTAATGAAATATTCCCTTCCAAAAAATCAATTAATCAAAGCAATCTTTCAAGCAACCTATGCAAGTTAACTATAGCTTCAATGAACATGCAAAAGTGAGTTTTTTTAAGGTATGGGACGTGTGACTTGATAGAAAGAGAGTCATGAATTCAGCAAGTAAGCAATCAATCAATGCTAGTTTTTAGCACAATGATCAAGAGAGTTCTTTATGGAGCTAAAAACTAGATAGGGTAAATCACTTTTTAGATTTTTCTTTTTATGCACGAATTACTAAGACATGTTACAAAAGAAAGGAAAATGAAATCTTGTTTTTGTTGATGTGTTCGAATGAAAAAAAACAAACACAAGTTGACATTTTATGCAATGATTTATACTAACAATGACACTATCTAGTAGCAAATGAAAGAAGAAAATAAATTTGTTTAAGCATGGATGGCTAGAAACAATTGCAAACACAAATAAGCATATAATGTCCCATACAATAACTAATTGAAATCTTATAAAATTTCTAAGAAATCATAAAAAATCATTAGAATGAAATAAAACTAACCAAAATCGGCCAAAAGCATGACAAATCCCTTAAAAATCTCATATTTGGTTAGAAACTTGGGGGACAAGTAAGACAAAAGAAGAGAGAATTAGGGTGCCGCTGAAAAAGATACTATGGCCGAAATTTACATAATATATCTTATAAAATTCAAAAATATAAAAAATAAACTAAGATAAAATATCCTTCCTTAGCATATGGCAAAATTCAAAGCTTGACTAATGCCAACATGTCACCATTTATCTTATCTAGTCTCTTATTAAATTCAACCATAAAATAAGATAAATAATTCCATGCTTCTAATCTAGGAATGTGCTACAAACAAGGCCTAAAATAGCATCTTCAAGTCTTATAAGAAGCCTTGTCTGCATGGCTCAAAATGTCTTTATTATACTAGCTTGGAATTAGCCCATTCTCTTCATAAACCACTCATTATTAGGCTGGATTGATGTTGGATCATTGCAACTAATTTCTTCTTTTCGGATTCATGGATTACAGCTGCTAGACGCACCAAGAGTGCCTTCCTTCCCTCTTGTACTCCAATCAACTCATCGACGTCGTTAGGAGTCGTGGTTGCCTTGGCTATATCAAGGGGTTGATGACGATATTATGGTGGTGAAAACTTTATAGGAACGGTGAGTTGATTTTGATCCTCTCTTTTCATCCTTTATGGATTTCTAATAGGATGGGTGTTGGTGATATTTTGATTGGTTTTTTTTGCTTTGGTTTCACAGATTTCTAGGGCTTGGTTATGGAATAGACTTCTTGAATCACCATCCCACATTTCTTTTATGCTTGGCATGTCAGATTTATTGCCCGTGTATAATTGAGTGAGATTTGGTGAGATTCACTATCCTCTTTTGTAAGTATTATATCATCTACCTAATACATTATAAAGCTGAAACCATATCTGTTGAAAAAATTACGCCATGTGACATTAATTGAATAAAATAATGTCAAGCTTTTTAATAATAACCTGTATTATTCTTTTTATACTTCTAATTTTTTTTATATTATAATAACTTGGTCTATCTATATGTTGATACTTTCTATGTTATTTTTATGCATATCTTTAACAAAACTTTATCTATATGCTAATATTTTTATATTAATTGTATAGATAATAAATTTTCTTTTATCTCTTAACAAATCTTGCACTCCAAGTATATAATTTTTTTTATCTTTATATTGATACTTTGCAATATAATAAATTATTTATATAATATATGATATATTTTAGTAAACATTGATATATCTACCTAAATTTATTAAATTAAAGTTAATTTGATAAATATTTTAATAAGTTATGTTATCCTTGCTAGATATCCTGTTGTAATTATCTTTAAGTTATACCATTATATTTATTTTTCTCTATGTTATGTTCTATACAAATTTAAATATTGCTATCCATATTATAAATTATTATTATATATTCATTACAAAGTAAAAGATAAGAACTCAATATATAACCTTAATAAATATTTTATAAAAAAAATGATTATTTTATTCATATTAATATGTTAATAAAAATATTTAAAAATATTTAATTCAAGTGAAATTAACATTTTAAAAAATTTAATCTAAATATGGGGCAAGATTTCAACAAAATCAATTTGAAATATATTCAATTAAAATATGTTGAACGATCTTAATTTTTTTTATAAATTACGTAATTTTATTACAATATTATATACAAGTATTTTAAATTTTATATTAATATCATATTATTATATAATCTTTAGTAAAATCACCCCGTGAGTATCACGGGAATTCAACTAGTTTATGATTATAGCCTCTGTGATTTTTATTGGTTTGTGTTCATACTATTTTCTTTGTTTCAATTTTAACTATATTAATATTAATTCCTCTATGATTGTTCCTCTCATAATTCAATAAGGAGAGGTTGTGTCCTCTGAATACAACTAGTATGGCAAATAAATTACCATTAGTGGAGGAACAAGAGATAGGTTACTTTCATGGAAAAGAAATCGATGAACTTGAGAAATCTCTAATATTTCAAAGGCTTATACCTAGATAGAACAAAATAGATGAAGCAATCAAATTTCAAAATGGCATGGACGTTTAGAGCAATATTTTAGATGTTTTCATATTGTGATATTTAATTATGGCAATACTTGTATAGTTGCATCTAAAATGAAGATATTGTTAGGATGTCTGATCTTCATTCTCTATTAGAGGATACATAAGAAGCCATGTGCCACAATAAGGTGGAATTGATCTATCCTTTTCTTCCTCCTTTATTGTAGAAACGATTTTCCGTTCATGATTTTTTGACATGCTTGGTTATTATAGTTTTTATTTTCTTAATTGGAAAGGTTCTAGATTGTTACAATGTAGTCATATAGATTCTTTAGATTTATTTCATATTTGACACTATGAAACTTGTGCGTCTAGATTTCATGAGAAATCATTTTATATTAACTCGTTTTGATTTTAGAGATCTAATAACAACACATTTTTGAAAAGGTTTAATTGGTTTTAATATTTTTTTTATGTATGCCAAAGATCATTTGGTTTCACTAAAATAAAGGTTGGTGGACTTGTGGCAACTTGCACTTTCATGTGTTGGTGATTTTAATGTCATCAAGTGATTGTTTCCTATATGGGATAAAGGCCTTTTGTGTAATTGGGGTTCATACGAAACTATGATATCTTACTTTGTTATGTCACGGGTTTGGGTGTGCGGAGCGCGCGCTCGTGTAAGCATAGTTGAGATCTAGAGGAAAACATTAATGAGAAGCTAGCGTGGAACTATATCCCTAAGAGGGAAACGTGTCTCTAAGACAAGAATTTTATATACGACATTGAGGATGAACAATGGGCGTTTTTACCAAAAAGGGAACAATGAGTTTGTTCCTTATTGGAGGGAACAATATTTGCTCCCTTGGAGGGAATAGTGGTTCACCTGAGTGGAAGCAGTAGTTCCCTGACGCATGACTAAAAATTTGACACGTGTTTAATTGTTGATAATGGTCATGTAAATTGTTGTATAACTGCATTGTAACTTCCTTAATGAGTAATAACTGATGGGTTTATTCATGATAACCTTTCGTGGCACTTGGTAACCGTCGTTAACTTCTAGTGACCGTTGGTAAATGTTGTTAACCGTTCTCTAAAACTGCTTTCCTTTACCTATATAAATGGCTATTGGGAGATTAGTGTCGGATTGGTTCACATAATCATAGGAGAACGTCTCTCTCCGTGATTGAACTTCAAATAGAGTGTAATATCCATTTTGCATGAACTCTGAGGTTCGATCTCTTTCATGAGCCTTGTTAGAGATCAGTCGGTTTGTCTTATCTCACTTCAAATTTCGTGGATTCCCCAAGGCTATGTAGGGGGCGAAATATTGATTTCGCAAAGCGTTTCTACGTGATTCAAACCTATATCAAGTATTGCATATGATTGATCTACTGAAAGATTTGTCGTCTTCAACTACATCCACGAAGAGGAACTTCATGGCTTCAGCAACGCACTGTTCCCTCAGTACCAACAGATACAAGATATTTGGTGGGAACTAAGAAGCAAGAGTCCAAGACACCTACATCAGACAAACGATTTGGTTGTGTATGGTCGTTTCCTATCCCAAACCAAAGAAGCTAAAGACAAAATCGTTATGATTAACAATTGTCCTTTATTGTTTTTCTTTTTGAGTTTTTGATCTTAATTAGATACTTGAAACGAAGAGTTTTGTAGTCCTTGAACCACTACGCTTAATCTTTTTTCCCTATTCATAATATGATCATGATTGCTACTGGAAAATGTATATTTTGACTGTAGGAGAGATACATAGAGTCCTTCAATTTTTTCGAGGTTATTTGCTAAGGTGTACAAATCATTGATGTTATTAAACAAGGGATATCAATTGGGCTTGTTCATTGTTCAACCGGAGTAATCTTGTCAAGTTTAAGGTTTGAGGAAACCTTTTGAATTTTTAGGTTCAATAGATTTTGTATCATGCTAATCTATTGAAGTACTTCTTATTTCACAAATATATAGAGTCATTCTATTGAAGGACTTTACGGCTTCGTCTTTCTAGCCATCTTTTCTCATATTTGCTTACCTCTTATGATCTTACAATACTATCTTTTCAAAATAAAGTTGTTATAGAAAGTTTTATTTCTAAATAAGCATGCATTTCATCTGATGTTGTAGCTGCTCTCAAGAAATGCATCTCTATGCTCTAACCGACCCCTTCAGCTCTCCTTTGCACTCTTTTAGGGTATGATCGATCCCCATTTTCGCACTCTTAATTGATCCCCGTTTTCTTACTTTTCTCTTGAATTCTCTAAAATTTTCAATTTGTGGGTTGTTGTGTGCATAATTCATGCACTTGGTCTTTGCATTTGGAAGTAAATTGTGGGCAAGGCCCAAATTCAATTCAATTACTCTTTTTAGGTTGTAAGAGTTGTTCTTGTCTCACTCGAGCCTATGTTGAGCCCGTCTTTGAATTGTATGTGTTTGAAAGCATTGTATAGTTTTGTTATATGCGTGCTTCCTTTATTTCACATCTTTAAACAAATTGAGGTATATAAAAATTATTTCACTTTTTGCAGGTTCTTTTGCGGATGCTTTTAAATTATTATAGCCATGTGTCTAATTATGAGAATACACTTATAACCAAGCTTTTTGGTGTTCATATAATCAAGCCATCAAGTAGGAAAGAGGTATATAAGATAAAATGTAGTTCCAATTCTACAAAGTTTTCTTTTTTTAGAATGCAAAACCCATTCAAAGTGAGATGCTCATCTTGGCATTCATATTCATTGATGATTTGTACTATTTGATTCTTCTTAAAGTGGTTGTACACTTATGAAAGTCTTAAACTAATTTTTCCAGTTTCACTTTGTGGTGATGGGAACTATGTTCATTACTAAGTTGGGGATTCATAGAAGTTTTGATTTGAAAGGTTCTTCCCTTGGTCACTTAACAAATAAAGTAGAATTTGATGAAAACACGATCCTTAAAAACTTAGATCTTAATTACTCCTACCTGGAGTCTTTTTGGCAAGAGGTGCTTTATAGTAAGAAAATCTATAATCTATTTATTAATCTCTCACCTTGATTAGGATTTGCTCCTCCAAAAAAGAAATGCATAATTTGAATCTATTGCTCGCTTTTTGAAGGAATCTATTTATGCTTGCATAAGCATGTATAAGTGATTCAATGATTCCTTTCTCGAATAAATTATACAATAACTTATTAATTTATGTTCAAAATTCTTTTGCAGTAGATAACCTACAACTTTGTAAACAATGATAACATATTCTACATATATGTAATAGTTGTCTGCATTCAACTCTTATGACTTGTAAAATTTAATACTTTTTAGGTTGGGAACACTATCCTTCTTTGCCTTTTTAGCTTCTTTTGTTGAGCCTCTTGTACTAGGACGGTTGAAACATGATTCTTTGAACTCTAGTTGCAAAGGTGGTTCCTTGTACTCTTGAATTGTAGCCCCTTCTTTCATCTCCCCATCATCTTTATCAACATTGATGATGGAGGTAAGGAAGAACTATTGATGGTGAAAGGAAGCTGGTAGTTCCTTTGATAGTCACCAAAGAGTTTCTTGAAGTGAACAACTACAGGGAACTACAAGAGCTCATCAACTTTCAACAGTGGGACAATCTCTATTCCAATCTTGCGAATGTCGATCCCTCTCAAATCAAGATCTTCTACTCTAGGTTCAAGCTTACTGAGTGAACTTCAGCAATCCAGTGGTGTGTTGCATCTTTGATGAAGATGAGTTCATCTTCACCTTTGCTCTCATATGAAAGATTCTTCAAGTTCTTGTTGAAGGTTTACACACCCTCCCTCTGAAACCATGGCAAGACACAAATGGAAGGGAAGTAATTCTCAAGAGGCTTCTAGGACACATTCCCGGTCAAGGGAAGGACATCACGAGTCATGGACTGAGTCAGCTTGGGAAGATGGCACACTGGTATATCACCAGGGTGGTGATTCCAAGGTAGGAGAAGCTAACATCACTGAACACCAGCGATGCTATTGTCCTGGATTTGTTCCTAAGGAAGGAAAAGATCAATCTGCCCAGGATCATCATTGGCCACGTGTGCAAGTGTGTTGTCAAGACCACCCATGGTCTTCCCTACGCTGTACTGGTCAAGGAAATAATGTTGAAGAATGACATCTATCATCCCCGATAAGAAGAAGAGGAACTTTGACAAGAGATGGACATGTCCAACATCTTGAGGATGAAAGCACTCTCGAGAAGTGAATGAAGAGGAACCTGAGCAAAATTTGTTCCTTGAGGAAAAGGAAAGCACTAATGTCCTTCAAGCTCTCAACTGATTATGCTCCCTCACCTCCAAGATCTGCATTGTCAATGAGAGGCCAATGTTCTAAAAAACACTAGGCGGATAGGGACCACCTAGCGCTATGACGGCCTGAACGGTGGCCTAGGCGGTCCTAGACGGGTGCCTAGGCGGCCTGGACGGCTAGGCGGGCTTGAACCTTCCAGCGCCTATGCGGGGCCTAGATGGGATTTTTAGAACAGTGTGAGATGCTCTTAGATGTCCTCCTTGACATTGAACAGAAGCTTCCCTCTTCTTCCAATCCTTGAACAAGTCCCCACAAAAATCCTTTTCTTATCTGTCTCTTCATGCTTTTCATGTTTAAGTTTTATGTTTCCCTTCCTTGTATGATGAATTTCTAAATGCAATTGATCTTATTTTAAAATTCTTGTGCTCTGCTTTTCTATTTTTGTTCCTTATGTTCAATTCTTTTTGATGATGTCAAAAGGGGGGAAACTGTCCACTAAAAATAAATAATAATTCTTTTTGATGTGTTGTTTAAGAAAATACATAATAATTCCTTTGCTAAGGGCAAACTGTCCACTAAAAATCCTGAAAAAATGAAACTGTGTTTTCATCTTAGAGGGAACTCAGTATCTACAAGTACCATTTGTTTTGTTTTATACCTAAATTATCCTTAACCAACCACATCACTTTTTGTTGCACTTAAATGTTTATATAGGTTTCTTATTTGGGTTTGTCATCATCAAAAAGGGGGAAATTGTTGGATCGGTGTTAGTTCCCTAACACCGGTACAATAATTCTCTCCATTAGTTTTGATGATACCTAACGCCATTAGGAATTAAACTTTCATCCAAGTGTTTCAAGAAATATAAAGTCATATACGAACAACGAAGGAAACAATGCATAACACCCTGCATGTCGTTCCTGCATTCATGGCATACTAGAAGGACAAAATGATCTTTGCGGAATAAACTTGGGCGGCAAGTGAAAAAGGGCAAATGCGTCTTCAAGAGGAAATAGCTCCCAAGAGTATGCTAGTCATTATGAGATATGCCTTGCGTCACAAATGAAAAAGGACAAAATAGTAAATTGCAAAGATTTACCACTATAAGAAGAAAGCGATGAAGCTAGGGCAAAATGGATCACCTGCCGCATGAACATTATTCAACTGAAAGCTATGAGAGTCTGAAAGTGATCTAGAGCAACAAGTAAGAATTCAACAAGAAGAAGAAGGTTCAGAAGCTCGACGATAGCAACTGCGCGAACTTGACGTCATCGTAGGAGTCACTTTCGGTGCTAAAGGGAACTGCACCAGGAAGCTACGAGGTTTGATTGCTTTGTTTTAGTCATTATAGTGTTCTTAGGAACTAGATAGGTAAATTTGTAAGTATTGCTAGGATTTGGTGATTGCTAGCAATACAGAAGTTCGAATCTACATCTTGTAACTAAGGAACTACGGTTTATATAAATTTCTCAATCAAAATCCTCCAAGGGAGGTAGAGGTTTACCATTCGACTTGTTGGTTGAAGTGGGGTTCCTCTATAAGGAATTGTGTCTGTTGTTACTTCGTCTTTTACATTCTGCAAACTAATTTTACTTTTTTGCTATGCAAGGAAATTGTCATTGGAACAGTTCCCACTTGTCTGAACTAACCCAAATCTACGAACCTAGAACTTTTGACAGAGTCCTATTAATTATATAATAGTTTGTAAGAACACATTCTCCTCAAAAACCAATGGGAAGATGAGATTGAAAATGTAGTGCCCTAGCAACATTGATAATATGTCTGTGTTTGCGCTCTACCCTCCTATTTTGTTGAGGAGCATAGACTCAAGAAGTCTCAAAAACATTTCTTGATTTAGCAAAAAATGAGCGTAAAGGCATAAATTCAGTGCCATTACCAACCCGAGTACGCTTAACTTGTTTATTGAACTGCATTTGATCCATAGCACAAAAATTTATAACAAAAACAATAACATCATTCTTATCCTTCATCGAATAAGCCCAAACAAAGCAAGAACAATTATAAAGTATTGTTAAGAAATAAGAAGCACCGGAATTTGAGACCTTAGCATAAGGTCCCCAAACATCCAAATGAATTAGATCAAAATAGGTTATGAATGTCCTCCCACAACTCTTGAACGATCTCTAAATAGGTTATGGAAGAACGCATGGAAGGATCGATGGTCTAAATGATCCATCCAACTGAAGGTTTATTAGATGCGTTAAGCGGAATTTCAGATCAAATCTAAACATCTAATCGTAGGATCTTCATGCATAATCAATAGATCAACCGTCGTTCATAGAAAATACATGTTGATGCGTGAACCGGATCTAATTGGGTAGGAACGAAAGAGATGAGAGCCCCACGTGTTGCTCCTCTAGTTGGTCTACACGAGCCCGGTCTAGATCGCATTTGGTTTCGACTGCTAGGACGAAGATCGCAAAGCGAGCAATCGAATTGCATTGGATGAAGATGGTAGTCACACTCTCACATAAACCAACTATTGGTTTTTCTCTCAATTTGTATCTCTCCGAACAGATCGAATAGACTAATCTAATTCATTAGGACGAGGGGGGTTAAAACCCATTACAATTCTAACGTACAGAATGTAACTCCCCTAATTAACCTCACTAATTAATCTCCACCAATTAATTATTTCACAAATAAATAATATGGATATATATATTAATATTCAACCATCATTCCCGTTGATCTAGTCCATCAACTCAAAGTGTGTGACCTCATAGGACCCGTTTATAATAGTCATAGGTTTAACTCGTTTAAGCCCATTATCGTAGTTGGCTTCTAGCAAAGCACTACGACTCCTAAAATAATCGGATTGAATTAGTTCCGTTAATTGTCCTATTCCAAGTTTAGTCATTGCACATTAAATCAAAGGACACAATTCCTTCAATCTCCCACTTGTCCTTAAACAAGTGTGCAATATAAGGTACCTTTGTCTCTTAATGTCTTATTTGACGATATGGTGACATTCATATCTAATGCCAAATGTGTTTCTTGAAACCCGAATCTGAACTATCAATTAAACGAATGAAAAATAATCATCCGAGCATGGCCATGTATTTTCAGTTCTCGCTCTTCAAGTGGCCGAGACACCAATCCTATTCAATGTATCATTGTATACATGAACTAGGAGGACTTCTCCAGTCTTGTATGACTATGGATCCCACTCAACTTTTGGCAATCCCAACTACTGCCTTTATAACTCCCTTTTACAAAAAGCGTTTAACAGTGTTAAAGAAATACAAATTATCAAGAGAGACCATAACACACTCATGCCTGAGGAATCTACTAATCATGGTTTAACTTAAAACTCTACAATCTCTTTTGGAGAGTCTTAAGGTGGGTCAGTCTTACATGTATCATCCATACACATATATGTAAAAGACTAGACATCTCCATGTCCCTATAGCCCATGAAACTTGGCGCTATCAGTCAACTTACAATATAGTTACTAATAAAACCATCTATGTCCATTTGATGATTTCGAACTATAGACTTTCAATAATTCAAAACTTTATTTCACTTAATGGGGTTTCATTTAGCAAAACACTTAAGGCGATCCCATTTGTTAATAATGAATTATTTGGACATATTATTTAATATCGATTAAAACAATATATAAATAAGGATGAAATATCATATATCATAAAATCATCAAGTCAAACATAAAACAAGTGTCTAACACTCTCAACATAAAATATAATACAAAGCAATCTCAAAGCCATTCTCCAATGTGTTTGAGACCCTTAGCCCTAGAGTGACTATCATGCTTGGGCCTAGGCATAGGCTTGGTCAATGGATCTGCAATTTTGTCATTTGTATGCACCTTACACATCTTAATGTCACCCTCAGAGACTATGCGCCGAATAAGGTGATACTTCCTCATAACATGTCTAGATTTGGAGCTCGAACTCGGTTCCTTGGCTTGAGCTATGGCACCATTGTTGTCACAATAGATGTCGATAGGCTTTGAAATGCTAGGAACTACACCGAGTTCATCTAGGAACTTCCTCATCCCAACGGCCTCTTTTGTCGCTTCACTAGCGGCGATATACTCAGCCTCAGTCGTAGAATCAGCTATTGTATCTTGCTTGGAGCTCTTCCAACTCACTGCTCCTCCATTAAGGATGAAGACATATCCCAATTGAGACTCACAGCCATCTCGGTCAGTTTGGAAGCTAGCATCAGTATATCCTTGAACGACTAATTTGTCATCACCTCCATATACTAAGAAATCATCCTTGGTTCTTCTTAAGTACTTTAGGATGTTCTTAGCTGCACACCAGTGTGCTTCTCCTGGATTTGATTGGTATCTGCTACACATGCTCAAAGCAAATGCAACATCAGGTCGTGTACATACCATATCATACATGATAGATCCTATAGCAGAAGCATAAGGAATCTTGCTCATCTTCTCAAGCTCGACATGTGTTTTAGGACATTGTATCTTGCTTAGATGTAAACCATGCATGGGTAAAAACCCTTTCTTGGAATTTTGCATCTTGAATCTGTCAAGAATCTTATCTATATAAGTTCCCTGACTTAATCCAAGCAGTCTCTTAGATCTATCTCTATAGATCTTTATTCCAAGTATGTACTCTGCCTTTCCTAAGTCTTTCATTGAGAAACATTTCTTCATCCATTCTTTTACGGACTCTAGCATCGTAATGTCATTCCCAATAAGTAGTATGTCATCCACATACAAGACAAAGAAGGCTACCTTACTCCCACTAAACTTCTTGTAAACACAAGGATCCTCTTCGCATCTAATGAAATCAAACTCTTTGATCTTCTCATCAAATCAAAAGTTCCAACTCCTGGATGCTTGCTTGAGTCCATAAATGGACTTCTTAAGCTTGCATACCTTCTCAACACCATTTGGATCTTCAAAACCTTCAGGTTGTGTCATGTACACATCCTCTTCTAAAAAACCATTTAGAAAAGCGGTTTTGACATCCATTTGCCATATTTCATAGTCATAATATGCGGCAATAGCTAAGATTTTCCTAATGGATCTAATCATGACAACTAGTGAAAATGTCTCGTCATAGTCGTTACCATGAATCTGTCTAAAGCCTTTGGCAATTAGTCTTGCCTTGTAAACAGATACATTTCCATCCTTATCAGTTTTGAGTTTGAAAATTCATTTGCTTCTTATGGTTTTTACCCCATCTGGCAAATCTATCAAGTCCCATGCTTGATTTTCAAACATCGAATCCATTTCAGACCTCATGGTCTCAAGCCATTTCTTAGAGTCTAGACCCTTCACTGCTTGCTTATAGGTAGAAGGCTCACTATGTTCTAACATAAGAACATCAAGGTTTACATTCAAGATGAAATCATCATAACGTCTTGGTTGTACCCTTGGCCTTTCCGATCTACGAGTGGGTTCAACTGGTTCAATAATTAGATCAGGAATAGTTTGTGAATCCTCTTGTTCTGGTTCAAATACTATCAACTCTTCCTCGACATCATCTATGTCATCTTGTTGTTGAGTTTGTTGCACTTCATCTTGAACTGGTTCAATATGAATATTCCTCCCACTTGACTTGTTGGAAATAAATTCTTTATCCAAAAAGACACCATCCCTTGCAACAAACACTTTTTGCGCCATGGGATTATAGAAGTAATATCCAAAACTACCTTTTGGATACCCTATAAAATAGCACTTATCTGATTTTGGGGCTAGCTTCTCAGTCTGTAAACGCTTTACATAAGCTTCACATCCCCATATTTTCAGAAAAGACAATTTTGGGACATTCCTAGTCCATATCTCATATGGAGTTTTGTCTACGGTCCTAGACGGAGTCCTGTTTAGTGTAAGTACGGTAGTTGTGAGGGCATATCCCCAAAAGGATACCGGAAGATCAGCAAAACTCATCATTGATCGAACCATGTCTAACAAGGTCCTGTTTCTCCTTTCAAACACACCATTTAGTTGTGGTGTTCCTGGAGTAGACATCTGTGTTACTATACCATAGTTTTTCAAATGATGATCAAATTCAAGGCTCAAGTACTCACCACCACGATCTGATCGAAGTTCCTTTATGTTCTTGCCTATTTGAGTCTCTACCCCATTTTGACATTCCTTGAACTTTTCAAAGGACTCCGATTTATGTGACATAAGGTAAACATATCCATATCTACTCATGTCATCAGTAAATGTGATGAAGTATCTATAGCCACCTCTAGCTTCTGTGCTCATTGGCCCACACACATCAGTATGTACAATGCCCAATAGCTCAGTAGCCCTTTCATTTATACCTTTGAAAGGTGCCCTTGTCATCTTGCCCATCAAACATGACTCACATGTTTCAATGGATTCATAATCCATATCTTTTAGAAGTCCATCTTTATGGAGCTTCTTCATGCGATTAAGACTAATGTGACCCAAGGGACAATGCCATAGGTAGGCTTCACTCAAACTATTTGATTTTTTCTTTTTTGTGTTTATATTATAAGATTCTGATTTAAGATCCAATACAAAAAGTCCATTACTCATTGGAGCATGAGCATAGAAAATATCATTCTTAAAAACAGATATATTTCCATCTTTAATGCTAAAATCAAAACCTTCAGAATGTAATAATGCAACCGAAATAAAGTTCTTTATAATGAAAGGAACAAAATAACAATTATTCAGTTCTAAGATTAAACCAGAAGATAAAGATAAACTAAAATCTCCTACGGTAAGTGCAGCAACACTTGCTCCATTTCCAACACGCGGGTCTATCTCCCCTTTCTTAACTTGTCTCTTATTTCTTAGTCCCTGCACATATGAAATAATGTGAGCAGCACATGCGGTATCTAATACCCAAGTAGGACCATTATCTAATGTGAGAACATTGGTTGTCATATTTTCAATAACACAAATACCTGAAGTGCTAGAACTCAAAGTCCCATTCTTCTTGTCTTCGAGGTACTTAGGACAGTTTCTTTTCCAGTGTCCCTTGGCCTTGCAGTAGAAACAATCATGATCTGTAGCCACCTTTGGCTTTTCACCTCCCTAAGGTTTTGCAACTTGCTTGCCTTTCCCTTGGAAATTGCTCTTGTTCTTGGCCACCTTCTTAAACCTTTTCCGTTTGTTGACATTAAGAACCTCCTTCTTGTTGTCAGTAGGAGTATTCTGCTCAACAGCTTTGAGCATACCATGGAGTTCATTCAGATTCTTCTTAATACCATGCATATGGTAGTTCATCCTAAATGAGGCAAAGCTATCATGTAAGGAGTGCAAGACGATATATGTAGCCAACTCTTGGTCATATGGGGTGCCCAGCAACTCCATACGACTAAAAAGACCGATTGATGTCTCTCTATTTGGTGGTGTTTTCATATGTGATTTCCTTTGTAAATATGTTTCTTTTTCCCCTTTTCTTGTGCGTTTTGTTCCTTTTTAGCCTAGTTCCCGAATTTCTATGAGATTCGGAGACTACGCACCGTTTATGTGTTTTGTAGGTAATTTGGCATGAATCAAGGATCGATTTGAAGGAGGGTCGAGACATGGAGCAAAGGCCGAGCTAAAGCGGGAAAGAGAGAAGCAAGCCATGAAGAAGAACAAGAGAAGCCAACTAAGAAGAAGGTGGAACGAGGTCAGGACCGAGTTGCAACCACATCGGGCCCGACTTTGAAGTCTCCAACCTCAGACCGAGATGCACAGTAACTCGGGCCCGAGGTCCTCCGTGTCGGTCCGAGTCGGTCACCGGACTACTTGGGCTCCAAGGCACGAATTTGTGGACTTCCACTTTTGCCCCTCATCTAATCTATAAAAGGCCCTCTTGTCTTCTAAAAAGGGGGTTTTTCTCTCACAAAAAGGGGGGTTCCCTCTCATACACACAAAAGGGGGGAAAGGGTTCCCTCTCATACACACAAAAGGGGGGAAAGGGTTCCCTCTCATACACACAAAAGGGGGGAAAGGGTTCCCTCTCATACACACAAAAGGGGGGGGGGGTTCCAAGGGAGCCAAGAGGATTCTTGGAGAGCAAGGAGGAAGGAGAGGAGAAGGAAGAGAGAGAGAATCGGCCAAGGGAGAGGAAGATTGATAGGTTTGGTTGATAGATTAGCTTTGCTTTGTTTTGATCTTGTGGATTTGGAAACCCTTGATTGGAATTTGTGGATTGCTTTTGATTTGAATGAAACTTTGCTTTGTTTTGAGATTGATGATGTTGATTGCTTTCCCTTTTGATTTGTTTGCTTTCTTTGTTTGCCTTATGGAGTAGATCTCCTTGATCTTGGGTTATGGGGGAAAACCCTAGCTAGGTTTGGGCTAGAAACCCCAATTCCATAGCCTTGAGTGCTTGATCTAAGGAACCCACTCTACATAGAGCTACAATTCCTTGCGAAAGTTGGGAATCAAGGCTTGTGATTGGCAAAGTAGCGAAAGTGAACATGTGTCAATCTCAAGACCTTGCTTCGAAGGGGATTTCCCCAATGATCGATGTGTAGAAGTGGTTGGAACGAGGGCGAAAGCACTCGATCCTAGTCCGATCATCACTCATTGCTTGAATTGGGGTGGATAAACCTTAATCTACTAGAGAAGGAACCCAAAAGCCCAAGAACTACTTTTAGTCTTTGAAGTTCGACAAACCCAGCTACCTCGGGCCCGACTTACCCTACGTCGGTCCCGACTTCCTATTGTCGCCAACATCGGGCCCGACGTGACCTATGTGTCGATCCTGACTGTTCTCTTTGTTTTCCTTGTTTTAAGTTCTCCTTTCTAGCTTTCTAGTGTCTCGGCACCTCGATCGAATAGACTTCCCGAGTGTTCGACACCCACCACGTGCTACAACGGGGTCGGGTTATAAATTGTATCTCTTGACCCTCGCATCCGAGAGCGATCAAAAAGATTGGCGCCGTTGCCGGGGAAGTCTAAGTGCATTGAGTGCCAATTTGGTGAGTTTCTTGTGTTTTGGTAGTGATTTGGGTGAGGGAATAGCCCAAACCCTTTGTTTGTTTTTGATTTGTTTTGGTTTGTGTTTTTGTTTCATAGGTGTATGCTAGCTCGTTCCTCCCGAGGAACACTTGAGCTTGAGTTTGTGAGTGATCCGGAAAGTATTCTCAAAGAAGCCCGAAGAAGGAAAAGGATGGAGAATCAAGCTCTCCATGTTGATGAAGAGTTGGCTCAACTTAGGGCCGAAATGGCTAGATTGCAACTTGAGAGGGACAATCAAGAGGAGGTGGCAAGAAGAGAACGGGAGCAACGGATGAGAGCCGAGGCTCAACTCAATGCTCTACCCCGGAATGCACGCCAATACATGCATCCGGAGTTGAGGGTACCCGAGCCGGCTATTGTGCTTCCCGAGGTTGCCAAGAATTTTGAGATCAAGACGCAATTCATCTCCCTCATCAAGCGTGATCAATTCGAGGGCCGTCCACATGAGTGTCCCATAGAGCACGTTAAACGATTTGTGGATATGTGTGAGACGATCTCCACCGACGAGGAGACATTGGAGTATGTGCTTCTAAAGGCGTTCAAATGGTCACTTGGGGGCAAGGCCATACATTGGCTCGAGAGCCAAGCTCCTAGGTCAATCACAACTTGGAAGACACTCTATGATGCTTTCTTGATGAAGTTCTTCCCGCCCTCAAAGACAACCGAGCTAAGAAGGAAGATTGCAAGCTTTCAACAAGGTCCGAATGAGCCTCTCTTCGAAGCATGGGACCGTTTCAAGGAGATGTTGCGCCAATGTCCAACTCATGGCCAACAACCATATGTGCTTCAAGACATCTTTTTCCAAGGCATCAATCCGGTAACGAAGGACAAGCTCAATCTTCACACCGATTGTGGGTTCATAGACTTGACACCGGATCAAGCTTGGGAGCTACTTGACAAGCTATCCGATTATGAGGCCATGTATGGGGTGAGTCAAGCTAGCAAAGAGGTGAAAGTTCAAGGTGAAGGTGCAAGGAAGTTATATGATCCAAAGGGAGAAGACATTGATAGGGATGTGAAGCTCCAATTCCTTGAAGGTGAAGTGAGCAAGCTTAAGAGGCAAGTCCACTACTACAAGCAAAATGCTAGAGCTTGTGAGGAGTGTGGATCCTTTGCACATGCTACACAAGTTTGTCCGAATGAGAGCCAAGTGCGCTTGGCCGAGCGAATTGAGGAGGCAAACTATGTTCGAGGAAATTTCGGTGGAAGAGGCAATTTCAACAATGGTGGCAATGGCCGGTGGAACAACGGTCAAGCTCAAGGCTACAACAACAACCTCAACCAAAACGAGCCAAGGGCGCCACCACCACCATATAGACCACCGGGATTCAATGAGTTACAAACATTTGCTCAAGAGATGAGAGATGGGTTCAAGGAGATGAGGACCCAATTCAATGAGTTTGGTGCATGGAGGAGGCAAGTCGACAATCAATTTGCTCAAATTGCGACTCAAGCCCCGAGAGAGAATGGGAGACTTCCGGGCCGACCCGAGGAGAATCCTCGAGCTCAAAACAATCAAAATGAAGTCCGGGCAATTGGATTGAGAAGTGGCCGAAACCTACCCGAGCCACACGTGCCTAAGAAGAATGAAGAGAGTCGGACCAACTTACCCAGCAAGTCGGGTCCGACGTTCCCCGAAGTCGACCCAGCAAGAAGATCGACCCCTTTACCCTGGACCGAGGTCGAGAGCAACTCGGGACCGACGTACACAGACCTCGATCCAACTCCTTTGACTCAGACCGAGATTCACAACATCGGGCCCGACATGGTGCCCAAGTCGGTCCAACCAGGAAATGTTGCAAGTGAAGTGGGGAAGTCCAAAGAGGTTGATCCAAGCAAGATTCAAGGTGCAACAATTCTTCCATACCCCTCGAAGAAGCCAAAAGATGTTGTTGAGAACAAGTTCAAGAGGTTTCTCAAACTCTTGCAAGGCTTGAACATCTCTATCCCGTTCACCGACGCATTGAGTGAGATGCCATCTTATGCCAAGTTTTTAAAGGAGATTTTGAGCAAGAAGAGGTCCATAGTTGAAATGCAAGATGAAGTCAAGACCTTGGAGTTACCACAAAAGCTAGGAGATCCCGGTCGTTTTGCTATCACTATTGGTGTGGGGTCTCAAAACTTCCAAGCCTTATGTGACCTTGGGGCAAGTGTTTCGGTGATGCCCGCTAGCATTTGGAGAAGAGCAAATTTGGGTGAAATGGAGCCGGCCGATATGTCCCTAACTATGGCCGACGGTTCCATCATTAAGGCTAAGGGGATATTGGATGACGTTCCGGTGCGAGTTGGAAAGTACTTTGTCCCCGATGACTTCGTGATCTTGGGCATGCATGAGGATCCCTTGGTCCCAATAATCTTAGGAAGACCATTCTTAGCTACGGCGGGGGCAAGGTTTGATGTCAAGAACGGCAAGGTTTCCTTTGAGATTGGGGAAGAGAAGGTCGATTTTCACTTCAACAAAGCTTTGAATGAGCCGGACGCCTTGGCCATCCTTAAACTTGAAGAGAGTGCCAAGAGAGAAAATGAAGAAGTGGAAGTTGCTAGAGAGGTCGTTGTGTTAAGGAGTGATAAAGGGTTCAATGAACAAATACAAGTAAGGGAGTTGTTGGAGCAATTCAAGGATCCAAGTGAGTCAAGGATCAATGCTAGCCCAAGGAGAAATGAAGAGTATCCTTACTCATATCCTTTTAATGTTGGTGATGACCACAATTCTTCCCAAAATTTTGATTCCTACATTTGTTCGAGTGATTTGAACGATGACTTAGGAGATTCCTACATTTGCCTTAGTGATTTAAAAGATGAATTGGTAGAATCTCCTAGGAATTCTTTGGATAACTTTGGTGTAGGAAAAGAAAAACATGATGAAGCAAGTAAGGAAGAGAAATCTCATCCGTTGGAGGAGTATGATGAGATAGGCCCGAGATCGGAGAGCCATGCCTATATAGACCATCGTTGGTGGTTTTATGGGTATGAAGGCAATGGGAATGGGCATAACAATGGCGAGCAATTCACCGTATTTCACCCGCCATAAGGTTGAGGTTAGGAAGTCAAGCTAGTGACTCTAAACGAGCGCTTCTCGGGAGGCAACCCGAGCTAGTAGCTTTCTTTTCGTAATTTTAGTTTGATTTTTCTTAGTTTAGCCTAGCTCTTCTCTAACCAATCTCTATCTAGTGTTTTGTGGATTTATGGTGTCGTGTATTCTTCAAGGTTGTGTAGGATTTGAGGTGAAATGTATAAATGGAAATATGGGAAAGAAGTTGCATGAGGATGGAGTAAAATTGGTGACCCGAATACTCCCACATCGAGCCCAGGTAAGTCGGGCCCGACTTGGGGACGTCGGTCCATGAAGTCGGTCCGATCCGAATTGACTAGTTGGAATGCCAATTTTGCCCTTGACCTAATTTGTCCCTTTCCCCCATTAAATACTATCCCCCACCTACCTACCATCTTCATTATCAACCACCATTCCCAAAATACAACCCATCTCCCTCAAACACTCTCAAAGTCGGCCGCCCTTCCCCTTCCATACTCGATCCACACGCTTCCTTTCTTCATCCCGATCCAACCACCACCACAAGACTTCTACCAAGAGCAAGTGTACGAGAGGGAGCGGCAAGCAAGGCTCCAAAGAGGACGTAGACGTGACAACCCCTTCGAGTGATCCTAGACATGCCATTGAAGAATAAGAAATTGTGAGCTTTTCATACTCTTCTCTCTTGCTTTTAAGTTTTGATTTCCTTGTTTGATGGGGACATCAAAATTTTAAGTATGGGGTGGGGGTAAGTGTGTTCATGATTTCACTTGTTTATGTTTGTTTATTATTTTGAGGTTATTTAGTTTGTGTTTCTAGTTTGTATTTGGGATGTTTGCTTATTGGTTTGTGAAAGACATGGATGATTAATTTGGTCTTGAATGGATGAGTTTTTGGTTTTAGAGAAATTTTTGCAAAAAATCCATAAAATCTATAAAAAAAAATGTGTGAAAAAAAAATGTGTTAAAAACAACAAAAAGATTTTGTGTTTTGTAGGTTTTGGACTAGAAATTCCCATCTTAGATTGCCAAAATAAAAGCTAATGATGATGTGAGCATGTAAATTCCTTTGCATATTTTTGGATAGTTTAGCCTCTAAAAATGATGTTGCTTTTGATGTGATCATGATATCTTGCTTGTTTTATTGAACATGTGAGTTCTAGGATGAGTTCTTATGCAACTAGGTATGAGTGACCCTTGTGAGATTGATTTTTGGCCATTTTAGGGATGCTTGTTCATATTTGCATATCCCTCATTTTTCTTGTGTGATTAGCTCATTCATGCTTAGTAAAACTTGCTATTGCGGTGTTTATCTATTTTCCAAGACCGTCATGAGAATTGTCCTAGCATGGTCACATTGATTTTGAACTTTATTCTTCTAGTCACATAAATGTTCCATATCCTACCATGAAGATAATCCTTTGTTTGTAGCCCCGTTCTAGCCTAAGCCTTTATTTGAAACTCCTCAAAAATATTATTCCTAGCCTTATATGACTTGACCCTTATGGGATTGGACTTTAGAAGAGGGATTTGGATTGTATTTCAAGAGTTGAGATTCTCTTGGGTTTAAGGGCAAAGAATGGTGTTATGAATCATGTGGGTAGTGCATCTTTGTTGTACAAAAATGAAAAAAGAAACAAAGAAAGAAAGAAAAATTGTTGGAAATGTAAAGTGGAATGAAAGCAAAGAGCTTAAGTGAAGAAAATGGTCCGACCGAGTTACAAGCAACATCGGGCCCGATGTCATAAGAAAGTCGGTCCAAATGTAGAAAGTGTTGAAAATCCAACAAAAAGCATAAGAGCAAAGATGAAGTGGAATGTTAAGTGAAATTTTGGGTTGAAAGGAAAATGTTAAGTCTTTTGGGTGAGTGTGAAAGTAATTGTGGAATTTGGTGAAGTTGGTGAGAGTTTAGGTTGTTCAATCCCCATTATAAGCACCACAAGACCAAATAATTCCCACCTTGAAAAATACCAAAAGCCCCATTACAACCCGGCCGAATGGAACCTCTTTGAGGACCTCCATTGAGCCAAGTTCGAAATTCTTTGTGTACTTTGCATTAGGCATCTCTAGGTGGAGGAATTGGTGATATTAGCTTCAATAGTAAAGTCCTTACTTGCATGATTTTTTGACCTTGAGTGTTCATTGCTAAACCCAAACACATGATGAGTGATACACATTCACATATCCCTAAAGTGAGGCTTAGTTGCATTGACTTTATTCCTTGGAACACTTAATCACGTGTGATGATGTAATCTTGCTTGAATATCGATCACTTGTGCTTAAAATGTGTTTTCATACGAGGCTTTACTTGAAGATTATGTTTTGGTCTTGCTTACATTGTTATTGCTTGAGGACAAGCAAGTTTAAGTATGGGGTATTTTGATGTCTCTCTATTTGGTGGTGTTTTCATATGTGATTTCCTTTGTAAATATGTTTCTTTTTCCCCTTTTCTTGTGCGTTTTGTTCCTTTTTAGCCTAGTTCCCGAATTTCTATGAGATTCGGAGACTACGCACCGTTTATGTGTTTTGTAGGTAATTTGGCATGAATCAAGGATCGATTTGAAGGAGGGTCGAGACATGGAGCAAAGGCCGAGCTAAAGCGGGAAAGAGAGAAGCAAGCCATAAAGAAGAACAAGAGAAGCCAACTAAGAAGAAGGTGGAACGAGGTCAGGACCGAGTTGCAACCACATCGGGCCCGACTTTGAAGTCTCCAACCTCAGACCGAGATGCACAGTAACTCGGGCCCGAGGTCCTCCGTGTCGGTCCGAGTCGGTCACCGGACTACTTGGGCTCCAAGGCACGAATTTGTGGACTTCCACTTTTGCCCCTCATCTAATCTATAAAAGGCCCTCTTGTCTTCTAAAAAGGGGGTTTTTCTCTCACAAAAAGGGGGGTTCCCTCTCATACACACAAAAGGGGGGAAAGGGTTCCCTCTCATACACACAAAAGGGGGGAAAGGGTTCCCTCTCATACACACAAAAGGGGGGGGTTCCAAGGGAGCCAAGAGGATTCTTGGAGAGCAAGGAGGAAGGAGAGGAGAAGGAAGAGAGAGAGAATCGGCCAAGGGAGAGGAAGATTGATAGGTTTGGTTGATAGATTAGCTTTGCTTTGTTTTGATCTTGTGGATTTGGAAACCCTTGATTGGAATTTGTGGATTGCTTTTGATTTGAATGAAACTTTGCTTTGTTTTGAGATTGATGATGTTGATTGCTTTCCCTTTTGATTTGTTTGCTTTCTTTGTTTGCCTTATGGAGTAGATCTCCTTGATCTTGGGTTATGGGGGAAAACCCTAGCTAGGTTTGGGCTAGAAACCCCAATTCCATAGCCTTGAGTGCTTGATCTAAGGAACCCACTCTACATAGAGCTACAATTCCTTGCGAAAGTTGGGAATCAAGGCTTGTGATTGGCAAAGTAGCGAAAGTGAACATGTGTCAATCTCAAGACCTTGCTTCAAAGGGGATTTCCCCAATGATCGATGTGTAGAAGTGGTTGGAACGAGGGCGAAAGCACTCGATCCTAGTCCGATCATCACTCATTGCTTGAATTGGGGTGGATAAACCTTAATCTACTAGAGAAGGAACCCAAAAGCCCAAGATCTACTTTTAGTCTTTGAAGTTCGACAAACCCAGCTACCTCGGGCCCGACTTACCCTACATCGGTCCCGACTTCCTATTGTCGCCAACATCGGGCCCGACGTGACCTCTGTGTCGGTCCTGACTGTTCTCTTTGTTTTCCTTGTTTTAAGTTCTCCTTTCTAGCTTTCTAGTGTCTCGGCACCTCGATCGAATAGACTTCCCGAGTGTTCGACACCCACCACGTGCTACAACGGGGTCGGGTTATAAATTGTATCTCTTGACCCTCGCATCCGAGAGCGATCACCGATCATGTCAAAAACATGAGGTCCTACTGGTTTTCCCTTCACAAGCTTGCTATCCAGTATAGCCTTGTGAGTTTCATATCGTTCAATCCTAGCTTGTTCCTGAAACAACACTTTGAGGTTGGTGATGATAGTGTAGGCATCCTGGTGTTCAAACCTCTTTTGAAGGTCAAGTTCCATGCCTGCTAGCATCAGACAGGTGACTGGCAAGGAATTACTCCTTAACTCTATTTCATTTTTCTTCTCCTCATCTAATGAGGTGTCAGTAATAGTAGGGATAGAGGTTGTTAGGACATCCTCACGCCCTTCGGACCTGAGAAAAATTCTCAGATTCCTTTCCCAATCGAGAAAGTTCATTCCGTTCAGTTTGTTTTTCTCAACTATTGAGCGTAGGGTGAATTTCATATTATCGTTCGACATAATATCTACAAAAGGAAATGACATGCAAATCAGTATATGTTTGATATGCAAATTACTTGAAATTAAACACCTTTAAAGTAAGTAAATGCGCCTTTTATTCAAGTTGTTATCGTCCCTAGTGAATAAAATGATTCCAAAATCCCATTACAGACAAGACTCAACGTACTTTTGCACTGCCTTAAGTCTTATGTGTTCAGGGTATGTAACAATTACTAATTATAACTCCTTATAATTTTTGGTTGATGATCCACATCCAATGTAGAAATCATCCCATGCCTCAAGATCCAAAACTTTGCCTTTTGGTCTCTCGTTGGGTACTACCATATCAAGGTTTATGAACCCCCGTATAGATTCACCCTCGCTCAGTCCAAGATTATGGAAGAACACCCTCACTTTTGTGAAGCCCATCCAACCAAAAATCCAGAACTTAATGGGTTATGATATGGAAAGGCATTGTCCCAATTTACCTTAGGAACTTAAGTCTTTTTATTTGTCTTTTATTTATAAGTGAAAAAAATGTCATAAATAAAAAACAATATAAAAACTTAAAATAAAGCATTCAAAACGCAATAATTGTGATCCTAGTATGGCCCCTACGATGCATAAAATAAAGATCTAATCTACATAATATCTTCATCTTGTATCCTTCATGGATCTCCATCCTTGATTTACTTATATCTTGTACTTCTTCTTGTATTTCAATTTTGAATTACTCTAATTGCAGAAATTAACTTACAACAAAAGAAACGATGTGCATATCATGTACAAGAAAACATAACGATACACAGATCATATTTATGGGCCATACTAGTCACCTTATGCAAGCAATATATCATAATATAAATCAAGCATAATATATAATCAAATAATTCATCTCATGAAATTTATTTAACAATATAATCTTAACTCAAAATAAATTAATATATAGTATTAATCTAAAATTAATCATCAAAGTGCATCTAATCGGACAAAATTGTATAATCAAGATATAATATCAAATATTTTATCTAATGTTAGTGGGATTTCCTAACTCCTTAGGAAACTTTATATCGGATCATGACCTAGTCAAGACCCAAATTTAACATAAAACAAAAGATAAAATTACTTTTAATTTTTCAATTGTACACATGTATTAAGAACAATAGGAAATTAATTAGCACTATGCATGTTACTAAGATGAGAACTTCAAAAGAAAACCGTTTTTTTATGTATAAATGAGATCAAATCTCAAAGTAACTCAAAAGAATTAAACACCAACAGTAACATACACACCATAAGAAAAAAAAATGAAATCCAATTCCATTCTTTGTATGCATGTTCCATGTACACATACACACCATAAAGTTGTGCTCAAAATCCAATTTCATTATTTTTTTCTCTCTCTGTAATCCAATTACAATATATGAAATCCAATTTCTCCTTGTAATCAAAACAAGGTATTTATATGACGAGAGATTTAGTAATCTCAACATTGAAGGAGAAGAAAAATAATAATCTGATCATACAATTAACACGACACTTAACTTGTATCTAGTCCAACTATTTAAAAACTCTTTTTTAAACAAGCACAAAGATCTATATACCAAATTTATTAATATGAATCCGAATTCACATCAAGATCAACTTATCGATCGATTGATCCAATCAAAATATGCAAGATACTCTAATACCAATTGAAGGTTTATTAGATGCGTTAAGCGGAATTTCATATGAAATCTAAACATCTAATCGTAGGATCTTCATGCATAATCAATAGATCAACCGTCGTTCATAGAAACTAGTTGTTGATGCGTGAACCGGATCTAATTGGGTAGGAACGAAAGAGATGAGAGCCCCACGAGTTGCTCCTCTAGTTGGTCCACATGAACCCGGTCTATATCGTCTTTAGTTTCGACTGCTAGGACGAAGATCGCAAAGCGAGCAATCGAATTGCTTTGGATGAAGATGGTAGTCACACTCTCACATAAACCAACTATTGGTTTTTCTCTCAATTTGTATCTCTCCGAACAGATCGAATAGACTAATCTAATTCATTAGGAGGAGGGGGGGGGTTAAAACCCATTACAATTCTAACGTACAGAATGTAACTTCCCTAATTACAACAACAACAACAACAACAACAATTACCCAGTGGAACTTCCCTTAAGGGAAATATGGGGGTCAAGATAGGAGCCCCCCTGGCGAAACGCAGAGGAGGAGTGCCCATAAGACCCGACAGACCACATAGCATAAGAAAAAAAAAACAAAGCAACCAAGAAGCGAAGGCGAAACAAAAACAGAGACCAAACCGAAAGGAGACGTAAAACATAAAAGCGCAATAAAGCGACGAAGCCTCAAAGCCCCATGGGCTGATCTGTAAAGGTGACTAGCTATCCACCACTCGAATCTTCTCCCTCCAAATTTCCCTGCATACTGCCAGATCTGCCGAAATCCCCACTGTCCGACGTCTTGTCTTATACTGTCCTTCCAGCATTTCTTTGGTCGTCCTCTTCCTCTGCGTACTTCTCCAAGGACTATGCTCTCCAACCTACGAACTGGTTCCTCAGGGCCACGCCGTTGAACATGACCAAACCAACGCAGCCTTGATTCTCGCAGTTTATCTGCTATACTGGCCACCCCCACTCTACTTCTGATCACCTCATTTCTGATTTTGTCTAGTAACGTGTGCCCGCTCATCCACCTTAGCATTCTCATCTCAGCTACCATCAGCCTTTGTTCCCGTGCTTTCGTGGTGGGCCAACACTCTGCCCCATAGAGGATGGCTGGTCTAATCACTGTTCTGTAAAAAATTTTCTTTAGCTTCAGTGGTACTTTCTTGTCGCACAAAACCCCCAACGCCGCCTCCACTTCTGCCAACCCCTCAGGATCCGATGTGTGATGTCTTCGTCTATGCCTCTGTTGCTTTGTAAAACTGACCCCAAATATCTAAAGCTCTCCTTCCTCACTACGGCTTCCCCTCCTAACAACACTTCCTCACTAGGGGGGGCTGCATCGTGCCCGAACTTGAACTCTACATATTCTGTCTTAGTTCTGCTTAGTCTAAAACCCTTGGACTCCAACTTTTCCCTCCAAGTTTCAAGCATGCTGCTAACTCCAGCTCTAGACTCGTCGATCAGAACAATATCATCTGCGAACAGCATGCTCCACGGGATCTCCCCCTGAATCTCTCTCGTCAAGACGTCCATTACTAGCGTAAAAAGGAAGGGGCTTAAAACTGAACCCTGATGCAGACCTGCCTCCACCTTAAAAAACTGTGTATCCCCGCCTGCGATGCACACACTAGTCAACGAGCCCTCGTACATGTCTCTGACAATCCTAATAAACGTGCCCGACACCTCCTTAGCGGCCAAACATTCCCAAATCAGCTTTCTCGGTACTCTGTCGTATGCTTTCTCCAAGTCGATAAAAACCATGTGCAGATTCTTCTTCCTCTCTCTATACGCCTCTGTTAACCTCCTCAACAAGTGAATAGCTTCCATAGAAGACCTCCCAGGCATAAAACCGAACTGATTTCCTGACACTTTCACAAGCCTCCTTAACCTCATCTTGATAGCCTTCTCCCAAATTTTCATCGTGTGACTAAGCAGTTTAATACCTTTGTAGTTATTGCACTGTTGTACATCAGCCTTATTCTTATATACTGGGAACAATTTACTCAGCCTCCACTCATTTGGCATCCTGGCCGTCTTGAGAATGACATTAAAGAGCGTTGCTAACCATGCATGACCTCTCACTCCCAAACACTTCCAAACCTCCACTGGGATTTCATCCGGCCCTATTGCTCTCCTATTACTCATTAGGGGGACCACTCCTTCTATTTCCTCCCTGGAAAAACGTCTATGGTAGCAAATGGGAAACTCTCGGCCCGTCGAGTCGTGATGTCTCTCCACTATATCTGAACCCTCATTCAGAAGGCCACTAAAGTACCTCTCCCAATGCTGTCTGATCTGTAGGTCATCCACTAGCACCTGACCGTCCTCATCCTTAACACATTTCACCTTATCTAAGTCTCTGCTCTTCCTTTCCCTTGATTTTGCCAACATGTACAAGACTCGTTCCCCGCCCTTTTCGTTTAGAGCCTTATACATACCCTCAAACGCTTTCTCTTTAGCGGCCGCCACTGCTCTCTTGGCTGCCTTCTTTGCTACCTTGAGTTCTGCTAACATGGCCTCCCTTTCTGGTTCTAAACTTCTTAGCCAAGCTTTATAGGCTATTTGTTTCTCCCTAACCTTCTCCTGAACATCATCATTCCACCAAGAGACCGCCCTTTTGTTACCAGAAAAGCCTCTCGACATACCCAACACGTTGCACGCCGCTCTACGAATGCACTCTGCCATCTTGCCCCACATTTCGTTGGCGTCACTCCTCTCTAGCCAAGCACCCTTTGCGTCTACTTCCTCGAAGATCCTTTCTCGCAGGCTCTGTACATTAGATTCTGAAAGACACCACCACCTGATTCTCGGTTGAGGTGCCGTGTTTACCTTTTTCTTCTTACGTGGCCCATGCAAATCCAAGATCAACAACCTGTGCTGCGTCGACAGGCCCTCAAAAGGAATGACTTTGCAGTTCATGCACTTTCCCCTGTCTTCTCTTCTAGTCACAAAGAAGTCTATCTGTGTCCTTCCCAAGGGGCTCTAAAAGGTAACCAACTGCTCATCACTCTTCCTGAACCAAGAGTTAACCACCAAACAGTCAAAGGCCGCTGCAAAATCTAAGAGAGCTCGACCTCCATCATTCCGGTCGCCAATCCCCCAACCTCCATGTATCTCCTCGAACCCAACTCTGTCCTTTCCGATATGCCCATTGAAGTCTCCTCCAATCACCAACTGCTCTGCCGACGGGATGCTACTCGTCAAACTATCTAAGTCCTCCCAGAGCTGTCTCTTTTCTTCTGAACTCAAACCCCCATGCGGCGCATAGGCACTGATGACATTTAAGATTTTCTCCCCTAAGACGATCTTCAACAGCATCAGACGATCACTTGTCCTTTCCACCTGTACCACCTGATCTCTCAACTCCTTGTCCACCAAGATCCCAACCCCGTTTTTGCTGTTTGAGGTGCCTAAGTACCATAACTTCCATCCATCAATATCCCGAGCCTTCTTTCCCTTCCACTTTGTCTCCTGAATACAAGCAACATGTACTCTGTAATGATGGAGAGTCCTAGCCAGTTCAATAGACTTCCCCGTCAGCGTACCCACATTCCAAGAACATATCCTCAAACTGGTCAACGATCTGTTCTGAACAGCTCTACTCGTCGGCCCATCCATCTCATACTCTCTTGAGCTAAATTGTCAGACAGAAAACTTGTAGAAAACACAACCTGCCAAAAGCACAACCTGCAAGAAACACACAAAACACAAAAACACAAAACAAACCAACCACACGCCTAAACGTTGGCGACTAAGGTTGGAACAAACCAAAACTGATCACAGGAGCGAACTAGCACAAGCTGAAGAGAGGCCCCCCTAACCTTGTTGGAGTAAAAGGGACCCGAAAGGAGAATAAAAATAAAATAAAGGGCTAATAAAGGATAAAGCAATATAATAAGAGGGATTAAAAAGGGATTAGAAGGTAAACCAGACAAGATTAAGCAGTAACTATAAAACAAGAGAAAGGGAACGATCACAAGGGGCGCCGGTGAGCACCGGTGGGCACCTGAAAGTCAGACGATAGTCAGAGAGATGGCACGGGGAAGAGCCGAGCGGTGCTGCACCTAGTACGCCGAGGGGCGGTGGCAGCACGATGCTTCGCCGGACTGCTGGAACGCTGGAATGCCTGACCTGGGAAAGAGCCGAGTTGTACCCTGGGAGTCGGAAGACGGCCGACGGCTCGAGGTTTCACCGGACCACTGGCCTGCTAGGGATGCCGAGTTGGGGGGGAGGGAGGACGGCCGCTCAAACAGGGGGGACTTCCAAACGGCAGAGCGACACGAGGCAGGGGTTTCGTGGTCGCCAACAAGGCAGCAGGCACAGGAAGGTCGCCGGATCTGGGGCCTGACTCGGTCTAGGGTTACGAATCTGTGAGCCTGACGAGCGCAGGGAAGCACTAGGGGGTGGGCGAGGGGAAAGAGGGGTAAGGGGGTGGGTGTCTGGGCCTGTAGTCGTGGTCCGGACCGGGGTGGGAGCGCGGAGGCGACAAGCGGTCGCCGGAATTTGCGCCGGAGAAAGTTGTGGAGAAGGTCGGGGAGAGAGAGCGTAGATCGTAGAGAGAGGAAATCGAGAAGAGAGACACAAAACTCCCCTAATTAACCTCACTTATTAATCTCCACCAATTAATTATTTCACAAATAAATAATATGGATATATATTAATATTCAACCATCATTCCCGTTGATCTAGTCTATCAACTCAAAGTGTGTGACCTCATAGGACCCGTTTATAATAGTCATAGGTTTAACTCGTTTAAGCCCATTAATCGTAGTTGGCTTCTAGAAAAGCACTACGACTCCTAAAATAATCGAATTGAATTATCTTCGTTAATTGTCCTATGCCAAGTTTAGTCATTGCACATTAAATCAAAGGACACAATTCCTTCACCAACTACAATAGAGTTAACACTATACTAATTGTCTAGATTGCTAGAGTCTTTAGTTGGTTGCTTGAGGGAACCATCAATAAATCCGAGTTTCCTCTTAGCGCGGAACGAGTTTTTCATAGCAATGACCCATTCTTGATAATTATCCCCTTTAAGAACCACTAAGAAAATTGTAAGACCCGGGTGATCCGAGGGATGCAAGTAGTATGGAGATACAATGTCAGGAACTTTCTTCGGTGGCATGGTGGGGGGTAGGGTGGCGCAACGGTGGTAACACCCATATTTTGATCTAATTTAAGTGAATATTGTTCAGGCGGCGGGTGTATGTGCTTCAACATTAACAGCCATATATGCATCAAAATGAGTTGTGGTCTCATTAAAACAACTAAAAAGTGCATTTTATTGTGTGTGCATCAAAGTTGGTTCATTGTGCATCAAAACTAGTTGAATGTTTATGCATAGATTTATGTTTGTATATCAAAACCAACTATATATGAATCAAAACAACCCTAGAAAAATGTGTAGATCAAAACCAAATGTATATGCATCAAAACAACCCTAGAAAAATGGGTCTTATCTATGTATGTGCATTATAAATAACCTTGTGTGCATCAATATAACTGAATATTACATATTATTTTATGTATGTGCATCAAAACTAAAGGTATGTGCATCATAAACTAGCTCACTATAAGCGAAGACCTTATTCATGCACACAAATAAGGTTAAAATAAAAAAAATTGAAATCGATGCAGAATGTGCATCAAAAACTCAATGCACAATTAACTAGTTTCGATGCACATCCAAGGAAACTCCGATGCACAAGATGAGCGCATCCCCCTAAAACGGATTTTTCAAAAATATGTGAATAATATTGGTAAGAAAATACATATTTATCCATTCTTTTAAAGAACCCATTTTTAGCTTAAACAAATTACTCCAAAATTCAATTTTTTTTATCTACCAATAGCTACCAATTTTGTATGTATTTGATTTATTGTTGAATTAAATATGTATTTTTTACTTATTAACAATAGAAACTACTAGATGTTTGCACCCATAATTTTCTCTGTGTGCATGGCTTTTATGAATGATTTCGGATTAAGAAAGCCTAATTTTTTGCTATATATATAGACATTACTTATTTGGAAAACTCATTCAACTCTTTTTCGATAAGTATGTTGTTTTATGTCGTTTGGCAAAGACTTGGGGCTAATTAAGATGAAAAAGATGATATGATATGTGATATGTCTTTCATGTTTCGGTCCAACTATGTTGTTTTATGTCATATCGGTTTATGTATTTTGTCATGTACTTTTTTCATGTATTTTAATATGTATTGTATTTCATGTTTCAGTTCAAGTAATGAAGTTAGTTTGTGTCATTTTGTTTTACCAAGTCTTCCTTACTTGTACTTAATTAACCATAATATAAGTAATTTAAAATTTAGTAAATATTACTAGAAATTACAAAAATTAAACATTTAATGTAATAAAATTAATAAATAAATATAGATAGTTAGGTGAACAATGATGTATAAAATAGAAAATAAGAATATATTTATCATTGGGTATGTAAAAATAAATTTTGACTTATTCCATGTATAGAAAAATAAATAGTGTTTTGAACAAATTTAGCCCAAAAGTATTTTGAACTACCTTTAAGCTCTCTTAATAAATTAGTTTTTTTTGTCAAGTATAAAAGTCCCTCCTTTTATTTTTTTTTCTCTCCCCTCTCTTCCCCACAATTCAGAGCGACAACAAATCTCATCCTCATCGGAGCTATTCTCCTTCGTTCGTCATCTTCATCTTCCTTCTCCTCCTCTTCCACTCGACACAACCCTAGATCTTTCACCTTCTCCTCCTCCTTGATATCATCCCATTTTTAGATCTAGGGCATTCAAATCTTTCAGATCTAGGATTTTCGCTTTTGGATCCATGCTACAACCAGGAGTAGCAACCGCCACCGCCGGGGAAAACGCTGGAGCAGCAGCGGCCGCCAACGGAGCGCATCGAGAAGGCGGATCCGGAGCTCATGAAACGAGCTCGGACATGGCGTCTATCGAAGATGCAAAAGTAGAGGCGGATCGGGAGGTGAGGAATCTGTTGGCGGTGGAGTCGGCGGCAGCCGGTGGCCGAGAGAGGAGACGCTAGAAAAATTGCTACTCCTCACTGATCTCTCTAGAAAGCAACTGCTACTCCTCGATCATCATCATCGCCGCCTTGGAGTTTGAATTTCCGCATTTCAAACATCCATCTCCGATCTGCTGTAAACACGACTGGGAGCGCTCGTGACCGGAATAGTCAATTGAGCGGTAGATAGAATCGAGGAGAACGATGGAGGAGGATCGTTTCCACGACAACAATAGGGGTCGTCTGAATTGATGACGGTGTTTTGCTTGTTTTCTCTGTTCCCTTGGCTATGTGAATAATGGGGGCCACTGCTCAGTCTAATTGAAGAATTAATGTCATGCAGGTACTAATTAAGATGATTTTGAACACATAAATTCTGCAAGATGAGTAATGTATCAGAAATGAGTAGGAAATTGATCTTTCTCGTCAATTTGACCAGGTATGGTCTCTTTGTTATTGTTTCATGTAGTTGTAAGTTTTTATCTCCATGTATATTTATTTGTTCAATTTTATATTATATTGAATTAGTCATATAAAATTTCTCATTATTCTAATCTCATATACAGTCCATTCACATATGATACATGAATGGAGTAGTTGTGCAATTAAGTAGTAAACCACAGCACTAGCTTAGTACTTGCCCCAACTACTCTTTAAGAGTTTAAGAAAACATCTCTGACTTTAATTTGTACGTACTAGTGATAATGAAACTATGAAAGTCTTAAAAGTTTTTGTGTTAATTTTGTACCCTTCATGAATTGGTCTGAAATGTTATTTACATTCTGGTTAAATGCAGTGTTTGTAAATAACATTTCTGGTTGCAGTGTTTATAATGTATGTTTTATTACTTTCTATTTTCAAATACAGTGATGGCGGTGAAAAAATTGTGATGACAATGAAAAAGTTGGAGCAATTAATGATTATGATGCTTCTATTAACGTATATGGTAAGTTGGAATTTCGTATCATTTTTAAATTCAGCTTCTACATGCTATTGTAAAATGATATTTATTTGATATACTCTCACTATAAAATGTGTTTGGCCTATTAGCTTAAATGGTAGAGCATTTTTCTTAATGAAAAATATTGTGGGTTCAAATCCCATATAAGCTTATTAATTTAAAAAATATTGTCATGATGACAATTGACAAGTGATGATATTTGATGACAAATTTGTTTTTTATTTATTGATGACGGTTGTTTTGATGTGGTAGAATGATGTGTTTATATTTAGTGATCACAAATGATGATTTTTTATAACAACTTTTTTTTAGTGATGACAATTGTTTTTTTATGTGGTGATGAGACCTATTTTTATATTATATGATGATGACATTTGATGATTACTCTTTTTTGTGATGATGATAAAAAAAACGAAGAAACTTTAAGTGATGACAATTTGATGACACTTGATGACGGTTGTTTGTCATCAAGGCCCTTTTGATGACAGACAAATCAATGTCATCAAGGTCTTTTGATGACACTTGTTCATCAAGGCCCTTTTGATGACAAACAAATCAATCAAATCGTCATTAAATAGTGATGACAGTTGACGACAATTGAATCGTCATCAAGTAGCGATGATAATTGATGACAATCGAACCGTCATCAAATAGCGATGACGATTAATGACAATCGAACCGTCATCAAGTAGAGATGTTATTTGTGCTGATAGTTGATGACAATCAAACCATCATCAAGTAGTGATGACAGTTTAGGAAAAGTGATGACAGTTTATGAAAAAATCTAATGTGATGACACTTTGAATGATAGTACTAAAAAATTATATGTGATGACACTAAAAATTAAATGTGATGACACATATTTGATGACATTTTTTTTTTGATGATGATACATATTTGATGACACGAAAAAAAACTATAATTTGTGAAGACACATTTTTTATGATGACATATATTTGTTCTATGTTTGAAATTATACGTGATGACACTAAAAAATTAAACGTGATGATAGATATTTGATGACAACTTTGTTTTTTTAATGTGTGATGACAATTGTTTTATGTGATTGAGTGCCTTTGATGAAATTTTTTGTCATCAAAAAGTTGTCATCGAGATATTTTTTATGACACTTGTGATGATAGTTGATGATAATCAAACTGTCATCAAGAAGTGATAACAAGTGATGACAGTTGATGACGGTTCGAACCGTGTCATCAATAATTTTTGTCATCAAAAAAGTGTGATGACGGTGGAAAAAATTGTGATGACGGTAAAAAGAATTGTGATGACATTTGTTTTTATGTGGTTGGATGCCTTTAATGATATTTTTTGTCATCAAAAAGTGTCATACAGACATTTTGATGACACTTATTACCTTTTATTACACTTTTTGTCATCAAAAAATTGTAATGACGATGAAATAAATTGTGATGCCGGTGAAAAAAAATTGTGACGACGGTTGTTTTTATGTGGTTGAATGCCTTTAATGATACTTTTTGTCATCAAAAAGTGTCATCAAGACATTTTGATGACATTTTTTACCTTTTACACTTTTTATCATCAAAAATTGTGATAATGGTGAAATAAATTGTGGTGACGGTGAAAAAATTATGATGACGGTTATGAAAGTGATGATGGTCAACGCCAATGAACGACAGTCAACGATCGGTCAACGCCGGTCAACGTCTGGTCAACGACCTAGTCAACACGGTCAACGGGTGAGTCAACCCGATCAACGACCGAGTCAACTCGGTGGGAGTGGGGTGGGGGTGGGGGTTTTTGCTATTTACTTAATTTCACACCCTCCTTAATATCCACCTCATTAGGTTTTTTTTGCTATTTACTTAATTGAGCCTAGAGTTTTTAGATAAAAATATAAAAGAGCTAACCATATATAACTATATATTAAAGCTATACCTTTTCGAACCACCAGAACGATTCTGGCCCCACCTCATATTTACAAAACTAATTTTTATTCCTAATATTTTAACTTTTTCCAATTAAATTCTTCTTTAACTATTTAAATCTATCTTTAACATCAAACAAATATCTATTTAGTATAACAATATCTTTTGAAAACTTCCTTATACAGATATTTAAAATTAAAGATAATAAATTTAAAATATTTTTAAATAAGTGTAAATATCTTTTATCTTTTAGAATGATGTCTTTTCACGAAAATAGGTCATATCTATAACTATAATTTAATAGAAAGAAGTTATATTTTTTCTTTTGTAATAAAAAAATTAATGATAAATACTTATAATGTTTAAAAATAATGAAAATAGGTCATATCTATAACTATATATTAAAGATGTACCTTTTCGAGCCACCAGAACGATTCTAGCTCCACCTCATATTTAAAAAATTAATTTTTATTTCTAATATTATAACTTCTTTCTATTAAATTCTTTTTAACTATTTAAATTTATCTCTAACATCAAACAAATATCTATTTAGTATAATAATATTCTATGAAAGCTTCCTTATACAAGTATTTAATGTTAAAGATAAAATATTTAAAATATCTTAAAATAAATATAGATATTTTAGCATATATCTTTTGACGAATTTATTTATAGATATATAGTGATTTTCTTTTATAAAAAAATTAATGATAAATATTTATAATTTTTTTTGATGGGAATAGATAATAAAAATAGATAATTTTTAAAATAGATAATAAAGTATTTAATAGATATATTGAAATATTTGATAAATACTAAATTTACGTACATGAAAAGTAATAAAATATGAAGAATATAATGTTTGATTAAAAAATTATATACATCCTAGGAGCAATAAATTACTTATTAATTTTATAATGTGTATAAAATATCGAATCATAGTCGTACCTAAAACTAGTTGAATAGTATAATCTAATGTTTTGCATTATTTTTTCCATCCATGACCTGTCGTGATCCTAAGAAGGTGGCAGAGTAGCCCACAGTTATTTGTTCCCATAGTTTTACCTCGTCTTCATTGCCCTGTATATATATATATTACGCTTTCAGCCCATTTGCTTTCAACCAAAATCGCGAGTCAACATCGAAACACCAAATCCGGCATCAGAAAGAAAGATGGTGAGTGATCGTATTCCGGCGGTGAAGAAGCCGAGTCGGAGCGATGAGGTTTTAGATCCTCACCAGCAGCTCCTAATCGCCGATCAAATCCGATCCCAGTTCGAATCCTTGACCCCCAAGCGACCCCCCAAGCCTGACCGTAGCGACCCCGATTCCTTCTCTTCTCCGGCGCCGGATCACGCCGCCGCCATCCCGGAGCTTGAGAAGCTTCAATCTCTTCGCTCTCAAGCTAATCCTGTAATTCCCAGAGGAGGAGGCGTAGTCGAAGAAGAGTTTGTAGAGACGAACTACTACGATGGATTAATCGCCATTGACAAACAACATCACACGGTCTTTTTCTTGTTACTGATTTTTTTATTTTTTATAAATTGTTTAATTGTTGTTATTCTGACAAATTGACAATTGGCAGACGGGAACCGGGTTCATCAGGGCAGGAAAAGAAGGAGATTCATCTCAGAATCGTTACGATTTACCCACAAGCTTGGAAAATGGTGAAAAGAAGGTGATTGCTTTAGGGTTTAGGGGTAATCCTGCTATGAATGATTGGACTCCGAGCTTTGAAGATGATCAGGTATCTACAATTACTACTAATAGTTTTCAAATTTCAATTTCAGCCAAAGGAAAAAAGCTATGAACTTTTATTCAATTAATGCAAAATCTGTGCAGGATTATGTCTCCTCGAAGCCCCTTCGGAGTGGGTAGGAGGAAATGGCCGGAAACAGGGTATGGAATTGCGTAGAAGATGAGATTAGATAAGGAG
Organism: Fallopia convolvulus; assembly: GCA_964016875.1. Taxonomy (NCBI): domain Eukaryota; kingdom Viridiplantae; phylum Streptophyta; class Magnoliopsida; order Caryophyllales; family Polygonaceae; genus Fallopia; species Fallopia convolvulus. The sequence goes on from OZ024718.1 coordinate 25,769,274, forward strand.
TCGGATAAGGATGAACTTGTTCTCTAGTCCCAATATAATACTCCTATTTGGAGAAAGATTAAAATATAGGGTAGGTTGATGTTGGTGTATTTGCTTCAATTATTGTCAATATATAAATGATTCCACGTTGACAGATGTGGTTTCATGGTTTGTCTATTAATAAGCACTACTTTCAGTTTTTGGTATTTACCAGTGTAAGCTCTGCTCTGTTAAAATACTCTCTATGGCTATATTGTTCTTCTGACAAGCATAGAAGAAAAAACATGACGGCATATTGATATTCAGCTTTCTATTTCAATACTGGATCCTAAGCTTCATCCGAATCAATGCTGAATCCTAAGTTTCATCCAAATACAAATGGAAATTACTTCAAAACTCCAACATTTGTAATCAAAATGCTGCAGGTTTATAATTTTATCAAACAAGACAGCGTATTATGCTTGATTACGTGCGATTAAATACATTACATATACATCAAGCTATACCAGAAAAATACATCCTTACAACATCAAAATATGTATCTACCCCCTAGCATCCATATATATAATACATGATCTACTTAACTACTTCTTCCTATGAGACGGATTATTATTCCTTTATAATCTTTGATATACTTGAGATAAGCTTAATACCTGATAAACTTGCAAGTGCTAAAACTGTTTGGTGCAGTCTTCTCCCTGAGCTTGCTTTCAGAGTTTCCCCCTTCATCAACATCCACTAATTTCCAGTGGGAAAAGGCTTCAACTGGTATCACTTTGATCATACGAGTAGCCAGCAGATAAGTCAAGGCAACAACACTAGCAGAAAGAGCTATAACGAATACTAACCCTTTCTTGCTCAACCAATGATCACAAACTTTTGGCTCTACAACTTCATCAGATAGTATCTCCATGATTTCCAGCCCATTTATAAACGCGTTCTCCGTGATACGGGTATCTTTTCTTGGAGCTATGCTGATATTCAAAAACCCTAACTCATCAGATTTGACAAGGAAATCAAGGTAGAACGGAGCAGCCAGATACGGAGTTGCTGCATAAGGATCTACTTTCCACACAAAATGACTCGAAACATGGAGATTGAACACGGTAGCTCCTAGTGCTGCACTGATCATGTCACAGAAATGCACCCGAACAAAGTAGGTCGAGCTTCTACTCACATTGAAGCTCCAAGTGGCATTGATCAACTTCCCCAAATTGATCAAGGTTTCATTCAATTCCTTCGCAGTGTTGTATACCGCATCAGGAGCATCGTAATCAGTGGCGTTTCCGCCTTGGTAATTAGGCCTGCTGATGTGAATTGGACCGTTCTTTGCACTGATCTTGGATTGCAGATAAGGATCATCAGGAATCCAAGTTCTCCACAGCCTATCATTAGAAGAGGGCACAATTTGGCCGCCAAAATTGATCCTGTAAACTGGATGTAAAACCCTAGAAACCAAATCGCTATCAATTCCAGTCGAAACTACGACGGCAGATCCAGTAGAGGTTTTCAAGGGAGTAAGGAAGAGTTCAATCGCATTCACAAAGGCCACTACAGAAGATGAGCAAGGGACAAAGTAGACATTAAACTCCCCTGGATTTACTGTGAGCAAGAACTCCTTGATCACGACGGAATCGCGATTCGGTTTGAAATCGGGAAGCAGCATGTATCCAGAAGCCGAAACATTAAACCAGGAATTCACGAGTGAAGATGAAGATGAGCTGGCGGAAAAGTGAAGGCGGAGAATGTAAGTTCCATTTTCGATGACGTTGAATCGGTAAGCAGCCGGAGAAGAGAAAACCATGGCAGTTTGATAGAGATCGGGCTGCTTTGCCGTGTTCTTGACAACGGTGTTCCCCGTGGCCAAGAGCTTGACGTTTGGAGCGGCCGGATTTGTGCTGTCTCCGGCGAAATTCCGGCCGTCGTTGGTTGCGACGTTGGAAGAAGAGCCACAGTTGATGAAGTACTCATCGGCTATAATAGGGACTAAAGACGATGAGAAGAGGATAAGGAAGGAGCATAAGGCGAGCTTGTTAAGGAAATCCATGGAGGAATTTGTTTATTCCTCAAAGCGCGTGATATTTTTTATATTGCAGAAGTGAGTCAACCAAAGAAGTCTTCGGTAGGATTGTGCAAACATAGACCGACCGGGAGACCGGATCGGACCTTACCGTAATATTACGGTCCGGTCTAATATTAGGACTGAGACAGCCCGGTCCACAAATCCACTATATTAAAATTACGGGCGATCGGAATGGATCGTAATATAGAGTCACGCTTTGATGCCTTTATATTATAGGGTAAGATCTGCGAGCAATTTCAGATCATTGGATCAAAAAAATTAACGGTACGGATTAAAAGAAATGGGTTTGGTAGAAAAAAAAAAGAAAAGGGGGCGGTTCAATTAAGATGGCACGCACGGGTAAATAAGGCAAACTTCTAAATCAATGGACAGAATTACCCTTCCATCATAAAAAGTTGATTTTGCCCAAAAATCCCAATACACGCTCGTTCTTCACAGCAGCTTCTCTCCCCGCTAGAGGTATCGCCCCTAAACATCAATCAATCACACCAGATCTCACCCAAATTTACCATAAAATCATATCTACCCTAACTTTTTTTATATTTAATTTCTTCTTTTTCATGACATGTGTCATCATGTTAAGCAATGGGCATCGCCATCTCTCCTCCAATTAACTACCTCTCTCCTCATTTAATAATTTTTTAAATGTTTCTCTTTCCACATGAACAAAACTTGGTCTACCGTTGGGCATACACTTATGTCATGTCATTTGGTTCATGATAGATATTATTTTGATTCATGGTGTGATTAATGATGCAAATTTTGTATATTGTTGCTGGTACGGAGAGGTTCCTATAATAAACATCATGTTCATTACATATTTTGGTCATTTTGTTTGATTTTTAAATGTTTGGACATGAAACTTTCAAATGATCATGTCATTTGGTAGCCTATTAGCTCAAATGGTAGAGCAATGTGTATGTGCACATAGATGTGGGTTCAAATCCCACATAGGCTAATTTTTTATACGGTCATGTTGTTTTGTTCATATCGGTTGTTCTTTTGATTCATGACTTTTTAAGGTAAGGTTCATAATATTTCTTCTTACGGTTCATAAGTTTTGTTCCATGCTTTTTTGTGTATAATAACTGTTCTTTTGGTTCATGTTTGAATAACCTTAAGTTCATCAAAGTTCATCTTATGGTTCATGTCTTTTAGTTCATGCTAGTTATTATTTTCTTTCATGATTCTTGGTTCATGGTACTTGTTCTTTCGGTTCATGTTTTTGTAAGTTAGGTTCATAATAATTCTCATGGTTCATGACTTTTAATTCTTAATAATTTATCTTATAGTTCATGTCTTTTAAGTCATACTAGTTAGTTTGGTTCATGACTTTTGTTCTTTAGTTCATGTTTTTATAAGCATAAGTTTATAATATTTCATCTTACGAATTTTAGTTCATAAAAGTTGGACTAATGGTTCATTGCTTTATATGGTCGGGTTCATAATAATTGTCAATAAGGTTCATGAAATTTAATTCACAATAACATGTGTTAAGATTTATAAATGGTATTATGTTGGTTCATGTTATACGATTAAGTTCATAAACATTATCAATAAGGTTCATGAAAATTACCCTTAAAAGCATAATATTGTAGTACGTGAAGTTGAACTTAAAGTTGAGACTAAATTTCAAGCACATAAAAGAAATCTAAACTAAAAATGAACCAAGATCTCAAACTCATCTACTCTTTATACAATTTCAAGCATACATACTCAAAAGTTTTATTCAATGATTTTGGCATGCTAGGTTCATAAGTTCATAACAGTTGTCAATAAAGTTCATGAAATTTAATTCATAATACTTGTTTTTTTGTCACATAATCTAGTACATACATTGTATTTTGTGGGTTCATGTCTTTATACGATTAGGTTCATAACAATTATCAATAAGGTTCATGGAATTTAATTCACAATCTTCATACGTATGTCATGTATTCTTGTTCATAAATGGTATGTGTTTAAAATTTGGTATGCTAGGTTCATAATTTATGAACAATTGGTAAAAACAAATGCTCTAAGCTCGAAGTTGATCATTTAGGCATTTTGTCGAACACATGGTGGGCGGTTAGAAAAGTATTGGCCATTAGCCTTTGTTTTCAATTAAAAACTTGAAATTGTAAAGCAAAACATACATAATCTTCATACGTTTGATTAAAAGCAACACAAATCAGTTTAAAAACACACAAAAATATGTAAATCGAAGTACCAAGCTCTTAAATTTGAAAAACCCAAAATATAAACTTGAAATCATACAAGAGAGATTTATACCAAAATCCATGAAGAGAGAACACAAATTTGGGTCGAAATCAACAGAAAAAGCAAACCAAATTAAAAGAAACCAATGAGCAACAGATTTGGAGAAGAATCGATCGAAAAACGTGACTTAATCCTCCACGTAGAGGTGGGTTCGGTTCCGGAACCGGGAACCCCCCGGTTCCTCGGTTCGGTTCCGGTTTTTTCCGGTTCTGAGGCGGTTCCGGTTCGGTTCCGAACCTTAAAAAAATAAAAAAAAATAAAATTGCAAAACCGCGATCGCGGCTTGCGATCGCGGTTCCGGATTTTTACGGTGTAATTCCTTTTTTTTAAGGGATAGAACCGGCGGTTCCAATCCGGTTCCAGTTCCGGAACCGCCGATTCTCCGGTTCCAAGGAACGTGGAACCGGGACCGGAACCGGCCAACCCCCGGTTCCATCGGTTCCGGTTCCGGAACCACCGGTTTTTTTCCGGTTCAGTTCCCCGGTTCCTTGGAACCGAACCCACCACTACCTCCACGTTTCAATAGGAAGAAGATGACCCCTGTATGTTGTGTTCTAATTCAATGGACAAAAGTCCAAAATACCCCTCCGTGTCTTCCTTTTTATAAAAAGCACTTAAACACATGTAGGCAATCTTGGCCATTAAAACAGTTCGATCGAACGGCTCATAAATGCCCGCATAAAATACTGTAGCACATACTCGCATCTGATCGCAATTCTCGTAATATATAAATATTTGAAATAAAATCTAAATTTTTAATAGTTATAATTGACATAAAATCTCAATTTTTACGGTCAATTTACACTAGAAAATCAGATCGGACCATAATTTAACCCTTTTTTAACATAAAATATTAAATTTTTATTATGAAATATATAAACTAGGTCCCTATGGTCAAAAGTCGGACCAGGCCGTATTAATTCGGTCCAGTCCACGATCCAAAGGTTAAAAATATTACGGTCCATCAATCTGGACCGGGACCGTATATTCTGATTTAATCCGGACCGGTTGAACACCCCTGCTCTTCGGTATGATTTGGGTTAGGGTCTTCTTTGAATTCTATTAACAAGTAGAGTTTATATAATAAGGAAAATTGCAGTGAACTATCCTATATTTTCATTCCTTTACATTTAACCACCACTGATCTTAAAAGTTACAAAAATACACCTCACTTTGTACTTTGTTTACAAACAACCACCCTTAAATAGTTTGTCCAAAAATCTATTAAGTTCTTGCTCTACTTATATATAAAATATATTTTTTAATTAAAATGTGATTTTATTTGCATTGAAATACATGAAAGCTAGTTAATTTTCACGTATTTCAATGCAAATAAAAGCACAATTTCAATAAAAAAAGTTCTTTTATTAGAACAACACCTAAAAACATCATTCGTCAACTCCAAAACATGTCACACTCAAATGAAGTCGCCATTTGCGCAACAAAACATTGACCAGTGGAAAGATACGTCGTGCATGATCCCTCTAGCCAACCTATGGAGAAAAATGTGTTGACCAATGGCAACAAGACACGTCTCATATCCCATTAACCGACCTATGAGGCAAACTGCGTCCATCGCACAACCACCAATCCGCGCCCAACATGCCACCTACTAGCTCGCCTATCCCACATTGGAACTTCTCAACAATCTAACCCTCCTTGATGCCTATAAATAGCAGAAGATGGTGAAGGGAGAAAAGGGTAAACATATCTCCAGCTTGAGACAGACTCTCATTTAAATTCCATTTGTCGAGAGGCACGTATAATCTTCGAAGCACATATTGAGGAGTGCATGTAATCTCGAGAGGCGAGTATAATATTTGAAGCGCGTGTGAAATCTTAAGACGCATGTTAGAAGTGTGAAATTATGTTTGTCAGTTTATGTGATCAATTTAAATCCTTGTTTCTAGTAGGGCTCATTATTTTGCATTTTAACGTGGTTAAGTGAAATTTCTCCTAGATAATATGAGAATATTAATAAATTAAGATGATCATTAGATCAAAGAAAACGGAAAGTGATAAAAAAACAAAAGATGTAAATTTGTACTACGTATTCAATATATATTTAAATATTAAAAATACCCAGGTAAACATATAAAATATATAATTATACATCAAAAGGTACAAATGTAAATCTAGTTAATATTTATGCAATTAAAAGGGAATACATCTTTAATAATATATACATATTATATAAAAGTATATATTTAGTAAATTAAGGGCATGTCCAATAATTTCTCTATTGGAACAAGACAAGAAAAGTTGGGTTTTAATATCATTATGGGAAAAATAACCTCTAGACATGGAAATCAATTTTGAAAATCAGACGTCCTATCCAAGCTATCATCTCTTCTCAAAGACTGGAAGGCACCTCTGCAGATTTATCTATCAATAAAGCCGACTGGAAGATGAATAACAATGTGATCTATAACCTCGTCAGAACGCATTCAAACAACTGTACCTGGTGTCTTTGATATGGCAAGGAATTCAATCTAAAAAATGGAGCTTCCATTGTTGGTTAACCACCCTGAAAAAAAACTACCTACGGCTGCCAAGTTGTGTAGGTTTGGAGCGATTAACAACAATGTGTGTGTTTTGTGTAACAATGAAGAGGAGACAAAAGACCATTTATGGTTTGCTTGTGATTTTGTGAAGAAAATTACTCACATTATTCTCAAATGGGTGGGTATTGGGGCCCGTTTTAATTCACTTGAAGGCCGGTGGAATTGGTTCCTCAGCTACAGACAAAGAAGAAACAATATCTTTCTTACTAAATTGTTAGGTATCATGGCTATTTGCTACTTCATTTGGTGAATGCGCAATGAGGTGGTTTTCAGAAACCTGGCCCCAATGCTATTGTGTGTGCTGACCAACAAAATCATTGAAGATTGTAAGCTCATAATTACTCTTAAACTGAAGCTAGTGGGGAGAAGAGGACAAGCCATGCGTGACAGGCTGCAGCTATAATACCTCTTTTGTTTTTTTGTCCTTTTGCTTGTTTGGATTTGGTCAGGTTGGTTAGGTTTCTTAAGGACTGTTTTGGGTAGTTCGTTGTATAAGCACTCCCCACATAATCTCCTTATTGAACAGTTTTGCTAGAGCTTGTGACGATACAAAGATTATGTGACCCTTCATCTAGGCTTGATTAGCTCTTGCTTAGCACTAGTGCTCTTTCTGCATTACGATGTGCTAAGTCACAGGGCCTGGCCGGGTTATCGGGTTCTGCATAGGGCCTTTCTCAAGGTGTTTTAAATTTTTGGCAAAAAAATAATTTCTCTATAATTTTTTTCTAAAATGGGGAATCGAAAGTCAAATTCTCTTAAAAAATCTACTTCAACTCCAACTCCAACTCCAAGAGTTTCCTTATTTTGAAGAACCTAACATTTTTTATTTTTTATTTTCTATTTTTCATATAAAATATTTTCCAAAATACTAAAAAAATGTAATATGACCAATTGCATATTTACATGTGTTTACACATCCATATTTAATTCATGCTCCAAATGCATTTGGAGAATTCTATAAATTTAGGAAAAAATACTTCATTTTTTCCCTCCATCCCTATTTCGAAAAATGAGATAGAGAATTTGTTAGACTAAAAAAGTTTAACTTTCTCCAAAAACACAAATATCAATACATATAGGAAAGCTCGCGAGGTTGCTCTAAGAGCATGCACATACATTGATAAGATACGCTTTTGTGTATCAATTTCTCCTTTTGTGAATTAAAATCAACACTTTCGTGCATCAAAACTAGATATTTGTGTATCGATTTTTTGGTGCACACTGTTCATCAACTTCGATTTTTTTGTCCAATATATGCATCTAAAATATGATATGTTTTTGATGCACATTTTAATACAAATTTGTGCACTTTTAACATGTTTTTATGCACATTCATGGGAAAAATGTATGCACATCTAATGCACCACCATCATGTGATTCATGTTCATCAAAACTAACCATATCCACATCTATTTTTGATGCACGCCAACATATATTTTATGCACACAGTTTTATTGCATATTTAACCATTTTTATACACATACAATTAGTTTTGATGCACAAAAAATCAATTTTATTGCACAAATAAATAATTTTAATGTACATCACTTACGTACTTTATATTCCAGTTTTTTCAAAAATATGTAAATCTACTATATATATAAAAGCAATAAGGTTTGGAGCCACCACGTTGCGCCACCTCATCTTTTGCCACATGTCGCTTCAAGAATGCACCACATCGGATTTTGCCACATGTCACCTTTTCCTTAAGCCAAGTCATAATATTTTTTACATGTCATATGTCACGTCATATTATATTCGGCCTTGTCATTTACATGTCATATTTTACTTTAATTATAAATTATAAATAATCTAAATCTAAATACTTTAATAAAAAATCATCTTTTTCAATATTTGTCCCTAGGGTTTCATTCTTCTTCTCCATCAATAATCTAATGCTCATATCCACCTCCCTTCAAGTTCATATGTCCTTGCTAATGTTACCCTTCTAATCGATTTTGGAAGCTCTACACTGAAATTGATCGATTTCTTGCTGCTCTTTACCGATCGATTTGTTGTTATTTTCCAGTTCATCTTTTTTGATTTGTTAGCCATTGCTCTTCGCCACCCTCTCATTATCCTTCTACATAAATTAAAACACTTCAAGACTTATTTTTACAATTTGGTATTTTGTACGTAAATTGATGGAAAGATATTGCAATTGAACGATACACTGCTAGCATCCATCCTCTTTCTACACCATCTTAATCCGAAGAAGCAAGGTGTGTAAACGATTTAGTGCAACATTTTGTTACTTGAGATAGAGATAGCACGAAGAGAATTAGGCTTGTGATGATCATACCAGTTTCTTTCACCGAAAGCCTCCTTGATTTTATACACCATTGACGATTGCTTTCTACGCCATTGACGTAAATTGACGAAAGAGATATGAACGAATCAATAATTTTTTACTAAATTTTCTAATCATGTTATTTTTTAATTGAGTTTGAATAGAAAAATTAGCTATGCTTACTTGATTATATAGTTAAGTATATTTGGCAACTTTCTTATCAATACGTTCAAATGAAGTCTCTTTTATTTGACAATTTTATATAACAGATTATTTATTACCAAATTAAATCTTTCAGTATCATATTGTGTAATCTTTTGAAATAAAAACCTTTTGAATACAAAAATCTTTTCCTTAACTAAGGATTTTTACTCAATAAAGTTCCTAAATAGATTTACGTACAAATCTTCCACTCAACAAAATAATTTACATATAAATAAACATTAAATCAACCTAATAAAATTTAATTATTAATCAATAAAATCTTTAGTTTAGTTAGGTTCACTCAACAAAATATTAGCTAAACATATTTATATTAAACTTTAATTTTTAATTTGTTCAATTTTTTATTGAAATATTAACTTTTTCGTACAAATTTTTTTTTTATAATAAGCTTTCAACTATTTGATGAATGTGGATAAATATTAACTTAAATTGAAAATATGAAATCTTATTTATTCTCAAAATGATTTACATTTAAACATATTAAGGAATAAATATAATGAAAATTTGTTTCCAAAAACTATGGTATTTTTGTGAATAAATACTAAGTCAATTTAAACTACTCTCTTATACAAAATCTCATATTTTCTTTTTTTTTTTAACAAGAATCAATTTATAAATTTATTCAAGTAATTTTCAAACGGATTATTCATGAAAGAATAAATTCAATTTTGATACAAAAAGATGCAATGAATTTTTTATGAAACTATTTTCCATAAAATATACTTCAAAAAATTTAAATTATTGTGTTAACAAACTACAATAATTTTCTAGATCTCTTAAACAAAAACTTGATCATCCAGATCCTCTAAAAGAAGAAAACTAATTATCCGATATCACAAAAACATATATCTTTATCCACCAAATTTGGTAGTATTTTTTTAAAAATAATTTATAAGTTTGATTTTGTTTCCAATATTTGTTTTCTATAAAAATATATATTTGATAATAACTAACTACTCTATAATCTTTTCAATATCTTGACAACTGGTAGTATTTTTTGTGATTATCCATGATCTGATATATATTCTTTGATTTTTATTTCCAATTTTATACCATTCTATGAAGAAGATTTTGGTTGACTGGAATATATATATTATGAACATTCCTTGAAATAAAAGTGATCTTAACCTAAAATAAAGCAATTAAGAATAAATTTAAGAAAAGATTTAGTCAAAACGCAAAAAATTACACCCTAATTAGCCGCTTGTAACTCAAACTCGTTTTTTTAGGTGATTGTCAAATATAAAAGCCTCTCCTTTACTTTTTCTCTCTTCCCCGAATTTCCTTACGAAACGAGGCGATGGCGAACGTGCTCCGATCGAACCTCGAGCAAAAACGTCCTGTTACAATCCAACAACAAGAACGAGCGAATTTTCTCTGGCGTCGGAGCCGTCACGGTTGGAGTCGATTCAGACGACGCGGAGTCGTGCTGCGGAAGCAGCGTCCACAGATGCGAGGAAGAAGGGGAGGAGATTCTCTAGTGGAAGAAGGTGGCTAGAACGGGAGCTAGTGCGGTGGATGAGGTTGAAAGGAGGACGAGGATGTGCTAGAGGCGTGGGGAAGCCATAGCAAAACACAATCCTAATCTCTCTCGCCTCAGTTCGACAATCTCCCAAACCCTAGGCAGCCATTGCTCCGATCGGCGAGGAATCTGAGGCACCGGCTGAATCTCTAGCGTCCTCGAAAGGCTCGGACGGATCGATTTACTCGTTGATAGTACCGACGTTCAATGCGTCGGACCCCTCGTCGTTCAATGCGCTCTCTAGTATTTTAGGGAAGGAGCTGTTCATGGATGGCATTTCGAAGATGGCATCAGATGCAACTTTATTCAGCCATTCCACCGTCTAATGAGGGAAAAGCGATCGATCGATATTTGTTTTGCACCGCCTTGCTGCGTTGATGGATTGGAAGGAGAAGGGTGTTGTTGCGGAAGTAAAGAATCAAGGCCAATGTGGTGAGTTTTCGTTGTCCTCTAATTTTAATTTTAATTTTAAAGTTTTGTTCATAATTTTCTGGATCTGGTTTCTTATTTCCCCATTCCCCTCTTATCCATGTTCTTCAGTCCGGTAACAATGAAGCTCGAGAAAACTCAGCCATTACCCTCTATAGCCCCTCAAAGATTGAAGAGAATAAGGTCAAAATAGGCAAGTATGAAGCCGTTGCTCCTTTGGTTGAATTGGTGAAGAACGGGACTCCAGGGGGTAAGAAAGATGCATTGACATCGCTTGTGAGTTTGTCTACTTATAGTAAAAACAAGGCGTTGATTGTGAAGGTTATTGGCTGTTAAGCCTCTTCTTGAATTGATGGATCCTTCTGTTGGCGCTTGCCACTTCCTTTGATCCTTCTGTGGCAGCAAGGAATGTGGGAATCTTGAGTTCTGTTTCTAGTTTAAGTGTTTAAACTTTGTTTGTTGTTCTAGTGTGCTTTGTCATCTGATTTACTGATTATGGTTTCCCAAATGTGGATGAATCTTGTGTTATTTTTTTTATCGTGCAATGCTTGTAGTCCTTGTACACAGAATTAATGTTTGCAATCTCCAAAATAAAAAAAATGGGAATTTTTGTCAGTTCAACTGCAAAAAAAAAAGCCAGGTTTGCTATTGATTTGGTGAATAGCTTGAATAGCTTGTCTTTTTTATCGTGTCTGACATTTGTGATGACAATCAAGTCGTGTCATCAATATTTTTTTGATGATAGTTTATGAAAAAATGATGATAATCGAATTGTCATCGCTCGTCATCAAGTAGCGATGACAATTGATGACAATCGAACCATCATCAAATAACGATGACAATTGATGACAATCGAACCGCCATCACTAGGGATGACATTTGTGATGATAGTTGATGACAATCAAACAATCGAACAGTCATCAAATAACGATCGAACCGTCATCAAGTAGTGATGACAATTTGTGACAATCGAACCGTCATCAAATAGCGATGACGATTCATGAGAATCGAACCGTCATCAAGTAGAGATGACATTTATGATGATAGTTGATGACAATCAAACCGTCATCAAGTAGTGATGACAGTGATGATAGTGATGACACATATTTGATGACGCTTTAGTGATGATAGTTTGATGACACTTGTTTGTCATCAAGGCCCTTTTGATGACAAATTAATCGAACCGTCATCAAGTAGAGATGATAGTTGATGACAATCAAACCGTCATCAAGTAACAATGACAAGTGATGACGGTTCGAACCGTGTGATGATGGTTGTTTTTATATGGTTTGAATGCCTTTGATGATACTTTTTGTTATCAAAAAGTTGTTATCAAGACATTTTGATGACACTTTTTGCCTTTTATTACACTTTTTGTCATCAAAATTTTTTGATGACGGTGAAATAAATTGTGATGACAGCGATGACGGTTGTTTTTATGCGGTTGAATGCCTTTGATGATACTTTTTGTCATCAAAAAGTGTCATCAAGACATTTTGATGATACTTTTTACCTTTTATTATACTTTTTGTCATCAAAAAATTGTGAGACGGTGAAATAAGTTGTGATGACGGTGAAAAAATTGTGATGACGGTTATGAAAGTGATGATTGTGATGATGGTCAACGCCGGTCAACGGTCGGTCAACGCCGATCAACGATCAGTCAACGCCGGTCAACGGTCGGTCAACACTGGTCAACGGTCGGTCAACGACCGAGTCAACTCGGTGGGAGTGGGGTAGGGGTGGGTGATGGGGTTTTTTGCTATTTAGCTAATTTTCACACACTCCTTAATATCCACCTAATTAGCCTCTTTTTTTTGCTATTTATTTAAATCATCCTAAATTTAAAACTTAAAATATTGATCCTATATTTTGGAAACAAATTATAAAAAAGTATATTGAAAAGATATAATATATCTTCTTTGTTACTTTAATTTTGAAGATATGTCACTAGAGAGGTTGAAAATATATTCAAAAGATATTAAAAAGATGTTAAAGATATGAAATCCATTAATTTCTATAATCTTCTCATTCATTAATTTTTTTAAGAAATCATGCGATTTTTTTCAACCCATATAATTACCTCATAAGTTTTTGGTATCCCATTACATATATATAAATTAGGTTGTTTTGTATAGAAAAAACATAATTTAACGTAAGAGTAAATATTGCTATTAGATCTAAGCAACCCAATAGGTTTTGGGTCAATTAGGTTTGGTTTATTTTGGGATAACGAGTTCAAATTTGCAGGTTTCAACCCTAAAATTTTAGGTCGGGTCGGGTTGGGTTGTCGGTTCGGTCAAGTTTTAACATCTCTATTACTATACTTTGTAATATGGCCATATTAACTTTATTTTAAATTTTAAATTGTTTGAGGGGTGAGGTGATAAAATCCATGCGATTATTAAAGAGGTTTTCTTGGACAACTTTGTAATAATCTGTGAAGGAAAAGTGTTTTGCATTTTAAATTTTGGCCTTGCACTTTATGATGCATAATAAAAAAAATTCTCATACTTACAAAATCATTTTTATTAACTTGATCCATGTTCTTATACATCTATTCCTATTAATGGATTCAATTTTATACCATTTGATAACATTCTATGTGAATCTTTGGATCAAAAGTATCATTTCGGAAAGTATTTCATTTTGAATATTTTTCTACTATTTTTTCGAATTATATTTTATTTTTAATGCAATATATTCATATATTTTTAACATATGTGATCGACATATTGGTTGAAATCTATTAAAAAAAATTCTACCTTTATAAAGAATGGTAGAGAAGGGGAAATGATCACTTTTCAATTGATCAATGCAAGGTACATTTTTTATTCAAAAGTTGATTGATATTTTTATCCATGAGGCTGAATATTTTAGAGATTAAATATATACTTTATGGTAAAATATATAGTATTGAACATATTTATTTTATGGACTTACAACTTTTCAAATTATGTAGACAAACTGTTATCAATTGTACCATATGGGATGATTATGCAGAAATTTGTAGCCCATTTATTATTACATTGTCTTAAAAAAGATAGTCATAATTATCCAATTTGGAAGATTAGGCATATAGGATAATGTAGTTGTTGTATATAATGAATTTTTCGGTTCAAGGATTTTTTATGACGACAACACAACACTCGAAATCGTTGCATTCAATAAGTAGTATTTTTATCTATTACATTTATGTTAATACTATTTTTTTAACTAAATTCTAATATTATTTTTATTTAATACATTAGAAAAATGATCATTTTACTATTGTGGTCGCGTGTGTAATAAGTAGTAATTTATAATAATTCGCGCAAGGCGCGGGTCTTACACTAGTAATTTACTAAAATTCATATATGTAATTTTTTCTCTTTTATTTAATGAAATGATCTACACCCTTAATTTTTTTGTATTTTTTTTAAACCCTTATTTTCATTACCGTGACTTTTATTTTCATTCATATTTTGTACTTGAGCACTCATTCGTATGATCGGATCTCTCTCTCTCTGCCATAGAAATATGGGGTAGTTTTGTTAAAATTTCCCAATATACAACTGTGACTTGTGAGCTATCAACATCTGACGGGGATAAGCATGTGCTATGAAGGGGATTTCCAATCCTCTCTTCACTTTCTGTCTTCTCACCTCCTTTTGACACCTCACCTACCTTTTCCTCTTTCTCTATATTCACCCACAACAATGAGAATCATTTCTTCTCCTCTCTTCCAATTTTTTATACATATAGTTTATCACATACTCATATTATCAATTTATGATTTATTCACTCCTTATGATTTTAATTAATTAATAAATTAATTTAACATTCAATAAAAAATATATATTACTTATGGCAATATAAATTGATTAATACTAATAATTAAATCTTGATTACATTAAGATAATACAAATAACAACATAAAATAAGATGTAAAATGAAAACATTAAGCATAAATAACAACATTATTGTCATAAAAATTTAATCACAATCCGAATCCGATGCCAAAAGAGAGGGTAGTATATTGGGAATTTGAATTATTTTGCAAGTTTGGGTTAGTTGGATCATGATTATCCATGAGATGATGAGGGAGGAAGATAGTAAGATAGGATGAGATGAAAAATGTATGCATATTACGTTTAATTTATAGACAAAAAAAGTTGTAGGAATTTTTTTTAAAAAAATGTCATATTTTTAATATTATTGTTTGTAATTTATTAATGCTTAATTGTAATGAAAATAAATGATTGTGTTGATAGATGAAAAAGATATGCAATATTAGGTTCAATTTATAGACAAAAAAAATGCAAGAATTATTATTTATTTTTTTGTTTTTTAAAATATCATCTTTAAAATATTTTTATTTGTATTTTGTTAATGCTAAATGTAATGAAAATAAATGAATGTAGTTGATTATAAGAGACACATGTCAAATTTTGATTGGGTGAATATGGAGAAAATGCACAAAAGTCAATGTGCACATTCCTCTATGGCTCTATCCATAGAGGATTTCACCCCATTCCTCTCTCAAGAGAGGATCCTCTCTTCCAATAAAAAATGGGTAAAAAAAAAAAAAAGAGGGGATTACCAATTCCCTTCATAGGACATGCTAAGTGGTCGTCTTTTTAGTAGATGGCTTGTGTAACGCACGAGTGCCTTCTTTGTCATCGCTTCTCGACGGAGTAGACGCCCATTCTCCAATTTCCATCAAATTCTCTCTCCCTTTTTCCGAATTTGCAGACCCAAAACCCTATCTGCTGCCGCCTTCAAAGCTTTCAATTTCTCTCCCAAGGTTTCAAATTTGATGGATCAGCATCAAAACGGTTCGTTTTGTAGAACAGCTACCAGCTCCGCTCTCCCTCCTCCCGCTGCTCCTACTAGTCGATCTCAGAGTTCAAATTGTGAATCCAGGTTCCGATTTCAACTTTAGTCTACTCAAATGCGAATATTTGTGTTTTCTACCTCAATTGTTTCCCGACGCTTTGGTATTTGCATCTAATTATCTCATGGAATTCGGAATTAGTTTTTTTTTTTTGTTAGGGTTAGGCGATTTTGCCATTGTGAATTATGGGAGTTTTATTTGATATTATTGCCGTTTTAGGCAAAGGTCTGATGAGGAAGGCAAAGATCCAGTTGCCGCTAGAAAGGTTCAGAAGGCAGACCGTGAAAAGCTGAGGAGAGATCGCCTAAACGAGCATTTTACGGAGCTGGGAAACGCTGTAGGTATTGAATGCATATCTTTCCTGTTACCAGTTCTATCTTTGACCTTAATGATTATTGTATATTTGTCCTTGCTCTCCAAGTACTGTTGCTATTTCCAAGTAATTAATGTCTTTAGGTACAGTGCAAAATCTATACACCAGTATGTTTGCGTAGTTTTTGTGGAGGGAGCAGAAGGATGAAGAAGTTATCCTTTTGTTTGTTAGATTATAGGAGAAGAGGAAGAGAAATTTGTATTATAGATTCTCATTACATTTGAGCTTTCACCTCATCTGTCCATCTTCATTTTCCTTTCTCGAAAATGGTATCCTGAAAATGGATAAACTGTTTACTTAAATAAATGAAAAGTTTGGTAAATGTAGGGCTAAGGAGAAAACAGAAGAGATGAAAGATAATGAGTCATTTTCATTATTGTGATTAGTGAATAATGGGCAATCACCAACACCTAGAGAAGATATTGTGTATTTCTTGATTGCCGCATGCATCATAAATGAATAATTAGGTTCCCCTCAGTACCTTCAGGTGGAGATATGAAATAATGTTCAGAGAGTGAACTAATGTTCATAGAGTGTGATAAAGAAAAGCATAGATGGTTCTCTCTCTTTCAACTAGTTGAACTTTCTGATCTGAGTATACTCAACATTGTTTGCATCCCATTTTGTTTGTCCAAATATCTACAACCATGTGGGGGTTTGAGGTTGTCCTGTTTGAAATTGCTTGATGTAAAAACTTAAGTGATGCAACAAATCTACTGAGGTCATTTTTTATCATCCCTTTCCTACATATTATGCTGTCCAAAAAGAAGTTCACAGACCCATCTTATGCACTAAGAAAACCGCATGTCTCCTCACCATGGATGCTGATTTTATATCCAAGTTTTTGATAGTGTCCACATTGTCATTCTTATTGAAGCTATAGATAACTGATGACATTCCAATGAATCCAGATCCAGAAAGGCCTAAGAACGACAAGGCAACAATCCTTACAGATACCATTCAGTTGCTGAAAGACTTGACTGCTGAAGTCAACAGACTCAAAGCTGAATGTGCAACTCTTTCCGAGGAATCAAATGAGGTTATTAAAATGTTTGTCTTCAGTTTTGGGGCTCATTCACGTGTTGCTCACTAACATTTTGCTTTTTAAGCAGTTGACCCAAGAAAAGAACGAGCTCAGGGAAGAAAAAGCATCTCTGAAATCTGAGATTGACAATCTCAATGTTCAGTATCAACAGAGAATGAGAGTAATGTTTCCATGGGCTCCTGTTGATCCTTCGGTTGTCATGGCACCACCTTATTCTTATCCAGTACCAATGGCAGTTCCTCCTAGCCCAATGCCGATGCATCCAACCGTCCAACCCTTTCCCTTTTTCGGAAATCAGAACCCTAGTGCTGTTCCGAATCACCGTCCAACATTTGTTTCTTACCCAGCACCGCCAAATCCACAAGTGGAGCAACAATCTTATGTATCTCCTTCCCACCCTTCAAGCCGACAAGATTCTAGAAGGAGCCAGAACTTTGAAAGAAGTGATGAGTCCAATGACGTGGCTACAGATCTGGAACTGAAGACACCTGGCTCTACTGGGCATCAGGTTTGTATTTGTGGCATGAAATCCAAAAGTCAATTTCTTGCTATGAATAATCTTTGAAAATTCTCTATTTGGTTTTTCCTAGGACATTGTTTTTGTAAGGGTTTAGTTGGGTTTATGTTTTTCAATTTAAGGTATTAGTTTTCAAAAATAGGATGTTTTTCTTGTGCCCTTTCAGGAATCGTCATCAGTGGACAGGAAAGGAAAACTGAGAAAAGAAAAGGCTGCTAAGGATGGAGGCTCTATTAGTAGACTCTCTTCTTCTCAAGGAGCAGGAGAGAGTTCTACAAATAGCATTAGACAATAGATATGAATGATTACACCCACAGGGAAAGCATCATATGTAGGAGTATTTAGAGTAGCCCAACCATTATCAAGAGATGGGTTTGAATTTGCACAACGGCACACCAATTGGTACAAGCTTGAAATGTTTCAACATGTCATTGTCTAAATGACAACCTTAACGAATTGGCCGAGTGATGCATTATGGTATTGTATAGTCTTCCAAGTTGTATAGACATTCTTGCCTTCATGTTACTAATGCTTCATCTGAAATTATTCAAGAACTTTTGGAGTCTTTTCTCTTTACAGCTTTACTGCGTGTGAAGGGTGTAAAGAAGTATCTGACTAATTAGTAAAACTGTTGGTATACGCTCAAAGGAGAAATCTTGTGCAAAGCCCAGAGTACACTCCAAAAATGACATATTACTATCAGGATACAGTTTCAACTCGTATGAAAAAGTCTCTAGTACGCTCACATCTGCTACTGGTCTAATCTCTGGCCGTTTTTCCATGTGTGCAGTTTCTTATCACAAATGTGAGGTACAAATGACTCAAAAAACACTCCTTACCATAAGATGTACTTTACATAAACTATGTTCTGAAACGCCATTCTTGAAAGAACCCTCGTCTACCGCCAGGTAAAAAGAAAAAAAAAAGACACTTCCTATGCTGTTGAGATATCTATTCACAAAACTTGATGAAATTTTATCATCTATGCACACTTTACAAGCAGACAACACCTAATGAAACAAGGCAAACCCAAATGAGCTTTATCTTGGTAACTTTGGAGATTGATAGAAGAAGCATACCCTTTTTTATACTCATCTGCTATACCTAGGCCGAGCCTCCATACTTGCTGTTCTCAAGAGTCTCCTGAATTCAGAAAGACTTATCTTCCCATCTCTGTCTATGTCAGCCTCTTCTAGGAGTGGATCGACTGAGCCCTTCAGGCCCGTGTGCTGCAAATGCCAAATAGACCAGCAGGATAAAGATTAGTGTGTTCTAAGTGCAGGGTCTAAAATAAATCCCAAATTGAGATTGCCACACAAAACACTCACCAATTTGAGCTCGTCTGGAGTAATAAATCCGTCTCTATCAACATCAAACTTGTTGAATGCAGCTTGTGACAATTCCTGCCACTTCAAAGTGTCACGCTCCTCCAGCTGGTGCACGTGAAGTGTTGCAGCCACAAATTCAGTGAAATCTACCAGGCCATCTGTGTTGCTGTCAATCTGATCAACAACATGATAAATAAAAGTTATAAGAATCCATTATAATGTAAAGGTTTTTTTTTTTTGGCAGAAAAGTGTAGCCAAAATTGTTTTCAAAAAGGAACTCTTACCGCTTGAACAATCTCTTGAACACGTGAATCTTTGAGTTTCCAGGGGAGATCTTTAGCAAGAGCCTTTGCAAAATGCATAAAATTCAATTATTTTGCAAGACAAAGATGGAAGCTGTGATTTTTTGGTGAAGAGTTTACATTTACAACATACCTGTCTCATTTCTTCCAAACTGATAACTCCATTTTTATCAATATCAATGGCATCAAACTGGTCTCGAAGATGAGCTAGCTCTGCTTCATTGATTGTACTGGCTAATGCCTGATGATTAATGATCAAAAGAATGGTTTTAGATAGAAGAAACAAATTTAAGCGGAAAAAGGAGGTTGATTAAAGCTGAGCTTACTTACCCTCAAAGCAAACTGCTTCATGCGGCTATACTTCACAAATTGTCGCATGTTATGTAAAACAGATATGTCAATAGGGATATCTGAGGCACTTCCTCCTTCTCTTACCCATGGATGAGCTGTGAAATCAAAAATTATTTAACATAGGCAATAAAGCCATTTTCAGACAGCGATTTCTTAATGAAAACATGTCATTTTTGTAAGTTCTGTCATCAAGGCTTCCAGTTTAAAAAAACATAAAAATTTGCCCATGCAATGAAAAGGCAAAGAGAGCCAAAAGGGTTTCTGAAACAGAACCAACTTTCATAAATTGTACATGATAATGATAGGAACATAGGATACAGTGATACACCATGTAATATGAATCTTTAGTTTCATCAAGAAGAAAAAGGCGAGAAACATACATAGAGCCTGAGCAGCAGTAAGTCTTGCATCAGGATCTTTCACAAGCAACTTCTTCACAAAATCCTTGGCACTATCGCTTATGGTAGGCCATGGTTTGCGGCGAAAGTCAGGCTTCTTCCTTAACACCTGGAGGAAAAAAAATTAAAATCTTTAGTTTAGCAAAAGTGGGAACATCAGGCATTGAAAAGTAAATTTACAACCTAATTATGTTCTCAGGAAGGACAAAATACCTTCAATTAATCTTAGATACCCTAATTAACAGCAATTGTACAAGGCACTGAACATTAGTTTTAAAAGGAGGTGTAACATGTAAAGTATCATGTTGATCCAATGAATAAAGAGCTAATTACATTTTTTATTTCAAAAATGGAAAGCAAGAAGGCAGATTGATTCACTCTCATCCATTACATTATTATTTTAATCGTGACCAAAAGATGTTAGTCAATTTTGTAAAATCACTAATTTATAAGGGCTAATAGGAATAAGGATTATAAAATGTAACTAACCTCCTTGAATATGCCATCTTCAGTTTTATCCCAAAACGGACGTCTACCACAAAGTAGGATATAGGTTATAACACCAATACTCCAAACATCTGACTCAGGGCCTGATTTACGTTTCAATACTTCAGGAGCAACATAATAGGCACTCCCAACAATATCTGTGAACCTTTTACCTGCATTAATAAATACCATGTACACTGATTTAGTATCTCCTCCATTACATAAAGTTGAACCAAATTATAATTGAAGAATCTAAGCCAAGGACTGAAAACCTTTTATTTCTGAAAAAGGCTTAAAACCTAAATGCACATGGAAAAATTTATATGTAAATGCAGAACTTCTGATTACCAGGTTTTATAAAATCAGAGAGACCGAAATCTGTGGTCTTCAAAGGCGAAGACACTGAGTTGGATTTAAATAGAAAGTTCTGCAAGCATAATGAGCAACTGGGAGTCAACAACACGGATGACAACATTGTTTATACTAAACTAGGGGATACTAAACATAGTCATTACCTCAGGCTTCATATCACGATGCACTAAACCATGCAAATGACACTCAGCTGCAACTTTCAACATTTGACGCACTACAACAGCTGCGTCTTTCTCTGAGTATCGGCTATCCTTTCTAACCAAACAAAAAGAACAAGAACTTAGTCAATACAACCATAACGTTATAAAATGTGAAACCAAGCAAATGCAAAAGGACATGGTTCTTACTTTGCAAGTATCCGATCCAGCAACTCACCTCCTTCACATAGCCTAACAAAGACACAATAACATATTATAATAAGCAATTGCCAATAGCACCCAATTAAAGACTCTAAATTTACTCCATTGCAGTCAAATTGAAGGCACAAGTGCAGTTAAACAAAATTGTGCTTACTCCATTGCAATGTATACATTATTTTCATCCTCAAATGCATCATAGAACTGAACTACATTCTCGTGACCTGTAAGCTCTTTGAGTATCTCAACTTCACGCTTAACATCCGCAACTGCAATGGGGAGAAGCATCTGCAACATAAAGCATTTACCATATACAAAGGCTTAGAGCGTCAAGTGACCATGGTAGACAAGTTTTTAGACAAATCAACTTTTTTTTTAGCTTTCCTTATCCCAAATTGACAAGAGAGCTGCAATCCTATATCAAATTAAAGCCCTTGGTAATAATGAAGCATGTAGGTGAATATTCCTTGTAGAAAAAAGAATATAAGTATAAATTCCTGAAAACATACCCATAAGCTAAACAATGAAAATTATCGATTGAGATTCCTGTACAAATGAACGTGATATATGTGAATCCAGAAGAGTATGACTAATTCAACTGTTAATCATATCAGAGACAAAATTGAAAATTGAAACTACGCATCTTCGCAATAAACAAACAAAAACAGCAACAACTACGGGGGAAAAAAATCCTAATTAAAAAACCGCCAAAATATAATTTCGAAACCTAATCTTTCATTGCATACCAATCCAAGAACTTGAAAGGAAACAGGAGAAGGTGTACCTTGTTCTTATCGATTTTCTTAACGGCAACGCGTTGTCCGCTCGATTTGTCGGTGGCCACGTACGTGTAACCAAATTGACCATGCCCAAGCAATTTCCCAATGGTGTATCTGCGGTCGAAATCCTTCGAATACCCAAAATCCGTCCTCTTCCCGCAAGGCACCATCCCCGTCCGTCGCGTCCTAGGGCGCTGATTCTTTTGTTTCGTCGCCGTCTCATTGCTCTTACGCTGATGATCTCGCCTGTTCGTCGTCGTTGAATTCGAATCTGGCTTTGTCTGTTGTTCCTTCCGGTTTCCGACGCCGCTGACTACGGTGGCGTTCCCGGCTGGGGCCCCACCGCCTCCGCAGTTTGTGTGGGTGGTGGAGTTGCTATTTGATCCACTGACCTTTGCAGCAGCAGAAAGGCAAATCCCCATTCCGACCAAAAAAATTGATGATTACACAATTTGATTTTTCCGTACTCCCGAAACGAGGATTTTGTGGAGAGTTGGAACATAGAAGGATTGTTTTCTGAGAGGGAAACAACAGGACATGGGATAGTTGCAATTGGTAGAAGCATAAATATAAAACGTCTGCTTGATATGCAACAAGATCGATGTGATTGAGAAGGAAAGTTTTGAGCAGATTGGAGGAAGAAGAGGGGAAGGAGGGTGATGGGTCAAAATTCAAAAAAGAGACTTTTCGACATTTGAGATAATCGGAGTTACAGTATTTTTTATCTCCCAAATTTTATTCAGCTACCAATTTTTCAATTTCATTGTACCGTTGGGTATTTTAATTTTCATATTTAGAAAACATGGACGGATTTTCATTATCGATGCAAATTGCAATCCATTGCCACTTTTTTTTTTTATCTGAAGGAATTAAGCAAAATTAATGGCCTATATAGATTACATAGGATAATATATTATCCTGCATTATTATCTAGTGTAATTCAAACAGGCCCTGAATGTCATTTCCCATATGGGATATATCATCAGCCAAACACCAAATAATACAAGTAGGAGGATTAGAGAAATCCGCAAAGGGGACATCATAATGAAGCGCAAAATTCGCAAGGCTTTCACCAGCTTCGTTAATAGAACGAGGTATGTGTCGCACTGTGACCTCCCATGGGTTCCCATGACGGAGACGGTGACATTGATCGAGAAGATGAAAGTCCGCATCCGCCGTTGGCATCGGATCACCCAACAACTTGCACACCTTCCTCAAATCAAATTCAATTTCAAGTTTAGTGAAACCAAGCCGCAACGTCGCCTGCATGCCATGGAAGATAGCTCAAAGCTCGGTTGTTCTCGCCCCAGACACTCCGCAAAGAAATGTGAAAGCATGGAGGAAATCGCCTATAGCAGGCGGCTTCCACGCAGCAGAGATCGTCCTTGGGGGATCAGTCGGGTTCGCCACAAGTCTAGACCGCCCCAAAACAGCATCTTTATAATGTCTCACCACTTGTTGGATCATCAGAATTACCTGAGCAATCTTGTCCTCGCCCTCAAAAACCAGTTTGTTCCGAACCTTCCAAATCCACCAAACCATGTTAGCAAAGATTGAACTCACATCCTCCTCATTGCTGATATTTCGGACTATCCACTATCGAATAGAGTTCTCAACAAAGAATTCAGTGTCCACAAAAAGAGAAAGTGCCTTGATTCCAAAACGCTTTTATCACATCACAGTCACGAAGCAAGTGTAAACCCGATTCCGGTAAAAGAGCAACGGGAGTAGTCCAGTGATATAGAAAGGTGTCTTCTGACATGAGTCTCCTTACAGAGAAAAGCGTCGTGGCAAGCCATGTAAAGAAACCACCTCACCATCAGCTGAGCCAGACACTGCCACAACTTCGTCTAAACTCGCAATTGTGGCATCGGACTTGAGGGGCATAATAATTTTCGGGCAGATGCCGTAGAGAATTACCCGAAGCTGAAGGTCCGCAAAATAAGGAATCCTCGACACTCGGGTCATTAAGTATTCTGATGGACGCCAACTCCGTACGTAAATCTAGTGGGAGGAGTGGAGTTAGAGCTTCCCAATTCCATGCATTACCTACCTAGTAGTCGGCAACAACCGCTCCCAGATCCTCATCCGACAATGGATTCAAGGCAAACGCCATAAGTGGACGATCCTTGAGCCAGTTATGAACCCAAAATAAGGTGTGACGACCGTTTCCAATGGAAAACCCCCTTAGCCAACAAGTGACCACTATGAACAATGCCTTTCCAAGTATAGGATTGTCGAGGTCTCCTCCATGATAACTCCTCATTGCAAATGAAACCTTCCACCCCTCTCGCAGCAAAAAAGGAAAAGAAGGACTAATAGTCATCAAACTCAACATGGAAAATGCATATGATAGAATAGATATTTTGGCAATATTGAGAAGGTTTGGGTTTTGTAACAAGTTCATTAGCTGGATCGAGGAATGTATCCAAAATGTCTCCTTTTTTGTACTTGTCAATAACAGACCTACTAACCAATTCTTTCCCTAGAGAGGACTTAGACAGGGTGACCCCCTTTCACCATTCCTTTTCATACTCTGTGTGGAAGTCATGATGCAAATGCTACAAGCCAGATCGAAGGAGAAGATAAAATCCTTTGGGAATCCAAATTGCAAGACGGGGGACGAGAATCCCTTATTTGGCTTTCGTTGATGATACTATCATTTTCGCCAAAGCAAATACTATGTCATGCTAAAAAATTAAAGGGATAATTGAAAAATATTATGAGGTATCAGGGCAGGTTGTCAACTTCCACAAGTCGGTCTTCCAAGTCACGAAAAACACATCTAACAACACACAAAACAACTCCAACATGTTCTTAACATTAAAATGGCTAGTGACTTGATAAATACTTTGGATGTCCAAGGTCAACAATGACACCTTTGAATAAATTCTAACAAAATAAGAAAAACCAATTAGCCAAATGGAAAGCAAACTCTTTGCCAAGGGCAAGCACATCCTTATGAAGACAAACCTTTCAACATAATCCACATACATAATGTAGAGCGTTATGTTACCAACAAGCCTTCATAAGGAAACTGACAAAATACACAAAGATTTCTACTAGCACGAAGGAAACTCCTATAAATCACTAATTAGATAGAGCAATATCTGCCGCCTTATGGAAAAAGGCGGCCTAGGCATCTCAAAGACCGAGGTCATGAACAAGGCCCTCCAAATGAAACTAATTTGGAAAATATTAGCAGAACCAAACAACACATGGGTAAAAATCATCTACAAAAAACACCTGAAAGGAACCCATGTACTTGAGTAGAAGAGAAAAACCAATGTCTCATGGCAATGGGCAAAACTAATGGAACTTAGAGACCTCTTCAAACTAGGCCTCAAATGGAATCTCGGAGATGGAAAAATGAACAAATTTTGGCAACACCAATGGATAAACAACAACAAACTCCTCGATAAATGCAAAAATATTGAAATGATCAACAACAACAAGGTGGTGGCAAATTTCTTAGCTGAAAGAGAACCTAGAATAAACAAAAACTAGAACAAGTCCTAGAAGCAAACGTAGTACCCAAATAATCAACACTCTAATACTGAACAACATGATACAAGATCGGTTGTATTGGAGATCCAATAGGAATGGATGGTTCTCCACCAATTCTGTCGTCAAAATGATAAATGAAAACAAAAAGGGGCCACCAAAAGACCTCAAGTAGATTTGGAAGTTGAATATCGCTCCGAAAGTCAAAATTTTTGTTCGTAAAATTGCCAACAATGGACTACCAACAAAAGTAAAACTATTCTAATGAATGTTTTGGGCAGATTTACCACGTAAATGTGTTACCTGCTATAATGAGGAAAACTTAATCAAAAAGCAATCGTAACGCGTTAAACCCTTTTAACAAGATGAAACTTGAGAGGAAAAGTGGGAAAGAGAGTGAAATTGATAACACGATCGATTGACAATATTTGTTCTGATGCAAGATTCCTCCAGATTACAAGAAAATCAATAGACTAGCAAACTGTATTTCTTAGTACGAAAGAGATCGATGCTTTTGAGAGCTTATGAGAGTGGTAGTATGATAGCTTGTTTTCGGATGCCCCTCTCTTCCTGTCTTTACGTGCTTTTATACGTCTCTCCTTCTCATGACCGTTGCCTAGATTGCTAGGCATCCTCAGATCCCGTGGATGTCGCTAAGGCCATTAATGGCGTGGCCGTTACTCGGAGATCCCATTGATGCCACGATCTTCTCCATTACTTCTTCAATGGCCTTGACCCTCGCAATTGTCCCCTTGCCTGTTAACGCTTATTGATGTGGGCCTT
Organism: Fallopia convolvulus; assembly: GCA_964016875.1. NCBI lineage: Eukaryota > Viridiplantae > Streptophyta > Magnoliopsida > Caryophyllales > Polygonaceae > Fallopia > Fallopia convolvulus. The sequence continues at coordinate 25,796,095 of OZ024718.1, forward strand.
GCTTCCTCCGCGCAATGGTTTTGGGCTTGGTTTTGAGGGGCCCAACAATACCCCCCAAAAAACCCGAGAAAACTTCCCTTCAACTTTTCTAGGATTTTTTGAGTTCTGGTCTCGGAAGTTATAGCGCGCCCCATCAGCCTTTATTTAAGACTGTTCGAAGACATCATTGCAATTCCGTCTGCATTCTCTGGTTGACAGGTACGTTTTTCCTTATTCTTGGTTCTTCGTCTTCTACTGTTTTCTCTACCCTTCTCATGGCGGATTCTAACTCTTCCATTGAGTCTCACTCTCGTTGCTTGGAACCAACCGATCCCCCTTGCTTTGCTTCTTCCGGTGTTCTTACCCCTTACCATCAAAGAGACAGCATTTCCATTAAGCCAAACTCTTTCACTTTCTTTGTTGGATTTCCAGCCTTTGCTGAAGTTTTCCTTCCTCCCCCTGGTGTTTGGGCCGATTCTTACAATGATGATTGGGTATGCTTATACGATTACCCCTTTCGTATCGGCCATCGATTCCCTTTCTCTCCTCTTGTGGTTGATTTCCTTACTACCCTTAATGTGTCACCCGGGCAAGTGCTTCCCCAAGTATGGAGACTCCTCTTGTCGGTAGATCTTTTATTCTCTTCCCATGATATCCCGTGTTAGGCAAAAATTGTTAAAAAGAAAACAACTATGCACAAACACATCTAATTTGATTTTTAAGTTCGACCCTTATCTATACATCTTTACAACTCTATTAATAATATAGACACGTGGGAGACTTTTGGATTTGTTTTATGATTTGGGCTGCACCCGAGTTATTACGGGTTGCCTACGTATCTCTTTAAAGAGAATCAAGCCTTACGTAGTTCAGAGTGTTATTGTTTTTTTGTGTTTGATTTGGTGTGTGTAATTTTTCATGCATTAGAGGAATGAATCTAAACCCACCTTCTAGGAAGGGTTGCCTAGACCACTCCAACTATCATTTGCATGACGCGAATGAGATTAAACCCACCTTCTAGGAAGGGTGATTTAATTCTTCGCATTTGGCGTGCACAAAATTTTTAGTGCGTTTTGAATTTGAGAATTTTAGTTTGATTTAGAGGTGCGACTATACTCGATAAAAATTTGCATCGAGTTACCTACGTAGCCTTTTTAGGCGTCAAGTCTTTACGTAGTTCTAAAAAGAATAAATTTTAATTTGGGATTGTGATTGAACCCGACGAGCATTAGCTATATGTTGAGCTTCTTACGTACCCTTGGTGGGATCAAACCATCGTAGTTCATTAGAACACATTTTAATTTGAGGTTGTGATTGAACCCGACGAGCATTTGCGCTATATATGTCGGGCTTCCTACGTACCCTTAGTGGGATCAAATCAACGTAGTTCGGAAAAAAGAGTTTTTAATACTTTGATTTGAAGTTTTGATTGAACCTGACGAGCATTTGCGCTATATGTCAAGCTTCCTATGTACCCTTAATGGGATCAAACCATCGTAGTTCCTTAAGAACACTTTTGTAGTATAAGCTGTCCCATTTAGCATATAAGCTACACCACTGTACGTTGCTACAAATGAAGTACTTTCAAGGTGGAGTAGCAAGCTAAACACTATATATTGCATTTTTCATTGTATTACCACCAATTTTGTATAATCAATTAGTGGGAATGGAGACTTTAAGAAACCACTAATTTTGATAATTAATTAGTGGAAAACTATGCTTCAATAGACCACTAATTTGTATTAACTAGTGGATTTATCAGGAGAGTGATCGAATCAAAAGGTCTCGAAGCTCCGACTCGGCTTTGACAATAATTGTGTTGCCTTAGCCTCTTTGCTGGTTTATAGAACCCGTTTTGGATACTCATTGTTTGTTGAGTATACTATGCCCCTTGATTTGATTTTGACCGGAGAAGCTTGATCATGACACTCGATTGAGTTTGATCACCGTTCCTCTCCACATTAATAAGCCTCCAATTAATTAGTGTTAACTAACACTAAAAAATGTGATACGTGGAATTTGGTAAGATGAGCTTAGTGCATGTTGCATACGTGTATATATATATATATAAACATGTTATATATATGCACACTTACACTTGAAATTACATCGATCACCATGAATTTCGCATGTATATGTGTAGTTGTGTACATGTGACAATAACCTTAGCTTGAACGGACTTCGGCACCTTTAATAAGTTGTCGGTGCTCCAAGTCCAAGTTCGGTTTTGCTGAATCAATGGTGATTTGGCACATTTACTTATAAGATGATTTGACCTTTTATATATAATTTCTCCATCTTACTCTTCCTTTTGTGACTTTCTTATGCAACAACGCACAATAAGTACTGTAATTCATTGCATGGATTGAATCCTTGTCATGGACATGACTACTGCATTTTTACGCCATGTATATGCCTCGTGGTTAGAAGTTTTATTTTCGGACCCGATCAAAGCTCGATCGCCACCGCTTCACCAATTTACCATGACAAAGGAAATTCACATATAAACTTGATCTCTTTTGTATACGTATCTTGGCAAAACAAACATGGTGCCATCGTTCGATCAAGGACAAAAAGATGGATTTTTCCGGCATAATATGCTCGGTATGTGGAGGCGAAACTGAAAGTTTCGAGCCAACCACAGCTTGTTTTGTGGAGGCGAAACTGAAAGTTTCGAGCCAACCACGACTTGTTTTGTGGAGGCGAAACTGAAAGTTTTGAGCCAACCACGCCTTGTTGTGGAGGCGAAACTAAAAGTTTCAAGCCAACCACGTACGACTTGTGCATGGATGATTGCGGCCTCTTGTCGGGCTTGGGCATGTAGAAGAAGAACGCTCCTCCTTTTGCATATTGGATTAAAGAGTAATAAGCTTTTGTAGCATTTTTTCTTCCTCTATATACATATTTTGGTCTTGTGAACCAAGACAAGGAACCGAACTTCCCCCTTCATATGCCCCCTCCATATGCCCCCTGTTAAAGAGTTGAAGGTCCCTTTTATATATAATCTCCATAGTAATTTGAGCAACCAATTCCCCCGTTACATTCTTTACTATACGTAACATATATCCACCACCATTCATCAATTGCAAAGTCATTAACATGGGTTTAATTGCAAGACCATTAACGCGTTGACAACCGTTTTTCTTTTATTGAATTTGGACGGCTCCCAACTTATGTCACGAACCCATTATGATCATTTGTTAATTACTAGTTGAATTTTGACTGGATGCTTTGACATGAGAATGTGATGATACAAGGGAATTAAACGTGTATAATTTCATTTTTAACTCCCCTCTTTTGCAGCCTTTGAGCATCCTTTTTGGTAATTAAGAACGATCAAAGGTGAAGAGCCAGGTCCAAGTTTTATGTACCAAGTCAATTATACTCTAAGGGTAATTAAGCCCATGATAATAAGCCTCCCTTTAATATAAAATTTGGCTTGGAAATATTATTCTATGGAGAATAATGGACCGGTTGAAAATATTATCAACCCCCACTAATTAATATTTGACATTTAAATATACTGGGTCTAGATTGGTATAAGACTTGTCAATATATAGATGTCATAATCAAACTATGGGTCCTCCAATTCATACCCATAATTAAACTATGTTATTTTAGCCAAATCATGAAAAAGAAAATTTCATGAAAATTTACCCCCAAACAGTTGCCCCCGAACTTTGTGCGTGTGAATTATAAAGAACGCGTTCAAAGTTCGTTTTCTCTTTTTTTCTTGAAGATTTGGCTTCAAATCTGGTATGGGTATGTAGAAATTTTGAAAGTATTTTTTTTTGTATTTGGTTTTGACTTTAAGGCTCGGAGTCATGTTTGAGGTTGACTTTTTGGCCTTTGGTCATTTTTTTGTAGATATGAATTTGAATTTGAAGCTTCGTGCCATGGAGTCTGGTTTGCTACCTTTATGGTAGTTTTTTTTTACCGCGATACCCATTACACATGAGATTATTTTATTTTTGAGCTTTAGGGGCTTTCAGTGATTGCATTTATGTTGATGCAAATCATGAAGTTTTCTATCTTGATTTTAGATAGATGGTTGAAGGTGTAAAGGGGGTAAAGGTGATTTTTCATGTGGAAAGAGGAAGTTTGGGATTTTTTTTGAAAAAATTATTTCCTTGGGAGGATTTTTTTGAAATTTTAGATCAATCATAAAGTTGAAGATGATGATCTGTTTTGTAAATTTTGAGTATGAACCCATGTATTTTATGAGCTAGGTTCATATTTGACTATTTATGTAGCCAAGACTATGAATGGCTATAAGAGAAGAAGATTCAATCTTCTTAATTTCTCTTAAAGACAAGATGATTTTTTTTGTTTTGTTTTTGTAGTTGCATCTAGCATGTGAAATGACTAGACTGCCTACGTACTCTCTTTGTGAGAGATCAAGCCATTCATAGTTCTTTTGGAACCAATTTTGGTTTATTTTGTTTATATATGCATCAGAGGACGAGATTAAACCCACCTTCTAGGAAGGGTGGTTCAAACTTCAATCCAACTATCATGTGCATTTCTATTTTACCTTTTTGTGCGCATCACCAAGATGATTGGAACCCACCTTCTAGGAAGGGTTGCCCCAATCATTTTGACTATCATTTGCGCATAGGTTTTTTTGATTTTTTTCTTTTGATTTAAGGTTTGTGACTGAATCCGAGACTCATTTGAGTTTGATATCGAATTTCCTACGTACCCTTGTTGGGATCAAGTCTTGACGTAGTTCTTGGAGACCATCAAGCTCTTTGTTGTTTTTTAGCATAATGGTTTGAACTATGATGTTGAATTTTGGTGAATCCTCGTGGTTCATTTATCGAGGCTAATCACCATTCAAAGCTCTTTTGTGGAGCTTGTGACTTCAAAACCTTCCTCCCTTGGAGATGTTGTATGCTTTATCTTGAGCATCTTTTGATCTTTGGATGAAGAACTTTGATTGATTCTTCTTTTTGACCTTCCATTTCTTGGTCATTTGCTTTGACTCCTCTTGTTCTTAGGCTTATCAAGCCTTTCAAACATAGATGGTCGAGAAAATCTATTCTTTGTTGTTATATCAAGCCTTTGAAAGATTGATAATCGAGGGTTGTTTTCTTTTCCTCTAAAATCATCTCATCCACTGTTGGCTCTATAACCCTTGATGTCAAAAGTTTCCATTTATGAGAAACTTTCATGTTGTTGAGAACATCTTCATTGAGATGCTCATCTTGAGATTTACCCTTAGAAAAGGGATTTGACTTTTGCACCATTGTTTGATGCTTCCTTAGAGATTTTGTTGAGGAAGATATACGGTATAAGGATGAAAGGGTTCACCTCGTAGTACCACCCTTTTGCTTTCATTTTTACCTGGCCTTCAACAAAGATTTTATGGATGACCAATGTTTCCATTAAGATATAATCATTAGCCTCATCAACATAATAAATTACACAACATTGAGCAACTTCTTCTTTCTTTATCGAATCTTCATCGAGATTCGCATACTCATATTTGAGAAAATCTTTAGGGTGAAAGAGACTCTTTGAGGTTGGATATATTCTTCCTCAGAGTATATTCCTTTTCTTTCTCACCCCTTTTATTTTCTTCTTGTTTTTATTGCCCTTCTTTTTGTCGATCTTTTCCTCGTTTGTCCTGAAACTTGAACGAGAAGCACTTCTAGGACAATAATTTTCTCGGACATTGCTCCATTTTGGAGATTTTTCCCTACTTGAAAATTTTCTTCTCATCACCATAAAGGAATATAGGTTGTCATGTATAAGGTAGTGAGATAGTTTGAAGGCCCTTATTTTCAACAACCTTTGATGACGTATTGGATGCCACAATGGTTTTGGGGATTTGTAGGGGTGAAGGTAGCGCTTCTAAAACTTCTATCCTTGAGATAATGTTTGATGAAACATATGGACCTTTTGAGTTTGTCCCCTCAATCTCCATCTCCCGTTTGTTGATTATTCCTTCTATTACATCCTTTAGGACATAACAATCACGGATTGTATGACCAATGAGGCGATAATATGGACAATACTTGGGATCACCTATCATGGTCACTTCATTGGGCCTTTTTGGCTTGGGGAAGCACCAAAGCTTTAGCGTCCATGAGCTTATCAAATATCCCTTGAATATCATCATCATCAAAGGGAAACTCCTTTCGCTTTCTCTCTTGAAGAGTGAGTCTTTTAGTAGGCTTGTTGGCTTTACTCTTATTTTGGGTTTGAGAATTACCCATATTAGAGGATTGGCCATTTCTTTTGACAAAGGTCACCCTAGAGTCATTTTTATTTTGTAACCTTTTTCCACCATTTTCTTGAGGCTTATAACCCCTATTTCACGTCGAACAATTCGATGCTCAACATTGGAAGATTTGGAAACCAATGCGTCAAATGACAGTGGTTCGGCACTCCCCACATGCACAACTAGTTTTATGTGCTAGTTATTGGCGCATATTTGAACACAAGTCAATTCACTCAATTTCCCCTAGTCATTAAAGCCTTAGACTTCTCCATATCGCTATAAAGTCATTTGCGATCTCATAGGCCTTTCGGTGAGTGTTTTCCAGTTATATGATGGAAAACTTTGCTTTAGTGCTCATAAATTGAGCAAGGAATACCCTTTGAAATTCATCCCATGTTTCGATCGACTCTGGTTGAAGTTGGGTGTACCAAGTAAAGGTCGATCCTTATGAGTAAGGCATCACTCAAGGAAGTTTCTCCACATGCGGAGTAAAAGTAGGCAAGGTGCTCACATGGTGAACCTTGAATACCATCAAACTTGTCAAAGAAGGGCCTTTTATATCCTGTAGGGAAGGGCACAACATCAAAGTGCATGTGATATGGTTTCTTATATCTCATCATGGGTTGGTTTTGAGAAACATGCAATTCTTTTATCCCTTGTGCAATCATCTCCTTAATTTATTGGAGAGACATGTTTATTGCGCCAATTTGGCCCGAGGTAACACTTTGGCCCTCATCGTTTTTTCTAAATTGTTTTCGCCTACTCTCTTTATGTTAGCTTGCAACTTGATTTGAAAGAGCGACAATTTGAGCATCTTTTTCAGCCAACCTCCTTTGCATTTCTTGAAGTTGTTCTTCAATGCTAAAAGTAGTCGTCATCATGATTGACATGTTTTCAACTCCATTGTGTAAAGAGGAAATGACTTGGTTAAAATATGGAAAGTCATCCTCCTTGAAAGGTGAAGTTGTATCTCCATAAAATGGTGTGTAACCTTGAGAAGCATGGATAATTTTACTTCTTGTTGCATTTATTGGCTCTTCTTAGGAGGAGACATTTTATATATCTTCAACTTTGAAGTGTTGTATTGAGCTTCACCCTTACCATTTTCTAAGTAAGAGTCCATTTTGACTTGCTCCACACGGTCAAGGTTAATCAAGATTGATCCAATAAGGATTTTCCTTGAAGTGTTGATATGTGGATTGACAAGTGGTTTTGTTGATGTCACAAAGCCCCGAGTCACATCTCCTAAGGTAGCTCTGGATAACTCAAGAGTTGAAGAAGATTTTATCTTAGTAAGTTGACCCTCCTTTTGGTGCTTTGACCTGTTCTTGCGACTCCTCTTTCTTTGAGATGGCATGAACTTGTTTGTAAGGGCAGTTTAAGTTGATGCTTGATGGGATCCAACATTTGTCTTGATGACTTGAATAGTTGGTCCATGGAAGCTGCCCCATGCATCTTTGGCATCCATTTGGAGAATGCCCCTCTCCTTGGAGTCTTGTTGACGGATCAAACGCTTCCCCTTGATTAGAAAGAAGGCTGGTCGGTTGTTAAATTTGGCAATAGCTCTTGGGCCATTTTTCTTTGAGGAATTGAGTTCACTTCTCCAACTTAGGTATTCATGCCATCATTGAAGATGTGAACTCTTGAATTCTTGCTCTTGACCTTCCACTCTTTGTTGATGTTGACTCGAATCACCTTGTTCTTAATTTGGTTTACAAGATTTTTCGAGCCTTTTAAACACGGAAGGTTTGAATGCATAATGCCTTGAAGTAGTGCCAGTCCTTTCAAACAAATAGGACTTAGATAGTCCATGAGCTTGTATCGAGGCTTTCAAGTACTGACACTTGAGGCATTGTGACTTTGTCATTTGAGAGCATATTTAACTCCTTTATTGGCATTGCCATTGGCTTTAGAACTTTCTCTTCTCAAGAAATTTGTGATTCTTGACAAGAGTGTCATCAACTTTTAATGGGTCATCCACATGAATGTCAACCCATGAATATCCTTCGATGATGTTTCACATGTTTGAAGAGACTCTTGGATTATAGGGGCGACCTTGGAAACATCTATCACTGAAAAGGATGTTTGATGTAGTCACTAGAGTCATTGATGTTAACCCCTCAATTTTGATTTCTTCTTCTTTCATAATCTCCTCTATTGCATTTTTAAGGACATGGAAATCCTTAATCGGATGGCTAACGAGTCGATGGTAAAGACAATAATTTGGTTATTTGCACTTCTTTTGTTTTATTTCATGGAGAGGTAGTCTTTTGGTGAATTCTTTGACTTTCCCTTTACCTTGAGCCTTGGAGCTACTCGCGTTTGAGGGTTTGTCATTAGGCTTGATGAAAGTTGCCATAGACTCCCTTTCGAGTTTGTAGCTTATTGCCTTCATCTTTTTGAAGCTCATTAGCTTCAAGACGACTAGCTTCAAGACGACATGAAAGTTGTCATAATCAAACTATGGGTCCTCCAATTCATACCCATAATTAAACTATGTTATTTTAGCCAAATCATGAAAAAGAAAATTTCATGAAAATTTACCCCCAAACATCCCGTTCAAAGTTGTCGACTTTCTTTGCAACTATCGTCTTTCCAAGGGTGGTCCGGGTCGCTTTACTCTAAAAACCCTTAAAAACAAATCTGACCTGATTTATAACATGTCAAAGTCTGATTGAGGTTGGGCTGACAAATTCTTTTTTGTAAAGTTATCCTCTTTGGGAATCGATACTTCTTTTCTGAAACCTCGTTGGCGTTCATCAAGTAGTTTTTGCTCTTTTTGCTCGATTTACCTCATTTAGGTCACATTAACCTTTGACTATGTTTGTTTTTTGGATGCAGTGGACCTTGCTTCTCTCCAACCCCGCAAGATATTGGCTCAACTCGTATCTCGCATAGATTCCCTTTCATCAGAGGAAAGGTCTTATCCCAGGCTTGTGAAGGCGTGCTTTGCTGACTCTCAGGAGACTGAGATGTCGAGTAAGTATTCACATCTTTCCCTTTCACTGAATATTGCCATGTTTATGACCCTACGCATCTGCATGTTGCTAGGTTCAAGAACTAATCGATCAACTGCCGTCCTTTCCATCATGGAATGAGTCGAAGCTTGAAAGAAGAGAAAGGCGGAAAAAATTTCGACGGCTGATACGTCTTTAGCGATGTCCCTCTCTCAAAAGGCGACTGGTGCTACTTCCAATGCTCCTCCTTTGAAGAAAAATGCCACCCCGAACTTGACTGATCTCCCGGGAACCATGTTGTATTTAGACATGGCGGCTGAGAAGTGCTTGACTTCTTTGATGCCTCTTCATGTAAACTGTTCTCGCGGCACTGCAAATCGATCCACCATGCTAGAATTTTTCGGAGAGATGTTGGCCGCCCAATGGCCGGTATGGTTGTTGTCTTCTAGTAACTCTTTACGTGTTTTATCTCTTGCTCATGTTTTAACATGTTAGTTTGTTTTGAGAGCTTTTAACTTACGCTATCAGCCTTTGAAGCCTTCAAGGATCAACCTAGCCAACTCGCCCAGAGCAAGATCGACGTTAAACTCGAGAAGGACATGAATACTCTTATAGGACACGAGAAGAGTGCTCTAGAGAAGAAAGTTAAAGAACTAACGGATGCTCTTGAAAAGGCCTCCAAAAGCTCTAAGGATTGGGAGGATAGATTCATGGTTTCATCGAGGAAGGAGGCTGCTCTCGCAAAGGAGATCGAGGACACTACTAATTATTGGTCATGCAGGGCTCGTGTGGAGACGATAGAGGAGTTTGCCGTAGGAAAGCATACTTCATGGGATGTTGTGAAAGAGAGAGAGCAATTCGAGAATTTGTTCCCTGAAGAAGAGGTTGCGGTCAAGAAATCTTCGTTGGTGGACGACATTGCTCATGTTGCCAAGGAAGTGGCCCAGGTGGAACTTGCGGAGAATTTGAAGGCTTCTGCAAATGTTTCCAAGGAGTAATCTTGTCCTTTCTGTTTTTGAATTTTAAGTCTTTTAGTACCCCCGGTATGTCGGGGTTTGAAAACAATTATTTCATGGGCCGCTTGTTGTAGGGCCTTTTGTATGGATGGACAAACTCTTTCTTTGTTAACCCTTAGTATTAAGGGTCTTTTTGTGAACGAGGTCTATGCTTGCATGGCGTCTTGTTTGTCTATCTTTCTTGCAGGTGGTGCGTGTTTCGATGGAGGTTCTTGCTAGGCGGGTATCAACACGTTTGAAGAGAAGACTGTTAATAATGTTTGAACGAGTTATATTGTAATAGCGCTTTTGTAGTAGATCCTAGGAGAGAGTTATGCGTAATGAGATGGAACTTAGAGATGTACAGTACTCATGTTTATTAATAAAACTTGAATTGATTACATCAAGATCTCCTTTGTGTTAGACTCCTCTTGCTCTAGAGTCGTTAACGTGTTCCTCGTCTCTTGCATCTTGTGACTAGTCGTTGTGTGCACATCGTAACCTGATTGTAAGGCAAGGGCCCATGTTTTGGCCAGTAACATCACAAGGTGTCCCTTGTTAGTTTTTGTTGTTCCATGTGTGTAGGATAAGGTGATAGAAACAAGTTCAATAAAATCAAATGACAAGTAAATATCTTGTTGCGACTTGCTTTCCTCAAAAGTGGTATAGTTTCAAATTTGTCGCGTTCCAGCTTCTCGGGACTATCTTCCCATCATGGGAGATATATTCGTAAGCTCCTTGCCCAACAACTCTCGTGATCTGATAAGGTCCTTCTCAATTGGCTCCAAGTTTGTCGGCGTTCACTTCTTGTGTATTTTGAAAGACTCTCCTCAGTACCCAATCTCCTATTTGAAACACCTTCGCCCTAACGTGTTTGTTGTAACTCCGAGCCACCCACTGTCTATATGCTGCCATTCGAATAGATGCTTCATCCCGCAACTCATCAATTGTATCCAAGTGGTGTAAAAGGTTGTCTCGATTAGATTCTTCAGTAGTAAGACCATAACGGGTTGTGGGCAAAGTTACTTCGACAGGTAACACGACTTCACAACCATACACCAATGAGAAAGGCGTATGCCTTGTAGCAGTCTTAGGAGTCATCCGATCTGACTAGAGAAAAAGGGTAAATCGTCGGCCCATCTTCCTTTAGCTTCTTTAAGGCGTTTTTTCAAGTTGTTCATGATCACCTTGTTACTTACTTCTGCTTGACCATTAGTCTGAAGGTATCGCGGAGTAGACGTTACTAGCTGAATGTTGTATTGCTGGCAAAAAGATCTTGTTTTCTCACTGATGAACTGAGATTCGTTGTCACACACAATAGTTGACGGTACTCCGAATCTACTGAAGATATTTCTCTTAATGAAGGAGATGACCTGTGTGTCTTTTACTTCTTTGAAGGCTTCGGCTTCGATCCACTTAGACAAGTAATCAGTCATGGCCAATATGTAAACACGTTGTCCCGAGGCTGGAGTGAGTTTTCCCACGATGTCCATTCCCCATTTCATGCACGCCCAAGGGGAAGTTATGGGATGTAATAGCTCCGGCGGTTGATGTACAATCGGTCCATGACGCTAGCACGCGTCACATTTTCGAGCGAACTCAACTGCATCCTAGTTCATAGTGGGCCAATAGTAGCTCATCCTGCTCGCCTTCTTTTCCAACTTGCGACCCCCAATGTGGTTTCCGCATTCCCCGTCATGTGTGTCCTGTAACACCTTATGTACTCTTCTTCTTTCACGCATCATGCATATAGTCCTAAAGACATCCACTTGAATAAGATATTATCCTTAATAGCGAAAGTAGAAGCTTTTACTTTAAGTCGTTGTGCTTCCTCTTTATCATCTGGTAGAATTCTATCTCGTAACCACCTTAAATAAGGCGTCACCCATGAAGTGGTTGTATCAGAATCCCGAACCTCGAACACGTTTGTTTCTTTCATTATAGAAGGTGCATCTAGGTGTACAAATGGTATCTTGTCGTACTCTCTCGGGTCAATCGCAGATCCAAGATTTGCTAAGGCGTCGGCTTGCACGTTAGCATCTCGAGGCACTTGCTTTATCTCGAAATGCTTAAAGCCTTTGATAATTTCTTGAACTTTCTCCAAGTACGCCTTCATTTTTGAATCCCAGGCAACATACGAATTCGTGACTTGATTGACAATAAGTAACGAATCACATATTACCTCGATTTCTTGCACATTCAACTCCTTGGCGATAATTAATCTTGCGATGAGTGCCTCATACTCTGCTTCATTGTTAGTGGCTTTGAATGTGCATCGAATAGCCTGGGCTATCCTATCCCCCTATGCCGACTTCAGGACTACCCCCAGCCCTACGCCTACCTGATTTGACGCTCCATCGGTATGCATCAACCATTTGCCTTTGCTCAGCGATCTTTCAACTTGTAATATTTCTTGATTTTCTCCTTCTGGCAGGGTAGGAGTGAAGTCAGCCATTAATCCGCCACAACTTGAGATTTCATTGTTGTTCGTGGCTCATAAGTAATATCATACCCATTGAGGTGAATTAACCACCTCACCAAGCGACCTGATAATTCTAGTTTTGACATAACACTCTTCATTGGGAAATTAGTCCTTACAGTAATAGAATGACTTTAAAAATAAGGACGTAACTTGATAGAAGCCATTACCAAAGACAGTACGAGTTTTTCAATGGGTGATCGAGTACCTAGTCTCCGCATCAAGTAGAGTTTTACTTACATAGTAGATGGGTAACTGGTTCCCATCTTCTTCTCGAATCAAGACGGCACTTACGGCTGCCTTTGTGACTGCTAAGTAAACGTACAACATTTCTCCTTGCTTGGGTTTGGACAGTATTTGTGGTTGAGATAAATATTCCTTCAATTCTTTGAAAGCTTCTTCATGCGCCTCTATCCACTCGAACGACTTGTTTTTCTTCAAGATGTCGTAGAATAACTTGTTCCTGTCTGACGACCTGGATATGAACCGGTTGAGTGTTGCTACTCGTCCTGTCAACTTCTGAACGTCTTTGACGCATCTTGGTGATTGTAACTCCATTATCGCCTTGATCTGGTCCGGACTTTCTTCGATTCCCCTCTGCGTTACTATGTAACCCAGGAATTTGCCCGACGTGACTCCAAAAGAGCATTTGGTTGGATTCAACTTCATCCGATAGCTCCGCAGAATCTAGAATGCATCCTCCAAATGCTGGATGTGATCTATTGCCTTCAAGCATTTGACTAACATGTCGTCGATGTATACTTTCATCGTATCCCCCAGTTTTTCCTAAAACATCTTATTAACCAATCTCTGATAAGTAGCACCTGCGTTTTTTAATCCAAAAGGCATAACCTTGTAACAATAGGTCCCTTGATTTGTTACGAATGCGGTTTTTTCTTAGTCGTCAGGGTGCATCATTATCTGATGGTATCCACTGAACACGTCCATGAAAGTTAAAAGCTAATGTCCCGCCTTTGCATCCACCATTGCGTCAATATGAGGCAACGGGAATGAATCTTTGGGACATGCTTTATTTAAATCGGTAAATTCGACGCACACGCGCCACTTCCCGTTTTTCATTTTAACGACAACCACATTTTCTAACCAATAGGGGTATTTTACTTCCCTAATTTTTCCAGACTCGAGTAGGGATTTTACCTCATCGTTTATTGCCTGATTTCATTCGGGTGCAAACTTACTCCTTTTCTGTTTAACTGACGGAACTTTTGGATTAACGTGGAGTGCATGTGTGATCACGCCGGGATCGATTCCTACCATATCTTCATTCGTCCAGGCAAAACAATCATTGTAGGACCGTAAGAACTCAACTAACTGTTCTCGTAAGGTTGGCTCCAGATATGCCCCTATCCTGATTTTTCTGGATGGATTAAGGGCTACTTCTTCGAGTTCTGGTGTCTCAGGCTTCACGTAGTAAGTTGGAGCCTTATAGTCCTTTAATTGCTATACCGACGACTTTTTTCCTGCTTCAATCTGTTGAGTTTTTGAAGTTGTTGCCCTCATGGTTACGGAATAACACTTCCTTGCTATCTTCTGCTCTCCCTTGATTTCTTGTATTCCCCATGGTGATGGGAACTTCACACATTGATGATAAGTCGAGGGAATGGCCTTCATTCCGTGGATCCAGGGCCTGCCTAAGATAACATTAAAAGGTGATGGACAATCAAGTATTTGAAATTTCACCTGATAGTTTACCCCACACGCGATGGTGGGCAATGAGATTTCCCCCAATGTGTTACGTGATTCACAGCTGTAGCCCCCCAAAGTCGTAGACTTCTTGACGATGTCATCCAAACCCAAACCTAAGCTGTACAAGGCATCCAACATAAGAAAATTAGTAGAACTTCCATTGTCAATCAAAACACGTTTAACAAGAAAGTTTGCTATCGTTAATGAAATGATTAAGCAATCATGATGGACTTCTTCTTCCTCGATGTCGTCGAAGGAATGGGTGTCACGTCATGACCCTTCCGAACAAAAATTCTAGGCTCCTCTCTTCGGGTACTCCTTGCAATCCTCTTAGCTGTAGAATAAGTAACACCACAGACCTCGGATTCCCTAGTGATGACATTGATCACTCCCGTGTGTTTGGGAGGTGGTGGTGGACTGGTCTTTCCCTTGTTGCGCTCTAGTTGCTCTCTTGCTCTTTTTGATATCAGGTCCTTGAGGTACCCCCTGCGTAATAACTCACTTACCTCTTTCCTTAGTGCGATACATTCGTCCGTCCTATGGCCATGATCGAAGTGGAAATCACACCATCTGGATTTATCTTTTTGGTGTGAAGGTGTGTTGCTCTTTCTCGGACACTTGACGGTATCCCCCATGTCGTTAAGAGTTCGTACAACCTCCGTCGCGTCTACCCGAAAGTTGTACTGAGATATCTTTGGGGGCAGCCTTGGGTCTTCATATCGCTCGTTCAACCTAGCGAACGCCGTGTTTATAGTTGGCTTGGCAGGAGATGGACTAGGGTATGGAACATATCTGGTTTCTCGTCGCCCTTGCCAACGTTCTAGTCGGTGAGGGCTAGCGGTTTTGATTGCGAAGAGGTCATCTTCTTCCAATCACAGCTTTTACCTGTACCTCATCGAAATTCGAGTAAGGATATTTAGTTAACTCTCGGTAAAGATCAGGATTACCGGTCGAGATGCCTCTTCGAAATGCTTCCACGGCTGTAGCGGCATCACATCCTTCTATGGTGAACAATTCCTCATTGTACCTGTTTAGAAAAGCTTTCAAGTATTCACCGGTCTTTTGGACCATGCAATATAAGTCGTTGGAGCGCTTCTTAGCATGTCGACTACTTGCGAATCTTATCTTGAACTTGTCAATTAACTCAGCAAAAGATGAAATACTCCCAAGGGGTAAATGAGAATGCCAATTAAGTGCGGGCCTTGATAACGTGTTACCGAACTAACAACACATGACAATTTCCTTCATATCGAAGGGAACTGTACTAATATTCATAGCTTGCTTAAACGCGGCTATGTGTTGGTTCAGATCTGTAACCCCTTCGCACTTGGGTACATCGGGGACGTGATATTTTTGAGAGATGTCTACCCTTGCGATAATGGGTACGAAGGGAGAATCAGTATATCCATCCCGTCTTTCCACCGCTATCGGTTGTGGGGCCCTTGGGACTTGTGTAATTCGGTCCTCTAGGGCTTTGAGGCATTCCCGTAATTGAGTAACCTCAACATCCTTTCTAACGGCCCTTAGAGAATTACCATTTATATGGTAACAAGTTACTAGTCTGACGTCAGCTGGGGTTACAGGATTGGGATCATCCATGTCTAGCCGTCGAGCGACGCCATCCATTGCTCCGTTAACATGTTGCTTCGTCGCTGATTGAACCTTAGATTGAAGTAGATTACGTTCATTAGTTAAAGTTTCTATTTGTTTCTCGTATACCTCGGTGAATTTAGCATGAGCGTTCTTCTTATTCTCCAAATCTTTTTGAAGGGTGAGTATTGATGCACGGAGTTCAGCGATAATATCGGATTTGACTGTTGCTCCTTGTTCTATTGTTGTGGAAGTGGTAGGATTTCCATTTCCATCCCCATAACTGTGCTCATCCCTTTCTGTCCCATTCTCAGCATGTTGGCCGTCGACTCCTTGATTAATCTCGTGGTTTTCAACGTCATCGACTTGGCTGTAAGTAGCATGAATGCCTTCCATCTTGCGTGGGTATAGCTTACGGTTCATGACGACTTTTCTTTGGCTAAGGCCCCACGGTGGGCGCCAATTGTTTTGGGTAGCTTTACCACGTAAACGTGTTACCTGCTATAATGAGGGAAACTTAACCAAAAAGCAATCGTAACGCGTTAAACCCTTTTAACAAGATGAAACTTGAGAGGAAAAGTAGGAAAGAGAGTGAAATTGATAACACGATCGATTGAAAATAGTTGTTCTGATGCAAGCTTCCTCCAGATTACAAGAAAATCAATAGACTAGCAAATTGTATTTCTTAGTACGAAAGAGATCGATGCTTTTGAGAGCTTATGAGAGTGGTAGTACGATAGCTTGTTTTCGGATGCCCCTCTCTTCTTGTCTTTACGTGCTTTTATACGTCTCTCCTTCTTGTGAATGTTGCCCAGATTGCTAGGCATCCTCAGATCTCGTGGATGTCGCTAAGGCCATTAATGGTGTGGCCATTACTCGGAGATCCCATTGATGCCACGATCTTCGCCATTACTTCTTCAATGGCCTTGACCCTTGCAATTGTCCCCTTGCCCATTAACGCTTATTGATCTGGGCCTTGCTTCCTCCGTGCAATGGTTTTGAGCTTGGTTTTGAGGGGCCCAACAATGACACGTACTAGTAACCTTCCATCGTATCTTGTGCAATCACCCCAAAGAGGACCTTGAACATATCCTTTTTCATTGCCCCCAAACAACTGACATAATCTCACAAGTTGACAGACAAATCCTACAAATAACTAATAATATCGATACCAATTGTAGACCAACCGAGACTCTTGAAGATTTGTTTGGCCAACTAAAGAAGAATGACTTCGAAAATTTGGCATTACTCTGATGGTGTATAAGTTACCAATGTAATAATAAAATTTTCCGTAATCAAGAAGAGGAGGAACTGAAAGATGTATTGATATTCTTTTCTAAACAATTAATGGTTTGGAGTTCAGCTCAGTCAACCATGGAAGAGGAATCCTTAGTCATCAACCCAAGAGAAAGAACCAAAATCCAAACAAGAAGAAAATGCAAGAACATTAAATGGAACAAACCCCAACCCGAATTCATTAAACTTAACTTTGATGGAGATAAAAGCTCGTTTGGACCCTCCTCCTTTGGATTTATTCTCAGGGACTCTGAAGGTTAAGTTCTTTCATGGGCGAATGAGCTCTGTGGTACCCAATAGGTGATCATGGCTGAGGCTTTGGGCCTTAGGAATGGAGTCAAAGAGGCACTTTGTCTTGACTACACGAAGATCGAGATCGAATTGACAACCTTTCTCTCGCCATTGTCATTAATGACATTTAGTGTTGTTCGTGGGAAGTCGAGAAAATCGCGAGAGGCATTCTAGGTTCTCTTAAGAGGTTCGAGGGTGCAGTCATTTTCCGGGAGGTCAACAAAATGGAAGATCACATTGCAAAAAGGCTTTCACCAGCCACAACCCGACTCATGCAACACTACGCGATCTTGAGGATTTCATCCGCTTGGATGTTTTAGGACGGCTCACATCTCGTTGAGTTGACCCATTAACTTCTTTCCATATCAAACAAAACCAATGATGTAGAATGAAAAGAAATAGTCCCTTTGTGAAAAACAATATAATCCAAAAAAATATATTTGCTTAAATTTTGACCTCAAAAATTTTGCAATGACATTTTTTCAACACACAAATATAAATTTGGGTCATTAAATTGCCATTTTAAATTTGAGTTATTAATTTACCACCTTATCAAAGTTTGGATTATTTGTTTTAATTCTCTATTAAAAGTCCAAGGAAAAAAAGGTAGAAATGAGTTTTTCAAAAACAATTATATATACTGATGGATATTTCTTTAGTGTTGAATCATGTTTCTTGACTGGGTCAGTCAGTGAAACTGTGAAAGCGATACATTGCTAAAAAAAAAGAGCGATACATTGGAGAAAAGCTATAAAAAACCTCTAACGTGTGGGATAATTTAGTATTTTAATTAGTTGGTATAATGGTATGCTTCGTCGGCAGCAATTTTTTATTTGTTAGAGAAAAATATTGATCGAAGTAGGAAAAATGTATTTTAATATAAATCATTGATATACCATGTCTATGGTAATAACTAATAATGATATCAAATATATCAAGTATGCATTCATATAGCAAACAACCGAGTAAGAAAAAAATATTCATCTACTTATAAAAACATCTCCATTGCCATATTCTTCATGTGCTTGAACACAAACTGGGTGGAAAAAATCAACCTTGAGCTTCTATAAATTAAATTTAAATTTTGATGGGTCTAACTTATATATAGATGGATCGGCAACTTCAGAAATTATTATCAAAGACTCAAATATAGAGATTATTGATATAGCAACCTCGAAATATGGTAGTGCATCAGTTTCTAAAATTGAAGCACTAGCCTTACGAGAAGGAATAACAAGAGCACAAAATATGGGCATTAGGAAACTAGAAATTGAAGGGGATAATTTGGTCATCTTAAATGCGATAAAGAAGCAAGGTCAATGTCCATGGGACGCCGATATAATAATTTCAGATATTGTTGTCTCTTTACAATGGTTTGACTCTATTCGAATTACTCACGTGAGTAGGAAGTGTAATGTTGTAGCCGATAAAATAGCTAAGTTGGGCCATAACTCTTCGATCGATTCCATTATGAATCATCCAGAACTTCATGTTCTCATCCGCTTGAATGCTCTAGGACGTCCCCAATAGCGGGTATCTCCTAGTTCTCACCATTATCAAAAATAAAAAAATATTCTTCATGTGCTTAGAAAACTTCTGTAGACATATGCTGATCAATTCTTGTTTAGCTTTTATAGTTAACTAGTTATACCCGTCGTGCCATGCATGACTACGATTTGAATTTTAAAATTATTTTTAAAAAATTTCAAAATTTTAAATATGATACATAGAAGATAGAATTTTATACTCACATAAGATAATTTTTTTTAGAATCAAATAAAAAAATTTAAAAAATACATATGATACAAAATCTTATAAAAAATAATGCCTTATTTATAAATATTATTTCGATTATGACATTCATATATTAGGAATATTGTTGTTATACTGAATTTTTACCTATCAAAAAATTTGATCTATTCATTTTAGAAATATTAAACATGTATAGACATGTTATTAAATATTTATTTATTTTTAGAAGTTGTTTTTAATCAGAAAGTTTGAATAAAAAGGAAATAATAAATACATATATTGTCCATATAAGAGATAAAATATAGAGAAAATAAAAATTGATTTAAAAAATAATATATAATTTAATATAAAGATAAAATAGTTTATTTATCGAAAAATTGGATATATTTTTTTATCAAAATTTAATTCAAGTAACTAATTATGAATAGATAAGATAAGTTTTTATCATTTTTAATCAAAATTTGATTTAAAAAAAAATCTTTTACAATCATTAATGGATAAAAGGACATAGATAATGTAATTTTTATCATCTTGTAATTTTATTTTTTATTTTTTTGAAATTTTTTATTTTTATTTATCAAAATTTGATTTAAGATAAATCGTTTACATAAATAGATAAAAAGATAAATTTAATTAAATTTTAAATTTAAAAATACTTTTCACATAAATAGATAGAGAAGAATTTAATTGAAAAGGCTAAATTAATATAGATAAATATTAATTTTTAATATAAGTGGGTCAGAATCAACGTGGTGACTCGAAAAGGTACTGCTTTAATAACTAAACTATATAGTTATAGATTGTTTAAATTAGATCTTAATATATACGAACATATATATTAAAAAAATATGCATGTGATATATGGTTGGCACTTGGCATATTAATTGTTTAGGTGGAATGGCAGGTCTTAGTCATACAAAGCTAAGATTATATATAATTTAACGAAATTCATACAAAACTGAAGGTGTGGAAAGTTTGAATTATGAGATGACTACTAAGAAAGAAAGAAACTTGCAGCTTGCAGCTTACAACTTGCTTTTGTACACACGCAGAAAAAGAAACAAAGAAAGAAAGAAACATTAAGCTTGTTTTCATGCTGATTGACTTGGTCAGTGTAATAAGGCCATGGACTTTGAGGTTCCAAGATTGGATTTTTTTGGTCTGTCAAATTATTGCGCTACTTTTTGGCCAAATCAGTGGTTTCATTTCAGTGTATTGTTCATTATAATGACCCAGAAAATCCAACATTTGACCTGGTCCGTGTGTTTACTGTTAGTGTTGCATAACTCTTGCATTTCCACCTCTCATCCTTACCTCATGCTCCAGCCTAATCTATAAAAAAGAATAAATTGCATTTTTGGTGCTTAACATTTTAATCTTGTATCATTTTGGTCCTTTACCTTTTATTTGATCTGATAAGGTCCTTAATCTATTTAAATTTTACGCCCATAATTTTTTTTTACAGGATTTATATATCATTTTTCTTTTAAGATTTACTTTCTAAATCAAGTATTCTTATAATGTGTCTTAAAAAATCATTTTCCTAATATATGAAAATCAAATAGAGATTTGATTTGAAATAGAAGAAGTTGAAATCCTAGCCAATTTGATGCAATGAACACGTTGAGTGATCATACGAACCTTTTTATCCATTTTACCCATAAAAAAAAAAGCATTTCGTTTTTTTTTTTAGGCGAAATTAATTCAAATATTACAACCTTTGAGGGGGTGTGTAAACGGTGACACAACCTTTGGGGGTGTGAATTTAATATCACGACCTTAGTTAAAATAGTCAAAACGCTATCATAAGCCCATCGCCGATGCACAAATCGTATGAGTTGGATATCGGAAAAATGACTTGGCATGTCTAGGTGGCATAAAATGTAACGTGAGGGGCATAGGATCATTTTATATTATTGATTACATTTTTCTCTTTTCTTTGTACTCATTATTATTTATTATATTTATCCATTTTGTTTTTTAAACATGATAAATTTAAAATTTTGAGCACTCTTTCTACTATTTTTATGCCTCATTCCAATATTTTTTTTTCTAAATTTTCAACTTAAGTTATGATCCGAGCAAAAAAAAACCCAGCACCTACTCATAAAACGAGTAATTAAGATATATAACCTGAGTAAATATGATAGCGTTTTGACTATTTTAACTAAGGTCGTGATATTGAATTCACACCCCCAAAGGTTGTGTCACCGTTTACACACCCCCTCAAAGGTTGTAATATTTGAATTAATTTCGCCTTTTATTAGGTAAGGAGTAGGAGGCACTCTCCTCAGGGAAGGCATTCTAGGGCATCCTAACGGATGAGAACGCGTAGTTCTGGATGATTCCTAATGGCGCGCGTTGACAAGGAGACTGTGACTCAGTCTAGCAATTTTGTCAGTCACAACGTTATAACCCCTAGTTACATGGGAAATCCGAACGGATTGGAATGTGTGAAGAGATATCAGGACGTCAATCATGATAATCTCAATTTCCCACGGTCAGTTCTTTCCGCCTTGGGCAGCTTTTATTATTTGTAGATTGTCTCCAATTTCTATACATTTATGTCGTCCCATTTTTGCTAATCTAATTCCGTCTCTTAGAGCAAGTGCTTCCGCCTTAATTGTCGATATATGGCCATAGCTTTGTGCCATAATGTCCATAGTGTTACCATTATGATCTCTTAAGATTATTCCTCCTGCAGCTTGTCCATTATCTAATCTAGATCCATCAAAATTATATTTTATTACACCTCGTGGGGATTTTTTCAATTTTAAGCTTTATCCTTCTTTTTTCTTATGTTTTTTTGGGTTCTATTAATCGCTTCTTCATCTTCATTCCATTGCTTTGATTTTTACCATTGTGTTATTTGTGTCTTAATATATTGAGGTAGATCTTGTATAAAATCATTTGGTGTTTGTTGGAAAACTAATTTATTCTGTTGGTGCCAAATACACCACCAAGCGATCGCTAATTCAGTAAATTCTTGTTTCCCTAACTGGTCAAAAAGATCGGCTAGAATAGTCCTTGGTGTTTTATTCCACAGCTTGTAGTTTCTGATTACTTGCTTAGTCTTTGTGTTAATTTTCTTTACTGTGGTCAGAGTGTGAGTACGTAATAAATAAATGTATGGTATCTTCCATTGTGCAATTACACATAATACAACCTCCCGGTGTTGGTACATGTTTTTCCTGTAGTCTCGCTTTAGTGGGTAATCCATTGTTACTCATTTTCCATAAATAAGTTTTTACCTTTAGTAATGTATCCAACTTCCATATCCAACTGACTAGGCTTGGTTCCAGTCTTTCCGTTTGTGTGATTAGTTCCATCGCCGAGTGTGTTGAAAATCATCCATTTTTACTCGGAACCCAATAAAGGCGATCACGAATGTTATTAAATGGTATTGGTATTGCTCTTATTGTTTCCACCATTTGTGTTGGTAGAACTTGTATCGGTTCATTGATCTTCCATTGTTTTTTCACATTTATGAATTCCGCTACTTTAGTCGTCTTATCAATGCTAGAGGGGTATTTCGCAAAGTTCTTGAGTGATTTCCCCATTACCCAATTATCTTCCCAAAAACTAATTGTTTGTCCGTCTCCAATTTGCCATATTAGTCCTTTTTTAAATTCAGGTTTTAAGCTTAATAGTTTTTTCCATTGCCATGAGGCATTGGCTTTGGTTTTATATGAGAATAATGTGTCATTTTTTAAATATTTTTCTTTGATCACCCTAACCCATATGTTATCTCGTTATTAAGCATTGAATCATATATGTGGCAAGCTTGGCAATAATAGTCGTACACGTGTCTCACCCACCAATCTCATCTGATTATTTTATTAAATAAATTTTGAGAAATAGAATAAAGTTATCGAGACAATGAAGATATCTAACATCTCTTCGTGATCATCGAGAAATACTAGCTCAAAAAGACGAAAGTGTTGAAGGACTAGCTCAAAAAAACTAATGCGTTTATCCCACATTATTGGAGACAATGAAGATACCAACAACATAAGTCTATCTTGTAAAGAAATTCTTACACCATTGGGATGTGCGTAAAGTTGATGTGGGGGCACATGACTGAGTACATTCTCCAAGTGGCTCGTGAGGTGTTAGGTGTATCCCGGGGTAACATTGTCCCGAGGTAACATTCTCCAAGGTCGCGTACCGAAGCTTGTTGAACAACACTAATAAGGAGGAGAGAGTTTGTCGTGTTACTGAGTACAAGATGGCCAAGAGAGAAGCAAGGATACCTGTTACAAAGTCTAAAGAGAGGGCTTTCAAAGACCTATATAAAGCCTTAGAGGAAAAAGGCAGCGAGAGGTTGATCTACCATTTCGCCCAAGCTAGAGAAAGTAGGAGTAAAATCCTATATAAGGTGTGGTGCATAAAGAATGAAGAAGGACAAGTGTTAGTGGATGACCAATAAATCAAACAAAGGTGGCCTATGTACTTCGCAAAGCTTTTAAACGAGGCACATCGTTAGTTAATCTCACCATAATCTCAAAATAGGCACATTCATCCATCTTAATTTTTTCTTCAGCTTTTGTTCCATCGGGAAAGTCATCCTTTATGACCCTCCAATACTTCTCCTTGATAAGCACAACCTTCATCTTGACTTACAACATAGAAAAGTCAGATGGTCCATCAAATAGCTTGA
The DNA here is from genome assembly GCA_964016875.1 of Fallopia convolvulus. Taxonomy (NCBI): domain Eukaryota; kingdom Viridiplantae; phylum Streptophyta; class Magnoliopsida; order Caryophyllales; family Polygonaceae; genus Fallopia; species Fallopia convolvulus. The sequence goes on from OZ024718.1 coordinate 25,820,027, forward strand.
TCTTGGTGGAATTCTCTGTCATCTCAAAAACAAGGTTAGAGAAAACAGAAAAACATGATAGAAGTATGATAAGCAAGAGATCTCACACCTTGCAAATGATCACAGGATGCAAGACACACCCACACTCTTTTGCAAGAGCTTTATGACACGGGCTGAGACTCTTCTCGAACTTGTGCGGCCCTTAGCTAGATTGAACCCCTTCGAATGGCTAAGTCAGGCCTTGACCCGAATGCTCAAGAGAAGAAGGATGGTTGGTTTTGTGGGAATGGACTTTGTATTTATATAAGGAAAGCCTTTACAAGGATGCCTTACAAGTGTGCCTATGTAAGCCTAGTGCTTTGGTTGCCTAAGAGGATTTTGGATGGAACTTGATGCCTTGCAAAATGAGTGCCATGGCCTATTTATAGGCGTGGCCTCCCCTAATCCTAAGAACATTGTAGACTAAGTGTCCCCTAGACAAGTCTAGAACAATCCCAAGGTGGACCGCCCATGGCAATTGCTTCTAGGTGCCTTGCGCCCACGCTAGATGTTTCTAGAGCCTTCTGGTGGGGCGCGCCTGTGTCCCACCCTTGCACAGAAGGGGCGCGCCCCTTCTGGAACCTTCCAGGAGGGCCGCACCTACTCCTTTCTCTTCTCCCTTGGGCGCGCCTATGCCAGACCTTTCCGGATGGGGCGCGCCTACTCTAGAACTCTCTAGAAGAGTCCCTCCTTGCCATGTAGCCCTTCCCATGGGCTTTCCCATGCCATGGCTTCCCGAACGCCCCGGGGAAGTCCCGATCCCTCCGGAATCTTCTATAAAGAGTGCGTCCTTGTTGCCTCCATGTGCCGGATCAATCCCGATGCATCCAGAACCGTCCCCGATGCCTCTAGAATCCTCCGGATGGCTCTTGGCACGGTCTTGGCATATGAATCCGGGCGTCCTTGGGGACACGGGACCGCTGCCCGTGTCATTTAGCTGTGAGAATCGACAAAGGGTTGCACCAGTAAAGCCGTTACCCAATATGGCTGATTACCCTGGCAACCACGAGCCAAACTCGAGAATCCTAGTTAATAGAGTCAAGAAAGAAGGAACAACATTAGAAAAGCAAGAGTTAAACAAAGAACCCTAGTATTGGAAAAGCAAGTTCCAAATCTAGGACTTTAAGCAAAGAGTCCTTTTGCAAGGATGTTTTGTATGAATCGGAAAAGGGTTGCACCGATATATCCGTTACCCAATCTGTCCAATTCACCTCAAGTTCAAGGGCCAAACCCCTAAACCTAATTGCTATAAAGAGTTTTTGGAAAAACTTGACCACAACAGAAACCCTAATCAAGTTCAAAAAAGAGGGTTTTGCATTTTAGTTTCAAAACAAAGACCAAAACAAGAGCATAAACAAGCAAATCAAGCCAAGAGATGAAATACAAAAGGGAACTCGCTTTTCCCCCTCAAAATCTCATGGATCTGGCAAAAGAGAAAGTTAATCGCCCAGAAATCCAAAGAAGAAGGAGCTTTAGCTTAACCATAAAGATCCAAACGTCTCAAGCAAGAGGAAATACAGATCTAGAGCAAGCAAGGCTCTAATACCAATTTGTAAAGCTTAAAATCTCAAATCCACTTCGGTTGATTGGGTTTGTTTTGAAAACGAAAGTAAAACGCAAATGGACAAGCAAGTTTGTTTACGGAGTTCGATTTTACCCTACTTTGTAGAGTCTCAAGAGGGGGACTAGCCCAATCCACTAGGCATCAAAGGCCAACACACAAACATTTATAAAGCAAGCACACACAGATGGCAAAGGTGAAGATCAGAAAGTAGCACAAAGTAGGAAGAACAGAGAAGGAATCAGACAAGCCCACAAAGAACTCAAATCCCCAAGGCTCCAATCTCCCTCATCTCTCTTTTCTCTCTTTCCCTTTCTTTTCTTCTTCGGACTTCACTCAATCTCAAATCACCAAGGTGATGTAACCAGAGAAAAAGCTCAAGAGCTCAAACCCCAATTTTTCACAACGGTGAAGAGAAATGGCAAAGACGAGGAGTTAAGGTTTCATCATTAGCTTGTATATAACCCTGCCGTCTCAGACGACGTCGTTCCAGCACAAGAGCGTCTTCATAAGCCAAACGCGGCGTTTAGCATGTGAGACTCATCTAAAGCTTAGATCGGAATAAGGCCCAAAACCAAATAGGCCCAATAAGACGTCTTCTAATGAGATCATGGCCCAAAACACTCAAGCACAAGCCCATCTGCATCCAACAACAACACCCTTCGAGCCATACCCAACTAAAAATGGTCAAGCGGCTCGAGTGAGTGAGACAGTGAGTCATGGTTCAGACAAGGGTATGTTCAAGAGTATTGAGCCATGTCTCAAGCTTCCTAACCCCTACCTAGATCTGTGCGCATTACTATGTATGAATGTGTGTTTACAAGCTAGTTACAATGATAGATTAAGATACATAACAACTTCTCTATATTAGTTCTCATATACTTTGAAACCCTCGTATCAACTTTTTCCAACACATCTTCTATCTCGCAAGGATTACTAGTAGTGAATATGTTGGAGGAAAACCTTGTTATCATTGCACTAATATTCTACTCTTCAGTCTGCCATGCTCCTTGCTCATCCAAAATCTTCTTGATCGTATTCCTCTCCTTTTTGACATTAGCTGATATGTGAAAAAAAGTTGTATCCATATCTCCAGCTTTAATCCACAAAATTTTGCTCCTTTAGTGCTAGTACTTGTCCTCTTCACTAAGATAGCTCTCCTTAATCAATATCTTCCTCCTTTCAGCCTGTTGAGGATTCAGGTTCCCCTTGTTCAGCCACTTCAATTGAGATCTTTTTCTATTCAAGAGCCTTATGTTCTTCCTCTCCTCATTTGCCCATACTAGCAACTTAGATGTACACTTCTATATACCACTATACACCCCCTGCACACTCCATGCCTCTTGAATATCTTCCGGCACTGCTCTTTCTCAACCCAAGAATGTTCAACCTAAAGATTTTTTTGTTGATTCAATTCTCCCTTGTTGTCCTTGAAGGAGTAATTGAATGGGAGCATGGTCGACCTTTTTATGTCCAAGTGTTTGACACAAGCATTAGGGAACCTTTTCTAACAAGCTTATGTTTGCTACCACTCTGTCAAGCCGACACTGCACATTCTCCCTGTCCTCCCGTTATCAAAAGTAAATTCATACCCAGAGAAGATTGAATTTGTCAGACCACAATCATCCAAGCAATCTTTAAAATCATTCATCTGCCTTCTTGACCTTTCCAAACCTCCTTTCGTTTCACGGGGGAAGAGGATTACGTTGAAGTCTCCCATACACCCACAACAAAAGCACTCCTTCTGACAACAGCAGTCTCAACAAGTTTCATGAGTTATGTCTTAGATCAGTCTCATCCCACCCATAGAACCTTGTTATCCTCCATACAACTCCATCAACTTCAGTGACTTTGAACTCCATGTGATGCCATGACATGGATATAATTAAGCTCCATTATCATGATGGCTTTGTAAACTGTAAACGCCATCATCTCTACCTCTTGATAGACTGAATTTAAATTCAGTTCACCCATAAAAAACTCGGTGTGTTGTTATACTCAAATTCTCACATTTTGCTTGATCGAATCCTAAAACAACTCTCTCTCACGACCAAAGTTAAACTCGATCAAGAACTAGGATTTACGTAGGAAATTATATAAAAATAGCAATCCACTAACCATTCGATCAGTACACCAGAACGTACACCTCAAATACAAGGTAACATATATCATAACAAAATTAATAAAGCTATTCTAGGCTTCTACCCAGCAACAAGGCAAAGCATATCTCATAGCACATCACCATAAATACGATAGCAGACGTTTTTCTAAGCAAAGATATCTTCAATGGGCTTGGACTCGAGCTTGGCCTTCTCAAGATCCTGCAATTGCTGCTCCTTAGCAAGCTTCTTTAGCCTTGCTAGTTCAAGATCCTTGCTCATCTTCCTCCTATACATCTCTGCGAATGTGATGGGCCCCTCCAAGATGGGTTTCTCTCCTTCCCTTATTGCTAGAGGGTAAACCGTGGCCTCCGGTGCCGGGTTTTGGAACGTGGCGATTGAAAGACGGCTATAGTTGGAGTTCACCACTGCTTGGTGGTCAGCATTCCTGAACCTCCCGTTGCTCAAGTACTGTATATACAATTAGAGATTTAATCAACAAGATGAGTAGGTGTATACATGAGCAAGCAATCAGTCAAACCCAAAAGGCCTAATTTGGTAGATAAATGGACCTTTCAAGATAGTACAAGACATTGTAATCATAATGGCATTGTATTAGGCCTTTGTTAATATCTGTACTAGATATCAGATACAGTATATATAGCTAGGCTTAAAACATATGTAGTCCCTAAACTTGTGCAAATTAGTCATATAAACACCTCACCTTTGTTTTGGACCTATTGAACACTTAAACTTATCAATAGCCTATAAATCGAATGCAACTTACATGACCATGGTCGCCAAGGTTGACAACAAAGGCACCCTCAACAGGCTGAACAGTGATCCAAGTCTTGCCATCATCCCTAGTAGCCTGGAGGCCACCAACCTGATCCTGGAGCAAGAGAGTGATGGTGCCCGGGTCGGTGTGGCGCTTGAGCCCGAGGGTGAGATCTGGCTGAGGGCATTTCGGGTAGTAGTTGACCACGACTTTCTGGTCCATGTCAACACACGCCTTGGTCAACGCCTCGGTCTCAAGGCCCATGGCTTCGGAGAGGACGCCGAGGAGTTTGCAGGCCAAGCCCATCAGATTGTCGCTGTACTGCTCTGTTACCTTGATCCATCCCTCTGGCTTGTCCGGCCACCTTGAGTAGTCCCTGTTCTTCGTTGGGTATGAGAAGTATGTCACGATCTCACGCCAATCTGAAACTGCCTCCCCCTATAAATCGACGGACAGTTTCGTAAATTGGTTAAAAATTGAAAGCCAAGCTGTGCAATTTGAGAATCAATTTGGATGGAATGTACCTGAAGATGGCTGGAGACGATGAATCCCCCCTTCTTGCCGCCGGACATGTCGAACCGGAGCTTCTCCTCGGGGGAGAGGGCGAAGAACTCGCGAGCGAGGCGAGTCATGTCGGAGACGAGGGAGGTGTCGACGCCGTGATCGACCACCTGGAAAATGCCCCACTCCTCGCAGGCCTCGACGATCTTCTTACAGATCTCCTCCCTCTTCCCGCCGACGTCGTCGATTCCGGCGAGCGAGATCACGGGGATCTCGTTGCTGAAGTGGTTGTACGCCACCTTGGGCCGCTCATCCTCGTCGCGGACGAAGCTTGCATTGAGAGTCTTCTCCTGCGACAGAGCCGTCAGAGTCGAGGGCTTTGCGGCCGGCGCCATTTGCTCTGGACAAGGGGTATGGGACTGTTGTTTGTCTTGAAATGCCTGTGAGAGAGGGATATGATGATCAAGTGGGAGTGTAAATGTGGGATTAAATACCGGAGCTGAACCGCCGTTGGAGGGAGGTTGTTGGTGCGTTTGGGAGTGGCAGATCGCACCTACCCCTCGTGAGCTGCCGTGGCGAACTAACCGCCATTGCTATTCTGTTATATCAAAAATTCAAAGATCAGTGTGTGGTGCTTTTTATAGTAGCCAAGATGCAACGTGGTCAAACAAAATACAGAAATGCCTGTTTTGATCAATACGAAAGTTCTTGAGGAAAGTTTAATATGAAAGATCAATTTATTCTATACTGAATTTGGGTGAGTAGATTTGGTACTAGATAATAAAAATTCTATAAATGTTTTTCAAAAGTCTACATAAGCCTTGATTTTATTTATAAATAAAACTTACACCATAAGGAGATAAATTTGAAATTCGCTAACATAATTATGTAGTTTTTAGTTAATACTCGGGTAGTAGGAAGGTGGTTAGCCCAAATTATAGCATGAATAAAATTTGACCTTTTCATGTACATAAACTGCTACTCTATGGATGTACGTATATGATCCATTCTGATTTAAGTAATAGTTCATTTCATCTTAAGTTTTTAAGGCATTGTGCTTCTAGAATTTGATCTAAAACATGAAATTTTATCATCTTATTTCACTTTCTTTGTTGAGTTGGACACGTACTTGTACCAATTGAAGAGAAATTAAAGCCCTTTTGGGAAGTTGATTTGGTTTCGAAAACTATTAGCCTAGAAAAAAAAAAGTGTGGATCACATGAAACACACTTTTTATGTGCGATATGAGGCGACCGTTTGATGAGCTAAATCCACGGTCCAGATTAAAACACTTAAATCCCAAGAATATAGGCACACGGAGGCATTTTGGTAATTTCTCTAAAATTACAAAAGTGTATCGCTATCGCGAAAAGATGCACTGCGAAATACCAAAAGTGCAGACAAAAATGAAGCCCGTGGGGGCAGGCGCTCCATGTTCGGTTCGATGTAAAAGGGCATCACTATGGCGGAAAAGTGTATTACGAAACCGGTAAAAGTGCATTACAAGACCGAAAAAGTGCAAACAAAAATGAAGCCCACGGTCGTGTGCGCTCCCTGTTTAGTGCATCGTTATAGTGGAAAAGTGCATTATGAAACCGGTAAAAATACGTTGCAAAAGTGCATCATCCTGGACGTCCGAATTGACTCAATCCCGAATCAGCTCAACCATTTCCTTCCAAAATTTTGGACACATTGAGTAAGAGAATCCTTCCTTGAAACTTTTATCGTTATCAAAGACACGGACTTACAAGTTGCAAATATTATTATTGAACAAGCCGAAATTTGTTGCAAAGTGTTATCCCACAAAACATTATAGACTCCTAATATTAAATAACCCTAAATTTGGAAGTTGACACCCCCTCCCTAAAGGTGTGTTTGATTCATTCCCAACTAATTAATGAGAGCAAGCCCAACAGATTTCCCAAATTCTTGGGAAATGAATTTTTGGAGATTTTAGACCACTTTTTTGGTCCAATAGATTCCCTATCTCGTTCCCTATTATAGAGTGATTCTCCAAAATGGGTAGAGATCTCTCCAAATTTAGGGAATTCTCTAAAACATTTGGGGAATGCATTAAATGTATATAATAAATTATACCTTATTCCTATTGGTTAAATAAGTAAGATAATATTTAATTCATTATTAAATATGTATGATAGAATATTTTATATGATAAAATAAAAGTATTAAATGTAGTATTCTCTAAAATAGAGAATCTATTGGAGTTGGACTGAATTTTTTTTGGAGAATATGACTATTGGTTCTCTATTTTGGGGTAAATTTTAGAGCATCTGTCGGGGATGCTCTGAGAGACTTAGGGTCCGTTCGGCGGGCTTTATTTTGAACTTATACAGCTTTATTCAAGCTTATGGTAAAAAAATAAAGTTCTGAAATGGTGTTCGGCGTTGGGAGTTGAGGGAGCTTACAAGAGCTTATACAAGCTAATGGGAGTTGAAATCTTGGCCAAAAAATCAACTCCCCCTCCGAGCTTATACAAGCTTATACGACCTTATTGTGTTTTTTCCTTCTAATGCCCTCCAAATTCAATTTAAAAAAAAAATCTCTAAAATGTGGATATTTATAAATATACCCATTTTGGTAATTTTACATCATCTTTTTATAAAATCAGTCTCAATCAACTCTATCTACCGAACACCTACATATTTTTTTATAAAAATAAGCTAATAATTTCAACCCCTAAAATCAACTAGTAAAATCAGCATCAATCACCGAATCAGCATCAACATCAACATCAACTCATATCAGGCTTGAAGCGCCGAACGGAGCCTTAATAGATATTATTATAACTACAATTTGTCACAATATATGCTGTGTAAATAAGTTGATGAAGATATAGATTATTTTTCCTTAATTGTAGTTATACTCGACGATTTATTTGTAAAGCTAGTTCCAAATTCAATTTAAACTTTTGAGAACCTACTTGCCAAAACCATTTTTGTACACATATATCAAATGCTAAAAAGCGGCTACCAATAATTTCAACCTTCTTTTATTTATCTAGTAGCATATCATAGGTTGATGTTATGATATCCATTTCAGAATTAATCTTTGTTTTAGAGAAGGGAATAAAGTGGTAAATTTCATCGTATCAAGAAACCATGACATGGATCTCATTCGATGTAACTACATGCATGTGATGAGGTTGAAAGTCAAAATTTATAAAGATTCTTCGTTTAGATTATTTAAAATTGCCCTAACATTAGGAGGGACAAATATGTTTTCTTATTGTAAAAAAACAGACTTATGGCTAGAATAATAGCTAGAAAGGAATTAGAGAGGCCACGAAAAAATGGCATGTAAAAACTGGTTGATGGAATCTCAACACGCAATCACATTGCTAGGCATCAATGAAGTGTTTAACTTGGCTACTTAGGTAGTAGTTGATCAAGCTATTCGTGAATGCAATTGCGTTTCAAAATAGACCAAATGAGTAGTTTTAGATGAGAAGGTAAACAAAAGAGTGGAGAAAGCATACATGCACACTTCATCTGACTATTTTTGCAAGTTCCAAATTCCAAAAAGCATATGTAAAGTTCACCTACCACTCTACCAGCCCCGGCCACTAAATACAAATTGTATACATCTGTGTGGACAGTATTGATTGAAGTTTAATGTCACGCTAAATAATTAATCAAACATAATTGCATGTCATCAGGTTGAGGATATATACACACGTATTTTTTCTCCGCGCACAAGATTTGGCACGCTTCATGAAGCGAGTCGCTTCATAATGCAAGCCATATATGAATACCCGAACGGATTTTTTACAGAATCGGCAAAATGACACGCTTCACGAAGCGTGAGGCAATATTTTGCGATTTTCTTACCCAATCCAATATTTTTTACATATATAGGTTCCTCTCGTCGATAGCTTCGATTTGATAGGTAATAAGCTCAAGTCCGACACCCGAGCAAAAAGTTATGAACGTTTTAAGATTAGACATACGCATACTACTTTCAAATGTCGTTTATCTAGGATAAGATTTAAGATAAAGCATAAAATAAGATTTTTTGGTAAGTGTTAGAGTTTATGGTTAGGGTAAGGCTTTATGGTAGGGTTTGGGGAAAGGTTTAAGGTTTAAGGTTTATGGTAAATATTATGGTTTAGGGTACGATTTGAATGAGGTTTAAAGTTTGGGTATGTGATATAGCATAGAGTTTGGATGTATGGTTTAAATCAAGGCTTAAGTGTAGGGTTTTAGATAAGGTCTAGTGTGAGGGTAGCGTTTAAGACAAGTTTTAAGGTATGATATTGAGTAAGGTTTAGGGTTTATTGTAGATTTTAGTGAAGTTTAGGATTTAGGTATATGATTTAGGATAGAGTATATATTTTTAGGGCTTAGGGTTTGGATAAGGGTTCTACGACAAGGCTTAAGTATAGGATTTTAAGTAAGGTCTAGGGTTTATAGTAGAGTTTGAATAAAGGGTTTAAGATAAGGCTTAAGGTTGGATTTAGGGTAAGTTTAATGTTTATGGTAGGGTTGTGGTTTATGTTTAAAGTAAGGCTTTAGGGTAACCTAACTTATATATGTTAAAATTTTGGTTTGATTAACCAAACTGATATTTTTCACGGTTTTACAAGTTGGTTACGGATCGACATATCATATTTTCAGTTAATCGAAAAACTAAAATATAGTTTTAAATTTGTAAAAAAAAATATTAAATATATTTCGTTTTAATGGAATTACATGCTTATTTTCAGAATTTCAAATTATATTTGATTTTGAAAATATTACTTTATATTTCCATCATTGATTAGTTAAATATGTTTTTTTAAATATTTAACTCCTAAAATGTTATATATATAAAATACATATTGTAATAACAATTTAAAACATAACCACCATGTAAAATAATATTTATTTTGAAATTTTAACCGAGCGATAATATTTTTAATATAAAGCTGATAACTTTATTGTTGTTCAAGTGTATTCTTATAATATAAAATTAAATAAATAGTTATTGGTTAACGAGAAAATCAAACCAAAAATTTGGTTAACAAATCTCTGATCAACTGAGATTAAATGGTCAATTTTGGTTAATGATTTTAATTAACTGAAATCATAAAATAAATAATTATTGGTTAACGAGAAAGTCTTGCCCTAACAATAAACCCTAATACTTACGATAAACATAAACCGTCCCAAAATATTATATAATAAGTCTTATCTTAAATCATATCTTAAATAAAACATCATGTTAAAGTAGTTTGCGTGTGTACAATCTTAAAACGATCATAACTTTTTGCTCGGATGTCGGATTTGGGCTTATTACCTATCAAATCGAAGCTATCGACGAGAGGAACCTATATATGTAAAAAAAAATATTGGATTGGGTAAGGAAATCACATAATATTGCCTCACGCTTCGTGAAGCGTGTCATTTTGCCGATTCTGTAAAAAATCCGCTCGGGTATCCGTATATGGCTCGCATTATAAAGCGACTCGCTTCATGAAGCGTGCCACATCTTGTGTGCCGAGAAAAATTATGTGTGTATATAAATTTCCCGTGTCATTATGCCAATCTTTATGTTTAATGGTTGCCTAGCCTAGCCACTTCCTTTTGATTTGTTTCCAAGCATACATAAGGAGTGCGGTGCCCAATGCAAACACACCCCCGATTTCATCATCTCATGTCGTCACTTAAACATTTTTTATTATTTAATATTACACTACACTAGTAATTATTTCATAAATCTTCATGTTAATATATTTATGAAAATTCAAAATCTTTTAGCAATATATTTGTAATATATGTGGTAATTATTTTTTTATATTATTGTAATTAGGGTTCAGAAACAATAATTTGTATAATTTTTATTACTATTATCCTTAAATAAAACACATTAATTCAATACGATTTAAATTAATGCATAGTTTTAGGTCCATGGTCGAAAGCTTAAGGTATTCCTTAATCCATACAAATTATAAATATGTAAAGATTCATAATTAGATCGACCCTACCAATTTAATTTTTCCATACATGCTGTTAAAATAATTCGAACTTTTAATCTCAAAATTATATAATCAAACTAAATTAATCCATTTCATAAAGTATCAAAACTAATAATCACTGAATTCAGTGTTTTTGCTAAATAATACTATTATTGTATGCTGACCAACTTCTAGAAGCACAATTAAAAAAATCGAGGGATAAAAGAAAATCTTCTGTGATAAAAGGAAAACAAAATGTCACTCACTCATTTATAGTCAAGAATGGGTGACATTTTAAAGTTGGATATACAGATTAAGAATACTTTAAATTATAATATTAAAATAACTTAATTAAATACTCCATATTTATTTTTTTGTATTGGAAATAAAAATGAAACATAATTTAGTTTATATCTATAAGTGTCAAAGTAGAAAAATTATGTCCAAAATAAATAAAATAACATGTTTTTTGAATAAGATTTTAATGTTAAAACGACAATTTAAAATAAATGGAGGAAGTAGTACATTTGTTAAGGACATGCATCTAATTCCCACTAGACCATTTCTAGATTGGACCATATCGTTTATTCGAAGAACGGGATCATTATTATAGTTCGGTCCAATCAAAGATCGTAAATTTACGGTCGGATCATAAACATATACTGGACCGGTTCTGATCAAGTTCATAGGTTTGGTGATCGTCTTTTTGTTTTGTCTCTTATGGTTGTCATTACGAATCAGCTAGGTAATTGTTACAATAATGAGGAAGAACATTCTAACCAACAAATACTCTACTTTATTAAAATTAGACCTTTGAAGAATTTTAGGGCCCGTTTAGCAAACTAGTTAATATAGTCGATGATTTGCGTTGATATTAAAATTTGTACAGTACAAAATATCAAATCCGTCAACTATGAAACGAATGTTCGTTAAAATTAGTTGAAAGTTGTTGATGGTGTTGACTGTTGATTTCAACCCAACGGGTTTCAGGTTTTATCGGGTTCGGTTGATTTCGGGTTCAAATTTTCGGGTCTTGACCCTAAAATTATCGGGAGATTCGAGTCGGGTTAGCGGGTTCAGTCAGCTTTTGATAGCTCTAACTCCAACAGACGGATCAACTCTCTAGTCCATTCTTAAAAATCTACCAAAAACTCCTAGGAAAACCGTTACATATAACTATTCCAAAAATTTTATTTTCATATTAGTTATTGCTATTTTTGTGCAACAAATAGTGTTTATAAAAGTTAAAAAACATTGAATTTTTTTAACTGATTTTTGATACTAATAAACTCTCAATATAATTTACTTAATAAATAAGTCTATGACTATATAAAATTAATTATTATATTCATATACGTGCATAAGACCATGGATTGGGCTCCTCCAGGCTCCAGCCCAAGATGAGTAAAGGTAAATAAAAACGACGAAGTTCAAGAATATCATCAGCCCACAGGAAACTGAACCCACCGAGCTGAGAAAATCCCGGAAACAAAATAAACTAAATATAAAAACTATTAATTACGAAATTTTCTACTTTCTGATTGGTTTAAAGATACGATTATCCTCGCGCACAACGGCTACTTCCAAAGTAAGGCGTTGAGCTTGTCTGCGCTCTGCAGTCTGCAGGCTCCTACAACGGTCAAATTTTCCAAACCCCGGATATAAATTCTCCTTCAACCTTGCCCTAACAACCCCTCATCTTTCTCAATCTCTCTCGCTCTACAACTGCATTTTCCCTTTCCTGTGAACTTCACCTTCGAAGAAACCATCGCCATCAACCATGGAAACCCCTTCGTCTTCAAGAAGATTCACAAGATCCCAAACTCGCTCCGCTCTGAGTAATTCGATCCACAACGTTCCTGGTTCAAGTTAGCCCTCTTTCTTGATCCGAGTCTTTTCACTTCAATTTTTTTATTCTCAATTCCTGAATTGACGACTTTTAATTTTCGATTTTATTTCAACGCTAATGGGTTGGTTCTCAATTCTTTCAGAGAACGGAGAAGAAACCGAGAAAAACGCAACGAAAGCGAGACCCAAATCCGCCCTAATTGACATCACCAACGACTCCCCAATTGTTGGATTGGCCGGGAAATCGATCTTCTCGGAGTCAAAGACTCCATTGTCGGCGGTCTCGAAGCAGAGAAGGAATGTGCCCAAGAGTACCCCGGGTTCAGGAGAAGCGCTGCTCAGAGGTCAAGTCAAGACTCTTTTGCAAAAGGTTGAAGAAGAAGCTGAGATCTCCCGATTTCTTGGCTCAATTAGACCCCAATTTAAAGGATTCACCAACTCTCCCATGGCAATTCTTGCCCCTACTCCCGCAAATACCCCTCAGGTTTTGGGCTTTGACGAACAAACTATGGTAGATGATTTCGCTGTTGAATTCCCAATTCAAGACCAGTTGAAAGTTTCTCAGGTTTGACCTATTTTTTTGATCCAGAATTATAGTCCCATTTTCAATCTGTTTTTTTTTTCTTATTTGAAATAGGAATTTATTTTAAATAATTTTATTGTTCTGTGATGTAGATTGTGAGTGATCTGTTTGATGTGAAGATGATGGTAGAGAATAGTATGGAATCTGAGAAGAGCTTGATTACGAGATCATTGATGCTGGACTTTTCTGAGAAATCTGATTCTTCAACTGAGGAGAAATCAGAATGCTCATCTGTGGTTACCTACCAATCGAGCAGGGAGAAATCTGCAGAAGATGGTGAGGAGGAAGAAGATGCTTCGGTATGGTCAATCCAAGTCAACGCAAGCACACGGGGTGAAGAAGAGGACGAAGAGGAAGACATTGAAACTGTAGATGAACAGGAGGAAGAAGACTATGCTGATGAAGAAGAAGATGGGGAGGATGGTTTTATGGATGAGCTTTGTGCAGGAATGAGCAAGATAAGTGTGGGTGAGATTCGATTTGAAGGGAAGCACACAAGGTTTGTGTACAACAGTGAGGGTGAGATTGAGAAAGAAGAAGAGGTTGTGCATTTGAAGGGTTTGCCCTCTCCTAAAGGAATGCACCTGCGATTTGCAGAGGACGAGGAAGAAGAGGATAAATGAGATCTGTGCTGGGTTTCTTTTTTAGCTTTGCAGTGTTTTGATATGCACACATATTTCTTGTTGTGTGATTAGGGCTGATTTTCTGGGGATACTTGTTTGGGTTCTAAGTTCGGAACCTGTCAATTGCTTTTGGCTGTTTGAAATTTCTATGATGAATCTGTTCTATATTTGGTGTAATTTCAGTGAACCATATCAGTTGACAATAACAACAATAGCTCTTTATTTGAAATGGTGTGAGATTACTTTTCGCCCTTGTAGGAGCTTGTCTTGAGTTTTTGTCTTGCACTGTGTGAGATTTTCTATGGTAAAAAGATTGGAAATGAATTCGCCGTGCTGTGTTTTTCCATGTGATGATATATCATTGAAGAGGTCATGCTCTTTTCAACAACAGGAATATGCATTCACACCTCACAAGTTTTTACAGAAGGCGAAATCTTCGTCTTTGCACGAAGATTGTTTCTTTAGGGCTGATTTGAAAAGATTTACTGATAAAATGTGCTTTGCTACAATATGCAATAGCGTGAAATGGTGTAAAAAACATACAGAAAAAGATCTTCATCCACAAAGAGGTTGCATTGTCTACAAAATGCAAATAGGGAACTAGAAGGAAAAAGAAATGGTTGCCATAGTGCTTTGTTACATGTTGCAACAATAATGTCCAAGGGTGTTTGACAAAGGAAAGTGTAAAACCAGAAGCCAAAGTACATCCACAATTGTTTTAGTTTATACACAATAATATCTCACTCGAGCTTCTCCAATTCACCCATTCTCTCTATAATCGCCTGCAACGGAAATGGTAGAAAAAAAAAATGAGACAAGTGACAATAGAAAATTCCATGTTTGTGACGAGAGAACTAGTATAAGGATTAAGGAAGAGCATCTACCCTCTTGCTTGTTTCTTGAAGTTCACCAGCAAGAATGAATTCATCAAGTATAAGGTACACCTGCAATGGGAGAACAAAAAAACAGACAAAATTCAGGCGAAAGGATTTCATCCTTGACATATTCCATAACTGTTAAAAGGTGGAACTACAATAGACAACGAAAGATTTCCAGAGATATTTAAGAGGCTTAATGCCTTGTTAAGCCAAGACAATGCTGAAAGAGACAAGGAGCAGCTATATTTTGAATACCAAAGTACATAAACTAGAACAGCCACACCTTAATACTATCATGATGGTAATTGGTAAGCAATAAGTATTACGAACTGCAATCTTTGTATTCCTTCTGGCCAATATCTAAATGGGTTTACTATTACAATTTTTCTAACCTATGCCCTTAAGAACCTTTATATAGAAATTATCAATGTATTTTGATTGTTTAATATTTTTTAACATTATTTTCAAAGGGTTTATGCTTTCCTTCTTAGGGTTTAGTTTCCACATTCGGTATTCTTATCCTATGCCCTTAGGTTAGAAAAACCGTTACTATTATTGAGCTATTGAACTCAATCACATATTGAAATGCAAGAGATTAGAGGGTTAAGAAACTTTCTTACTAGTATTTTCATTAGCAAGATAGCTCATAACATAGTGCAAACAAGAAAGAAAATACACTATGCGTTCTTACTCCAAAAATTTCAGGGGTTCACATTTTGGAATAAGTGTAGCAAAACAACCGAGCCTTCTTTAACCCACAAGTGAAAATGTAGATAAGGTAAGAAAATCATTCTTCAATGAGCACATTTCATGACAGCTAAAAAACATTCAGAAGAATGCACCTCTTTTAAGTCATGAAAAATCAGCATAATTAACAAACAATGATGCTCTCACCTTATGGAAATTGAATACCAAATCTAGCTCACAAACATTGCTGAAGAAGTGATCCAATATCTCCACAAACAGATGGATGCACTCCAAATATGCTAGCTCATTATCAGTGATGTCAACACAGATGGAGAAAAACAATCCAGCATATCGTCTGTAGATAACCTTGTGATTCCTAAACTGCAAGGCAACAAAGATCACCATTCTTAACAATCACTTAAAGCATTTCACAGAAAGGAAAATTGTTTAACCGCTCATCACAAAGAAGCAATTCAGAAGCATATTGAACAACAGAATTGCCAGCATAGACAATATACGGCGCCATTTTGATAGTGAGCCAATTCCACATCAGCATATCACTAGTTTATACACAATTGAATTGTACTGTGGAATCATGAAACAAAAGAGAGTTGCATTCTCACACGAAATTCAAACAAAAACTTCAAATATAAATAAAATAATAACACAATTTAGAAGCCATCAAAAGGGGAAAAAATGTATTTAGGTCAAGTGAGCAGCAGAAGAGCTACCTCAACAAAATTCGTGAACTTAGGGTCTCTGTTCACTACCAATCGATGGATCTGCAAAGATCATAAAAGCATTAAATTAGCACAGAAGAGAGAAACTTCACCGATTCACACATGATTCAAATGGAAACAATTTAAAATTGAAGGGCATTTTAACAGAAAACATGAAATCCGAAGCCGAACCTCGTACTCGACCTTGTGCTTCTCCGAATCTTCGAGAGGGATGTAATACTTGGCAAGTCGGGTCTTGCCTTGCCTGTTCTGTAGCAGTATAAACCGGATCTGCAACAATTTTATACGAGAAGATCAGATGCGTAGTTCTCAAATTGAATGAACAATCGAAAAGGAAAGAAAGAGAAATCAGGTCTCAATGAAACATGATCCTACCATAGTGACACCTAGAAATTTCGAACTTGAATTTGCAAATCAGACGTGTTTCAGAGGTTGGTGTTTTTCGTTCTTCGCCGGCTACAACAGCTGATTATAGACTACAGACCGGCGCTCACCGGGGACGAAAAGATCGGAGTCGTTGAATTTAATCTCTCTTTATTAAAACAGCCCAAACATAAATCATTTGGGCCCTCTAAATTTCAGGCCCAACATATTTGACACAACTGTCGGCCTAATAAGAAGGATGAAAAAACAGGAGTCAAAATCAAATCGGGCCCCTTTTCTGTTAGAAATCAAAGATTGATGGTGATGTTACAGCCTAATAACATCCACTAACTAATCGAATTAGCAAGAGAAATACACGAATACCACTCGCAACCACTTGTATCACCTTCGAATAACTGAAGTCCAGTGTAGTGAACGCAAAGAAATCACTCTCCTTCCCTTTAATTAATCTCTCTCTTCTTTTGTTTTCCCACATTCATACAATACATGGTTTAATGTATGTGTATAAATTGATCCAATTTGTCGTCAATTTCATTAATCCCGCATTTATCTCTTCCAATTTCGCTCTTACATCAAAAAACTCTTGCAGTGGAAATGGAGGGCGGCGGCGTTGTGGTGAAAGGACGAGTGACGATCGACACAAGGCCGCCGTTCCGGTCAGTTAAGGAAGCAGTCAGTTTGTTCGGAGAGAAAGTGTTGGCGGGCGAGGTTTACGGGCCCAAGCTCGAAAAAGTGATTGTAATTAGATGGAGATATATCAATTAATTGCTTATTAGTGTAGCAAATTAAGAAATAGTAATCTCTTTGCTTGATGAATTCTTACCAGATGGAAAGTAAATCGAGTAGTGTCGGCGGAGGCGCGAACAAGCAAGTTCGAACCGAAAACAGGGGAGCTCTGAAAACAGAGCTTGAGGAGACGAATCAGAGACTCGAACGGAGCAGAGAAGAAGGGAAATTGATGGTGATCATATAGATATATTATTAATTTCAAATTAGTGTATAAAATTTAAAAAATAGTATTCGAATTGCTTGATTAATTATGATCAGATGGAAAGTAAATCAAGCAAGCAAGCTGGAACCGAAAACAGGGGAGCTCTAAAAACAGAGCTGGAGGAGACGAAACAGAGACTGGAACGGAGCAGAGAAGAAGGGAAGAGGATGGCAAACACGCTCCAATTGCTGAAGCAAGAGCTTGAGCAAAAGCGGAAAGAGTTGCGAAATCTAAAGTCCAAGACCTTGGACGCGCGCTTCTACTACGACGAGCCGGTTATAATCAACCCGGAGATTGAAGAGATCAAGTTCGTATCGAATAATAACGAGGAAGATGAGTTTGAGTTTCAGCGCCAGAATCCGGCATTGAAGAAGTTTGTGAGCTTCGCGAGTCCGCCATCGTTGGTGAAGGAGATAGACAGGAAGCAGGAGGAGGGGATGATGCTTGAGAGAGTTTCTTCTTTCAGGAAAGAAGGGAAAAAGAAGTCGATGGGATGGCTTTTCTCATGGAAGAAGAGGAACACCTGATCGGGGGTTTCCCGCCACCCACTTTAATCCTGCTTTAGTATTCCTAATCCCATCCTCCAATCTTGAATCTTAATCAGCTCAGTTATTCTCTTGTTTGTAGCGTGTACGCGTAGCCATAAATGGAATAAACTTGTTTTTTGTTTTTTCATTGTTCTTGTGATGGGACTGAGTGGACTATTTGCAATTTTTTTGGTTGCTTTTTAATTTATCTAGAAATACGACAGATGATATAAGGTTCGGTTCTTCAATATAAGTGTCCAGTTGTTTATTTGAAAAAAAACAAGCATCTTTGTACATGTTCGACAACACTTAGCTTATTTGAAATAAGGTACTTATTTTCGATACTTATTTGCTGAAAAAATAATCTGCAGTTCTGATACGCTCTAGTTTAGTATGGTTAACTCTTGTATTTTAGGTATGATTTGAGTTTGTTTAGGTTAGTTTTGAGCATAATTGTAATATGAAGACCGAAAACACGATTTGAAGAATTGCAAGAGTTTTGAAGACAAGTGTTGATTTGGAGTTGTTTTGACGCCATTTTCTTGTGACGCATTGTTCGGGAGCTACGGTGATCGGATGAAGCTGAATTTGGTATCATTGGAAAGCTAACTCGAAGAGCTACAATTCATGTTTTGTTATGGCGAGTTCAAATTCCAACTTTAAGTGGGTCAAAACCACCTCTGAAGTTGACACCAGAATGATGTCAGAGGACCCGCGCTCGCTGGTCAGAACCGCGCCCGCGGTTGGACGAGGATCCGCGGCCGAGGGGAGATCAATGGAGCCGCGCTCGCGGGTGGCGATATGTCCGAAGCGCCGACTCGTTTTTCTTTTATCTATTTCTATATATCTTTAGGTTTCGGTTGTTTTTCTACTATTTAAGCTTAGTTTCGTAGCAGACTTTGAGATCATACATTATCTAGCATGCTTTTACTTTTTAGGTTTTATTTCAGGTTTATTATGGAGAACTAATTTCCCTTGGAGTTTGTTTGATCAAGGAAGCCTTTTTATGTTATTCGTGAGATTCTGGTAACTTTTCTATCCCTTGGTTAATATCAAAACTCTTGTTTTTATTTATATTATCTATGTTTGATTTGATGAGCCTGATCAACTTGTTTGATTGACTTAGATCTACTGTTTGGATTAGGTTTGATTGTTGTCTGTGCAATCTTATTTATCCTTGAAACAACTCTTTTCTAGGACCGTGGACTAGAATTGAGAAAGAGTGTTTGATTGTTATTTTATGCATGAGACTCGTAGCTTGATTGCATGATTTGATATCCTTCTATTTTAATATCTTGCATGATTTGAATTAAGCGTTCTTGTTCATATTATCTTTTCGCTTGGACTGTGGACAAGCGGATATCTTTTATAAGGATTGGAATTAACCTGAGAATTAATAGAAAAGTGGATGAATCAATGATCGAATGATTGAAAAGGTGGAATTGATTGAATGAACTCTTCTTTCCTTAATTGATTTGATACCTTAATATTGTTTGCTTGTTTAAACTCCCAAAACCCCCTGTTCTGTCTTTGCTTATTGTTCAGAATACCGATTCTCTTGGGTTCGATCCCTTACTTGCATACTATACTAGTTTGTAGTTTACGGTAATTTATTTTTAATCTTGGCAACATCGACTTTAGCCGAGTCAATTTTTGGCGCCGTTGCCGGGGAATCTGTTTTGTTTTTTCTGTTCAATCAGCGTTTCAGGGATATTAGCATCAAATTTTGATTTGATGCCTCGGGCTTTGACGATGTCTGAGTCTTGAGATAATAGGTTGACGTCGAGCCAACGACGTTAAACAAAGGCGCTGCTCGGGAGGCAACCCGAGGTAAGTTTTTCTTTTCTTTTATTTTTGCCTTTTAGTTTAGTTTTAGTTTTAGTTTCGTTTTGGTTTTGTCGGGCTATCTTACAGGTACAATTTTTCCATCTCGAAGAAAGCAACCCCGGGGCGAGAATCTGAGGTCACAGCTGGACCCGCGCCCGTGGCCCAGAACCGCGCTCGCGGGTCGGCCCCTGACGGAACCCAGTTTTTGTTTTTCAGTTAAAAAAATAAAATAAAATAAAAGGTTTTCGGGTGAAACCCCCGAGATAATCAGGAAAAAAGAAGAGAAAAAAAAGAGTGAGAGTGTGTTCTTCCATATTCTACCATCCTGCACCACTCCATTTTTCTATATCTTTACATGTCTAGTTCCTTGGAATTGTTTGGTACTATTATCAGGTTTCATCCCATTGTGGTTTAGTACACGTCTACACCATCTTTGCGGTATAGTTCAAGTATGGGGGTGCTTCCGTCGTCAGAGTTTTTTATTATTTTGAGGAGTCCAGTTCATTCTCATTGGAGACGTCCTACGGCGTGGATCTGGTTGCTGAGTTGTGAAGATGACGCTCGTGGCTTGTTCCCAGAAAGATCAGTTTGTTCCTGAGTTTGGTGCATTATAATTTCGGGATTTCATTCCTCTCTTCTTTCGTATGTGAGTCTTCTGATTTTCCTCTTTTATGCTTAATTCCTTTCTCTTTACTTCATTGAGGAAAATGAAGGATTTAAGTTTGGGGGAGGAAGTACTCGCTACGCTTATCTTAGATAGTTGCTTTTCAGTTTCAGTTTATTTCAGTTTATTTTTATGGGATTTTTGTTCCATGTTTTGTATAAAGAAAATTTTTATAAAAAAAAATGAAAAAAAGAACAGAAAAAGCCATAAAAAATATGTAAAAGGCATATAAAATCCTGGGATGAGCTGAAAACCCGAAAGGGCGGCTCAGGTAATAAGCAGTTAACCCGGACCAGCATTAGGCTGGGGTAATATGAGGTTTATGAGAGATGTGAGTATTTGTGAGCACACCTAAGAAAAATGAAAAGAGTGATTAGGTGAAAACCCGAAAGGGCGCCTAAGTAGAATGAGTGGTAAAATCAGAGTGCTTAGGTTCATATTCTACTTTGGGGTGTGGGGATTACATTTTGGATGTTGGGTAGATCCTAGGTTGCTCTACGCTTTTTAGAGCTTGAGTGTTATATTTTGTAATTTGTGAGGTGTGTGATTTGAGCTTTCATATCTTTGCTCATTATTTCTCTACATGGGTTCGGGTTGGTGAGGTGAGTGTTTTTTTTGTCTTCCCTTGTACTACGATCTAAACCTTGATAGGATTGATTGTTAGATTTATTTTGAGCTTACTCGAGGACGAGCAAGGTTTAAGTATGGGGGAATTTGATACGCTCTAGTTTAGTATGGTTAACTCTTTTATTTTAGGTATGATTTGAGTGTGTTAAGGTAAGTTTTGAGCATAATTGTAATATGAAGACCGAAGATACGATTTGAAGAATTGCAAGAGTTTTGAAGACAAGTGTTGATTCGGAGTTGTTTTGACGCCATTTTCTTGTGACGCATCGTTCGAGAGCTACGGTGATCGGATGAAGCTGAATTTGGTATCATTGGAAAGCTAACTCGATGAGCTACAATTCATGTTTGTACGGAGAGTTTAAATTCCAACTCTAAGTGGGTCAAAACCACCTCCAAAGTTGACACCAGAATGCTGTCAGAGGACCCGCGCTCGCGGGTCAGAACCGCGCCCGCGGTTGGACGAGGATTCGCGGCCAAGGGGAGATCAATGGAGCCACGCTCGCGGCTATAAACCGCGCTCGCGGGTGGCGATATGTCCGAAGCGCCGACTCGTTTTTCTTTTATCTTTTATCTATTTCTATATATCTTTAGGTTTCAGTTGTTTTTCTACTATTTAAGCTTAGTTTCGTAGCAGACTTTGAGATCATACATTATCTAGCATACTTTTACTTTTTAGGTTTTATTTCAGTTTTATTATGGAGAACTAATTTCCCTTGGAGTTTGTTTGATCAAGGAAACCTTTTTATGTAATTCGTGAGATTCTGGTAACTTTTCTATCCCTTGGTTAATATCAAAACTCTTGTTTTTATTTATATGATCTATGTTTGATTTTATGAGCATGATCAAATTTTTTAATTGACTTAGATCTACTGTTTGGATTAGGTTTGATTGTTGTCTGTGCAATCTTATTTATCCTTGAAACAACTCTTTTCTAGGACCGTGGACTAGAATTGAGAAAGAGTGTTTGATTGTTATTTTATGCATGAGACTCGTAGCTTGATTGCATGATTTGATATCCTTCTATCCTTAATATCTTGCATGATTTGAATTAAGCGTTCTTGTTCATATCATCTTTTCGCTTGGACCGTGGACAAGCAGATATCTTTTATAAGGATTGAAATTAACCTTGAAATTAATAGAAAAGTGGATGAATTAATGATCGAATGATTAAAAAGGTGGAATTGATTGAATGAACTCTGCTTTCTTTAATTGATTTGATACCTTAATATTGTTTGCTTGTTTAAACTCCCAAAACCCCCTGTTCTGTCTTTGCTGATAGTTCAGAATACCGATTCTCTTGGGTTCGATTCCTTACTTGCATACTATACTAGTTTGTAGTTTACGGTAATTTATTTTTGATCTTGGCAACATCGACTTTAGTCGAGTCAATTTTTGGCGCCGTTGCCGGGGAATCTGTTTTGTTTTTTTCTGTTCAATTAGCGTTTCAGAGATATTAGCATCAAATTTTGATTTGATGCCTCGGGCTTTGACGATGTCTGAGTCTTGAGATAATAGGTTGACGTCGAGCCAACGACGTTAAACAAAGGCGCTGCTCGGGAGGCAACCCGAGGTAAGTTTTTCTTTTCTTTTATTTTTGTCTTTTGGTTTAATTTTAGTTTTAGTTACGTTTTGGATTTGTCGGGCTAACTTACCGGTACAATTTTTCCATCTCGAAGAAAGCAAGCCCGGGGCGAGAATCTGAGGTCGCGGCTGGACCCGCGCCCGCGGCCTAGAACCGCGCTCGCGGGTCGGCACCTGACGGAACCCAGTTTTTGTTTTTCAGTTAAAAAAAAAAAGGTTTTCGGGTGAAACCCCCGAAATAAAAGGCTTTCAGGTGAAACCCCTGAAATAAAAGATTTTCGGGTGAAACTCCCGAGATAATCAGGAAAAAAGAAGAGAAAAAAAAAGAGTGAGAGTGTGTTCTTCCATATTCTACCATCCTGCACCACTCCATTTTTCTATATCTTTACATGTCTAGTTCTTTGGAATTGTTTGGTACTATTATCAGGTTTCATCCCATTGTGGTTTAGTACGCGTCTACACCATCTTTGCGGTATAGTTCAAGTACGGGGGTGCTTCCGTCGTCAGAGTTTTTTATTATTTTGAGGAGTCCAGTTCATTCTCATTGGAGACGTCCTATGGCGTGGATCTGGTTGCTGAGTTGTGAAGATGACGCTCGTGGCTTGTTCCCAGAAAGATCAGTTTGTTCCTGAGTTTGGTGCATTATAATTTCGGGATTTCATTCCTCTCTTCTTTCGTATGTGAGTCTTCTGATTTTCCTCTTTTATGCTTAATTCCTTTCTCTTTACTTCATTGAGGAAAATGAAGGATTTAAGTTTGGGGGAGGAAGTACTCGCTATGCTTATCTTAGATAGTTGCTTTTCAGTTTCAGTTTATTTCAGTTTATTTTTATGGGATTTTTGTTCCATGTTTTGTATAAAGAAAATTTTTATAAAAAAAAAATGAAAAAAAGAATAGAAAAAGCCATAAAAAATATGTAAAAGGCATATAAAATCCTGGGATGAGCTGA
The DNA here is from genome assembly GCA_964016875.1 of Fallopia convolvulus. Classification (NCBI taxonomy): domain Eukaryota; kingdom Viridiplantae; phylum Streptophyta; class Magnoliopsida; order Caryophyllales; family Polygonaceae; genus Fallopia; species Fallopia convolvulus. The sequence goes on from OZ024718.1 coordinate 25,843,846, forward strand.
AAACCCGAAAGGGCGGCTCAGGTAATAAGCAGTTAACCCGGACCAGCATTAGGCTGGGGTAATATGAGGTTTATGAGAGATGTGAGTATGTGTGAGCACACCTAAGAAAAATGAAAAGAGTGATTAGGTGAAAACCCGAAAGGGCGCCTAAGTAGAATGAGTGGTAAAATCAGAGTGCTTAGGTTCATATTCTACTTTGGGGTGTGGGGATTACATTTTGGATGTTGGGTAGATCCTAGGTTGCTCTACGCTTTTTAGAGCTTGAGTGTTATATTTTGTAATTTGTGAGGTGTGTGATTTGAGCTTTCATATCTTTGCTCATTATTTCTCTACATGGGTTCGGGTTGGTGAGGTGAGTGTTTTTTTTGTCTTCCCTTGTACTACGATCTAAACCTTGATAGGATTGATTGTTAGATTTATTTTGAGCTTACTCGAGGACGAGCAAGGTTTAAGTATGGGGGAATTTGATACGCTCTAGTTTAGTATGGTTAACTCTTTTATTTTAGGTATGATTTGAGTGTGTTAAGGTAAGTTTTGAGCATAATTGTAATATGAAGACCGAAGATACGATTTGAAGAATTGCAAGAGTTTTGAAGACAAGTGTTGATTCGGAGTTGTTTTGACGCCATTTTCTTGTGACGCATCGTTCGAGAGCTACGGTGATCGGATGAAGCTGAATTTGGTATCATTGGAAAGCTAACTCGATGAGCTACAATTCATGTTTGTACGGAGAGTTTAAATTCCAACTCTAAGTGGGTCAAAACCACCTCCAAAGTTGACACCAGAATGCTGTCAGAGGACCCGCGCTCGCGGGTCAGAACCGCGCCCGCGGTTGGACGAGGATTCGCGGCCAAGGGGAGATCAATGGAGCCACGCTCGCGGCTATAAACCGCGCTCGCGGGTGGCGATATGTCCGAAGCGCCGACTCGTTTTTCTTTTATCTTTTATCTATTTCTATATATCTTTAGGTTTCAGTTGTTTTTCTACTATTTAAGCTTAGTTTCGTAGCAGACTTTGAGATCATACATTATCTAGCATACTTTTACTTTTTAGGTTTTATTTCAGTTTTATTATGGAGAACTAATTTCCCTTGGAGTTTGTTTGATCAAGGAAACCTTTTTATGTAATTCGTGAGATTCTGGTAACTTTTCTATCCCTTGGTTAATATCAAAACTCTTGTTTTTATTTATATGATCTATGTTTGATTTTATGAGCTTGATCAACTTTTTTAATTGACTTAGATCTACTGTTTGGATTAGGTTTGATTGTTGTCTGTGCAATCTTATTTATCCTTGAAACAACTCTTTTCTAGGACCGTGGACTAGAATTGAGAAAGAGTGTTTGATTGTTATTTTATGCATGAGACTCGTAGCTTGATTGCATGATTTGATATCCTTCTATCCTTAATATCTTGCATGATTTGAATTAAGCGTTCTTGTTCATATCATCTTTTCGCTTGGACCGTGGACAAGCAGATATCTTTTATAAGGATTGAAATTAACCTGGAAATTAATAGAAAAGTGGATGAATCAATGATCGAATGATTAAAAAGGTGGAATTGATTGAATGAACTCTGCTTTCTTTAATTGATTTGATACCTTAATATTGTTTGCTTGTTTAAACTCCCAAAACCCCTTGTTCTGTCTTTGCTGATTGTTCAGAATACCGATTCTCTTGGGTTCGATCCCTTACTTGCATACTATACTAGTTTGTAGTTTACGGTAATTTATTTTTGATCTTGGCAACATCGACTTTAGTCGAGTCAATTTTTGGCGCCGTTGCCGGGGAATCTGTTTTGTTTTTTTCTGTTCAATTAGCGTTTCAGAGATATTAGCATCAAATTTTGATTTGATGCCTCGGGCTTTGACGATGTCTGAGTCTTGAGATAATAGGTTGACGTCGAGCCAACGACGTTAAACAAAGGCGCTGCTCGAGAGGCAACCCGAGGTAAGTTTTTCTTTTCTTTTATTTTTGTCTTTTGGTTTAATTTTAGTTTTAGTTACGTTTTGGATTTGTCGGGCTAACTTACCGGTACAATTTTTCCATCTCGAAGAAAGCAAGCCCGGGGCGAGAATCTGAGGTCGCGGCTGGACCCGCGCCCGCGGCCTAGAACCGCGCTCGCGGGTCGGCACCTGACGGAACCCAGTTTTTGTTTTTCAGTTAAAAAAAAAAAGGTTTTCGGGTGAAACCCCCGAAATAAAAGGCTTTCAGGTGAAACCCCTGAAATAAAAGATTTTCGGGTGAAACCCCCGAGATAATCAGGAAAAAAGAAGAGAAAAAAAAAGAGTGAGAGTGTGTTCTTCCATATTCTACCATCCTGCACCACTCCATTTTTCTATATCTTTACATGTCTAGTTCCTTGGAATTGTTTGGTACTATTATCAGGTTTCATCCCATTGTGGTTTAGTACGCGTCTACACCATCTTTGCGGTATAGTTCAAGTATGGGGGTGCTTCCGTCGTCAGAGTTTTTTATTATTTTGAGGAGTCCAGTTCATTCTCATACGAGACGTCCTACGGAGTGGATCTGGTTGCTGAGTTGTGAAGATGACGCTCGTGGTTTGTTCCCAGAAAGATCAGTTTGTTCCTGAGTTTTGTGCATTATAATTTCGGGAGTTCATTCCTCTCTTCTTTCGTATGTGAGTCTTCTGATTTTTCTCTTTTATGCTTAATTCCTTTCTCTTTACTTCATTGAGGACAATGAAGGATTTAAGTTTGGGGGAGGAAGTACTAGCTACGCTTATCTTAGATAGTTGCTTTTCAGTTTCAGTTTATTTTTATGAGATTTTTGTTTCATGTTTTGTATAAAGAAAATTTTTATAAAAAAAAATGAAAAAAAGAAAAGAAAAAGCCTTAAAAAATATGTAAAAGGCATATAAAATCCTGGGATGAGCTGAAAACCCGAAAGGGCGGCTCAGGTAATAAGTAGTTAACCCGGACCAACATTAGGCTGGGGTAATATGAGAGATGTGAGTATTTGTGAGCACACCTAAGAAAAATGAAAAGAGTGATTAGGTGAAAACCCGAAAGGGCGCCTAAGTAGAATGAGTGGTAAAATCAGAGTGTTTAGGTTCTTATTCTACTTTGGGGTGTGGGGATTACATTTTGGATGTTGGGTAGATCCTAGGTTGCTCTACACTTTTTAGAGCTTGAGTGTTATATTCTGTAATTTGTGAGGTGTGTGATTTGAGCTTTCATGTCTTTGCTCATTATTTCTCTACATGGGTTCGGGTTGGTGAGGTGAGTGTTTTTTTTGTCTTCCCTTGTACTACGCTGTAAACCTTGATAGGATTGATTGTTAGATTTATTTTGAGCTTACTCAAGGACGAGCAAGGTTTAAGTATGGGGGAATTTGATACGATCTAGTTTAGTGTGGTTAACTCTTTTATTTTTGGTATGATTTGAGTGTGTTAAGGTTAGTTTTGAGCATAATTGTAATATGAAGACCGAAGACACGATTTGAAGAATTGCAAGAGTTTTGAAGACAAGTGTTGATTTGGAGTTGTTTTGACGCCATTTTCGTGTGACGCATCGTTCGGGAGCTACAGTGATCGGATGAAGCTGAATTTGGTATCATTGGAAAGCTAACTCGATGAGCTACAATTGATGTTTGTACGGAGAGTTCAAATTCCAACTATAAGTGGGTCAAAACCACCTCCGAAGTTGACACCAGAATGATGTCAGAGGACCCGCGCTCGCGGGTCAGAACCGCGCCCGCGGTTGGACGAGGATCCACATACGAGGGGAGATCAATGGAGCTGCGCTCGCGGCTATAAACCGCGCTCGCGGGTGGCGATATGTCTGAAGCGCTGACTCGTTGTTCTTTTATCTTTTATCTATTTCTATATATCTTTAGGTTTCGGTTGTTTTTCTACTATTTAAGCTTAGTTTCGTAGCAGACTTTGAGATCATACATTATCTAGCATACTTTTACTTTTTAGGTTTTATTTCATTTTTATTATGGAGAACTAATTTCCCTTGGAGTTTGTTTGATCAAGGAAGCCTTTTTATGTAATTCGTGAGATTCTGGTAACTTTTCTATCCCTTGGTTAATATCAAAACTCTTGTTTTTATTTATATGATCTATTTTTGATTTTATGAGCTTGATCAACTTGTTTGATTGACTTAGATCTACTGTTTGGATTAGGTTTGATTGTTGTCTGTGCAATCTTATTTATCCTTGAAACAACTCTTTTCTAGGACCGTGGACTAGAATTGAGAAAGAGTGTTTGATTGTTATTTTATGCATGAGACTCGTAGCTTGATTGCATGATTTGATATCTTTCTATCCTTAATATCTTGCATGATTTGAATTAAGCGTTCTTGTTCATATCATCTTTTCGCTTGGACCATGGACAAGCGGATATCTTTTATAAGGATTGGAATTAACCTGGGAATTAATAGAAAAGTGGATGAATCAATGATCGAATGATTAAAAAGGTGGAATTGATTGAATAAACTCTGCTTTCCTTAATTGATTTGATACCTTAATATTGTTTGCTTGTTTAAACTCCCAAAACCCCCTGTTCTGTCTTTGCTGATTGTTTAGAATACCGATTCTCTTGGGTTCGATCCCTTACTTGCATACTATATTAGTTTGTAGTTTAGGGTAATTTATTTTTGATTTTGGCAACAACGACTTTAGCCGAGTCAAGTTCCCCACCTTATTTTAAATAAGCTAACTTATTTACCAAAATATAAGTAAGTGAGGTCCACATAAAATTATTTTTCACCCTTTTTACACCCTTTGCTTATAATATCAGCAATTCACTTGACCGAACACATCTTGAATTATTTGAAAAATAAGCAATTGATATCAGCATCTCATATCAGTATCCAATATTAGCATCAACAACCATAAGTCTCAGTATTAACATCACCATCAGTATCAGCACCGATAAGTACCGAGTTGCCGATCGGGGCCTAAAAGATTAATTTATGAGTTTGAGATTATCATCTCAATTTTACATGCGGTAAATGCTACCGTATAGAGCTGGCATAGTAACACAACCTGTCACATTGTTGATATTACATTTTTTTAGTCATACCTCGTTTGCATAGCAACATCTAATGTATGAGAATACATGTAACTAGTTGATGTACCTGTGCCCTGCACGAGATCTTTTATAGTAAAATCTATTTTATACTCATATATAGATTTTAAGGGATTGATATAAGTACTTATTTTAAGTGAATATTAATAACTATTTTCAAATAAATTAAATATAACTTAATGTTAATAACTTCATATAATTTAACCTCCAAATACTAAATAGAATAACCAATAAGAAAATATGTTTGAAATAACTATAAAAATAAAATAAGAAAAATATGTTCGAAATAATGTTTGAGAAACAAACTTCATGTTGCAATGATTTGCATTGGATTTGCAAACAACCCAATCTTCCTCTTCTTGCTTCATAATTTTTTGGAACGGGAAGTGGAAATTTGATCTTCGATAAGTTTGTCTCCATTAGCATCATCTAGGATGAGCTTTCATTTGAACACTTAGAAGGAGTAAGTGGTTCATTCGACGATACATTATAGTGTAGTTTAGATGCGGTTTGTGGCCTAGTTAAAGTGATGACAAATAGGATAGATGGATTCGACTTTAGTTATACTATATTAATATTAATTGATAAGAAAATATTTGCATGATTTGTCTTATAAAAATTTTACCGAATTTTTTATATAAAAAATTTCTAAATGATGAAATTATTGAAAAAAATTCTATATGATAAATCTTGTTGAAATTTCTACGTATTTGAGAAAATGAAAATTAATGGGAAATTCCGCATGGTACCCCTGAGTTTTGTACTTTTCCGGATGGTGCCCAAAAAAAAATTATTCCGCGAAATACCCTTGAGTTTCTATCCGAGTTTGCCCCATGTCCTTTTCTCACAATTAATACCAACTTTTGTCAGATTGTTTTTTTTAAAAATAAAAATAAAAATAAACACAAATAAAAAAAAGGAAAAAGTATCAGAATAAGTGAACCCATTCCTTTTCCCTCTATTCCTTTTCCCTCTCATGGGCTCCAATTCATCAAACCACCCAATATTTTTTCCCAATGCAAAGAAAAAAGATCTAATCTTTAGAGCCATCTACTCTTTTTCATTCTATTTTCCAGATCTGGGAACGAAAATAATTTTTCATACATGGAAGGAGACTAGGAGAGCAACCAAATAGGTGGCATGCAATACAACGAAACAAGGAAAAAAGCCATCGATTAAAGGTTTTACAAAGAATACGAGATTAATCACAAACCTAAAACAACAAAGAAAATCCCCAAGTTCAGGAAAATGGCAAATTGAAGCCGGGAGAAGTGAAACCGGGGTAGAATTAAGGAAGGTAAAGTGACAAAAACCAAGCTTGCCACTTACCAGAAGTGAATTGTTCAAAGGCTTCTTCTTGAACAGTAGCAGGGAAAATGCATTGTTCATTTGTTCATGTTCTTTAAGTTTTATTTTTCCTTTTTTTTAAAGCAATCTAACAGAAGTTGCTACAAATTGTGAGAAAAGGGCACGAGGCAAACTCAAACAGAATTTCGGGGGTATTTCGTGGAATAAGTTTTTTTTTGGACACTACCCGGAAACTATAAAACTCAGGGGTACCATCTAGAATTTTCCAAAATTAATCATACTTCATAAAACAATGATAAATGTATATAATATACTATGTTATGAATATTCTGCATATAACATGTTATTGAATCTTTTTAAATCTTATCATCATCATTTGTACTGCTTGAATAATTTATATTAGAAAATTATCTTATTATTTTTTACAGTAAAAAACTATACATGCAAAATATTATTGAAATTTCTATGTATTGGTTATAGTTTTTTGATATTTATATATTATCTTGTAATAACCATTGAAAAAATATCATTGACAGAGTAAATTAATCTTAATAAGTATTTAAAAATATAAACGGAACTACTCATTAGGGATATTTAGTTAGTGAATGAGAAGAAAAAATAATCTTGAAACCGTAGGGATGTATATATATATATATATAAAGAGAAACAATCATTTTTCCATAAAAATTCAAAAATTAATTATATGCAATTATTTAATATAAATTGATCCTAAAATACAATTACTTAATATAAATTGATCGTACAAAGGTATGTGCATGGTATTGTTTTATGAAATTATTTCATATAAATTGATCGTAAAATTAAAATTATTTAATAATTACTTAATAAAATTGATGTAAATAATTATTTACAAATACAAATTGAATTACTCATTAAGGATATATAATTAGTGAATAAGAAGAAAAAGTAACAATGAAATTTTAGGATATATATACTGATAGAAGAGAATACAATAAGTTTATTCCTTTTATATAATTATTTAATCTAAAATTATTTTAAAATACAATGTTTTAATATTGATCGATCTTAAAAAGTTATGTAGAGGTAAGCTAATTAAGAAAGATATAGTAATTATTTTATATACATTGATCTTAAAGAGTTAATACCTTTTATAAAAATATATTTTTTTTGTAGATACTACGATTAGAAAAGGTAAGTATAATATGAAAAATCATCAATAAGTAAAGTGATCTAAATAAATAGTATTTGGAAAGTATAACGTGGTAGAATTAAGTAGTATTTTAAGATTTATATAGACAAATTAGTAAAGTTGTAGATCTCCGTAATAATAAATGTATGTAGTTATTATTTTTAAGGATACATTTGTATATTAATAGCAATAGCAATATTATTATATTATATATTTTTAAGAATTGTAAATACTAAAAAGAAGAAAGGGTAAAGAACTAAATTTAAAAATTAATATGCTTATGTGGCATAGTTAGATGCGTGAGAAATAGGATAGAGAGATTCGAGTTTAGTAAGAGTATATAGATTATGACATTGACGTGGCACTCTCTAGCCTAGCTTTATTCCAGTTAAGCTTAGTCGGTTTAGCTTAGCTTAGTCTGGTTTGGTATAAATACTTTGTTAGAATCTTGTTTTGTACACAATTTTCTAATCACAAAAATGAGATGATTTTTTGAACAGATTTCCCATGTTCTCTCTCTCTCTCTCTCTCTCTCTCTCGTTTGTTCTTCCTTCACCTCGCTCAGATTGGCTAAGTATTGTTTGTTTTCACTTGATTTGTGAGAAGACTTTGCTATATTGCATGGTTTTTACATGGTATTACATTTGAAGGAGAGTTTCTAAGGCTTGATCGTTGTTCTGTGGAGTTTTTCGATCTCCGACGAAGTCTAGGGTTTCAATTCAATTGTTTTGAAGGATGGTGGTCGAAGATCAAGAGTATTTGACAGAAGGAAACGATCATGACTACAATCAAGAATTTCATAGTGCTGGAGAAAAAAATAGTGATTATCGCAAAGGAGGAGGTCGAGGCTATCTACCTAGAGGAAATTGAGGTGACGTTAATTGAGGTAACAACTTCAATCCTCTTTTCTTGTCTATTTCTAATACTCCTGGTATGCAATTGGTGTCTGCTCCGTTCAATGGATCTAATTTTCTGAGTTGGAGGCGTAGTGTGAAATTAGCCTTAGGTTCAAAGAGGAAACTAGGATTTATGAATGGAGGATTTCCTAAACTTGATACAGAATCTGAGGATTATGATGTTGGAAGAGATGTGATGCTATGGTGATGAGCTAGATCTTGAATTCAATGGTGAGTGAGATTCCTCATAATTTCATCTATGTTCATTCTGCTGAAGAGTTATGGAATGAGTTCAAGGAATAGTATGCTGAGTCAAATGCACCTCTAATTTACCAATTATAAAGGGAGATTAGCAATATTAAGCAAGAAAATCTAATTGTTGAAACCCGATATAATACACGCTATAAACGGGATTTTAATAAATACTAACTCTCGGGATTCATACAACCGAACGGTTTTCGCACGCGGATTATTCCTCCTCCCCACCCCTCAGCTGATTGTTTTTTGTACTCTTTACAAATAAAGCCTTTAGACTTTATACCGTAAATAGCGCGATCTCACTCGGAGATCAAACACGTCGAGCTTCGGCAAACGAGATAGTTCTCGAGCCAGAGGGGATTTTCGACCCTTTTAATGTACTCGATCTCAGTCTATATATAGGTTTGTCAGGTGCTAGCTTACTTATCACATGGTCGATGTGGGACGAACCATTTTGAGGTTGGTGAGCTGATTGCTCACGTGGAGTTTTAGCTAAATACATGAGAAATTTAATGGTGTTTTGCCCATTAAATCGTTGGTTTGACTTTGTAAACCAAGCCCATTAAATATTTTAGAATTTGGGCCAAAGCCCATGTGAATATGTCTCACAATTCCTGTACGAACTCGCACCTTCACGTGAAACTCTAACGCGAATACATAACGTAGTATTTTACTCTGTTCTCCATTGTGTTTATCAATTCCCTTTTAATTATTTAGCGGTTATTTCGCACACCATCACTAATAGTGTTATGTATTATGGAAAACTTAAGAAAGACTAGGATGAAATTCAAGCCATAGAAGGAGTGCCTTATTGTAATTGTGGTACATTTACAAATTGCAATTGCGCTTTGGTTAAGAGGGTCGTAGATAAGGGCAATTCTTAATGGGGCTCGTAGATGCTTATGAGAATGTGTGAGAAGTACTATCTTGTCTATATATCACCTGTATGAATGAAAGTTTGTGACTTGGTTTGATTCAATCCTAGATTCTTTATGCCATAATAACTTTTTTGAATTGGAACTTGTAAGGATTTAAGACCAAGAGGTAAAAGCGCCAATAAGTAGTTAGATAGAGGTTGAGATTAAAGGGTGATACTTTCTGTTAGAACACTAGGATTTGAACCTGATAATTCATTATTGCGAGAGTGTCTTCATTTCTTTTGTGGATTGATATTTATCATAAAATTTCTAAGATTAGGTTGGGTTAGCAAGTTGTAGGAGCGGAAGTTAGAACAATTTAGCCTTAAATTATAAGTGCCAAAAGGTCTAGATTTTAGTTAGTAAGTCGTGAGAGTGGATGTTAGTTGGGTTTAGACATGTTATTATCATTTGAGAAGACTTAGTGATTATCTTAGATAGCTACATTAAACAAAGACAAATTGAGTTCATGTATTTATATTTTCAAGTTTATTGTGGTATTGTTGTGGTAATCCCTATCCCTAGAAGCTTTCTCTACTAATTTTCTATCATTTTAGCTTGTTCATTTGATTTTGCTTTCTCTACTCACAAATATTTCTCAATCCATTTTTTATTTTAAGGCTTAGTCCACTAATTAGTTAGAATCGACACTACTTAGTCTTTGAGTTCGACACCTTGGTACTACAACTAATCCCGTACACTTGCGGAGTGGGATTTGGACCTCTCAAGTTGTTGGCGCCACTGTCGGGGACTATTGCTAATATTGATTGTTCCTCACAACCCGTAGACTAGGTATTTCATCTATCTTTAATTTTGTTTCTTTTGTGTGTGATTTTAGGTTTGTTCTCAATTTAATTTGAAGATCCTTGAACACTCAACCACTCAATAACTTTGATCCTGAAATTGAGCGCACTTTTCATTGGAGTCATCAATAACTATGTGAAGCTGCAAGACACGATATGGAAGGACATTTCCAAGATGACCAAGCTATAGAAGCAGCCTATGTGTCTGACCTTGAGGCTCAATTGGCAGAAGCTACAAACTAATTGGTTCTTGCAAATAAAAAACTTGAGCTTCAAAATCAAGAGAAACACCTAAAGACCCTCGTTGAATATATGAGGTATGCACAACATGGCCCATTTCTGGCTTTGTCTATCCTTAGGTGCAAGCTCTTGTCTTTGAATTGAAGCACTAACATGGTTCAACAAAATCAATTTGGAGGTCTTTCATTTGAAAATCCTCATCAACACATCACTACTTTTATTGAGATAATGGATACTATCAAAATCCATGATGTCCTTGATGATGCATTCAAGATGAGATCCTTCTCATTCTCTTTGAGGGACAAGGGCAAGACTTGGTTTAAAACTCTTCCACATAACTCCATCAAATTTTGGGATGACTTGTTAGCCTCAAGCTTCTTGAACAAATACTTCCTACTTAAGAAGACTATTGAAATGCTTCAAGATGAAAGATAGAAAGTCTTATTTTGAAGCCTGAGAGAGATTCAAATAGATTCTTGTATTATGCCCTCATCATGGGAAATTTTAAGGTGGCGATCCTTCATGTGTTCTACAATGCAATTGCCGGTCCAACCTAGTTGCTAATTCATGCCTCATCTAGAGGTAGTCTATCTAATGTTCATACATTCCTTTCATTGATGTTCTCACTCAAATGCCTAAGTATGCAAAATTCTTGAAGAAGATTCTATTAAAAAAGAGGAGGATTGTATGACACAATAGCTTTGGTAATGGATCAAATTTACAATATGCTAAAAAAACTAAAAAATCCGGATGAGTTCTTTATTCTTGTTGGTTTTGGTTCTCTACAATATGATTGCCTTTGTGACCTTGGTTCTAGTGTCAACATCATGCTCTTGTGAATTTGTAAAAAGCTGAATTTGGATGATCCACTTCCATCAAAATGTGTCTCATCTATGCTGATAATTCAGTCACTCATCTTGTAGGCATCATTTAGAACTTTTTGATGAAGGGGGACAAGTTTTTTATACCAGAAGATTTTTTGATCCTTAACATGAAGGTAATGAATGACAAAACTCATATATGATTTAGGAAACCCTATTTAGCCAATGTTGGAGATAACGTTAACATCAAGAATGACAAGATCTCACTACTATTGGGAAAGATAAGATAGAGTATGAATATCTCAAGGATAACTTCCTTGAAGTGCATAAGGATCCTCCCCAAGAGCTTGACAAAGTAACATGTTGTAATATTGAAGTAAAGCATATTGAAATGGAGACTCTAGCTGATGTTGCTCAACTTCCTAAAGAAACATTGGAGGTTAAAAGCCTCTTAGTTGGTGAGACAACTAAGAAAATGGAATGGCGGGATCCTAAGAAAAAGAAGAAGGATCGAGTAAAAGTTGAGATTAAAAGTGGATACAAGGTGATGTTATTCCATGAGAGATCCAACGTGTTTCAAAAAAGAAAGGGAATAAGATGGTCTAAGCCATATCTATTGAATTGAGTTTTACAAGGAAGAAAAACTAAACTATGGCACAAAAACTCGAGAAAATTCAATGTGTGAAGACGTAGGCTGAAGCTGGGAGTTGAGACCGATCCGGTAAAGGGGGTACCAAAGACCCTCCTGACCCGAGTGCTTATGGAAGGTCAAGCTAATGACCTTAAACAAGTGCTGCTTAGGATGCAACCCAAGGTGAGTTGTGTTTCTTGTCCCTCTTTTATTGTCTACATTAGGGCCAACTTTTGCATGTTTGCATATAGTTGCAATTTTCCATGTTTCCCTTCTTAGTTGTTTTTGCATGTTTAGTTTCTTTTTGTGGTTTTGTTTTTTCATGTATTTTGTTGTTGTTCATTTTTCCTCTATGTAAGACCCTTGTCCTTTAAATGATTTTACACATAATTCTATCCCTTTAGTATGCTTGAAATGTTAAACCTTAATCTAGACAAGTTGGCAAAAGTTTATTTGGCATAATGATTGCTCTTGTATCTATTTTTGTGGCTAAGTTGATAACAAATATTTTAGACATTTTTACCTTGGTGAGATATTTTTATTGGCCTTAGGACCAAATTATCCTCTATTTTTCTTATGTGTGTCTCACTTTGACTTGCTATCTCTAAAACTTGCGTTTATAGTCTTTTTCAAGACTGCGCCTATGACTTTTGCATATGATTTAAATTTGATTGAGGCATTTTCATTATCGTATTATTCCATGTCAAAGCTTGGCGTTGGTTTAGTTAATTTCTATTTATCAGATTAACACTACATGACCAAATATTTCCGCACCTTCTTCTCTTTACTTTATCTCCATTACAACCTAGTAAAAGACGTCACAATTTTTGTTATGTGCAAAGTCTTTAGCGGTGTAGATTTAGAACAGTGAAGAAAGAATATGGTAGTTGGCATTCAAAGTTGATTTTTGAGCGAAAACACTTACCTTTAAACACTTGAGTGAGAGCGATTATTTGAAACATTTCTTCCGATGAGGCCTACAATAAATGTTGTGTCTTGGTCTCAATTATTTTATAAATGCATGCTATGATTTCGGTTTCCAGATGATGAGTTCTATTGTTCTTTGCTAAATTCCTTTTTGGGTGGAGACGTGAATTGTAGTACTTGTGGGGTGTTGAATCTATTTCTTACTTGAGGAAAGCATGGTTCAAGCTTGGAGAATTTTGATAGAATGCATTTTAGAGAATTTTATGTCATACATATTAGGTCTTGGATTTAGGCGATTCATGCATTTTTGGGTGTTTTATAGCATTACTAACATTATATTTGTTTCGGATCTCTACACTCGAGTTTTGCATGATTTCATATACTTTGGAGTCAAATTGAACTTAAAATTTGCACCAGAAGGATTTAAAGATGTTCAAAAATCTATTTCGTGGACGTGCAAACTAATATTGAAGATCATTAATCCTAAAAGGTGTTGGAAAGAGAATGTTTAGTTCTAGATCATGCATTAGAGTTTATGGTTTGACATATCTATCTTGCAATGCTTTATTTGAGAGAAACAATTGTTATTTCTAGGTCATTTTGGTATCATTGGAAAGCTAACCCACTACATTTTGTCTTTTTTACTCTTCCAAATTCCCACTTGAAAAGGGTCAAAACTGTCTCTGAAAATCATAACCAGAGAAGACTGTGTAGGATCGTTAGTACTTAAACGAGTCGGCGACTCCTACGAAGTCGTCGACTTTGAGTTATGATGCAACGGAATAATCAAACAGGAAGAACGTTACTAAACTGTAAATGATAAGTGATGTATAGTGGAAATTCTTCATAAACCAACTAGTTTACTTAGAGAAAAACCACCCTCTTCCAAGCTTCTCACTTGGTCGGATTTCAAGAGTCCTTAGACTCGCTCTATTGATTTCTAGAGTGTTACAAAGCTCTTCCGTGTACAAGTTTGAATCCCACAACCTTGAACCACGCTCTACCTTTGTACATATACTCTCAATCTCATGCTATGCCTAAGAACACTCGACCACACCACTTGCACGAATCCCACGCACAAGTTCTCTCTTTCTTTCACACTAGATTACAAGTTATGCTCAACGTCTTACCTTCTATCCTAAACACTGAAGTATTTAAGCTAGAGTAAGAGAGATCTCGTGTGATATCATTTCCCATTCGATTAGGAAAGTAACACACACTCAATCTTTACAAATCTTTCCTAATATAACATTGACAAACATATAAATATCACAAGAGAATCATTTCATTTTCTTCTGATTTTTGCACTCTTTTGTGATAATTTTCTCCATAAATATGTAATATCCCTCATTTTTACAAGGGTAAAAATTTAATTTCCTTTTTATGTTATAAAATATTTTGAATAATATTTTATAATGTAACTTTCTCTGATGATAAATAAAATATTTGCATATTTTATCTCAAAAAGTTATTGCCTTATAACATTAAAAATGTTATAAAGTTATGTTATAAGTTTAAGAAAATATTGAAAGGTTACAAGAATTATTTTCTTATATTATAAAGTGATAATTATGAACCATATAAGCTATGGTTTTATTATATATATAATATGATAAAATGTAACCATAAATAATATAAGCCTTTCTTCTTGGTAAAAAGTTATAAGAAAATATTTACAAGCAATATGGCTTAACCATAAGTGTTATAATTATATTTTATAAAAAAATGTATAAATGGTTTAACTAAATTTTTAATCAAATAAAATGGAATAAGGTTCATATGATTTTATTTGAAGTACAAAAGTTAAGAGGAAAGGGTATTTTCATCACTTTTGCAAAACAAGAGGGTTGTTTGTGCAATTATTCGGAAATGAATTGAACCCAAAATGGGTTGTCTTCAACCTTCAGCCCGAAACTTCAAATGGCTATAACTTCTTCGTTTCTTAACGGATTTTCGATCCGAAAAATGTTCCAGAAAGTACATGACCTGATCCATCAAACCTCTCAATCAATTGTTTCAAACAATTCAAGTTTTAAGACCGAAATTTCTGCACATGTTCGAAAACCTAAAAATGGTTCAATATTCGTTTTGGCCATTGGAAGCTCAAATTGGAGGATAAGGTTGATGTGGATGGATAAGAATGAGTTATGAGGATTAATGGGATGGTCATCTCGATTTTAATCAGCCAGTAATCGGGTGTAAATGGGATTTAAACCCGAAAACCGTTTATTTTCAAGACTTTGAATGAGGAATTCAGGAATTGATTGTGAGCATCCTAGGAGGTTGTTTTGATCACTATAAAAACCCATTCCGAAGCACAAGTTGTCACACACAATATTCCCATCATAAATCTCTCTAAAATATCTCCAAATTGTCTCAATTTAAGCTCGAATTGGTGGTGTCATTCTCGTCAGAAAACAGAGCGAGTGCTTTGAATTTGGGCTCGTTTTCCTCATTACGACAACACCAGGTCGTGCCATCACCACCCCTAAGTCCGTCGTTCATCTGCGGACCAAGATCCGCCACTTCCTTCGTTGTTCGTCGGCCATAGTCGTCGGTGAGGCCTGCTCTGCTCTTGCTCTGTTTTTGTTGCTGTAACTTTGTTGCTGCTGTTGGGTATTGAGAAGGGTCGGGTCCCGACCCGGCCCGTCTGAGTATTTCTTTTCTTTTATTTTTTATGTTTCGGTGTTATTCTTTAAAAAAACAAATCTTCCGCTAATTAAAAATGAGAAAAATATATTTAAATGGGTAATTTCAACAGAATTATATTTCATGTGTATTTAAAGGAGTATATGAATTTTCATTGGTATTTTAAGTAAGTTTTTGAATAAGTTGTTATTTCATGGAAAAGAAAATAATAAAAATATGTACAAATAATGAAATGAATAATTTTGATTATGGGAATTTAAACGAAAATATAGAATTTTATTTGATATTGTAAGTATAAATGATAATTGTGTTTTAAAAATGATTCATGACTTAAAGTGAGGTTTAGAAGAAAATATAATGTTTTATAAAAACTCATAACCTTTCATACTATAATTCCATTCATATAAATAAAAAGAGCATATTATTAATATGATCTATAATCTATAAGTTTATTAAGGATTATAAACTTATTCAATATCGTCGATATAGATCACTATTGTTGAGTGATACAAAATAAATTGTGTACAACAATTTATTTGTGTGTTTGTGAATCAGGAACTCATAAAGGATCGAGAGTTCATTCGTCCATAAGATTGTCCATTCATTCGCCTACAAGTAGGAGGCAAGTGGTTTGGTTCGTTTTCACATAAGTTTTGATGCATTAAAATGATTTGAATCATGATGTTTTGGTTGTTGGGAACACTGATATGAAAATAAAATGGGACTAGGGTGTTATTTATTTTATAGAAATAATGACCATGTTATTATAGTTGTTATTATACTAGGTTGCGCTAGTATGGACTTAGGACTCGATGCTTGTGGCCTTGTCGTGGCCTTGTATGTTTGTTGTCTCAAAGAGACTGATTGTGAACTTAGCGTAGAATCAGGGATGGAATTTCAGTATTCACATCTCTTTATAATATCGCATTAGGATGGCCCTATACCCTAATGCTGGTCATGACCCTACCGCCTCATCCGTATATGAGGGGTGTTGCACCTAACTAGTGCCTTCTTCAAATCCCAAGAGTCGTTATCGTTGTTGCGCTTCGACATGTGTCGAGAAAATATTAAAAACTACCAACTTGAATTGTAAAGTTTTGGAATTAATATAAGATAAGTGCGCGATGCACATATTAAAACGTGTTCAGGGTGGTGACTACAACTTGGAAAACTACTCTGGCTCTCGACTAAGGAAGATCCTCTTTCCAATCTGAATTAGAACAACACGTATTTGGTGAGGTTGGTTTGTGGATCCAATTAGTTGACGGAGGCTTTTCAACTTTGTATGAATAATAAAAGTTCTTAACAAACCACCTAAAACTGCCGAGGAACCACACTATTGTGGCATCATGTTTTTCCGTTGTAGGTCTTCACGTTTAGTGAGCTTACTTTAGTTAGCGGATCATTGACCGACTTTCATCCGGAGTTCGATGTTGGTGGCTAAGTACAATCATAAGGAACCTTTTTAAAACCCCGCTTACTTAATATGTCACAAGACTAACCCGACCACTTTTGTCCTTTGCATGGTCGGCTGGTGTCAACCGTATTTCTCATGGCGGCACATCAGGAGTTGAGCTTAGATATTGAAGTTGAGAAGACCGTTGTCGTGTTATCCAAGATTGCCAATGTAAAGACTTTTGCTAAATTCCGCAAATTTTTAATTTTAGGATTGAGATCCTTGGTTAATTTGTAAGGATCAATCCAAGAACTAAGTCATTGCATACACTTGTATTGAATATTTTATAATATATGAAGTTTTGATTTTATTTGTTTGGTTACTATAAGCCTTGGGTGACTTCGAAAGGTAAAATTTGAGGTATCTGGTGGTAATATCTCTAGCTCAAAAATGGGGGCGTTACAAAATAAACGCCTTAATTATCTTGCAAATAATCGCACATGATCTGTGCGTTCCTTCCATTAATAGTTTTCCTTCCAGTTGATCGTGTTAGCGACTTTGTCGAGTCGTCGACTCGACATGCAACTTCGAAGTCACTGAGTTCTTGGAACCATCAAAACACTAAACTTCTAAAAAATTCCCCCTTTTTGATGGTGACAAATAACGTGTCCTAATGACTCGGCTAAAGTCGTTGTTGCCAAGATCAAAAATAAATTACCCTAAACTACAAACTAAGTATAGCATGCAAGTAAGGGATCGAACCCAAGAGAATCGGTATTCTGAACAATCAACAAAGACAAAACAAGGGTTTTTGGGAGTTTAAACAAGCAAGTAAATTTAGGTATCAAATCAATTAAGGAAAGCAGAGTTCATTCAATCAATTCCACCTTTTTAATCATTCGATCATTGATTCATCCACTTTTCTATTAATTCCCAGGTTAATTCCAATCCTTATAAAAGATTTTCGCTTCTCCACGGTCCAAGCGAAGTTATGATATGAATCAAATTCAACAAGTTGCGCACCAGGAGAAATCAATTGATAATCATAAAATTTAGCACAAGAGTTTTGATATTAACCAAGGGATAGAAAAGTTACCAGAATCTCACGAATTACATAGGCTTCCTTGATCAAACAAACTCCAAGGGAAATTAGTTCTCCATAATAAAACTGAAATAAAACCTAAAAAGTAAAAATATGCTAGATAATGTGTGATATCAAAGTCTGCTACGAAACTAAGCTTAAATACTAAACCGAAACCTAAAGATATAAAAATAGATAAAAGATAAAATAAAACAGAAAGTAGACGCTTCGGAATATCCGCCACCCGCGAGCGCGGCTCATCTCTTCACTCCTCGTCCGTGGAAGCTCATCCAACTGCGAGCGCGGTTCTGACTCGCGAGCGCGGGTCTCTTGACAACATTCTGGTGTCAACTTCGGAGATGGTTTTGACCCACTTAGAGTTGGAATTTGAATTCGCCTTAAAAAATAAATTGTATCTCTTCGAGTTAGCTTTCCAATGATACCAAATTCAGCTTCATCCGATCACCGTAGCTCCCGAACATTGCGTCACAAGAAAATGGCGTCAAAACAACTCCAAATCAACACATGTCTTCAAAACTCTTGCAATTCTTCAAATCGTGTCTTCGGTCTTCATATTATAATTATGCTCAAAACTAACCTTAACACACTCAAATCATGCCTAAAATACAAGAGTTAACCTATACTAAAGAGAGCATATCAAATTCCCCCATACTTAAACCTTGCTCGTCCTCGAGTAAGCTCAAAATAAATCTAACAATCAATCCTATCAAGGTTTACAGCATAGTACAAGGAAAGACAAAAATCACTCACCTCACCAACCCGAACCCAAAATAGAATAATAGTGAGCAACAACATGATAGCTCAAGCACACACCTCGCCAATACAAAATATAACACTCAAGCTCTAAAAAGTGTAGAGCAACCTAGGATCTACCCGACATCTAAAATGTAATCCCCAGACCCCAAAGTAGAATATGATCCTAAACACTCTGATTTTTACCACTCATTCTACTTAGGCGCCCTTTCGGGTTTTCACCTAATCACTCATTTCATTTTTCTTCAGGTGTGCTCACATATACTCACATCTCTCATTAACCTCATATTACCCCAGCCTAATGCTGGTCCGGGTTACCTGCTTATTACCTGAGCCGCCCTTTCGGGTTTTCAACTCATCCCAGGATCTTGACAACAATCAAACCTCATACTCTTTACTTTTTAGGTTTTATTTCAGTTGTATTTTGGAGAACTAATTTCCCTTGGAATTTGTTTGATCAAGGAAGCCTTTTTATTGAATTCGTGAGATTCTGGTAACTTTTCTATCCTTTGGTTAATATCAAAACTCTTGTTTTAATTCTATGATATATATTTGATTTTATGAGCCTGATCAACTTGTTTGATTGACTTAGATCTACGGTTTGGATTAGGTTTGATTGTTGTCTGTGCAATCTTATTTATCCTTGAAACAACTCTTTTTTAGGACCGTGGACTAGAATTGAGAAAGAGTGTTTGATTGTTAGTTAATGCATGAGACTCGTAGCTTGATTGCACGATTTGATATCCTTTTATCCTTAATACTTTTCATGACTTGAATTAAGCGTTCTTGTTCATATCATAATTCCGCTTGGACCGTGGACAAACGGAAATCTTTTATAAGGATTGGAATTATCCTGGGAATTAATAGAAAAGTGGATGAATTGATGATCGAATGATTAAAAAGGTGGAATTGATTGAATAAACTCTGCTTTCCTTTCATTGATTTCATAGTTTAATATTGTTTGCTTGCTTAAACTCTCAAAGCCCCCTGTTTTGTTCTTTGCTGATTGTTCAGAAAACCGATTCTCTTGGGTTCGATCCCTTACTTGCATGCTATACTAGTTTGTAGTTTAGGGTAATTTATTTTTGATCTTGGCAACAACGACTTTAGCCGAGTCAAATTTTGGCGCCGTTGCCGGGGAATCGATTTTGTTTTTTCTGTTCAATTAGCGTTTCAGGGATATTAGCATCAAATTTTGATTTGATGCTTTGGGATTTGACGATGTTCGAGTCTTGAGATAATAGGATGACGTCGGGCCATCGACGTTAAACAAAGGCGCTGCTCGAAAGGCAACCCGAGGTAAGTTTTTCTTTTCTTTTCTTTTTGATTTTAGTTTAGTTTTAGTTTTTAGTTTCGTTTTGGTTTTGTCGAGCTAACTTGCAGGTACAATTTTTCGCATCTCGAAGAAAATGCCCCGCGGAAGAAATCCGAGCTCGCGGCTGGACCCGCGATCGCGGGCCCGGACTCGCCCTCGCGGGTCCCTCTTGGCAGAAGTTCCGTTTATCGTTTTTAAAAATATAAATAAAATAAAATAAAAAATAAAAGGTTTTCGGGTGAAACCCCCGAAATAAAAGGTTTTCGAGTGAAATCCCCAAGAGAAATCAGAAAAAAGAAAAAGAAAAAAAAGAGTGTTCTTCCATATTCTACCATCACTCACCACTCCATTTTTCTATATCTTTCGGTCGCCATCCGGTATCGAAGGGATCATAAGAAACCCCATACTTAGCCTGAAAAACATCATAGCTTCTCTCCAAAATATTGGGCCCTCGATCATCAATCAATATGCTTGGTAATCCTACAACAAGGTTAGTAAAATCCGAAAACCAAGGAGGTTTTGACTCCTTCACAGTACTAACAGTAGGATCTAATTTAGAACAAGGATAGGAGAAGGGATCATGACCGGAATTGATTGGATAAGAACAAGAAAACTCACCTTGATCGAGCAGAAAAGGGCTCGTTACCGAAGCTATGTGGGTCGTTAACAACCTTGCTGGATTTGGAAGTGGCTCGATGTCTTGCTTGGATCCACCTCCCACCTTGTTTTCCTTCCGGAAGGGGTCGTTACCGACCCATGGGGGGTCGGTAGGCTCCTCGGTAGATGTGTCTCCATTGAATTTGCTTATTTTTGTACTCAGAGAGGGGTCGTTACCGAGCCATGGTGGGTCGGTAGGCTCCTCAGTACTACAACTAGCCACTTCGCTTATGGGCGAATTGAAATGAAATTCGACCTTCTCTTCTCCAATATCAAACGTGAGAAGTCCCTTCCTGACGTCTACTCGCGCCCCTGTGGTGGCTAAGAATGGTCTGCCAAGAATGATCGGCACCACAGGGTCTTCAGGCATATCTAGAACAATGAAGTCGTTGGGGACAAAGAATTTTCCAACTTGGATAGGGAAATCGTCAACGACTCCGGTTGCTTTTACAAAAGATCCATCCGCCATGTAGAGTTTCATATTAACAGGCTCTAGTGGTCCCATGTTAGCTTTGGTCCAGATAGACAATGGTAATAAACTAGCACTGGCACCTAGATCATATAGAGCTTTAAAACGGTGAGTTCCAATACCAATTGAAATTGCAAACTTACCTGGATCACCGAGTTTTTCTGGGAGTTTTATGGAATGAACCTCATTATGCAACTCTGAGATAGATCTTTTCCTGCTCAAAATCTCTTTCAAAAATTTAGCGTAGGTAGGCATTTCATTAAGGGCATCAGTAAATGGAATAGAAATATTTAACCCTTGAAGAATTTTAACAAAGCGTCTAAACTTTCCTTCCGTGACATCATTAGACTTCTTAATCAGGAAAGGAAGAGTTTTTGACGGATTCGGGATAGAGGGAGACCCGGTTCGAGGCCCTACTGAATCGACAATCGAGTCGATCGATGTAGATGGGTCGGTACCGACCCTGGTGGGGTCGGTATCGAGCCTGAGTTTAAGAGAGGAGTTCAGTGTAGAAAACTTAACTGGGATGGGATCGTTAACGACCCTGGGTGTATCGGTACCGAGTTGTTCAGGCTCGGTAACGACCCTCTTTGGCTCGTTGTCGACTTGGGCCGTGGCGTCCTTTTAAGATTCGAGGCTCTTCTCCTTAGCATTGGCACGCTCCGGTAGTGTCTTTCCGCTCCTAAGGTGCACGACCGCTATTTGTCCTTTAGGGTTCTCCTCGGGGTGGCCCGGTAATTGCCCTTGAGGTCTTGGAATTCGTGAAACTAGGTTACAAAGTTGTGAGTCAATGCTCTTTTTTCCAGATCTCGAACTCTCCCCATCGTTTCATTTGGTTATTAAGGTTGGCTTGGACTCCATCAATCTTGCTATGGACGTCATTGAATTTGCTATGGACTCCATTAATGCCCTCTTGTAACCCTTGTACCCAGGATGGTGGCTCTTGGTAGCCCGGGGGTCTATAAGGTGGAACCCTTGGATCTTGCTGAGGAGGTTGGCTCCCTTGGCCATATGCATAATTGCCCCAGGTGGGCTGATTGTAATTCCTCCCTGCATAAAAAGTATCACCTTGGTTCCTATATGGACCCCTCATATAATTAGCTTTTTTTTTTGAATGAAAAGGGGTAATTCATTCAAAGGTAAGATAGTTACAAAAAAATCCTAGGCAAGCCTAGGTGTGGTTTGGCTCTTCTAAGCCTATTCTAGAGAACCATCTTCTTGATTCTCTATTTCTCTTTCTCCATCTCGATTGGACACTATTTCGTACATGGATACTTGCTATTCTAGCACACTCATCACTCGATGTCAACTCAGACTGAAAAATCTTACAATTTCTAGCTCTCCAAACAGAATACACCACTGCACTAATGCACGCTATCCAAACATTAAACAAGAAGGACTTCTTTCGCTTCAGTCTTCCAACGGCTTCAAGCCACTCTGCCAAAGTATTATACCTTCTGCTCAGCTTGGCCCATGTCATCACTTTGTTGAGGACGTCTTTCTCATATGCCTCAGCAACTATGGTTTCCCTTTCTCTCTGGATCTCCTCTATCTCTAAACAGAGTTCAACAATCTGCTTTGTTAGTTCTTTAGGCGTAGCCATGGCTTTGCGTTCTCTTAATCTCCTGTGCAGGGAACGCTCGAGTTCAGGGTCTACTTTATTTGATTAGAGACAACTCCACGTCCTTCAGCTATCCTAGCTGTAAGCAAAAACAAAAACAAAAAAAAGAAATCAAAAAGCAATAACGGGTTCTCGGCGAGGGTCGGTACCGAGGCCCAGGGGGTCGGTATCGAGCCTGTAGCGATCTCGTAAAACAAAAAACTGAAAAGAAAGAAGCAACTACCTGTCGACAGGGTCGGTACCGACTTGGATAGGGTCGGTAACGACTCGACAGAGATCCTAGAAAATAAACAAAAAAAGCACAAAAATTGGGTTGCCCAGCAAGGTCGATACCGACCCTAGGGGGTCGTTACCGACTCGGCGGAGTCCCGAAAAACGTAAAAAGAACAAAACATGGCACTATTGAAATCTCCCCGGCAATGGCGCCAATTTGTTGAGAGGGTTTCTTGACAACAAATAAATTTATAAGTCAAGACCCCGATGTGTATAGCGAAGTCAGGTTCGTCCACATGGAGAAAGTCAGTGCTAAGTTTTGTTTACTTGTTACGCAAGCAATCAATTAAATAAGGGTTTGTAGCAAGGAAAAAGGAATTCTAAGGTAAAGGTATCACCACAACAACAATTATGCATGCCAAACGCCGTGAAACATAAAATCATGCTTTTATCACATAAAGGTGTCAACTTTCGTCAACCTAAGCAAGTAAATCAACTAACTTTCGTTCAATTAATAAACTTACTATCTATTCTCTTCTACTTCAACTAGGATAGATCCGCTTTCGCTTCAAAATCCTAATTTGACTATTCTGATTCAAGGTTTCCGCTTTCGCTTTAACTATGAATGAGAAATTCCTTTCAACTTTCGTTTAAAGGATTAAGAACAAGAGAATAGATTCATGCAATAAAAACAATCAAGACATGATCATAAACAAGCATGCACAACCATTGTTCGGTTTAACCCCAAACCTTAGAGAGGAAGACTACTCACAAAGCATGATTAAAAGCAAAACTGAATTAAATTAAAGAGAAAGCTTACAACTTTGAATTCAAACTCATCCCACCACGTCTCTCTATCTCTACCCTCTCGCCCCTCTCTTCTCTCCTCCTCCCTTACTTGCCCTCCAAGGCAATTTATTGTGTGTTGAAAAACAAAGGGTAGACAAGAGTATTTATAGAGAAACTAATCTATCTTAAAGCTATCTCTAAGGAAATAATATCTTCTGATGAGATATATTCCTTCTATCTATCTAATAACATAAAAGGAAATAGGATAAAAGCCTTTAAAACACGCCGACTCACAAGTCACTGACTTAGGAGAAGAACTATTTTTCCAATTTAATGGCTTTACTAGATCAGAGTTTGTTATCATCGAAGAAGTTGGATATAGTTTCTTCATTTTCCTCAGCTTTTTCTTTTAACTCAGTGACATGAGTTCCAAGCCTTTCGATGATAGCAATCAACTGTTCTCTTGATTTTTAGCAAGAAGTGAAGAAAGTTCAGATTCATTCGGCGACACCTCGTCGTCACTATTAGACATATCCCAAGTTTCTATCATCACTTTGCCAGCTTCTCTAGTTTGTCTTCTAGGACATTGTTTAGCAAAATGTCCCTTGGCCTGACATTGATAGCAAATCACTTCCTTCATGTCTTTTCCTTCCTTGCTTGACTCAGGAGCTTTGACCAGAGCTTTGTTGTGGTTCCATAACCTCTTCATAGCCTTTGAGATGAGATCAACATCCTAATCTAATCCTTCAGTGTCATCATCTCCTTAAGCTAAGTCAAATGCTCTTTCGACTTTAAGAGCAATATTCTTGATTTTCTCCAAGTCATGTTGATCCTCTCTTCTTTGTTGAATTGTCCAACAAGATCTTCCAAGGTCAGCGAATTGGTTTCCTTCTGAGTGAGTAGAGACGAAGCAATGATGTCCCAACTCTTGTTCAATCCCGAGATCAGCTTGTTGGTTTGCTTCAATTGAGGAAACTTCTCAACTAGAAACTCTAGTTGATTGACAAGTGTCTGAATTCTGGAGTGGTAGTCACGGAGAGACTCACCTTTTCCTTGAAAGATATTCTCATAATCTCTTTCGAGACTTATGATTCTATCTCTCCTCACATCCTCATTGTCTTGATGAAGTCTTTTTAGAGCAAACCAGATCTCCTTATCTGTCTTGTATCCGATCACCTTTTTAAGGTCATCGTAAGTAAGAGCATGATGGAGGACCTTCTTTGCTCTAGCATTCTTTTCAAGCTTTTTGAATTCGACATCATCGTACTCAACCATGGTCTTTTCTGTCTTCCCATCTTTGCCAAGAAAGGTTTTCGGACCAATTTTTATCACTTTCCACAACTGACCATCTAGAGAGCAGATGTGGGTCTTCATCTATTCAACCCACCAGTCATACTCTCCAACCTTGAGGATTGGAGGCTTCTAGAAAGAGTCATTGATAGCAGTGTTGGTTGAAGACATTTTCTTGTAAGAAAAGTACTAAAAACACAATCTATAGCCTTGGCTCTCATACCTGATGGTGCGCAAAATAACCGCTAAATAATCAAGGGGTAATTAGCAAGTATAAAAAGGAAAATGGATAAAATACCGCGTTACATATATGCCTCATGCTCAAAGAAACTTACGTGATCAACATAGTGCCACGTGCTTGAATTTGCATGTGGTGTGTTTATATTAGAATGATTGATTGGCTCGGCCCATCAAGTATGGTCTAGGGTCTTGGCCCAAAAGACTAGGCATGTGGGCCATTGCCCGAATTCAATCTTTGAATTGATGGCAAACTTATGAGCCGAATCACCACTTCCATGCATCACCAAACAAGTTCAAATGTTCATACGTATGTTTGTGTAGTTTGGTGCACTACAATTCAACGAGATTGTTGAATAGTCAACAAAGTCGGCAAGTTTGTCCACGTGGGACACAAAATTCATTTGATAGCCTATGGGTGTGCATCCCACATCTGCCATTTAGTGGCAAACAAGTAGCTCTCCAAACTTATATAGAGGAGGAGTGAGAACAAATAAAGGGTCGAAAAACATCTCTAGCTCAAGAACTATCTTGCTTGCAAAAGTTCGACGTGTTTAATCTCCGAGTGAGATCACGCTATTTACGGTTTAAAGTCCAAAAAGCTTTATTTGTAAAGAGTACAAAAACAATCAGCTGAAGGGTGGGGAGGAGGAAAAATCTATGTACGAAAACCGTTTGGTTGTACGAAATCCCGAGAGTTAGTATTTAATAAAATCGCGTTTATAGCGTGTATTATATCGGGTTTCATCACTGGCGCCGTCTGTGGGAACTAGCTCTCCCTATCCGACCTACTCTCGGGAAACAATCAAGTGGGTCGCGTCTTGTCCCCTCCATTTTAAGTTGGGCCAAATAAGTGAGGTTGGATCGTGGCCCCTCCGTTTTAAGTTGGGCCAAATAAGCGAGGTTTGATCGTGGCCAACAAGCGAGGTTGGATCGTGGCCAACAAGCGAGGTTGGATTTTTGCAAACAAGCAACGTTGGGCCAAAAAAGCGGGGTCGTGGCGCAAGGCCAACCTCTGCGGTCTTCTTCGTGTGCGGTGCCGGCGATCGGTGAGGTCGTGGCATAAGGCCAAACATCTCGGCCATTTTCTTCGCGACCAAAGATCTCGGTCTCGTGCTCGACCGGGCGTCACGGTTTCATGCTCTTCCAAGCACCGAGGTTGGCGCCACCCTCAGAAAGGGACGCGATGTTCAGGCGACGCGGGTGTTCGAGCCATGACGGAGGATCATGGTGTCTTGCCTCGGCTAGCTAGCATGTGCGGAGTTGTTGTTTCATCAACTTTGTGCATGCGATGCCTTCCTCCATGGCTTTCGCGACCTGAGGTAAATATTTACTCCTCCTCCACATAAAAATCATGCATATATTGATACATGTGTATATATATGTATATTTGCGGCCTATATGTCAAGAAAAGTTATGCGTGAGGTGGGAGGCGCTTGAATGAGTGAAATGGGTTCCCATGCTAATTGGAATGAGTACGGTGGTGCTTGCCATAGCCGATCGGGACGTCGTTACCCGCGCTCACCTTGTGCGAGGCTAGTAAGCACTCCAATTGTGCGGGGGGTCATGTCATGTGGATGGACGCAACTCCCCAACTGGATTGATGTGCATTCCATGCCAGGGTTGCGCGGTCCAACCTCGACTTTCGATCGGCGCGTCGAACACAATGGTCGGGGTTGCCGGATGTTCTTCTCCAAGGAAGGGGGCCCACGTGTCGGCGCTCGATGTCATCTACCCAGCCAATCTCCGCGACCTTTTGCCCCGACCGGCGAGCGAGAAATTTTAGGAGTAAACATCGCAGTCTCAATTTCGCGCGGTGTTGTGCCTCTCTCCACCATCGCATACACACACTCTTGGCACCTCGCGGTCTTCAAAGACCAAACCTCGTGGCCCTTCCTTCGCGACCTGACTTTCGTGAGCGGTCCTGGCTTCGGTATGTGCGTGGTGAGGTGGGGTGCGATGTCGCTAAACGTGCTCGGTCGCCGTCTTCGGCCAGGCGTGATCATTACACAAGCGGTGTGGCTCACGTTTGGGGTAGCCGACCATTGTTCGCGGAGCTACCTCGGTTTGGAAGTGACCACGCTTCTTTGGCTGGAAATGTCAGGCTACCACTAGTCTCCTAGTTTGCGCAGTGATTCTCATCGCATCATGGTGGCCCAGGGTTCGCCGGAGGTTGCTCATACCTCGCCCGGTCCTCGTGTGCACCGGTGATGGCCAACCATCAGCCAAATATCGCTTGGCAGGTTTGCATTCCTCTTTAATGGTGCTCAAGATATTAATTATATGCACGAGCACTATAATCTTGAATGTATATATGGATGGCGCGAAGTCAAATGTGCATCTTGCATGCATGGCATGCACGCCAAAAATCACATCCGAGAAAGTAGGGCGTTGATTCGAATAAGCAAGTTTGGGTTTTCATTCTAGTTGGGCCTAAAGTTGAGCAGTGGCGTAGGGCTCTAAAATAGTTAGGTTTGCCCCCTGGTTCGGGCCCAAAATTATGAATAGGGTATAGGCCCATTTAGCTCAACTCAATATGGGGAAATTGAGAGCCGGAATGCAGCCAAACTTATCTAAACACGTTGCATGGCAATTCATGAAGGCATTTCCAAGCAACCTCCGATCTAGAAACACGCGTCGCATGGTCGTGGAACGAGGTAAGCCTTGTAAACCTGACTCACTAATTAATTATACTCGGTATATACTTGCATATTGGAACAAAGTTTCTAATTCTCTATAATAGGTATTCCACCCTTCGCTTCCCGCTTGGGGTTGGAAACAATCTTGGTAGAAAAATCGCGGTCAGTTAGGAGACATCCTAAATGATCGAAATAATTGTTCCACACCCCCAAACTCCCCGCTTGGGGTTGAAAACAATCCATGCACAATCCGAGCGAGTCTCGGGATCGTCGCATACAATAAAAAACAATCCATGCACGATCCGAGCGAGGCTCGGGATCGTTGTATACAATCAAAAACAATCAATGCGCTATCCGAGCGAGGCTCAAGATCGTTGCATACAATAAAAAACAATCAATAAGCTATCCGAGCGAGGCTTGGGAAAATTTACATACAATAAAAAACAATCAATGCGCGATCCGAGCGAGGCTCGAGATCGTTGCATACAATTGAAAATAATCAATGTGTGATCCGAGCGAGGCTCGGGATCGTTGCATATAATAAAAACAATCAATGCGCGATCCGAGCGAGGCCCGAGATCGTTGCATACAATCAATGCGCAATCCGAGCGAGGCTCGGGATTGTTGCATACAATAAAAAACAATCAATGCACGATCCGAGCGAGGCTCGGAATCATTGCATACAATCGAAAATAATCAATGTGTGATCCAAGCGAGGCTCGTGATCATTGCATACAATCGAAAATAATCAATGCGCGATCCGAGTGAGGCGCAGGATCATTGCATATAATCAAAAGATCAATGCGCAACCCGAGCGAGGTTCAGGGTTGGCGGAAACTCTCTTAGGGACGAGATCCCAATTCCCGAAAAGCGCGCAACCCAAGCGAGGCTCGGGGTTTGCGGAAACTCTCTTAGGGACGAGATCCCAATCCTCGAAAAGCGCGCAACTCGAGCGAGGCTCGGGGTTTGCGGCAACTCTCTTAGGGACGAGATCCCAACTCTCGAAAAGCGTGCAACACCGAGTGAGGCTCGGGATTTGCGGCAACTCTCTTAGGGATGAGACCCCAACTCTTGAAAAGCGCGCACAACTCGAGCGAGGCTCGAGGTTGGCAACGACTCTCTTAGGGACAAGGTCCCAAACCTCGAGAAGCGCGCGCAACCCGAGCGAGGCTCGGGGTTGGCGACAACTCTCAAAGAGGACGAGGTCCTAACTACCATAGCAAAGTGCGCTCAACCGACTTGATCTCAAGTTTAGATCACGTCGCATAAAATCGATAAAAACTCGCGCTTGGAACTCGACTGGCGCACCTGTTTATTGTCTCGGTGCCCTCGTGGAACGAGAACACCAAACCAAGGGGTTGTGATGGTGTGCAAAATAACTGCTAAATAATCAAGGGGTAATTAGCAAGTATAAAAAGGAAAACGGATAAAATACCGTGTTACATATATGCCTCATGCTCAAAGAAACTTATGTGATCAACATAGTGCCCCATGCTTGAATTTGCATGTGGTGTGTTTATATTAGAATGATTGATGGGCTTGGCCCATCAAGTATGGTGTAGGGTCTTGGCCCAATAGACTAGGCATGTGGGCCATTGCCCGAATTCAATCTTTGAATTGATGGCAAACTTATGAGCTAAATCACCACTTCCATGCATCACCAAACAAGTTCAAATGTTCATATGTATGTCTGTGTAGTTTGGTGCACTACAATTCAACAAGGTTGTTTAATAGTCAACAAAGTCGGCAAGTTTGTCCATGTGGGACTCAAAATTCATTTGATAGCCTATGGGTGTGCATCCCACATTGGCCATTTAGTGGCAAACAAGTAGCTCTCCAAACTTATATATAGAGGAGGAGTGAGAACGAATAAAGGGTCAAAAAACATCTCTAGCTCAAGAACTATCTTGCTTGCTAAAGTTCGACGTGTTTAATCTCCAAGTGAGATCGCTGTTAGAAAAGCTGGAGGCTTTGATTTTGATGGTTCCAAACATCTACCACATGAACGACCTCGAGTCTTTGAACAAAGTCGCCAACGTCAGTCAGGTAGTCGACGTGTGTTGAAGGCAAATATCGGAGATCTTGAAGATGCATGAGATCTTTGGAGTTTGGATAGTATAATATTGTTTTAGGAAAGATCTCATGAGGATTATATTGTTAGCCGACTATTGCCTTTTTCCTAAACCCTTTTTATTGTAATCCTTTTATACGCTTAGGATGATTTTGTAAAGATAATAGAAATAATATCTTGCCATAACCTAATTGGAAGATATTATTCTCTTTTATCTGACCTAGTTTGTGTGTATTTAAGCTAAGGCTTTAGGTTAGAATACTCACGAACTCATACTCCATATTTTATGTAAAGAAAGAAAAGAAAACGAGAGTTTGAGAGACGTAGGCTACCTAGGCGGGTTGAGGGTTGTAGTTACTCGGTTCACAACGAGTTCTAGAGTGCTTGGGAAGTAGGTCTAGATCCAGGGTGTTCATGTAAACAATCCAAAAGATCAATATAGCAAGCTACAACTTTTAATCCTTCCAAGCGAGAACTTGGAAGGGAGTGGTTTTCACACTTGGTTGATAGAGTTCATCAATCAAGTGTTTCCACTATAAAATATTGGTGTGTCAAGTAAATCTTTCTTGCAGTTTATTTCCGCTGCATTTACTTAAGAGGTTGACGACTTAGTTGAGGTCGACAACCTAGACGTACTAACGATCCTACAATCGTTCTATTTACGGTATAAAGTCCAAAAAGCTTTATTTGTAAAGAGTACAAAAACAATCAGCTGAAGGGTGGGGAAGAGGAAAAATCTACGTACGACAATCATTTGGTTGTACGAAATCCCGAGAGTTTGTATTTAATAAAATCCCGTTTATAGTGCGTATTATATCGGGTTTCATCAATACCAATTGTAGGATCGTTAATACTTAAACGAGTCGGTGACTCTTGCGAAGCCATCGACTTTGAGCTATAATGCAACGGAATAATCAAACAGGAAGAACGTTACCAAACTGTAAATGACAAGTGATGTATAGTGGAAACTCTTTGTAAACCAACTAGTTTACTTAGAGAAAAAACACTCTCTTCCAAGCTTCTCACTTGGTCGGATATCAAGAGTCCTTAGACTCGCTCTATTGACTTCTTGAGTGTTACAAAGTTCTCCCGTGTACAAGTGTGAATCCCACAACCTTGAACCACACTCTACCTTTGCACCTACACTCTCAATCTTACGCTATGTCTAAGAACACTCGACCACACCACTTGCACGAATCCCATGCACAAGTTCTCTCTTTCTTTCACGTTAGATTACAAGTTATGCTCAACGTCTTAATTTCTATCCAGAACACTTAAGTATTTAAGCTAGAGTAAGAGAGATCTCGTGTGATATCATTTCCCATTCGATTAGGGAAGTGACACACGCTCAACCTTTACAAATCTTTCCTAATATAACATGTATGCACATATAAAATATCACAAGAGAATCATTTCATTTTTTTTTATTTTTGCACTCTTTTGTGATGATTTTCTCCATAAATAAACGCCCCAACTGTCTTGCAAACAATCACACACGACCTGTGCATTCCTTCCATAAATAGTTTTCCTGTCAGCTGGTCATGTCAGTGACTTTGTCGAGTTGCCGACTCGACATGCAACTTCGAAGTCACTAACTTCTTGGAACCATCAAAACTCTAAACTTCTAACAGACTGGTCTGGTCGGTTCTTTGCCATAGTCTTAGACGTGGTTTTCCACCGCATCGCAATTGTTCTCAACTAAAGAAGACCTGACCATGTGTTGGGCCAGGTGTGCATAAAGAAGACAAGACCAGGTTTCATGCCAGATCTTAGGCTGTGTCATCCCTCGCATCACCACCTTAGTCTATTTTTGGATATTTTCTTATTCCTTTTTTTGGCTAGTATTTAAACCCTTGTTTTATGTCTTTTTGGAGGAGTATTATTAGACCTAGTATTGAGAACTCTTAGAGGGATTGGAGACTGAGGCTATTTTGACAAAGATCAAAGTTTTCTAATTTGAAGATAATTCTCTTGAATATAAATCAAGTAACTCTTTTGTCTTGAATCTATTATGGCGTTTCTTTTATTTGATTTGCCTTCTCTCTTAGTCATGTCTAGCTAAATTATTTATTCTAGGGTTGGGGAGAGCCTAATAATATGAAGGTAGACTTATTTATTCTTTGCATGAATGAAAATTTATGACTTTGTTTTATTTAATCCTAGATGTTTTATGTCATAATGACTTTTTTTGAATTGGAACTTATGGTTTGAGACCAAGAGGTAAAAGCGATAATAAGTAGTTAGATAGATGTTGAGACCGACAAGTGATACTTTCTATTAGAAGAGGAGGCACTCGAGCCCGCATTGAAAGAGGAAGGGAAGCAGAGCACGAACGACTATACAACGACTACTTCTCCGACAATCCAACTTATCCGGCCCATGTCTTTCGACGTAGGTTCCGAATGAAGAAGAATGTTTTCATGCACATTGTTGATCGCCTCTCAACCAATATGGAGTACTTTCAGCAGAGGCCAGATGCGACCGATAGACTTGGTTTATCGGCCTTACAAAAATGTACTGTTGCGCTACGCATGTTGGCGTATGGCACTACTGCAGATGCTTGTGATGAGTACCTTCGTCTTGGGGAGTCCACTGCAAGAGAATGTTTGTACAACTTTGTTGAAGGTGTTATAACTTTCTTTGGTGATGAGTACCTGAGGCGACCAACTCCCGTGGACATACAACGCTTATTAAGCGTAGGAGAGTCTCGTGGATTCCCCGGCATGTTGGGTAGCATTGATTGCATGCATTGGAGGTGGAAAAATTGCCCAACTACATGGAAAGGGCAGTTTGAGCGTGGAGATCATGATGGTCCAACAATTATCCTAGAAGTTGTTGCATCATATGACCTATGGATTTGGCACGCATTCTTTGGGACACCAGGTACGTGCAATGACATTAATGTGCTTGAACAATCTCTTGTTTTTGATGACATTCTTCAAGGTGTAGCTCCAAACATATCCTTTACGGTGAACGGCCATCAATACAATAAGGGATATTATCTCACTGATGGTATCTACCCAACCTGGGCAACATTTGTCAAATCCATTATCCTCCCTCAAAGCCGTAAAGCAAAACTATTTGCCAAACGCCAAGAGAGTTGCCGCAAAGATGTGGAAAGGACGTTTGGAGTCTTACAAGCCCGATTTCATATCGTTCGCAATCCGGCCCGCTCTTGGTACGCAGCGTTTATTGGAAGAATAATGAGAGCTTGTGTAATTTTACACAATATCATTGTAGAAGATGAAAGACCCGAATACGAGGCTAATGGATATGTGGTTCCTCCATATGATGAGCCAGAAGGTGAAGGATCTAGCTCCAATCGAACGTTCTCAACCGATAGGCCAATTGATATAACCAATTACATCCAGAACAATCTTCAACTTCGCGATAGGGATACACACAATCGGTTGAAGGCAGACCTATTGGAGCAAATTTGGACAACATTTAGGCATGAGTATGAGTCGGATTGACATATTTAAGTATTGTATGTTGTTTAATTTAATTTCTCGAATTATTGTGTGTTTTATTACGTTGTTTTTTATGTTGAGATGTACTTTGTTCCAAGCTTTGAATTGCATTATCTATCTAATTATGATGTTCATTTTCTTTAATTTTATATATCAATATCTGCTTAATTAAGAATAATATAGTATATGAAATTCTTAATAAACCTACAATGACTTAAAATGAAAATTATGATTTTTAAAAAATTTGCAATATAATTTTTATTTATTAATTACATCATTATAGTCAAATTATAACAAAATTTTTTATACTGAGGGGTATATACGTAATATTTATTAGAGATAGGGGTATACTTGTAATTGTATATGGAGAGAGAAAAAATATAGTTATGCATGCATTCCCGAAAACATAAATATTCAAACCCGAAAAAATCATATCATTAAAGAATTATCTTAGTAAAAATAATAAACATCACATAATAGTAAATTCAAGATAACAATAAAATCAACTCCCTAATATAACAAAAGAAACCAAAGTAAACCCGACCCCACTATGACACACGCTCTTCACCGCTCCGCCCCGCCGTCTGGCCTTGACTCATTCACGGTTGCCTGAGACTTGGAACTGAAAAATATTCCCCGAAGGGTCAGCTACTAATCTATCAAGTTAGAAAGAATGCAGAAATTGCAAGACGTTTTGAAAGCATTTCTAAAGTCAACATCCAAGTACACAAACGCACTCATAACTCTACAGGCCAATACCTAAATTAGTTTTGGTTAGTCACACATAGCGACATACACATTCACAAATACAGTTTTACAACAATGCAATTCCTCCATCTCGCAATCCAACCTCCAAGGCGCTGAACCCCGCGCCGAGTGCAGAGGCAGGCCCTCTCACTCTACTTCACAATCTCCCTTCTAACCCCCGGCTAAGCCTCCACTGGAGCACTTGCCAAAACACATAAATAATATTTTTCGTTTTGAAGGGGCACGGTTTCCCTGTCATACGGACCATATATAGACAACTCTTCCTCTCCGCCAGCTACGATGGGGCCGTGCCGGAAACGGTACCAACACAGAGAAAACGTTTCAAAAATCTCTTTCCGATAAAATGCGTTCAAACCATTTTACACACACAACACACCAATAAATTCAAAACAAATTTAAAATGTACTTGAGACTAGTTCCCAAAACCAATCCTACAATAACGACACAAAATCTAACAAGATATAAAGAACCGAGCAAGTCGAAAACGACTTACCTCAAACGAAGGATTTCTGACGATAATGGGAGGTTAAGGACCAAGTAGTAGCGATCTCCTAAATATATAGGTGGTACTTTTAGTGACCAGAAAACTTGGAATCGCAATAGAATTACTAACAACGACTGAACCCCAACCCCACCAACTTAGGATTCTAAGCAACCTTTCAAACAGACAAACACTAGAAATAAAATTAGACTAACTATATACTAGTTGACCCCCACTCTAGTTACCCTTATTAACCCATAACGTGAACCACCCTCGTATAAAGGTTAATTAGTTTAATATCGCTTCAGCCTAACCATTTACATCTACTTAATTAAGCAAGGTTCGATACCCTACTTAACTCTTGTAAACACTTAATTCAAGTAGGACAAAATTGCTTAGCACACCAAAACATCCCACACCCACCAAACCGATTTTGTTTTGGAAACAAAAATAAGCTTATGTCTTAATGTGTTGAATAGGAAATTGAACTAGTTAATAACAACACGAGCTTCTTCCCTAGCATACACTCCTGCAACAACTATTAACTAACTACTAACATAATTGTAAAAACCCAAACCATTACATACTACCTAACCACAATCGGAGAACCTGCCACTTCGAGCCCACCAACTAGAACAACCACCGCCATTCCCCGTCACTTGATTAATGAGAACCCCACCCTGCTGCAGACTACACCCCGCTGTCACCAAACCCACCGGAGAAGAATAAGAAACGAAATTTAGCATTACCGATGACAAGCGGATTATGGAGAGGGTAGAATAGAGCTCGCGCGACGCCAAAACCGTTATGCCGCGATCGGTTCGATGTGCGGTTGTTGCTCCAAGCCCGAATCGCTCTGGCGACACAACGCTCGGGACAACAGAAATTAATAAAGAACTTGGCAAAGACGGCGATCGGCGTCGATCTTCTGGGAGTGGCGGCGATCAAACTCGCACTGGTACGCTGTACGAAGACTAGCTAGAAGTTCATTCCTTTCTCTGCTTGGATTCTCACACGAAGGGAGAGGAGAAGCAAAGGTCTGTTGGCCGTGATTTAACGAAACGACAACGAGAGAGAGAGATGAGATTGGTTCTTGGTTTTCAAGAGGCAGAAGATTGGTTTGCAAAGGGCTAGATGCTCGGTGATAAGAAGATAAGAAAATATTAATTTAAGTTAATCTTCTAACTAATTATGATATAGGATTATTTGGTTAGATAAACATGGCCAAAGGCCCACGCGGTTTAAAAAAATAAAAAGATTTTAATTAGTTAATTAATTTATAAGAGATTCTAAGGGTAATTCTAGCTCTTTACGTGTAATAGTCGGGTTTTATTTTTATTTTTTATTTTTTATTTTTTATTTTTTATTATTTTATTTTATTATTTTATTTATTTATTTTTATTATTTTTTTCAACCCGTTGGAATACCTTGAGAGTATTTTATAAGCACTGGATAGTTTAGCTATCCTAATTATCCAATTTATGAGTGTATATCTTTAGCCTTATCGATTAGTTTCATTAATTAATTAATTAATTAGGGTTTCCCTAGTTTAACCCTATTTAAACCACTCGGAACCCTACATACGTAATTTCTCCCTGGACTCTCCATGAAAAAGAAAAACTACCGAAGCCTTACCTTCCCGATCAAAGCCTCGTCTTTTAACCTTCTCCGTCTCCGTGTTACGCCGCCATTATTAACAACCGATTGCCTCTCTGCCTCCGCACAAGCGACCAACCTAAAAACATCCGCGTCACAAACGCCGTGAATACACATCCCGTTCGATCGCACAGTGAGCCAACGTCGTCGTTTCCGCCAGTCACTAGTCGTCCATCTTTGTCGGCGTTTTCGGGTAAGGATCGACGCCCTGTTTTCACTCCTTTGTTGTTTCCGTTGAGCCATCGGGGTTGGGTTCCGCCTAGTACTAAAGCTCGGGCTGATAGTTAGGGTATGTGTTTGGGGTTGCTCGTGGTATGGGTTCGGCTCTGGCGGCGAGCTTGAATCGTGGAGCGAGTTTAGACCGGCTACTTATATTGGGTGCTTGATCTAGGTGTTTAATTAATTGGGGGAAGTAGTGGTTTTGTTTTTTAAAAGTTTTAATCGGTTTATAGATTAGGAGTTTTGATTGTACATAGCTCCTACTGTTAATACTTAAATTATTATATATGGTAGCGATCGATTAAAAATTTAAAAATACGTTTAGTGAGCTAGAATGGGCTAGTACATTGTTAATTACCATCTTGTTTAACTAGTAGTACGTATAAGGTTAGGATTTTTAGTATAGTGTTCTTTTGTTTTATCTATACGAATTAATGACCATATCTTAAAACGACACCTAATAACGACCCTTAAAACGACACCCTTAAAACGATAGGTTAGTGGTGCTGTTTTGGATCGTTATTAGGTGTCGTTTTAAGGGTCGTTTAGTATGGTTTGGATCGTATCTAATCTAGTCACGCGTTAATTTTCTATTAGGGAATCGCCTTCGTTCGCACTTTTAATACCGTTTTCTTCCAAGTATCTCTAGTTTCGAGGTAAGTCGTTTTCGACTTGCTCGGTTCTTCTCTATCTTGTTAGATTGCATACCGTTATTGTAGGGCGAGTTTTGGGAACTAGTCCCGAATACCTTTTTAAATCGTTTTTAACTTCTTGAATTGTTGTGTGTAAAATGGTTTTGGATGTATTTTATCGGCAAGATATTTTCGGAACGTTTTCTCTGTGTTGGTACCGTTTCCGACACAGCCCATCGTAGCTGGCGTGGAGGAAGAGTTGGCTATGTATGACCCGTGTGACAGGGCAACCGTGCCCCTTCAAAACGAAAATTAATATCTATGTGTTTTGGCAAGTGCTCCAGTGGAGGCTTAGCCGGGGTTAGAAGGGAGATTGTGAAGTGGAGTGAGAGGGCCTGCCTCTGCACTCGACGCGGCGATGAGCGCTTTGGATGTCGGATTGTGAGATGGAGGAATTGCATTGTTATAAGGTTGTATTTGTGAACGTGTATGTGGCTATGTGTGCCTAATTATAACTAATTTAGGTATTGGCTTTTAGAGTTATGATTGCGATTGTGGACTTGGATGCTGACTTTAGAAATGTTTTTAAAACGACTTGCAATTTCCGTATTCCCTCTAACTTGATAGATTAGAAGTTGACCCTTCGGGGAATATTTTTCAGTTCCAGGTATGAACCAGGGAACCGTGCAGGAACCGAGGCCAGATGGGGGGCGGAGCGGTGAAGAGCGCGTGTCATAGTAGGGTCGGGTTTACATTAGCTTATTTATGACTTTCTAGGATGTTGGTTTTACTAATATGTTGGAGTTAGTATTAATACTTGTCTTCTGGTTTCCTCGAATAATTTTATTGTTAGTAGTAATTCGTTGGATTTGGGATAGTTATATTTTTCGGGAACGCATGCATGACTATGTTTTCTAAGTTTTACTAAATAAAAGGTTGGATGTTTTATTAAGTTTTCTCGCCGTGCCCGCGTTGCAAGATCCTAAAGTGTAGTTGTTAACCTACTTAAATAGTACCTAGTAAGGTCTATTTTTAGGTAACGCCCTGTCGGAAGTCGGGGTGTTACATTACGAATATATAATTCTCTATCTAGAGTTACTTGCGGAACAAGTAAGACGGTTACTTGTAAAACAAGGAAGTCATTTTCCGGCCTTAGAAGGGTAAAGTCTGGAAAAGTGAAGCCCGACTATTATAATTAATCCCTTAGAAGAAGAAGAAGAAGAAGAAGAAGAAGAAGAAGAAGAAGAAGAAGAAGAAGAAGAAGAAGACGACAATATTAGAGCAATATATCAATGCCCAAACCAAACACATACATTTTAGCGAACATCAATCATTCATAGAAATAAGCTTCAGTTTAACGATTTCCTTTCTTTGAAATAAAGTCTTTCTAACACAATTTTTTTTCTTTGTGTGTTTCATTTTTTGTTGAAATTTTTTTAAAAAATGAATTAGATGGAAAATCGATTAGTTGAGGTTCTATTTATATTGAGCATTATTCATTGAGCACTTAATACTCCCATTTGAATATTGGAATTGATGATTAGACTAAATTGTATTAGCGGTTACAACTTTTGAATTTCTATCCAATTAATATATATGTTTATTATAATCGTATTAACTATGGTTGTAAATAGCCAAAATTAATTGTACCACAACTAATGTAGGTAATGAAGAGTCAAAGTTATTTTTCTTATGTCATTCTCTCAAGCAATTGTGTAATGAAATGACACACACACACACACACACACACACACACACTGTAACACCCCGACTTCCGACGGGGCACTACTAAGAAATAGACCTTACTAGGTACTATTAAATAGGTTGACAACTACACTTTAGGATCTTGCAACGCGGGCACGACGAGAAAACGAAATAAAAACATCCAACCTTTCTTTTATAAAAATATAGAAAACGCAGTTATGCATGAATTCCCGAAAACCTAATTATAAATATCCTGAATCTGACGAATCATCACCAACAATAAAATCATTCGACGAAAACAGAAGACAAGTCATAATACCAACTCTAACATATTAATAAAAATAACATCCTAAAAATAACACAACTAAACTATCGTAAAAATAATCCCATCCCCCTATGACACGCGCTCTTTACCGCTCCAGCCCGCCATCTGGCCTCGGTTCCTGCACGGCTCCCTGATTCATACCTGGAACTGAAAAATATTCCCCGAAGGGTCAGCGTCTAATCTACCAAGCTAGATAGAATACGGAAATTGTAGAACGTTTCGAAAACATTTCTAAAGTCAGCATACAAATCCTCAATCGCAATCATATCTCTAAAGGCCAATACCTAAATTAGTTATAATCAGTCACACAGAACCACATATGCATTCACAATCACAATCTCATAACACAACAATTCCTCCTTTTCCACAATCCGACTACCAAGGCGCTCATCACCGCGCCGAGTGCAGAGGCAGGCCCTCCCACTCCACTTCACAATCTCCCTTCTAACCCCGGGCTAAGCCTCCACTGGAGCACTCGCCAAAAACACACAGATAATACTTTTCGTTTTGAAGGGGCACGGTTTCCCTGTCACACGGGTCAAAGTAGCCAACTCTTCCTCCACGCCAGCTACGATGGGCCGTGTCGGAAACGGTACCAACACAGAGAAAACGTTCCGAAAATATCCTTCCGATAAAATACGTTCAAAACCATTTTACGCACACAGCAATTCAAGAAGTTCAAACAATTTAAAAGGTATTCGGGACTAGTTCCCAAAACCCGCCCTACAATAACGGTACGCAATCTAACAAGGTAGAGAAGAACCGAGCAAGTCGAAAAACGACTTACCTCGAAACTAGGAATCCTTTGAAGAAGACGGAATTAAGAGTGCGGGCGGAAGCAAATCCCTAATTGAAATATTAACATGACAAACTGCATTAGGTTCAACCCACACTTCCTATAGCGATACGAACAATACTCGTTTTACGAACCCGACTT
The DNA here is from genome assembly GCA_964016875.1 of Fallopia convolvulus. Lineage (NCBI taxonomy): Eukaryota > Viridiplantae > Streptophyta > Magnoliopsida > Caryophyllales > Polygonaceae > Fallopia > Fallopia convolvulus. The sequence continues at coordinate 25,884,264 of OZ024718.1, forward strand.
AATCCGACCCTCAAGTATGACTATATAAGTATACCATATACTTTGTTCAAACTTTAGTACCCTGAAAATTAGGTAATGAAACAAAGATATATAATTTAATCCTATATAAATATATACTCAATACATACATACAAATATATCTATCCCTTCGGCCCAATACAAGATAACCAATTTCTAAACCGATTAATATTAAACCAACTACAAATCCGCTAGCACCACTACCCAACTCCACTAATTAACATAATCCTATATCTAATTAAACCACAAACACTAGGCTTAAACACCAGATGTATATATATATATCTAACGATAGGTGAACTTAATTAAAACACCCACCTTGAACAAAACTCCACTATTTATCCAACAAGGTTTGACATTCTTTACTATAATTAAATATTGTATATAGACAGGTGGCCTTTCATAAGACAAAATTAACTATGTCATTGAATGATCCCACGCTAGAACAAAACCTAACCGTGACCCAGACACATAAAACGATCGAGATTAACTTGACAGAAATAATAAAGCCTATCTCATGCCAACCGAGAAGAAATAAAACTCAAGCTGATCAACGCATCTTCCCAGCTAATTACTCCTAACAACGCTTCTTGCAACAAAGCCCATGAACTCAGATCACCACCTACTTCTAACAAAACAGAGGGGTATAGGACTCACCAGAATTCTTCGATCGGCAAATTAACCGCGAGGCGAGAACAACGTCGACGACGATATGGATTGACTGGCGACAAGAACGGAATGTTGCTTAGAAGACGAAAGAGTAAGCGATGCCGGAAAAGAAAATTAAAGAAGAAAAGAAACAGGGGCGGTAGTCGACGACGGTGTTTTGCCGGAACCGACGAGGGAGCGGCTAACCTATGTGCGGAGGACGACGATGGCAATACGCGATACTCAACTGGATCCTTGAGAAAGTGGTTCACGGAATCACGTTTAGGCGTTTTGGTTGAACATCCCGATCGTGAATTTTAATGGGACGAGATCTTAACTAATTGGCTTTTTAAAGATAGAGATTTCAGATTCGGGAAAAAAAAACTAGCTAGTTAGAAATTAGATAAAAATATAGTTAAGGATAGAAATTTAATCGTTCTAGTTAGGATTTGGCTTGACCATATATGATTACAATTAGTCATGAGCGTAATCCAAATAAGATTTGACTTTTGATAAAATTACTTATATATTTGGGCTTGTTCGAACGGATTACTAAAATCGGGTTATTTGCGGGTCAAGAAACTAGATCGCTTGTAAGTGAAGGAAACCCGTTCTCCGACTTACGAGACCTAAAACGAATACGGGTATCACACACACACACACACACACACACACACACACACACACACACACACACACACACACACACACACACACACACACACACACACACACACACACACACACACACACACACACACACACACACACACACACACACACACACACACACACACACACACACACACACACACACACACACACACACACACACACACACACACACACACACACACACACACTATAATATAAGAATATATTGATTATGCTATAATTCAAATAAATTAATTGACCAATGGAAAAAAATTAATTTATATGTTTAGAGATATATTTAAAATATTAATTAATTTATTTATATGTTTAGGTTATAATTTTATATTAAAGCAATTTAGATTGTAAAATTCCGTTTGCCTACAAAAAAAACGATTCTTCTTCTATGACTTTTTATGCATTTAATGGCATCACTTAAATGTCTTGATATTAAATCTTCTTGAATTCTAAGCATGACCATATTACTATAAATCCTTTTAACTTCCTAGCATTTATATGACCATATTTGAGTCACTAATTAAATAATAATAATAATAATAATAATAATAATAATAATAATAATAATAATATGTAAAAGTGTAAATCTTCCTATATTTAAAATTAGAATTAGTTTTAATTTCAATTATAAATCTTAATATTGAATAAAGTTATAAATATATTTACCAAATGAGATGTATTATGATTTTATCATTAAAGTCCAAAGCATATATTTAAGACCAAAAAGACAAAAACATATTGTATTGCTATTAGTGTACAATAAAATAATTTGAAAGACCCAAAAAAAATTTCAAATAAATTCACTTGTAATATATTATAAAATATTACTCCCTCCTTCTAAGTCTATTTGGTCTTTTAGACTCAATTAATTGTCTAATTCTATTTGGCTTTCTAGCTATTTTGTCCAATAATTTCCACTTTTACCCTCAATTAATTTTCACTTCATTGGTTGAAATAAAAAAAAGGGAGAATTAATTATATGCATTGATGATTTAATAGGGGTATTTTAGTAAGAATAGTGTTTGTCTTAATATTTGTGTAAAATGCTTAAAGGAGAAATAGACTTAGACTGAGGGAGTATTTTATTTTATAGCTTTTTAAACATTATATATAATATATTATAGCCTTTTATTTTTATTATGCTTTTTTTATAGATTATCATTAAGTATATAGTTAATATTACATTTTATGTGTGTATATTTTTCTTTTAATCTAAAATATATAGTCAATATCACATTATTTGTTTGTGCATGAAATTTCTTATTAATTATATGGGCATTAATGGTTAAAAAAGCTTCTCTCCAATGTTAAATGTTTATAGATATAAATTTATTGTATGCTTGCAATGAAATTATAGAATATCTTATTATTTGTATAAGCATTAATTGCCAAGTTATTTAAGTTTATAGTATTATAGATTAATAATTTATTAATATTAAGATGTTACAATTGATTAATTAATAATAGGATGATATAAAATGATTAAATTATATTGATTTATGATGTTACTATTCCTTTACTAATATTAAGATGTTACACTTGATTTAATAATTTTATGGTTCTAGTTTGAAAAAATAAAATGATGAAAAAATATATTAGAACATGATATATGTATGTATGTATATTGGTATTTATAGGATTTGATATCTATCATTTTGCCTTTCATTCATTTGTTTTCCATATTTGAAAAAATTACGCTTTTTTTACATTTAAAATATTCATGTAACTTATTTTTTAAATTGGCTAATATAGACAAGTTTCAATAATCTAGGAGGAAACATGATTTGACATTCGAAGCATTATTTTCAACATTAATTCCATTCTAACTCATAAAATAGAAAAGGGCAAAAGAATAAAGACTATAAACTAGCTACAATTCATATAATTATAGAGATGTCTAGTTCAACTTATCTAACCATATGAGAAAACCAATCAACTAAATAACAATGAAAATGGGGTAGGAGATCATGTAAGATGGCTAATCCAATCCATAATGGATTTTAATCAAACCCATAATATGTTTTATAATATATATGGATTATAATTCCAACTCATAAAATTGAGAAGAAATTTTTTATAAACTATAAACTACAACTCATAAATAAATAAATAAATATAGTTAATCTATCATTAAATAAAGAATCAAAACAACAACAATATACAAATAAGAATTTCAATTCCAACTCATAAAATAGAAACGAATAAAAAAAACTATAAATTACGATTTGTAAATAAACAAAGATAGCTTATCTAGCCATATGAGTAAATCAATCTAACCAATATATAATGAAAAGATGTGATAGAAAATTATATACGATTGGTAATCCATGTATCCAAACCTATAATAGATGGTTTATTATCATCTAATGTTTCTTCTTTATAGTATACTAGTAAGAGACCCCGCGGCACGGGGTAATATTGGAATTCTAAAATGTAGATGTAGTATTCCGTACAGTTATAATTTGTATATAAGCAAGAACATTATGAAGACAACAACGAATGGTTAATATGCAAATCGCAAATCTTAAAGCGTAAATTGTAACACACATTTATATACATAAGGCTGATTCATATTTACACAGCTGGTCTACGTGTTCCCACTAAAAGCAAAATAGGCAGTTCAACACACACACAACAAGCAACCTCTCTGATCTGGAAGTACCTTGTTAGGATGTATCTCTAAGCAGTGCAAAAATAGCCAGCAGTATCAAAGGGAATGACCACGGTAGTGCAAAGCGTTGCATAGCAAAATGAAGGTAAATGTGGTGGTCTAGGAGTGGGCAAAAGGGCTTCTTAGCTGCTCATGCGTGGTTGCTGCAAGTTCATTGAGTTCAGGTTTATTCCACATACTTCAGCTCCCAATCCACAATTTTATAAGCTAGTTGGATGGGGCTAGGGGTGAGAACTAAAGGGATTGTATCTTGTGACAACCTTTTTGTTGCTGCATGTAGGAAGGCGGTGCGTTCCTGTATCAATAGGTAAATATAAGGAAGCGTAATTTGCAACTGCATGGATAATACACTGTATAAAGTCTAATATTAGAGTTGTGCCTCTGGGTTCATGTTGTGGAGATTTTCAGCGGTGACTCCAAGGATTTTTTCTGCAGTTCTGGTCTTAGCCAAGAAGTCACGTCTGGTCTTACCATCAACACCGACAAAAGGCATGTACATCCTGCATTTTGGTAGCAATATATAAGCTAAATGAGGAGTGAATTAGGGTAACTTGTCAATGAAATATTGAATTAGTAAGATGTATCATGTACTTAAGTGTGCACAGCGGTTTCTGTGGGCAACTGTCGCATTCTTTGCCGGCAATAGCTTTTCCAAGGGGAGTGTTTCCACAAGATGGGCACGAAAATTTAGTCTGTGGCCCGTTGTTGGTAAATGCAGTAACATTAGCATGAATTCTGATCATATCACCTAACGCAACTTCAGATGCCTGTGCAATTTTAGTTTGTATCGTCAGTATAAAAAAGTAGGGTCAAATATATACAAAAGAGTAGTGTGAAATATATAATGACATTTGTGGTTATGACCTCCTGTTTAACAGCTTCTGCAAGGGTGAATGTTGGGATTTCCTCCTTTATTGGTCTGTCTTCTAAAAACTTTAATTTCCTTTCAACAAGCGTATCACTTTGTGCATTGAACCTGGTTTTACATAGGTATGCACAAGTATGAGATGTTTATGTGAACATAAATATTTGGTATAGGCATGGATCGGGAGAATACCATGCTTTAAGAGCTGTAATACGCGAGCCTTGAGGTGAAAGGTCTAAAGAAGTCCCATATGTAGTGGCCACGGTTGCACAAGCTATAACAAGGAAATGAAGGAAGGGGTAAGTGTTAGCAGGTATATGTAGTTGCATAAACTGAGAATTAATTGAAGTAAGTAAGCAGTTCATGGTAAGTGGTAACGGCGAATTGTACAATCGTATTTAAGTGCGCGGACGCTGTTGAAGACGACGACACTATTGTCGGTTTCCCAGTCTCGGATTCCCTGACACTGGTGAGCAAGGTCTTTCCACGCTGTGAGGGGAACGATTGCATCGGTACTACACGTGTAGACGAGGGTCATAAGCTACAGTAAAAGTATTGCGTACGAATGGAAAAAGTTGTGAATGTGTCACGACCGTTCTACCTATCATCCGTAACGAAAAGATCGCAGAGGTCAATAAAAAGGCCAATCCTTTTCGACTTTACAAAGCGCTGGGGATCTACACGGATGACGATTACAGCAATATCTGTATTCATGATGGAACATGTTAACATCTGTATTAAGGTACAACAAATATAGGGAGCGAACGTAATATGTACGCGTATGAAAAAGTACCAAATATATCGTTGTCCACCATTTCCTTTACTTCTGCTAAAGGAAGATAGTGAGCAGCAAAGTCTGCCTGTGGACCTTCTGCTGGTGGTTTGGTAACTTCAGTAACGGCAACAAAATACATCTGGTTTTCATGTGGGTACAACTCATATTGCTGAAGAACTTGCTTCACAATAATCTTGGAGATGTGTTACACGTGGCCTTGTTCAAGGATTGTATCGAAGAATGCAGCATACTTACCAAATGAGCAGGCACGTCGTTTAGTTCCCTGTTTTTGTTCGTATTTTTGTGGATGCAATATGAAGTTATGTGTTTTCGAAGCTTTTGTATAAGACAATAGGAACACAGGAAGTGAAGGTACTTACATTCTCATCCTTGAACATGTAGTTTTGATACCTTGGCACCCCATCTTAAAGAGATAATTGATCTTTGTTCTCAAGACGGAGAACCAGGGTGCTCGTCAAAGGCTTTGGGCTGGGAATGAGATCTTGCAGGTACACTTTGTTGATAGCCATTCTGCCGTGTGAAATTTATGGAACGCTGTTAGATGGAAACTATGCAGCATAAGCAAATAATGAAATATGTATATAGGTTACACGCAAACCTTATAACGCAAGTTGAAGTAGAAGGCAATGTTCTGGTTACGAGCAAATTGTAATCTCATAAGAGTGGTAGGGATTAGGCATTTATAGAACAGCTTGAATTGGAAAACATTTGTGTGAAATTAATATTGTATGTATAGAGTAAGTAGTATAAAAGAGCTACTAATAAGCTGGGCACACGTGTTGGTGTGTGCATTATTGTTTGGCATGCAAAGGCTAACGTGGTCTGTAGAGAGGGTTGTTTAAAGGAATAGGTGTCATCTTTGTATTCGTTGTATCTACAGCAGGGAAAGTTGTAGTCAAAGTTGGTAGGTAGTGCTTATACCTATTTTTCGGATACTTTTCTTTTTTTTAAGGCCTTGGGGAGCAAGTTTTGGCAGAGAGATATTTATTAAGGTCTTGGGGAGCAAGTTTTGGCAGAGATATATTTATTAAGGTCTTGGGGAGCAAGTCTGACGCACGTGGAATATACGAGTGTTGTTATTAATATACGTATACAAGAACTGTATGTGAGGCAACTATATTTATGTTTGGGCTCATATTATGCAAGTTGGTATATGTAGATATAGTGAATTAAAACATGTAAGTTATAAATTTAATTAATGCAAATTAAAGTTGTAATTGTAAAACTCAAGTAAACAATGACCTGTGCCACCTAAGGTACAGTTAAATAAATTTAATGATTGGTCTTTGTTGTTGAATTAAACACTTCAGCAAGTTGCTTAGCAATGAGAAGGCACAAAGTCATCAACAGGCATCCCGATGTCAACCGGTTCATAGCCATCTGCTTCACGGTTTCATTATATCAGTGCATGCATCCAGGCAAAACTGTAGATTAAACCTTAAGAAAGTGTGGTATCTTATTTAAATCAAATTAGCAACCTTGGGATGTCTATGTTAATGACAGGTAGTGTAGGGTGGACGAATGCCTTAGATGCCTTGAAACAATCATCCTTTCTTGTGGTTATGTCTAGACTTGTCATGAAGAGATGCCCTTTGAAGCCTAGTTAAAGCCTTGATATAGCATTGTAGAGAGTCAAGTGTACAAAGGTGCAAAAGAGGAAGACTATTTAAATAGAATAATTGTTATGAAGAAGGCAAAAAAATAATAGCTTCAACACATTCATAAACAGCTGATCACCTCCCAAGGTAAAAAAATAGGACACTTCGATTCTATATTAGTGACTAAATCCCAGTTAAAGGAATCCCACAACATTATGGCATTATCTTATAATCATTCATTGAACTCATTGTTTGGGAGGATACGCTTAAAGAGATAAGTGTTGAACTATGTGTTTTGCTGTATTAAAAGCAGCATTTGTAATAAGAATTGCCAAGTTGCTAAAAAAGGCAGCAAACCAACGGCTGAAAGCCGTAAATTTAGTTATCTTTAGGTAAGAACAAGTGGTGTCAGCCATGATGCCAACAAAAAAAGGCAAATGGAAAGCACATGTTAAGTACTTCTAGGAATGTAAGAAGAGGTTGAACATTCATACCGTAAAACCTGTCAAAATCCAATACACAGAAACGGAGTTGGCATCAGAGCTGTATGGTGTCAAAATCCAATACACAAAAACACAACATTTGTATATATGCTACAGTTTCATAAAGTTTTGTACCATATCCTCTACTTCACACACGGGAGAATCTGGACAAAACATCCATGAATGAAATTAGTAAACACACCTTTTTTTTATACAAAACGGAAAGATCGTGTTACAAGTTTGCCATGCCCAAAAGCAAAAAAAAAAACAGCAACCGAGAAGGCATTCATAACTCCCGAGTTAACAAAAATAGGGTATCACTTAGGCGAAAGCAACAAAAAACAACTGCCATATGAGTGTATACAGAAAGAAGAAATATTTATAAGCACATAAACGGCGGCAGGAAAATACGCATCCCAAGTGACGAACTTCTAATGGGGAGCAGCCAAAGATGCTTTCCAAGTAACTCGCCAATGCTAGGGAGCAGTAGTACTGGTCTGTTTTACAACAAAGATTACCTTTTCTGCCGACAAACGCGCCAATGCAGCAGCATTGAAAATTTCTCGCTCCTACATTTAACGGAAAGAAGTAAATATGGGCACCAAAAAAACTATATATTAAATAGTCCAAGTAAAAACATTATGTATGGGATGGAAGAAGCATAAAGCACCTGAGCACGCATGTTGTGATAGTCAAGCGCTTCAATGGCCAAGATCTTTTCAACCGTTTCTGTAGTGGCTGCAAGAGCACAAGTTGTTTCGTTGTCTACAACCATGCAGGTGGCATGAAGTCTATCAAAAGGAATGAAGCGGTGCTGTAGTTTTGAAGCAAAATAATAGGTATGAACGAGTAATAAACAGATAAAGGTCAAGAGCGCACCCTGTTGTAAAAGGCCCCAGACAATCACAGGCAACACATGTAGAGTGTTCCGTCAGTTTTCCAAAGAAAGGCATACAACAATTGCAACATTCTACTCTAGAGCGAGGGCTATTTGCCCCAAAAGCAACGATGTCAACAACCAATGTTAAAGGCCTGATTTGATATATTTCCAACGCCTAAAAACCAATAAATAGTTAAGTAGAAGTAGTATACAAATATGCCGCAGCGACTATTGTATCTACATGTAGTATAACTAAACAGACACTACACTCAAAATTTACCTGCATATCTAATGTTGTCTTTAAAGTTGTCATGGTAGTGTTAGACGCAACAGCCGCGTCAGCAGGAATGTATTGAGACACATAAATCGTGTTTCCTTCTTCCGCCTCGTACTTGATAATAAACACACAATAACATATATCTACAAATGCAAGGTTATATAAGGTATTTATGCAGTAAACTAAGCGACAGGTGTGCATATACCATTGAGTAAAATTCGTTGCACCGTCCGTTGATGTATGCAGTTCCATTTCGGTCTCTGACGTAGTGCATATAACATGTTGTCCTGAAGACATGGGCATAACACAGTACAAGTAATGTAAGGTGTAATACCTAATATAGATAACATAGATAAGTAGTAAACAAGTTCATACATACCATTATAATCGACAGTACGTACGCTTTTTAAAGTAATGCTACTCATACCAGCATTGCATTCTGGGACGGTTCAGCACCACAGTGCATGTTCATTCCAACATATCAACTGAACTGTGTTGTCGATGCTAACAGTAAAAAACTGAACAAGTTATAGTTTTCACACCCGTATCAAAGGTAACTTTAAAAATATATAATTATATAAAGTTCTACCTAGCATCAGTTAGAGACAAACACGCACGATTGAGAAAGAATCTTCCGTTTTGAGACTTCACACGGTGAGGACGTTCAACCGCGACTACATCGGCCGTGACATCTTAAACACCAAATAAAATATCATAGTATACGAAATAGAACAAGGAAGTAAAGCATACATTTCATGTATAGAATAGTATAATCATACCATAAGGTTCTTTCAGAAGCATGCTGCAAATTTCGGAGAGTCGCACGAGACGCGCCTGAAATCCTACATTTGGATCGGCCAATGATAGCAAACGGAACCTCGTACTTCCACATATAGTAAGTTGTTTCTCATTCGGAAAAAGTGCATACCGCAAAGGAGCATATTTGACAAGAGGAAAAGAGATCTGATACACCATGCCTTTTATCAGTTTCTTGTCAATTATGCCAATTTGTCTACCATAGACATTCACACGTACCCTTGAACCCTGTTGTTTTAAAAAAGTCACATATTGGATGACGGCAAAAGAATGTAATGTATATACACATATTTATATATGTATGCAAAGTAATACACTTACATGTTCATCAGTAAATACATATCCTTGATGGTTTGGCTGGCCATTGACACCACTCGCCCTAAACTTCGACGTAACCTTAACAACCAATGATCTGGCAAGAGGCCTTTCACCAACTGTAACATCCTGTACATACATCTTTGGGAGATCCATTTGAACGATCTGGTCGTACAAGTGATACAAAAGATTAGAAGGCTTAGGTCAGAAATATAAACTGAAGTACAAAGAACATAAAAAAAACGAAAAAATAGGACTTTAAAAAACGCCAAAAGATACCTCCGCAATGAGAAAGCAAGCAGAAGAAAACTACCTACAGGGCGTCTGTGTACTAATATAGAAAAGGACGAAGATTATATAGAGTCATACAGTAAAAAGTTGAGACCTAGATCAGTAATAATTGATGGAAGAGGTGTACCTGATGAGGTGTATTTTTTCTGACAGGCATATATTACTACACGACGGACACGTGTGCAATCTCAGCAGTAGCATAACCTATATTGACACAGGTAAAAAAAAATATTTAGGGCGGGCCTTTTTTTTCAGTTGTTTCTGTTGCGGCTCATTTACTGGAGAACATAAAAAAAACATATAGGGCGGGCCTGTAATAAACTAACTTATTTTGGGCTTGTTTTGTATACCCATATAGATTGTTGGCAAAATAGGGCCCAACTGTTACTACTATACATCCGTCGCGAAGTCCAGTTCATTAAAAACCGAATTCATAACAAAATTAGTACGCTATATTTTGCACAAAGATCAGATATGGTGTAAGATACATGTCCAAGTGTAAGGGTAATGTCGCGGACTGGCCGTTCTAAAAAGGAGCAGCAAGTGTAACATCTATATTTCAGATACCAAACCGATCATAGAAAGCCCAGTTACATACTATTCAAATATGTGTGGTCACACTTTAGCCCCTCAATGACCAAGCTTGCACAGCATCTAAAACTCGTAAGCACGATCGAGCCACTATAGCCCACCGATCTAATAATGAAGAATGTCAGGCTTGTAAGTTATACAAGTTACTAAGCAAGCCCACCGATCTAATAATGAAGAATTTCAGGCTTGCCCTTTTTTATTGGTTGTATCAAGCGAAAAAAAACTTTGCGATAGTAGTTGGCTCATCAAGGTCGTATAAACTATCCCAAACTCCAGCCAGTCCTTGAAAATATGGCGTCATAGTTGCAGTATGGTTGGCTATTGGAGTGAGATTGTGTCATCCACTTGTGTATTAATTTAAAGAAAGGTTAACAACAATACAAACGAACCTAAACAATCAATGAAAACACGTCACCACAGAAATTTTCGAATCCAAAAACATATGTTGTCTAACCTCAAAGCTCTACAGACGAAAAAATATACATCCCATTAAATTGCTAAGAGAACAAGTATGATCAGTACCATGTCACCTAGTTGAACCACAATCACAATAGCTGGCCTCCTATAAGTGGCCCTCTTGAGCACCTGGAAGATAGGCCATCTCGGCGTGTTCTAAAAGATACAATCCATTAGATCGCCAAGGATTCTATTTCCGATCATGACCATGTAATCAGATTGAGCCGCAATCACAATAGCTAGCCCCCATAATTGACCCGGTGGAGCACATTGTAAAGCCTCCATACGTCTACCAGGGACAAGAATCCTCTCAAGTTCAACTGTTGTGGCCTAAAGCAACAAATGAGATAAGCAAGCCTCTATTAGGGAAGCTATTGCATACAAGCAGGCCGATCAAAATGCAACAAAATCATGGCACACCTAGATGTCACGTGCAGAAGATAAGTTTTCCATGCAGCTCGTAAGAGCAACATACTGCGTGAACCGCTGTTTGATGCCAGTGGCCGATGCAAACACCTTTGCCAAAGCACAGTCAAGAGATCAAAACTGCAAAAAGCCATTCAACTTAAAGAGCAGAACCAACGAGCAATCATTATGAACTTAAGCAATACGAAATCCAATCGTAACTGTAGATTGAACCCCAAGAAGCCGTGCTAGTTTATGTAAATCAAATAATGTAGGTTAAGACGTCGATGTCAATAGCAAGTAATGTATGGTGGATGAATGGCTTACATGGCTCAAAACAGTCATCCTTTATTGCGGCTCCTGTCTAGGCCTGTCATCAAGGGATGCCCTTTTGAGTTTGGTTCAGGCCTTGATATAGAGCTGTAGAGAGATAGATGTACAAAGCTGCAAATTAGAATGACTATATAAATAGAGTAATTGTTATCAAGTAGGTAAAATAATATATCTTCGACACATGTATAAACAGTCGATCACCTCCAAAGGTAAACAGGTAGGACACTCCGGTTTGGCCACGTCGATGCATGGCAAAGCTGCATAGGAATGTATTTCTATTCTGTGGGTATCAACAAAGTAGTAAGGGACTGGGATTTCAGTTTCTTCAGGGTCACTACGCCCATCTCTGTTTTCTTACTTCAAGCTAAATGTGCAGGGAGAAAAATAAACATGAACACATCCGTCTAATGGAGCACAGGAGGCAGTGGGGCACCCAACAAAAAAGTTCAAAAGGTGCAGCAGGAAATGCACACGTTTGATGATTGCATGGAAGTTCAATCGAGCCAGCCACCATGAACCCTTGATCTGATGATGTATTATTGATTCTCTAGTTTTTCAGCATTCTCTTGGGCCAAACACATAGTAAAAAGGAATTGGAACTTTGCAATATGTGCACAGAGGACGAAACCACTTCCACACATAACAATCCTAGCTTAGCCCAGTCAATAGAAAATCCATAAGAGGCCCCAGTCGAACCCCCATGTTCGCTGACACATCTACACAAGAGTAATGTAAGTATGAGCATATGCATTAATAAGCAGATATATATACACGAAGTTATGAATAATAACACCCACCAGTGGTCAAAGACAGGCCACCCTGAATCTCAGCAAAACTGGAGTGTAAACCCTTGCAGCCTAAAACTCCATCCCCAGCATCAGCGTTTTCCTTTGGGCCATTGAAGAAAAACAATCGTTTCATCAGAAGACAATCATCTGTATAGATGAATAAATCCCAGTTAAAGGAAGGCCAAAACATATTTGTTGTGAACCTCAATAAGCCAATCAATCAGAATAGCCCTCATCTTTTCATTGAGCTCTGGTTGAGAATGCATGTAGTCATGTGGTCTGGTCTCATTCTATAGAAAAGGGAAAATCGAACAATAGAACATTTATTTTTACAGTTTATTCATGAATAGTAGAATTTGTAGATTTCCTCAACATACTCAAACACAACCAACTCATTGTCGATATCAGCAGCGTCTATTTCCACAATCGGGTCTTTCGGCTTATTGTCAGCCACCACTCCACAAGCAGCCTTCAATGAACAAAGATTTTGCATAATAAATTCAACAATGTAACTACTTTGATGTAAATAAAAAAAACTTTAAAAACAAGCACACAATGAGCAAATGTGATGGTTGTGCACCATAAAAATGAACGCCAAATATGAAAAGTACCCTCACAAATAGGAAAATTAAATAAAAGCTAAATAAATGCACAACGTAACTAACACAGTTCCAATATGCAAAAAGTAACCTCACAAGGTATGAAATCTGAGTTTTCAGGTTTAAACCAGCTATTTTTTAGCACCAGAGAGCATCAAAGTTGCCCCTTTTTTCACTCTCTACCTTATCATTGTTTAAACCAAGGCATGAACTAATAAATCTGACTTTTTAATAATAACCCATCTAAATTATGTTAATTCAACAGCCACCCATGAAAAAAAAGCAATGAGAAAGTTAGGTACAAAAGCGTTCATTTCATTCATTATTGGCATTGAAGAGGGTGAAAATTGGGTGGTGCAGGTGAAAAAGCTCAAGAGAGGTACTTGTTCGTGAGTTTCTTTCCTGATGCCCTTTTTACCCAACATACTAATCTAAGTAGAGCCATCGAAAGGCATGTTTATTGTTCTTTTTATTATCTTATTTAGTACAAACTAAGGGGAAAAATAACTTTCTTAGAGAAGATAACCTGAAACAGGTCCTCAAAAGCCAAATAATAATAATTTTCAAAGATTGGAGTAATTGAGAAGTTTCCACAGCCTTTTGATATGATTTTGGCATGTATTCTAATGGAACAAGCAACTGATGAGAGACCAAAAAAATAAGGGATGTACACACCCTCTAAAATAGGCCACAACCCAAAAAAAAGTTGCAAATTCAACATATATTGAAGCCACCTTTAAAGCCATTAAACTAATCGACTCTCATAGGCATTTCATCAAACACCTTGAATGCCTAATCCAGGTTAGTATATAAATCTATACATCACACACAATCTCTTCTACAATGAATACCCGTTTTGGCACAATGTCAGTTTAGAAAGCACTTTCATTAACATTTTTTTTTGGGTTATTATTCTGCTTCTATTTCCCAGCATTTGGCAAGCACGTGTATACAAGTTAAACATATGAAGCTTATTATGATCTTTAGAGGCTTTAAAGGCAACTCTCAAAAGGGGGAATTTGTGGGTGATATGTTACATAGACATGTAACATGTTTCATTCCCCTGCATTTTATTTTTTATGAACTAATGCTCAATATTGATAATCATATTGCTATATCCAATGACTTATTGAGCTACAATACCAGCATGAATGAAGCAAGAGAATAAAAACAATGAACTCATAATGATACCAAATCTAGGCATCAAAATTAAATTAAGCTTAAACCACTATTTAGCTTAATATCATTTAAACCTAAAAAAAAGAAAGACCATGACATCCATAAGTTTATATGTACCACACCTCACACCTGCAGAAACTAAAAATGAAACCAAGCATAAACTGACAACACACAACAATTTATAGCACTACAAAGAAAGTATTGGAATATACTCAACTTACCCTGCGTCCTTTACAACGTTCACAAGATGAAGCCTCGCATCATGCTCTCCAATCTCTCTTTGTCATTGGTTTGCGTTGTGGCAATCATCCTCTCCCGCCTAATAGGGGCACCAATGTCTAAAGGGACGCCGTCTTCACACCCCAAATGAATCCTAGAACAGATCCAAAATTGAATCTGATAGGTATTGAGCCGTCGATTTCGATGCTAGCCATATGAATAAAAAAGGGATTCTCCGTATTCTGGATATGGACTCGAAACAAGAGTATACCCTCACACAAGTTCTTCCCACATATAGCACATACTGATAAAGAAAGTACCTATCTGCATAGTCCCTCTACTCTCAATGTTGTAACAGGAAGCAAAAATCAAGAATGAATCAAATACACATGTATAAAGAATTGAATGACGAGTGTTGTTGCATCTGAAAGAAAAAAATGTAGCACATCTGCTAATCCTCCTCAAGTCTCATTCATGATTGAATCGAAAAAAAAAAATCAAACGGGATAAAATTTAAGCAAAATAGCTCCAAATAGCTTGCCTCTACTACCCCAAACCCTAAATCTCAGAGTACCTAGCAAATTAACTACAAGAGGGGAAAAACCCTAACCCTAAATGTGTCGAATTGCATACCTCAGAAATAGTTGTAGGACTGTTGGTGGCTGGTTAACCCCGGCGAGACAGAGGTGGACAGAGAACGGTGGAGAAAGGCCGTCGACGGAGACAGAACGATGAACTCGGGAGCGATAATTCGAACTCTACACCGCTGGCATATCTTCTCTGCCTGGTAAAAGTCTTCAAATTCGTCTTCAAATCAGAGAGAAAATCAGGAAGTGTATCGGGGAAGGGAAAGAATTAGGAGAAGAAAAGGGGCTCGTTCCTGTAGACATAAATGGACGGCAGATATACTCGCTTACAACGGACGCCTGAGTATATAGAGAGGCACATTTTTTTATGGAAGCTATAAACACTGTAGAAAGTAGAGTTCGTATTCATTTATTGTAGTGGAGATATAGAAGATATATATATTAGTTTAGAAAGGATTTTTTTAGGCAAGAAAAATATAAAAAATAATTGTGCATGTATATATTATATCATGTTGATATTAAGAATTGTTAAGGTTAAAAAACATATCATGGTTGATATGAAGGGGTGTTATTCTAGCAAAGGAATTGGCAAAAAAAAGTGGTGTTTGGAGGGATCGAACCCTGGTCAATACAATATATCTCAATGCTTACTACCACTTGCGTATTATTAGTTTTGTAAATCAGTATGCATTGGATCATCTATATTAATAGGTGGGGAACATAATTAATTAAGACAATAAATGGGGGCGAAACCCATTCTTATATGTATATAAGATAGATATAGATTATAGATTTAATTTACTCTATTTAATTTAAATATTAATTACACTAAAATAACTTAATGTAACAATTACACTATAAACTTAATAAATTAATGTCACAAAGCCCTAGAAATTGCTGCATAAAATTGATAGCTACTTCCCGCTTCTTGTTTTGTAGATGCAGTTCTTTAGACCAATTTCGTTGGTGATGGTCGACGGAAAACCAACAGTGGTGGTCGGCGCAATGACACTATTGTAGAGTTCTTGGCTGCGTGCGTTATGGCTGCACAAGGAGGGCGGATCGGATTTCCTGGCGGAGTTCGTATGGCTGCAGAAGGAGGATGGCACAAGGCTGGACGAGGAAGATCGCAAGGAGGGTGGAGAGTAGTTTCCGGCAAGTTTGGGTAATTGATACATGAAAATGAAGGTTGTGCGTGAAAGTTGAGATTTTTTTGCTCATCCGTAGATTTGATAGTAGTATATTTAGGGTTAAATTTGTCCAATTTTAATAATAGGTTATTTTTGTAAAAATACTAATACAATGGTATATTCTTGTAATTAAACTTTGAAACTAGTATAGTAGTGTCTTTTTCCCCAATAATATATATAAAAAACATAAAATTCTACCCATGAGTTTGGATCTGGTCCGATCTAGTTTGTTTTTTTCCCCGGGTTAAGGACCTAGGGTGTATAAATAAAAGAGGGTGAAATGCTAATAATCAGTTTAAAAAAATTATGAGCTAACTATAAAGAGATTGAGATAATAGAGTCATCGAACAAAAAAAATATGGACTTGCTATAAAGAGATTAGAATGTTATACTTGTCGAACAAAAAAATGTAGGCTGACTACAAAGAAATTAAGATGCTACACCCGTAAAAAATGTTCAAATGTTAACCATGTTAGTTATCACTTGAGGGGCGTGTTGGAATCCTGCATCGGACATAAGGGGTCAAATACAAGTAATATATAAGGAAAGATAAAACTCTACCCATAGACTTAAACTTTTAGGTTAAAAAGTAAATCTCAAACCTTATATATTGATTGATTAAATTTCTGATACGTCACCCATCTAATCACGATCCCGAAATTTAACACTTTTAAGGAAAGATAAAGCTCTACTTTTGGTGCAGTTTTTGCACCTAATTAAGAGACGGTAGAACAAGACCTAACTCACTTTCTTAAATTGCCCCAAAAGTAGAGCCAAGGCCTAACTCTCACTTTCTCACAAGTATATAATGATACATAAGCGTATCCAAATGAAGAGCATCAAAGGTACACACAATTATTCTTTCTTCATTCAACCAATTTTCTTCTCCTACTCCAAAACAGTATTATTCTCTGAACCTCAAGTGATGGCCAAAATACCAGCAATTGGTATACTTACTATACTGCCGTTATTGGCAGTGATCATTCAAATTAATGTGGGAGAAGGAAGGCATTTCAAGTCAGCAAACCCAACATCCAATTTCACCCACGCTTATACTGGAGCAAGAATAACAGGTACACACGCACACACGCAGTGTACATCAAGAGATATTATTGTAGAATACAAAAAAAAAGCATCCCTGATCTTGGGGCCTTTATAAAAACCAGCATTTATTTTATTTTTTACACAAAAATATCCCCATTGGGGTGCATCCTCAGTCTCATTGGCTTTTTTACACTGCCTTTGAGATGGATTTAGTCCCTATATCAATTTTGGTGCATTCTAACTAAATTCAGTTATTATTGTCACATAGCTGAATTTCAGTTTTTCTTGAGCTATCGGGCGTACCCCCTTCCCTTGGGCAGAGGTACCCTCATCTTGACCCCCAGATTCCGCTGTAGCGGAGCCTCACTGGGTCAATGATGATGATGATGACAGAAAAATATCCCTTATCTTGTGGCATTTGTAAAATACCGCCCCTTATTTTACTCTTTTTTTAATAGAAAACACCTCTTATTTCTATTCCGTTTTCATCGAATCATCCCATCCCATTTTTCATCTATTATACAGTCAAATTAGCGTTTAAATACATAATTACCCCTAGGTTAAAATACCAAATTGATAAACACTTGTTGTAAATAATACATTCATGTATTCTAATACTTGTACATATAAGTGTATCAAATACTAGGGTAGAGCTAGACAATATTAGTACCGGGTCTTTCTTATAAATAAGGTCTGGTTTTATAGGTGAACCGGGCTTGTGTAACCTCCCCGGGTTAAACCGGTTTGGAGGTAGCTAACCAACCCGAGTCACTTAGCTTTGGACCAGATTTTATTAATGGATTGATCTCGGACAAGTAAAGACAAAGCTTGGCCCATTTAGTTGGGTTGGCCCAAATCGTTGAAGAGTTGGCCCAAACCTGAAGAAGAGTCGGCTTGATTGATGAAACGTCGCGTTTGGTGAGATCTCGAGTATTCTAGCTATTTAAGGATTGAGGAGCTTCGAGAGAGCTCACTTTTGACTGCGGCGCTAACCCTAGGAATCCAGAGAAAAAAGAGAGAGTGAGGAGAAAGAAAGAGAGAGAGAAAGGAAGAAGAAGAAGTGGTGCCGGCGATAGCTCATCTCTGGTGTTGCTTGGTGTCTAGTCAAAGTCCGATCGAGACATTCAGCCGTGAAAGGGGGCCAAAGCCCTTTCGTTTCTAGAACCCTATCCTTTGCTCTTGTTTCTGTTCTTAGCTTCTTGTCTTCTCCTTGATTCTGTTGTCTAGCTTTGACGAGTATTGTGATTGCTTGTACTTGTAAACATTTGAGCTTTGATCTAGTGAGATGATTGGGATCGGATCTCCCCTGTTGAGATCCTCCGGATGTAGAGTTCTTTGAACTCGAACCGGGTTACCAACTCCTATGTCCTTTTCGTCTTTATTTTTGCTTGAATGTTTGTGTACGAGTTTGATTTAGTTCAGACCGTTTGCTTGCTTTGATAGATCTGAGTCATAACTCGACTACAAAGTGGTATCAAAGCCTTGCTGTGATATTTCTCCTTTGTTTTTGTTTTGAGTGCTTCCGTTGTTTGATTTATGTCTTTGTCACTGTACTGACCAGTATTGGTTAAGGCAGGGGAATCTTGATAGAAGGGTATCGATTTAATCCCACTGTCGGTTCCTACAGTAGAGAGTCTTATTGATTAGGATTGTTTCTTGCGTATTCTGTGTCTTTGAAGCTCCTTACTCTGAAAAACTGACTTGGTTCTGTCTGTCATTACAGGTACCAAAGTATGTCAGAGAATTATAGAGTAAAACCATATGATGGTCACATGGACTATTCCATGTGGAAGCTAAAGATGAGAGCCATACTGACCAAAGAGAAGTGTTACATGGCCGTGACAGACAATTGGCCTGCAGAGTTCTCTGCTGCGAGGCGGCATGAAATCAAGGACCAGGCTCATGCTGAGATAATGTTACGTCTTGCTGATGAGGTAGCAAGACAGGTGGTTAGTCACACTGAACCTAAACCACTTTGGGATGCTTTAGATGCTATATATCTGACCAAATTCATGCCCACCCTTATCTCCACTTTATGTAAGTTCTTTAACTTTAGAATGGATACTTCCCTCACTCTAACTGATAATTTGGATAAATTCCTTAAACTATCTTTAGATCTTGAGAGGTGTGATGAAAAAGTTAAGGAGAGTTACAAAGTTGGTATACTGCTGAACTCCATTCCTAGTCGATTTGATGTTCTAAAGGATGTAGTTCAATTTGCTAGGGATGACTTGACAGTAGAAAAGATAGTGGAATACTTAACCCAGAAAAATGACTCTCTGAAAGTCTTTAGGGTGAAAAATGGCTCAAAAACTGAACAAAAGACTGAGTCAAAGAATGAGGTAATGTTTACCAAGGGAAAGGGTAAGAAATTCCAGAAAAAGAATGATAAGGGTGGTGGGGAAAAACAGGAAAAGGATATGTCTAAAGTAAAATGCTACTACTGTGATGTGGTAGGGCATTATTCAAGGGATTGCAATAAGAAGAAAAAGGATGAAAAGAATAAGAAAAAGGATAAAGAATCTGTGTCTGTGTGTGAACAGTGTCCTATATACTCTCATGAATTGCTTGCTGTGACAAATTTCTCTGTTTCTAAGGATTGGATTCTTGATTCTGGATGTACCATGCATGCTACACCTTTTAAACATGTCTTTAGTTCCTTAACTGAACATAATGGGGGTGATGTCATGTTAGGTGACCACACCACCCTTGCTATTAAAGGGATAGGGAATGTTCCATTGGTCATGTATGATGGAAAAATTAGGACCATCCAGAATGTAAGATGGGTACCCAATCTTAGGAGAAACCTACTGTCTGAATCTATGTTTGATGACCTAAATTGTAGGATAGTGACTCACCAAGGGATTAGGGAAGTTACAAGAGATAACTTTATCCTAATTAAAAGTATTAAAAAGGTTGGCCTCTATCATGTTATAGCTAGCTCACTTGAAATTAATGTCACTGCAAAAGGACTAGATGAAGACAGTAGTCAAAAGTCTAAAATATGGCATAATAGACTAGGTCACATTGTTAATAATGGGTTAATGCAATTGCATAAAACTGGATTGATTCATGAGAAGGTCACTGACATTGATTTCTGTGAGAATTGCATATTTGGTAAGAAAACTAAGCACTCTTTTGCTAGATCCTCATACCAAGCTTCTCAACCCCTGGAGTATGTCCATAGTGACCTCTGGGGCCCTGCAGAGGTAGAAACAATTGGGGGAAGAAGGTATTTTATCTCCTTAGTTGATCATTACTCTAGAAAGGTATGGATTTACTTTCTCAAGCATAAGAATGAAGCTTTTGAGGCATTTAAAAACTGGTTGATCCTAGTTGAGAGACAAACAGGATTAAAATTAAAATTCTTAAAAACTGACAATGGCTTAGAGTTTTGTAACCATGTTTTCAATGAGTTTTGTACTAAAAATGGAATAAAAAGGCATCTCACTGTTCCGTATACCCCACAGCAGAATGGAACAGCCAAGAGGATGAATAGAACCTTGTTAGAAAAAGCTAGGTGCATGTTAATTAGTGCTGGCATGAAATCTTCCCTTTGGGGAGAAGCTATATTGACTGCAGCATATCTTATTAATAGATCCCCCTCTTCTGTGGTGAAATTCAAGACACCACAGGAAATGTGGACTAAAAAGAAACCAAGCATAACATACCTTAAACCTTTTGGTTGTACAGCTTACTTTCATTCAAATGAAGGAAAGCTACAACCAAGAGCTCAAAAGGCAGTCATGCTTGGTTATCCAGAAGGTACAAAAGGATATAAGTTACTTGTAATACAACCTGGAGGTTACAAGGTAACCGTGTCAAGGGATGTGACCTTCAATGAGAAAGAGTTCTATTTCAAACAAAAACTGACTTCTACCTTTGAGAATGCAGGGAGAAACACACAGGAAGATGACACAGAAACCCCAAGAGGGTACTTCTTTCATCCAAATAACAATCAAGGTGGGGGCAGAAGAGCTAGAAGAATTTGACATAGGCCATGCTATGTCAGACCAGATAAGCTCCTCAGCAGAAAAAACTGGGGAAGATGCTCAAAGCCAGACACCTGATGATAATACAAGCAACTCAAACCAAGAAGGCAACAACAATAATAATCAGCAAACCCACCAATTAGGTGGGGTAGTAAGTGAAAACTCTAACTCTGAAAACTCTAATATGCATGAGCATGAGCATGATGTTGATAACCCTGTGCAAGATGACTTTGTTGATCCTATGCCTGCTATGCATGAAAATGACATTGATAATAATCATGTGCAAAATGAACCTGAAAATGTACATGACTTAGCAGATTATCAGTTGGTCAGAGATAGAGTTCCTAGAGTTAGAATTCCAAATAAGAAATTCACTTCTAATATTGTTGAGTTTGCTTTGCTTGTTGCTGAGGTAGTTGCTTATGTTAATCCTGAAACATATGAAGAATCCATGAGAAGTAAAAATTCTAATGATTGGCTTAAGGCTATGCATGAAGAGATACAAAGCATGACTGTAAATAAAACTTGGACCTTAGTGCCTAAACCTGAAAAAGCTAAGCTAGTTGATTGTAAATGGATTTACAAAATTAAGGAGGGTGCTACTGATTTAGACCCACCTAGGTATAAAGCTAGACTAGTAGCTAAAGGGTTCACTCAGAAAGAAGGCATAGACTATAATGATATCTTTGCTCCTGTGGTCAAGTATAAAACCATGCGTCTCCTTCTTGCTATGGCTACTGTGTACAATTGGGAAGTTGAACAAATGGATGTAAAAACTGCCTTTTTACATGGAGAGTTAAATGAAACCATATATATGAGACAACCTAAGGGGTTTGTAGATAAAGAAAAACCTAATGATGCCTGTCTCCTGAAAAAATCAATATATGGTTTAAAACAATCTCCTAGGCAGTGGAATAAGAAGTTCAATTCCTGCATGATGTCTTTAAGCTTTATTAGAAGTAAATATGACACTTGCTTGTATTACAAGCATGCCAAGACTAAAAATCCTGTGTATGTGCTGTTATATGTGGATGATATTCTCTTGATGAGCCCCTCTATGATTGAGATCACTGGTGTGAAACATGACCTAGAAAAACACTTTGATATGAAGGATCTTGGTCCTGCTCAAAGAATTTTAGGGGTAAAAATTATAAGAGATAGAAAGAAAAAGGTGATGTGGTTGTCTCAGGTTGACTATTTGCATAAAGTTCTAGAAAGATTCTCTATGTTGAATGCCAAACCTGCTCCCATACCTTTAGGAGGGCACTTAGAATTATCTAAAAAGGGTTGCCCTACTACTTCTGCTGAGATTAGTAGAATGAAAAACATACCCTATGATGTTGTTGTTGGTTCCCTGATGTATGCTATGTTATGTACTAGGCCTGATCTCTCTTTTGCAATAAGTGTTCTTAGCAGATATATGTCCAATCCTGGTGAAACTCATTGGGCAGCTATGAAATACTGTTTAAAATACATATCTGGGTCAAGAAAGATTGGCCTAAAATATGCTGAGCATAAGCCTAATACAGAGTTGGCAGGCTATGTTGATTCTGACTATGCTAGCAATAAAGATAATAGGAAGTCGACCACTTCCTACTTCTTTACTTGGGCTGGAAACTGCATTTCATGGAAGGCACAACAACAATCAATTGTAGCTTTGTCTTCAACAGAAGCAGAGTATATTGCTGCAGTAGAGGCTTCTAAGGAAGCTTCATGGCTAAAGGGTATTCTG
This sequence comes from Fallopia convolvulus, assembly GCA_964016875.1. NCBI lineage: Eukaryota > Viridiplantae > Streptophyta > Magnoliopsida > Caryophyllales > Polygonaceae > Fallopia > Fallopia convolvulus. Next base: position 25,907,705 of record OZ024718.1, read on the forward strand.
AAGGAAATCACTGGTAAGGTCTATGTGCCTACTCTCTCTACAGATAGTCAGAGTGCCCTACACTTGTGTAAGGACCCTGTCTACCATGAGAAAACTAAGCACATAGATGTAAGGTTCCATTTTATCAGAGATGAAGTTGAAAAATAGCAGATTAACATGATGAAAATTGCGGGAGAAACAAATCCTGCAGACTTTGGGACTAAAGTTGTTCCTACTAATAAGTTTGTGTTTTGCAGGAATGCTCTCCACATCAATGATGTGGGCTGAGATGTGGAGCCGGATCAATGATAGAAAGGGGAAGCCTGATCCTGAACAGATCACTATTGAATTAGAGCTCAAATTATAGAAACATGTCTGTATTAAGAGGGCATATGTTGTAAATAATACATTCATGTATTCTAATACTTGTACATATAAGTGTATCAAATACTAGGGTAGAGCTAGACAATATCAGTACCGGGTCTTTCTTATATGTATTCTAATACTTGTACATATAAGTGTATCAAATACTAGGGTAGAGCTAGACAATATCAGTACCGGGTCTTTCTTATAAATAAGGTCTGGTTTTATAGGTGAACCGGGCTTGTGTAGCCTCCCTGGGTTAAACCGGTTTGGAGGTAGCTAACCCGAGTCACTTAGCTTTGGACCAGATTTTATTAATGGATTGATCTCGGACAAGTAAAGACAAAGCTTGGCCCATTTAGTTGGGTTGGCCCAAATCGTTGAAGAGCTGGCCCAAACCTGAAGAAGAGTCGGCTTGATTGATGAAATGCCGCGTTTGGTGAGATCTCGAGTATTCTAGCTATTTAAGGATTGAAGAGCTTCGAGAGAGCTCACTTTTGACTGCGGCGCTAACCCTAGGAATCCAGAGAAAAAAGAGAGAGTGAGGAGAAAGAAAGAGAGAGAGAAAGGAAGAAGAAGAAGTGGTGCCGGCGATAGCTCATCTCCGGTGTTGCTTGGTGTCTAGTCGAAGTCCGAACGAGACGTTCAGCCGTGAAAGGGGGCCGAAGCCCTTTCGTTTCTAGAACCCTATCCTTTGCTCTTGTTTCTGTTCTTAGCTTCTTGAACGCTATCCTTGTTTCTGTTCTTAGCCGTGAAAGGGGGCCGAAGCCCTTTGCCGAGTATTGTGATTGCTTGTACTTGTAAACATTTGAGCTTTGATCTAGTGAGATGATTGGGATCGGATCTCCCCTGTTAAGATCCTTCGGATGTAGAGTTCTTTGAACTCGAACCGGGTTACCAACTCTTGTGTCCTTTTCGTCTTTATTTTTGCTTGAATGTTTGTGTACGAGTTTGATTTAGTTCAGATCCTTTGCTTGCTTCGATAGATCTGAGTCATAACTCGACTACAACACCGATATTTACCCTCGCTTGACTGTTATTGCAGTTACTCGAGAGAGAGGACAGTTGCCTCAAGGGTGCTTCATAATTGATGATATTGTTGGGTGCCTAGAGAGTGCTCAACTCGGTGTGACGGGTGCCTACTAGGGATCAAGAGAGGGTCGAGAGAGGAAGGACAATTAATAAACACCCTCGAGCCAGCCTTTCCTCTCTCGATCCCTATCAGGCACCCGCAACGCCGAGTCAAGCCCTCCCTAGACATCTAGAAACATCACCGATCATGAAGCACCCTTGAGCTAATCTTTCCTTTCTCTCTCGAGTAGAATCAATCGAGCAAGAATAATTATTGGAGTTTATCAATTTGTTAGTTTAACCTAAGGACAATTATGTATTTTAACTCTAATTTGACAGTAGAATGAATGAAAACGAGACGGGGGTGATTCATTGAAAACAAAATAGAAATAAGAGATGGGCTTTTATTTATAAAAAGTGGAAATAAGAGGTGGTTTTTCTTGCAAACACTACAAGATAAGAGGTGGTTTTCTATAAGAAGTGAAATAAGGGATAGTTTTTTGTAAATTACTTAATATAAGGGGTGATTTTCTGTATTTTCGTAAATATCATGTGTATTATTTGTTGCTAATTTGGTGGCTTATACTCACAAGATAGTTATTTATTGATCAATACACTGTACCATGTTTAATATCGGGCCCACTTGGGTCCATTTTCTTGTTTGGGTATGTAGCTAAAGAGATTTATGGCGCTAAAAAAATCATTATTTGTTCTTGCTATTTAAAGTTAAGGCTCTAATTGGTAAACCAATATTTTTTTTAACAAAATAAACGAGCCTGACTCTCTTTCAATTTTCAACATCAGTTTACCATTGGAGATGTTATCCCTGTGGGATCATACACTAACACCATCATCAAACGTCGATTCAAAGAGCTAATCGACGTTGTTGCTAATGATAATGGTCGCAGGCCTCCTAGAGCATCCACTGAGCCTGGTCATAGCCCTGGAGACGGTCATGCTGACTCAAACACCAATGTCAGCAATGTTGAGAAACATCAATCCCAGGAGCCAAAACCAGACTCTTCTCAGCCATGCCGAATCAGACCCTAGCATCTACAACGCTGAGAAACATCAATTCCAGGACCCAACATCAATTCCTTGAGAACCTCAAAACCAAGAGTATTAATCAAATGCTATTTGTATTATTGTTATTATAAAGAAGGATATGGAGTGAGATATATTTGTTGAATGTTGATTTTTGATGAATATAAACCACAAGGGTGAGGGTATATGTAATGAATTGAATTATCAATTAAAAAAATTCGACTTTGATAGGTGTCCTAAAGTTGAATCTTGTGCGAGTTCGATTTATAAGTAAACGTTTGAGTGACATGATCTATATATCATCCCTCTATTCTCTCTCGTCTCCGAAACAAGTCCTTCATCTATCAAGTTCTATCCGGATAATTTGATTTTTCAACTTTGCGCTTTGTGATTGTCGATTTCATCTCTGTTACAGGAATATGGTTTCCGATTTAGCTCTATATATTTTGTAAATGGACTAACCGATTCTCAACCGGTTCAGCTCATTACGAGTGTAGCCCGGTCTACCGGTTTACTTCCTTTCCCATTCGCTTATATGTAATTGAACTCAGCCTTTGGCAAATCAATCCAATACAGAATCAAAATCCCAATCTCAAACTCTCTCTCAATTATCTCTACATGTCACCAACTCCCTTCGAATCAATACTTCTGCTTTCAGTGATTGATTTCTAGGCTTGGGACACCAATCTTCGGGTTCATTGGAGCTACTGGATTGGATTTATCTTCTCGATCGGTTTTCCCGTTTCAGTCTCTGCTATTTCTAGCAATATATTTTGTTGTGTTTTTGTTTTTCCCACATTTTATTTCGTCTCCATTCTCTGCCTTCTCTTTTACTCTGCCTGAGTGAACAACAGGCATTGTTATTGCCTGGTTTTATGGATCTTGTCTTCAGTTTTTTCGAATTTCACAACTTCCGGGATTGATTTTTTCAGTTCCCCTCCAACCTGTGTAAGAGTGGTGAAATCTGATCTTTCAAATCTGAGTGCTCAATTGCTTAGAGGTAAAACTTAACCAACCCTTGAATTTATTGCATTTTTCAGTTTCATTTAATTTAATGTATTGTTTTTTATTTGACAATCATATAATATTCAGAGGCAAGGTGGATCAGAATTTGGAGTGGTGTTGTACAGATAAGCTATAGGTATATGCTTAATTACTTGGTTGATGTTAGGGTGGTCGATCTTGTGCATGAAACCCCAAATTTGAACCTTTTGGGAGTTTATACACTCCACATCTTAATCTTGTAGTCTTTTTCTCTTTGATTTGCATTGTTATTGCACATCAAAGAGGTATAGACGTATTGATCAAATGCACATGTGGTCAATCTTCCCCCACGTCCACCCTCAATTGGTTTTCCTATATTTTAGTCTACAATTGTACATTATATACGTTGGAAATTCAATCCCATTAACACCTAAAACGCCAAGATCGATATTCTTAGGTTATTAAGAAAAACTAAATGGGCATACCTCAATCCTGATGGTAATCAAACCTTATTCGAATCTAAGAACGAGAACCGTAAGTATGTGATTTCCCTCAGCCAAATGTAGAGTTTGTGTTTTCACTCTGACGGAGAGAGTATCTTAGAAACCCTGAATGGTTTAGCATATGATTTAGCATATTGGGGATCATAACCTAAAATCTCTATTTATTTGACCCAAGAGAATCCAATTAAGCCTATTGAGCCAAATCCGATATCCACCCATTGGACCCATACCATTTATTAGAAGTCCAATGTTTTTTTTTACATAATTGAATCACTTAAAACAAGCTCATGCATGAATAATTAGCCATATAATATAATTGTTCCATTAAATATGAAAGCCCGTATAATAGAGATTAAAAATCTAACAATCTCTTACTACTCCACTAGACTACATATGAACCAAAAGAACAATTATATATATTAACCAAATTCTTTATTTGTATACATCTTTGCTAATTTTATAGACTTCACATTTATTTCAATCTGATTCATCTCTTATACCAATATGAGATCGTATCGACATTCATCACATGTCATCGTACCTAACCTTCTGTGTTCACGAAACTAGTATTCAATGGCATAGATCAAGTAGGATGAGTGGCATGAAAATTACATGCAATTTGATCTCAAAACATGCTTATTTTCAATTGGTCCTACTTTATTTGGAGATCTATCCAAACTTCTCAAATAAGTTCAGTAACCTTAATTATGAATTGAATCATAACAACTTTATTATGCATAAATTAAATATAAAATATCCACAGAAACTCCTAAGAAGCCAATACTTAAACAACAAAATGCTCATAAAAAACTTTAGGAGGCAATCCTTGGTTAACGGATCCGATATCTTGGAGTTTGTTCTATGTATTCTATAAAATACTTGACCATCTTAAACTTCTTCCTTCATTAACAAAAATATGATGTTAATTTGTTTCTCCATTAAATAACTCTTGTTACTATTGGAGAACAAGATTGTAATTTATTGTCACAAATTAACTTTAATGGACTCTCAATGCAATTGAATGTACCACAGTGATAAAGTTATGCAACTATAGTAGAAGTACCTATAAGTGTTTGATTCACACTTTTTCAAAATATAGCTTTTGTAGCAAATAAAACAACAATCTTAATGAAATCGATGCTAATATACCCAATGATCTCCAAGGTTATAATGATGTCCTTCATTTTTTTTTATAAAAACTACATGACCCCCTTTATGGTTACGTTCCAATGAGGTCCATTTAATACCTACTCAAGGCTCTAGTGTAATACACTATATCCAGATGTGTATAAACTAAATAAAACATTCAACTCCCTTACAATTAATGTAGAGGGAATAACCAATCTTTTGACTCTCAAAATTCCTTTAGGGCATTAAAACCGAAGTTATCACTTTTAGTGATATATGTATCTTATGGTGGACTTTCTTAATACTTTATCGATATTGCTCTTTTGTGATACCCAAGGGTATCTTAAGAACATGCTTTCAATTGCTTGATGCCTAAAATCCCAAGATCTTTCATCTAAAAATTTCTAATGAGACATTTCTTTATTTCATGCAATAGGCCTATATCATGATTAGATAGTTGTATATCAATGACATATGACACTAATAGATTAACTTGCTCCCATTGAATATATGATATACGTACACAACCGTTAACCTCATTTACCTCAAAACCAAATGAGATAATCACATACTGAAATTCATACTTTAAATACCTTTAAACCTCTTTGAGATCATAGATGGATTTTTTTTATTTATAACCATAAATTTCAAATCTTTTGATTTAAAACTTTCTAGTTCAACCATATAAACTATTTTCTCAATATTACTACTGAGAAATGTTATCATTACATCCATCTTATGTGGCTATATTAATCAACAATGAACTACAATTGTCATCATTCTTCTTAAAGATGTCTTTAAAGTCAATGACTTCTTTTTGAGTGAATCCTTTTACGAGAAGACTTTTCGAGTTTATTTTATTTGTTTCCTTTTCTTATCTTTTATACTTCATGTTTATGGTTGTTTAAAAGAGCCTTTAAGAGTTTTATTTTCAATATTCTATGATCTTTCTTTTTCCAAGAAGAGAAGAACCCTAGAGGGTTTTTACCATTGTTATGGAGAACGGAAACCTTTGTTTCATTCATTACACTAGTACAAACGTTGGGGGTGGATACCAGTTTTTTAAAGAAACGGATACCAGTTTTTATACTGGTATAAATTGAAGTGGTATCCACCCCTCGAATACCGGTTTTTTTAAAATGTGGTATCTAGAAAGTCTCGCATACCGGTTTTTAATGTGTGGTCTCGCATACCGGTTTTTAAAAAAAACTGGTATGCACATCTATTTTTTAATATATAAAATAATAACTCTCGGATACCAGTTTTTTGCGAAAACTGGTATCCTTGTAGAGGCATTAGATACCAGTTTTTCATAAAATTGGTATCTGTATTTATGGGAATGACTAGCGGTTCGTGTATATGTCTTTGGTGTTGGTCACCATTCTATGTTGTAGTTTCTTGGAACCCAAACAACATAATTCACATGGATGTAACTATATTATCCAGTATTTCACAAATTCACAAGGATTTAACCCAAACACCATAATTTAATCAAAACAAAATGTCAATTCATTACATAAACTTGAATTTGCTTACAATCTTTAAAAATAAGCAAAAAACAAATGCCCTAACATATCAAATTCAAGACTTCAAGTCCTCCTAACAAAAAGATTAGGAAAGAGAAAATAAACTGGTAATTAAGGACAACAGTCAAGTAAACAAAGTAAGAAAATGCAAGAAGGTAACCAATTTCGCCTGAAGGTCTTCAACCTCTAAACATTAGCTTGAAGAGACTTGACAGGGCAGTTCTTGCGCTTGTGTTCAATATCCATGCTAATGGTTGATGCAATTTTCGATCTTGTTAATGTCAATATCCTGTAATAAAAGCTAGAAATTCAGTAAACAAAGGTATAGAATCATCTCTTTTTTTATCACAAAATGAATTGTTTAAGATATGTCATATATGCTAAGAAAAACTTGAACTTGCTTAAGCATTTGAGATTAGTTGAAGGTAGAAGTTTAACTACCAAGTTGAGGTTACAAATTGCCCCCGAGACTTGTACACACTTGACAGCAGCAACAACTACAAAGCCATAGGTGTCACGAATCACCACACTGAGACCAACGCCATCAGTTCCAAGATTTGTTGCATCACAATTGATCATGAAAAAGCCCTGGATTGGAGGAATCCATTGCCGCTGAATTGTGGAACAACCTTGAGGCACAGATTGTGCCTTTGAAACGTTTGTATAGCTAGTCACAAAATTTGAAAAGCCAGCCAATAAAATCAGTCCATGTTCAGCTCTTCCTTGAAAATTTCCTTGATTCCTCATAGCCCAAGCCAACCAAGAACACAGAAAAAATTTAATCACATCAGTACTAGTTCCATGAATATCTAAAATTCTAGCAACAATTGCCGAAATCTCAAAGTTTGTTAGTGACACTAACAACAAATCAAGAGGAGAAGTAGTCCAAATAGGGCGAAAAAAATCAAAAACAGAATACTGAAATTAAAATATAAGCCTTGAGCTTATTTAAATAAGCTCCGAATTTAATTTGAGCCTAAAACCAAAAGGATAACAATAATATATATGTTCAGCCCTATAAGACAAGCTTTATGTCAGGTATTTATCATTTGATATTTCTAGACTTTATGCTTACATTGATCAAGTTTGACCTAAAACACTAAGGGCCATTATGATCTTTCACACTTGAGTACAAGTGTAAAACTAATGATACACAAAGCTACGAATCTCACCCTCAAACACAAGACAATGATTGACCTACCTCATTGAGTTTTCATATAAGCATTAGAAAGCAAGGTTCTAAGCTTATTCAGATTCTCATCCTTGATCATATTCTTAACATGCCATGATACTTCAACTCCACTTGCTTCATTGGGCAGAAAATTCATGTTGGATTTCTTGACCTTACATGAAACATAGACCCTCCGCATTAAGCACTAAATTAACATCTAAAGGTGCAATTTGCAATATAAGAATTTGCAAAAGAACACAACTAAAATTAGAAACACGTAGTCTCACCACTTCTACCAATAGTAGGGGCTTTGATTCTTTCCCATTTTCTCCCATTTTCTCCAACTGGTCTGTTGTATACTCAACACCTGATTCCAATAAGAATACCACATACCGTAAATTCCTTACTACAATGAACAAAGTTCCCGAATTGAGGTTTCACTAGAACCCTAAAATAATCAATTAGGTCCACTTAGCGTAGTCTCTTTAGCCAATGCAATCCAGAAAGTAAATTAACAAACACAAATTCACAAGAAAATAAATAAGGAGGGCACTTATTGGAGGGTGATGGTCTTCCCGGTTAGGGTTTTCATGAATAACTGCATCTTGCGACATGGGGGCTTCGTCTTCATTGAATCTCACCGAAATGCAACTGAATGAAGAGTGTTTATGAGCAATGTCAAGATTTTCAAGTTATAGAAAGTAAAGTTAAAAGCATACATATTGATAAACCCTAGAATCAGGATAGAGAGCATTTGAAATCGATTAGGCACACCAATCTATTGAAGAGTAAAGCCTGAAGTAGGATTAGGCTAAGAGATTCTTCAAATCAGAAGCTTCTTTGGTGAACCCAATAGGGCGGCGGAAGGCAAACGCCCTTCTCGTTTCGCGATGTCTTCTCTTGCTCCGGGAATCTTCTCTCTCCTAGCTTTCTACTAGTACTGCTAACATCATGAAGGGGAAATGAACGTCAGCGACTATTGAAGGTCGGCGGCTATGGAAGGTCGACAATTAGGGCGAGGAACTAGAGCTTGGCGGAGAAACTACTTTTTGTAGCTTATAAATTTATTTTAAAAAAAGATTTATTTGCACACGGATACCAGTTTTATATAAAACTAGTATGCAAAAAAACTCTCGGATACCACTTTTTGTAAAACTAGTATGTGTAATAGAAGTCGGATACCAGTTTTATTAAATTGTGGTATGCAAATAAAAAGTCAGATACCAGTTTTATGAAATAGTGGTATGCGAGAGGAACGTTGGATACCTATTTTTTCTAAAAAACTGGTATCCGTGTGCCTTTTTTATTTTTCATACCGATTTTTGTATAAAACTGGTATGAATACAAATACACGGATACCAGTTTTTTTAACTGGTATCAAATTTTGGGTATCCACCCCCAACGTTTGTACTAGTGTTAGTTGAACCTTTTAGATCAAGTAAGTTGTAAGATTCTATTCTAAAGTATTATTCCTTTGATTATATAAACTTCTCTTGTACTTAATTGATATTGAATGTTATTGGTTTCTTCTTGTATGTCCAACTTGTTGAGATTGATTATATTCTATTGCTAGGATTTAAGTTTTCTCGTTGAAAGCTTTATCCTTGGTAGCAAACTCGTTGGACTAAGACAATTGAGAAAGAGATTTGTTGTATGTGAATGCTTAACTCATTGTTTTGTGTTTGCATGTATCATGAACTATCCTTGTTCTTAATGCTAATATTGAATTGATTTATGATTGTTTGATATTAAGTGTTTGCAAGACTCCTTAACTTGTTATACATAAGATTAGGATAGAAATAATATTTGGATAAGGAATATTTGAGGAAGAATCAATGATCAATGAACTTAAACCAAAAGTGGATGCTAGTGAATAAATTGTTTTCCTACTTTATTAAACCTAGTTATCATACTTATTTGTTATTTGCTTTGCTTCTTAGATTTAGAAATTCAACCTAAAATCCCCCTTTTACATTCTTAAGTTGATTAAAGTATTAACCTGGGAGTATAAGAGTCTTTTGGAATCAACCTTGACTTGTGGACTATACTATGTTTAGTAATAGGAATTTATTTTTGATAAAGCATGCCAACTTTTAGCCTATCATAGAGAAACTCCTTTTGGTACCCTTAAGATTTTGGGTTTTCTTGTTGATGTCCCAAATATAACTTTTTTCCCTTTTGGAACGCTTGAGGTATCAATTTTTCTAGTCAGTGCTCTTCTTCAGCTCAAATTGATTACATTCAAGCCTATCAGTGTGTTCCTCGCCCTTAAATTAGTAGGATTCAACTTTTAAAACACTTCAATTTCAACTTTCCTCAAAATCTCTTAAAATGGAGGATTGTTTAAAAATTATAATTGGGATGATTCGGTTATAAATTTAGATATTTTAACAATCAAAGCCCACTAATTTAAAAGTAAGAAACACAGTAATGAACATGATTTAATCAATTAGAACTAAAAAGAGGTACTAACTGGAAAAAAAAAACACAGCACAAAATTGTGGAAAATAATTGTAGATAACTTGTAAAGAAAGCCTCTAGCCATCGTTCTATACCGAGTTCTTAGAAATTTCGTACGTTGTTTTTTTTATTTCTAATATATTTCGGTGCACCTAACTTAGTTTATTAAAGGGACTTATGTTTCAATTTTGAACTTAATTTTATATACTAAGGTGAACGGCTATTTGTGATAACGTCGTCAGTTGTATCAACAACACGTTGAGACAACAACACGTTGAGAATACAATCTGGATCCCACATCTAAAATATAAAGAGAAATTGTCTAGTATATATACTCTTGGATTACTCCTCCTATTGCCAATTGGTTTTAGGATGGAACCCCATGGACTTGTGTGTTAGGTCCGTCCGTGCATGTGTGCGCTCAACCCAACACGTCCCCGAGAAATACGATATTTCTACATCCCACATCAACTGTCCAGCATAACCAATTGATTTTAAAAAGAAACCCCATAAGCTTATGTGCTAGGCCCGCCCGTCCACGCATGTGTGCGCTCGATAGAATATTTTATGAAGGTCGATCGGCCCTTGTTGAGCTTTATTTGATATTTACATGGTTATTTAGAAAAGTATAAGGATAATTTGGCAGGTCGAAAATTAAATAGAGTGGTAAGAAAGTTGAAATAAATGGCACATGGGTGAGAAGCCATATGTATTTATTACAGAAAGCAACGTGTGTACGTAGATGAAATGCATATGCTTTTACTCAGTGTGTGACCATTCATGTCAAAGCCAAGTCTTCTCACTTGTTTTAAAAATTCACTTATTATTGGTGACATCGACTCTTCAAATATATATTGGTTGCAGGATCAACTAGAATAGCCGGCCTTTTGGAGAAAAAAAAACATGGATTTCAGATCCTTGTACCCTTCAATTATGTTACTATCTTTTCTCATCTTACATTTATCCACTGTCTCTCCATCTGACGTCATCCCCGTCCACTCTGCCCTGCCTCCTGAAAATTGTGGTTGTACACACCCGCCACCTCCACCTCCACCTCCACCACCGCCGCCGCCTCCTCCAAAATGTGCACCACCTCCACCACCACCCCCACCGCCTCCTAAATGTGCTCCTCCCCCTCCCCCACCACCTCCGCCTCCGCCACCACCACCTAAGTGTGCTCCCCCACCGCCGCCGCCACCCAAGAAATGCCCACCACCACCACCACCTCCGCCACCACTAAACCCGAAGCTCGTAGCATCCCAAAAGGTGATCCAAGAATTCAAGAAACTAATCCAACTCGACCCGGACAACGATCCCAAAAACATAACATCCACCTGGATCGGGCCCGACCCATGCAAGTACACGGGCTTCAATTGCAACCCAAACCCTAGCTACGAAAACAAGCGTACAATCTCCGACGTTCAATTCAACAACTTCAACATCAGAGCCCCGCTCGCCGGCTTCCTCGACCGGCTCCCCGACGTCTCCATCTTCCACGCCAACTCCAACCGCTTCTTCGGCCCCATCCCTCCCATCGCCTCCTCCCTCATCCCTTTCCTCTTCGAGCTCGACCTCAGCAACAACCGCTTCTCCGGCCCCTTCCCCCTCGCCGTCCTCCGCGCCACCAACCTCACCTTCCTCGACCTCCGCTTCAACCGATTCTCCGGCACCGTCCCACCCTCCGTCTTCTCCCTCGACGTCGACGTCCTCTTCATCAACAACAACAACTTCCTCCAACAACTCCCTCCGAGCCTCGGCTCCACCCCGGCCCTCTACCTCACCCTCGCCAACAACAACTTCACCGGGCCCATCCCGGGCTCCATAGCCCGGGCCTCCCAAACCCTCCTCGAGGTCCTCTTCCTCAATAACCGCCTCTCCGGCTGCCTCCCGTGGGAGATCGGCCTCCTCAAGCTCGCGCAGGTCTTCGACGTCAGCAGAAACCAACTCCACGGCCCCATCCCCGCGTCCTTCGCATGCTTGGACAGCATCCAGATACTTAACCTCGGCTCCAACAACTTCGACGGGGTCGTGCCCGAGGCGGTTTGCGAGTTGCCAAGGCTGAGCAACCTCACGCTCCGGGACAACTACTTTACGGAGGTGGGGCCTATGTGTAGGAAGCTTATAAGCAAGAAAGTGCTTGACGTCAGCATGAATTGCATTAGGGATCTTCCTGCTCAGAAGTCGCTCGAGGAGTGCGCCCGGTTCTTTTCCCATGAGCCTAGTAGCCGTCGTTGTCCTGACCCGTATCAGCACTTGCCTTGCAAAGCCGCTCGCTACCTCCATGGCGGCTCTAATAGGCGGGAAGCAGCCGAGGTGGGCCCCGTCTTGTCTGCGACTTACGGTGCCCTGGATCCAGCATGATCAAATTAAGTAAGGACGTACATTTGATGTATAAACATGCACTTACGTAAGTACGTACGTACGTTACTTACACTTATAAATGTGTATATGTAAAATAAGGGCTGAAAAAGTAATGATGTGGCAAGTTAAGATAACGTTATATGTTTAACTTTAAAATTTTTTGGGGTCCGCCGACACAGGTGAATGTGTGGCGTTATTATTTAAAAGTGCTCATAGCTATATGTATGATATAAAGCTACTTGGCAATAGGCAATAGCACTTGTACGTTGTTGAGCCTGTTGGTTTGGGAAAAATAAAGAAAGGTACGTGGTTGGAAGAATTATATATTATATTTAATTTCTTGAGCAACAAGTGTATATAACTTGAAGGATTATGTAACTTGGAAGGATTATACATGATATATCTATAGTTAATTGTTATGGCTGCAAATCATTTTTTGTATTGTCCTTTTTTACCATGATTTGTAGGTATTGTTTGTTGTAGGAGAGACAAGCTTAATGACCACATCTAACAAAATTATCAAATGAGTTTAACGAGTTCATTTTAAATTTAATTGGTAATAGAAAGAGTAGTTTATTTATTCTATATGTTAAGCTTGATTCTTTAAATTCCAATATGGGATTTACAATTGACCAAACTCTTAACAATCTCCACTTCACTTGTGAATCCCTCACAAGCCTAAGTCAACTACACAACAAATCCATTAAGAATCGTCTTTGACTTGCATGCACGACACCACATGCTCACTCTTGGAAATGAGACCACCACACAACGAATCAAAGGCTAATCCATTGACAAACACGATGGAATCGTTCTCAATCTGGTGCAACCAGCCCCACGCTGAATTGTCGACTCTAATAACACTTGTTGTAGGGGGAAAAACCCATAATAGACCTACCTACCAAGTCCAACACATAAGCTCAACAAGGTTCAATCCTAAAACAAACTAGAAATAAGAGGAGTAACTTATCTATCTTATATGCTAGGCATAGATTCTTCGAATTCTCGATGCGAGATTCACAGATGACCCAACTACCAATAATCTCCACCTCAGTTGTGAATCACTCACAAACCTAAACCACCACTAATTGAACCTGCTAAGAATCACCTTTGAATTGCACATTCCATGCCGCATGCTCACTCTCTGCAATTAGACCACCACGCAACGAGTCAAAGGCTAACTCATTGATTGACATCATGGGATCCGTCTCAATCTGGTGCAACCAGCCCCAAGCCAAATCGTCGGTTTTGATAACACTTAATATAGGAGGAGAATCCCTTAATGGGCCTAGCCACAAAGTCCAACACATATGCTCAATGGTGTTCTATACTAAAACCAATTAGAAATAGGAAGAGTGGCTCTTCTATCTTATATGCTGTGCTTAAATTCTTTGAATTTCCGTTGTGAGATTCACAATTGACCCAACTTCCAACAATCGACACCTCCATTATGAATCCTTCATAATCCCGAACCACCACTTACTGGATCCACTAAGAATCGCCTTGACTTGCACATTCCACGATGTGTGCTCACTCTTTGAAATTATACCACCACACAACTAGTCAAAGGCTAACCTATTGACTAGCACTTTGGGATCCGTCTCCACCTAGTGCAACTAGCACCATGCTGAACTTTGATACCACTTGCATGTTGTACGAGAGATAAGCTTAATGGGTCACATCCACCAAGGTAAATGAAGTTTCATCCTAATACCAATTGGTGGTAGGAGTAACCCATTTATCTTTTATGTTAAAGGCTAACCCATTGACTAACACCATGGGATCCATCTCAATCTGGTGCAACTAGCCCGACGTCGAATTGTCGACTTTTATGGAACTTGATGTTGCAGGAGAAACCCTTAATGGGCCTAGCCATCAAGTTCAATACATAAACTCAACGGAGTTCCATCTTAAAGCCAACTAAAAATAGGAGTAGCTCATCCATCTTCTATGATAGGCTTAGATTCTTTGAATTCCCGACGTTGAATTCACAATTAACCCAACAACCAACAATCTCCACCTCAATTGTGAATCCCTTACAAAACTGAGCCACCACACATAGAAAGAACCAATATTCGCCTTTGACTTGCATGCACCACGCCGTGTGCTCACTCTTGGAAATGAGACCACCACATAGCGGGTCAAAGGCAAACCCGTTGACTAACACCGTGGATCCGTCTCAACCTAGTGCGACCAACCCCATGCCGAACTCCGATACAACTTGTTGTAGGGGAGACAAGCTTAATGGGTCACATCCACCAAGCCAATCACCGATAATCACCTTTGATTTGCATGCACCACGTCGTGTGCTCACTCTTGGAAATGAGACCACCACATAGCGGGTCAAAGGCAAACCCGTTGACTGGCACCGTGGATCTGTCTCAACCTAGTATGACCAACCCCATGCCGAACTCTGATACCACTTGTTGTAGGGGAGATAAGCTTAATGGGTCACATCCACCAAGCCAATCACATAAGCCCACTAAGGTTCCATTGTAAAACCAATTGGCAGTAGGAGGAGTTACCTATCTATCTTATATGCTAGATTTTTATCGTTTGAATTCTCGATGTTGGAGTCACAATTGACACAAAAATCTTCACCACACTTCTAAATTTCTTACAAACCAAGGCCCACTTCGATCGAACCCACCAAGAAATGCCTTTGACTTGCACGCTCCACATCGCATGTTCACTCTTGGAAATGAGACCACCATGCAACGGGTCAAAGGCTAGCTATCCCATTGATTGACACCATGGGATCTGTTTCAACCTGTTGCAACCGGCCTCACGCCGAACTATCGACTCTAATACCATTTGTTGTAGGGGAGACAAGCTTAATGGGTCACATCCACCAAGCCCATCACATATTTCCAACGAGGTTTTATCCTAAAATCAATTGTCCATAGGATGAGTAATTGATCTATCTTATATACAAAACTTGGATTCTGTAAATTTTTAAAAAAATGTAAGACTCCCAATTGATCCAACAATCTCCAACATTATACGTATCTTTTTAACTCAATGCACACATATTAACTAATGAATTTTTTTACCCAAATTACCCGACACGTAGAAAAATGTGTACTTATAAAGTGAGGAAAAATTTGAAAAGAAGTAAAAAAATATTAAAAAGACATGTTTTTTGAAATAAGAAAAATGGGCTAAAAAACATTTTAAAAAACGGAGAGAGTACTTGATATGAACTCAAGGAGGGAAATTGTTGCTTGGGCTGCAAGCCACGCCCTCCTCCGTCGTCTTCGCCGACGTGAGTTTGCTCGGCCTCCGCCGTCGGTACTACCCTTGTCTTCTTGTCTTGAAAGACTAAAGAAAAGAAGAAAAAAAAGTTTATTGCTTGGGCTGCAAGCCACAAGGTGGAAAAAAAAGAAAAGAATATATGAAAAAAAAAACAGAAAGTTCCTTCCTTGCATGTAAGGGGAAAAAATTAAGAAAAAAAATCTTTTCTTTTCTTTAATACTTTTTAAAAAAAATTAAATTAAGTCCTTGTGAAGCAAGGATTTAATGCTTTTACTTGCGTTCTAGTAATACACGCAAGTTTGACTTTTTTTTCTCGCAGGATAGCTCGAGGCTTATTTGTGTATTCTTTTTCCGTGGCATTGGAGCTGAGTTTGGCATTGGATCGAGTTGTATTAGGCTAGGTCGCTTGGTGCTCCGAGGCATCTGAAGATCCTTCATCTCGGTGAAGGGAACGTCAGATGTCCATTTCGCACGCCCAGGAGGGGTCGACCTAGTGCTTGTGGCGC
Source organism: Fallopia convolvulus (assembly GCA_964016875.1). Lineage (NCBI taxonomy): Eukaryota > Viridiplantae > Streptophyta > Magnoliopsida > Caryophyllales > Polygonaceae > Fallopia > Fallopia convolvulus. Next base: position 25,924,056 of record OZ024718.1, read on the forward strand.
TATTCTTTTAGTGCTTACTCACCCCCGATCTCAAACTCTTATTAGTTCTTGTTTTATGGAGATTTGTATTTTTCTTAGCTTTTCCTGCTTGCTTTGTCTTTCTTAGCCGTTCTCGACTGCTGTTTTCTAACGGCCTTTCAGTTTACTAAGTCTATTTGACATCCGAATTTTTACCATATAAAAAAAAGGGGAATTGTTGGCTCTATGATGATTCAAAGGGAGCTAGCCAGCTAGCTAGTTAGTATATGATTATCAAGCCAAATGTCATTTTCACTTGTATGCTTTAATTTCCTACCTTAAATTCAACTCGTGGCAATTGCAATGAACTTTAATTAGAGCAATATATAAACATGTGAATATAATAAACATAAACGTTAACACCACGCCAGAAACGGATAAAGAAATTTTGTTTAATTTTCTGTGAATAACAAGCTAAGCTACCTTGGAAGCTAGAGATAAGTTTTGGTATTTTTTTTTCGGTTGAAGATAAGTTTTGGTACTTTTTTTTGGTGGTGATAAGTTTTGGTACTTAATTATGTATGTGTACTACTCTGGCCATACTCCTGATTAATGCCCATTATGAATTTGCTTTGCTACTACCAACTTTTTGTAGCACCAATATTTTATTAATATAAAAGTGAAATACAGAGACTTGACAACGATAGAATCCTATCTAGTGGCCACTGGCTCTGGCTGTCTTCTGGCTACTTAAACACTAACGTACTTGGAACAGATAGCAGTTACGCCACACAGGAATATTTAATTTAACTAATAGGATAGATTAAACTACTTACTCCAGCTTCAAGTTCTCTCATTTTACACATACAAAATCGTTAACTTATATGTCCATTCTAATTTAGGATATCAGTTTCAATATTCCTAGTTAATATTTTGACAGGGTAAACACGTTATCTGCTATAATGAGAGAACCTTAGTTAAATAACTAGTTAAATACGTCAACATATTAGTAGCAATATAATTATAATGGAAATAATAAGAAAATGACTGGTGCAAGATGATAATATTGTATTTAGCTAATTAGAAATCTATGTCCTGGGCAATACAACTTTGACTTTCGAGAATGCAAACGAAAACAACAATAATCGCTAATAAATGGAATATCGATTGAATGAGGAAATTCTCAAGAGCTGGAATGTGTTTAGATGCCCCTCTTCTCCCTTTCCTCTCACCTATTTGTGGCGCGACTGAGGAGAACCTGTTTGAAGGGCACAATTTCACCACCACGATTACGGTAATATGCCGCCTCGAAGAGGTCAACAAGTCAAACCGCGATCGCGGTTCTCACCACCTTGATCGCGGTTTTGCCGGATCACACACGCTAGAAAACTTTCCGAGTTTATCTTATTTGTTGTCTTTTCTTATCTTTTAGGTTTCATGTTTTGTTAGTTTAAAAAGACCTTTTAGGGTTTATTTTCAATATTCGTACTTTTCATTATTATTCCAAGTTTTAGAAGAACCCTTTGTGATGGAGAACTAAATCTTTGTTTCATTCATTTGTTGAAGCTTTTTATTCAAGTAAGTTGTGATATTTAGTTGTTAAGTATTTCTTCCTTAGATTATATCAATTTCTCTTGTGCTTCATTGATATTGAATGTTATTGATTTCATTGAGCCTGATCAACTATTTGAGATTGATTGTGCTCTTTTCCTAAGTTTTAGGTTTTCTCATTGAAAAACCTTATCTTTTTAGCAAACTCATTGTTTTAGGACTCGTTTTAGACTAAAATTATTGAGAAAGATAATTGATATTGCATGCTAATGTTTAACTCATTGTGAATTATTTGCATGTATCCTTATTTATGCTTGTTCTTAATGCTAATGTCAAATTGATTTATGATCGTTTCATGATTGTTTGATATTAAGTATTTGCATGACATGTTGGTTTGTTAATTACATAAGATTGGGATAGGAATAATCTTAAGAAAGAAATTAAATACTTGATAAGAATCAATGATTAAAATACTTGAGACAAAAGTGGATACTTGTGAATGAAATTGTCTTCCTACTTGATTAAATCCAACTCTTTTACTTGTTTGTTATTTGCTTTGTATTCTTAGAAATAGAAATCCAACCATAATCCCCCTTGTTTACTTTCCTAGTTGATAAAAGTATTAACTTGGGACAAGATTCTTTTGGATTCGACCCCGACTTACTAACTATACTTAGTTTAGTAATATGGATTTATTTTTGATAAGGCACGACGACTTTATGCCTATCAATTATGAACCGCCTAATGCCTCCTATCTATATCTATATATACTATAAAATAGAAAATTTTGGGCAATCAATGCCTCATTAGAATGACCTAATGTTTATGACCTATCCCATCATTATGTTCATATAGAAAAAATATAAAAATAATTCAACCCCTATATTTAATTATAATTTATGCAAATTTTAATTTTAATAACATTCAACTTTTTCATGGTCTTTCAAGTCATTTTTAATGGTCATTTTGGTTGTCTCTTCAACTTCTCAAAATCTATATCTAAAATGTAAAAAAAAAATTGGTTGTCTTTTCAACTTCTCAAAATCTATATCTAAAATGTAAAAATTTTAAATTAAAAAATAATTGTGAATTTATCCATGTACAAATACAAAAAAAAACTTGCATATGCTATCTTGCCTCTTCAACATACTAACTTTCCACCTTCACTTTTAAATTCACACAAAAAACATGCATATGTTATCTTGACTCTTCAACTTACTAACTTTCCAACTTCACCTTTAAATGCACATACTAATTATGAGCACTTTATATTTATTTCCTAGGATCTAAAGATGATTATAAGAACCCCATACCACGCCATTCCCCTTCAAGATGCATACATTCGCTAAAATCTATTGTGGATTGTTCCTACAAGGATGAGAGAAAGAGGGGAAGCATCGAAAGAATCTAAGGGTAGAAATAAAAAACAAAGAAATATGGTGGTGAGGGGATGAGATTATATACTCATGTGGAAGGATCAAAGATATTCATTATTAAGGTAATAATAATTATTTTTATTTTATATTATAAAAATAATTACTTTTGGCAGCGTAAAATTTTATTTTTATAGATATTTTTATATATAATTAGGTTATTCTCTTCATGAAATCAAAGGTAATATTAGATTGACTCTAATTGAAAATGAGGATTTGACGTGCTCAAAGAACTCATTATGATTAACTAAGTGAGATCTGAAATGTCATATAATTTTATATGAACTTTAGTTGTATATTTTTTAAACACCACATTCATAGCTAGCCAGTGTATGGGTATATTTTTTGCTTGCTTTTATATGTCCAATATAATTTTCAATAATAATAATTATAACTTCTATTTGAATTTAAATCAATGAAATAAAAAGGCTATATACGTAGAAAAACAAAGAAAGGTGGGTTGTGAAAGGATGAGATAATATCCTCACATGAAAGGATCAAAGGTTTACATTATCAAGGCAAATAATTATTTTATTTTAAATAATAAAAAATATTCTTTTGGTGGTGTAAAAGTTTATTTTGGTGATCGATGAGATAATATTCTTTTGTTATTCTATGTTTCCTATCAAATCAAAGCTGAAATTAGATATACTATCTATCTATTTATATCTATCTATCTTCTATATATACTATAATGAATAAAATTTGGGTCATTTATGACAAATTAATAATTAAAAAGAAAAGTAAAAAAAGAAAAAAAAAATGTTAATTTAGTGACAACTTTTCACATTCCATTTATGAAAAAATCATAATTAAGAAGAAGAATAAAAAAAATTACTCATTTAGTGATAACTTTTCACATTACTTAATCTCCAACTTTTCTAATGTAAAAAAAAGTCACATCATCTTCTCAATATTAAACTTAAATATACACAAGTAATTATGATCAATTAACAATATAATTAAGATGAAGAGTAAAAAAAAACAACTTTTCATATTCCAACACCCAACTTTTCTAATATAAAAAGCTACTTCATCCTCTTAATATTTACACTCAAATATACACATGTAATATCTTCTATATCCATACATGTTCACAATAAAATGAAAGAATGATAGATTGGAGAAGAGCTTTTGAAAATCTTCAATGAACAAACTATTGTAACAAAAAATATTCACTTAGTGACAACTTTTCACATTCCATTTATGAAAAATTCATAATTAAGAAGATGAGAGAAAAAAAAGAAAAAAAAAACTCATTTAGTGACAACTTTTCACATTCCTTAACCCCCAACTTTTTTAATGTAAAAAAGTCACATCATCTTCTCAATATTAAACTTAAATATACACAAGTAATTATGATCAATTAACAATTAAGATGAAGGGTAAAAAAACGACAACTTTTCATATTCCTTAAACCCAACTTTTCTAATATAAAAAGCTACTCCATTCTCTTAATATTTACACTTAAATATACACATGAAATATCTTCTATATTCATACATGTTCACAATAAAGTGAAAGAATGACAGATTGGAGAAGAGCTTTTGAAAATCTTCAATGAACAAACTATTGTAACAAAAAGTTCAAAGTTTAATATCTTATAAACATTTACTTTTGATTTTTATTTTAATATATTAAAAATCTATCAAATTCATTATTTTTTTATAATTTTTTTGCACATTAGATGTTTAGTAGATTATGTGACCTTTCATATTACCTTATTAAAAATCTTCTATATCTATTTATCTCTCTCTCTCTCTCTCTCTATATATATATATATATATTATGTAGAGGAAATTTTTTGACTATTTATGACTAACCATACTAATTGAACATAGAGAATTCAGACATGTAGTCAATTAATTAATATATCATATTATACAATAATGCATGAAAGATTAAAAAAAAAAAAGACTTTTGATCTACCATTTTGTGTAACAATAACCTTCTTTAGCTTAATTTCTCTAATAAATTGGGTGATGAATTTCTCTAATTAATTGGATACCTATTAAAGCTCTATTAAAGTCCTTTCACATTTCAAAACAACCTTTCATATTTCTAAACCTCCAATTTTTCCAATATAAAAAATAATATCATTCTCTTTATATTAGCACATATTCATTATAGGAGAGTTTTTGAAGAGTTCACAAAAAAACAAGTATGTAGTGAAGAAGAAACGCATATGTGGATGTACATAAATATTATGCATCATCTTGGTTTAATTTTGCAATTGCTTTGTATTCAATTTATCACTATCGTAAAAACATCCTCTCATGTTGCTACCAGTATTCTCCTAATCCCCCTTCCCTAAGTCTAATTTTTTTTTCATCTATATGTTTGTGTTTAATGTAACATCTAACTTTCCAATGACTAACTTTAGATTCAGTTGATTGATATGCACCAATGTGGATTTTTTTTTGTGAAAATATGATCCACTTCGATGTAAGTATGATATCAAGTTTTAGATTTTTATTTAATTATGTTTATGCTCAATCTTATTTTATAAATAATCTTATATTTTTTTTATTACCATGCGATAGCAAAAGCATAATTTAAATAATAAAATAAAATTGCTTCCTTTATAAAACGATAATATTTCTTCCAAACTAAAAAATTGCCATTATTTTTTCAATCTATTAATTCATAGTGATTCAATCCTTCCTACCCAATTTATTTTTTAAACCTTAATATTTCTTAAGTGAATTAAGTTGATATTTTTATTCATGATTAATATAATACATGCAACCAAAATATTATCTATCTATCTATATCTATATATACACATTATAATATAGAAAAATTTAGCCAATTAATGATCAAACCATTTTAGTAATGACATTGTACAACAAAGGGGTATCGATCTACACAGTCAAACCATTGCTTTAATGACATTTTCTTAGATAATCATCTTTTTAAATTCCTACCGTACATAGTTTAGAGGTAAACCATGTCTTTATATATAAATAAATGTGTACATAGTTAGAATCCTCTTTTTAGTTTTTTTTTTTAAATTGAGAGCAATATAATTATTTTTGAGGTCTTAAAATGACTATGGCACCTTTGTAGCTCAATCCCACCATTGCAAATAAGCTCTAAAATGGTTTAAAAATAACTGACAACATCTAATGTAATCTAATACTATATAAAATATGAAATTTCAAAGCTTATATTCATTACAATTTTGATATAATATAAATTATCCATATTAATTTTCTCTTTCATGAAGCCTCTTTAAATTTATGCATGCAAGAAGACCATTTGATGGACTAACATATTGCAACTTCACAAAAACTAATAAAAATTTCAGTGTACGCAAGAATTTGACCCAAAGATAACTCTCAAATTGTTGAAAAATAAGGATCAATCAAGAAACCGTTGGAGATGGGTAAAGTAAAAAAATTCAATAAACACTAGATCAGTGAAGCGTACATACCATCCAAGCAATAAAATTATTTCGTTCAGGCTAAAATTCTACAATTTCTATTTCATTATTCTTTTTGTTCCATAGTAATGATTTTAATTCAACGTTTGCAACAATAAAGTTAAAAAAATATAATAATTTAAAGCCATTAAATTATAACTATTGGTATTACAAATAAAAGTAAAACTAAAAGAAGATAAGATCAATCTTTGGTACTCCAAACAAAAGATAAGATCAAATTTAAAATATAACATTTGACATTATTTATCAACTTTTGTAGTAACCTTTAGTATTACAATATGAATTTAATGTCATTAATTTATAACCATTTTTATTACAAATAAAAGTAAAAATAAAAGAAGATAAGATCAACCTTTGGTATTCCAAACATAAGATAAGATCAAATTTAAAATATAACTTTCATATTCCACTCTCTTTCACACTAAATAAGTTTTTCACTTTTGCATGATCACATCACAATTTCATTCACCACAAAGAAAAAAAATAAAAGACAACTCTCAAATTGTTGAAAAATAAGAAAATATAATCAATGAGAACCCGTGCGATAGCACGAGCCATCCACCTAGTTGATATATAAAGTCAAAGGGGGTGATTGAATTGGGTCAATTATGTCGATTTAGGTTGATTCAAATACGTATTTATTTTGCTAAACTCAATTTTCAAGTTTTTTGACAAGGAAAAAAATATAGGATCTTAATTAACGGTTTGAGGGCCATCTTCGATCATCCTTGTGGATGAGATCTTTGAGGACATGGTCTTAATCAAGCGCAACAATGGAGGATGTGTGCCGCAAATGTGAAGGTCTATTGGCCACTTGATTCACCTCTCAAAAGAATTGAATAATTTGCACATAGGAGAACGTTTGAAGATCACATAGGATGTCAGACATGATCATCTCAATCTCTCGCGAGTAAGCAAAAGCAATACAAAATGGATTAATAAGATGGACTTCTTCAATTTCAAAGAATATAATACCGAAGTGTTTGTCATCAAGTGGGCTTTCTTGAGATCTAAAGCTTTTACAATCAGTTTTGTGCTCTTACTACATTTTTTTCTTTATTTCAATGGGTTTTGCTTGATTGCTTTTAATAATGCACCCTATAGAGGGATTCCCATTTTGGAGTTTAGATCTATTGAATTTTTATCTTGTAATAACATGGGAGAGGTCGTATCAAGTTTCAAGTCCGGTTGTATTGGGTTCACTTGAATTAATTTTCTATTTAGTCGAGGATTCTTTATAATTTACAAATATACTATTGACAACTTCTATTTTAGGTCATTTTAATAAAAAGTATGGGGGAAAAAATGAATGTCTCAAATTCTGATGAAAGATGTTTAACATTATAACACGTAGGTTTTGCGTGCGTAACGGTGGACATCAATCCAAAACCGGACTAGGACGAAGTTTAAAATAATATGGCCCGAATATCAGACTGGTTTTGGACCAGACCAGACCGGGGGACCAAATTTTAGGATTTTGTGGACCGATGATCAAACTAAAACTCTCTCTAACTGGTTTGATCCAGGTTCGTTTTGGTCCGGTCCAAAAAACCGGTAGTGAATGGATTTTGCCCAACCCTAGTTTTGTGAATTGAGTTTTTCTTGTAGGCTTGAGAGGGGATGTGCGTGAACGGTGAATCCCGCATTGAGAGAAGGAAGCTTGTTATGGATCAAAGTCCCAACTCAAAACCCTATTGGGCCCAAGACAGTTCAGGCCCATCATATCCGACCCAAGTTCTCGGCCCAATAAGAACAGCTAAAATTAAGCCGGAGCAAGGTCAACATCAGACCGGGCCCCTTTTCTGTTAAAAATCAAAGATTGATGGTGATGTTAGACCCTTTGAACACTAACGAACCGGCTTATAAATGCATGTATATAGTTATACCACCCACAGGCCACAACTACTTGTGTATCAACTTCAAATAACTGAACTCCAGTGAAGTGGACGCAAAGAAATCGCCTCGCACCCTACTTTTTAATCAATCTCTTTTTTCCACTTTGTTACTAATTTGGCTTCATTTCCGCGTATATATAAACACTCCGTTTGTCATCAAACCTCATTGCAAGTAATAAACAATTCAAATAAAAACAAAAGAAGTTAATTTTTATTTTTCCTTCCTCAGCTGCATCTTGCGAATCGACAAGGAATGGAAAATGGCAATTTGATGAAAGGAGGAGCCACAATTGACACAAGGCCGCCATTCGGGTCAGTTAGGGAAGCAGTCACTTTGTTCGGAGAGAGAGTGTTAGCCGGCAAGGTTTATGCTCCCAAACACGAACAGGTAATTCTATATATATATATATATATATATAGGGTTGAGTTCAAGTAAGGAGGTAATTTAGTGTAAATAAATAGGAGAAATAAAGAGTGTTGGATGTAGGGAGATGAATGGTACTGATTTAATAAGATTAATGATTTAAAAAAAAAGAGAATAATAAAAAACCTATCTCGTAGATTACGGTGGTTACCAAAATTATACCTTTTTTAAAATCTTTTTTATCGTCGTAAAGTTTATAGTAGCGTACATTTGGATCGTATTATAAGTTGTTCATCAATTAACATAGAGTTGTTCATTACAATAAAGAAATTGTTCATTAAAAAAATTTACATACATAGAACTAATTTGTTCGTTGTTCACGATATTAGGGTTGATTTAGTTTTGGAAAATAATTACTCTAATATAAGCAAAAAATCAATCTGCTTCTCTCTCTTATAGTTTTCATAGCTTCTATATATAAGCGTTGATGAAAAAACTCTCTCTCCTCCTATAGTACATATTGAACAACTAACATATCACAAATGAACAAATACTTGTTCTCGACTGAACAACTACTTGTTCTCGAATGAACAACTACAATCTCACACCTATTAATAAAAAAACAATGAACAACTACTTACTTATGAATGAACAATTAGATATAATCAGAAGAACATCTAACTACCATAGTTGTTCTTCTGATTATATATAATTGTTCATTCATAACTAAGTAGTTGTTCATTCTTTTTTATTAATAGGTGCGAGATTGTAGTTGTTCATTCGAGAACAAGTAGTTGTTCATTTGTGATATGTTAATTGTTCAATATGTACTATAGGAGGAGAGCAGATTTTTTCATCAACGCTTATATATAGAAGCGATGAAAACTATAAGAGAGAATCAGATTGATTTTTTGCTTATATTAGAGTAATTATTTTCCAAAATTAAATCAAGCCTAATCCTAGAATTACGCTCCATTTTTCTTTGATTTTTTAAAAGTTATTGATTATTTTAGATCTACACCATTAATTATATAAGATCCGAAGCTTCTAATAGCTCCTCATTATTTACCGTAAGAAGGCTATTTACTTAAACTTGACCCTATATATATATATATAATTATTAATAGTCGACTTCCTCTTCCAAAAACTCTTTTGTTCGGATCACTTCATAAGAATTGTTTATATTAACTATGGTAAGAAGTATAAGATTTTGATAGTCAAGGTCATGCGTGTAACTTAACTATCATATAAGCCTAATTTAGTTCAATCCAAAACCGATAATAGGATTATAGGGCATTTTAGTCCCAACTTTCAGATGTGAGGACATATTTTCAATGAAATCGAGCAAATATAATGTTGGGGATAATTTTGAACTTTGTTTTAGCCAAGCAAGGTCTAAAAATCTAAGCTTGATTATGACTATATATAGATGGAAATTAGATCAAGTCATGGTGATGTGAATTTAAAATCTGAGCTGGAGGAAACGAGAAAAAGACTTGAACGGAGCTTAGAAGAGGAGAAGACGATGGCTGACACGATCGAGTCTTTGAGGCAAGAGCTTGAGCAAACGAGGAGAGAGTTGCAACATTTCAAATCCAAGAACGCCATGAGCAACAACTGCTACTACGACGAGATGGAGCACATAAGCAACCCGGAGATTGAAGAGATCAAGTTCGTAGAGGAACACCCCTCGACGTTGAACAAGTTTGTGAGTTTTGCGAGCCCGCCTTCGTTGGTGAAAGATGTGGATAAGCGGCTGGAGAAAGGAGCTCTTTCGTTTAGGAAAGATGGCGAGATGAAGAAGAAGCCGTTGGCATGGCTTTTGTCCCGCAAGAAGAGCAACACTTAGCTTGAACCACTCGAAGCTGGATCCTTCTTATAGTTCAGTCTCTTGGACAAAATTGAATAATTTTGTATTTGTGGTATTTAGGAAACTGAGTTCAAGTACATGTTTTTATGTAAGTAATGAAAAGTGACATTATTTTTTATCACCCTTTCAAATTAGCAATTTTTTTTCTAGTTTAATTTTGTCTAACAAATGCTCTGATTCTTTATATGCAAGGCTTTCTTTTTTTTTGGTGGAATATATGCAAGGCTTTCTTGGTTCCAAACTTGAGCTATATTCCAACACAGATCTTTCTATCTCCCCCTTTTTTTTAAGCTTTTATTTCTATTTTACGTACATATTAAGCCATCTTTTTTGTATAAGCCGTTAACTTGACAATGAGACAAGTTTAAAGAAATTTTAATATGTTAGAGATCGACTTACGTGAAACGATTTAGAGGTTGTGTTGATCAAACTGGAATTAAGTGATCTGGTTAGGGGTGAACTAAGAATTTTTTTTAATTTTTTTTTTTTGGTGAAGGGCACTGTCCATAAAAGTCGAATTGGAAATCTCAGAGTTTTATCTTTAAGGCTTAACTGCTTTTTTTTTTTATGATAAGGAAAGAGATTAGGGTGATCACTAACAGGCTAGTGATCGCCCTAGAGCATCCTGACGGATGAGGGTGAGAAACCCTGGGTCAATTGCGAGCGGGATGGAAGAGACGCGTCGGAAGGATATATCCCGCGATAAAGTCCGCCACAGCATTGTAGTCTCGAACAACATGGGAGATACTCTAATTCTGGAACCGGGCCAACAGGCAATGGATGTCCGAACGCAGAAGCTCAATTTCCCACGGGCAACGCCAGTCGCCAAGTACGGCCTTGACCAGCTGTAAATTATCGCCTTCGATTTGGATCCGGGGAATGCCACGACAGATGGCCTCAAGAAGTCCCTGGCGCAAGGCGATGGTCTCGAATGTCAAAATGGACTGCCGACCTATCAGTCCTCCGTCGAAGAAAATGGGGCGACCTGCAGCGTCCCTAAGGATGAATCCGAACGAAGCCACGCCCTCTGCATTGACTGCACCATCAAAATTCAATTTTATAAAGTCCTTTTTGGGTTTTATCCATTTGTTGGGACTCCGTGCTCCATTAGCCTTAGCGCAGGGAGTATGGGGGCTATGGGGAGCTAAATCATTAGCCAGTTTCCATTCTTTAACCTGATTTCGGGTAAATTCGTTGATGTTATTGGCATTGTTCAAGTTTGTTTCATTGGTGCCATCAAACACCCGCTTGTTTCTAGAGTACCATCGGCTCCACCATGTGATTGTGATGAGTTCCATTTCCTCTTTTGACGCCAGGGTCCTAATTTCCTCTAATACCTGGTGCGGTTTTTTGTCATTGGGGGTAATTTGGTTGGTAATCCGTCGTAGTTTAGGGCTCACGACGTTAAGGGTTTCCCTAGTGAGAGGGCATGAAAGTAGAATGTGATTAGTCTCTTCAACTTGACTTTGGCAAGCAGTGCAGCCCTGTGGTACCGGTATGTGGTTAGCAGCCAGACGTACTTTGGTTGGTAGGCCGTTGCGTGCCACCTTCCATAGAAAGTTTTTCAATTTGGGCGGTATGTTGAGTTTGTTAATCCATTCCAGGTTGATTTTGGGTTCTCCTTTGGATTGGTGGATCCATTGTATTGTTGAGTGGGTAGAGTACCAACCATTTTTGCTGGGTTGCCAGTACAACCTGTCTGGGATTTTGTTAATAGGATTGATCATTCCGGATATCTTGCTTAGGTCATCATTCGTGACAACTTTTTCCAATTTCTCTATGTTCCACGAATTGTCTTCGCGTAGGTAGTTTTCTACTGGTTCGTTCCAGTTGATTATGTTTTCGACTTCAGTCTTTGCTTGAAGAGGACCATTCTCGATCCAGTTGTCTTTCCAGATGCGAATTGTTTTACCGTCTCCCACCTTCCATATAAGCCCCTTTATGAATAGGTCTCGAAGGCTTAAGAGTTTGGACCATTGCCAGGAAGTGTTGTGTTTTTTCTTATAGTTCAGGATGTTTTCCGTTTTGAGGTATTTTTCTGAAACTATTTTAACCCACGGGTTATGAGGTTCTGCTAGAATTTTCCATAGCAGTTTCATTTGGAGTGCTTTGTTCATTTCTTCCGCTTTAATGATTCCAGCCCCGCCGTGGGCGAGGGGGCGACAGATAGAGTTCCAACTTATAAGTGGTTTATAGTTGTTTTCTTTGTTCCAAAAGAAGTTCTTGTTGATTTGGTCGAGTTCTTTTAGTGTTGCCTGGGGCAACATGAAAGATTGCATGAGATAATTCGGTTGTGCGGAGAGGTTAGCTTTAATTAGCGTTTTGCGTCCTTCTTGAAAAAGGGCGTTCGCTTTCCATTTTGATAATTGTGATCTTGTACGCATAGTGAGGGGTTTGAAGGTGTTTTGTGTAACTCTCCCGTTGATGATTGGGCATCCGAGGTATTTGTCTAGTGTTGTTGTGTTCGCTATTTGGAGGATCTGTTTTATTTGTTCTTTGGTATTGTTGCTTGTGTTTTTGGTTACTTGGAATGCAGATTTGTGAAAATTGACTTTCTGACCAGAAATCTGGCAGTAGTCATCAATGATGTCTTTGATTTTTTTGCATGCTTGGCCATTGGCTTTAGCAAAGATGATGATGTCATCAGCGAAAGCCAGGAATGGGATTTTTGTACCGTTTCTCGAGATTTGGATCCCGATTCCATTTTTTAAATTGATGCTTTCATGGTGAAGTTGTCTAGCCAAGATTTCAGCGGCGAGGATGAATAAATACGGTGAAAGGGGGTTCCCCTGTCTAAGTCCCCGTTGGGGGTAGAATTGTTCTGTTGGTCCGTTATTGACCAAGACAGAGAATGAGACTGTTTCCACACATTCGCGAATCCAACAAATGAATTTCTCGGGGAAACCGAATTTATGTAGGATTGTGGTTAGGAACTCCCAGTTTATACGATCATAGGCTTTTTCCATGTCAAGTTTTATAGCGATCCATCCATCACGGCCATGTTTATTGCGGAATGAGTGGAAAATTTCATATGCTATAAGGGTGTTATCATGGATGCTTCGATTTTGGATGAAAGCCCCTTGCATTGGGTGAATTAATTTGTTTAATATGTTTTTTAGGCGGTTTGTAATAATTTTCGATATTACTTTGTATATTGTATTGCACAGGCTGATCGGCCTATAATGGTTGGTGGAGTTAGGATTCTCGCATTTGGGTAGCAGGGTGATGAATGTGTGGTTTACTTGTTTTAATATTTTACCACAATGAAAGAAACTCTTCACAGCTTTGTGACATCCGGGCCAACTATATGCCAATATTTTTTATAGAAGCATGCCGACATGCCATCCGGGCCAGGGGATTTCTCATCCCCAATGTCGAACAATGCCAACTTAATTTCCGAGTTCGTCTGTAACACCCCCTCCCTATTGTACTTGAGGTGTTACCGCCAGTAACCCTAATTAGTCCTAATTCAAGGTTACCCAAGGCTTTAAACTTATAATCACAACAAGTATTACAACACTTTATTACAAACCATAGTATGACTTCCTTCCATACACAAAATCCTAACCACAACTTGGGCAAAAGTAAAATATTTACAACAGACTTATTCTTCTTCAAGCGACCACTTTCAAAACCTTTTTACATTCTAAACTCCTTGGCTAGCCTTCTCTTCGCGGATTAACCTCTTTAGTAGCTGATGCGTCGTATACAGACGGTGGGCACCGGCCGGCCATGCAATTGAATAAGGTGGTCGGATTAGTCTAATGAAAGACTAAGCAAGTGGAGAAAATGACTGGTTCCTATGGTAGTGACTAAACATATTGGCATCGAAATCCGAATGACAACCGGTCGATGATCCAACAGTTAGCAGTCCCATAGAGGATAAGAAATGAGGCATGCATAATCAAAAGATAGGACACCACAACTTGCGGTTCCATTATGAAACATGAACAATTGTTGGGAACTTATATTAATCACACAATATTTTTAAAAGCCCTCATCGACTAATCAGATTGACTTAATCAGAGTTTGATTAAGAATCATTCATAACCGGGAGTATGAATGGTTATCGAATAGACTAACCATTCAGGTGCATTAATGTGCCTAACGCACTTATCTTTCATTACTTTCAAACTGTGCATTTGCATCATTTAGTAGTTTTTACATAAATCGGCCAACAACTGAGATCAGAGGGTCTATTTCATCCATGATCATTTATTTATGCTCGGCCAACAACCGAGATTCGGCCAACAACCGAGATCAGAAGTCCATTTCATTCACGGTTCTTTAAATGTATGTGCTCGGCTAAAAACTGAGATACGGCCAACAACCGAGATCAGGTGGCCTATTTCATCCATGATCATTTATCCTTGAACTATTCTACTTCACAATCAGGTCTCAGCATGAGACGACTAACACAGAAGGTCACAAACAACGAACCTAAATTCAGTTCTAGCGCAAAACTGAATAAATAACATGGTCATTAATTCTAACAATTATAACATCCTATCTTATTTTGTTAAGCAAACAAGTTGTTCTCAACACAAATATTAAATGGGATTCAATTCCTCATTTAATAGCAATAATGCAAGAGAGAACCGTCCACTTGCCTTATAAGGCGTGCTTTACGCTCTCAGCGAGTCCAACAGAAATCTTTATCTGCCTTCTGCCAATTATAACAACAGATTCTTCAACCACAAGCTCATGGATACAATTCTTAGTTGTATAATCCAATTCTACAACTTCCTAATCGATAAACGATTTGATTTCCGAATATCGATATATATATATATATATAAATCCTTAGTTTTCATGCTTCAAGGAGCCATCTTGGCGGAATTATAACTAATTATCCGCTTCACTTTTGAAACAATTTTCTAAATAAAAATTGTTCATTAGTAGCAGTTCTACAAGATTACAAAATCTCAGATCAAACGGATTAACAACGAATCCTGAGTAATTATCCGAAGTCCTTTACCTGACAATCGATGTTTAAACTTGTCTTCGCTATAAGTAATAATCCAGACGTCCGTTTCTGGAGCGGTTTGAACCTGTGGAACCGTATCAACGTCAAGATTATAAAAACCATAAATTTACTTAGTAAAGCGGACCCGAAAGGTCCTTTCGGTGGCTCCGTAACCACCCCGCTAATTAATTTCGAGCGTTAATACCTTCACTCGAACTTCGAGCTTGTTCGGCTCGATGGTGGTTCGACCCAAGGACCCGAGGTGGCGGTGTGGTGTCCGGTGGCAACCCCTGGTGGTGGGTGGTGGTCGGCGAGCTGCTGTTCGCTGGCGGCGGGGCGGCGAGGCAGAAGAGGATGCCGAAGATGGAGGCGACGCTCCTTCTCCCGAGTCTGTTCCGTCCTATTTTCGCTCCCTGGTTCTGGCTTCCAACAGCCCGGTCTCACATGAAGAAGAGGAGGTGATGAAGGAGGAGTTAAGGGTGGTGGCTGGCAAGGTGGTGGCGAGGAAGGTGGCTGGCAGTGGAGGTCGAATTCTATCGCCGAGTTCGTCGTTCCGTCCGTTCTCTATCTCTCTCTCGGTTCTTTTGATTTGAAATGGAAGGAGATGAGGTTTGAAAAGTCAAACAAAATGGCTTTGTACTAAAATCTATCTCTCAATCCCTTAGCATCTAAGCAAGAGGCGGCAATGCACTTTTCCGTCCCGGAACGGGACTCGCGTTAAAGCGGGAAAATTATGTACCTCGGGTGGAAAAACTCACTAAACGAAAAACGTCCCGTAAATTATGTAGACCAATAAAACCAATTTTCCATGATTTTATCTTGCTACCTTCAATTTTTAAGGCTTTCGTTTCGTATTTTACATTCCTTCCGGTACATAATTAAAAAGACGGCTTATCCAATAAATATTCTTTTTCCACTGAAAAATCCTAGAATTCACACCGATCCATAAAATTATTTCTTTGTGATTTTAGGATATCACCAAGAATTTTCTAGGATTTAATCTCCAACAAAAATATTGAATTAAGCGTTAAAACGGACAAAAAGGTTAAAAAGATATCCGAGAAAAATTCGAAAATATCTTTAAAAACCGCAGCTATTACATCGTCACTGGTTTGGTGAGTTCGAAGTTGTCTGCTTTAGTGACTTCTTGGTGGATTGTTTGTGTCATGGATTGCAGTTTCCTACGGTTTATTTCCAGTGCTCTAAACCGGTTTTGGAAGTCTCTTTGAATTTCTCTTCTTATGTTTTCTACCCCAGTTACTTGTGTACCTTCAGCTGTGCGGATCTCTTTGATGTTGGTTCAGTTTCTTCTTCCGGTGGCAATTCGGTGGAAGTATTTGGTATTTTTGTCATTGAGTTTAATATGGGTGTTTTTTGCTCTTTGTTTCCAGTAGGAGCAATGGAAGTTTAGGAGGCAGGAACGCTTTCTCAACAAGCGTTCCTGTTTCTGGATCAGTTGCAGGTTGGCGTTATCGATTATTTCCTTTTGGATTTCGATGAGCTCATCGTCTAACTTTTTTGATTTGTTCAAATATATTTCCAAATGTTTGTTTATTCCAAGCTTTTGCTTTGCTTTTTAGGAGCTGGGTTTTTTTTGTGAGGTTGTACATGTGTGAACCACCGGCGTGTTAAGCCGCCAAGCTTGTTTGATTTCATCATAACTAAGGACATGAGATTCATCCGGCACATATTGTCTTAACAAGGACACATGAAAAACATCATGTACGGGGTGTGTTGCCAGAGGTAAGGCAAGTCGATAAGCTAACTTACCTACTCTTTCTAAAATCTCAAAGGGTCCAACGTATCGAAGATTGAGCTTACCTCGTTTACCAAAACGAAATACTCCTTTAGATGGAGATACTCTCACAAAAACTTTGTCACCAACTGCAAACTCAATATCTCTTCTTTTCAGGTCAGCATAAGACTTTTGACGACTCTGAGCTGTTAACATTCTCTGCCTGATCAAAGCTATATCAGTTGTAGTCTTCTCAATCAACTCGGGTCCGAGAAGAATCTTATCCGCACCTTCATCCCAACATATCGGGGATCGACACTTACGACCATAAAGAGCCTCAAACGGTGCCATCTTAATCGTAGAATGCCAGCTATTATTATAAGTGAATTCTATCAAACTTAAACTGGTATCCCAACTGGTTGTTCGATCAAGTACACAAGCACGAAGCATATCCTCAAGAGTTTGAATTGTTCTCTCAGATTGCCCGTCAGTTTGAGGATGAAAAGCAGTGCTGAAACACAATTCAGTTCCCAAAGCCTTATGCAAATTCTTCCAGAATCTTGACATATACCTTCCATCTCGATCAGAGATTATAGTTTTAGGAGTACCATGAAGACGAACAATTTCATGAATAAAGACTTTGGCCAACTTTTGGATTTCCCATGCTATCTTGATTGCTATGAAATGTGCACTCTTTGTGAGTCGGTCAATAATAACCCAGATAGCATCTTTCTGCCCTTGTGTCTTAGGCAATCCTGTGACGAAGTCCATGGCAATGTCTTCCCATTTCCACTCAGGTACTGGAAGTGGTTGTAATATTCCTCCTGGTCTTCTATGTTCAATCTTCACTTTCTGGCATACCATGCATCTAGCCACAAATTCTGCCACATCATTCTTCATGTTGGGCCACCAGAAATTTCGGCGTAGATCTTTGAACATCTTGCTAGAACCTGGGTGAATGGAATATGCAGAGGAATGAGCTTCCCTCAAAATCATCTTCCTTATGTCTTCAATTGCAGGTACACAGATCCTATCCCGAAACCACAGAGATCCATCATCCTGAATAATAAATCCCGGTGCTTTGCCTTCTTGCACTTCTCCGCTAATCTTAATCAAAACAACATCTTCTGCTTGTTTCTCCCTGATTTGATCTAGTAGAGTAGCTTGAATCTCTAAGGTACTCAAACAACCTTGTTGCCTTTCAAACCAAATTTCAGTTTCTGTTTGTATCAATTCCTGTTGTAGCCTTGGTTGAACTGTCAACATTGCTACTATAGCTTCTTGCGCAGTTTTTCTGCTTAAAGCATCTGCCACCACATTGGCTTTACCTGGATGATATAGCAGCTCAATATCATAATCTTTCAACAATTCCAACCATCTTCTCTGTCTCATATTCAACTCCTTTTGAGTAAACACATATTTTAAACTCTTGTGGTCAGTAAAGATTTGGCACTTGACACCATAGAGATAATGTCGCCAAATTTTCAAAGCAAAGACCACAGCTGCAAGTTCTAAATCATGAGTAGGATAATTCACCTCATAAACCTTAAGTTGTCGAGATGCATATGCAATAACCTTACCATGCTGCATTAACACACAACCCAACCCTTGTTTAGAAGCATCACTGTAGACTACATACCCTTCATTCCCATCTGGCAGAGTCAAAATTGGGGCACTGGTAAGTCGTCTTTTGAGTTCCTGAAAACTTGCTTCACATTTGTCATCCCACATAAACTTTTTATTCACCTTACGAAGTAATCCTGTCATAGGTAAAGATATTTTCGAGAATCCTTCTACAAAACGTCGATAATACCCGGCAAGTCCTAAGAAACTTCTTACCTCCTTAACATTCTGAGGTTGTTTCCATTCAGCGACTGCCTTGACCTTTTGAGGATCTACCATTACTCCATCTTGATTGATACTATGTCCCAAGAAAGCCACTTCCTTTAACCAGAAAGCACACTTAGATAACTTAGCATAAAGTTCATGATACCTAAGTATTTCAAAAATTATCCGAAGATGCTCTTCATGCTCAACTTCATCTCTTGAGTAGATCAAAATGTCATCAATGAATACCACTACAAACTTGTCGAGATATTCATGAAAACATCTATGCATTAAATCCATGAAAACTGCAGGTGCATTTGTCAGTCCAAAAGGCATTACCAAGAACTCATAATGACCATAACGAGTTCGAAAAGCTGTTTTTGGAATATCTTCTTCACATACTCTGAGCTGATGGTATCCTGACCTTAAATCAATCTTAAAAAAGATCTTTGCACCCCTTAGCTGGTCTAACAAATCATCAATCCTTGGTAAGGGATACTTATTCTTAATGGTGACCTTATTCAGCTCACGGTAATCAATACATAACCGGAAGGTTCCATCCTTCTTCTTTACAAAAAGTACCGGAGCGCCCCAGGGTGAAGCACTCGGTCTTATATATCCCTTTTCCAGCAACTCATCGAGTTGTTTCTTCAATTCCTTCATTTCGATAGGAGCCATTCTATAAGGTGCTTTAGAAATTGGTGTCGTTCCAGGTTCCAACGTAATTGTAAATTCAACAATACGCTTTGGAGGTAAACTTGGGAGTTCCTCGGGAAAAACATCAGTAAATTCTCTAACCACAGGAATTCCTTCAATATCTGCCTTCTTTTCATCAGACTCTTCAAGAAAACACAGATAGCCAACACATCCTTGACGTAGCAGTTTAGCAGCCTTCATAGAACTGATCAGCTTCCCATTTTCTGCATCACCTTTTCCTTTGAAACGACACACATATTTTCCTTCTTCCTGGATGGTTACCGTTCGGGAACTAAAGTCTATTATAGCTCCATGTTGTAATAACCAATCCATGCCTAAGATGATGTCGTAAGGAGCCATTGGAATGCATATAAGGTTGGCTTTAAACTTTCGACCTTGAATGCTAATGGGAAAATTATTAAATTGTTTGGTTCCTACGATCTTTTCTTTGTTTGGTAGGTTCACCACAAAAGGTTCACATGAATTAGTGCATTTTAGTCCTAATTGCTCTACACAATTCTCAGATATGAAAGAATGTGTTGCTCCTGAATCAAACAACAAGAAAACAACAGTTGACTGAACATATAAAATACCTTGGCATACAGGAGCTTCTGGTTCATCACTACGTCTCATCTCATAGAGACGCTGACCTTGCTTTGTTGATGTCATTGCCGATTTTCCCTTATTCTGAGCAGTAGACTGAACAGAGGCTGATTTAGCAGCTTCAGTCGGAACACGGCTATTCTGAGCAACAGAGGTTTGACGTGACTGTGTTGAGCCATCTTTAATCTGCGAGCAGAAAGTACGTATGTGTCCTTCTTTCCCACATTGATAACATTTCCTTAAAGGCTTGGAGCACTTCCTACTAAAATGACCTGCTTCACCACAATTATAACAAACCATCTGACTCTTCTTTTGTCCAGCTTGGAAAGACTTAGTTGATCCGGATTCAGTTTTGGCCCGGTTTGACTTTTCAAACTTCTGGGAGGGTGCCGGTCTTTTGAATCCACTAGATTGTGAACGTTGTTGAGATACTTGCTCCCCTTTCTTTGCTTCCTGATCAGACCTTTCCAAAGAAACTTCTAAGCGGTAGGCTGCATCAACATACTGTTCCAAAGTTGAACACTTTACATGGACCATTAGTGGCTTCATCTTCGGGTTTAGCCATTCATAGAATCTCTCAATTTTCTGCTCTTCAGTAGAGATTTCGGGTCCAACATACTGTAAAAGATGATTAAATTTGGCAGCCATCTCAGGTATTTTCATACCCTCATGGGCTCAGCATTAGGATGGTAGGTCTATTCCTTCCGGGTCGGATTCGGGTTGTAATAACCTGGCTCTGATACCACTTCTGTAACACCCCCTCCCTATTGTACTTGAGGTGTTACCGCCAGTAACCCTAATTAGTCCTAATTCAAGGTTACCCAAGGCTTTAAACTTATAATCACAACAAGTATTACAACACTTTATTACAAACCATAGTATGACTTCCTTCCATACACAAAATCCTAACCACAACTTGGGCAAAAGTAAAATATTTACAACAGACTTATTCTTCTTCAAGCGACCACTTTCAAAACCTTTTTACATTCTAAACTCCTTGGCTAGCCTTCTCTTCGCGGATTAACCTCTTTAGTAGCTGATGCGTCGTATACAGACGGTGGGCACCAGCCGGCCATGCAATTGAATAAGGTGGTCGGATTAGTCTAATGAAAGACTAAGCAAGTGGAGAAAATGATTGGTTCCTATGGTAGTGACTAAACATATTGGCATCGAAATCCGAATGACAACCGGTCGATGATCCAACAGTTAGCAGTCCCGTAGAGGATAAGAAATGAGGCATGCATAATCAAAAGATAGGGCACCACAACTTGCGGTTCCATTATGAAACATGAACAATTGTTGGGAACTTATATTAATCACACAATATTTTTAAAAGCCCTCATCGACTAATCAGATTGACTTAATCAGAGTTTGATTAAGAATCATTCATAACCGGGAGTATAAATGGTTATCGAATAGACTAACCATTCAGGTGCATTAATGTGCCTAACGCACTTATCTTTCATTACTTTCAAACTGTGCATTTGCATCATTTAGTAGTTTTTACATAAATCGGCCAACAACCGAGATCAGAGGGTCTATTTCATCCATGATCATTTATTTATGCTCGGCCAACAACCGAGATTCGGCCAACAACCGAGATCAGAAGTCCATTTCATTCACGGTTCTTTAAATGTATGTGCTCGGCTAAAAACTGAGATACGGCCAACAACCGAGATCAGGGGGCCTATTTCATCCATGATCATTTATCCTTGAACTATTCTACTTCACAATCATGTCTCAGCATGAGACGACTAACACAGAAGGTGACAAACAACGAACCTAAATTCAGTTCTAGCGCAAAACTGAATAAATAACATGGTCATTAATTCTAACAATTATAACATCCTATCTTATTTTGTTAAGCAAACAAGTTGTTCCCAACACAAATATTAAATGGGATTCAATTCCTCATTTAATAGCAATAATGCAAGAGAGAACCGTCCACTTGCCTTATAAGGTGTGCTTTACGCTCTCAGCGAGTCCAATAGAAATCTTTATCTGCCTTCTGCCAATTATAACAACAGATTCTTCAACCACAAGCTCATGGATACAATTCTTAGTTGTATAATCCAATTCTACAACTTCCTAATCGATAAACGATTTGATTTCCGAATATCGATATATATATATATAAATCCTTAGTTTTCATGCTTCAAGGAGCCATCTTGGCGGAATTATAACTAATTATCCGCTTCACTTTTGAAACAATTTTCTAAATAAAAATTGTTCATTAGTAGCAGTTCTACAAGATTACAAAATCTCAGATCAAACGGATTAACAACGAATCCTGAGTAATTATCCGAAGTCCTTTACCTGACAATCGATGTTTAAACTTGTCTTCGCTATAAGTAATAATCCAGACGTCCGTTTCTGGAGCGGTTTGAACCTGTGGAACCGTATCAACGTCAAGATTATAAAAACCATAAATTTACTTAGTAAAGCGGACCCGAAAGGTCCTTTCGGTGGCTCCGTAACCACCCCGCTAATTAATTTCGAGCGTTAATACCTTCACTCGAACTTCGAGCTTGTTCGGCTCGATGGTGGTTCGACCCAAGGACCCGAGGTGGCGGTGTGGTGTCCGGTGGTAACCCCTGGTGGTGGGTGGTGGTCGGCGAGCTGCTGTTCGCCGGCAGCGGGGCGGCGAGGCAGAAGAGGATGCCGAAGATGGAGGCGACGCTCCTTCTCCCGAGTCTGTTCCGTCCTATTTTCGCTCCCTGGTTCTGGCTTCCAACAGCCCGGTCTCACATGAAGAAGAGGAGGTGATGAAGGAGGAGTTAAGGGTGGTGGCTGGCAAGGTGGTGGCGAGGAAGGTGGCCGACAGTGGAGGTCGAATTCTATCGCCGAGTTCGTCGTTCCGTCCATTCTCTATCTCTCTCTCGGTTCTTTTGATTTGAAATGGAAGGAGATGAGGTTTGAAAAGTCAAACAAAATGGATTTGTACTAAAATCTATCTCCCAATCCCTTAGCATCTAAGCAAGAGGCGGCAATGCACTTTTCCGTCCCGGAACGGGACTCGCGTTAAAGCGGCAAAATTATGTACCTCGGGTGGAAAAACTCACTAAACGAAAAACGTCTCGTAAATTATGTAGACCAATAAAACCAATTTTCCATGATTTTATCTTGCTACCTTCAATTTTAAGGCTTCCGTTTCGTATTTTACATTCCTTCCGGTACATAATTAAAAAGACGGCTTATCCAATAAATATTCTTTTTCCACTGAAAAATCCTAGAATTCACACCGATCCATAAAATCATTTCTTTGTGATTTTAGGATATCACCAAGAATTTTCTAGGATTTAATCTCCAACAAAAATATTGAATTAAGCGTTAAAACGGACAAAAAGGTTAAAAAGATATCCGAGAAAAATTCGAAAATATCCTTAAAAACCGCAGCTATTACATCGTCACTGGTTTGGTGAGTTCGAAGTTGTCTGCTTCAGTGACTTCTTGGTGGATTGTTTGTGTCATGGATTGCAGTTTCCTACGGTTTATTTCCAGTGCTCTAAACCGGTTTTGGAAGTCTCTTTGAATTTCTCTTCTTATGTTTTCTACCCCAGTTACTTGTGTACCTTCAGCTGTGCGGATCTCTTTGATGTTGGTTCAGTTTCTTCTTCCGGTGGCAATTCGGTGGAAGTATTTGGTATTTTTTTCATTGAGTTTAATATGGGTGTTTTTTGCTCTTTGTTTCCAGTAGGAGCAATGGAAGTTTAGGAGGCAGGAACGCTTTCTCAACAAGCGTTCCTGTTTCTGGATCAGTTGCAGGTTGGTGTTATCGATTATTTCCTTTTGGATTTCGATGAGCTCATCGTCTAACTTTTTTGATTTGTTCAAATATATTTCCAAATGTTTGTTTATTCCAAGCTTTTGCTTTGCTTTTTAGGAGTTGAGTTTTTTTTGTGAGGTTGTACATGTGTGAACCACCGGCGTTAAGCCGCCAAGCTTGTTTGATGACGTCTTGGAAGTCTTTTCTAGTAGTCCACATCATTTCAAATTTGAATGGTTGCGCCTTGTAGGGGGTTACTGTAGGGAGATCACACGAAATAGGGCAGTGGTCTGAGGATGCGAACGCATGGTTTTTCGTGGCAAGTGATGGGTACCATTGGATGATTTGATTGTTGACGAGGGTTCGATCTAGTTTTTCGAAAGTGTTGTTGTCTAGGTTTTTGGATTTTCTCCATGTAAATTTATTTCCTATTGTAGGTATGTCGCACATGTCGCACGCGTTTTTAAAATTAATGAGTCGTTCAAACTGGGAAGGGGCCGGATTTGCCCCTCCCAGTTTCTCGTCTGGGTGTTGAATTTCGTTAAGGTCTCCCATGAGAAGACATGGTAGGGTACAACACTGAATGAATTCCTTCAGATTGTTCCAAAATGTGTTTTTTTCTTGTGCTTTTGGTGGCGCATAGGCTAAGATCAGAATCATTTCTCTGTTATTTTCAAGATTTTCATAGTGGAAAGCAATAAAGCGACTGTCTTTATGGATGGTTTTAATAGTTTCGTTTGTGAGCATTGAGCCTTTCCAAAGGACGCAGATACCGCCCGAGAGACCGGTGGCCGGGATGAATTCGAGCGAGTCGAAACCCGCTTTTTGCCAACATTTATCGTCAGGTTGCGTTGGGTTTTTGTTTCTACGAGTGCAATTAGGTTGATATGTTCCAGGCGGCAAAACGCATTGACCTCAGTCCAGAAGGATTTGCGTTTAATTCCCCTGCAGTTCCAAGTACAAATCTTCATAACAAACCAGATTTGGTGTGGCTTTTGGCCGTGGGAGGTGGGGTATTCCACCGACGTTTTTGTAAATTCCTGTTGTTCGACTTTATCGGCTGCTTTTGGGTGTAGTTATTAGGCTTAACATTGTGATAAAGGTGTCTAAGCCTTGATTGGTTTCTAGTTTTTTCTTTGTGGCCTTTTATATTTAGGCCCTAGGTGGTTATTTTAGTGTTTGTAACTTGAGTCCATTTTCCTGTTCGTGCATTTATATTTATTTTGATTCTCGTTTTTCCATTTGTCGCGCATAATGGTGTGTTTTCGTTGTGATTTATCAAACAACAAGTAGTCTTGAGAAAGTTATGATAAGTAAGAATACTTGTACAATTCACACTAGTTTGATTTTTTTCCGAAGCTTGTGCCATCCAACCTATAACCATAGGGGGATGGGTGGCATTTGTTGTAAAGCCATAATTGTTGCTGGTAAGCATGTTTTTTGGTTTATTATTTAAAGTACGATCCTTTTGGTGGATCAAATGCAAAGAATATCGAGTTTTTAGTCTTGTAAGGCTTTTATTGCCTGTTTGTTCCCGAATTCTCTCGACCGTGTCAGTTGTTGAGCCGTAGTCATTGGTTAGACGCGCACCTTCCTGCATCAAGTGCAACACGAGATCAAAATTTGAAGCCATAAGAGGGTGACGACCAAGTCTGAAACCCACGTTCCTGGTGGTGACAATTGGATCAATACAAAGATTGCAACACTGCAACCTAAAACATGTATTACAAGAACTGGAATTAAACGTGGTGGGTACACCATAAAAAGTAAGGCTCACACTACAATTTGCACAATTGGCCCTTTTGTAACCAAGCAAGAGAAAAAGATTCTTTAATAAGATGTCATAGATGCAGCAAGCAAAGCAAGTGGGTTCTCAACCCACTGAAAGTTTGTTAATCCTTCTAATAGGGGTATCATGGCACACGAAAGCAAAATTGTTAAGTAACACAATATTGTTAAGGGGGTAAATGATCCGGTTAGCCGTTTTCAAGGTTGTAAGTAGAGTGTATCTGGGGTAATAGTGACCGTTCAGGCCGTCAAGCCACATAAACTTGTGAAACAGAACGTCACCACAATTATAAAAACAGCAAACGAAATTACAAGGAGCCAACAGAGGCCCCGGATCACGGATTATAGTGCTAGGGTTGCTAGCTAGTATTTTAGGATTAGGGATCAAACTAACCATAGACAAGCCAACAGATTTCAAGGTTCCATCGTTATAAGTAGGAGAAAGCAAGGTTATGGAAATTAAATCTGAAGAATAAGCGTGTCTGAACAAAGCAGAAGAGGATAGAAAACACCTAGAGATGGTACACCAGCCTAAGAGGCAACAACAACGCAGCCAAGGGAGACATCAGGAAGCACAAAAGCCTCCAAGCAGGACTACTGCCTGGGGTGGTTAAACCCGCAGCAGCCTCGGTCGCCAGAGGTTGGTGTCGGAGCCCAAAAGACGCCGCACAACCCGGGGAAGAAATGCAGCACCGCCAAGCGCGACAATCCGACCCGCGAATTGAGATGTCGAGGCTATGGATCGCCAGAACCATGGTGGGCGGCGGTGCCCAGCAAACGGATTCCCCCATAAGACTACGATCTAGTAGAGAAGGACGATTCACGCCGGAGACGGACACTGCAGGGGATCCCATCCGATTAGATCCCGTCGGGGACAAATTTTTTGCACAATAGAGATGGAGTAAGGCAGCCTTAAAACGTTTCCGCCGATTTATGATAAGAAAGCTTAAACGATTTTGGATTTCTCGGGCTAGGGAGATGAGTAGAAGCCACACAACGAAGAACCTTAAAATCCGATGTAAACCAGATCGGCCTTGAATTAGCGAGGGGTTTTTGGGGGTTGAAGGGATCTTGAACTTTTCCTTACATAGGGGTTGATGGCTGGTCAGATCTAATGTCGGAGGCTGAGCGGCGACCGCGAACTCCCGTGGCGGCGACCATGGCGCTGCAAGGGTTTGGAGCCTTGTGCGGAGAAAGTTGGGAGCGCGTGTAGGCGCGTTCATTTTTGAGTCTGCTTTCTATTAAACATGTCATGATTTAAGGCTTAACTGCTTGATTAAATGCCCGAAAGCTTAAGAATATTTTAATTAATTATCAAAAGAAATAAAACATGAAATGTCTATTTTACATACATTTTTTAGTGTCTTAAAATACAAAAAATGCAAAAGAAGTCTCTAAAACCGGATCGGACTCCCTCAAAATTACTGACTCATTTTCATCGAGAAAATTCTTCATATATAGTACATCTAGAGCTGTCAAAAATTGACCGAACTCGAAAAACAACCCTGAAATCAAAGTTTGATCTGAATTCAATTTTGACCTGAAAATATACGATTGAACCCAATTCACTCGGGATCCGACTCGATTGGACTATAAATGTAATTTTTTTAAATATTATTATTAAATTTTATTTATTTATTTTTCATATTATGTTATTATTTAATAATTTAAAAAATAACGTTATTGACTCGTTGGTCAACCCGAACCCACACAATAACTTGCCAAAACTAGACTTGATTTAACCAGTAACTCGATTGACCAAATTCGTACTTAACCCGAACCCGAACCAACCTGAATGACAGGTCTACCTACATCGGCTTAGAAAAATGGTCATTTTAGTCTTAAAAATTATTAAGAAATGTTTGTTATTTTAGGGTTTTAAATGATAATTTATTTGTGAGTTTTGAGATTTAAATTAAAAAATAGATATTTTTTAATACAAAAATCTTTATTTCGTTATTAGAAATGACGCAAGAAGATAATAATTTATAATTTTGAGAAAAAAAAACTATACATAATGTGTTTTAAAACCCCTTACTAATTTTTATGAATGTATAAAATGAAAATCATTAATGAAATTTTTTATGAAAGTAATAAACATCAAATGGCTTTGACAAGCTTATTAACTTTAAAAATGAATGTGATCTCAATGATATCCTTTCCATGGAAAATAAATTCACAACAAAGAAATTCAAAATTAAACCTTAGAAAACAACACCTATGAAAATTTCATAGAGTCCTTGTAAGCGAACAAATATCCCATTTACCAAGAATCACACATTTTTGACAATGGACCAC
The DNA here is from genome assembly GCA_964016875.1 of Fallopia convolvulus. Lineage (NCBI taxonomy): Eukaryota > Viridiplantae > Streptophyta > Magnoliopsida > Caryophyllales > Polygonaceae > Fallopia > Fallopia convolvulus. Next base: position 25,952,251 of record OZ024718.1, read on the forward strand.
TATCCCATTTACCATGAACTATCAACTGAAGACACTTTTAAAACACAACCTTTCAAATTTAAAATGATGTGGATGTCTGGAAAAGATTTCTAGGTTGTCATCAACCATGGCGCATTAACAACGTGGGATCCCATATGTACAAATTGACAAAAAAGACACAACTACTCAAAGTAAAAGCCAAAACTTGGAACAAAAAACATTCGAAAATAATTTTGTACAATTTAAAAAGGTCGATGGAGACATCTTCAGAATCCAAAAAGAAATTATTTACCAAAATAACTTGCGCGTACTTGTCCAAAAAAAAGGAACGTCTTAACAAAAAACATTCATGCATATTCCAATTACACACTACCTACTAAAAACAAAGAGCGAAAAACACCCATATCGAATTAAATAACAAAAATACCAAATATTTTCATAGAATTGCAAGTGGAAGGAGAAACCGAACAAAAAATATGAAACTGATGTGTTTTTACTCTTAGAAGTGGTATTGGATTGCCGAAGAAGCGCCAGACCTAGTCTATGATAGCAAGTCACAACTCTAGTCAAGTTGTCGTGGAATCCTAATTGTCTTGCTTGAGACATGGCGATAAGAGAAGTTGAAGGTGATGTCTTGGAAAAAAAAATAAAGTTTACCAAAGGTGGTGTGAATGAATTTCGAACGATCAAGCAACATTTGATCCACACAAGTAATTCGAGATCCAGCAATTCGAATGTGAACAAGCAAATCTCTAAATGAAGCAACTCTAGATTGATTCAAGTAAATAAAGGTGGAATATTTAGAGAGAAAAAGAAGATATATTTTGTTTGTGATGCCTAAACCCAAATAAGGAGGAATTGATCTACTCAAACTTGAACTTGGATTAAACTAGGCGTAAGGAAATTCAAAATACATATCCAAAGTATTCATAGTGAAGATAATCCTAAAGATAACTAAAAGGTTTTAATAGGCGTAAAGATATAAAGCTAGAAATCCTAGAAAGCCTAGGCTAGGTCATGTGGCACACAAGGAAATCCACGCTTAGGCCCAAAATGAACTAAATTAAATTAAAAATTAAAGAGAGATTTATGGATAGAATATCTAGCAAAGATAAACTTTTCAAAAATAAGGGCAAGCTTCTTAGGTGGCAAGCAAAAGGGACGTGCAAAGAGGCTTGGCGGACAAGGCAAACGAACGCCTTGCACTCCAAGGCGTCGTAGGAGTCAGCGCGGCACAACCACCTTGGACACCCGCGGGTAGTGTTGAGAGGGTTTCTTGACAACAAATAAATTTATATCAAGACCCCGCTGTTGTATAGCAGAGTCAGGTTCGTCTGCAGGGAGAAAGTCAGTATCAAGTTTTGTAACTTATTACGCAAGCAATCAAACAAGGCAAGGGTTTTAACAAGAAAGAGAGAGATTCTAAGGTAAAGGTATCACCACAACAATAATTATGCATGCCAACGCTATGAAACATAAAGATCATGCTTCTATCACATAAAGGTGTCAACTTTCATTAACTTAAGCAAGTAAATCAATCAACTTTCGTCCTATCAATAAACTTACTATCTATCTCTTCTACTTCAACTAGGATTGATCTGCTTTCGCTTCAAAACCCTAATTTGACTATTCTGATTCAAGGTTTTCGCTTTCGCTTCAACTATGAATGAGAAATTCCTTTCAACTTTCGTTTCAAGGATTAAGAACAAGAGAATAGATTTATGCAATAAAAACAATCAAGACATGATCACAAACAAGCATGTACAACCATTGTTGGGTGTAACCCCAACCTTAGAGAGGAAGACTACTCACAAAGCATGATTAAAAGCAAAACTAAATTAAATTAAAGGGAAAGCTTACAACTTTAAATCCAAACGATAGTTCTTCTCCACAAATCCCACTCGTCTCTCCCTCTCATACGTCTCCTCCCCTCTCTTCTCCTCCTCCTCTAACTTGATTCATTGTGTGTTGTGTAGAGAAAAACAAAGGGTAGACAAGAGTATTTATAGAGAAACTAATCTATCTTAAATCTATCTTTAAGGAAATAAATCTATCTTAAATCTAACTATAAGGAAATAATATCTTCTAATAAAATATATCCCTTCTATCTATCTAATAACATAAAAGGAAATAGGATAAAAGCCCATTAATAGCACCGACTCGGACAATCTGCTCCTCGCGGTACCTCGTTAACGACCTTGACAGGGTCGTTAACGACCCTGTTCAGCACTTCGAACAGCCTTGAGTAAAACTTGCGTAGAAGATTCGCTACAACTCCGTTTGACTCGATTCTTTTTCCTATATTCTTGTAACGAATTTCTCTATCTCTTTCCAAGCTTGAACTTGATCTTCAATGACTTTACTTGAGCTCTAAATCTTCATCTTCTCTTCATTCTTGAGTGCTATCTTCACCAGCTTTGCTCCTTTCTTCAAAAATTGCTCCAAATAGCTTCTAAAAACCTACAAAACACCACCAAAGCTTATGTAGACTCCATATCTCATGAAAATACGAAAACCTACACAAAAGACTCAAAATAAAACAGAAAACTAAAGAAAAAGGCTCAAACACACTAAAAACACACCCTAAAAACACGACTAAAAAGGCGGACATCAGGTAGTGAGGTTGGCGAGCCACGACATGGGATGCGGATTCGGGTCTAGCGATGGAGCGAGACTTGCGCTCCAAGGGTCCAAGTGTGAGTCGGTGATGAGGGCGAGAAATGCGGCGCAAGGCAGACCTGATAACGAAGGTGTGCCGCTAATTGGGATCGACGTAGTGAAGGGCATACCCGGTGCGACGATGGCGAGAAGAAGAACTATGGCATTTGGATCGGTGTGTCGTAGTGCTGAATGGCGCGAGTGACAAGAGATTGAGTGGCCTTGGGCACCGGGCCATTGGATCAAACACTCATGGATTCTTCTTCGTCTTTGGTGGACATGGAAGGAGGCGCGGTCGCATCACCCTCCCCTTGGGAAGGAAGCGTCCTCACTTCTCCGTCATCAAACTTGGGCTCGACATATGGCATAAGATTGGCCACATTGAACGTGGGTAGGGTTGTAAATGTACAAAGCCATTCGCGAGAAATTCGGTGTTCGACTCGGGTTTTTATGAATGTATTTTTTGCTGGTTTTTATGTTGATTTATATTCTTATGGTGATTTTAAAATTAGCATTTTTGCTAGTTCTTTGTATATTTGTTCTTGATGACGGTTGAATTTCAACTTGTTTGAAGCATCTAAAATAATGATTGGTATCAACTTCAATATGGCTTGAATTTGAGAGCTTATTTATTTACATCATCATGCATACTTGCTAAATTGTTAACAGTTGTTGACAATTAACTGTTGACAATTGTTCTTGACGAGTGTTGGCAATTGTTGACAATACTTAACAATTGTTGATAGTTGTTGTCAGCAACCATTGTTGTTAAACCATCACATCTGATTGTTTATTAGATGATAGATTCATTTATTAGAAATGGAATTGATAATCTCATTTCTCAGATTGTAATGCATCACATATGTTTGAGGTTAGTATTTTAGATCCCCACATCCCCATGATGATCATCGCAGTTGATTGTTTATTAGATGATGACTTCTTTTGGTAGAAATGGAATTGATACTGAATTTTATTTGTTGGGTTTTGTAGGTGATACGTTGGTTTTAGTACAGCGTAATTCTGTATTTTTATTAGGATTTTCTGAGTATTTTAGGCTAGATTAGGATGATTATATATAATATCAGAAGAGCCTACAATTGAAGATTTGGAAGACAGAAGTCTTAAAGATCGAGTTGAAGAGTTTACAGAAGACAAGACCCGCGCCCTCCGTTGGACCCGAGACCGCGGTGGCGAAAGATTCAAGAGAGTATAGTAACGTAGGAACCGCGCTCGCGGTTCGAGGGGATCCGCGGCCGAGGAGTTTTAGTTGATCCGCGCCCGCGGTTGGCCTCCGCGCCCGCGGATAGTGGGTTTTCCAGCGCCCACTCGTTTCGGCTATTCTATCTTTTTATATTATTATATCTTTTAGGTTTAGGTTATATTTCGACTACTTGAGCTTTGTTTCGTTTTCACTTTAGGGTTACACATTCTAGCACACTTTCAGAGATTATTCTAGTTTTTAGTTTTATTATGGAGAACTAATTTCCTTTGGAGTTTGTTTGATCAAGGAAACCTTTTTATGTAATTTGTGAGATTCTGGTAACTTTTCTATCCCTTGGTTAATATCAAAACTCTTGTTTTTATTTATATGATTTATGTTTGATTTGATAAGCCTGATCAACTTGTTTGATTGACTTAGATCTACTGTTTGGATTAGGTTTGATTGTTGTCTGTGCAATCTTATTTATCCTTGAAACAACTCTTTTCTAGGACCGTGAACTAGAATTGAGAAAGAGTGCTTGATTGTTATTTTATGCATGAGACTCGTAGCTTGATTGCATGAATTAATATCCTTCTATCCTTAATATTTTACATGATTTGAATTAAGCGTTCTTGTTCATATCATAATTCTGCTTGGACCGTGGACAAGCGAAAATCTTTTATAAGGATTGGAATTAACCTAGGAATTAATAGAAAAGTGGATGAATTGATGATCGAATGATTAAAAAGGTGGAATTGATTGAATAAACTCTGCTTTCCTTCCATTGATTTAATCCCAAATATTATTTGCTTGTTTGTTTGTTTGCTTAAATTCCCAAAAATCCATGTCTTGTTTCCTGCTGATTATTCAGAATCCCGATTCTCTTGGGTTCGACCCCTTGCTTGCTTACTATACTAGTTAGTAGAATAGGGTTATTTATTTTTGATCTTGGCAACAACGACTTTAGCCGAGTCAAATTTTGGCGCCGTTGTCGGGGATCCGCGCTCGCGGATCGACCGTGACGAATTTAATTTCCGTTTTTTCCAGAAAAATAAAAATAAAATAAAATAAAAATAAAAGGTTTTCGGGTGAAACCCTCGAAATAAAAGACTTTCTGGTGAAACCCATGAAATAAAAGGTTTTCGGGTGAAACCCCCGAAAAAGCCCGAACCAATACGAACCCGAGGCCCAAAAATAAATACAAAAATTTCCTTCTAAAAAATACCCTCCTCAAATTACCCCACCTACCCTTATCTTCTTCCTCACATTACCCTTTCCCAAACCTAAAAACATTCGTTCCACAAAAACTCACAAGGACTCCAGCCTTGACCACCACCCGCGCTCGATTTCGACCATCCACGACCACCCGCGCGCCAGAATCCGCGCCCTCGGAAGAAATCCGCGCCCGCGGTCCGTGTTTGCAGCACAACCAGAAGCCTTTGAGTTGGAGATTTTCACTTGGAGTGGAGGTTTGATACAAGTCGGCTCTAGATCTACATTGGTTAGTCTTAAATCTTGTTTCTAGAGTTTGGTTGTTGCTGTTTGGAGTCGGATTTGTGTTGCTTGAGACAACATTGAGGAGATTTGAGGAGTTTTGGAAGTTCGCCATGGACGGCGAAAACAAGATCTGGAAATCGCATGGTTCCGCGCCCTCGGATTATTTCCGGGCCCGCGGATTGAGTGCCCCAGTCCGCGCCCGCCGTTGATTTCCTCGCTCGCGGATTTTGCCATACCTAAGCCGCGGCCTTCTGTGTTGAACCTTGCCCGCGGATTTCAGCAGTCGGGTAATTCTTCTTCCTCAGATCTGTTTTGTTTATTCAATTATGGCGTATTTTGGTTTACAGCATCTGACTGGGGGACAGAGGGAGCTCTGGGATAAGTATGAGGATAAGGAGTTTGTCAGTACTAAATTCTTTGATGTCCCTACACTGATAGACTTGGGATTTAGGGAGTGTACAGAGCAATTGCTTGAGACTGGGGGTTTAGGTAGTTTCAGTACTCTATCTATGCCTACCTACATAGGCCTTACCATTAAGTTTCTGTCCACTTTCCGCTTTTTTGATGGGGTCCTGAGCTTTCATGCATGTGATAGATTATGTAGTTTGACCCGTGAGGAGGTTTGTCTTAGCTTTGGGATCACTTCACCACCTACTGATGGGTGGACGAGTATACTGACTGATGCTACATTTTTTGATTTCTGGCATACTCTTACTGGCTTCCCTTTTAACACTCGTTCTGGGGAGACTAAAAGTAAGATTCCCCACCCTTGTGTTCGTCTGTGTCACAAGGTCATAGCCATGGCATTTTTAGGGAAGGGAGAGCCGAACAAGCTTCCTGCACGCGATATGAGGATTATTAGATGCTTATTCCCTCTTTCATCCGAGTGCCCTGATTAGTTTGGGTTATTTGTTGCCTCTACTAGGAAGTATCCGACGAGGGGAGGGCAGATAGGTTTGGGTGGTATGGTTACTATCTTAGCCACCAGATTTGTTACTATAGAGCAGATTTAGGCTTAGTTTGGAGGATGTTTGACTGATGGGTACAGATATACACATCAGGCTTTAGTTAGGGCTAACTGTTTGAGAGGTTCAGTTGAGGGAGGTTGGACTTGGTTGCATGGGCACCCTACTACAAATTTTTTGCGTTTACCTGCAGCTTTACAGTATGGAGATACTGTATATTCATTTCATTTACAACCTGATGTAAACGCTCCTGTAGAGGATGTTGGAGATGATTATGAGGATGATGGTGGAGGATGGGATGAGCAGACTGAGGCATTTCATGCTAGATTCTATTCTGAGCATTCTGGATGGGCTCATGGTCCAGATTCTGCATCTGGTTGGGGTGTCCCTAACCCAGCTACTCGTGCATCCACTTTTGCTTCTACTTTTGCTTCCTCTATTTTACCTTGGACTGATGATATGAGTTTTGAGGAGCGTATGTTGAGTGGGATGCAGCATTTATCTATTCGTCAGGATGCTTTATCAGTACGCCAGGATGCTATGGATCGATCATTGGAGGCATTTTATGAGAATCAGAGGCGGGTTGTTGTTTTCTGGCAGACACAGTGGCCAGGTTATCAATCATTCCCTCCACCTGATCAGCAGTGAGTCTTCTGATTCCTTTCTTCTATACTTTGTTCTTTATTTCTTAGCTTCATTGGGGACAATGAAGGGTTTAAGTATGGGGGAAGGGATTCACTGCTATATTTTTATTATATGTATAGTCGCATTATATTTCTGTCATTTGATTCAGTTTAATAAAAAAAATAAATTAAAAAAGCCATAAAAAAGATATAAAAAAGGCATAAAAATCCTGGGATGAGCTGAAAACCCGAAAGGGCGGCTCAAGTAATAAGCAGGTAACCCGGACCAGCATTAGGCTAGGGTAATATGAGGTTTATGAGAGATGTGAGTTTTTGTGAGCACACCTAAGAAAAATGAAAAGAGTGATTAGGTGAAAACCCGAAAAGGCGCCTAAGTAGAATGAGTGGTAAAATCAGAGTGATTAGGATTCATATTCTACTTTGGGGTCTGGGGATTACACTTTAGATGTAGGGTTGATCCTAGGTTGCTCTACACTTTTTAGAGCTTGAGTGTTATATTCTATATTCTGTGAGGTGTGTGTTTGAGCTTTCATGTTTTTGCTCATTATTTCTCTACATGGGTTCGGGTTGTGAGTTGAGAGTTAGATTTTTCATATTTCCCTTTACTTCCTGTGGATCTTTGATAGGATTTATTGTTAGATTTATTTTGAGCTTACTCGAGGACGAGCAAGATCTAAGTATGGGGGAATTTGATACGCTGGTTTTAGTACAGTGTAATTCTGTATTTTTATTAGGATTTTCTGAGTATTTTAGGCTAGATTAGGATGATTATCTGTAATATCAGAAGAGCCTACAGTTGAAGATTTGGAAGACAGAAGTCCTAAAGATCGAGTTGAAGAGTTTATAAAAGACAAGAACCGCGCCCTCGGGTTGGACCCGAGACCGCGGTGGCGAAAGATTCAAGAGAGTATAGTAACGCAGGAACCGCGCCCGCGGTTCAGAACCGCGCTCGCGGTTCGATGGCATCCGCGGCCGAGGAGTTCGAGTTGATCCGCACCCGCAGTTGGCATCCGCGCCCGCGGATAGTGGATTTTCCATCGCCGACTCGTTTCGGCTATTCTATCTTTTTATATTATTATATCTTTTAGGTTTAGGTTATATTTCGACTACTTAAGCTTTTTTTCGTTTTCACTTTAGGGTTACACATTCTAGCACACTTTCAGAGATTATTCCAGTTTTTAGTTTTATTATGGAGAACTAATTTCCTTTGGAGTTTGTTTGATCAAGGAAACCTTTTTATGTAATTCGTGAGATTCTGGTAACTTTTCTATCCCTTGGTTAATATCAAAACTCTTGTTTTTATTTATATGATCTATGTTTGATTTGATAAGCCTGATCAACTTGTTTGATTGACTTAGATCTACTGTTTGGATTAGGTTTGATTGTTGTCTGTGCAATCTTATTTATCCTTGAAACAACTCTTTTCTAGGACCGTGGACTAGAATTGAGAAAGAGTGTTTGATTGTTATTTTATGCATGAGACTCGTAGCTTGATTGCATGAATTAATATCCTTCTATCCTTAATATTTTGCATGATTTGAAGTAAGCGTTCTTGTTCATATCATAATTCTGCTTGGACCGTGGACAAGCGGAAATCTTTTATAAGGATTGGAATTAACCTGAGAATTAATAGAAAAGTGGATGAATTGATGATCGAATGATTAAAAAGGTGGAATTGATTGAATAAACTCTGCTTTCCTTCCATTGATTTAATCCCAAATATTATTTGCTTGTTTGTTTGTTTGCTTAAACTCCCAAAAAACCCTGTCTTGTTTCCTGCTGATTATTCAGAATCCCGATTCTCTTGGGTTCGACCCCTTGCTTGCTTACTATACTAGTTAGTAGAATAGGGTTATTTATTTTTGATCTTGGCAACAACGACTTTAGCCGAGTCAGTAGGCTTCAACTACCAACCCCTGTATCAAATTTCCAGAATTAGTTTTTTCTCAAGTAACTGTATCTCCAAGATATACTTTAATTTGATCCCATTGTTGCTATGTTGTATTTATCGATGTGATTTTGCTTGTGGGTGAAGTTCTACACTGAAAATTATTAGTAGAAAATATGGTAAAAAGCGAAAAGGGTAGGATGACAAGCAAATGTGATTTTAGGTGCTAGGTGGCTTTAGCTATACAAGTGTTACTATAGATGGCATTTACTTTAATTGGTGAAGTATGACACCCTTACATTATGAAGTTGTGTTTAGCAATCAAGTTTCATGCATTGTACTTGTTAGCTTACTTTTGTTTGGATGCAAAATGCAGGTTGAGAAAATGGTCGTTTTCTTAGCAGAAAACTGGGGAGCTGAAGATGATATCCGACCTTTGGACGTATACTCTAATTCTGCTATTGTTGAACATCTTAGAGCTCTGCTTCTAACTGGCCAGATTCAGAGTGTGAGAATTGTCAGTATTTGCATATATGGTTTGGTACTATGGGTGCGTTTGGGAATGGAAAAAGGGTGTTCTTATAAGCACAAAAATGCTTATTTCCAGAAATAAGCAATAAAAGTGGGTGTTTGTGAACTTTGCTTATCGATTTTAAGCAAACTTATTTCCAATGCTTATAAGCAAAAAAATAATCAACACCCCCCATGCTTATCGGATTTAAGCAAACTTATCCCTAAAAGTGTAAGCACATGGGGCCCAAGATAAGGTATTTTAAGTGGTCGTTATACCTATCAAAGAACCTAACTTAACCAAACTTAGTAGAATGGTAAGTAAGGGTCGATTCCACAGAGACTTGTGTATTTATAATCTTACTTGTGTGCCAAGTAACAGAAATATGGGGGGTTTTATGAATGATTATCTAATCCAAGATGCAAACTAAAAAGTAAATATGAATGCCAATATGATTATAAATATATGAGAAAAGTATGTTCAACTAATTACATCCATCATAGATATGCTTATTGATCATTGATTCTCAATTCACTTGAATAATCTACAGTGGATTATTATCCAAAAGTTTATATATAGTTGAAAGAACTAACAGTCTGAATAACCCTGATCATCTAACAACCTAGAACAACGTCTAGATTCAATTAAATGACAACTTTAAGTTCAAAGTATCGATAGAAACAAATACTTGACGCAAACAGCTAATCAAGTTACCTGTGGTTTATTCCCTTCTACAACTGAATAGCCCAAACAGGTCTAAACAATTATAGTTGCTACTTTATCTAATCAATCCCGAACGGGACTTGATCAGATTAGTTGTAAATTAACCTAAAAATTCTATTAGGTGACCAATCTAACAAAACCCTAGAATAATTCTGATTCAATTAAGCACTGGGAATAAAACCTATTCAAATTGTTGAGAATCAATCGAACCTTACAATATTATGCAATCTATGATTTCAATAACTAGTCAAACACAACGAAATTAGCAATGCATAATTAAATTAAAGGAAAACTTACAAGAGGTTCAAAGGTGGCTCTTTTGAGAAAACTCTCTCCAAAACCCTAGCCTCCAAAATTATGTTCTAAGTTATTCAAGAGAAACTAAAAACAAGGTTTAAATACCCCTAAGATATCCAAAGATCAATAAACCCGAAATACAATAAAACACGTCGGTCAAGATCTATCTTAAGCCCATCTCAAAGCTCAAACACGCGGCCCAAATCTCCCCGTTCGAAAGAAGACGGTGCGGTCTCCTCCTAGGGTGGCGCGGTCGCGCACCCTGTCATTATGCCCGAGCCATGGCCTCGGTTCAGCATTCAGGTGACACTTCAGAGGCTGTTTTGACCCCCTTCAAGTTGGAAATTGGACTCGGAGTAAGAATATGAATTGTATCTCTTTGAATTAGGTTTCCAATGATACCAAATCCAGCTTCATCCGACCACTATAGCTCCCAAAACAAGCATTGCAAGATAGAGGTGTCAAAACAAGAACTCCAATGCATAGCCCGGGTTTAAGCGTTTTTATCCCTCAAGCTCTTGGGCCTTGGATCTTCTAATCTTTATTTGTATCACTCTAAGCTTCATCAAACTCCACCATAGTCCGCTAAGCTTCATCCCGTCCATGCTTGTTTACCTAAAGATCTGCAACACCGAACAAAACAAGCGCAAAACCCGAATTTTCTAGAAAACCTAAAAACCTAAGAACTATACTAAACTAAGCTAAAACAATGCAATATAAACATAAATATGCATCCTAAACACTGCCTAAATGTAAGCTATCAAATTCCCCCATGCTTAACCCTTGCTTGTCCTCAAGGAAGACATAAATCCAAAACACTCCACAGAAATGCCATCATGCATCCATCTCATAATCAAACGAGCATTTCAACATATAATTAACACCGACCAAGACTTCATAGCATGCATTACAACAAGCATAGAGCATAGATTTAAAAATCCATTCTAGACCTCACCAAGGTAAATGTGTTTGCACTCAAACTCTCAAGTGTTTAAGGACGTGTTTCACTCCAAATCAACCATCAAAACTAGACTACCATAAGCTTGCATCAACATCCTAAATCTCCACCGATGTGGATCAAATACATAACGGAAATCATGAGGTCTTTTTAAGGGATGTAATGGGGCCAAGGTAAAGAGAAATTTGGAAGGGATCATATTTGGCTTGTGGTGCTAAATCCGGGATAAAGAAGTAATTCTAAAACCCAAACTTCACACTTTTTATTTTCTTCATACTCCCAAAACTTTCTTCACAGCTCCATTGTAATAGCCGTGTCTCGTTTAAAACGAATTTCTTAAATACAAGAAAGTTGATCCGCAAGTAATCTTCGGTGTAAGTTGTAACTAGTTACAATACTTTATATATATAAGAATTAGCCAAATTATTTTTCTAAATCAAGCTATAAACACAAATAAATATATCTGCAACTGAATAATCTTATGTGGTTACAAACAAATCTATCCTTAATCTCATTATCCCGATCCGAACGAATTCTTCACATCTTAACCAACCAAATCACGTTAAAAACCCAAACTTGGACTCCGATCCTTCGAGTCGTCATCTTCGTCAAAAGGAAGAGAACAATCAGGCCCACGAGAACCCCAGGCGAGTTCGCTTAATTTCGATTGTGCTCGGTAAAGAACGCGATCTCTGGTAAGGCTGCGACTTCCCTGTTCATTTTCTCCGGCGACGTTGAAATTCTGTTTTGATTCGATCCCTTTTCATGTACCAATCAACCCCGCTACTCCTTCGTTTGTAGGATCTTAAACCAGCCAAGCACTCGCAAGTCGTCGGGGTTGTGGTCACCGCCGTTTTCAATCGTTTCAATCGCCGATCTCTTCGTCTAGCTTTTTGTGGAGCGGTTCTGATTCGTCTTCGCCGACAAGGCTGTAATTTACGCGGGACGTCCCTTCTTCATCAGTGGCCCGTTCAACCGTTGATCTTTTGTTTCCGCTCAAGCCTCTGTTTCAGGCCGATGAATCACTGTTCCGATCGTCGTTCCGGTAAGAACCAAACCATCCTCACTTTTCGTCCTTTCTCTGTACTAATTTAGTACCCGATTAGAGGAGCGGTGCGGGGGCGTCGGGGAGAGTCCTGGTAAGAATGCAGAGTGTTAGATCCAGATTTTAGGTAACGAAGTGTTGAGTTATAGACAGAGAATCTCCAACGCGTACAGAGCTACAGAAGATCTTCGGGATCAACTAAGTCGGTTAGAGGAGAGAGGGTCCGAGATATGTTTGTTACAAGATAGATTCTCTTCAGGATTGAGCCCGTTAAAAGATAGAAATAAGTGAAGATTTGTTAGTTGGAGATAAGATTATATCTTTGATTAAGATAGAATATGCTCTAGAGGGCTATATAAGCCAATGTAACCCTTAGGGGAGAGGGACGCTTGATTCACACTATTTCTTCTGATTTCTACATCAATACAAATACACTTTCGTTCATATTCTTCTTAGTTCATTCGATCAAGGCCCGCTTTAGGCCAAGGTTTCACCTTTGGTAAATTTTGGCTCAAACAATTTGGCGCCCACCGTGGGGCCGTGATCGATACAACCATCAGAAGAGTTAGCATTCTACTTCCCTCCGAATCAAGGAACACGATGTCTCAAAACGGAGAAGGAAGCCCTAAGACTCCGGTCGTCGCAGACGATCAAAACCTTGAAAACCAAGGCGGTCGGTCTCAAGAAGAGGAGATGACGGACCTCAGACAGCGCATGGAATTCCTCCAAAAGGCGTTGAGCGATCAGAAGAGCTTTTATGATGCACATGTAGAACGCCTCGCCACCGAAAACAGCCAACTCAAGCAACAATATGAGGTTTTGGCTACGGGGCGTCGCTCCCTCCGCGTCACACGACGCACTGACGGAATAATAAGAAGGCTGGATTTCAACACTGGAGAAGGAACCTCTGGAAGAGGTGAAGACCCGGACCTCCGAGACAAGGCACCCGCACAACGAGACGCGACCCCAAAGCCCATAGGCCGAGTCCGCCGTGAGGATGTCTTCCACGACAATAATCCTCCAGTCAATCTCTGGTCAGCGGCTAACCAACGCCGAGCGCCATCTCAAGAGGTTTGGATCGAAGATGAAGGTACCGATGGGGAGGATCGAGAATGGCGCGAGACAGTCGATTTGGACGCAGCCATCCGAAGAAAGGTGACCGAACAAATAAGCGCCATCGCTGACCAACTCCGGAGGGGAAGCCAAGGTTTCCAACCTTTGGAACCCGAAGCACCTGACGGGTTTGACGAATCTCTGTTCTCTCATCGAATCGCCCGAGTAGAAATCCCAAAAAAGTTCTCGGTGCCAAGCATGCCCACGTACAACGGGACTACGGACCCTAACGAGCACGTTGCCATATACAAACAGAAGATGATGACGAGTGCGCTCCCGCCCCATTCTAAAGAGGCGGTGATGTGCAAGGGCTTCGGTACAACCTTAACAGGTCCGGCGCTAACTTGGTTTATCAACCTCCCACGTGGGAGCATTAGGTCCTTCGCGGATCTCTCAGACACTTTCCGGTCTCAATTCGCCAACAGCCGCAAATTTGAGAAGCAATCCAACGACCTTTACCGGATCCGCCAACGACACCAAGAAACTACCAGAGAATTCTTGGATCGCTTCAATCGCGAGAAGATCTCCATCCCATCTTGCGACGTGACGACCGCAGTGGAAGCGTTCAAGCAAGGAGTCACCCCCGATGGCGGCCTGTACAAGGAGCTTAATAAACACCCTTGTGCCACATTCGAAGAAGTGCAAGCTAGAGCGCTGGCACACGTCCGGTTGGAAGAGGATAGGTCCCTAAGGAAGAGATCTTCAGGGACGGAGAAAACTGAAAGAAGGGGACCCATCGACAGCCGGCGAGGTTCAGCAGATCAGAGGAAAGACCGCCGCACCCATCCTTACTCATGGCCTACCTCAGGGCAGGTCAACGTGGCCAGGGCACGGTGGACGAATGACAAAGAACGAGAACCCATGCCGCCCACACTCGACTCCTTCAAACATAACATATCCACGGAAAAGCTGCTCCGGAACATGGCGAAACGAGGAGAACTCGTGAGGTGGCCGAGAAAAGACAGAGCTCTTCGCTCGGGGGGAGACATGTCCAAATGGTGCGATTACCACGAGTATCATGGACACTGGACCCGAGATTGCCTGATGCTCCGAAAAGAATTGGCCCGCCTAGTCGCGGAAGGGAGGATAAAGGACGTAGCTCCAGATGCTCGAGTACCCAAAGATTTGCTGGAGAATCACCAATCTGAGCACCAAGAAAGGCGAAATCCTCCAACGCCTGACAGAGTGGTCAACGTGATATAAGGAGGGTCAAGCATCTGCGGACTATCATACTCGGCAGCAAAACGCCACTCGAGAGAAAGCAGCTTCAATCGACCCCAGTCAAGACACCGCGCTAGAGAATCTCCAGGACAAGCCATCGTGTTCGACGACACCGATACAGAAAACACCTCCGAACCACATCACGATGGTCTTGTGATATCCCTGCATATTGGGAACGTGCTGATGAAAAGGGTATTGATCGATACAGGGAGCTCCACGAATCTCATGACCCTAACCGCCCTGAAAGAGATGGGTTTGTCCGAAAACGACATTCACAAGCACCCGATGCCTTTAGTAGGATTCAGCGGAGAGGTCAAGCACACCGTGGGCGACATCACCATCCCAACCTTCGCCAAGGGCATAAATATGCAAGTCAATTTCCTCGTAATGGACTGCCCTTCATGCTACAACGTGATCTTGGGACGACCATGGTTACACGACATGAAAGCAGTAGCATCCACCTACCACCAAACGGTGAAATTCCCAACACCATGGGGAATAGACGAAATTCGCGGGGATCAGAGGTTGGCTAGGGAGTGTTATAAGGCAACCCTCAAGCCAACCACTCTAAGACCTGAGGCATAGCAATTACAGAACGTCACTCCTCCGCCAGAACGAACTGAAGACGGAGAAAAAGAGGAGGAGGTGACCTTAGAGGACGGGAAGGTCATTAAGATCGGAGAAAATCTCGAACCATCAGTCAGAGAAGAGTTGGTAACATTCCTGAAAAGTCATAAGAGTTGCTTCGCTTGGAGTCACGAAGATATGACTGGAATAGACCCTTCCATCATCACGCACAAACTCAACGTAGATCCTGAACACCCTCCAGTCAAGCAGAAGAGACGAAAGTTCGCCCCAGAGCGAATACGAGCGGTCGATGAAGAGGTCAAAAGGTTACTAGACACCGGAAAGATCAGAGAAGTGAAGTACCCCGATTGGCTAGCTAACGTAGTCGTGGTACCTAAGAAAAACGGGAAATGGAGGGTTTGCGTGGACTTCACCGACCTCAACAAAGCCTGCCCTAAGGATTCTTTCCCTCTTCCCCACATAGACACAATGGTGGATGCAACCGCGGGTCACGAACTCCTTACCTTCATGGATGCATTCAGCGGTTATCACCAGATCCAGATGGAACCGAAAGATCAAGAGAAAACCTCCTTTATCACAGGGCAGGGAACGTATTGCTATCGCGTAATGCCCTTCGGCTTGAGAAACGCCGGGGCTACGTACCAGAGATTAGTCAATCGAATGTTTCGCGACCACATTGGCAAGACCATGGAGGTGTATATCGACGATATGGTGGTAAAAAGCACAAGTGCTTCCCGACACAAGGGGCACTTGGAAGAAGCGTTCAAGATCCTCGAAGAATACAACATGAAGCTGAATCCCCAAAAGTGCATCTTCGGGGTACAATCTGGGACATTTTTGGGGCATGTGGTAACCAAGCGAGGGATTGAAGCTAGCCCAAACCAAGTTCGGGCAATTGCTTCCCTAAAATCCCCTCGAAGCGTGAAAGACGTGAAAAAGCTAACCGGAATGATATCGGCACTCAATCGGTCCATCTCCAAATCCTCAGATAAGTGCCGACTATTCTACGAAGTACTAAAGAAGAACAAGAGCTTCCAGTGGACGGAGAAACACGAGGCCGCCTTCCAAGAGCTGAAGGGCTACTTCGCCAATCCCCTACTACTGGTTAAACCAACTCCGGGGGAGGTACTACACCTCTACTTAGCTGTATCGGACCGCGCCCTAATCGGAGTCCTGGTCAAAGAGGAGGACGGCCAACAGGTTCCTGTTTACTTCGTAAGCAGAACAATGGTATCTGCCGAGACGCGCTACTCTCCAACGGAAAAACTGGTCCTAGCGGTCGTGATGTGCTCAAATAAACTCCGACCCTACTTCGAGTCACACACTATCATTGTTTTGACGAATTACCCGCTCTGACAGATCATGCAAAAACCAGAATTCTCAAGAAGGATGGCAAAATGGGCAATCCACCTAAGCGGATACGATGTCAGATATGAACCTCGAAAAGCGATCAAATCACAAGTACTGGCTGACTTTGTTGCCGACTTCACCCCAAATCTTGAAGAAAGCGCTAAAGAGGAGGTCTTGACCTCGACCCTCGATGAACCTGAGGAGGAATGGATACTGAACACTGATGGAGCCTCAAACGTAAGGGGAGCAGGGCTTGGCGTCGTGCTGAAGTCGGCAAAGGGGGAAACGATAGCTCAGGCGGTCAGATGCAACTTCGAAGCTACTAACAATGAGTCGGAGTATGAAGCTCTCATCTTTGGGTTAGAATTGGCCAAAGACCTGTCCATCAAGAAAATCAAGGTACGCGCGGTCTCCTTACTCATCATCAATCAGATCCTAGGCATTTTCGATGCCAAAGATGATAGGATGGCTAGCTACCTCAACGTGGTTAAAGCACTATCTGAGAATTTCGAGCAAATACAATTCGAACAAATTCCTCGAGATCAGAATGCACCGGCCGATGCCTTAGCCGGTCTAGGCTCAACCCTAGACCCCAAGGAGTATGATAATATACCATTGGTCCACTTATTACAGTCGGATATAACCGAAACGTCGGTGACTCAGGCTGCTGAACCACCACCAGAGCAACTCTCCCCGGATATTCTCCAAGCGTCCACCAGTTCAGGGGTCAGCTCAGGCGACCACTGGACCAAGCCATACCTTGATTGGTTCCTATACGGCGAAGTACCCAAGGACAAGATCGAGGCCAAAGCCTTAAAATCAAAAGCAACGTGGTTCACCATCCTAAGAGGGATTCTCTTCCACAAATCTGCGGCAGGCTTCCTACATCGATGCGTAGAAAAAGAAGAGGCTGAGAAAATCATGCGCGACGTACACAGCGGAGATTGGGGTAATCATACTGGGGGTTGCAGTCTTGCTAACAAAATCTTAAGGCAGGGGTGGTACTGGCCCACCATTCGCCAAGATGCCACCAAGTATGCTCAGTCATGCGAGGCATGCCAGCGGCACGCACCAGTCCCACATCAGCCGCCAGAGATTCTCCATCCATCCATCACTCCTTGGCCATTCATGCGATGGGGGATGGACATCGTTGGCAAGTTACCCCCGTCTACAGGGCAAAAGGTGTTTTTCCTCGCCATGACAGACTACTTTTCTAAATGGATCGAAGCTGAAGCCTTCCAGGAGATCAAAGACAAGCAAGTAATTTCATTCATCCAGCGCAACATCTTGAGCAGGTTTGGGGTCCCCGCGGAGATTACTTGCGACAATGGGTCACAATTTATAAGCAAGAGAATGCGTGACTTCTGTAAGCAGTGGAACATTGATTTAGTCATGTCTACTCCCAGATACCCGCAAGCCAACGGACAAGCTGAAGCTAGCAACAAGGTAATCATCAATAACCTAAAGAAGCGGCTGATAAAATTCAAAGGAAAGTGGGCCGAGGAACTACCCTACGTGCTCTGGGCTGATCGCACCACCCCAAAGGGGGCCACCGGACAAACTCCATTCTCACTGGTAAATGGCTGCGAAGCTGTTATCCCAGCCGAAATCCTAGTCCCAACCGCAAGGTATGCACTCGCCACTTCAGAGGGCAACGGACGCGAGTTGGAAGCAGACCTGGATACTATCCAGGAACTCAGAGAGGCTGCCCATGCTCGAATCACGAGGTACCAACAACAAGTGGCTAGGAGCTACAATAAAAATGTTCGAGTAAAAAGTTTTCAGTTTGGAGACTGGGTATTGCGAAAAGTTTTTCAGAATACCGCAGAAGCAAACGCTGGCAAATTAGCACCCACTTGGGAAGGACCATACAAAATCACTAAAGTCGCGGGAAACGGAGCTTACCAGCTAGAATCCAGAGACGGACAAGCGGTACCACGAAGCTGGAACGCGACCCACTTGAAAAAGTACTATTTCTAAATTAATTCATCATCATGACTTATTTCTAGACATTTCTTAGCTCTAGCTCAGAGAATCTTTAGGCAATTTTTGGCTTTTTCGAATAAACGACATAGGGCACTTGCCCACACCGTCGAACAAAGTTTCAAAATTCCTAGTTCATCAAGTTTGTCTTCACACATTCTTGCATAATAACTTGCGAGAAAATTGTTCTCCCAATCTTGCGCACTCTCTTAGTGCTCAAAAACGCAAACACACACTAATCATAAGACATGAAACGCGTCAGAGAAAAACCACTATTGAGACACATGGTTATACCATCTAAAAACGACGAAGTCATCACGCATACAACGTCGATGAGGTAACCCATAAGATGGTTACCCCTACGCTAATCAAAGTTACATACAACATGAGACGCATCAATTACACAATACCACTGTTAAAAACACATGGTAATTCCGTCTAGAAATGGCGAAGTCGTCACGAATACAACGTCGACGAAGTAACCCATAAGTTGGTTACCCCCTATCTAAGTCCGATCAACTAAACATCCGACTAGTACGGGAAGGGCAAAGCTATAGCACTTAACCCAAAATGGCCATATGCGCGGGACGCCGCGATGATAGCACATCCTGAGTTCTAAACTTAAGGATCCATTGCCAAAGACCGCGTCAATTCCTAATGACCCTTGGCAATGGCCAAAGGAAGCCTAATCGTAACTAACTACGCACGGTCCATTGCAGAAAACTAAAACACTCAACACGCGAAATGTGATCCTACACTAGATTCACTGTAGTTCGCTAATAGGAGGAGCACAAAAACTCCCTCTTAAAACGCTAAAACATAACACGTACCCTACTTGCGGGCAACAAATTCACAGAGATTCTCCAGGAATCTGCCTATGCTAATGAACTACGCAAAATTTCTAAACACAGATAGATAAGCAAGGATATTGTTGCGCCATTCAAGGGGCGTCAAAACTATTCAAAATAGACGCCATAAGAGTTTGTTTTTGGCCCCAGGCCATAGAATCACCAAAGTCTTCCAACAGGTCATCCAACAAAAACAAAATACTTCTAAAAAGTTCATCAAAGAGAGATCAAAGAGAGGAACATCAAGGGCTTATTGTCCGTCAGCTGGGGCGAGGTTTCCTCCTTGCCCATGGTCTTCTCACCATCTCCTTCCTTGTTAGTTGGGCACCCATCATCGTCTTGACCCTTCCCTTTGTCCGGGGAGCTTACATCATCCTCCTGATCTTCAGCCACCAGGTATTCCTTGCCAGGAGGAGGATGGCCAGCAGGGTAGTACGCCTCCAAAACCTCCAGCTGCGTCTTCAAGTCCCACTTGGCACTCTTACCGTCGGCAAAATCCTGTAGCAGCTCCACTTGAGACTTCATTGTGTAATACGCTGCCACGTTCACCACCACCTGGGAAAAGCCTTCGATCTCCTTTTCTGCCTCCGACGCCTTCGTCTCGAACGATGCCTTTTCAGACTGAGGATCCTCCATCTGAACCCTCAAAGAATCTACCGACAACTGAAGTTGGCGAGCCTTCCTGTCCGATGAAGCAGCCAATTCCCTCGCTTGCTTCTCTTTTTCCTCCAACGCCCTCATTTCTTCCTGGCAACGACCATTAGTGGCCATTAATTCCTGGAAGGCCTGCAAAAGTAGAAAAGTGAGGATAAGTTAAGCAGAAAGCAAGTAAGCGTTACGGTAATACCAAAGAAACGACAACGAATATCTAAGGGTTCGGGTGAGCAAACTTACCACTCTTAACGTTGCACCCACGTGGCTGAACGCGACATCAGGAGTGAGGGTTTGGAAGTCCATCTTTACGTTCGGAAGCAAGGTGTCCCCAAAAGTACTGAGGAGGTCTTTCGGCTCTACTTTCTTGGCAACATGCGAGGTTGGAGAATCGTCAATCCTTTTCCGCTTCAATGAAAGAGACTTCTTGGCCTCGGAACTGGGGGGAGGAGATGAGGGAAGTCTGACCCACCGGATCTCAGCCGTCGAACCATTGCTGCGGCAGAGGTATCCACGACAGCGCCTGAGGAGTTTTTTTTTTTGAGCCACATTGAGAAGGGGAGACGTTTATTTAAAAGTAGGTTTAAGAAAATTAAACACATGGGAAGTTGAAGAAAGAGCAACCAACCTGATTTCTTCTTAGAGGAACTCATTATGTTAGAGGACAAGGGAGTGACTTCTGTTTCGGTTTTCTCTTCGTCGGATCCTGGAGATTCTTCGTCTTCACCACTACCCACTGGGTCAGGACAGATCTTCTTGGGTTTTTGCTTTTCAACCTTAATCTTTAGCAAGCGTCGACACACACCCGTATCCGTGCTCTTAGAGTTGATTCCCACCGGTACTGCACAAGAAGGACGAACATGAAAACAGGAAAACAAGAAAATGCAAAAAAAAAAAGAAGTTCAATAAAGAAGATCAGATCGTCTTACGAGATGTGTTCCACTCATCTCGAAAGATGTCTTTCACTTCGTCATCAAGATCGCCTAAAGACGCTTTTTCGACGAAGAAGAATCGGGATTGCCAGCACCGGAAGGATATTTTCAGTTTGGGAATAAGGGGGTTTTTTGTGTCCCTAGCATGCAAAGTGATGCGACCTGCCCTCTGAGGAACAATTTTGTACGCCAAGAGAAGTTCTCCCATGGTCATCTCTAAACCCCTCTCTGTGGCAAGCTCATCAATTCGGGCAAGGGTGCGCCAAGTGGTCGGAAGAATTTGGCATGGAGAAACCTTTAGGGTTTGGATGAATACCCGAATGAAAGGGGAGAAAGGAAACTTTAAACCTAAGGAGAAGGGGTAATCGAGAAAACAGATCCACCCTGGCCGAACCGAATCGATGAGTTCGACAGTCGGGGCATGGAAACGGGTCCCCTCCGGAAAGCCACCGAAGGAGATCCAATCAGCGATCTCCTCCGGCGTCATATCACAGCGATGAAGATCTTGGGGACCCAGGGATGAAGAAGAAACGAAAGTCGAAGCTTTGGCCATGGAGATCGAGCAGAACAAAGCTAGAGAAGAAGAAGAAATGTTACCTGAGAAGTCGAAAGCAGGGTTGAGAAGGAAGGAAGGCGAGGGTTAGATAATGATGAGAAAAACAAAGAGCCTCTCGGGTCATTAAAGAGAAGCTGCAGAAGCAGATCCCGTCTTCCGAGGCAATCTCCAAAACGTCTTGTCAAGCTTAAATGCAATTTTCGAAATTTGAATTTAAAATTTTGAAATTGCATTTAGGGGTATTGTTAGATCCAGATTTTAGGTAACGAAGCGTTGAGTTATAGACAGAGAATCTACAACGCGTACAGAGCTACGGAAGATCTTCGGGATCAACTTAGTCGGTTAGAGGAGAGAGGGTCCGAGATATGTTTGTTACAAGATAGATTCTCTTCAGGATTGAGCCCGTTAAAAGATAGAAATAAGTGAAGATTTGTTAGTTGGAGATAAGATTATATCTTTGATTAAGATAGAATATGCTCTAGAGGGCTATATAAGCCAATGTAACCCTTAGGGGAGAGGGACGCTTGATTCACACTATTTCTTCTGATTTCTACATCAATACAAATACACTTTCGTTCATATTCTTCTTAGTTCATTCGATCAAGGCCCGATTTAGGCCAAGGTTTCACCTTTGGTAAATTTTGGCTCAAACACAGAGGGCGGGTAAATTATGGAGGGTATGGTTGGGAAGGTTGGGTCGAGGTTCACGGGTATACATCAGTGAAAGGAAGAAGAAGAAGTTGACCGTAAGTTGGTCAAAAGGAAAGGGGGGTGGGGCCGCGTTGAAAGGTCAAAGTGGGGCCTTGCTAAGTTGATAGGCTTTGTGTTTGAACAGTAGGGGAGGCAAGCGTTTTCAATCGTGTTGGCTATCTACTTAAAAAGTTGGTTTGGGCCTTTCTTTTTTTTATTAGCTGGACCGATCTTTTGGGCGAGGAGTGAAAAGTTTTAGTTGGTGGGCTTAGGTTGTCTCATTAGGTGAGTTTGATACGTGGGCTGACATTGTTTAGTGAAAATAAGATGGGAAATAGTGTATTTATTATAAGTTAATGTCACGTGTTATATAGTATCATAGAATAGTATATTTTTGTCTAGTTCCTAGCTTTTGTTTTATGTATATAGGTTAGTATAGTTAAATTTTTATGGTTGGGTCACGCTTTAGGTCGGATTCGTAAAATAAGAGTTGTTCGTTTTATATACGTCGTTAGAAGAAGTTGGGTTGAACCTAATCATTTTTGTCACATTAATATTTCTTTTAGGAAGCTGTTTTTGCCTACGCTCTTAATTCCGACTCCTTCAAAGGATCCCTAGTTTCGAGGTAAGTCGTTTTCGAATTGCTCGGTTCTTCTCTACCCTGTTAGATTGCATACCGTTATTGTAGGGCGGGTTTTGGGAACTAGTCTCAAATACCTTTTTAAATTGTTTGAACTTCTTGATTTGTTGTGTGTGTAAAATGGTTTTGAACGCATTTGTCGGAAAGGGATTTTTGGAACGTTTTCTCTGTGTTGGTACCGTTTCCGGCACGACCCCATCGTAGCTGGCGTTGAGGAAGAGTTGGCCATGTATGGCCCGTGTGACAGGGAAACCGTGCCCCTTCAAAACGAAAAATACTCCCTATGTGTTTTGGGAAGTGCTCT